>CM056741.1:165396380-167850203 GCA_029851415.1 Eretmocerus hayati
ATTGCAAGCTCCACCGGGATGCTAGCGGTATGGATTCCATGCATAGACTTCAACAAACTTGTTCCCAAAATCGCTTATCCTTATGCTCTACAGCGGCGCTCACTTTGCAGAGTAACCGTAATCGACTAATATCTGATCACTTATACGAGATGAATTTTACCTTCCTTATTGCAATGCTTGTGCTTTCGGATGCGATTCGAATCGGATTTCCGAAAAGAGCTTGCGTGACCAATATTTGAGGATCTGCCCCATGACGTTGGTTGAAGTGTATCTTCCCAAGTTCACTATCGCATTGGATGAAAGTCATAGTGATGATAGTCTCTGATAACAATCCCAATGAAGATCGTTGTACCACGATTTTAATAACACAACAACTTCCTCTACATATATCTATATATTTTGGGCCATTGAGTCAGTTTGTAAAGAGTTTGGGCCACTATGGACCATATTCCATGCAACCTCATAATGATGCTCTGTCCGTGGTTTGGATTGGAACATTTTGTCAGCGATACCAGAAATGGATCAAGAATAAATAAGAATTGCTCGAACTATTTGTCGATCTTCTGTGAAAGATACGTGCATCAGATTCAAATTCCTATTTAATACCGGGAATCATCATGGAATGTATAATTTGCACTTCTGCTCTACTGAACAATTAGGGTTTCAGATTCATATTCCACTCTAATCTTTTGAGGTAATATATGCGATACCACTTGAATAAAAACTAAATTATTGTTATTTGAACATCAATTATGATCTCGATCTCTTCGCATGACTTTCCTCTGGATTTGCATCAATAAATTGAATCAGTCTCTCTTGGTATATATGCAGAAACCTACAGATATGTTTATAATTTTTTGAGAAAGAAATTCCCTATAGACGGACAAATAGTTCACTCACAAAGGAAAAAGTATCAAAATCATTTGTTTCCTTTCAACTTGCTTTGTTATCCCAGAAAACATTACAAATACCGAGAGGTAGAATAACTTACTAATTGAGATTTACTCATGATGAAAAGTCAACTTTCAAATTACGAAGCAACTTTGTGTGATGGAACATTTTCAGCGTAAGTAAGTGTCCCATTATCTCTGATGAACTACGGAGTATTTCCGCAGTTTGCCGTAAGATTTGAGTAAATAGTCAGAGGGCGATTACTTTGTAGGGAAGAATTCCCATCCAAATAATTAATAGCGCCTGATTCTCGTTGAACAATCATCTCTTTCATAAAAGTTTGGAAAGTCAAGATTAAGCTGCACCGCTTTAAAATACAGCAAAAGATAGCTTTTGTCATCGGAGGTTGCTTTCTACTATCTCAAAATTGTTTGCATTCACCTAGGCTCAAAGTTGTCAAAATGAAGTTTCAACTCATGCATTTATGTAAATTTTGCGCTCGCGCTTCTGTCGCAATAACTTTTGTTGTCGGACGTGAGTATGTAAATTTCAAAGGGACACGCTTGATTCTGTATACTCGCGAATCCAACACGCGTAGATCTATACAATAATTGCATAATCTCAAGTTTCCTCAGCTTCACAATAGGAGCACAACAACTACAATTGCAATGCTCATATACCGGTACAACCAGATACAGGACGTTATAGAAGTAAAATTTACTCACCAGCGCGTATCTTGGTTCATTCTGGTAGATTGTTCCAACCCTCGTCCAGTTGAATTGATTTAATAAAGTTAATCGAGGCGCATTGAAGGCATTTTCCGAGGGTACTATTCTGAAGAAATTTGGAAAACTATCGCTTGTGAACATTGGATGGGTGTCTGCGTAACTGAGCTGCAACAGAAAAGTAGAGAGAAGGGAAATTCATTAGGCTTCCTGAGCTTGTTTTATTGCTCTTAGAGTTTTGCTAATACAGGTGGAGAGCAATGAAAAACTCAAGCAGTCTGCTGAGGCAACTTTTTGCCGAACTACTCTGCCGGAATACATTTGTAATACCTCTTCTTGTAGAGGCAAACGAACATCTCGGGCTTGCAAGAACAAAGCCACTGGTCATATATAGTAGCGGGGAAGTCGTAAATTTAGCAAGTAAATTACTGTAAAACTTTTATTTTTCTTTATGACCGAGCTTTTCCCTCTTTGGAGCTCTAAACAATATGCATCTTACGTGAGATTACAAACGCATGAAAAGATACACGTGGGGTTCACCAATGTATCTCTGTCGTGATTTAGTTTAGTGTTTGTTTAGAATAATGAATGACATCAAAACAAACAGACGAAAGTTAACCACGTCTTTGGATTCTGAGGAGACAGTCACAGAGTATTCTTATTTCTCATGTTTGCTTGACTTTAGCAGTCAAGGCACAGAGATAAACGTTGTGCTCGCAGATTTACATGTAATCTCGAAAGTACTCTATTCTCAAAAAGGTCCCTTTTGAGATATTATCGTACTGGATGGATTCACACATAACTTTCTGGAGGAAAATTTGAATAATAAAATGTCTGTTACAATAATACTGTGAATCACCACAATTTTGCCTATAACTACAAGATTAGAATCTGATACTTCTCTGAGTAGCACTTAATCATGAATTGTTATCGTAAAAAATCCGTGAGAGGGTTCTTATGTGAAAGCTCCACACAATACCAATTCCAAAGAATCGTCCTTGATTCGTGGTTGAATGGACTTTGGATGCTGATGACTCTCACGAAACGATTTGGGGATAGGAACATTTTGGCCCCCGGGAATGGAGTAACTGTTTAAGTTGATATGACCAACCAAAATTAAGCAAAGGTCGAATCACAGAGGATGCATTATTTGGAGAGTGAGCTAGATTCAGTAAAGTGATGGGTCTAATTGTTGAATAAGTCTCGGATTATGTAGCTTTTGTTACTTTGAGAATAAGTGCTTGAGTAGCTCTTCTGAAAGTCAAAGTCGATCGTGAATGAAGTATTTAGTTGACCAGGAACCAGATCTATCTCTGATAAAACAGGCGAACACGAAAGGTACCATTTCCAGAGACCGGATGTATCCCTACATAGAATCGTGCTGAATTGGAAAACGATGTCATTTTTTCTTCTTTTTTTTCGAGATCCCCTTGCAGCCTTCTCGTGCTAGCACGGGGGGGGGGCCCTTTACCACCTTGGTGTGAAGGGTTATGCCCGAATTTTTCCTCTGCACATGGATTCCAGCTTCCTCGGAGTGACCTACGCCATGGTTTGCAGCCATGGGATGCCTCTCTCCAATGCCGGTAAGGCCGACATTCCCTGTCTCACGAAGTGAGCCATCGGATCCGCTGTACCCTTAGCGTTCCCGGGGAGAGCCTCTTCATGGTTTGCAAGGCCATGATTTGGTGAGACTCAAACTCCAATGCCGGTAAAGCCGACATTCCCCGCACCTCCCCGTGCACTCAGGAAGGCACGTCGGGTCGGCTTATTAACTCCCTACGTTACCCACCTTCCCCCTGCTTCGCATTCGCCCAAGGCCCGCTAGTCGAAACTCGTGAAATGAGAAAACCCAGGATTCCTCTGAAGGATAACCCCGGGGAAAACGCCATTCCAAAGCAAGCGGGGTGTGTGATGGGTCCTTTTCGCGTCGAAAAAACCTCAGAAAAAATTTCCGAGTGACTTCGCCGGGAACCGAACCCACGACCCCTTGATCAGTGTTGGTTCTAAAGCTAGCACGCTACCGACTAAGCCAACACTGCTCTGAGAACGATGTCAGTTTTTTCAGGACATCCTCAAGTTTTCGAAAGAATCGAGAAAAAAAATTTTGAGGCCAGATTTCAAGTTCGTGGCCTCGAATTCGGAAAAAGGGGAATTGGACGTCACAAATAGGGACTCCAGAATTATACTGATATATTAATATATTAATTACCCTTTTAGGGCGTTAAGCCCGATCCAATACTCAGAGTGACACTCGTGATCGAAAATTCACAAAGGCACTCGTGACTGGGAACTCGATGGGCACTCGTGATTGGGAACTCACTGTGCCACTCCTTATTGAGACTCAGAGTAGCATTCGTCATCGAGAACTCAATGCGCGACTCGTGATCGGAAATTAAGGAAGGCACTCGTGCTTAGGAACTCAACGTGGCATTCCTCTTCGAGACCCAGAGTAGCACTCGTGATCGAGAACTCGAAATGACACTCGTGATTGAGAACTCAATGTGGCACTCGTGATCGGGGGCCTAAAAAGGCATTCGTGATCAGAAATTCAATGTGGCACTCGTGCTTGGGAACTCAATGTAGCATTCCTTTTCAAGCAGAGTAGCACTCGTGATCAAGAACTCAGAATGACACTTGTGATTGAGAACTCAATGTGGCACTTGTGCTCGAGAAGGCAAAAAGGCACTCGTGATCGAGAATTGAGGAAGGCACTCGTGCTTAGGAACTCAATGGGCACCCCTTTTCGAGACTCAGAGCCACATGTGTGATAAAGAACTCAAAATGACAATCATGATTCAGAACTCAATGTGGCATTCGTGATCGGGGGCTTAAATTGGCATTCGTGCGATCAGGAATTCACTGTGGCACTCGTGCCTGGGAACTCAATGTGGCATCTTTTTTTGAGACCCAGAGTAGCACTCGTGATCGAGGACTCAAAATGACATTTGTGATTGAGAACTCAATGTGGCATTCGTGATCGGGGCCTAAAAAGGCATTTGTGATCAGAAATTCAATGTGGCACTCGTGCCTGGGAACTCAATGTGGCATCTTTTTTTGAGACCCAGAGTAGCACTCGTGATCGAGGACTCAAAATGACACTTGTGATTGAGAACTCAATGTGGCATTCGTGATCGGGGCCTAAAAAGGCATTTGTGATCAGAAATTCAATGTGGCACTCGTGCTTGAGAACTCATTGTGGCATTCCTCTTTGAAACCCATCAGAGTAGCACTCGTGATCAAGAACTCAAAATGACACTTGTGATTGAGAACTCAATGTGGCACTTGTGTTCGAGAAGGCAAAAAGGCACTTGTGATCGAAAATGAAGGGAGGCACTCATAGGAACTCAATTTGGCACCCCTTTTCGAGACTCAGAGAAACGTGTGTGATAAATAACTCGAAATGACAATCATGATCCAGAACTCAATGCGGCACTCGTAATCGAGAACTCAATGTGGCATTCGTGATCGGGGGCCTAAAAATGCATTCGTGCGATCAGGAATTCACTGTATACTCGTGACTGGGAACTCAATGTGGCATCGCTTTTTGAGACCCAGAGTAGCTCTCGTGATCGAGAACTCAAAATGACACTTGTGATTGAGAAATCAATGTGGCACTTGTGCTCGAGAAGGCAAAAAGGCACTCGTGATCGAGAACTCGATGCGGCACTCGTGATCAAGAACTCAGAATGACACTTGTGATTGAGAACTCAATGTGGCACTCGTGATCGAGAATTGAGGAAGGCACTCGTGCTTAGGAACTCAATGGGCACCCCTTTTCGAGACTCAGAGCAACATGTGTGATAAAGAACTCAAAATGACAGTCATGATTCAGAACTCAATGTGGCATTCATGATCGGGGGCCTAAATTGGCATTCGTGCGATCAGGAAATCACTGTGGCACTCGTGCCTGGGAACTCAATGTGGCATCTTTTTTTGAGACCCAGAGTAGCACTCGTGATCGACAACTCAAAATGACACTTGTGATTGAGAACTCAATGTGGCACTTGTGCTCGAGAAGTCAAAAAGGCACTCGTGATCGGTAGCTTGAAAAGAAGTTCGTGATCGAGAACTCAATGTGGCTTTCGTGATCAGAAGTTTTGGGTGATAATCCTGATTCAGTTCCCGATGTGATTGATAATGCCAATCTGAGTTTTCACTCATGAATGCAACTTCGAGTTTTCGATGACGGGTGCTATTACTTCAAATTCTCGATCACGAGAGCTGAATTGAGTTGATAATCGTGAGTGCCACTTTGACTTCTCAATTACCCAAGCCACATCAAGTCCTCGATCACGAACGCCACACTGAGTTCTTAATCACGAGCGCCACTTTGAGTTCTCAGTCATCAGTGTTATCGTGTGTACCCGATCAGGATTCCTACCCTAAATGAAAATTCTGAAAAGTTCAAATTTCGATGCAATATTCCCTCGCCTCTTCCTGAATCCAAGTTTGGAAGTTTGACCTACGACTTTGGAAAATTTCTATTCGATCATCTCAAAAATTCGAGGGTTTGTGGGGCGGGGGGGGGGGAGTCCGTGAAACATTGACGTCATTGTCGGTTTCAGCGCACGATTGGATATAGAGAAATATAGATGCAGTATCTAGAAAATGATTCTTTATCTTCTGTTGAGTCTGTGTAATTGAATAGAGTGTCATCTCGAATCAGATCATGGTTATTACTATTCGGAAAAATGTTCTCATCAGTGATCAATCTCCTCGCAACTGTATGTTGAATCAATGCTCAATTGAGTTATCTTCCTGCGGGACTAAATTCCTTAGGATGTTAGACGTGGACAGATAATAGACGTGGATCATTGTGATCTGAAAGCAACGGCGGATGCGGCACATATGAAGCAGGTCAGGGGAAGCATGTAAGAAGATCGCTGAAATAGAGTCTGCTGGTCCTAAATTGATCGATCGTTCTTCCAAGATATGGTAAAAACACACCGTGTGACCTACAAAAAAAGTTGTGAACAGCAAAGCTATCATAAAACAAATAATCGTTCCTCCCCACCGATTTTCTCAGGATCGTGACTTTGCTCAAGCAAAGATTATTGGAATCATCCGAGTCTCTAAAGGAGATGCAAACTAGCTTAGAATTTGCGACATAGCCGAAGGCGTGCTAGAATGCGAATTGCTTAAACCAAACCAAATGCCCAATACATTTATAGGTATATATATATGTCTCAAAGCTGGCAAATTGTTCGCGCGGCAGTGGTAAATCTTACCACAGCCGGTAATCAAGGCGCACCACCATTATCAAACCGCTTTGCCACGCAATTAGTCCTGTTGTTATACGATAACGAGCCGCCACGATGTTTGCCGATACTTAAAACGAAACCCGCCAGTCTCCCGCGCCTCTGTTTGCACTAGTGTCCCTTGAGGCTCTGCATCAGCTGTGATCCCATGCCCCACGATGTTATACCGGTACGTCAAACTTGCAGATGGTGTTTAGCCTGGTGACTGTTGAGACGATTTGGCCGAGCTTGTTAGCCGGATCGTGGTGGCTATCGTGTAGCTATGGATCTGTGTCTTCAATGTCACGATTTTGACTTTTGTCTTGTCGTCGGAATGATACTTTGGTGTGTTTGTTGTTCCAGCAAGAGGATTTGGTTTGTTGTCGCTTTAGATTTTACACTTTTCAGATATGGTATGTCTTATTCTTGAAGAGAAAAAAGATATTATTTGGACACGGGAAACTGCAAATACTGAGACGCTTTCTGCAGAAAATACCAAAAGCATTTCACGTTCGAAAAAATTGCATTATGACTGTCAGTAAAGTAAATTATTCAATGCAAGGTTAGGGGTGAGATGAAATGAATTTTACTCCACTGAACAAATCAGTTCTCCAGCTTCATTAGACAAATGAGAATGAGACCCTTGGATTTAACCTGTTATTACTTTTTGTCACTGTAAACACGAAACGCCGTTTTCTGAATGCATTAATAGATGGTTCCGAAGAGTAACTCACAATCATTTTCAGGTCATTTCTCATCAAGTACTAATCGAATCTCTGAGATGAATGAAACTCCATGTCACATGAATATTGCATGTCATGATGTCTTATTGAACTAGTTCTTTTGTGAATTAGCAATTCTGAAATAAATCTGTACTTCAAAAATTTTGTATCATGGAATGCGAACGTTCGATTTTGTTTTCTAAGCTAGCATCTACATCTCATGTTGATGGAAGTTTTCAATGATATTTACATCATTCGTAATATGAAAGACGAAAAGTTGTTACGGCAAAAATATAATTACTCGACCAAACATCACAGGCTAGCAGTAGTTAGATTTTGTGACAACCTATTGGATTTTCGCGAGACGAGGTAGCACAAAATCGGAAATATAATTAAACTTGACTCAAACTTTGTGAAACTCGTACGAATGAATGAAACAGAATCCAATATGAATCGTGACTAAGTTTCTTGTATGTTCGAGATCAGAACAGAGGGAAGCGGATATCAGCTTCGATGAGACAGTTATGAATTATGCTGCTCTGACTTGCAGGCAGATTCTACATTCCATTAATTCAAGAGCAAGGAATGATACCTTAGGTACAATCAGTCTCATTTTCTTTGACGTTGTGCATGACTTAATCGTTGTTTGAAGTCACGAAAACATCAGATATCTTGCAATTTTTTTCTCCCGAAGCTCTAATAGCTCAAATTTTCAATTGAAAATTCAAGAGCACTATCGAGTACAACGAGAAATTTCATAAATTACAAATTGTTCCTCACAAAATTCACGCCGAGTTTATCATGCATTTTTGACGATCGTTTCAGTCCTATTTGGGCTGAAATTTTCAGTCAAACTGGACTGACTATCTCCAGAAACTTTTCGGGTACAAATTCCACCCGCTTACGATTGAAATCTACTCAAAGGAATTTAGGGTGCATCGTAAATGATAGCATCATTATTTGTCTCTTTCAGAAATTTTCTCTATTGTTTTCGCAATTACCGCCCAGATATACTCCTACCACCGAACAATAATGCAGTAGTAAAATTTAGTGGTGAAATTTTCCATTTCGTTGATTTGAGAAGTTATTTCTTGGCTTGTAAGCCCACCTTACATGCACGAGATGATCTCGAAAATCCTAGAGACAATCAAATAGACTCTTGAATATTCGAGAGAAATTTCGTTTTACAAATTATACAATAACTATGAGCTTGTCGGCAAGGTAAATGAATGGGAACTAAACAGTTCGAGTTTCCAGCATTGCCATATTCCATCATTCTGGCACTAACTTGTATTGAATTCTCTTCCAATATTATTTCCCAAGGACGGAAATTTCAATTTGATGCAAACTCGACAATTTGATGTAGGAAGAACACTATAGTGGTCCGAAAGTTCCTCAAAGCTTAGATCTGAGTTGGAGCTGATTCCAGGAATTTCTCAATCAAATCTCTCGTATTAATCAGCTCATCTATTCTTGTCGAATCACTGTCGACTTTATCCATTCTTTCCTTGATGATAGAATGCACAGGAATGAATTGAATATCCTGACGACAAAAAAGTCGATCGAGATGCTCAATTTCATTTTTTAACTATTCATGAACCCTATTCGGATGAATCCTAAGGTACAACAAGAATCTCATTTCAAATTCCTGCAACAACCTTTGACTGTAAATTGAAAACAAAGATATGAATTCATTTACCAAACTACGCGCCGCATCATCACAGTGCATGCAATTTGATACTCAGAAAGCGCCAAGGATTAGCGCGAGATTCAGTGGGTTCACACGGCAGAATAACCGAGCCAAATGTCAGAGGTCTTTGCATGTCCAAGAGCATCATAAATTCGTAGCAAAAGGAGGGTGCAGATATATATGTATATCGGAAGCTCTGTGCGAGCTGCTGTGCGCGGGTGTCAAGAGAAATGTCGAGTCTAGGGGTTGGAGGGGGGCAAACGAACAAAAAAGCACGTAATTTGCGTTTTCCTCGCTTCTATGTAAATCATGGAGTCACCAGGCTACAGCCGTTGCCCTCGGAAGAGAAAGACAGAGATAGTAGCAAAAAGTAGAGGTTGAGGGAAGTATGGGGAGGGGGAGAGGGTTGGATGGCTATGTACATAAGACATCTCTACGATAATAATACGAACAGCACGCCCGAGCTTGGCCACGCGGATGATGATAATACTACTCTCAGGTGGGACGTACGTCACTGACAGTCTAGAAGCAACTACTCAGGGGGGTGCACGACCCACGTGCCCGAGTGTAGGGTCACGTGGAATCGATTTCATGTACAATTTTATATCTATAGATTTACGGTTAAAAGTACATACATTTAGCAGGTAGATGGACTCTGTGATGGACTAAAATTTTTCTTCGGTGGGTCAACTCATTGGGATGGTTATGGATTAGGAAAGAAAAAGGAAACAAGTAAAAGAAGAATGAGAAAGATTGGCAAGCTTAGCTCTCTGGCTAATTAATTAATGATGGATTAATTAGCTCAGACTAGCTCGCACAAGCCGAGATAGATTATCTCTTCTTGGTGCTTATTCTTTGTAGTATCCGTATTCTTCGAGTCCCGCAGATGAGAGTGAGAGTTTTCTTGTTTTTTGATGTGTTTTTCTTATTTAGCCACCCGTCGATCCTATTATTCTCTAGTGACGACGACGATCTGAGCTGATTCTCCACTTTCTTCTTTTGGCAATGCCGATGTTTCTTGTATATACATATACAAACGAGCACGAGAATTAGATTCTGTAGTTGTGTGCTGAACATATAGTTACAGTCACTTTCGTTTGTTTTGCTTTCATTGTGCTGTGAGACTGTTTATTCTTCTTGTTTTTGTTTGCTTTCGATCTCATTGTTCTAGGTGTTGCCGGATCGTTTACCCGTTGGGTTTGGTATTACTTCAAATGGAAATGGAAATACAGATGGATCGATCGGTGAATAAATATTTCTCTTATTGAATTGAAAAATCTTTGAAAGTATCAGTATCCACTTTGGTCAGGTATCGGTTAAAAGATAAATTTTGTGTAGACTTTATTGGTCTTTCCGGCCAATTTCGCAAATTTCATTTGCGACGTTTCGGTCGTTAGAGTACGACCCTCATCAGGCTAAAACTCGGGCTAAAAGTTACAATAACAATGAGAACACAAGATCATCACCTCAAGTGTAATACATTAGCTAACAGAACCCTTTTTACCTTAAAATTTTCGTTTCGGACACATTGTTGGGTTAAAATTTTTTCTCATCTTCAAGATGAGTCGTTAACATATAGATCGATAGAAGCACCAGAAATAGTTCAAAACAATTGTCAAACCTATCATCATAAAAACAGTGCGTATTCGTTGGTAAAATCTAGACTTTATGATATAAAAGATATGTAAGAATGTTTTTGCAAAAAAACTCACATGCTGATGAAGTTTTGAATTCTTTGGTCTATTGGGTGACGGGAAAGATGTTTAGTATTCCCGATCGGCAAGATTTTAGACCGATCAGCCACCGCGAGAGACTGGCAATTCAAGCAGAAAAGAATTACGTACGCATAAATCGGCCATTACAGAAACCTACTTCAACCGCCACGATCTGGTGGTTCCTGCTTATCCTGGTTAGAGAATTTGTATTGGTCATTCATGAATTTATATATGCTCATCAAATTATTGATATCCTCTTTTCTGTTCAACGTGCTTTGGTGAAAATGTATGTTGATCATCTCCGAAAAAAAAACGTTTTTGGAATCTATTCTCCGTATCTAAGATCTGTGCACCACTAAAATTGATGTTATGATTGGTATCTTTTACGTGAAAAGCTATAGCTGATTTCTCTGATTTTTCCTTCACATTTCGATTATGCTCTCTCACTCTTTCATGGAGTTTCCTTTTGCTTGTACCAATATAAGTGTGTTCACAATCAGGACAATCTATCAGCATGTGAGTTTTTTTTTTATAAAAACATTCTTACATATCTTTTATATCATAAAGTGTAGATTTTACCAACGAATACGCACTGTTTATATAATGATAGGTTGGACAATTGTTTTGAACTTTTCCTGGTGCTTCTATCGATCTATATGTTGACGACTCACCTTCAAGATGCGAAAAATTTTTAACCCAACAATGTGTCCGAAAATTTTAAGGTAAAAAGTGTTCTGTTAGCTATTGTATTATACTTGAGGTTATGATCTTATGAACTTATTATTATTGTAACTTTTAGCCTGATGAGGGTCGTACTCTAACGATCAAAACGTCGCAAATAAAATTTGCAAAATTGGCAGGAAAGACCAATAAAGTCTACACAAAATTATTCGAAGTATCCTGTAATAGTATCATCATTCAATATACAAGAGAAATTTTTCGATATGATAATAGTGGAAGATGGAGTGAACTCTACGGGCAGACGATTGAGTTGTAGTTTCTTGTACAGCATATCGATAACAGCATCTGTTTGATACTTCTTATGATTATTCAGATCCTCCTTTCCGGCTTTCTATCATTGATAAACGTGGAAGGCTTCAAAAGGCTAGGGCAAGATTGAGGATTCAAGATTTTGTACCCCAACTGGTGTTTTTTTATTATGTGTGGAATACATTATTCTTCCATTATATTAGGAGAGAAGTTTGCGAAAATATTTATGATGTAAGTCCTGAAACACCAAGTCTCAAGATGCCACGTGTCGCTCTCATGAATTTTGAACAAGATTTCGTCGCCGAGATGTGAAAAATTCAGAGTCAGCCAAATTCTACCTAAATCTACGCGAACTCTATTCACTTTCAAACTTTATCAATCAAAACTTTGCCAGATATTTTGAAGAAAAATTGAGTTTTGCCAAACTTGAAATTTTCTCATGCAAATACAATTTCAAAACTGCGGTCGAATTTGTTGACCTCGTATTTTTTCCAAGGTCTTGAAAATTGCTCTCGTGATTCTCTTTCAGTTTTTGGGACACGCAAGTGCCTCTGAATGTATCTGTGGCGAAACCGTCAAATATCTTTCATGGTGTAAGTAAAAAACGTTTTGAAATAAATGTAAGCATTCGGTTTGTTAGTCCACGAGTAATTTTGTACAAAACTCGAGAGCCAAGAAAGCTCATGATGACGATAGATCAGTTTTTGTGTCTAGACTCACAATGAAATACTGAATGAATTCTTCATCGGGTTCTACATCGCGGGATTTGATGGAAAAACTCCTGATGTCATGAGTAAGGGCGTGTCTCTAATTCAAGCGCATGCCGTGCCATCGGCGCACGACATGACGCACGCCGCGACACTGGCTCATGCGATGATACCCATTTTTATTTGGAAACTAATCGTTTCATATTCTATCGCAAGTTTCGGATATAAAAAGGCTCTCCTAATACCCACGAGTTGAGAAATGTCAACAGAAGCGTTTTGTAAACAAAAACAAACATCGGCGCGTGAGCCTGTGTCGTGGCGTACGTCGTGTCGTACGCCAATGGCATGGAATGCGCTTGAATTGGAGACACGCCCTAAGGGAATGTCTTTCTCTGTTGACACGCAATTGGGAGATACATCTTCACCCACGTGTATTTAAATTCGAGCACAAATGACATGAGTCTTCTGAAACACTTTATCATGTGTAAGAATGATGTAATTATCGAACTTTCGTGATGGTATTCTATCAGATACATTTTGAGAGTCGCAGAAAATGGATTATTTTTTAGCAGTGCCATAGATCTACTCGAGTTAACTCAGAGATGAGCCTCAATTTGCAAGGACTTAATCAATGCTGAAAAATTTCTTTGTGTTTCCAAAGATATTCTTCATCATTTTAACGAGCGAGCTGTGTAAACTATGATGATTATTAGCCATCGCCCCATTTTGGTAATTCAAGCTGTCAGGGTGGAATTGCATAACGTTCTCCTATCATTTGAAAAATATACAAAATTTTATGGGCATCTGAATTGATCCTCATGCTGTCGAGATGGAGAGATTTTACGAAAACACCAATTTAGTAAATTGTGAATATTGATAACTCGGCGGTGATGCCAAGAAAATAAAGTTTACCTCGGTCCTCTTGTCTCTGTGGGTTGAGTTCCTTAATTTTTCTTTATGTATACTTTCTGATATTGCATACTCTGGACGGCATGAGACTTCTTCTACATTTTATCCAATATTCCATGATAATATAGATCAAATTTTCAGCTTCGAAACGAAGATAATGTAAATGAAAAAAAACAAAATTCTTATACATCGTATGGTATCTCGAACAATTAATTGGAGTCTGTGGCCTATCCGTGACCAAAGACTAACGAGAAATATAGTGGTGTGTATTCTCCATCTATATGTAAATGCCGAGGTGAGGTCCGGTGGTTACCTTAGTTGAGTGAATGAAAGCTCATATTAACTATTTAATAGTTTGAAAAGTGAACGCGATGATAACCTTTGGTGTTTCGTGTGTGATCATTTTTTGACCTTAATTTTCAGAGCTACGAGTCTCTAGTTTGCATTAGCGAAATTAGCTTTCTCGTACCTGCACTACTCTAAATGTCTCTGTTGGGAATTATTTGTATAATTGGATGCATCATGCTAACGCAGATGACTATAAGCCACAGGATAAGCTAGTATCACTGCGGACTTGAATTTCCAGTGCTTTGTAATTTATTCAATTATAAGCTATCCTGTGTGAATCGTGAATTCATACTCGAAATTTTGTCGAACACAGTAAAATGCATTTGTGAATGAAAATTTTCCAGTTTGGAGAAACCTATTCCCAGAATTAGAATGGACAATAATTATTAAGTTTTTTTTTTCAATTCCAATGGCTTGTTCTCTAGATAATGATCGATTTTTTGGTACCGTCAAATTGGGTAAATTTGGTACGATTTCGTTACTTTTTATTTTCTTCGGCTCGGCATCTTAACATACATTGACAAAACTCACTCTTATTAGTGGTCAATCTCAAGCTTACAGTTTCAGCTTTCGATTGACGGGCTACAAAGTTCAATTTGATGTGTTTAAGCAGGAGCTGTTAACAGTTTTGTAAGTGTACCAAAGTTAGACCCCGATGGGGCAACTTTGGTACACTTACAAAATATTTCAACTCTACCCACCACCATGTGAGTGAACTAATTTTAATCATTCAGAAGTCTTATTTTAAGCTGTTTGGAACATTCTAAAAACTCGTAGACAATCACTCGACTCAAGGTGAGATGAAAAGAAGCTGTCATAGGAAGTTGAACTGGAGTTACCCTATTCTCATGCTTCTACGTAGAGTGGGGTAACTTCGGTACACTTTTTCATGGTTTTTCCCCCCCTGTTTTTCATTCATCAAAATTCTGAATGCTGTAAATACCCGAATGTAACGATGGTTTCTCCAATATGTGGTCGAAATGTATCATTATTCATCCGTAGATCGTTCCGGAACACTTTTTGCCAGGTACACTAACTGGACCACTCGCGTATTGCTGCTATGAATCAGCCTATTCAGAAAAAGCTTCAATAAACGAGTACAATCGTTCACACGGAATCTACGGTGGCTCAACACATTGTTTATGCGTGTGCCCGGAGGGGAGAATAGGCTTCAGAGCGATAGAATCGTTTACCTTGCCGAACGCAGCTCTGAAAGTCATTTCTCAGAGGTGTACCAAAGTTGCACCCCCTGTACCAAAGTTACCCAATTTGACGCTAGCTGTTATATATTGTAGATTTTCTAAGTCATGAAAAACTCGAAAGCGTGAGACATCGATGCCGTCAATTGGGGCATCTTTGAAACACCTTTAGAAAAATGAATGGTAAGATCACGCTAGGCTTATATACTCAAATAAAGACCTCTAAATTAGCTGACTTCACCCACGGTACATAAGAATCAAAATCTTTGACCATGAAAGTGACTTTTGACAGGGCCTGTGCCATGGCAGCGTAATCGTCGAGCTCACAGAGCGTAAGACTCGCCACCAAGCTCGACACTCACCGCCAAGTGATTTAGATCTCCAAAATATAACTGCCCATGTACTAGTAGGTCTGGACAGTTATATTTTGGAGATCAAAATCACCTGGCGGTGAGTGTCGAGCTTGGTGGCGAGTCGTACGCTCCGTGAGCTCGACGATTACGCTGCCACGGTACAGGCCCAGGTAGAAATAATCAAAGTGAAGATTATTCTACTACATATTCGTAAACCTGACGTTTCTTCGATTCGGTATCCTTTACACTTTACAGTGGAGCTAATAGATGGAAACCATTAGTCTCGTATTCCATGAGTGGAAAAAGAGACGTCAACATGTGTAATTGAATTTCGGACTCTAACGTGATTCTACGATTCATTATTTTTGATTGAGCATTCCAAACTTGCCCCAGTGATCTATTAAAGTTGTCTCAGTTAACGTTAGGGTTTATTTCCAGAATTTCAAGTTCAGTCATTAATATATATATGAGTGATTCTGGAGCAAGCTGGACAAAACCGTCACCAGGGGGGTCTGGGAAAAATCCGCAAAAATTTTTTTCCATTAGTACTATGTTCAAATAGTACGAAAAATTTTTTTTCAGATTTTCTCGGCCCCTCCTGTGGGCCCCAGGGCCCATGAAAGGGCCATTTTAGGCCCTTTTTTAGCCTATTCTAGGAAAATCATAGCTCCGACGCAATTCAATATTTTTCAACGTACTTGGGCGCATTTTTCTCATCAAGACTAGTACTTTGGAGAAAAAAATTGTCCAAGGCCACCTAGTGAGCCTGACGACTTCTGCCACCTATTTATTGAGATCAAATTTTAGCGATTTTTGGGCTTGCTTCAAAGTGATGTAGCTCCCACTAGACATGTGATAATCGACTTTTACAAGTAGTCATTCTGAAGGTCTTGAAAATACCTACAATTTGCCCACTTGTAAAAGTCAATTGTCGCACTTTTTGTTGGAGCTACAGTCGATGCAAGTTGAGCTATTTACGAAAAAGTCGAAAATTCAGGACTCGATTCCAAAAATATATCTTAATTTTTTTCTCACCAAACTTGTACGAAAATGTTCTTTCAGACATCTACTTTTAGTAAAAAAAATTTGGCGGAGGTTATTTTTTTTTATTTTTTTTGCCGAGCGTTACAAAATGCCGCATTTCGTGGTTTTAGCAAAAACGGCATCTTTGACCACGGTCACAGATGCTCCCATCTGGACTGATGTGCACCAATCTGTGTGAAAGTACTCCCCAAAGTACCCCCAAGTACGTGTGAGAAGTTGCGGGGACGTGCCTCCAGCCAGGAGCGAGCTGTAGGTTCTCTTTACCGTGTCAAAAATAGGCATTATTCAGGCTATTCGAGCGTAAGCGACCGAGAGCATGATTTTACTTGTTCTGGCTTGCAAATGAGTTAATGGGCTAGAATGAGGATCCAAACATATTTTTCCGACTCAAAATGACCATCTAAACACAATTCCGAGGTCAGTTTAGCTCTAAATAGTCGTCCCTCTGCCCCTCAAGAACTTAGATTCTGTCGACGGGTTCTGACCCGTTGAGGCACTAGACGATATTCTAGAGCTAAACTGACCTCGGAATTGTGTTCAGATGGTCATTTTGAGTCGGAAAAATATGTTTGGATCCTCATTCTAGCCCATTATCTCATTTGCAAGCCAGAACAAGTAAAATCATGCTCTCGGTCGCTTACGCTCGAATAGCCAAAATAATGCCTATTTTTGACACGGTAAATAGAACCTACAGCTCGCTCCTGGTTGGAGGCTCGTCCCCGCAACTTCTTACACGTACTTGGGGGTACTTTGGGGAGTACTTTCACACAGATTGGTGCACATCAGTCCAGATGGGAGCATATGTGACTGTGGTCAAAGATGCTGTTTTTGCTAAAACCACGAAATGCGGCATTTTGTAACGCTCGGCAAAAAAAATAAAAAAAAATAACCTCCGCCAAATTTTTTTTACTAAAAGTAGATGTCTGAAAGAACATTTTCGTACAAGTTTGGTGAAAAAAAATTAAGATATATTTTTGGAATCGAGTCCTGAATTTTCGACTTTTTCGTAAATAGCTCAACTTGCATCGACTGTAGCTCCAACAAAAAGTGCGATAATTGACTTTTACAAGTGAGCAAATTGTAGGTATTTTCAAGACCTTCAAAATGACTACTTGTAAAAGTCGATTATCACATGTCTAGTGGGAGCTACATCACTTTGAAGCAAGCCCAAAAATCGCTAAAATTTGCTCTCAATAAATAGGTGGCAGAAGTCGTCAGGCTCACTAGGTGGCCTTGGACAATTTTTTTCTCCAAAGTACTAGTCTTGATGAGAAAAATGCGCCCAAGTACGTTGAAAAATATTGAATTGCGTCGGAGCTATGATTTTCCTAGAATAGGCTAAAAAAGGGCCTAAAATGGCCCTTTCATGGGCCCTGGGGCCCACAGGGGGGGCCGAGAAAATCTGAAAAAAAAATTTTCGTACTATTTCAACATAGTACTAATGGAAAAAAATTTTTGCGGATTTTTCCCAGACCCCCCTGGTGACGGTTTTGTCCAGCTTGCTCCAGAATCACTCATATATATCTCCAAGACAGCAGTCTAGACCAATATTTGTACATCTCGCTATTCCGATCGACTTTTTAAGAATCATTTGTGTAGCACTTCAATTAAGATCATTCTCAACTGACCAGGAGAGTGTTTCAGATCCGGATCACGGATTCGGCTGAAACTCTGGGAATAGTCTTGTTCTAGTGCCAAAAGATGAAACTTTAAATTATAGACCCTAATGCTTGAGTGTTTCCGAGCTACAGCCAAAAACGTTAGCATTGTCCGTATAGGCCCATGTTAAGAAATGACACATATAGATATACTGTAATGCATAGGTTCTAGGCTGTAGCTCGGGAACGCTTGAGCGGTAGGGTCTATAATTTTGGGTTTCATCTTTCGGCACTAAAAGATGACTATTTCCAAAGTTTTAGCCAAATCCGTGACCCGGATCTGAAATACTCTCCTGGTGAGTTGCAAGTTCATAAACATCAGAAGTTGCTTCAAGAAACATGTACTGACGTCTATGTTAGACCAAAGTAAAATTCAATCGTATCTGACCATAATACTCTGGATTGAATATTTTGGTTTCATTACACTCGCGTATTCACTCTCGGTTAGGTTTATCACCCAGTTTTACATGCACCAGACAGCCACGAAATCAGTTTCCCGCAAATCGATTCGTGAAGCTCGCTCCGCTCGATTACTTCCGCCAATAATATCGGTGGTTGCGTGCTATCAAGTGAATTTACGAGGAGGGCGGGATAAAAAAGTGCTCTCTTCCTTGTATTCGATAACTGTTTCCCAGGAAAAAATGCCCAATCTTGCAAAATAATAGCAAAATTTTCTCAGTCGGAGTTCTACAAGAAAAAAATTCGACATTCGATAAGCCATCAGAATTTCCGATATAAATGATTTCTCAGCTCCAATACAAAGTGGCTGCTAATAAATTGAGTACACAGAACGAGGGTTTATGAACCGACAGTCTACAAAAAAAAGTAAAGTGGAAGAGGCATACTCGGTACAAGAATAGAGTAAAGAGACGGAGCACGACGAATCGAGGAAGAAAGAATCAATATAGAAATGTCGTCGGCTTGGGATACAAGGTGGGGGGGGGGGCGAGCGAGGTTATAGATGTTCTACGAGTTTTTCTTCGACAAACGAGGAAAGATTGTGAATGTGCTCGAGTCGATTGGCTTGTCTGTCACTCCATAGAATTGTGTTATCGATCGTTTTTACGAGTTAATACGTCGATGATGGATGCGTGAAAATACTGGAGCTCTGATACGAGTATAACAAATTCTCGGATTATGAGAAAAGGAAAAAAAAGAAGCTTACCTGTGTTAGACGCCAGTGTTTTGATGCCTTGGCTATGGGATCTGTGACTTGGGTACAGGCTGCTCCGAATAGCATCATTTTGTGAGGTCCGCTGTGCATCATATCGAAGAATGCCTTCACGCCCACCGCCGCGTTGCACTGAAATGAAAAAATGAGAATTTTTATGAGGTCAGTTTTTTGACGTTACTCGATCGATATGGAGTGTCCTCATCTTTTAGAAGAAGGAAGAATTCGCATTGAATTTTGTATTCCTATGTCATGATGAGTTCAATTGATATACACAGGGAAATATTGCAATCCTAAGAAATGTGGGGGTCTGAAATTTGCAGGAGTATAGAAGCCTGCTGGTTGTATCTTGAGAAACTTCGGGAATTTGGGATTACCTTGATCTGTTGTGGAATACCCTTACCTAGATGTAATTAGATTGGAATCCGATGAGTTGGAACTCCTTAACTCAACTCATCGGGTGAAGAAATAGTCTAGCATAGATACATTCTTGTAGGTAATATCAATATCGAGTAAAACTTGGCACATTTCATATTGTTGAAGCAGATCAGACTTCATGGAGTCTTTCGAGTAGTTCACAATGGTTTTCGGGTCGATGATCATTCATCGTCATTAACTTAATCACAATAATCAAGAGCTTGCTTTTAGCAAATTTTTGATAATTAACTCGTACTTTCTCCAAATGTAACAAGTTTGAGGATTGTCGAAATGATCTCATTCCATTTGGATGTTATAGTTGTGAATAGCCGTGAGTGTGTATACTTCCGCAAGCAGAGCAGAAGCAGCAGGCAGTAGGTCAATGAGTTTTTGTGTAATTAACATGCTAGACACGTAGAGAATGAAAAGGCTCGGGTGCAGATCTGCTCGGGTGGAAGCTGCTCCATCAAATGACAGAGTCACGGAAATACGCAGAGATACGGAAAGCTTGATTAATAGTTTTCTTGAGTTTCTGAATGTAGGTCCTCTAACTGCTCTGCTTTTGACGGGACAATTTATGGATGGTTCTTCATCACTTTTACTTGATCACCAAATTTAGTCAGGGTAATTATACTTCGGGTGATTCCAAACGCAGGATACAAGCTAATTTCTCAAATCAAATAGTTCAATGGTGCTGTCAAAACGATTCATTGCTAGTTGGTGGTAAATTGAGTCGATGACGTCTGTGTAAATCTCAACTGCAATTTGTATTCCATAGAAAATTTAGAAGTACAAGCAATCTAGTCATGTTTGAGACCTGATTATTATATTCAAATCATGTATTAATCAAAATAATTTTGAGCAATCAATCTCATGATGACGATTCGTACAGCAATTCTATAGTTTTACAACGAAGTGAATGTGTGAGATTACTTTCGCAATTTTCAAATGCCCTGACACTCTGGAAAGTAGAGCTCGTTAGTGGATTTCTTGCACGAGTACTCTTGAAATGACACTGAAAGATGGCTTAACGAAACGAAAACATGTGGAGATGGTCATATTACGTGGTTGAAGCTTGCTCATGATCTTTCATACGTCGAATTTGTTCGGTATCGAACGAATGTTTGAAATTTCTGTAAATTCTTGTTGAACCAAGATATTGTCACGTGGGAATTTGTGGAAAGTCGATAAACTCGTGAAAAAGTAAGCGATCGATTTTACATGGAAACCGCGGAGATTCGAACCCAGGACCTTCGACTTCACGATATCCATGTGTCCCGGATAGCAAGCATCCGAACCACTGGACCACGACCGCCTATTCCTCCGTCGTCTCATCGACTTGCACCTCCAGGGATAGAATCCGAAGATGCCCGCGTTGCACTTATTCGAGGCTCGGCGCAAAGTGACATACGTCACAATATGTTGGGCTTCACTCGACTGATTTTTCGAGTTTCGTTGATAGGAATGATAAATCATTACCCTGGAGCTACCATTAGCTCTGCAGATATGATAAAATTTGTGAGTGACAAGAATAGTACTGTAGGACAATATGACACTTTCAGAATCATAGACAGAAATATATTGGGATTGATAACCATATTACACACATGGCATAGGAAGCTGTGCTGATATACACGGAACTTTAAAAAAGACCCTCAGATATTGAAAATAAAAAAATTGTTCCTGAAACTCAATCGTTGATATCTGAATACATACTTAGATGTTTTTAAAATCAATGTATATAGTATCGTCACCACATGAAAGAACCTACAAACAACGCCCCCCTTCCCTCTCAGGAGAAAATCGTCTATCTCAAGCCACTCTCATTCTCGTACGCCTTTGTCCCCATTACCGGGGCCTCGGCATTTAATTAACAAGGAAAACTTCATCTCCTCGCCGAACGAGCGCCACGTGAGTGCAGCCGGATGCATCGTCGTACACAAACTCGCTAACTCTCTGAACGGGGTAATTATCCCAAAATCCTAGAGCGAGCGAGCAGAGAACTAGCTTTTCCGCATCTCAGCACGCTCGAGGCGATAAATTTTTGCGTGACCAACTTCGGTGGTGCTACTCTCGCGCAATTTATAATGCGACCCCGTTTAATTTCTCCGTCGTCCAGTCGGTATAGTAGAACTTGTGAGAAAGAGGGAGAAAGAAAACCGATCTCGGATTACAGGACTGGAGAGGGGGGTAGGGGGTTTGCTCATCTGTTGGCTAAGCTTCTTCTTGGCTTTTAATATAATGAGCGGACGCACGATTTAGCTGCAGCTCACTCTTCTGACCTCTTAATGGGTGCGCCTTATCGCTGTGGTATGAGAATGTCGGTATATATAAACCACCACTACTATCACTATAGCGACCCATCCGAATTCTTCACGTGTACGTCTTCCGGTAGCTGAGGTTGCCGGTGCGGTGGTTCTCGAGCCCCGTGATTTATGGCCATTTTATCTGACGCTTATGAGCTGAATTGTTTCTTTTTAATCACTCTGGAGCAAGACCGCTTTCTCGCAAACTTTTCTTTCTGTTTTTTGCTTTCGCTGAGATCATTATCTCAGCAGAGATATGATATCCTTGAGAGATGATATGTTTGAGAATTTTAAGATGGCGCAAGTTTTTGATTTTAATTATCCAGAACGAATACCTTGCGATGATTGCATCGCTAATGGCACACGTACATGCATTTTGAATGAACTTGTAACGAAAGTTTAAAAGTTTTCATGTAATGGGGAGGTTTGTTATATCGAAATTTTCAGGACAATGAAGAGATTTTCCACTGTAAAGAAGTAATATCTGCACGAAGTATGCGAGAATAGAATTCTTTGGAAGAAGAATCAAATGGAAAATAAGCGTACACCATCTATCATCTCATTATTTGAGTAATAGATCAACGATGAACGGTTCCTCAAATTTAAGTATGATTATTCCATCGATTTTTTTTTAAGATTTCTGGCGAATTTTGAGCCGCTGAAGACGACTCCGAGCTCAGAAAAACAGCTCCCCCGGATGTTTTGAAATTATGGTCATATTTATGAGTTACAAAGTACTGAGGTACGATTTTGTGCGTTTAGAAGTCAAATTGCGAATTTTTTGAAGCAAAGCTGGGGACGGAATCGTTTTTATCATCAAATCTTACGTCGAAAATACATTATCTGGATATCTTTGTACCCCGTAGGAAGCGAGGAAAACCTCTAGATGAGCTTAAATTCCCTAGGCGGGGTATTTTTATCCTACACCAAAATGGTGACCAGGTAGGTCAAAACTAAGCGCGGGATCGGGTTGTGCGTCAAATTTTACATCAAAAACGTATTTTTTTAGAAATTTTCTGCGCTGAAAATCAGTGCTGCAAGTTTTCAAAATGTTATATTACAAAATGACTTCGATTCTTGACACACTACCGGAAATGTTTACATACACAGTGCGCAAAGTATCGAAGTCGTGCGTATCTTATTTTCCGAAATCGATGTGCGTAAAGTTAGTGCCTGGCGCACTCAAGAATGGTCTTCACGCACTAACTTCACGCAGATGATTTCGAAGAATACGCTCATGCAATTTTCCGATGTTTGGGTGCTTAGAAAATTGCATGAAATATTATTCGCGCCTCAATCATGAGGTTCTCCGCTTCCGAGCGATTATTTCGACCCTCACCTGCGGCTCGGGCCGAAAACCAATCGCTCAGAAGCGAGCTACAACGTCATAGTCTTGGTGCGAAATCTACTATTTTGACGTAAAATTTGACCCAAAATCCGATCCCACCCCCAATTTTGACATAGCTGGTCACCATTTTCGTATAGGATGAAATTACCTTGCCTAGTTAATTTAAGCCTACTCAGGGGTTTTTCTAACTTTCTAGGGGGTAAAAAAATTTTGAGAAATATATTTTCCGACGTAAAATTTGATGATAAAACGATCCCGTCATCAGTTTTGCTCCAAAAAGTCGTAATTCACCTTTAACACGCAAAAACTCGTACCTTAGCATTCTTGTAACTCATAAATATGGCTATAACTCGAAAACGGACATGAAAAAGTGTTGTTTTGAGTTCGCATTCGTGTTCAGCAACTCAAAATACGTCAGAAATGCTCTCCACCTTTTCTGGTCAGAAAATTTTTTTTATTTTGTGGGCCTGTGTTTTCGTAGCTCAACGACCTTGTTCGGGAGCTGGGTAGGCTCCCGTATGTGCTACAGGCTGAATGGGTAAATCAAACGTATTTCTGCGTATTTCTCCGCGTAGGATCCAAATCTTCGGTATTTTTTGTGTACGAGGTTGAGATCACCTTGAGTTATTGAATTTAAACCCCAAAAACCACATGTTTCACGCGCTGGGTAGGCTCAATGATAATTCAGGGACCAGAACTTCTGCTTGAGTAAAACTATACTTGAAGGAGTCTCTTGCCGATACTTTTCAGCTCTCGGACTAGTTGATACTTCTGCTTAAAAGCTTCCACTTCCTGCTAGGAGTAATCAAATTTTCTTCTGTATCTTCCTTGATGAATGTAAAAACTCACAAAGACATCAAAAAGTTCTATACTAGTCGATGCAAACACCATGAGAACGTCTACAGTTTCACGATAGCCTGACGTGGCAGATGAGAATACTGTGAAGAATACGAGCTACAAAATTTACTAACACAAAGTTCAAACTGTCGTAAATTCTCTCCGTACTAAAATTTCAAATACATTCCGGAGCAAAAGCTGATTTCTGTAACTGACAAGAGAGCTGAATCTGCAACTGACGAAAAGCACGAAATGAAATTCCGAGTCGAAATGACCAAAAAGGCACCAAACTATTTCCTTTGGCGCTACGTAAAACGATTAAGAGACTAGGTGAATCCATTCAAGATTGAATCCAACTACAGTAGTAGAGAGAGGCCAGTAGCACGACAAGCTTTTGAATTGCCTCAGACTCACGCAGACTTTCATACGCTTTGAGACATGTCAACAGGTATATTCTCTACACTGTCAATCTACGAATAGGACGGACCACTGAAACCCAAAAGCTTCGAATTCAGTCTGATGTGACCACGACCATATACAGCAGTATAGCCCAAGAAAGAGCCTGTAGGTAACAGCCCAGTACGAAACGCCATTAATTGTTTCTGTCCGCAGGAACTTGAAGCCCGACAAGTTGAAAGCACAGCCAGATGTAGATACGAATGAGCTTCTAGCAAGCTCTGACCAACCAAATCCTTAGGACCTTACGGTAACTCAAGGATAAATATAGATATAGGAATTTGCATGATGGCATAAACTATATAGGTGAAGCCTCGTAGTTATGAACTTTGGACATCACGTCGCTTTGGCGTATCTAGCGTTGGTGGTCTTTCAATTGAAAATAATTCAATTGGCGTAGTGAAGTTTCCTAGCCATGTCTGACTAAAGCTCGACTCGTACTACTTGTAAGACTTCAGGCGATTGGAGATGGACGGTAGGTTTCTTATGCAGTTTCGAAGTGGGATTCAGATGGAAATTTGAAGAGTCTTGGAATTTGCCAGAGGCAAGAGTTTGTAAAACAAATGCTAGGAGATCGACGAGGATTCGATGCTAGGTGAGAAAACAGGTAAAAAGTCATTGAAGAAAGACTGGAGGATGGAGACGCGTTGCTATAGGCGAACTTGAATGGCTTTGAGAAGAAGTTGCAGCTTCCTTACTGGAGACTTGAAAAATTTTACGAGTTAAGAATAAGAAGAATCAACAAATTACGAGTCGTTAACGACGAGTCACCCAAGAAATTTTTCTCCGGAGAGTTCTTTTAGCTACTCTGTCACAAATAAGTCAGAGCTGACTCCACGTAAGAGATTTCTACAATTTGATCTACACCGGTGGTGGCGGGTAATGCCTCTGTTTCACCTCTATCACTTTTCATTTGCTCTAATGCGTCACATTTTTCTGCGAAATAACCACGTTAAAGTCTCAAAGTTTTCTAACGTGTATGAAACTATAAATGGGGATGATGTGATTCTTTTGTATAAACTTCAGAACGGCGCGGCATGGCATCAAGATAATGGAGAACTTTCATTGAAGTAAATAACAACTCACACATTGAGGAGATTGTGCAACTTTTCTGATCTAAGTAATGGATGGAGCTCTTGCTGAATGTCAAAATGAAATTCAAGCAGATTGTTGAATTTTTCTCATACCTCCTTGCTCATTTTTATTGGCGAATTCATAGGGTAAAAATGCGATCAGGAAATGATATGAAATGATAGTAATGAATCCTAATTTACATGTGTGTTTTACTCTATTTCTGCTCAACGGAAACTATTCTCAACTCCACATGTATGAACATTTACTCGATAGATGGAAACAGACTGAGAAGTTTCAGATCGATACACGTCACAGATATTCAATGATGTACACAATTTATTTTGAGTGATACTTCAATATTAAACTCTCAACTCGTCCTCGGATGATTGATAGATGAAAATTTTTCAACTTGATGAGGTAAACCAATGTAGTTAACGAAAACTCTTGTGAATCTTTGAAACACCAACCTAGTCCTCCAAAATCGAATCACAAATTCTTACATATGAATCCGGATAAATTGATGAGCATTTTTGTACTTGTCTTGAAGAATTAGAAGAACAGCATCGAAGATAATTTTATGGATTCAAATCAAACTCACGCACCAGTAGTTCCAAAACCTTGTCTTTTCTGCTTTCAGGATAAATATGAATCTTTTTTATTTCCAAAATCTCGCATCCTTTCTTTTATCTCAGTGACCTGTTACTGTCTCAAACCAGTGGAATTTTTCCGAGATCGAGAGAGATGTAAAGTATTTCAAGTAGTCTCAGGAATACTGAGAATGGTCCCTACAGGTATACGGGTAATCAAAAGGTTGATTAATAGCTCACTCTTTGTATCCCAACAAATGGAGTAGATGACCAAAAGAAATACTTTCAATAACTCTAACAGGCCAGTGAACTTGTAAATCTACATCGGATCAAAATAGCCCCAGGCGACTTCGCAACATTTTTTGCGAGGTCGAAATCAACGAAATTCGAATACTACGCACCAGCACCGTTCAGAGTGAGATCCTAGATATTTTTTCAGTGACTTCCACTCAATTGCAGACTGGATTTCAGCTGCCAGGGTGCATAAATTGCATATTCTGACCAATAAACTTTTGTATAAGAGATTTCTCCAGAATTTATTGGGTAAACACTAAACCATTAATGACGTAACATTCCCTCCGTAGAATTCTAAACTGGAAACAGGAACATTTTCAAGCCGAAGTACAGTATACGCTCTAGGAAATAACAAATTTTTGACTTGGCGGTCAATCTGCACCCAGTGAATCACACATGATTGGTTTGGGTAAATTCATCAACTATCGATTGAAAATTTTGAATATTAGCACCCCAGATAGAAAACTACGTAGACCCGAGTACAAACGCCAGATATAAATTCCTACCCATCCCAAACACCAAATCTCCTATTTCTAGCTCTGCATAGTTTGCTCACCCACTTTCACTCGAGCATTTCATCATTTCTGTCATATCTTTACGACAAACAATTCGCATGCACTTTCAGGTATCGAGGTTACACATTTTCCACAAGATTTCCTTGGAGACTGATTCGTAAGGAATATTTTCTCCACTCATTTTCTTCTTACCCAGTTTTAACTTGACGCAATACTCCATTTATTCATTCGCAAACTCGTCACTTGGCAGAAGCATTGAGAAAGCTTTCGTTCATTTTCTGACAAGAGGCTGAATGCGTCGTTCAAGTTGACGCGCTAGCCTTTGACCCAGAAAAAATTGAGACATACAACCAAACGGCGAATGAGACACATGCACACGAGAAAGACAGACAGTCAGACAGACAAAGTCGATGAAAGAGGCCTTTTTCCCCAAGAGCAATATACTTCCAAGTCTTGAAGAAAAAGAGATGAAAATAAAGTCAGTAGAGGCCTTTGTTTATTCGCCAAAGAAGCCACAGATCTTGGCCCGAGTTCTAAGACTTTCGTCGCTTTCTATGTGTATAGGCAAAGCGTTGATTATGATGAAAAAGGCTCACTCAAACGAAATTTACCTTTTCATCTTCAACCTGGCAAAATTACATTGCCTCCAGAGACTTCAATTAAGAAAGGGAGTATTTCTGATTAATGTAGCTGGAGTTTTCATTGTCTACCATAAGTTTTTTCGCTTCTTTAGCATCAAGCGAGTCATGAAACTCGGTCTCGTCTTGAAACAACAGAGCGTAACAAACGTGCAGCATTCTGTCTGTGTATTCCCAGCGTAATTATGTAAACTTCATCAAGCAAATTGACTTCATCTTGGGGGTCAACCACTGACAAACAAACTGCAGCATTGCACCAGAGACAGAATTTACTTTTACTGAGATGTGTATAGTTGTTTACCCCTTTTGCAGGTTTCCATTGGTGAAGTATCGCTTTTTCTCCACTCTACTGCCGTGGTTATTTTTTCAAACAAGTTTCTTGAGCTTTGCAAAAGTGTGGTGCTTTTGCCTCGGGTTGAAACAATTCAATGAGTTCCATTATCAAAGAACTGTGCTTGCGGTATAGTGTTATTGTTTTGCAGAGAAGTCCTACACAGTTTCTTTGAGTATGCGACTGATTGCATTGAAATGCAGATTCTGATTATGTCTAAGGCGTGAGAAGGATATTGATCAAATATGCAAGGAAGCAAATTTATTTCACAAGTTTATCAATCACATCAAGGAAAAAACTTTGGCATGCCTCAACATGACCTCCCGATTTGTTCAAGCTATTGCATTGAAATTTTGATCTACATCAAGAAAACCTTTGATAAAACGAGTTCTTTACGTTTTAACAAAGTATCCTGACGTGCAGGTGCAAAAAAGGCTGCTTATTCGCATTCTACATCAAATTAGTGACACAAAAAAGTTGTGATCTGGTCTATGAACTATTTCGACCCCCTCCCCTCCCCCAAATTATTTTCTTCAGTTTTACAATCATGATTGGAGTGAGAAATACTGATACAGTATCGGAAATCTTAATTAAAACAGTCTGGATGATCCAGACTGTTTTCATTTGATTTCTCGAGACGAAGGCATGATTTGGTATCATTAAGGGCATGTGAAAGCCGACTTTTACCGACCGTGCGGACCGTCCTAAGAGTAAGGGAGGTTGGGTTAGATATCCTATAGGGGAGAGTGGGGCGAATTAGGACAGGGGCGAATTAGGACAAGCAAGATAGCTCGGTTGTGGGCGAGTCTAGGCTTCCGCCGCATAAAAACATTTTCAATACCATCACAGACGATGGTTTTTACCGCGGTTAGACCTCCCGAAACGATACTGGGAGTCCACGCTGACATAGGGGTGCTTTTTCGGGGCCTCACGCGGTTTATTTTGAGAATGCAAGAGTTCATGCTGCTTCTGCATAACTGGACGGACTTCATCGCCATTTGGGGGTCAAAAAGTACATCACAAAACAAAGATTTTTAGCCGTCGTGGGTCAAAATCGGCCCACTTGCACCCAAGTTATCGCAATTTTGCGAAAAAAATGGTTGGGGGCAATTTAGGACAAACTGGACGGGGCGAATCAGGACAATGCTAAATCCCATTCAAAATCGGTCGACCGGTCGCGAGTCCGTGTTTTTCGATGATAATTACCCGTATCTATATATATTATATAGATATAATATGATGTATATTGTATATTGATATATATTATGTATATTATATATTATATAATATATATATATGATGTATATTGGGTATATTATATATGAATGATGTATATTGGGCGTTTTTCGAGGCGCGGGAGGTTGAGAGTTAGTTAGGTAATTGAAAATAAGTAAGAAAATGAAGTGACGATGTCCAATGATCGTCTCAGGAGTCAAATTAGAGGTGAGGAGTCGCTTTCAACGCGTTCGAAGATAGTGCCTGATTCACACATTCTTACTTTCGCATTCGCTGATATCGGGGATGATTGTCGCACTCTACCATTTGGATCGTTGACTTGAAGCGGGTATACGGGTACCTTCCATATGAAGGAAAACGAATGAAAGTCGACTCTATGATGCTGCGAGTCGATTGCTGATTGCTGAAGACGATACTGCACCAATAGAGCGACTATTTCTATAATGCTAAAAAGTGACACAAAAATGGCTCGCTTGCTGAAGCTCTAGGAGGATGTTAAAGTCGCGGGCGAGTTTCCCTCTGTATTTAGGGTTACTACCGCGTATTTTGGTGAGCAAACTCGACTCTAATAGTTGAGGAATACTGTAGTATACCTCAATTTTCAAAGGCTGTCCTAATTTGCCCCCAAAACTGTCCTAAAGTGCCCCCAAACGCGGGACGAATTAGGACAGATTTTTTTTCTCAAACTTCCAAAAAATTTATGAAAGCGGTGACCTGGGGGTCTGAGAATTTTTTTACAATCTATTTAATAGTTGAACTTCAAAGTCCCGTAGCGCGCCTAGCCCCAAGTGTCGCCAGATAGCCCCACTGCAAAACCTGTCCTAATTCGCCCCACTCTCCCCTATATGTCATAAGGAAGGGGGCGGGGGGGTGTTGTGAATAGGAGAGAATGTAAATCGACATTCAGCCAACTGATCAGTCGCAATACGACCTGATATGTATAAATAGCTGAATCTCCATGCTCGAGTCTATGCTTATTTATACATACATAGACTCATGGCTGAAAAGCTATCTGCAAGGTATACTGATGATGGAGATGAATGTATACTGGTGCGAAAAATAAAGGTTCCCGTTCACATTTTTTATATACTTTCAAGTATATTTTTTATGTGACATCTAGTCATAATTCTGCTGGAGCTCACATTTAGTATATACTTGCATTCAAGTATATGTTTTATGTGACATCTAATGATAATTCTGCTGGGGCTCACATTTTGCATATACTTGCATTCAAGTATATTATTTATGTGGCATTTTTGTTGAACTATCACTTTCACTCTTGAAAACACATTTTTGTACTATGTGTGTGTACACATTTTTGTACTATGTGTATTCATTCTGAGTGAAGTGATTTTTGCAGGAATATTTTCCTCGGTAACTTCTTCTCCAAGCAATCACTCGTATGCACATCTCTACACATCCTTGAGCTATTTTGTCAGTCCCAAAGAAAGAAAACCTGTTCAAATCTGTTCTGATTTTGACACCTAGCTGCCTCTCGTAGGCCAAAGTCATGTATTCATGTTACCGCTGGGGCAAAGGTACCCTGGCACCGAAATTGTGAGCTGTGGAAAATCCAAAAAGACAGATCGATGCACCGAAAATTCTACTTCCCGAATCCGCAGCCGGAAAAACTCTACCTTTTTCATTTTCTTTGAATTATCAAAAAACTAGTTCATTTCACCCATTCTGGTGCGCCTTAACCCTTGATCGTAGCGACACACTCTTGGTCTCAAAAAATTCTACTCGAAAAGGAGTCATGATGATAGAATCACTACTCATGTTTTAGAATACATTCAGATTGTACACTCAAATTTGACTCTATTTGAGACTCAAAACAATTCCAGAATTTCATGTGGAGCAACTCGACGAAGACAACTTGTTCCAAAAATTTTGGGATACAAAGTTAATCATTTACTAATAAACAATTAGAAATCAGTAAATACAGATAGAAGCTATGTAGATCTTATTTGAATACATACATTCATGGCATTCCTTGAAATGAAGATGAAATCACACCGCTGGAATACAAATATCTCAACAAACATAATTGGGAGCTCGTGGCGTACCCAAGATCAGCTTTCGCTCTCGAAGTCACTCAAGCAAGCTATTCTGAACAAATATTCCAAGGTATTCTTGTTGAAACCATGGAAAGAATGACCAGATTGATCAGAGATAATATAAGGGCACACAAATAACAATGAGATTCTGAATTCTACCAATAAATACATGGTATCATAGAATTTAAAATGTAAGTTTCCAATTCCAAGTCACGAAAGCTCCACAGCTGGGCAAATTTTCAACACATCAAAACAAATGAATATGAGATCACCCCTGTAAAATCTGGGGATCTCAGCAAACACAAATTGGAGCTCACTGCAATGTCCACTAATTCACTTTCGCTCTAAAATTCACCCGGGCGCTCCATTTGGACCAAGCGATTACAAGATATTCTGGTTGGATCCTAGAGTGGTATGGTAAAATCAATCAAACATGATTCAGAGATCAACTCATGACAATGAGATTCTAAATTTCATTAGTAAATTTTTCATGGAATGACCATGTAACTTTTCAATTTCAAGTCACAAAAACTCCACAACTAAGCCAATTCTCAATAGATTCAAAAAAAGAATATGAGATCACCCCTCTAAAAGGCAGGGATCTCAGCAGATAAAAGTTGGAGCTCATAGCAATGGCCACTCATTTACTTTTGCTCTAAGAGTCACCCGGGTGCGCCATTTGATCTAGGTAATTTTAAGATGTTCTAGTTGGGACCTTCAGTAACATGGTGAGATCAATCAAATATATTCCAGAGGTCAACTCATGACAATAAGATTCTAAATTTTATCACTTCATTCTTTGTAAAGTGGAATCCACCTTGTGACTTTTCAACTTTGAGTCACAAAATCTCCACGACTAAGCTCTAAATCTCGATAGATCTGAATAAATGAATGTGGATTCACCCCTCTATAATACAGGGATTTTAGTAAACACAAATTGAACCTCATTGTAAACTCCAAATATTTACTTCTGCTTTAAGACTTACCCGTGCTCACTATTTGGACCAAGTATTTTGACATATTGTACTTGAAACATCAAATACATAGAATCATTAGTTTGCTCTGAAATCATCTGAAGGCATTCACATTATAGGAATATTTTGAAATACCTAGTTTGGTGAGACCGAAAGGTTGTAAACCTATCTGATGAGCTATCTCATGTATCTGTATACAGAAGGTATTTTTTGCAAGTTTGGTGGATGCATGCCTTTCCTTTCAGTTTATCAATCAAGTGGTTTTTCTTCTGATCTGTATTCAAGTATATAACTTCATCTATACAACGTGATTGCTAAGCACTCGACCAGCCGGGAAATTCCGAAAGTCCGTCGCGTTGTGAGTTTTGCAAAATTTTCTCGAACTTATTCGAGTCGATTTGGAAATTTGCGTGGATGTTGAAAATTATCAGATTGTTGTGATCAGATGGATCAGAAAAGGGATCAGAGGGTTCAGTCGCGCGAGGATCACATGGGATCAGCAGAGGGATTAGTTTGTTTTGCTGCCACACACGTGGTCTGATTTCGAGGTTATGTGTCGGTGCGCCAGTCTCAGTCGCAGCCCGAGGAGGTGGTTATCGAATTTAGTAACGGTGTAGATGGTGAATTGTGCGACTGCCGTGCTCTCTGTCGTATTCCTGGGCCTTGGGGTATCATGGGCCCGTGCTGTTTGTGTTTGTCGCGTAGCCGCGCGTGTGATTAAGTTGGTGTAGGAGTGCCGAGCGAATTGGGGTCGATTTTTAATTCCGGCCGCCGCTCTTATTCATCGTGCATCAAGTCGCTTCGCCCGCTGCACCAGGAAGCATTGCTGTTGCACAGCACTCAGACCAGAAAGCGGGTGACCAGTGCCGACTGCGCAAGCAGCAACTCCCCGCGCTGGCAGGCCATACCACGCGGGGCTCGGCAGCTTTTGCTTCGCTAGCAAGCAAAAATTGCTTGATGCTGGCCAAATGAGATCTGCCGAGCCGACCCGGACTTTTGCCTGGTTGACTAAGTCCGGCATTCTCCGTCTGCTGCGCATACTGTGTGACGACGTCCGCAGCACAGCCCGCTGTTTTGTTTACTCACACAGCTCGTCCTGTTGTGTGTTATTGAATGATGGAAACCTGACTCGGCGTAATGCAATGAAGGAAGTTTTCAATGAGTGTGATTTGTGAAAATAGAGCGAGCTGAATGAAATGGCCCTTGTATTTTGGTCCTGTACCGTTCCTCGGCGAGTGTCGATCTGGTCCCGTACCGGTTCTCGGCGAGTGTCAGTGCGGAATCAGAATCACACATGTCCGAATACCGGTACAGGACCAGATCGACACTCACCGAGGACCAGTCCGGGACTAGATCGACACTCGACGAGAACCCGTACGGGACCGGTTCGACACTTGCCGAGCACCGGATGGGAACCACACCGACACTCGCCGAGTATCGTCACGGGACCAGTTCGATACTCGCCGAGGACCTTTAGAAAAGCACATCGACTCTCACCGAGGGTGGGTACGGGACCAGATCGCCGATCACCGGGAACCGATATGGTACCCCATCGCCACTCGTCGGGGACCGGTAAGGGACCAAAGTGACACTAAGGGGTTTTTGCATTACAGGTTTAAATGCTCAGCTGAATTTTACTCTCTATCACAAAATACTGCCAGCAGGCAGATAAAGTGATCAAAATGAACCCTAAGATAATTGTAGCGGGTGTATGAAAAAGATTTCTATGACAAAATAATACAAAGGCCTTATGATTCAGCTCGCACTATTTTCACAAATCACACTCATTGAAAAGTTTCTTCATCGCATGCCGCCGAGTCAAGTTTCCATCATTCAACAACAAACAACGGGACAAGCTGTGTGATTAAACAAAACAGCGGACTGTGCTGTGGACGTCGTCTCACAGTATGCGCAGCAGACGGAGAATGCCGGACTTAGTCAACCAGGGAAAAGTCCGGGTCGGCTCGGCAGATCTCATTTGGCCAGCATCAAGCAATTTTTGCTTGCTAGTGAAGCAAAAGCTGCCGAGCCCCGCGTGGTATGGCCTGCCAGCGCGGGGAGTTGCTGCTTGCGCAGTCGGCACTGATCACCCGCTTTCTGGTCTGAGTGCTGTGCAACAGCAATGCTTCCTGGTGCAGCGGGCGAAGCGACTTGGTGCACGATGAATAAGAGCGGCGGCCGGAATTAAAAATCGACCCCAATTCGCTCGGCACTCCTACACCAACTTAATCACACGCGCGGCTACGCGACAAACACAAACAGCACGGGCCCATGATACCCCGAGGCCCAGGAATACGACAGAGAGCACGGCAGTCGCACAATTCACCATCTACACCGTTACTAAATTCGATAACCGCCTCCTCGGGCTGCGAATACTGAGACCGACGCACCGACACATAACCTCGAGACCAAACCACGTGAGTGGCAGCAAAACAAACTGATCCCTCTGCTGATCCCATGTGATCCTCGCGCGACTAATCCCTCTGATTCCTTTCCTGATCCATCTGATCCCAAAAATCTGATAATTTTCAACATCCACTCAAATTTTCAAATCGACTCGAATAACTTCGTAAAAATTTTGCAAAACTCACAACGCGTCGGACTTTCAGAATTTCTCGGCTGGTCGAGTACTTTACAATCACGTTGTATCTTGGGTAATGCTAACTCCACATTCTGTATAAAGATTTCTGATGTCCACGAAAGACAATTTCATACCTCAAAAGGCTTAGATTTGGATGTCAATATCAATAAAGCCTTGCCTCGTTGATTACTACTATTGTTAATTATTGAGTCTTTTCAAGGCTCAGAATGATTATCACTGTCACTCTTATATATTCACTGCTTTTCAAATCAAGGAGCGAGTAATTGCCTCAAGAAACAGGTTTGTCACTCAGATTGTCAATACTTGGATTGGTTCTCCTCAGATATGAACAAGGTTATTACTATTTTTCATAAAGTTTTGCCAACGAATGAATTTTCTGTTCCTGATTTTTATTATGAGCAAGTCAAATATAAGTACCGCGCGACAACTCACGACAGTCCATTATTCATCCAAACAATAACAACAGCTGGTGTGGGCGGTAGATGACCTAACCCAACCTTGCCTCGACTCAGCCAAAATCATAGCTCATGGGCCTTCCGCAATGTCATACTTCTGATCATTTTCTGAACTATTTGAGGACGATCTCGGAAAAAGTACTTCCAAGTATGGAAGCTTTCGGATGCGATCTATCATTTAAAAAAAGAATCGATTTAATTGATTGGATATTGCCTTTGAACTTTGGTTTCGAAGTCAGGCGTGTGAGTATTTTTTCAGGCAATGGTCAACTTCGAAACCAAAGTTTGAAGGCAATATTCAACCAATCAACTCGATTCTTTCTTTGAATGATAGATCTGATTCCAAAGCTTCCACACTTGGGATGACTTTTTTTAGATTCACCTTAGATCTCGGGAGAAAAATCGATTTGTTAATGGTTTGAGGTGCCGGTAAAAGTTGGTTTTCACATGCCCTTAACATTCCTTATGATATGATGAAGAAATCACACTCGAAACTTTCTTAGGATAATAGTGATTTAAAAAAAATCGTATTCGATGACAATGAATTCTTCATTTTTTTCATGATTCGCTGAAAAAGCACCATACTATGGTAATTTCCTTGGTGATCAGTGCTGGGTAATTGTTCCTTGTAGCGACTGAGCCAGGGTCCTTTGGAAAATTTTGAATATACTATATGGCTAACGAACACTGTAAGAAGAAACGCTTCAAGTCAGGCTAATTGTCTGAAAATTCATTATTACAATTTTAGGGGCTTTGTTGTGATTCAGTACGATTTTTACCTGACCTTCAGAATTTTTCTGTACAGTGAATTACAGTTGGATGATCAACTCCTTGAAGAAACAGAAAATTTATATTCGCTACTATGAAAGATCTAGAAAAATCAGACTTCCAAACATTTTTCAATTCATCGAATTCAATAGCATACAGAGCTACAGCGTGCATTTGGTTAATTACTAAGTTTGAATCAACACGAAATTCTACTGGAATTCGAATCTCGTTTTCACGATATATATACTTTCTGACCGAAACAATGTGCACATGGAAATGAAAGATCTTGTCTCGTACATTTAGTGAGTTGTCCCACATCATCGTTCATAGTTTCACGGCGAATGTGATACCACACACAGTGGTGCTATACATTATATAGGAAGGGATAGATATATATATATATATATATATATATATATATATATATATATCTCACAACTCTAAACAGTATTCTGCGACAAGGGATTCATGTTTCTAGTTGCTACGTATTCGCGATGTAGTGCAGTATAGAGGTCGTCGAGCAACGCCCATGAATTTGCAATATTGCATATCACACTGTGCAGAAAATGCCATGCGCTGGTAACATACATTCTCATTAAGCTCGCTCGAACTAGGTGTAGAGTGTCTCTATCTCTCAGTTTTGTTGAGATGATGCACGTTGTTATGCATTTTACTCCATTGGGCCACGAAAGTGAACAATTTATTCTCTTAAATTCAGAGTGGAATAAATAAAATATGATTAGATTTAGTTTGGTGTATTAGTAGCAATCTGTCAAGTTTATTATCCTCAGAAATTCCAGCAAATCGAATATACATAGAGTGAATTTGCGAAAATGGAATAAGTTCTCGATTCACCTTGGTTATATGAATAAAAAATGCATTTGAATGAGACCTTCTGTTTTCAGAGTCATTACATAGCCCTGATCATTTAATTGATGAGAAAAAAATTTAACTCACTGATTTTGCTCAAAGCATTAATCAAGAAAAGAACGAATCAGTGCAAAATTGAAATAATTGTATAAAAAAATAGACCTGATGAAATGCAAATCCAGACTCATTTCAAATTCAAAATATAATTTCGTCAATGCAGCATGTCGACGAAGAATTCCTTCGAATAAATTTTTAGAGGAGGACATAATATGAATGTCAAAATTCCTCTCGAAATAGTATGATTTATAGTGATGGAGCTCTAATAAAGGCAGTATACGAGATTCGTAGTGGGTCACAAAAATGCCAACGACGCGAGAATATCTCTATAAATTTCTTCGTCTAACCCTCCTGATAACGTCAGCAGTTCAAGATTTATATTCCTCGGAAAAAGTGCGGATACAGCGAGCATCGTCACCGACACCACCACCACCACCACCGAGTATCGTCACAAGACCTCTAAAGATTCCGATTCAGCAGTCGTGCGAAATAACGTCGGTTTATGAAGTATATCAGCTGCGTGCAATCTTTATGCGGCACATTCTTACCTCTTCCTTATGAGATATTTGAGATTTTCACCCTACGATGACACAAAATCAGGTAACGGAATTCACACTATAATTTTCAAGAGTAATTTGATTTCTTTTGAATCAAATAGTAATTTCGATTTATATTGTATGTATGTATGAAAAGCAATAAATAACATCAGTCAACAACAGTAGTATAGAACAGGGTTAAAGCAAACTAATTTCGTTTGTTACTGGATATAGGTAGACTAGTAGGAATTTGTATCAGGGCCAAGCAGCTGCAGCCAGTTTGTGTATTTAAGTGTATGTATATATATATATGTAGCTTCGAGATTCGATGTGAGTAGCTCGCGGCTAGCCTCATTAGACAGCCAGTTGGTGCAAAAGCCACAGCGCCTTGCAGATCTAACGCAACGCCTAAGGCATGTGTCTTGGTACAGTTGTGTATGGTATACGTGCATTTGCCTCGAGATGCAATTTCTAATGTTTATCAAAGCTCGTACACGCGTAAATTTCGTATTAGTCTGCCTCTTTGAATTGAATTTCTATCGTTCCTTCAGTTGAAACCCGTCATAGACAATCATGTATGCGTGAATATTCTCGAATTTCAAGGTTTTGTTGGGAAACAAAAAAGGGGTTAAAATTGAAACATATAATTCTTGGTTGGCTGGAACGGAATCACATTCAACTTGGGCAATCGAGAAAATTTTCAATTTCTTCCATACGTGATGGGAATCGACTCCTTATACCATCAATACCGTCAAACGGGGTAGCGATGAACAGCCGGGGTAACTTTGGAACACCTGAGTGAAACTTTGTACATTCTTGCGACCGGCGAGACAACTCCTTCTGCAATTCCAGCACCAATTCTACTTTTCAGTGTTATGCATGAACAAAGTTTTGCACCGATGTAGAAACCTTGATCAGCTGCGGGGTCGTTTATAACGAACTTTTTAAAAAATATGATTTTGGAGCAAGAGAGAGTTGCTTCAAATAATCAATATCATTCGAGCACTCCCAGGCTAAAGTTGGGGTAATGGCGCTGGATTCCACTAAACCATACCGATACCTTAACGGTTTGATCGTTACATTTGTGTATTTTCAGCCTGACTCTATTTTGTGGAGTAAAAACTGAAAATTTTGTGTTTTTTTTTTGCGATCTGGGATAACTTTGGAATACACCATCATTGAGCTCCCCGAAGCGCACAATGAGGTTCAAAAATCTTCTCCACGAGATCCATGGTGGCACATGGGAGCCTCAATGACACTAGAACTATATAAAGAGTCGGATTTCACGTACTTAGAAATGGGTGTAGAGCCGCACAGCAAACTAATGTCAAAAGTTTTCACGTTTTGCTCTCACTGTTCCAGACTTACCCCAAGGGGGGGGGGGGGTTAAGTTTGGAACACTACTTCGAACAACCATAGCTCTGTTCAGAGACGTCTAAAGAGACTTTAATACCTGTCGATCGAAAGCTGATACTGTGAAATTTCGATTGACCACAAACACAATGCACTTCTGATGTAAGACGTACAAGTAACATTAGAACTAAAAAAAAGAAACTCCAAAAGTATCCCAAAGTTACCCTGGTTGACGGAAACTTTTATTTTCTGTCGGAACTGAGTCCATGAGATAGAAAGTATGCGGTCGGTTGAACTTTCATTTTGAATCAATCGAAGATTTCGAAAATCAGAACTCAAAATATGTCTGTTTGGATTCGTGATTAAAAATTCATTCTTCGAAAATTACCGAGAACGTCAGGTGCTCCCGTTAGCAATCATTCAAAGAAAGTTTTGTGTGAGCTTGATGCATAAGGAAGAATCATAAATCAACTTTCTTCCAAAATTCACGATCTCTAGAATCATATCCATTAACAGGTATGCGGGGATCCCCAGACCGTATTTTTCGTGATCTCTCTGATTACGATAGATCAAAGTGAGGTTACAATTCTTGGGTTGGAATAGTATCGTAGAACTACAAACAACTCAGCTTTAGCATTTTTTTTCCCAGGTTCTTCCTTCTAGACTTTTCATAGGCACCTGCGTTGCTATTTTTGACGCGAGCTTATAGAAATTACACTACCGCTCATAAATTCGTGAACGATGAATGCACATTCAGCCTCACTTCGAGGAGCGATATCTCAGACTCTATGCATCGTAAGACAATTTTGAAAAAAACATCTCGAGAGCAGAAGAAATTTTAACTTTTCAGTGGTTTCAATGATTTCTATCGGTTATCTCGAAGGTACTAGATGCTGGTCAAAAGTTAGAAATCTACGTAAATTTTCACTTCCATTGATACACCTGCAGTTCTGCTACAAATGAAGATACGGCAATTCTGCAAACGGCATCTTGTAGAGCAGGAAAAATGCTGAATGTAGCCGTTTTTTGATTATTTCTTCCGTTCCGCAAGTGAGAACGTACCAGCTGCCAAAACACCAAAAATGATGGTTTTTGACGTTTTTCATGCCGATTCCGGTGAAAAACTATCATTTCGGGTGTTTTGACAGCTGGTACGTTCTCGCTCGTAGAACGTGAAAAATAATCAAAAGATAGCTACACATAGCATTTTTTTGCTCTACAAGATGCCGTTTGCAGAATTGCCGTATCTTTATTCGCAGCAAAACTGCAGGTGTATCAATAAAAGTGAAAATTTTCGTCGATTTCTAAATTTGACCAGCATCTAGTACCTTCGCGATAACCGATAGAGATCATTGAAACCACTGAAAAGTTAGCATTTCTTCTGCTTTTTGAGATGCTATTTCAGAATTGTCCTACGATGCATAGAGTTTGAGATATCACTCCTCGAAGTGAGGCTGAATGTGCATTCATCGTTCACGAATTTATGAGCGGTAGTGTATGTATTCCAATATGGCATGGACTAATGTCTGTTCCTTCGTTATGATACAGATCCTCATTTTCATTTCGAGTCGAAGACAGTCACGCGAAATACGAAAACTTCTCTCGCAATCATATGAAAAATACTTCAGACTTTCATCAAAGTAGAGAGGATCTAAGAAATTCTTGATTAGCCAATCATTTTGAATACGAAGCAAGTTCAAAACTACCCGCGGCTTCCGAGTATCCTTCAACAAGTTCAAACAAGTTGTTGACAAACTTGTCATCCGTAAAACTTACTTCATCCAATATTCAGCAAAATGAAGGGTAAAGTTCAACGACTTCCAAGATCTGTAATCGACTTTTCTCAATACGCCAACACGACGCGAGTAATACTCGAGCGCAACAGCAGATCACGGAAGAAGCCACGCTTTCTCCCACTCTCATCGAATACTATTTTATATATATAAATGGGTATCTGGAGAAGACGCCCACTGCGGCAGACGTGACATCTCAGAGGCATTATTGCCGAGAAGCTCTGAGCGCGTTTCCTACAGCCTCCTCCTCTACATACTCTGAACTCTCTGCAACAAAGATCGATGAGTAATTTTCGAAGTCTGTGCATACACCCCCCTCCCCCCAGTACAGCCGTGCATCACGCCCCATACAGTATAAAGACTATTCTACAGACTCTCTCTTAGGTAACTATGAATGTACTTTTTGCTCTATGCCATTTCTTTCAATCCAGGTCCATATGCAGTACATATATATGGGTGATACCGCCGAAAATGTGATTTATCATGTTTCAAGCTCGCTAGAGTTTCTACGATTCAGAATGCAATTTGTAGCAATTTTCTAGGGTTTATTGTATTGGTGTGCAAAACTATTCTGATACTTTCTGAGATGATCACAACATACTCATATTTTGTATTGCTTGCTTAAGGGTCAAAATGTCCTCTTCCGTCCCTTGTAGTAAGTCGAACTCATTTTTTTTGGATCCACTACGACGCATAAATGGAGGCAAAACCTCTTATGTGTAACTACGCGCTTCAAATGGTGTAACTCCAAATTATATGATTAGTGGAATCACCCATATATATATATATATATATATATATATATATATATATATATATATATATATCAAGAGTCGCTTATACACCCAGCATCTGTTGGATTATTCACGCTCGTTACGTGAGCACCGACTAGTTATATATACTCCTCCTACAGCCTGCCTCACGTCTTCTGATGGAAAATGGGCGTATACCATGTCTATGAGATATGGTTTATAGAAAAGATAGGGGGAGAGAATAAGGTCGTGATTACACAAGAATTCTCAAGGATTTAGAGTATGTATGTACATACCACGAGTTTTCGGATCACAACTGCTAAGTTATAGTCGAGCCAAGCCTGGCATGCATCATTGTAAACCCTGATGGTAGACATTTCAATTGAGTTAAGCCAAGAGTTGTCGCAGCGTTTGATTTAGATTGCTATTCCGACCACAATTATAATCAACACTTTGGATTGATGAAATACTCGATGAAAATGTTCGATTGACTTATTTGGTTAGCATCAGCTGCGCGAGGATTACGATATGTGCAATAATCTCCTACGATGATTGATTGCACTGCCCGATTGTGATGGACAATTTTTTTCACCTGCGCAGTGGTAGACATCCTCGTGTCATGTTCGGTGAAACAGATTGGGATGATCAAGCTCGGCAGTAGAGTAAGGTCATTTATCCTGTCGATGCCGATAAAAAAGATCGATGAGTCAATTTTCGAGTGTGGATGTGAAAGCTGACTTGGGTGATCAGTCCCGGAATGGGATTAGATACGTAAAACAATTGAACGAAATGTGGCTGATGATCGTATAATCTTGAGCCGTATGTAGATGACAATTGAAAAAGTGATCTTTTAAATCATCGAGTTCCAATGTGTTTACTCTGATGAAATCAATGAATGGATTGACACGATTTCAAGTTGTAGGCCAGATACAAAATTAAGGATCTCCAGTGCCTACGCATATTTTTCCTATAGAGGCATCTATTTAAAATACGTCTGCAACATCGAAATTTTTCAAAGCTCACTAGGAGAGGACCAACCTTGCGGGTCCTGGATTCGTTCCAAACTCTGGAAATCATCAGGTTTTGGTGAGAAATGAAGTTCCAGGCTTTTGTTCCATGGGCCATCTGGTCTGAGCAGTTATGAAGATTAGCTTTGAGAGTATATTATACATCATTGTAACATGGGCCTATATGGATAATGCTAATCTTCATGTCTGGATCTCATGATAGGAGGCCTATGGGACCAAATCTTCTGAGATATCTTCATTTCTTACCAAAAAAAGATGATGCCCAGAACTTGAAGCAAATCCATGGATCCTGCAGGACCCGCAATGTTGGACTTCTCCTTGCCAGTTTGGTTGGTTGATTAACAAGTTCAGTGCCACCGCAAAAATTGCAGCTCCTCCTCTGTGTGCGACAGAACCCACCAACCCACCGGTGGATCCACGGTATGTCGGATCTGATGAGACGAAAATCTGACGCACACAAAAAAGGATCACATTGACACGTTCACCGCCACCGCGGTTGAATGTCTTTTAAAATGATCGAGGGATACAAATAATGGACCAATTCCCTGTTTGCATCAGTCCCAGACGATTTCCTGTGACATTTGTGTTTCGTGTCTTAACCAAAACTTATTACGTTGGAATTAACTGGAATGGCCGAATAGACTGTTGCAGAAAAATCATTCGCTATGAAAATATTATTCACGTCTATCACTCGACCGACGACACAGTCCTCCAAGATTGACAATGGAATCATATTCATTGAGAATGTAAGACTTATGTTGCTTCATCATCCCAAAGTCAATGAACGAATCTGATCACCGCAATACTGTTCGTCAAATTGTTTGCTTAGACCAGGACACAACTCCAGGATAAAACGTTTCGAATTCTGACTTTTCTACTTTCTCAAGGTTTTCTTCAACAGAGTATGACATCTTCACTTCCAACAATTTCAAAGTTTCACCTTACCAGTTCAGGGCTGTGAGAGGTGCGATTTTCCCTCAAATTAGCGTCTAGAATAACGCGACGCTCGTTAGTTAAGACGAAAAGAATCAATGGGAGAGACTCCTTGTACATCCTCATACCCTGCGTTTGCGAGACAAAGAAACCACAGTAAGGTCAAAAAGCTTATAATCAAACGGCACGCTGCAGAAGACTCAGAAAGGTGAAAGAGCGAGGCGAGTCCGGTTAAACCATAAACCAGCAGCAATGGCAAGGCTCGAAACGTGTGTTTGTGCAGGGTACAGGATAAGTCTGCTATCGCTTTGATTTGCGTACGCCACAGCCACTGGTGTAGAAGTAAAGAAGGGCAGTATGGTAGAAACATCTAGCTATCTGTTGCCACAGCATATCAAAAGGAAACGCCTCGTGAAACAAAAGCTACCCACCCTTTCCTTTTACCCGTGCAGAGCTTGCAAGTTCCTCTCTTTCTTCATCTCTTTCTAGTTCTGTAACCTAGCACTTGTGCTGCTCAAACTGGCACAGTCTGCACGTCAGAACGAGTGAGAGGTGGATGTAGAGTTACCTTTCCCATGAGAGCTGTAGTTCAGTGAGTTGTATGGACTACCCGCATATAGTAGGATGAATCCGTTTTCTGTGCTCTGGTAATACGAAAAGGATATTACGATGCAGCAAAAGGTTTTTGAAGCCAGAAAGGGGCGTTGGCTCAGCATCGGTCAAATTAAAAAAGTTGCTAAAGTTGCTAGACGCTTGCGGAGTGGAATACGATTTTTTGCCCCTTCACGAGCTCGAGCTGTGAATAACCTGGTTTGAGATTGACCAAATTCTTGCGCTTTGACCTGGGATGAGGTAGAGGATGAATGCGTGTGAATAAGGATGCTTGAAGGAGAGCTCATTGATCCTAGAGCTATGTTGCACTAGGTTACAAGCTTATTCATGCGGACAAATGTTAAGTTCAGGATGACATTATAATAAATAGCTTTTTTAAGGGTGGTTCTCGCTAGAAATGTCACAAGCTACAAGTTCAGTGTAGTTCACTTGCTCCGAGTACTAATTTTTTTTTCGATTGGTTATATTTTTTACTGTACTGACGGGGCTCGGAATTCCGCTTACGGGAAACCTCGTCAATGGGGATGAAAATAATTTCACTCCCGCGTCTCGCTGGGCGGAGACGAGATAGTTGAGGGTTGAGCAGTCTTGTTTTGTTGAGTGGAGGCCTCGGCTTTCAACGCTCCGAGCAGCGCCAAGCGTTTGGCCTGTTAAAGTCCGTAGAGGTCTCGTCGGTGCTCCTCTTCGGAGCGGGGTACGTAGGTTTTGGAACGTCTCTGTCGTTGACTGGGACGGTCCATCCGTCCGGTCAAGGTGCGTGGGCGTCCTCACGACGTCGTTGGATTAGGGACGGGGTTAGGCACTCGAATAATTCTCACAGTTTCAAGATACAATTGCGACTCGGTACTCGAGGTGCGAAACACAAACACTATGCACACTTGGTCACTCATGCCACCGGGGCAACTTGGTACGGTCGCGGCGGGGCACGTTGAGTCGGGTTCGTCGAGGCCACGGCTGGGCCGAGTGTCGTGGAGACAGCGTCGCGACGGCGAGCTGGAGAAGACTGATGATGATTGACGTTCGGGAGCGCGGTCTTATATACCCGTGTTTCACCTATGTTCGTACGCTCTGGAAGCGTACGATCATATACCTCGTATACTGCGTACGCTGCTGAAGCGTACGTTTGTATAGAGAGATCGTTTCGTACGTCCCGGAGACGTACGAATTTCAATGTCTCGAAAATCGTACGGTTGAAAGGCGTACGTGTATTTGCATCTACCTGATTTATGAGTACCGTGGCGTACGCCTGAGAGGCGTACGAAAATGAGTCGATCCGATGTACGATTTGAAGTGTATCCGAACGTACGCCTAATCGGCGTACGAAAATGAGTTGATCTGATTTATGATTTGGAGTATATCCGAACGTACGCCTAAGCGGCGTACGAAAATGAGTTGATCTGATTTATGATTTGGAGTATATCCGAACGTACGCCTAAGCGGCGTACGAAAATGAGTTGATCTGATTTATGATTTGGAGTATATCCGAACGTACGCCTAAGCGGCGTACGAAAATGAGTTGATCTGATTTATGATTTGGAGTATATCCGAACGTACGCCTAAGCGGCGTACGAAAATGAGTTGATCTGATTTATGATTTGGAGTATATCCGAACGTACGCCTAAGCGGCGTACGAAAATGAGTTGATCTGATTTACGATTTGGAGTATATCCGAACGTACGCCTAAGTGGCGTACGAAAATGAGTTGATTGATTTGTGGCTTTAAACGCGCTGAATCGTACGCTTGAGTAACGTACGATTTGGGTGCGTCGGTTGCGTAGGCGAGCGATTTGATGGCTCGTGTGCAAAAAATTGTATATTCGCGGTGATACAGAATATTAATGCGGGAGTATGCTCACGTCAAATCGTCCGGGGGGATCAACGTGAATATTGATTTTTTGCGGGGAAGTGCCGTGTGTGTGCATCGCATTCGGTACCTTGTCGACTTTTTATTCGACAAAACTGATTCTAAGGTACATAATTCGGTTATACATAATTGATTATATATTCTGGCCAGATAGTCATACTTAATTATTGTTCCGGAGCTGGGGGATTCCTCCTACTCCTCAAGTTGTAGCGGTGGCTAGGCGGTGGGTAGGCGAGCTTGCGCTCGGCTTCTCTCCGTGCTGCTTCTGCTAAGGTAGGTCGCCCTCTACGTCGCTTCCATTGCTGGTTGCTCAGGACTCGGGGCGCATCCGCTACCCCTGGGTATGGTTCTGCCAAGATGTCCACCTCGGCAACGTTTGTCGGGGAGTCCTCCTCGACGTGGTTTGCGATGTCGTCCTGCGCACGATCAGGGGTCGTGGCAATGGGGACGGTTGCGGATCCATTCCGACCTTGGTCCTCGGACAAGTGGGCGTCCCCACCGGCAGGTGTGGTCGGCGGGTGTGGCCGCTCGATTCGGGGTCCGTCTGCATCCTTGGCGCCGCTGGTTGCGGGGGATGGTGACCCAGGTTCAGCCGCAGGAGGGGCTGGAGCTGTGTGGTCTCGCTTGACCTGCGAGATGTGCACCTTCAGGGCGGTGTTTCCGGGACGGTCGACGGTGAACACCTGCGCTGAATGACAGTGGATGATCTCGTATGGGCCTTCCCATTTCGGGGCGAGGCCAGCGTTGAAGTTATCGGCAGCTTTGGAAAGGGAGTGCGTCTTGATGAACACCATGTCGCCCTCCGTGAAGACTTCATCCGAAGGTCTCCAGCTGCTGGTGATGTGATCCTGTGCCTGGTTGGCTGCAGCGATGCGGGTCTCGAGATCGTCCGATCGTGGCGAGACTCGTTCCCCTGGGCGAGCGATGTTGTGTCCCAGGAGCAGCTCACTAGGTGAGAATCCAGTGGCGGCGTTGCATCGGCGGCGCATGGCGAACAGGATTCTTGGGACCTCCAGGTCCCAGTTGGTTTGGTGTTGGTACGGAAGTAAGGCCAGGCGTAGTCCCTTCTTGATCTCTTGGTTCCGACGTTCCGTAGGATTCGCCTGGGGATGGTATGCAGGCGTAGTCCATACTTCGACTTGTCACTTGTCGCAGAGGCGAAGCCATTTTGCACCTTTGAACTGTGGTGCGTTGTCGGAGAGTACGGCTCCCGGGTATCCCCATCGTTGGAACACTTCCGTCTCCAGGACGTTGGCGATGACCTCGGTCGTCGATGATGAGATGGGGAAGGCTTCCGTCCATCGGGAGAACAAGTCCGTGACGACCAGAATGAACCGCTTCCCCCGGGGCGTCCGGGGATAAGGGCCCATCAGATCCAAGGCCACTCGTTCCCAAGGTCGTTTCGGCTTCCTGGCGATGTTGGCTCCGGCATCCGCTGGTCGTGCAGCCTTGGTGAGGTTGCAGGGTCCGCATGCTCGCACATGTTGTCGGACGTCGTTGCGAAGTCCGGGCCAGTAGTACTCTCCGCGTATCTGGCGGAGTGTCTCCGCAGCACCAGGATGGCCGGCGAGCGGGTCGTTGCGGAAATGGTGCAGGACGACGTCGCGTGCGGACTCAGGAACGTAGATCCTCGGGTTGGCCGGATCTCGGCAGTATGACAGCAAACCGTCGTGCGTGCTCCATTCCGGTCCTTGAGGTAGTTCCCTGGTGTCGTCTTGAGCCTGGCGGAGGTAGTCATCCACCCAGTTGCATTCCACGCAGGCAGTAATGAGCTCGTCTGAGGGTGGTGAACTGACTGGAGGCGTCAGGGCGTCGTAGTCGTGCTCCTGGTCCTCGAAGTCCTCATCTCCTAGGGCACGAGACAGTGCGTCTGGCAGCTGGTTCTCTCGTCCAGGGACGTGTTCCACACTGGTTGACGGAGGCGGGATCCGCCGGCTGCTGCTGCTGAGCTCCGGCTTGGGGATCTGCAGGGTCGTCGTATGGCACAGTAGGCGATGGTCCGGTCGGAGCAAGGTCCTTGCGGGATGTCCTCCGGCGTATAGGCAGCTGTGCTCCGTCCAGGAGGGACTCGAGCTCCTGCTCCGAGCCAAGGGACCGCTGACGTTGGTGGCGTGTCACGCGAGCGGTGCGCTCAAGCGAGACGGTGCGTTGTTGATCCAGTTGGGCGCCACTGGGTGTTTCCACACTCCCAGAAGTGCTTGCCGCTGTCTGCCGGGTCGTCCGGGTTGCAGGCGGCGTCCGGGGAAGACTGCTCATCAGGTCGCAGGTCCTAGCATCTCCTGATGCCGACGAAGTCCAAAAAGTCCCTCGTTGGCCCCACGTTGGGCGCCAAATTGACGGGGCTCGGAATTCCGCTTGCGGGAAACCTCGTCAATGAGAATGAAAATAAATTCACTCCCGCGTCTCGCTGGGCGGAGACGAGATAGTTGAGGGTTGAGCAGTCTTGTTTTGTTGAGTGGAGGCCTCGGCTTTCAACGCTCCGAGCAGCGCCAAGCGTTTGGCCTGTTAAAGTCCGTAGAGGTCTCGTCGGTGCTCCTCTTCGGAGCGGGGTACGTAGGTTTTGGAACGTCTCTGTCGTTGACTGGGACGGTCCATCCGTCCGGTCAAGGTGCGTGGGCGTCCTCACGACGTCGTTGGATTAGGGACGGGGTTAGGCACTCGAATAATTCTCACAGTTTCAAGATACAATTGCGACTCGGTACTCGAGGTGCGAAACACAAACACTATGCACACTTGGTCACTCATGCCACCGGGGCAACTTGGTACGGTCGCGGCGGGGCACGTTGAGTCGGGTTCGTCGAGGCCACGGCTGGGCCGAGTGTCGTGGAGACAGCGTCGCGACGGCGAGCTGGAGAAGACTGATGATGATTGACGTTCGGGAGCGCGGTCTTATATACCCGTGTTTCACCTATGTTCGTACGCTCTGGAAGCGTACGATCATATACCTCGTATACTGCGTACGCTGCTGAAGCGTACGTTTGTATAGAGAGATCGTTTCGTACGTCCCGGAGACGTACGAATTTCAATGTCTCGAAAATCGTACGGTTGAAAGGCGTACGTGTATTTGCATCTACCTGATTTATGAGTACCGTGGCGTACGCCTGAGAGGCGTACGAAAATGAGTCGATCCGATGTACGATTTGAAGTGTATCCGAACGTACGCCTAATCGGCGTACGAAAATGAGTTGATCTGATTTATGATTTGGAGTATATCCGAACGTACGCCTAAGCGGCGTACGAAAATGAGTTGATCTGATTTATGATTTGGAGTATATCCGAACGTACGCCTAAGCGGCGTACGAAAATGAGTTGATCTGATTTATGATTTGGAGTATATCCGAACGTACGCCTAAGCGGCGTACGAAAATGAGTTGATCTGATTTATGATTTGGAGTATATCCGAACGTACGCCTAAGCGGCGTACGAAAATGAGTTGATCTGATTTATGATTTGGAGTATATCCGAACGTACGCCTAAGCGGCGTACGAAAATGAGTTGATCTGATTTACGATTTGGAGTATATCCGAACGTACGCCTAAGTGGCGTACGAAAATGAGTTGATTGATTTGTGGCTTTAAACGCGCTGAATCGTACGCTTGAGTAACGTACGATTTGGGTGCGTCGGTTGCGTAGGCGAGCGATTTGATGGCTCGTGTGCAAAAAATTGTATATTCGCGGTGATACAGAATATTAATGCGGGAGTATGCTCACGTCAGTACAATCCTACTGTTCCAAGGAATGTCATCACTATAGATGTTTGTCCATCCTCGTTCTTTATGCAGAGACTGAATTCGGTCTATTCCGGCTTCTTTCACCTACGATTTTCAAAAGTTGGATATCATAAACATCGAATAGAGGGCCATTTTTCTAATAAGTCATCTAACAACACACAATTGATGACAGAAGACAAACGATGGAGGCAAAATACTATACGGCAGACAGCAAACAAGATACTGAAACGAGTGAAAAATGATATTGTTTGACTTTTACGGTTAGTTCCGCCTGTAGGCCCAGCCAGACGGCGCCCACGTGCGTGGGATCAAAATACACTCAACCAGCGTGTCGGCATACTGCTAACTAATCGTTTTCACCTCGGTAAGAGGGCAGAGTTTTACAGTTTTAGGTGGAATCCGAACCATCGAGACCGCCGAAAAAAGGCACATGAGAAAAAATCTCAGTGGTGCCTTGACCGGGATTCGAACGTAGGACTCCCGCATGGGAATCCGATACCTGATCAAACTGAAACGAGTAAAAGAAGTGATGGGGTATAAATTCTTGGAACCGACCGTCCAGATATGTGAAGCCATCGTTGTCACCAGGAGTAAGAGATACATGACTTCGACGTTCCTCCTCGATGGCGAGGCCATCATCTCGATCAAGGAGGCAGTGAAGTATCTGGGTATATGGCTCGACGACAAGCTCAAGCATGCGAGTCATGTCCAGGAGACATCAACCAAAGTGGAAAGGACCGGCACCGCTCTGCAATTGCTGACGACGAATGTCGATGGCCCACGCCCTACGCGCACGGAGTTCCGCAACACCGTCAAACTCTCCATGATGCTCAATGGAGCAGCCATCTGGGGGTTCGTAACCAAAGAAATGCTGATCGATGAGGGAAGCAGAGGAACACAGTCTTCTGGCTGTCAGCGCATACCACACTGTGTCAAAAGATGCAGTGTGTGCTCTGGCGAAACTTTCTCCTAATATACGCCTGCACATCCAAGAGCAGTTATGACTCTGAGAATGAGAATATGAGACTACTCAAGTTAACGACCTGGCTTATCCCAGCCTACAGGAAGACATTGAGATTGCGGGAGAGAGCTACCACAATCAACGAGGGGCAGCTCGAATGAGACCCCTTAAGGGCATGTGAAAGCCGACTTTTACCGACCGAGCGGACCGTACTAGGGGTAAGGGAGGTTGGGTTAGATGTTATATATATGAATATATTATAAGGGAGGGGGAGGGGTGGTGTGAATCCTCCCCCCTTCCTCTGCGTCATAATAACTGCGTCATGCTTATTGATGCATACGTAGATTCATGACTGAATAGCTATCTGCAAGATACACTGATGATGAGTTATTGATGTAAAAAATGAAGGTTCCTATTCACATTTTTTATATAATGTCGAGTATATTTTTTATGTGACATCTAGTGCTAATTCTGCTGAGGCTCACATTTTTTGTATATACTTGCATTCAAGTATATTTTTTATGTGGCTTTTTTGTTGAACCATCACTTTTACTCTTGAAACCACATTTTTGTACTATGTGTGTGTACACATTTTTGTACTATGTGTATTCATTTTTAGTGAAGTGATTTCTGCAGGAATATCTTCCTCGGTAACTTTTTCTAAGCAATTACTCGAATGCACATCTCTACACATTCTTGAGCTGTTTTGTCAGTTCCAAGAAGAGAAAACCTGTTCAAATGTGTAGTGATTCTGACACATCGCTGCCTCTTATTGGCCAAAGTCATGTATTCATGTTATCGCTGTACCTAAAAGGATTCATTGTGATAGTATCACTATTCATGTTACGGCATCCATTTAGATTGTAAACACAAATTTGACTCTATTTGGGACTCAAAATAATTCCAGAATTTCATGCAAAGCAACTCCACAAAGTTAACCTGTTTCAAAAATTATAGTATCCAAAGTTCATGATTTATATCAAACAGCTAGAAATTGGTAAATACAGATAGAAGCTATGTAGACATTATTGGAGTACATACATTCATGATATACCTTGAAATGAAGATGAAATCTCACCTCTCGAATACAAAGATCTCAACAGACATAACTGGTAGCTCGTGGCATACTCAAGATCAGCTTTTGCTCTCGAAGTCACCCAAGCGAGCTATTCTGAACAAATATCTTAGGGTATTCATGTTGATACCTTGAAAAGAATGATGAGATTGATCAGAGTTAATATGAAGGCACACAACTAAGAATGAGATTCTGAATTCAACCAATGAATTCATGGTATGATGGAATTTATGAGTTTCCAATTCCAAAGCAAAAAAGCTCCACAACTGGGCCAAATTTCAACAGATTGAAACAAATGAATATGAAATCATTCCTCTAAAATACAGGGACCTCAGGAGACACAAATGGGAGCTCACTGCAATGATGTCCACTGCTTCACTTTTGCTCTAAACTTCACCCGGGTGCTCCATTTGGACCAGGTGATTCCAAGATATTCTAGTTGGAACCTGGAGTAGGATGGTGAAATCAACTAAACATGATCCAGAGGTCAACTCATGGCAAAAAGAATCTCAATTTCATCACTACATTCTTTGTATAATGGAATTTACCAAGTAACTTTTCAATTTCAAGTCACAAAAACTCCACAACTAAGCCAATTCTCAATAGATTAAAAAAAGTGGATATGAAATCACCCCTCTAAAATACAGGGATCTCAGCAGATAAAAGTTGGAGCTCATAGCAATGGCCACTCATTTACTTTTGCTCTAAGAGTCACCCGGGTGCGCCATTTGATCTAGGTACCCTAGTAAAAATAAGTGCCTCATGATCATATATGAACATGTTCCCAGCCGAACTGTGGCCATCTATGACCTCAGAAAATATTATGTCTCCATGGTCAGTCATAGGTACACAAAGCCAACTTGTACATGGCCGTGGGGTATTGTAATCAAGTGGTAGTACATGACATTTTCAATATCGGATGGAGGCCTAGCATTTGGAGTCCCAATCGCGCTTATTTCGAAGCTTCGGATTGAGAAACATTTCGAGTTGGCTGTGAAGTGCTTCATTTCCAACATGAATTCCTAGGATCAAGTATGGAGACCAATGATGACCTATGACTCCGGCCTCATGGTCATAGGTGGTCATGTATGACCACAGTCCGGTCGGGAACATGTTCATATATGATCATGAGGCACTTATTTTTACTAGGGTAATTTCAAGATATTCTAGTTGAAATCTTTAGTAACATGGTGAGATCAATCGAATATGTTCCAGAGGTCAACTCATGATGATAAGATCCTCAATTCCATCACTTTCATTCTTTGTAGAGTGAAATCCACCTTGTGACTTTTCAACTCTGAGTCACAAAATTTCCACGACTAAGCTCTAATTCTCAATAGATCTAAATGAATCAATGTGAATTCACCCCTGTATAGTATAGGGATTTTAGTAAACTCAAATTGAAGCTTAGTGCAATTTCCCAATATTTACTTCTGCTTTAAGACTTACCCGTGCTTGCTATTTTCACCAAGTATTTTGACATATTGTAGTTGAAACATCAAAACAGAATCATTAGTCCGCTCTGAAATCATCTGAAGGCCTCCACATTACAGGAACATTCTGAGCTGCATCAATACATTCTTAGCACAAATAGCTAGAGTTTGGTGAGACCGAAAGGTTGTAAACCTATCTGATAAGGGTACCTGAAGCTAGCGAACACTAACTCACGAATCGGGCCCAAACCAATTTCACTTTTTATTACTGTTTTATTACTAATTTATTACCAAAGAAAGAAATTTATTACCGGTCATGGGCCCGAAATACGAGAGTTTTCGCTAGCGAACACGTGGCCGGGGAAAGATCGTACGGGAATGTGCAATAGCTCATTTTTCATTACCTTTTTATTACTCTCAGAATACGTCCTCAAAATATGCGTGTGATATGATTCAGCTGAAATATGATGGTTTTCGCTAGCGTAAGCTTACGCTAGCGAACACCATATACAGGCGTAGCTTCGAGGACACTCAGAACTACACAGGATTTTATTACTTTTTTATTACTCTCGAAAGGTATAGTCGAGCTAGTCCCGAGACCAAGCGGAAACCGATATTTGGGCCTGAGGCTGGACGAGAGCTGGAGCGGGGCGAGATGAGAAATATATGATAGACTGAGCTACCTCTGTACAATAACGTGCGAATGAAAAAATTCCATCTCATACGGAAACCTATCTGACGTTGAGCAGGGTACACATGAGTCTTCAGAGATAATAGAGAAACGACAACGAATCAGCAAACTCGATCATAGGGCCCAAAACGGGGGAGACCCTGCTTAACGTTATTATAGTCGCAGTCGAGACGTCACGGGGGGATGCCAGAGAGTCCCAATGGACCCGAAACTCTAGAGAGCCTTAGATCAAGTGCTTATGTACCATTGATGATGCCCAGATAATTTATTACCAGTCAGCACCCTCGGCTATGGGGCCCAAAACAGGGCGAAATCAAGCTTTGAGCAGTTATCTGCGCAGTTATGACGCCACTGTGGGTTGTAGGATAATCCAATGGACCTGAAACTCTACAGAACCTTGGATCGAGTGATTATCTATCATTGATGATGCCCAGAGAATTTATTACCAGTCAGCACCCTCGGCTATGGGGCTCAAAACAGGGAGAAATCGAGCTTTGGGCAGTTATTCGCGCAGTTATGACGCCACTGTGGGTTGTAGGATGTTCCAATAGACCCAAAACTCCACAAAACCCTAGATCAAGTAGTCACGCACTATCTCTGATGCCCAGAGAATTTATTACCAGTCAGCACCCTCGGCTATGGGGCCCAAAACAGGGAGAAATCGAGCTTTGGTCAGTTATTCGCGCAGTTATGACGCCACTGTGGGTTGTAGGGAGTTCCAATGGACCCGAAACTCTACAGAACCTCAGATCAAGTGGTTATGTACCATTGATGATGCCCAGAGAATTTATTACTATTCAGCACCCTCGGATATGGGGCCCAAAACGGGGCTAAATCGAGCTCTGAGCAATTATCTGCCCAGTTATGACGCCACTGTGGGTTGTAGGATGTTCCAATGGACCCGAAACTCTACAGAACCTTAGATCGAGTGATTATGTATCATTGATGATGCCCAGAGAATTTATTACCAGTCAGCACCCTCGGCTATGGGGCCCAAAACAGTGCGAAATCAAGCTTTCAGCAGTTATCTGCGCAGTTATGACGCCACTGTGGGTTGTAGGATGTTCCAATGGACCCGAAACTACACAAAACCCTAGATCAAGTAGTCACGTACTATCTCTGATGCCCAGAGAATTTATTACCAGTCAGCACCCTCGGCTATGGGGCCCAAAACAGGGAGAAATCGAGCTTTGAGCAATTATCTGCCCAGTTATGACGCCACTGTGAGTTGTAGAATGTTCCAATGGACCCGAAACTCCACAGAACCCTAGATCGAGTAGTGTCGTACTATCTCCAATGCCCAGAGAATTTATTACCGGTCAGCACCCTCGGCTATGGGGCCCAAAACAGGGCGAAATCAAGCTTTGAGCAGTTATCTGCGCAGTGATGAAGCCACTGTGGGTTGTAGGATGTTCCAATGGACCCGAAACTCGACAGAACCTCAGATCAAGTGGTGATGTACCATTGATGATGCCCAGAGAATTCATTCCCATTCAGCACCCTCGGCTATGGGGCCCAAAACGGGGCGAAATCGAACTTTGGGCAGTTATTCGCGCAGTTATGACGCCACTGTGGGTTGTAGGAAGTTCCAATGGACCCGAAACTCTACAGAACCTCAGATCAAGTGATTATGTACAATTTATGATGCCCAGAAAATTTATTACCAGTCAGCACCCTCGGCTATGGGGCCCAAAACAGGGCGAAATCAAACTTTGAGCAGTTATCTGCGCAGTAATGAAGCCGCTGTGGGTTGTAGAATGTTCCAATGGACCCGAAACTCTACAGAACCTCAGATCAAGTGGTTACGTACCATTGATGATGCCCAGAGAATTTATTACCAGTCAGCACCCTCGGCTATGGGGCCCAAAACAGGGCGAAATCAAGCTTCGAGCAGTTATCTGCGCAGTGATGAAGGCACTGTGGGTTGTAGGATGTTCCAATGGACCCGAAACTCTACAGAACCTTAGATCCTTAGAGGGTGCTGAATGGTAATAAATTCTCTGGGCATCATCAATGGTACATAACCACTTCATCTGAGGTTCTGTAGAGTTTCGGGTCTATTGGAACATCCTACAACCCACAGTGGCGTCATAACTGCGCAGATAACTGCTCAAAGCTTGATTTCGCCCTGTTTCGGGCCCCATAGCCGAGGGTGCTGACTGGTAATAAATTTTCTGGGCATCAGAGATAGTACGTGAATACTTGATCTAGGGTTTTGTGGAGTTTCGGGTCCATTGGAACTTCCTACAACCCACAGTGGCGTCATAACTGCGCGAATAACTGCCCAAAGCTCGATTTCGCCCCGTTTTGGGCCCCATAGCCGAGGGTGCTGAATGGTAATAAATTCTCTGGGCATCATCAATGGTACATAACCACTTGATCTGAGGTTCTGTAGAGTTTCGGGTCCATTGGAACATCCTACAACCCACAGTGGTTTCATCACTGCGCAGATAACTGCCAAAGCTTGATCTCGCCCTGTTTTGGGCCCCATAGCCGAGGGTGCTGACTGGTAATAAATTCTCTGGGCATCATAAATTATACATAACCACTTGATCTAAGGTTCTGCAGAGTTTAGGGTCCATTGGAACTTCCTACAACCCACAGTGGCGTCATAACTGGGCAGATAATTGCTCAAAGCTCGATTTCTCCCTGTTTTGGGACCCATAGCCGAGGGTGCTGACTGGTAATAAATTCTCTGGGAATCATCAATGATACATAATCACTCGATCTAAGGTTTTGTAGGGTTTCGGGTCCATTGGAACATCCTACAACCCACAGTGGCGTCATAACTGCGCGGATAACTGCCCAAAGCTTGATTTCGCTCTGTTTTGGGCCCCATAGCCGAGGGGGCTGACTGGTAATAAATTTTCTAGGCATCAGAGATAGTATAAGACTACTTGATCTAGGGTTTTGTGGATCTTCGGGTCCATTGGAACATCCTACAACCCACAGTGGCGTCATAACTGGGCAGATAATTGCTCAAAGCTCGATTTCTCCCTGTTTTGGGCCCCATAGCCGAGGGTGCTGACTGGTAATAAATTCTCTGGGCATCATCAATGATACATAATCACTCGATCTAAGGTGCTGTAGAGTTTCGGGTCCATTGGAACATCCTACAACCCATAGTGGCTTCATCACTGCGCAGATAACTGCTCAAAGCTCGATTTTGCCCTGTTTTGGGCCCCATAGCCGAGGGTGCTGACTGGTAATAAATTCTCTGGGCATCATCAATGATCTATAATCACTCGATTCAAGGTTCTGTAGAGTTTCGGGTCCATTGGAACATCCTACAACCCACAATGGCTTCATCACTGCGCAGATAACTGCTCAAAGCTCGATTTCGCCCTGTTTTGGGCCCCATAGCCGAGGGTGCTGACTGGTAATAAATTATCTGGGCATCATCAATGGTACATAACCACTTGATCTAAGGTTCTGTAGAGTTTCGGGTCCATTGGTACTCTCTGGCATACCCCCGTGACGTCTCGACTGCGACTATAATAACGTTAAGCAGGGTCTCCCCCGTTTTGGGCCCTATGATCGAGTTTGCTGATTCGTTATCGTTTCTCTATTATCTCTGAAGACTCATGTGTACCCTGCTCAACGTCACAGGTTTCTGTATGCGATGGAATTTTTTCATTCGCACGTTATTGTACAGAGGTAGCTCAGTCTATCATATATTTCTCATCTCGCCCCGCTCCAGCTCTCGTCCAGCCTCAGGCCCAAATATCGGTTTCCGCTTGGTCTCGGGACTATCTCGACTATACCTTTCGAGAGTAATAAAAAAGTAATAAAATCCTGTGTAATTCTGAGTGTCCCCAAAGCTACGCCTGTATATGGTGTTCGCTAGCGTAAGCTTACGCTAGCGAAAACCATCATATTTCAGCTGAATCATATCACACGCATATTTTGAGGACGTATTCTGAGAGTAATAAAAAGGTAATAAAAAATGAGCTATTGCACATTCCCGTACGATCTTCCCCCGGCCACGTGTTCGCTAGCGTAAGCTTCCGCTAGCGAAAACTCTCGTATTTCGGGCCCATGACCGGTAATAAATTTCTTTCTTTGGTAATAAATTAGTAATAAAATAGTAATAAAAAGTGAAATTGTTTTGGGCCCGATTCGTGAGTTAGTGTTCGCTAGCTTCAGGTACCCATCTGATAAGCTGTCTCATGTATCTGAGTAGAGATAGCATTTTTTGCAAGTTTGGTGGAAGCATGCCTTTCTTCTCAGTTTATCGATCAAATGGTTTCTTCTCTGATATGTTTAAGTATATAACTTTATCAATATCTTGAGTAATGCTAACTCCACATTCTGTATATAAATATCTGATGTCCACGAAAGACAATTCCATACCTCGAAAGGCTCAGATTTGGATGTTAATATCAATCTCGCTGATTACTGTTCTTGTTAATTATTGACTCACTTCAAGGCTCAGAATTATCATCACTGTCACCCTTATATATTCACTGCTTTTCAAACCGAGGAGCGAATAATAGCCTCAAGAAACGTCACTCAGTCCATATTGCTATTATCACTCGTTATGGTTCGACGAAGGAATGAAAACGGCTGATTAACGAGTCAGTTGTTTCGTTTAATGTGACAACGTTTCGACGACTATTTTGTCATCTTCTTCAGGTCTAAAATGCAAATTACAAATTGATAATCGAGAAGATATACATTTAAACTCACAAAGGTCTACGCACACACATAACCACACATATATATAAATCTCTTTAGATGGGACCAACAAATTACCTTAAAAATTACCTTAAAAATTGATAAATTTCAGCTATTTCAACCGGTATATGGGTATCAGTCAGATTGCGGAACCATTTTTCAGTTTTTGATGTGCTAATCGAAACTGGATTTGCCTGTTGTCTCGTAATAATGTTTTTGATCTTCTTCCGATGGATAGAATCAAATTTCTCAAGTGAGGTATTATTGTAATCAACTTGCGTATCGACAAATGTATTCAAGATTTCATTCGGTATTTCGTTTTTTAAATTCGACAAAAGTTCACTTGCCTTCTTGTGGAGATATGTGCAGTGAATACAAAGATCTTCAATTTCATTATTCAGTAGGAATTGTTTGGTTCTTCTGAGAAACTTTGAAAACTTCCACAAGGCTGTCCTGCTATTTAGTGTGATGTGATTGAATTGAGAGTCTATATGATTAATGTGGTTTGGCAGAATGTCCTTATACCGACACTCAACCAGAAATTTCTTCTTTGAATGTGCTACGACAAGTTTTTTACTGACATTAATCCAATCTTTCATTGTTTTTGTTATACCTTCTCCATAAGTTGATGTTATTCTGACGGGGCTCGGAATTCCGCTTGCGGGAAACCTCGTCAATGAGAATGAAAATAAATTCACTCCCGTGTCTCGCTGGGCGGAGACGAGATAGTTGAGGGTTGAGCAGTCTTGTTTTGTTGAGTGGAGGCCTCGGCTTTCAACGCTCCGAGCAGCGCCAAGCGTTTGGCCTGTTGAAGTCCGTAGAGGTCTCGTCGGTGCTCCTCTTCGGAGCGGGGTACGTAGGTTTTGGAACGTCTCTGTCGTTGACTGGGACGGTCCATCCGTCCGGTCAAGGTGCGTGGGCGTCCTCACGACGTCGTTGGATTAGGGACGGGGTTAGGCACTCGAATAATTCTCACAGTTTCAAGATACAATTGCGACTCGGTACTCGAGGTGCGAAACACAAACACTATGCACACTTGGTCACTCATGCCACCGGGGCAACTTGGAACGGTCGCGGCGGGGCACGTTGAGTCGGGTGCGTCGGGCCACGGCTGGGCCAAGTGTCGTGGAGACAGCGTCGCGACGGCGAGCTGGAGAAGACTGAGCTGTTTGACGTTCGGGAGCACGGTCTTATATACCCGTGTTTCACCTATGTTCGTACGCTCTGGAAGCGTACGATCATATACCTCGTATACTGCGTACGCTGCTGAAGCGTACGTTTGTATAGAGAGATCGTTTCGTACGTCCCGGAGACGTACGAATTTCAATGTCTTGAAAATCGTACGGTTGAAAGGCGTACGTGTATTTGCATCTACCTGATTTATGAGTACCGTGGCGTACGCCTGAGAGGCGTACGAAAATGAGTCGATCCGATGTACGATTTGAAGTGTATCCGAACGTACGCCTAATCGGCGTACGAAAATGAGTTGATCTGATTTATGATTTGGAGTATATCCGAACGTACGCCTAAGCGGCGTACGAAAATGAGTTGATCTGATTTATGATTTGGAGTATATCCGAACGTACGCCTAAGCGGCGTACGAAAATGAGTTGATCTGATTTACGATTTGGAGTATATCCGAACGTACGCCTAAGTGGCGTACGAAAATGAGTTGATCTGATTTATGATTTGGAGTATATCCGAACGTACGCCTAAGTGGCGTACGAAAATGAGCTGATTGATTTGTGGCTTAAAATGCGCTGAATCGTACGCTTGGATAGCGTACGATTTGGGCGCGTCAATTGCGTATGCGAGTGATTCGCTGGCTCGTGTGCAAAAAATTACATATTCGCGGGGATACAGAATATTAATGCGGGAGTATGCTCGCGTCAAATCGTCCGGGGGGATCAACGTGAATATTGATTTTTTGCGGGGAAGTGCCGTGTGTGTGCATCGCATTCGGTACCTTGTCGACTTTTTATTCGACAAAACTAATTCTAAGGTACATAATTCGGTTATACATAATTGATTATATATTCTGGCCAGATAGTCATACTTAATTATTGTTCCGGAGCTGGGGGATTCCTCCTACTCCTCAAGTTGTAGCGGTGGCTAGGCGGTGGGTAGGCGAGCTTGCGCTCGGCTTCTCTCCGTGCTGCTTCTGCTAAGGTAGGTCGCCCTCTACGTCGCTTCCATTGCTGGTTGCTCAGGACTCGGGGCGCATCCGCTACCCCTGGGTATGGTTCTGCCAAGATGTCCACCTCGGCAACGTTTGTCGGGGAGTCCTCCTCGACGTGGTTTGCGATGTCGTCCTGCGCACGATCAGGGGTCGTGGCAATGGGGACGGTTGCGGATCCATTCCGACCTTGGTCCTCGGACAAGTGGGCGTCCCCACCGGCAGGTGTGGTCGGCGGATGTGGCCGCTCGATTCGGGGTCCGTCTGCATCCTTGGCGCCGCTGGTTGCGGGGGATGGTGACCCAGGTTCAGCCGCAGGAGGGGCTGGAGCTGTGTGGTCTCGCTTGACCTGCGAGATGTGCACCTTCAGGGCGGTGTTTCCGGGACGGTCGACGGTGAACACCTGCGCTGAATGACAGTGGACGATCTCGTATGGGCCTTCCCATTTCGGGGCGAGGCCAGCGTTGAAGTTATCGGCAGCTTTGGAAAGGGGGTGCGTCTTGATGAACACCATGTCGCCCTCCGTGAAGACTTCATCCGAAGGTCTCCAGCTGCTGGTGAAGTGATCCTGTGCCTGGTTGGCTGCAGCGATGCGGGTCTCGAGATCGTCCGATCGTGGCGAGACTCGTTCCCCTGGGCGAGCGATGTTGTGTCCCAGGAGCAGCTCACTAGGTGAGAATCCAGTGGCGGCGTTGCATCGGCGGCGCATGGCGAACAGGATTCTTGGGACCTCCAGGTCCCAGTTGGTTTGGTGTTGGTACGGAAGTAAGGCCAGGCGTAGTCCCTTCTTGATCTCTTGGTTCCGACGTTCCGTAGGATTCGCCTGGGGATGGTATGCAGGCGTAGTCCATACTTCGACTTGCCACTTGTCGCAGAGGCGAAGCCATTTTGCACCTTTGAACTGTGGTGCGTTGTCGGAGAGTACGGCTCCCGGGTATCCCCATCGTTGGAACAGTTCCGTCTCCAGGACGTTGGCGATGACCTCGGTCGTCGATGATGAGATGGGGAAGGCTTCCGTCCATCGGGAGAACAAGTCCGTGACGACCAGAATGAACCGCTTCCCCCGGGGCGTCCGGGGATAAGGGCCCATCAGATCCAAGGCCACTTGTTCCCAAGGTCGTTTCGGCTTCCTGGCGATGTTGGCTCCGGCATCCGCTGGTCGTGCAGCCTTGGTGAGGTTGCAGGGTCCGCATGCTCGCACATGTTGTCGGACGTCGTTGCGAAGTCCGGGCCAGTAGTACTCTCCGCGTATCTGGCGGAGTGTCTCCGCAGCACCAGGATGGCCGGCGAGCGGGTCGTTGTGGAAATGGTGCAGGACGACGTCGCGTGCGGACTCAGGAACGTAGATCCTCGGGTTGGCCGGATCTCGGCAGTATGACAGCAAACCGTCGTGCGTGCTCCATTCCGGTCCTTGAGGTAGTTCCCTGGTGTCGTCTTGAGCCTGGCGGAGGTAGTCATCCAACCAGTTGCATTCCACGCAGGCAGTAATGAGCTCGTCTGAGGGTGGTGAACTGACTGGAGGCGTCAGGGCGTCGTAGTCGTGCTCCTGGTCCTCGAAGTCCTCATCTCCTGGGGCACGAGACAGTGCGTCTGGCAGCTGGTTCTCTCGTCCAGGGACGTGTTCCACACTGAAACTAAAACGACTCAAAAACATTGCCCATCGTGTCAACTTACCCCGCTCGTCTTTCACACGGTCCAGCCATTTCAGGGCTTGGTTGTCCGTGCGAAGGGTGAATGGGGCATCTTCAAGCAAGTGTTTGTACTTGCGAAGTGCCCAAATGACGGCCAAGCACTCTCGTTCGTTAGAGTGATAGCCTCTCTCAGTCGTCGTGAATTTAGCCGATGCATAGGAGATGACGTGCCGCTCTCCTTCTGGTCCCAGTTGGAAAAGCACGGCTCCCATGCCGGCGTCGCTGGCATCGGTCTGCAAGTAGAAGCGCTGGTCCAATCGAGGTCGATGGAGCTTCAACGGCTTCTTGAAGGCTTCTTTGACGAGGTCCATCGAAGCCTGCGCAGCCTGGGTCCATTTCCAAGATTTGCCCTTGAGGAGTTCCGTCATAGGTGCTGCAGTCTCGGAGAAGTTGGGAATATACTCCCGGAGCCAGTTGGCGATGCCCAGGAACCTCTGTAAGTCCTTCTTGTTGCGTGGTGGGGCGAACTCCAAGACAGCGCGAATGTGCTCCATCTTGGCCTCGTTGTGGTCCGTGGATACCACATGGCCCAGGAACTCCAGGCGGTCCTTTCCGAAGTGGCATTTGTCAATGGCACAGGCCAGTCCGTACATCGACAGTCGTTCCAAGACTTTGGCGACGTGGACGAGGTGGTCTGACCAGCTGTGTGAAAAAATGACAATATCGTCCTGGAAATTCAGACAGAACTCACCAAGTAGTCCGAGTAGCACTTCCATACCGATGAGTTGGTTGCAAGTCCTCCCGGAGTTCTTTAATCCGAAAGCTGCAACGTTGAATACGTATTGTCCGCCGTCTGGTGTGCAGAAGGCAGTGAATTGCTTGGAGTCCTCGGTCAGCGGGATCTGCCAATAGCATTTTCGAAGGTCAATCGTCGTGAAGATGGTGGCTCCGCCGATTTCCTTGAGGACCTCATGGATGACCGGGTTCGGTTGACCTGCATCCTCCGTGACGCTGTTGATCCTCCGGAAGTCGACGCAGAAGCGGAAGGTACCATCGTGTTTGTCCACCAGTACGATGGGTGAGCTGTATGGGGATGAGGCTGCCCCGACGACTCCATCTGCCAGCATTTGTTTGACCATGTCGCTTATCGCTCGCTTCTTATCAGCAGAGTAGCGATAAGGTGGAATCTTGAAGGGGCGACGGTCCGTGACTCTGATCTCGTGCATGATGAAGGGTGTCCTGGCCAGGGGCGCCGAATCATCGAAGATCCTCACGTGTCGCATCATGATTTCCTTGAATTGATCAACATATTCATGAGGGAATCCGTGGTTTACCTTGCTCCATACTTGCTCTTGCAAGTGGGTCGATGGCCCGTCAGGGGCGCGTCCCAGGAATACCCGGATCCTTTTGCTGGTTCCTAGGTAGAGGCAGTCGAGGTCGTGGTCGTGGACGGCCTTCACCTCCTTAAGCCATCGTCGTCCGAGGATGGCGGCAGGTCGAAGCTCCTCGGCGACGAAGAACTTGACGTCACATTCGAAGTTTTGGATCCGCACGGCGAGTGTGCAGGTTGCTTGGACGCGCATCTCGGTTCCACTGCTTGCCAGCTTGGCTCCGCGTGGCTGGATTCTCTGCACGATGGCTCCGTCCGGGATGCACCGTGGCGAGATGAAGTTGTCGGATGCTGCCGAGTCGACGAGCGCTGCGACGAGCTTCCCTCCAATCCAGATGTCCAGGTTGGCGGCGTGGAGTCCGGTGGCGTCTGCGGCTGCAGCGCTTATTGCGGGGCTGCAGGTGTCGAAGCGGGTGTGCCCGCAGCATTCCCCGCTTCCCGCCAGTTTCCCGGAGTCGTGGCCTTCGGGTACTGGGGTCGTTTGGGGCAATCCCTGTGCCAATGATATTCAGGGCAACAATCACATTTAGGCAATCTCTCACCATTGACCTGCTTGAAGTCTCGTACAGCCTTCGATGGCTGCGCTGGAGTGGCAGCATTGCCCTTGCCCTGGTTGTTGTTGGCTGGGTTGAACTTGCGGGCGCCGGCCTGCTTGGCCTGCTCGTCGTGTTCGACCTCCGTGGCTCTGGTCAGCAGCTCGCCCACAGTGGTCGGCGGGTTGCCTCGCAGGTGGCAGCGAATAGTCGCGTTCAGTGACTCCGTGATCAAGGTCACTAGCTCCTCCTCGGTGGCCTCAGGAAGCAGACGACGAGCTAGGAGGTTACGTTTTTCAATGAAAGTACTCACATCCTCCTTTTCGCCTTGGGCCTGTCCGTAGAGTTTGGCCTTGAGTCGGAGTCGAAGCTGCGATGAGTCAAAGCGGGACAGGAACAGCTCGGTGAAACGGGTCCAGTCGACAGCCAGGTTCTTGTAGCAGGACCACCACTTCTCGGCGTCACCCTTGAGTGCGCGTTCGGCCACTTGCACCTTGAAGGCCTCCTCGGTCCCGAGGCGCCGGAAGTGCTCCGTACACTTCGTGATGAACTTCGCTGGGTCCTCGTGCTCCGCACCAGTGAAGTCCGGAGGGTTGAGGGGCGTGCCAGCGAGTTGACGGAACATCAGCCGGAGGTCGTCCATGGTGATCGCAGGTGGCTCCGGATTGGCCGCCGAAACGTCCGCTGCAGCTTCTGGAGCAACAAGTGAATTCGGATGAGTAGGTACCTGGTTGACGGAGGCGGGATCCGCCGGCTGCTGCTGCTGCTGAGCTCCGGCTTGGGGATCTGCAGGGTCGTCGTATGGCACAGCAGGCGATGGTCCGGTCGGAGCAAGGTCCTTGCGGGATGTCCTCCGGCGTATAGGCAGCTGTGCTCCGTCCAGGAGGGACTCGAGCTCCTGCTCCGAGCCAAGGGACCGCTGACGTTGGTGGCGTGTCACGCGAGCGGTGCGCTCAAGCGAGACGGTGCGTTGTTGATCCAGTTGGGCGCCACTGGGTGTTTCCACACTCCCAGAAGTGCTTGCCGCTGTCTGCCGGGTCGTCCGGGTTGCAGGCGGCGTCCGGGGAAGACTGCTCATCAGGTCGCAGGTCCTAGCATCTCCTGATGCCGACGAAGTCCAAAAAGTCCCTCGTTTGCCCCACGTTGGGCGCCAAATTGACGGGGCTCGGAATTCCGCTTGCGGGAAACCTCGTCAATGAGAATGAAAATAAATTCACTCCCGCGTCTCGCTGGGCGGAGACGAGATAGTTGAGGGTTGAGCAGTCTTGTTTTGTTGAGTGGAGGCCTCGGCTTTCAACGCTCCGAGCAGCGCCAAGCGTTTGGCCTGTTGAAGTCCGTAGAGGTCTCGTCGGTGCTCCTCTTCGGAGCGGGGTACGTAGGTTTTGGAACGTCTCTGTCGTTGACTGGGACGGTCCATCCGTCCGGTCAAGGTGCGTGGGCGTCCTCACGACGTCGTTGGATTAGGGACGGGGTTAGGCACTCGAATAATTCTCACAGTTTCAAGATACAATTGCGACTCGGTACTCGAGGTGCGAAACACAAACACTATGCACACTTGGTCACTCATGCCACCGGGGCAACTTGGAACGGTCGCGGCGGGGCACGTTGAGTCGGGTGCGTCGGGCCACGGCTGGGCCAAGTGTCGTGGAGACAGCGTCGCGACGGCGAGCTGGAGAAGACTGAGCTGTTTGACGTTCGGGAGCACGGTCTTATATACCCGTGTTTCACCTATGTTCGTACGCTCTGGAAGCGTACGATCATATACCTCGTATACTGCGTACGCTGCTGAAGCGTACGTTTGTATAGAGAGATCGTTTCGTACGTCCCGGAGACGTACGAATTTCAATGTCTTGAAAATCGTACGGTTGAAAGGCGTACGTGTATTTGCATCTACCTGATTTATGAGTACCGTGGCGTACGCCTGAGAGGCGTACGAAAATGAGTCGATCCGATGTACGATTTGAAGTGTATCCGAACGTACGCCTAATCGGCGTACGAAAATGAGTTGATCTGATTTATGATTTGGAGTATATCCGAACGTACGCCTAAGCGGCGTACGAAAATGAGTTGATCTGATTTATGATTTGGAGTATATCCGAACGTACGCCTAAGCGGCGTACGAAAATGAGTTGATCTGATTTACGATTTGGAGTATATCCGAACGTACGCCTAAGTGGCGTACGAAAATGAGTTGATCTGATTTATGATTTGGAGTATATCCGAACGTACGCCTAAGTGGCGTACGAAAATGAGCTGATTGATTTGTGGCTTAAAATGCGCTGAATCGTACGCTTGGATAGCGTACGATTTGGGCGCGTCAATTGCGTATGCGAGTGATTCGCTGGCTCGTGTGCAAAAAATTACATATTCGCGGGGATACAGAATATTAATGCGGGAGTATGCTCGCGTCAATTCTCTGAAAAAATTGAGTCTCGTCTTCAGATGTAATCGACGATTGACTGGTAGGGGTTCTTTCCAGCCCAAGCCCCTGTGTTGAATAATCCATATTGCTATTATCACTCGTTATGGTTCGACGAAGGAATGAAAACGGCTGATTAACGAGTCAGTTGTTTCGTTTAATGTGACAACGTTTCGACGACTATTTTGTCATCTTCTTCAGGTCTAAAATGCAAATTACAAATTGATAATCGAGAAGATATACATTTAAACTCACAAAGGTCTACGCACACACATAACCACACATATATATAAATCTCTTTAGATGGGACCAACAAATTACCTTAAAAATTACCTTAAAAATTGATAAATTTCAGCTATTTCAACCGGTATATGGGTATCAGTCAGATTGCGGAACCATTTTTCAGTTTTTGATGTGCTAATCGAAACTGGATTTGCCTGTTGTCTCGTAATAATGTTTTTGATCTTCTTCCGATGGATAGAATCAAATTTCTCAAGTGAGGTATTATTGTAATCAACTTGTGTATCGACAAATGTATTCAAGATTTCATTCGGTATTTCGTTTTTTAAATTCGACAAAAGTTCACTTGCCTTCTTGTGGAGATATGTGCAGTGAATACAAAGATCTTCAATTTCATTATTCAGTAGGAATTGTTTGGTTCTTCTGAGAAACTTTGAAAACTTCCACAAGGCTGTCCTGCTATTTAGTGTGATGTGATTGAATTGAGAGTCTATATGATTAATGTGGTTTGGCAGAATGTCCTTATACCGACACTCAACCAGAAATTTCTTCTTTGAATGTGCTACGACAAGTTTTCTACTGACATTAATCCAATCTTTCATTGTTTTTGTTATACCTTCTCCATAAGTTACAATAATACCTCACTTGAGAAATTTGATTCTATCCATCGGAAGAAGATCAAAAACATTATTACGAGACAACAGGCAAATCCAGTTTCGATTAGCACATCAAAAACTGAAAAATGGTTCCGCAATCTGACTGATACCCATATACCGGTTGAAATAGCTGAAATTTATCAATTTTTAAGGTAATTTTTAAGGTAATTTGTTGGTCCCATCTAAAGAGATTTATATATATGTGTGGTCATGTGTGTGCGTAGACCTTTGTGAGTTTAAATGTATATCTTCTCGATTATCAATTTGTAATTTGCATTTTAGACCTGAAGAAGATGACAAAATAGTCGTCGAAACGTTGTCACATTAAACGAAACAACTGACTCGTTAATCAGCCGTTTTCATTCCTTCGTCGAACCATAACGAGTGATAATAGCAATATGGATTATTCAACACAGGGGCTTGGGCTGGAAAGAACCCCTACCAGTCAATCGTCGATTACATCTGAAGACGAGACTCAATTTTTTCAGAGAATAACATCAACTTATGGAGAAGGTATAACAAAAACAATGAAAGATTGGATTAATGTCAGTAGAAAACTTGTCGTAGCACATTCAAAGAAGAAATTTCTGGTTGAGTGTCGGTATAAGGACATTCTGCCAAACCACATTAATCATATAGACTCTCAATTCAATCACATCACACTAAATAGCAGGACAGCCTTGTGGAAGTTTTCAAAGTTTCTCAGAAGAACCAAACAATTCCTACTGAATAATGAAATTGAAGATCTTTGTATTCACTGCACATATCTCCACAAGAAGGCAAGTGAACTTTTGTCGAATTTAAAAAACGAAATACCGAATGAAATCTTGAATACATTTGTCGATACGCAAGTTGATTACAATAATACCTCACTTGAGAAATTTGATTCTATCCATCGGAAGAAGATCAAAAACATTATTACGAGACAACAGGCAAATCCAGTTTCGATTAGCACATCAAAAACTGAAAAATGGTTCCGCAATCTGACTGATACCCATATACCGGTTGAAATAGCTGAAATTTATCAATTTTTAAGGTAATTTTTAAGGTAATTTGTTGGTCCCATCTAAAGAGATTTATATATATGTGTGGTTATGTGTGTGCGTAGACCTTTGTGAGTTTAAATGTATATCTTCTCGATTATCAATTTGTAATTTGCATTTTAGACCTGAAGAAGATGACAAAATAGTCGTCGAAACGTTGTCACATTAAACGAAACAACTGACTCGTTAATCAGCCGTTTTCATTCCTTCGTTAAACGTCACTCAGATTGTCAATACTTGAATTTGTTCTTCTCATATAGACAGTCCATCATCGTTCATTCAAACAATAACAACAGCTGGTGTGGGCTGTAGAGGACCTAACCCAACCTTACCTCGACTCAGCCAAAATCACAGCTCATGGGCCTTCGGAAATGTCATACTTCTGATCATTTTGTGAACTATTTGAGGACGATCTCGGAAAAAGTACTTCCAAGTATGGAAGCTTTCGGATGCGATCTATCATTTAAAAAAAGAATCGATTTAATTGATTGGATATTGCCTTCAAACTTTGGTTTCGAAGTCAGGCGTGTGAGTATTTTTTCATGCAATGGTCAACTTCGAAACCAAAGTTTGAAGGCAATATTCAACCGATCAACTCGATTCTTTTTTTGAATGATAGATCTGATTCTAAAGCTTCCATACTTGGAATCACTTTTCCGAGATTCACCGTAGAACTCGGGAGAAAAATCGATTTGTCAATGGTTAGGGTCGTCGGTAAAAGTTGGCTTTCACATGCCCTTAACAAGAGATGAAGGCTTCGTATCGACTCATCCCCTACATAGCCAAGTGGGTAAACCATGAGCACAGAGAGCTCAAATACTGGATCGCCCAAGCTTTGAGCAACCATGGATGCTTCGGAGCCTATCTCACGAGATTCAAAGAACGCGATACACTGGAATGCCCGATGTGCGGGGTTGACAGGAACAACTCCGAGCATGCGCTTTTCAAGCGCAGTGACACAAAAATGAAGCACACCGCACTGGAGGACTCGCAGATATCCAGGTCCGGGCTAAAAAAATACCTGTTAGATAGAATGCTGGAGAATCGATATCGCGAGAAACATGAAGCCCATGATTTCTAAAATAGAAGAGGAGGAGAGAAAGCTCTGAAGTTGCAGGTACTGACCAAGTGCACGACACCGAACGGATATCAATGCCGAGAGACGAAGACGGAAGGAAGAAGAAACGAAGATCGAAGACTGAAGAAGAAGAACGAAGCGACAGATAAGGTGAAACGTAACGAGACGGGCAACAGAGATCGCGTGGCGCATGCAGGCACACAGCCTGGCTCGAAGTAATGCTAGCGCAGTACCCGTTCCGGTTGAGAGTTATGGGGGGTGGATTTTAGTAAGGCACACGTGGTCACATACTCCTCGAATGTGTCGAACCTTATGCTTCCCAACTAATGTTACCTACCCAATTTCACACAACCTCACATCAGCGTTGTTTCGAAAACGTAAAGTTCAACACATTCGTAAAGTATTCCTTGTGACAATAAGTGTACACCGTGAGATCCGGAAATCCTGCTCAAAGAAATGGACCATTCTGACGAATAAAGAATCGTTTCTCCCACCACGAAAATCAAAAATTGAAAAAAATTATCGACAAACTGCACGAAACTAGCGATGGGTGCCATTTGACAGTTGATTAACAACAGATCAAGGATGACAGATAACTTGTAACGAGTAATTCACAACAGATAATGAATAACGGACAACAGTAAGGTGGGAGCTAAAAGACTTAATGCATACAGAACGCTGAGCAACGGACTGCAAACGAAAATTCATGGACAAAAAAAGAACAAGTACAATAGACGTCAAACAGAAGCAAAAGAGCAATGGTCAAAGGTCGACTACTCTCAGATCATGATCAGCACTCAATGAAAGATAGACAATGAACGGTGGACAACGGACCACAGACGGAAGATAATGAACAAAATTCGACGAACGATGATGGACTATGGACATTAGATGATGTACAATGGACGGCAGACTGCAGATAACGGGAATCCGGTCAATAGCTGACAGGTAGAAAACTACGGACCACAGTCGGTAGATCATGGACAATGGACGACAGACGACATAATGAATAACAAATGAATGACAGATAACGCATGACAGATGATGAACGATGGATGAAGGACTACGCTTGACAGACTACGGTGAACAGACAAGAAGCAATGAACTCAATCAACTACGGATTTCAGTTTGTAGATGTTGGACAACGAAAAATAGACAAGTGACAATTTACAACAGACTACAAATGACAAATGGCGGTAAACAGATCAGTGAATGACTTACAAATGATAGACAACAGATGCCTGATGTCGGACAACGGACAAAAGATGACGAACGACAGGCACCAAACATCAGACCGAAAAACTAAGACAACTGAATTTTGTCTCTCGGTGAATATGGGCACATTAGTTGAGTCTAGTCGGACTTAACCGGCATTGGAGGTTTTTGAGTCCCTTGAAGAGTTCAAACCTTATCAAACAATTCATTTCCACACTCATAATTGATGACCTCACGTAGAAAATCTGTACAGTTGATTTTTTTGGAAGAGAAAAATTCTGTAATTGCATCAACAACATACTTGTAGTGAATGCATCATTTAATGAATCCATCTATCTTGGCATTCCCTTGATGAATTTTCACCTCTTGCAAATTCGAAGGAAGGTGCTGTACTTATCTCTTAAAATTTATTGCGACCAATATTTTTTAATCAAGCTCATTTGAGGTATATCAAACAGAACCGCACGCGCGGAAAGCAGAGTCTCTTCTTGATCGCGTGCCACTGAGTGATCGTAGCGAGTAGCAAAAAATTACACTTGTTGCATGCGAGAACCGTTTGCGTGCGCCAAGGATACGTGCGATATCGCACACCTTGTAGCATCTGTCCGACTCGCGATCTACTCCTACTATATATATATTAACTATATAGATATATACAATTTTGCTCGAGGAGATAGCGCGCTCGAGTGAATGGCCGTGACAGTGCGGTACCGGACGATTATCCCTGGGCCGGCTGAATTTCCGTGATGTCGGTCATTCGCATGGACGTATATACGTGGCGCAGGGGTTCAAGGTGGCCAATCGTATCTGTGTGTATGTACCTCGGTTATGGTTGCTCTTATCTACTTGATCGCTCTCAGACAGTCTTACTGACGCGTGTCTGACCTGCTACCTTGTACTATGATGCTTGAGGATCTTATCTGAAACTGGATATGTGTTGTTTGTTAGGTGAAATGCTGTTTCAGTAGACATTTCCTGAAGAATTGTTATTCCGGAAATTCATTAGTATGAGAGCTTACACATGCTACGTGACTGGTTGGGGGGGGGGGGACCGAGGCATTTATCACGGTTTTCCACGACAGGGGGGGTGTCTGATCAATTACCAGTTACTCTAAATGTTTGAACAGGTTCGATACTTCAAACAACATGGAAGAGATGCCATTATTCAAAGCTCTACATGAAAAAGTCATACGTGGTTCACCAGGTGTTTCACTGAATGCTACACCGGTGCTTTTTGCCAATTTTATTTCACCTATGTAAATTAAATTCATATGATAAGATTTGATCACTCATTTTCCTCATTGTAAAGTAAAGGTTTGGTCGATCGTTTGTAATGTGTCGAACGTGATTGGAATATAATGCGGCACAACGTTTCGGTGGTGTTTCCCCACCCTTAAAATAATTCCAGTTTAGATACTGTGCATCTCACCGGTGATCTTTTCTGTGATCCAAGTTTCACTCATAATTTTCATCGCTGACCTTGGTGAATAAGATGGGTAACTTTCATCCATACTATGTATGAAAATATTAATGATTACTAAGAATAAATTTCCACTGAAATTTTTCGACCAAACCTGTTGATGCATCAGAAAAAAACCGAAAAAATCAACCAAATTTATTTCCACTAGGTGAATTATAATTTTTCAAAAATTTTCTATTACGCCAATTGCTAGGGAATCTCAAAAATTGGCCAATATGGTCAAACGAATTTCGCATGTCCGGAAATTTTTTGGCCTGATTATTCAGATATTTGTGGTTTCAGTTGCAACCTGGATCTCAGAGAATTCAAGGAGAAAGATTCATTCACTAATTTCTGTTTACAAAAAAAGGGGACAGTAGTTAATTCATGACATAGTTTACGGAGGGCGGGGGGAGGGGTCTTTCACCGGTCACGACTCATCATGAGAAGGGGTGGGATTTTCGGTTACGTGAAATGTGTGCTCTCCGTATCTCTGACTACTTGGATCGCAATTCTTGTTGTGTAACTTCAAGCTCGTAGGCTCGCGTTGGTCGAATTTATATCAGGTTATTCTTCCCCAGACAGTGGATAATATGTATATGTACGTGCAAAGAAAGAAAGATCTAGTAGAAAGATATTAGCGGGGTATGCACGTCAATATTTCAATTCTTTTCTGAGAATGTATGATGAAACATTCAACGTTCAATTTTCTCTTTTCCTGTCTAAATTCACGAATGGATGCGCTTATTTTTCAGATAACTGCATACGTGCTCACTCGAATTTGAAGAATCGAGCTCTCTTGTATCAGATGCATTCGTAGAAAATGAATGCTGAGATTTGAATGAACGTCAGAGTAATGCATGGCTAGAACGAATTGAGAATTCGAGTGGTGGGTACGAAAAGTAACGAGAGATGGAAACTAAAATGGAAATATACAGAAGTTGCCTTTGATTTCGGTTTTGAGAAATGAGCCTCAAATCATTGAATATTTGAATCGCTGGAAAGTTCTTGCCTCAGGCTACGCAACCTTGCTTCACATAGAAATTCCAGGAAAATTAGACAAATAAGGCTACACTGACCAGGAGAGGTCATCACATCAGGATCACGGATTTGGCTGAAACTTTGGGAATAGTCTTCTTTTAACACAAAAAAATGAAATCCAAAATTATAGACCCTAGCGCTCAAACGTTTCCGAGCTACAGCCATGGACATTAGCATTATCCATATGGGCCCATGTTAAAAATTAAACATATAGGTATACCTGCCATGCTAATGTCCGTGGCTGTAGCTCGGAAACGTTTGAGCGCTAGGGTCTATAATTTTGGATTTCATTTTTTTGTGTTAAAAGAAGACTGTTTCCAAAGTTTCAGCCAAATCCGCGACCCGGATGTAATGACCTCTCCTGGTGATTAGATATTCACGGGCGGAGCTGAAATTTTTTAAATAAATTTTGCAATCGGTGATCAGAAAATTCATAATTCTACTATGATTGTACAAACCTGGCATCGTCAGCTTGCGTATCGAAGTCGAAGAATGAGAGAGGAATCACCAGTTGCGATCAGATTTGGTACTTTTTCTTCATTAATACACCATACAGAAGGCGAAACTAATCTTTTATTCTCATTCCCGAAACTTATTATTCGCCATCAACTGTTTGAAAAGGCAATCAATCATACTCGAGCCGCAAGTACGTTGCAAAACAAAAAGTTTACGTACATTCAATTAGCATTGGAAGAGTTTGTTATGTGGCAAAGTATAGACAAACACCAAGTCGGATGTTTGCAGTGTAGATCATCGGGAAGTGCCAACAAACGTTCCAAGCTCAACTAATCATAACTTTCAAGTTTGTTTGAATGCTAATACATTCGCGGGATGCCGCCTAGGAAACTCAAACTTATCCTCCAATCTCATTGGCATAGTCAAACTCACTAAATTTTCATATATTAGAGAAACTATGAAATATCATCCACTCAGAAGCCTAGAAATCAACATCTGCTCACATATTTGAGTTTATTCCTAATCACGAATTGAGTAAGAATCTAGAGGAAGTATCTCTTCTGATAAGTCATATAGAGTAAATTTCTAAAATTCTTTCAACAAGACGTCTAATTTCCATGGTACACGATTACGGTCTAATAACAGGAACGAGTGTATGGAAGCTTTGACACAGTGGAATTTCAGGCACGCCAACGTGTGTGTGTAAGTGTGTGTGTGTGGCGCTAATGACACTGTAAAATAAACAGCAGTACGAGGAAAAGTTGCCAAGTCCTTGGCAGATATTTGAGCGAGGTGAACGAGACCTCCGTTGGGGTTAACTACCACGTCCGAAGGGTGATGGTGACTATAGTAGCCATGCCGCGAACGAGCCGCAACTTTACCCGCACGTTCATGCGAAACTTTTCACCGTTTATTTACACGTATTGACGTTGCGAAGTGCAGCAGCTTGCCTCTCATATTACCACTCTACCGCAGCTGTTTCAACGCGCCCGGACACTGAACCCAACTGATAATGTTTCGAGCTGTTTCATGAAATGGAACTGGAAATTCAGTCTATCGATGAGAATATATTTCCATAAATTTATACATTTTCTGGTATATTAGACAGAATGGTCAATTTTATCTCCCTCCACTCTATGAAAATATTGTTCATTTATATGAACATTGATGATATGAAACATTGCGTAATCGCGAAAATTACCTATGGTACCTGTGACACTTGGTTACTTGGCATCCTAGTGTCGTAAGATTACGTTCTAGAAACCTCTAGAAGCTTCCAGTGTAACCTGAGATAAGATATTCTAGAAGTAAGAGAACAGTTTCTGCAAGTTTCCGAGGGCACACCTATTGCGGCTAAAAATTTTTCAATCTATAAAAATTCAGTCACAATGAGACTCCAAGGAAGTTTCATTTGGAAAGTTATCGTGATCATTTATCGTGTCTATTTAAATAGACATTTTTTGGAAATTTTCGATCATTCCCGCTTTTTTTTTGCTAAATAACTGTGAATCGCAGAACATTGAATCGGTATCATTTTCAAATAAATTCGGATAACGCATGGGTGCTACAAATTCTACATAGGAACTGATCTAGAATTTTTCATCAGATTGAAGATGAACATGATATATTACCGAATTTTACGGATAAAATTTTTCACACTATAGATATGTAAAATCTATACGAGAATAGCAAACTGAGTGAGTCGGGATAATACCAAAGCATTGAGTTGGTACACTTCAATTTAAAATTCAGCTATAAATTTATCGAACAAACTCGAGAATATAAATCAGGAAAATCAGCAAATTTCCCAACGCTCGAGTTATCTCAGTCATTTATCTACCTGTCATCGCAACACGAACGTTACCACATCCCTTATCAGAGAATCATACCTCACAGCTCATGTCCCAATTATTACAAGGCCACCACCAAAACCCGTATAATGCGCATCCTCTGTGTGACTGGACTGGAGCAAGCATGACGTCAATATCCTCTCGCGTCACGTGATAAACTAGTTTCGTCGAGACATTTCGAGCAATCTTGATGCCCCGATAACTTCAATCATCGCACTTTGCAAAGATTCTACACTATCTGAAATAGAAATCCGATACAAGCCACATTTCCGTTATAAACTACAACACTCTGTATATATACACCAGCATTGAACATCCAAAGTATTACAGTTCCGATTGATTCACTCTCACTATATACTCTCTTTCACCGGATGTTCATCTGGCAAAACTTTTCAATTTGCTATAATGCTAGCCCTGCAAAAAAACCCTAAAACTTTAACTCAATCTCCCAATGCATCCCCTATCGGCATGAAAACTTTCTCAATCGGGCGATTGGTTTGCCTCATACTGCAGGGTAATGCATCACTGGAAAAGCCTCGGTTGAAAATTTTGCAACGAACCAGACTGAATGGAAAGGACAAACAGATGGTTTGGAAATGTATTATATACGTTACGAAGCCAGAAGTTGGTGATGGACGATGCGGTATGGTGCAGTTTTCGTTGACTCTGAGAGTCCGGTATGAATTTTAGAGACGGACTGTATCGAATATTATGCGCAATTTTGAATACACTGAAAACTGGTCGGTTGAGTCTGGCATCGACAATGTTTGAAAGTCCCTTGTCTCTTATTCACGAGGTTAGCTGGGATGCATTGGATATTGGAGAATATAGATGTAGAAGAGAACGAGGGAAAGCATTGTTAGAGTATTAAAACAAGGTCTGAGCATGGTGACTGCGGTCACGTCGGCACGCATACTGACTCGTACTACTGACACCAAATGCCATAGTTCGATTCATTTTCAAGTAGCTTCGTACCTCTACCTACGATCCACATCTTTCCCACATACTGGGATCTTTTTGGTGAATTCCCTGATAGATATATGATATATTTTTTCTCGCCATTTATACCCAAGAGTAATGCAACTTGGCCGGTTACTGGCCAAAAAATGTTCAACATTTCTGCCAGAGTTGTTTTTATTTTGATTGGATCGAAAGTAGGAGGTGTCTATGGTTGAAGACTAACACACCTCTGAAATAAAATTATCAGGCCATCCTGATGATAAATATACATATGTTCTCCATAAAAAATAGATGGAATAGTAGAAAGGGGCTCATGCGATTCAAGAAAATTTTGAAAGTTATAACGATACTATCAGCGAAAATGATTCATTTGTAAATACTCGTTGTCTAACCAAAGAAGTTTGTATGAAAAGGATTCGTGTAATGAGCATAAGCTCAAAATTGGAACACTGGAAAGCTCCAACTGCTAATTGAATACTTCGACTGTAGCTTTCTGCATGTAATAATATGAACAAGTTTCTTGTTGCGTTAGTATGAAATTTCCAGAGGTTGTAATGACGATGTGAGATCTTTCATAATTTTCACGTGAAACACAGAAATGTATTATTTGGGTGAGAATAGAACTTGCATATTTCAAACGTCAGTTTGAAGAACTCGAGATGGTTCCTAGATAATATAACCTGATGGTAGTAAACTTGCTAATTAATTAGAGATGATACACCAACTCGTTAAATAGTTTCAACAATGCATAATCCGCACAAATAAAAGCGATAGTAAAAATATCTTCATACTCTATGATGGAATTTTGTTTTGCTGAATGTGAACACAATGAAGAATATTCTGAGAGACAAAAAATTGGCTCATGAATAAGCCTGCTTCATTTGAACAATTATTCCTGCTCCTTACCGGGATGCGCTCAAAAATGAGTAGTTTGAGATACAATTCACGACTCATTATTAGTATTCGAATGTACAGAGTATCAGATGATGTTGAGGAATTGATTACCTAATCATGGTACAGCTGTCAAGCACTCTAGAATAATTGTCTCTGTAGGATCGAATTTGTTCCCATAAAGCATAAGAAAAGGATTAATGAACAAATTTTACCTTCAATTTTTTGAGTGGCAACAACTCTGACAGAACGGCTACTTTTCGAAAAAGCCATACTAATCCAACTCCCTCGGCTGATAATGGAAAGAAGCTCACTCGCTCACAAGTATACCTGTATCCAGAATCTTTCAAGCGGTTTGCGATACCAAATACGTCTCTCAATACGTCGAGGATCTTCAGTATTGAAGGAGGGAAACACGAAGTGGAAGCATCGGCAAAAAAGTCTTTTTATACCGTAGTGACAACAAGGTCCAACGATAAAAGCCTCTTCTGGTGTATAAGAATGTAGAAAAGAGGAAAGGTAGAGAGGCCAACTTTACTGAAATGGGACCATACTGCGGAAATTGTACAGGTAAAGTCTCTTTTAGCCTTTTCTATCCCGTAAAGGCATATCAATGCGAAAGGTCAATAGTCTTGCTCTTTAGATGGTTTGAATCCACTGTTGCTGACAAGTAGCCACCACCATCCACCGTTGTCGTTCAAGGGTCGATGCAGGAGCGAGCACTCGAAATAGATTCGTGAAGTGTATTTGGCTGATGCATAAGAGACAGCCCGGGCTGATTTCACTTTCTGAATTTTGGCTTTGTCAAGTACCCAATCGATCGTCGCTAATGGGTCAATTTTGGCATCGTTGTATAGAATCTCTTGGGTACAGATGGAGGGTGATGTGATTCATGCCATGTGAACGATTGAGAAATTTGTGTTTGAAGTGAGGTAAGTGTACCCAACTTGCCCCCATATGCCGATCTCAGGATTGCGGGCACTCGCAAATTTTATTCAAAGATTTTTTACGTTAAAATATAGGAAAATTCATGATTTGGACCGACTCCACATGATTTTTGCGTCTCCCAGAAAATGTTAAGTTAGTTTTGAATTTTTCGTGTTTGCACACTCAAAAAATTGCCAAGGAAATTGCGTTTAGTAAAGTCAATGCCAAAATGTTCTGGTTCGACTAATCTTGGCGTGCTTCAGTCTTGCAGAAAACCTCCAAAATCTGTTTTTGAAAATTGCGATACTTTGATTTGCAGCGATTTCATGGACAAAACACAGAGTTGACTCGTAAAGCAATAAGGCTAACATCAGAGTGTACCCAACATGCCCCAATGTGGTTATCACAAAAGGTCATGCAGTACGACTTTGCTTACCACTCACAAGGTGTTTATTACTACGTCAAATTGGGTCGGATATAGTGTTTTGGACCGGCGCAAAGCTCCTAATGGGATTGCACGGCGATCAAAATGACGATGAAAATGGATGAAAACGATTTTCCGCACGCGTACGTTATTGCTGATTTAAATTGTTTCAGATGGTGGGGGCAAGTTGAGTATACACTTCTTTTTTATTTATTTTTTCTTGTTTACTGATAACGATGCCTTTACGGAATACATATAAATGCTTGACTCTACAATTCTTGTTCCCATTTTTATTTCGAGATCTGTAACAATAATAATAATAATAATCCTTGTACAACTCAAATTTCATATGTATAAAGCCCGAAATCCGTGATTACCGGGGATTCACTAGTGAATCTTGAGATTACTGGTCGAGACCAGTGCTGAATGCAGACATCCACTAGTGAAAGCCCGAAATTCGTTGCTAATGTCGTCGCTCAAGCTATAATTCGGGCTTTCACTAGTGATTGTCAGTATTCACTGAGCACCGGACAGTGGATGTCAGAGATCGGAAGTGTTGGGAAATGGGAGTCGGATAAGATGTCAGACAAGACATGCTAGTATTCCAAATTTTTGAGTCAGCTAGGAATATGAAGAAATTCGATTCATAGTGTTCAATTTAGGGCCTCTTCATTCAATATCCGTCAAATGAGAACTTGTCTGTGGAATGTTCCGTCAAATATTCGTCCAACTGTGAAATACCTCATGAAAAATAATTGTGAATAACAAACGTTTATTAACGTCGTAAATAATTGTTGCTGAAGCTACTTCGGGAACTACCTACTACAACAGCTCATACTTTCATGGCATCTTGGATTACACAATAAATTCTTAGTTTTGCAATAACATCTATTTGTTGTACAGTTAGTTGTCATGAACGTCTTATATGATCAATCCTACATGATCGGTCAAATATTGTTATTCTGCAGAATCTTTTCACAAGAAATCAATTTGAAGTTTGCGCTGCGGGATTTTCGAATACCAGCAGAAACTAGTGTAGGGCGAGCAGCATCAAAGATTTCACCAACGGGTGGACAAGAAATGACGAGGTCCAATGCTAAAACTAAACGTTCTACAAATATATGTTATTGCAAAACTAAGCAACTTTTGTGTAAATCAAGATAAAAATATGAGACATTGAAATATGTAGGTTTCGAAGTAGCTTCAGCGACAATTTTTCATGACATTCAACTTTTGTGTTGGTCAACTACTTTTATGAAGGGTATTCTACAGATCGATGAATATTTGACGAGACATTTTAAACATTTTTTCATTTTTTGATGAATGATGAATGAGGAAGCCTCGCATTTAACATTGTACCTCGATTTGTTCATATTCCCAGCAGGCTGAAAAACTTGAGATGATAAAATGTCCTGTCTGACATCTTATCCAACTTCGGTTGAGGCGAGTGGAAAATACGAGGATACTAAAATTAGTTCAAAATTATTGACCTGCCAGATTAATGACACTAAGGAATCTTGTCAAGCACGTCACTGAAATTTGCGAAACCTTGATTAACCAAGGACGAAAAAACTCCTAGGCTCAAATAGAATCTTTTGTGAACATAATGATACTTTGAAATTGTAATAGAAAACATTCAACATTAATGCACTCTCATTAGAAATTGAACATTATGGAATAACGAGAATCAATATATTCCAAAATCTACCACAAAAATCCATAACTACAGTCCACAGTGGAAAGATGTATAGATTCTCAATACATCGCAATAAAGAAAAATCTGGCATTATTTTTCCACTTCTGGCATATCCTTGTTACCGAATAGTTTTCCACAGCACACATACATGAGACGATACAAAACACGCTCAGGTGCTTTGAACCATCGATCGGTACCAATATTCTCACAGAGCATAGACTCGTTACAACAAGCCAACCATCGGCTAATATTCGATTCGACCATGTTATCTACTCGGCCATTCAATTTTATTGTTTTTCCGTTGATCTCAGCATATTCATATCAGTACACTGCTGTCGCTTTTCTCTTGCATTTCAACGCGTCCTTTTTTTTCATCTCTGTACTCATTTCATACATTCAGCGTTGGTCTCCTGCTTTCACAACGTTATCTCTCACTATAACGCATTCGATTTGAATCGACAAGTGAGAGTGGCAATATGAGATTCTGTATAATACAAGTGTTTACGATATTCTGTGATAGCACTGTGTGCAAAGCTTGGCACCTCTTTTGAAATCCTATGCCTGATAATATCCAGACCCCCCGTGGAGCCTTTTCAAATCCCTAAAGAGATACGATTGCAGGGGGTTAGCGTTACGTAATCCACTCTGTTTTGTGATTATAGTGTATTGGACTTTGGTGCTGAACCCATAAATGCTCGATCTTTACTCGGATGGATTATTGTGGATACCGTGTCGATATGTGGAAAAAATGTTGTCAATGTGGATGAAATAAAAAGATTTGCCGTCCAGCACACTTTATTTCAGAGATAAAGATGTGCGCAGCAATATTTCTAATCTCATCAGTGGATTGAATTCGTTTTGGTTGGAAAACAGTCTTTTGGGATAAATAGTCAGATATTCCGAGCTACTTTGAATTTTTATGATACTGCTGAAGAATAAAGAACTGCATTTCAAGTCACATGTTGGATTCTACACAATGAAAATGTATAACTCTGATTCATATTTTGAATTCAAAATCCGCTACATCGTACTATCGTGGAATATTATAAATCAAAATTCTCATCAAAATGGAGAATTCTGGCTAGATATTCCGCTGTTTGCTCTGAAATTTCAAGAGAAGCAGACTGAAAGGGATTCTTATGCTGAATTCATCCGTCACAAAGACTCACTTTCAATACAAGAAGTTTTCACTTTAATATGCAGCATAAATTCTCATCGCACATATGTTCAAACTACCCTAAAAAGACTTTTTCCTTCGAAAAATGTTGAAAAATCTTGCAGAACCCAGAAAATGAAAATTCGCATCCACAAGAAATTCCAAGGCAAATTTTTACAAAGCACATTCACCCGCTCTGATATAATTCTTTCAGAGAATCTTCAGTGCAAAGAAATCCAAGCCTCGCGAACAGAATTCGACAATTTCTTTGACGCCGGTTCACGAATTCTCTCCGATTGTTCCCAAACGACGCAATATAGCAAAGCAATCGTTGGAAAATGGATAAAGATTCTACCGAATCTCGCGAATAAACTCTTCAACCACGGTGAAAACTTCAAAGCGTCCGCAGCGTTTGAAAGTTTCACACGCGTATAAACCCGTCAAAGAAACGATCGAAAATCGCTATTAGTCGCAAGTACTATATAGAAAGGGGAAGAATGAAAAAAACGAGAACAACGTCAAGAAGAATGTGAAAAAATGGTCTTGCGAACGCAAAACTATACGACAGTAATGGTTGCGATCGATAATCCGATAACTAATTCAAGCGACGTCGAGTATTTTTTCTACCCCGTCGTCGTCGTCGTCATGGAGTGGAGTTCCAGTAACTGATGTTTCATAGTTTACATCAGCCATTGACCGATTAAAACTTTGGCACCAATTCATTTCACTGGATATTGGCCCTTCGGCACATAGTAAAGAGCTTCAATTCCCTTGTGGAGGCGAAAAAATTTCATCTGGCACGCACCTTTAGGTTAGAATATATCTCCCTCGTGGCTGTGCCACTTTTCCGCTCGACTCGAGTCCAATTTCGGAGAGCGGATATACTCCCTCCGCTGAGAGTAAGAATTTTCCAAGTGGGAGCACCCAAGTAAAACCACTGAAATGTTCTATTGGATAGCTTTTTCACGAGGTGGAATCTCATCAATGTCTTGATGATTGTTAAGGTATGCATAGTGCTAGTAATCGTTATATGCTGTAAATTGACACTTGCACACTGATAGAATAAAAGTTGAGCTTTTTTCTGATAACTTGTAACTAGTACTGCCTCTAAGGATTTACCATCCGTTGTTGACTGAAGTTCTTCAAACGATTCGATAGTGGTTTACTTCTTATTCTGAATTGGGAACCGAAGTTCAATGGGTGTAAGCTTACCTGGTAGTTGACACGCAAGACATACAATTAAATGAATTCAAAATGACAAAAAATTAGAGGGAATGGACTTTGTAGAGAATACAAAATTCTTATGTATCAAACTGCTTGAACTGTAAAACCGTCGAGAAAGGTATTTTAGTTTCGATGTCTGGTTATTTTAAATAACATTTTAGTTGCGAGTGAATTTGCTTGAGATCCTGATTGAGCAAATTTTCCTTATTCCTCCGATATTGCTCAAACCTTGTAACATCACAAAAGTCAGTCTTCTCATTGAATAATATCTATGATTTTGAAAAAAAATTTCATTTGAACGGAATTTAAAAGTGCAGTCCGATGCAAATACTACCGAAATGAATAAACGTGACATTCAACGGCCTTTTCGATAATTTCGATGATTGGAAATCCTTTTCAAAATTGTAGGTGCCGAAAAGTGGTCTCAAAAAAAGGTACAAAATGTGTCATCCAGAAAAATAAGAGAAATAATTGAAATACCAATCAAACTTAAGAAAACGTTTTGTTATAATCTTCCTTATCCCCTCAGATAAATCTGAAGAATATCAAAGTCGATCGTCATTCAATTCTGCTGACGATATTTATAGATTTCAATCAAATTACACAGCTATCGTACCTCTTATTATACTCTGTTAGCACATCAGAAAAAGCAGATAACGCCAACAATGACGAAACGAATGCATTCGTGACGAGAGCAGAGCTGCCTCCACGTGCTCATAATCTCATGAAAATTCGATCGCTTGCAACGTCAGAAGCGAGAGGCTGTATTTTTATACCTAAGACAAGAGTCAACGATTCGAGACCCGTGCAAACACTTGTCCGTCGTTATCGTCACCTCGCCGATAGCAACCGTTTTTCCGGAATGCTTGATCTTGACTAGCCACACGAAACTATGCTAAAACCTTCTATTTTGAATCGCAAATGTTCGGTAGGATCAACCGCAAGTCTATATAGAAAGGGTACGATTTAGGTTGTTGAATCTATACACACACACACACACAAAGACATTTAGGATTATAAGCTTGGAGAGAATCTCTAACTTTGACGCTGGGAATCAATCCCAGCTTTGAATACTGACCAGAGGCTGCGACCGCATAGATCCGGAGTCTCGGACTGATACACCTCTGAGTTTATCTGTGTGTGTCTGTGTGTGGGTGATTCTGAAATGGTATGAAAAGCCACGAGATGGCGGTGAGCTCTTTACCTGGAGCTTTGCATTAGTTTGCGAGGTTGGTTAGCATATCCTACGAACTGAGAAAGAGTGAGGTTTAGTATACTCAAAATTGTAGAGTAGTAAATATGCGAGTATCATCCATCAACTTTTCTCATTCGATGTTTGGAAAGCTTTCCGAGTGATTACTCGGCACTGCTGTGACGATTAGAGAGATTAAATGGGTCAGAGCTTCGTATTGGTCTGCTCTCGCCTGATTGACCTTTGCTAGAAAGGATTGAGAATTTTATTGGAGCTGGCTGAATCTTATAGTAGTCTCGGAAAGCTGAAGTTTATTTTACCCTTGAGAGACCACACCATCAAAGAACAAAAAATAGTTATTTTCATATCTTAAGTTGATCTATGTGAAGGAGCGACTAGAATTTTATGAAAAAATCCGAGATGACAATTTTATAGACCGGTTATTCAGCGCGTCATGCTGGAGTTCTCCTCAATTATGGATATTTATGAATATAATTTAGGGTGCAGTCATAGTTAAAGGAGTCTTGATTTCAATTTGTAGTCAGAAAACATATAATGGAATTCGTACATAAACATGTAAATGTGTGACTTGGTGGTATTTTGGAAGTAATCCAAAAACTCAGGAACCGTTCATAAACCTCAAATTCTATAGAAAATAGTCGGATTGGGCTCGAAGAAGGGCAATAGATCCCTAGAGACATGGAATATTATTAATACACGTATGCAATATCCAATATATTGTCGATGGGTCCTGCAGGACCCACCAGTTCATGAGGGGCTATAACGAACGGAGCAATTATTTGGATAATAACTTGAGATCGAGACAGAATTTTCGCTTATAAATTTCCTTAACTGTGATTGATTGAGCCCAAACAATCACGAGGGTCGATGAAATTTTCGACTTGAGCGAAAAATGCAGTGAATTTCGAAAGAACCAACCAAACATTTATTGAACTTAACCTGTTGTATACCACATTGTCAAGGATTGATAGAAAATTTGAATGGTCTAACATCCAACTAAAAATGCATACATCGGTATGCCGGATGTACATCTTACACAAAAGATTCATCCACAATCTCAATCATAAACACGATTTCATTCTTTTCTATCGACCGATGGTATGAATCAACTTCGAATTCGCTGAGGCGAGAATAAGGTCATAAAAGTAACCATTCAGTCATTCATTTACATGTCATATGGGGTGTACGAGAAATGATTTTCCGAGCAATGTCTCATCACAAAGTAAACAATCTCTGTTTATTCACAAAAATGCTTTTCGCAGAACTAACAGATTGAAAATTTTTGATTATCGACCTACATTTTCCCGCTGAACCATCGTTCAAAGAGCTCTTTTCCAGATACAGTTTTCCTTCTCAGAAAAAAATGTTTACCCTTCAACTCACCGAGGAAATTGAAAATTCTAACCCATATGAGAAAATCTATCAGAGATTCTCTCTTTCCTAATTACATTCTCACCGTATAAACCATCGATTACGTGATTCTGAGTCAAACTTGATTGAAATCTCATTTCGAGCCACTCACAAAAATTCGAACCAGACTCGTGCTTGCAAAACATCGTGTACAAGAGACATCTGCATCAACTCGGGCACTTTACACTCTTATTGTCAAGCTGAAAGTCGGGAAGTCGTGTTATACAATACGAGTGTGAAAGTATATAGTATGTGATATAGAAAAAAGTCGAGAATGAGGATGAGAGAAGAAAAGACTATAAGAGAGTGGTGTCGACCCAGAAAGTGGTTATACAGTAGTATAGCTGGCAGCTCTCTCAACGCGTGTGTAATGCCCTCGTAAATTTTTCTCTCTGCATTCGGTCGATTTTCACGAACGTCATGAACTAAACTATGTATGAATATACTTATTCTTGGTACTATAGGAAAATAAAATTGTAGTAATGGTGCTTGACACGTTCATTGCGATGGGCCCCACGGATGAGGCCCACGCATCCTTCCCTGTGTGCGATCGGCCCCACCGGTGGGGTCCACTTTTCATTGAGTTTCAGCTCACATCTAACAGCGGAGATGTACCCAATGGCTCGTTGTTTCTCGTTATTCATGTTGTAATGAATATGTGTGCTCGACGGTTTTGAATTCGGACTCGATTCCGCTGAGTTTTTTCCGATTTTCGTTTTTCACGCAATTTGTTTATTAACACGTTCGCTGTGACGGCGAGAATCGCAGTTTCTTCTCTGTATGCGGCGAGACCCACCCATGGGTTCCGTGCAATGTTAAATCCCATAAGACGAAAATCTGCCATACACAGAGAAAAGCAAGCGGAACCCACCGATGGGTTCCACCGCAGCGAACGTGTCAATTACACGGAATCAAGCTATTATCAGCAGACTATTTACTCTGTATTCATTAATTTCCAACGTATCTTGGCTCATTTGAAAGCTTATTTCAAGATCTACAAACAGAGCCCAAACGCGTTGGAAAATATCGAAGCTCATTTGAATAATCTCAAATTTATGCGGGAAAAAAGTTTTAGTGAAATCAAAAAACGTGGGTCTCGAACACAGCTTCTATAGGCACTGAAGATATAGGAAAAAATGATCAGACTGAATCTATCACTTATGGTTCTTGAGAAGATTTGAGGTACACCAATGAACCGCAACCCAAGATCAGGCTCAGCAACGCTGAAGCACGCTAAAACCATGATCAAACATTATTTTCTGGGTGGAACAGATATTGAAGTACAGGTTCTTTTGGAGACTCATAACATTGAATTCGATGATTTCATTCATACTGCTGATCGATATCCTTATGAATATGAAGTTAAGGTAGTTGTACACTAAAGCTGAAAATACAGTGAAATCTCCGGTCGCACGGACACCTCTAGTTGCATCAAAACTGTCCGCTATCCGGAGGTGTCCGCTAATCAGAGGTTCATTTCTGTGATTATATGTACTTCTGCTGGTCGCAAAAAGTTGTCCGTTATTGAGAGGTGTCCGCTAATAGGAGGTATCCGTTAAGGGAGATGCCACTAAATACCAGAAAAACACCAAAGTTAGGGAGGATTTAGTTCAAGTGTTAATGAACACCTGTGCAAAATTTCAGAATGATTGACTGTTTTGTTTCGGAGTGGTAGCCATAAAAAATCGGCCACTTTTAACATGGCGTTTATATGGGAGTCGACGATCCCGCATGAGCGCCGTGCTAAAAGTGACGAATTTTGATGACTAGCACTCCGAAACAAAACGGTCAATCATTTTGAAATTTTGCACAGGTGTTTATTAACACTTGAACTAAATCCTCACCAACTTTGGTGGCATTCTGGTATATTTTGCATTTTAGTGTACAACTATCTTAATATGAATTTAAGGGCAAAAACGGACTCACGAGGATAAGGGATTGGAGATGGGCAATTTTTTTCATCTTTTTCCTGTTATATCGTTTCTCGTGAGGCATCATTTCACTTATCCTCAACCTGGGGGGTATAGACGGGTGAAATGGACTAACGTTAGTAGATAATTTTGATCGCGTTTTATGATGAGTGTTTTCATGTATTTGGATAATGTAATAATCCTGAATCTACTCCCAACATCAAGTTTATGGTCATTCATGATATGCAGTACACTTTTTTGGTCATTTAGATTCATTGGAGGATGATTTTTTGCAAGAAATTACTTATTTGTCAATTTTACCGTCGTTTCCACCATCCTAGATACACACGAAAGAGGCATGCCTCTTGGGAATTTGTTTTGACCAAATCAACCCAGTTATTCGCCGTTTTCCTAGCCTTGAAAGAACAATAGTAACAAATGGCCGTAACATGGAACGTTTTTCCCTACATTGCGGTCAATCTTGAGGAATTTTCCCTCCTATTAATCCGCAGGCTAATCGAGAAGTTGGCATATCTCGAATTTTTCGATACCTCATTTTTGCGTGGGGAAGTGTGCGTATGTTTTGAATTTGATATCTCATGTTTTCATTGTGATTAAGAGAGTTTGAGGTTCGGTACAGACAGATCCAAGAAATATTACTCTTTTTGTGGATCAACGACCAATCCTTGAACGAAATTTTGAAATCTATAGATATATGAAGAAAAATGAAGCAAGTGAGTCAAAGGATATGGTTCGTTTGAGTGGTTTCACAGTTAAGATTGAGTAAAATCCTTGATGAGCAACAGATGTTCGTGCCGGGATCATCTTTTGATGCAATGCAATTTTATATATGCTCCGTGTAGATTTCCAAAGTGGAGAGTTAGGAGGTAAGAAAACTTTCAATGATTGTGGCAGTCATATGATAAATTATATCTCGAGTCTTGCCTAGATTTTCTGAGAATCATAGCTTGACGACCGTAGAAACTCAAATCATTCTTTCCAGAATTTCCTCTGCTTTCAATTCTGCATCCTTTTCCTTATTTGGATGAGGATGAGATGCAGTTCAAAGCCACTTTTTCGGGACCAAATAATATCATATATCTAAATGTGTAAGGTAACGCGCTTTTACCACTAATAGATACCGTTAACCCCTAAAATGAAAATGTAGCAACGAACTGCGCTTCTGCGTCCGCCTATCTCATCACTTTTATATTTATTATAAGTCATACCAGACATTAGGCTAAGATTTTACTCGATTCCAGAATTCGGGTAAAAGGGGCGAAAACCCAATATTACACAGCTCATTATATAACTGCGCGTAATCTACGCAAAAGCACCTGTATAAAGAGTTTTAGACTCTCTCTCTCTCTCTCTTTTTTTTTTTTTTTTTTTTTTTTTTTTTTTTAAAGGTGGTTAGAGGGCAAAATCTGCCTCAGGATCCCTCGGATCCGTCCCCAGACACCGGACTGGTTCAGCTTACGCGGACTACGCATAGCCCACGCAGGCCATACCAGGCGAGACACGGGTTTGGGTGGGGCCCACCGAGAGGTGGGCCCGGCCGTGTAATATCCCTCTCCCCTCGATATCCGATACCTAGGGCATCGGGCAATCAAGAAGGAGATCCACCTGCATCTACCATCTCATCCCGGAACCGCGTGAGCATTACTTCAGGATGAGCGGCATGTCTCGCGCTCGATTGCGAGCGTTCCTCTTCTCCATCTTCTCTCTTCGGCCACTTGTCGGCATCTTCTATCTTCACTCTTCATTGTTCCCTCTCTTTCTTCTTTCTTCTCTCTTCTTTCTTCTTTCTTCCCTCTTCAGTGCATCAGATTCCTCCTGGAATCATTTGGGCCTCTTCTGTTTCAATCGGCAGAGTCACTGTAATTCGCCTGCTTCGAGGCGCCTTACTTCCCTCTCTTTCTCCTCCTTACGGGTCATCGCCAGCTTAATGTATCCAGTGACTCTATTCCATATCTCCTGGTTGCGGAGCGAGTACATGAGGAGGTTCTCAGGTGTTAGTTGAGCACCCAGCCATTCATCCAGCTCGGCGCGCTCTCTCCGGGTGTCGCTGCACTTGAACAGGGCATGTTCGGCGTCATCCCATTCGTCCCCGCATGACTGACATGCTGGGGTCCTCCTCTTCTTGAACCTGGTTAGATAGGAACCGAAGCAACCATGATCGCTCAGTGCCTGCGTCGTCCAGTAGTCCATCTCTCCGTGGGTGCGTTCCGCCCACTTGGCTACGTCGCGGATCAGCCGGTGCGTCCATCTGCCGTTCGCAAATGGCGAATCCCACTCAGTTTGCCAATGCTCAAGGGTGGTTTCCTTCTCGTTGTCGCGGATGATCTCCTTCATCGTCGGAGTGAGTACTCGTTCGGCTCCGATCACTTTCTGGCGGTCCCAGATCCTCACTCGCTCCGCGACGAGCAAGTGGATGGGCGGAGTACTCGCCAATACGTAAGCCGCATCTCCTGACACAGTGCGGTAGGCAAGGATACTCCTCAGGGCCGCTCTTCGGTGGACAGGCCCCATTCTCTTCTCGATGATGGTCTTCTCTACTCTCTTCTCCCACACGGGTGCACCGTACAGCATGATGAAGGTAGTGACGGTGTTGAGAAGTGCGCGCCTCTTTTCCTTGGGTCCTCCGATATTCGGCATAAGCCGCTGGAGTACCGCACCGACCTTGCTCGCCTTCTGGGCGGCTTCCTGGATGTGCTTCTTGAACGACCACTTGTCGTCGAGCCATACACCGATCTCTCTCTCTCTCTCTCTCTCTCTGTAAGTGTGTGCAGACGTGTTTTAGATCGCTCCCGTTGTGAAGACAGTTCTCATTTACTCATCAACCTCTGTGAGTGTTTATTCTGTTACAGATCGGGTCGGGTTCCTGCTGGCTCACACATTCAGTGAAAATTCAGCACGGCTTTTTATCTAGAGCCAGGGAATTCTCGACTTTGATCTGATCAAAAATTTGAGGTTATATCGACCATGAACGCCTACAACAGCTGAACGGAGCGAGAGTGCTGACCAGTGCTGACACCTTGTATGCTTATTACCAATATTTTCATCACTCAGCCGTTCACACCGATCTGCAGAACTCTGCCTAATCATCTCTGCTGGACTTGATACTCGAGTTCAACGATTTGCCACGATAGCGCAACTGATGTCACATTAACTGCAGCACTGTGTTGTTGATGTCTAACAGCTGACTCCAGCTGCTCCAAGTTTCTGTATGTATGTCACAGCAGTATGATTTAAATTTCAAAAAGTGAGTATGAGCTTTGCCCGATGCAAAGCCTGCCAGCAGATTATCCTCAACAGTCATAAACGTATTTCATGTATTAAATGCAATCATTGGTTTCATTTAGGCTGTGCGCGGCAATCTTGGTACAATGTTAATGGTGATCTGACTTGCTGTTCTTGTGAAAATCATACTACTGAATCACTTACTCAGCCAGCCACTTTCTCTGCTCATCATTCTTCAATTTTCGTCTCGTCCTCACTCAATACTCCTGCTCAAATTTCGCAACTTTCAAACTCCTCTACCCTAAGCAAAATCCATAGCACTCCAAAAAGACAAGCTTCTCCTCCATTTCTCGCCCGAGCATCAAAACAATATCGCACTAACTTAGATTCCATAATTCCAGAGACTTTGGAAGAAACTCATCTCACCACAATGTACAATAATGGAAATATTCCTGCTTCTCTGAATCATTCAATCCACCCATCCACTCATAATAGCCATATGACCCCACAATATCAGCAACAAATACCAGCCCAAACACAGCCTCACAACAACTTCAATACAGCTAATCTTCCTGAGGATACTCCATCCTACTTTACCCAGTTCATCAATCATTTTGATACAAGTCAAAATAATATCATGACTAAAATGAACAATTTAGATGCTAAAATGGAGTCACGTTTCAACAATGTTGAAGCTAACATTTCTCATGTTCAGAGTAAAGTAGAGTCTATTGCCCACCATTCCATTCTTGTTGACTCAGCTGAAATGATATTTACAGGTATTCCAAAGGAAATATCTCTAGATCAGAACACCGTAGTAACCAAACTTCTCGAAGCTCTAGATCATCCTGAGCTGATTGGTTTTGTATTGGAAGTTCGAGAGTGGAAAGGCCCATCTTTAGGCAATCCAAACTTACAATTGAATAATCATACAGCCGCTCCAACAAACTCTCAGCCTCCTCCACATACAGCTTTGGTAATGAAACTTGCTTCTACCTCTATACGCGACTCTCTTGTTCTCAACTCGGCTAAGCTCAAAAATAAAACAGCGCAACACATTTTCGGTGTTGAAAGTCACCTCAAAGTTTTCTGTCGTCCCCTTTGGCCGAAAGAAGTGCATTTGCTTCTCAGAAAGGCCTGGGCAACCTGCACTCAATTAAACTATGATAGACCTGTAGTGAGAAACCTCACCATATGTGTGAGGCAAACACGCTCATCCCCATTAATTCCAATTCACTCAGAGAAGGATCTTGAAGGCTTACCTCCCAGACCATCCACAAATTGACATAATTCCATTCACAAACACAATTGCAATAGTTCTCTACACATCCAAATAGCTCATATCAATGTCAATAGGCTTGTAACCTCAAAACATTTTGCCTCAATTGAGGCATATATTTCTGAGAAAAAGCCTGACATTCTTGCTGTGACTGAAACTTTCTTAAAACCCAACATCAGTTGTGATGTCATTAATATTGATGGTTATTCCTTTTATCGAAATGATAGAACTGGACTAGATGGAGGCGGTGTTGGATTCTATTCTCTCCAAAATCTCACAGTTAAAATCCTGAAAAATTCCGATCCCACTTTCGACAATACTCCTGAATTCATTATTGCTGAATTATCACATGGTTCCAATAAAATCTTATTTGCTGTAGTATATCGACGACCTAAAGGGGCCTATCCAATATATTTCTTTGAAACACTATCCAATTTATCACCACTGTACAACGACATAATAATTACAGGAGATTTCAACGCTGACCTGGCATCTGAGAAACCAGAAGCCATCCACTTACGCTCTCTCTTAACTAAATATTCTCTTTACTGTGTCCCTTCTGAACCAACGCACCACGAACTATGGCATGACCCTCCATCTCACACCTGGCTCGATTTGTTTATTGTCAATGACATTGGTTCAGTCACCTACTATGATAACTCCAAATCTCCTTTTATAGCGGGACATGACCTCATAGAACTTCAATTCAAATTTCACAAACCTCCAAAGATGAAGAAAACTATTTTGTCTAGAAATCTGAAGAAAGTCAGCCTGATCAAGTTAAACGATGAGATCTCAGAGATGCTCGCAGTTAACACAGTGGATTCCTCTAGCATCATACTACTTTCCCGTACACCTGAAACCACGGAGTTCCTAGCCACTGCCATATCCCGTTTACTACTTGAGACGTTCGACACCATTGCACCCATTAGAGAAATCACCCTGAAATCTGATCGCAAACCGTGGGTCACATCTGAAATTAAACTCTTGATGCATGAGAGAGATAAAGCCTACAAGCTAGCAACCCGCTACCAGTCACATCAACACAAAGTAAAATACCGTCATCTGAGAAACCTAGTCTCGAACAGAATGTGCTCGGCTAAGAACGCTTTCATAGCGAACAAAATCAACACCACTCGAGATTTAAAAGGAAAATGGGCTGAATTCCTCAAACTTGAATTGACCCCTTCACGCTCTAAGTCCCCCTTTCAATTTTTCACACTTGAGCAACTTAATCACCATTATGCCAGCCTCAATCAGACCATTCATAACCCTTCATATGTCATCCTTCTCACAGCAATACCACCCCCATCGGTTCCTAAATTCAACTTTCAGAGTGTTTCTGTTGAGTCAGTCATCAAAGTCATCAAAGGTCTCAAATCTAAATCGATAGGCTATGATAGTATTTCTGTGGATATGCTCAAAATGTCGATTCCAGCAATCGCTCACAGCTTCACTGACCTCTTGAACTTCGCAATTGACTCATCACACTTCCCTGATCTCCGGAAGAGGACTTTACTTATGCCTTTGTTAAAAAAGCCAAATCCTCAATCCCCGTCTGACACCCGGCCTATCGCCAAGTTGTGTGAACCCTCTAAGGTTTTTGAACGCATGCTGTTCAATCAACTTAGTTCTCACATTGAAACTCACAATCTTTTGGACCCCATGCAATCAGGCTTCCGTAAGTCCAACAACACTACTACAGCCCTTTTAAGTTTGACTGAAAACGTGAGGAAAGCAATAGATGAAAGAAAACTAACCATACTAATTCTATTCGATTTCTCCAAAGCCTTTGACATGGTGCCTCATGATCTTCTACTGGAGAAATTGAAAATTCTTTTCAATTTAGATGACCCTGCACTTCATCTTCTCAATTCTTACTTGAAAAATAGGAAACAAGCAGTTGTAGATGAGGACAGATTAATTTCACTGTGGCTCGACACACTTGCCGGAGTCCCTCAAGGTAGTGTACTGGGCCCGCTCCTTTTCATACTCTTCATAAATGACCTACGTTGGTGTCTCAAATTCAGCAAACATATCATCTATGCTGATGACACCCAGGTCTATCTTCACTGCTACCCGAGCGAACTAATGAACGGCATACTATCTGCAACGCACGACGCCAACTCAGTGAAACAATATGCAACAGCGAGCGCCCTCAAACTCAACCTTGAGAAGACTAAAGCAATGATAATTGGCAGTAACAAATACATTTCAATGATCGATTTCACTGCGTTTCCGAGGATTCGAATTGATAATGTCGAAATTCCATATGTAAATGAGGCCCGGAACCTTGGACTTATCCTCTCCTCCACTCTAAACTGGGGCTCTCACTTGGATATGCTTACATCTAAAATTTACAGATCATTTCACTCCCTCAAATTCCATCGTCATGCTTTATCATTTGAACTCCGAAAAACCCTTGTTGAATCACTCATTTTCCCGACACTGGACTATGCTTGTGTGCTATATCATGATATTGATCCCACTAGAGACGCTAAATTCCAGAGAACACTTAACGCTTGCGTCAGATTTGTGTTTAAGAACATCCCATATCGTGGTCATGTTACTCCATATCGCCTGTCACTAGGTTGGCTCACAGTCAAACGTCGGAGAGAATACTTCATTGCTTCACTGGCATACAAAATCATTGCCACTCAAAAACCCCTCAACCTGGCTCGGAATTTTAGCCTGCTTACCGACAACCCTGACATAAGAAGATCCACAAGGAATGCACCTGGGCACTTATTAGTACCAATACCACGAACAACGTGTTATCAAAATTCCTTTTTGCATCTTGCATCCTTTCTTCTCAATTCACTTCCACCTTTTTCATACATCCCAGATGCACTAGATTCATTTAAAGTAGATCTTTTCAACACTTTACTCGACAGAGATAAAAAAGACTGGTATGGAAGAGTTAAGAATGAAAATATACTCGTAAACATTTCTTGAGTCTCTTCAAGCTCATTTTTCAAATTTTTGAGCCTATTCAGCCTCAGATCACCACATGCGACAACTAATATTACCCGAATTGAGATGTGTTTGTGAATCTCGGATTAAATTGCATTATTGAACTACCTCATAATAAGCATAATTATAAATATCTATCCATTATAATTACTCTATTACTACTTTAATTTATCTCACAATTTGCTCCAAATATTATGAATATATATTTTTCTTTTCTCGTTCTCTGCTATTTGTACCAGATAGGGTAACACCCCAAGGTACCATAAATAAAACCAATCTACAATCTCTCTCTCTCTCTCTCTCTCTCTCTCTCTCTCTCTCTCTCTCTCTCTCTCTCAGGCGTCTGACGCTAGCAGACGCCTGAGAACATAGTCGGACAGCTGCAACATCGTGTAACTTCGCGTCAATCATGCAAATCTGAACTCAACTCAGAGAACTCTAATCATGTAGATGAAATGCCTTCTTACTTCAAATTATTCATTGCACATTTTGATGCTTGTCAAGAAAAACTTTTTTCGAAATTGAATGAAATTGAGAGCAGGATGGAAAATCAAATAACTTTGCTTGAAAAAGATGTTTCTCATATCCGTGATAAGCTATTCCAGTTTTCTCAGCAAACGACATTAGTCGACTCAGCTGAAATGATTCTAACGAACATTCCTCATGACATAAATCTCTCGAAAACTGAGATAGTCAGTCGAGTTTTTGATGCTTTGAACGAGCCAGAGCTTAAAAATGCTGTGATCAATGTTAGAAATTGGAGAGGTCCCAGTTTTCGAAATAAATCTTCATCAACTTCCACTTCAGGCTTGACCTCTCAGGAAACCGAAAATAGTGACTCATCCCAAGGTATTGTTATACAGTTATCTTCACCTACAGTCAGGGATAAAGTTATTTCGAGTTCACCTAAATTGAAGAAAAAATCGATAAAGGATATTTTTGGCCATGAAAATGACTCTCAAATCAGCTGTAGCCCTTTGTGGTCTAAACCGGTTCATAACCTATTTAAGAAAGCTCGTTTTATTAGTGATCAGTTGAAATATCAAAGTCCTGTGGTAAAAAATCTGATTGTATGCTTGAGACGCTCGAGAAATGAGCCACTTATACCTATATTTTCAGAACTTGATCTTGATAATTTTGCAGGCCAAATATCGCCAAATATATGACCCGACAAGTTTTTGAATTATTTCACATCTGCAAATAGCCGTAATTCCTACGAATGTGATCTCAAAAATTGCGACGCGTGCGAATCGTAAATCATTTTCAATATATGTTCTACTACACCACAATTTCTGTGCACATCCTTGAGAGAAATTATGGTTTTTGTTGTTGCTCCTTTCTCACTTATTCTACCACATCAAGATCCAATTTTGCTACTTCCATTTTTCTTACTGAATCGTATCAAATCAATTGCACCAATCGTAATTCAAATATCTTTCTGCATACCTATGTATAAACATGAGTGCAAAAATTCATGATTATGTTCAACATATAGAACAATCCTCGCATTATCTTATTCTATACTTAAATATATATGTAAACTAATATTTGCTATTTGTACCAGATAGGGTTATACCCCAAGGTACCTAAATAAAAACCAATCTACAATCTACAATCTATCTCTCTCTCTCTTTTTTTTTTTTTTTTTTTTAAGGTGGTTGTAGGGCAAATACGCTGCGACGTACGAAGGAGAGGCACCGGTCAGCCAAACACGGCTGGCCAGCACCTCCCCAACAGTCCCGGGCTGGAATCCGCATCGATACGGCCATCCGAACCGGGTAAACTCTCTCTTCCTTCTCCGTTGGCGCCGGCCATTGGACAAGGGAGAGATCCACCAACTTACCAATCCGGCCCCTGCACCGCGTGAGCATTACTTCAGGGCCGGCGGCGTCTCGCGCTCAGGATCGAGCGTCTCTCTTCTCACGACTCGCAGGTGTTGTTTCCCTTTCTTCGATCTTCTTCCATCTCTTCATTCTTCATCTTCTTTCTTCTCTCTTCCCTCTTCAGTGCATCAGATTCCTCCTGGAATCATTTGGGCCTCTTCTGTTTCAATCGGCAGAGTCACTGTGATTCGCCTGCTTCGAGGCGCCTTACTTCCCTCTCTTTCTCCTCTTTGCGGGTCATCACCAGCTTGATGTATCCGGTGAGTCTATCCCATGTCTCCTGGTTGCAGAGCAAGTACGGGACGAGATTCTCAGGTGTTAGTTGAGCACCCAGCCATTCATCCAGCTCGGCGCGCTCTCTCCGGGTGTTGCTGCACTTGAACAGGGCATGTTCGGCGTCATCCCATTCGTCCCCGCATGACTGACATGCTGGGGTCGTCCTCGTCTTGAACCTGGTTAGATAGGAACCGAAGCAACCATGATCGCTCAGTGCCTGCGTCGTCCAGTAGTCCATCTCTCCGTGGGTGCGTTCCGCCCACTTGGCTACGTCACGGATCAGCCGGTGCGTCCATCTGCCGTTTGCAAATGGCGAATCCCACTCAGTTTGCCAATGCTCAAGGGTGGTTTCCTTCTCGTTGTCGCGGATGATCTCCTTCATCGTCGGAGTGAGTACTCGTTCGGCTCCGATCACTTTCTGGCGGTCCCAGATCCTCACTCGCTCCGCGACGAGCAAGTGGATGGGCGGAGTACTCGCCAATACGTAAGCCGCATCTCCTGACACAGTGCGGTAGGCACGGATACTCCTCAGGGCCGCTCTTCGGTGGACAGGCCCCATTCTCTTCTCGATGATGGTCTTCTCTACTCTCTTCCTCCACACGGGTGCACCGTACAGCATGATGGAGGTAGTGACGGTGTTGAGAAGTGCGCGCCTCTTTTCCTTGGGTCCTCCGATATTCGGCATAAGCCGCTGGAGCGCCGCACCGACCCTGCTCGCCTTCTGGGCGGCTTCCTGGATGTGCTTCTTGAACGACCACTTGTCATCGAGCCATACACCGAGGTATTTCAGCTCTGTCTTCCGTGGAATCTCTTGCCCGTTGATATGAAACCGGGGTAGGTCAAACTTCCTACGCCTTGTGACCACGATTGCTTCGCACTTCTTGACAGCGAGCTCCAGAAGCCTGCTAATCATCCACTTGTAGACTCGGGCCAGCGTTTCGTTCGCGCGTCTACCCAAGAGTTCCTCGTTGTCAGCCCATACTATGAGTCCCGCGTCGTCCGCGAAAGCCACTATTATCACTCCTTCTGGCAGTTCGATAGACAGTAAGCTGTCATACTGGGTGTTCCAGTTGAACGGCCCGGAGACCGATCCCTGTCCGATTCCGGCGGACAGTACCCGAATCTCTTGTCCCTCGTCGGTGTCGTATACGAGGGTCCTGTTCCGCAGGTAGTCACTCGTGACGGCTAGTAGATAGAGGGCTCTTTACCTGCTTGGGATTGATAGACTCGCTCCCAGCTCGCGCAGTTGAATGCGTTCTTTATGTCCACCGCAATGATGGCACAGAATCCTCCTCTTCCTTGGTATGGGTTCCCTACCGACGCTTGAACCCGTTCTTGGACCGCCTCGATCGCGTGCACAGTGCTCCGTCCCTTCCGGAACCCGAACTGCATTGGTGATAGCCCACCGCCTTCTTCGTAGGCTTTTTCCACCCTGTTGAGCACCATCCTCTCGTACATTTTCCCGATATTGTCGAGCATGCTGAGAGGGCGTTGACCTCCTTGACCCTTAGGTATCAGGACCAGCTTCTGGCGTTTCCACTTGTCCGGGAAAGTTCCCGCGCTCAGACAGATGTTGAAGAGGTCGAGGAGTAGATCTGGCTTGTATTTGAAGACCAGTTTCAGAGCCTCGTTTGGGATGCCATCCAGGCCAGGGGCCTTGCCGTTCGGCATTCTCTTCGCCGCTATGAGTAGCTCTTGCATAGTGAAGAGCGGGATGGGGTCTTCGCTCTCCGTAGGGAATGTAACTCTGGGTTCTCCTGCTGGGAAGAGGTCTTCCACGATGGTGCGCAATGTTGCTGCATCGGTCGGTGCTGGGTTGCCCTTCCGGGGTCGGACCTTTGACATGACCACGCGATATGGCGTGCCCCAGGGGTCTTCGTTAACCATGTCGCACAGTTCACCCCAGCACTTCTCTTTGCTCCTCCGGATGGCTAGAACGAGAGCCTTCTTTGCTTCTTTGTACGCTATGTCATCTTCCGCCAGCGATGGTCGTTGCAGCTTCCTTGATCGCCATGCGGTCCTCCTTTTCTTGTTGCTCGTTCTTCGTAGAGCCTTGATCTCATCGGTGATCCAGTACTCTGGTTTCCTCCAGAAACATGGTGTTGTCCTGCGAGGCATCGACTAGTCGCAAGCTCTCGTGATGGCGGATGTTACCATCGCCACAGCTTCGTCCGAGGCGGAGTTCATCGCGAGATCTTCGACTGTTTCTATCGATTCCCGGAATTTCCCCTCATCCAGCTTGCGTACCTGCCACCCCGTCGGTCGCGGTCTGTGTGTCGTCTGTCTCTGTCTGTCAGTCCTAAGCCGAAACCGAATATGTCGATGGTCACTCAATGTTTCCGTGTCCAGAACCTCCCACGATGTCATACGTCCCATGAGCGACGGGCTCATGAACGTCAGGTCGAGGACCGAAGACGAACCTCCCTCCCTGGACCGAGTGTCGTGTCGGTGGTAGGTGATAACCCCCGTCTCGTTCGCGAGCACTAATCCCAATGCCTCCATGGCATCAGCGAGTATTACCCCCCGTCTATCACGCGGCCCCCCGCTCCAAGTCGGTTCCTTGGAGTTGAAATCCCCCGCGATTATAACTGGGCCCCCCCATTGCCTCACATCCTCTTCTAGGTCATGGAGCTCGTCTTCGAATTCGTGCATCTTGAGCGACGGCGAATAGTAGCAGCTGTAGACTGCTGTGCCCTCTATGGTCTTTCGAGCGAAACCGCGGCCACTAACAGCTGGTCCAGTCTCACGGATCGCAGGATTCATGATCTGGATTACGGCTGTCCTCCAGTGATCGAATGTGGATCGAGAGAATTCGCGCTTCCGAGGCGGTTCGGAGATAATCAGAACATCGATCCCTCCTTCTTTGGCTACAGCGTGTAGGAGATCGTCTGCGTCCCCGCTCTTCCTGAGGTTGGCTTGGATGAAGCTAGCCATTTCTTCCCTTCCTGCGTCTATATGTGGTTCTTGCCCTCTGGTACGCAGTGCAGTTGCTGGCCCCAGATCTGTGGTCAGATTTGGACCCGATCGCCACACAGCTTAGGCATTTTGGTTTTTCCTTGCAAATCGCAGCAAGGTGCCCTGGTTCGCCGCATTGGAAGCAGAGTTTTGGTTTCCGTTCCTCTGCCTTCTCTTTTTTGCACCCGAGGTCTTGTGCCCGTACTCTAAGCAGTTATAGCACCGTGGGATGCCACCCTTCTCGCGGATCCTGACTCTGCCCCATCCAACCTTTGGCTCCTTCCAGTCGAGGAGATGGTGGGCCAGTCTCGTTGCGATCGAGACAACAGCAGTTTGGGTGCCGCGGTAGCCACTCCGGATGGACTTGACTACAACGGCACCCTTCTCGTTTTCTGGTAGGGCCTTCGCGAGGGCATCCCGCACCTTGATTATGTCGACATCGTAGTCGACTCCGAGAACCTCGAGGGTCGTGCTGTTTGCTAGACAGTGGACAGCTCCTCCTTGCCCGACGACTGGTGCCAAGGCTGCCTTGACGGCGGCGACATCGGTGCCCTTCTTGAGTTCAAGAAGGACTTGGCCTTCTTGGGTCTTGCGGATGCCCGTGACCTTGGAGCCCACTTCTTCATCGAGGTCATCCGTTTTTATCCTGCGCAGCATGTCTGCGTAGGTTAGCCCACCTTGTTTGGCCGTAACGAGGACGGCTTCGGGCTTCACCCTTCTCGGCTTCATTTTCGCTTTCTTCCCGGCGGCATCGTCCGATCTACCGCTCTTCTTTGCCCTTCTCGCTTGTTTCTTTGACACCACTTCCTTCCAAGGCCCATTCTGCTCGGGCCGATTGGGCGTTGATGTCGAGCGCGGTGTTCCGAGACCTCCCGGTGGAGGACCGTATCGCGTCGCCTTCGAACCGCGTTGTTTTCCCGGTCGCGATTCCGGTTTCCCTGCCCCCCTTCCCTGGAAGCCACTACCCTCTCTCTCTCTCTCTCTTTTTTTTTTTTTTTTTTTTTTTTTTTTTTTTTTTAAGGTGGTTAGAGGGCAAAATCTGCCTCAGGATCCCTCGGATCCGTCCCCAGACACCGGACTGGTTCAGCTTACGCGGACTACGCATAGCCCACGCAGGCCATACCAGGCGGGACACGGGTTTGGGTGGGGCCCACCGAGAGATGGGCCCGGCCGTGTAATATCCCTCTCCCCTCGATGTCCGATACCTAGGGCATCGGGCAATCAAGAAGGAGATCCACCTGCATCTACCATCTCATCCCGGAACCGCGTGAGCATTACTTCAGGATGAGCGGCATGTCTCGCGCTCGATTGCGAGCGTTCCTCTTCTCCATCTTCTCTCTTCGGCCACTTGTCGGCATCTTCTGTCTTCATTCTTCATTGTTCCCTCTCTTTCTTCTTTCTTCTCTCTTCTTTCTTCTTTCTTCCCTCTTCAGTGCATCAGATTCCTCCTGGAATCATTTGGGTCTCTTCTGTTCCAATCGGAGGAGTCACTGTGATTCGCCTGCTTCGAGGCGCCTCACTTCCCTCTCTTTCTCCTCTTTCCGGGTCATCACCAGCTTGATGTATCCGGTGAGTCTATCCCATGTCTCCTGGTTGCGGAGCAAGTACGGGACGAGATTCTCGGGTGTTAGTTGAGCACCCAGCCATTCATCCAGCTCGGCGCGCTCTCTCCGGGTGTCGCTGCACTTGAACAGGGCATGTTCGGCGTCATCCCATTCGTCCCCGCATGACTGACATGCTGGGGTCGTTCTCTTCTTGAACCTGGTTAGATAGGAACCGAAGCAACCATGATCGCTCAGTGCCTGCGTCGTCCAGTAGTCCATCTCTCCGTGGGTGCGTTCCGCCCACTTGGCTACGTCACGGATCAGCCGGTGCGTCCATCTGCCGTTCGCAAATGGCGAATCCCACTCAGTTTGCCAATGCTCAAGGGTGGTTTCCTTCTCGTTGTCGCGGATGATCTCCTTCATCGTCGGAGTGAGTACTCGTTCGGCTCCGATCACTTTCTGGCGGTCCCAGATCCTCACTCGCTCCGCGACGAGCAAGTGGATGGGCGGAGTACTCGCCAATACGTAAGCCGCATCTCCTGACATCTCTCTCTCTCTCTCTCTCTCTCTCTTTTTTTTTTTTTTTTTTTTAAGGTGGTTAGAGGGCAAAATTTGCCTCAGGATCCCTCGGATCCGTCCCCAGACACCGGACTGGTTCAGCTTACGCGGACTACGCATAGCCCACGCAGGCCATACCAGGCGGGACACGGGTTTGGGTGGGGCCCACCGAGAGGTGGGCCCGGCCGTGTAATATCCCTCTCCCCTCGATGTCCGATACCTAGGGCATCGGGCAATCAAGAAGGAGATCCACCTGTATCTACCATCTCATCCCGGAACCGCGTGAGCATTACTTCAGGATGAGCGGCATGTCTCGCGCTCGATTGCGAGCGTTCCTCTTCTCCATCTTCTCTCTTCGGCCACTTGTCGGCATCTTCTATCTTCACTCTTCATTGTTCCCTCTCTTTCTTTCTCTCTCTCTCTCTCTCTCTCTCTCTCTCTCTCTCTCTCTCTCTCTCTCTCTCTCTCTCTCTCTCTCTCTCTCTCTCTCTCTTTCTCTCTCTTCTTATACGAGTAAGAATGGTGTCAAGTTTCAGAGGCTACTGGTTGTTTCATCGAAGAAACTTTTAATTTTTCTAAAGATTTCGTATTGCAGATCGAGGTAATGAGTTTGTACCTCCCAAATTACACACGTACTATCATTCAAGGATCTTGAGTCGAGATAGAGATGTGATTTCAAACAACATGAAATAATAACAACGCTTATAACTTGTTGTCCTTGATGGCTGTTGTCAATTTTCTTTAAAAATCTTGAATATCAGCGCGCTCGCGCGCGTGAAGAGTTTCTAGTTGATATTTAACTTCATAGACGGGGGTCCAAGATACCGACTAATTCTTGTGAGCGTGCGATTGTCATTTCGACCGACTCATTTTTGACACAACTCCCAGAAATTGCAGCGCTCTGGGAATGCCCAAGAAATGTTTAAATAGCTTGGTAATAGCGTCAAAATAGTTGACCCAACTCCACAATGTAATTATTGGAGAAGAATTTTACATCTAACTTCTCAAAACACGAAGAAATTGGTCTCTTTGAAATAGGCACGCGCGATAATAGCTCTGAAAAAGGTTCAATCTCGAGTCAAAAAAAGTAAAGGAAAGAGAAGGAGTGTGGAATGGAAACGAGAGGATTCGCTGCTTTCTAAATGATTAGCAGGAAATGTTTTCATTCACTGAAAGGAGATCCGGAATAGCTGCATCGATAATTCCAATCCGTCTTTCCGTGCAAATCTTACGGGAGTAAGAAAAAGTCAGAGGAAGGTGTTCCTTTGGCGTCACGATACTCTTCTAACTATGTAGAAGCACCAACATCAAAGAGCAACTAATACTACATCCCAGCATTAAATCTCACGCCTGCGTTGAAATATCCGAGTTTTTGTAACTGCCGTGGAATCTATTCATTGGATTTTCTTCCGATAAAGTAGGATTCTAAGAACTTCGGAACAACAAACTCCAAGAAGCTCATCCTCGCCCTACTTGTACTGACAAAATTCTCAACCCTAAGGAAACTATATAGTACAATCAATACGCGATATTAATCATGCCTCCTAACTCATAATCGGATCGCGGGAATTTTGATATGTGGGGGTCCAAAATGTGCCAATCCCAAATCTCACTACGGGAGGTTCCTCGATGTATTTTTTGACTTTTTCAAACATATAACGTATGAAGTGACTCGTGCATGAATATGAAAATTTTGATATTTTGCCCAAAAATTTTCCGATTGTTCTTTTTTTTTTTTAGAATTTGTATTCTTTGTTAGTTTGTATTTCATTGTATTATTCGATCACACCAGACGGGGTTCTACCCCAAGGTGAAATAAAGTTCAATCAAATCAAATCAAAATCATCTTACTTGATATACTTGCCCACCCGAATTTCGAACGAGCCCCACTGCGGCGGTTCACACTAACAAAGATCGAAAAAAAGAAAAACCACGGCGAACGGACCTGACATTTCGACCCCTTTTTTCGATGGTAATTTTTTGGGTAGCTGTGGGCCGGAAAACTAACGATTGCGCCAAAAAGAGCACAAAAAAACACGAGTAATGTGACTTAAACAATTTTTTCTCAAGCGTATTGAGAGTTCGTACAAGCGGGCATACATTATTGAAAATTTCCACGGTAGTCTTTATACGATTGTAGATGGATAGTCTAAATCAAAGTGCACAGTGTAGCGCAGATCAATTTCATATCGCATGCATTGCACATAAGCAGCAGCTCGACCTCAACTCAAACGATAAACTTGTCGTCTCATCGCAACGCTCACATATCCATACCAATACATATACCCATCAGATACATTTATAGTTTATATATAGATGTATATGGGTGTATCCACGGTAAGAGTCCATATAGCAAGTTTGAACGACTTTGAGAATTACCAGAGGAATAGTTTTCGGCAGTCATAGCCATACAACTGTGGAGACACGACACGATGCCAACGGTCCATTAGAAACATTCTCCTACCGGATGTCGAAGTCGTTATAACGATCTCTATATATACACAATAGAATACATTCGTGAGGAGTTGAAAAGTCGCGAAAGTCGGTAACATTTGCGGTCTATATAAATTTATACTGGACTGATCTCGGAAAGGGTTGTGTGCGAGAATAAGTTTTACCGCGAGACTTTCAGCTGTAAAAGAGAATCGGGGAGTAAGGGATGCGATGGCTCTTCGTCTATGAAAGCAAATTTACCGTGTCTCTTTTTTTTTTTATTGATGAATTTACTAACAGAAAAGAGGACTCTAGATTGTCGAATTGGCGAAGCGAGGAGAATGCTATAACCCCCCACGCCGACTCTTTGGAAAGAGGGGTGAAAGCATAGTGACGAGCTTTTGCTTTCGCTTTTTGATTTAACGCTCGTCGTCGCTTCTCTTATATACAGTCTCTGGCTATATAGATATTTGAAATTCGAGTTTTGGTTTTGGCATTTTACACTCCCCGTGACCCACTCTGTGTACGGATGGTTGTAATACATGATTTTCGTGACGAGTGAGCGTGGTGTTTTTACACGAGCTGACTGACACATCTCTCTCTTTATCTCTCTATTTTTTACTATCTTCCTCGCTTTCACAAGCACGCTCTTTTGTGTATAATATGCAGTGGCTCGTGTTAGCGTGCGAGAGATTCTGACGAGGCGGTGATGGCGGAGAGTTGAGTTATTCAAAACCTGTATCGTTTCGTGCAATCGGGTACTCTGTGTCAAAAATAATTGTATCGCGATGTTATGAATACTTTGATGCAAGCTCACAAGCTCGTTCTGAAAGTATTGTCATTGAATTTGACGTATGCACCGGGATGTGGTCGTGATCCAGGGAGTTGATATAGGGAGTGTGGAATCGAGGAGGGGGTTCGATTAAGCACTAAACACAAATGATTTGATGCTAGGGACATCAGGGCCTCCACCTCGCACAATTGGTGATGATATTACATTCACATGACTCACACTCTTATACGGACTACGGAAGCGTGGTTGTTTGAGAAGACGATCCTTACACGATCTTCGTGTTCCCGGTGCTTCGTCCAGCCTCGGCATGCCGGCATATATGAGGCTGCGCGGGAAAACCAAAGAAAAAACGTCTCCCCCGGCGTAAGGATTGGCACGATCTTCCCGATCAGAAAAATTATTCAAGCTGCAATCCAGTCTTGATCAATGGGCTTGATCCCTTGAATCAAGATTTGTGATGGCACCTTGATCAAGCGAGGATCACGCCTTGATCAAGATCACGGTATATGCTCAAACTTGTCGAGGGCGTCGATGTGTGTAAATCGTCGCTTGTTCAAGACAAAAGTTTTGATAACCCAATCTCGTAGCAAATTTCACGATCTTGATCAAGGCATATCGTGGGAGTTAGCCGGGGTAAATTATTCTCCCGCGCAGAATCTATCTGGGGCCTTGTCCACCGGGGAAACCGATTTGTCAGCCTGCGGGCACATCCAATATACCCTTCTGCGGTATTTTCGGTCATTTCCGAGCATGCGCAAGATGGGAATCGCATGTTTTGTGGGTCATTGTGCGACTTTTTCGAAAATTCGAGGACACAAAGTGTGAATAGCACCTTGAAAGGATTGTGTCAACACCTGGAATTGATCGAATGATGTTTAGACATCAAATAAATACCCTTTCGCAGTATTTCTAGACACTTGATTGTATGCGCGAGTGAGGATTTGCCCACTTCTCGTCCCATGCGAAGGATTTTCCGATGGTTCCATCACATTGTACGAATGTGAGACTATCGTAAGGTCCTGTCCACCCGAGAAAACAACAACATCAGAAAGTATATTTATAACGTATAACTATGATTTCCAATAGTTTTCCCCCACCTTTTTGATGAAATGAGGGCTCTGTGGTTGGGATAGTTTTCGTCATTTATTGCCGCAATTCTAGACTAATTTGCAGTTATTCATTGGTTATGGGAAGTCCACCATTGTGGAATGATGGGTCGTACATCTTTACAGACTCTTCGAAGTTGTTTTTCTTGCTCTAGGAAGAAGGATGAATCAAGTCCAGAGCTCTCTTTTCAGGAGTAATCGATTGGGTCTTGAAGAGACTCAGCGTGTGAGACTCTTATGATACTTGTGGCAATTTTCAGATCGTCTCACAGTCATTGAGGGCTGTACACATAGACTTTTTATGAGACTTCCTGCATTTTAGAATAACTCTTCACCTCATTTCATCGGGTGTTTAGTGTCCCATGAGATGACATTATGGGAATCCGAGTTCCCACAGAATTCATTCTGAGATCTGCTCTTCGTACAAGCTTGTTTGAGATGAACTGAATCAAGTCCCGGATAGCGCTCATTCGAGTGTTTTAACGTTGATTCCCTTTTCGAATAACGTGTTTCATCCATGGGAATATATCTTCGTGATGAGCGCACTAGCCCAATCCGGAGCACTGGAACAATTTTGAAAACTCAACACCATGAACACGTGCAAACTCTTTAACGATAGATCTCTCAAGAACACAAGCATTGAGATTTCTAACCTCACTCACTGAACGTTTTTTATAATTTCATACTGAAAGGTACATGCACAGAATTTTTGGATAAGAATTACGGGCACAGTTAAGGTAATCGTGGAACAGCCGACATTTCAACTTACTTATACCGAATGAGTGCCAAGAAAGGTTACCCCTGTTATCTGGTAGATTTTATTCCAAGTCAAAAATTTTATTGGATTTGGTGAAATGGTACGGTAATTCCGGGTAAATTGTGCGGGCATTATACTGTAATTTTCACCCTACCAGTATGGAGGTAACTGATGGGTGCGCCTGCGCGTGCCGCGACGAGGCTCAAACTCATCGCAGAGCGCAAGGCTAAACGGAACGACATAACCTCGGCAAACGATTCTACCGGGATCATTGTTACGAATAAATATGATCACGACGGTAACAATTTCCACTTCTGTACTCGATAAATTGGCTTCATGAACAAATGGAGTTTCTGCGCTCCAACTCTCGGAATCTAGGATAACCTCACAAAAGTTCCAATACACCTACATTGTAAAGAAGTACATTATTTGATTCGTTCTGATGAAGATGCCTGAATTTTGATTCGGAGTCGGAGCATACACATTTGCACATCGATGAAACCATTCAAGATTTTCTGAATCATCTTCATTCTCAATCGTGGTGATTTTAATATTGGATAGAGCAACATCACTGTAAGTAGCGTGGAAGGAACCGTCTTCTTGGTACAGGAAAAAATGACCATGCCCATTAAAATTATTGATACTCCTAGGTGGCGCGTCTCACGATTGCGGGCACGTAGGGTAATATTTTTGTGTACCAGTCTCGTAAGTTATATCGAAAAATTCTGTGAGTTTTGAAATTCAGAACCATTATCTCCAAATCAAACCAAACACTCTAAAAGCACTGAAAATCTCTCACGTAAAAATTTGAACACCCGGGACGATTTCACATGTGTATTTCACTTTCCGCATCGTCAAATCAGACCAATCGACGATCATTCTTTCCATCTCGTGACACTTCAACAAAACGACAGCAACCTCTCGAATCTCGATGGTGGATTTACGTGCGAAATCACTCAGATGAACAGTTCCACGAAGAGTGGCGTTTGTATCATCGATACCGAGTGTGCTTCGAGTATATTCTCAATTGAATGAAGCTATATCTCGATCGAGAGTTATACTCAACCTGGTATTGCGCATGGTGTACTTTCCAATTGCAAAACTTTGACACACTAGTGTGTGTATGTATATAAATATATTTATATAGGGCGGCAATGGACGGTGATGGCATGACGCTAGAGCAAACGAATCGAGCGAATGGGCACAAGAGCGTCTCATTAGTCATGCATGCAACATCGAGCGCGCGACGATACGTCATCGTCGGCCCCGATTTAACGAGCCGCTTGGGTGCATATATACATATATATGTATGCCAAAATATATAGTGCAGAGAAACAGTCATGAGAGGGGGGGGGGAGAGTGCAATGGGTATTATCGTTTGTCAAACATTGTATATTCATGACGATATGATAGTGCGGAGCGAAATTCGAGTGGTGACCATGGATAGCCCTTTGCTCGTCACGATTCGATGCAGACATCACCGGCAACTTCTATTTGTATATCTCTGTGTGTATAGATGATGTGTGCAAAGCATATACTTCCATGCTTTGTGATTGTGTAGTGATGTGATAACATGTTCATTCACGGTCACATGTACCCTATTTTTTTAGTAATAAGTTCAAGCTGAAATGAGTCCACAAGGCCTCCACCGAAAGGCAGGTTAAATTGTGTGATGGCGGCTGGCCCCAAAGTCAGTATTTGGCTGGGATTCAGTCATTTTCGGGTCTCTTGAGGCTTCAAAATGGCTGGAATCCAGATCAACGTGCTGGCAGGGCGTATCTCTGCCCCGCTTCCATGAGCGCAACCGGGGTAAAGCGAGCCGTAAAGGCGGGATTCCGGTATATAAATGCCGCTGTTTGCTCCCCATTTATGTATAATAACAATATGAGGCGGAAATGGTTTCCGATACTTGACCTCTCAATTATATGTATGCAAAATTAGTGGAAGGATTTTTAAATCGTCAGTTCTCTACAGTATGCACAAGAGATTCACAAGTGGAAGCCACATGATCTCTCTGATTTCTATTAATTTTGTTGCAGTGGTGTGAGGAAGTCGTTGAAGAATTTTCAATAAAAGGAGACGAGAATATTTGGTGCAAGAGTATCAATGTATTCTGAAATTTCTCATGAATTTTTGTCTTCAATCGCCTGAGATTGTCTATTATATTCTGCGCATTCCAGACGAAAACTTAATCCGATGAAATTGCGTAACCATTCATCTGTTTTGGTCGACTCGATCCCGATTACTTTCCAATGAGTTGAATATTTAGTCATCCAAGCCGTCCCTAGTGAAACTGAACACGTCTCTGACTGAACAGTGGTCATATGTTATACCGCCTATATTCTTGAGGCCGTAGACGTAAGTTCATAGTCTTCATAGTCAGTCATAGGGGATCGTGTAGTAGATGGAGCACTCCATCGCCGACTTCGAAAACTGCCACCGCCAAAACTTCTGCTTTGAGGCCAGTCCGTAGAGCTTACACTTGCTCACTACTCCATAGATGGCGCCACGGTGATTTGCATAGCGTAATTCCAACAATATTTAATTTTTAAATAGTTGCAAACACTTTTCGGACCAAATCATTGAGTCAACGAGCTTCCCAATGGAATTTTCAATTGTTTGAGCTATGTTGCGTCTAGAAACTCACGAAATTTTTTCAATGATTTGGAAAATGGCAAACGTGCATGACCGCGTGAGTCCTATGATGCAGCAGCGACGGGTAGACCGCAGTTTTTCAGAACATTCAAAAAGTATCGTGAGTTTCGAGACGTAAAAGAGCTCAAATGATTGGAAATTTTATTAGGAAGCGCGCTGACTCAATGATTTGGTCCTAAAAGTGTTTGCAATTATTTAAAAATCAGATATTGTTGAAAAACATAAATGTACTTCGGTGCGTGTCTGGTTGCGGTATTGCGGGGACTACGGACTGGCCTCAAGGGCGCTCTTGTCGCTAACTGTGAGGCCTTCATCCAAAATAAGGTCAGTGTACCCAACTTGCCCCCATTAAGCCATTTTCTTAATATCTCTCGCCCATCTCAATATTTCCTAACGCACTTTCGCTCATCTTGAAGCTTGTCTCAAAGCCTTCAAAATGAGCTTAAATACGTCTAATCCAAATGAACTGGAGCCGACCTGTTTGAATTCTCCCAAAAGGTGATTTTTGAGAGTTTACAAAAGTGTGTACCCAACTTGCCCCTATCATTTAAAACAATGTAAATCGGCGATGAAATGCGAAAAATCGCTTTGATCCGTTTTGATCACCGTGCAGCAGCGTTTGTAGCTTTTAGCTGGCCCAAAACACTGTTTCCGACCTATTTTGATGCGATGAACACGCTCTGATTGGTAAAAAAAGCCATACTGCACGCCGTTCCGAGATAACCATATGGGGGCATGATGAGTACACTCCGATGTCGGCCTTCTTGATTCTCAAAGCCTCTCCGTATTTCGCTCATAAAATAGCTGCAAATCAGAGTTTTGCAACTCTGGAGAGCGGATTTTGAAGGCCTTGAGACAAGGAATCAAATGCGCCAAGGTATGTTGAGATTGGTAAAATAAAAATGAATTCGCCTTGGCTTCAGTGAGCGCGATTTCCTCAGTGATTTTGTAGCCGTGCAAACATGAAAAGTAGAAAAATCACTTTAGATTTTCTGGAGAACGCAGGAATGATTCGGGATCGACGCAAACTACGTATACTTTCTCATATTTCAACATAACAAACGTAAAAAAAAATTGCCGGGGGCCAAGGAGTGCCCATCCCCGAGATCGGCATATGGGGGGCAAGTTGGGTACAGAGGCAAGTTGGGTTCACTTACCTTAGGTACAAATCGTATACTCACCTAATTACAATATCCCTACGGTCGTGTATCGGGTGCCTTGTATGCCTATGACTAAGTATGGAGACCTAATACTTTCTTAGGTTATAGGTGGTCATGTCATACATAACCAAGGCTCGGTCAGGAACATGTTCATATACAGTACCGTTCATAAGTTCTCGATGGTCGATCCCTCGATTACCCTGACTTGAGACAGCAATAAGTCAAATTCTATGCGTTGTACGAAAATTTTTAAGAAAGCATCTTACAGAGCAGAAAAAATACTAACTTTTACTGGGTTTTGATGATTTTTATCGAATATTTTTGACGGTTCTACACGCTGATGAAAAAATAGAAAATCTAAAAATTTTTTACTTTCATTGAGACACCTGCAGTTTTAATGCAAATAAAGATACGGCAATTCTGAAAAAAGCATCTTGTAGAGCGGAAAAAATGCTATGTGTAGCCATTTTTTGATTATTTTTTACGTACCGCGTGTGAGAACGTGCGAGCTGTCCAAATCCCCAAAATCATGGTTTTTCACCGTTTTCTGTGCCGTTTCCGATGATAAGCAGTCATTTTGGGTATCTAGACAGCTCGTACGTTCTCATGCGCGGTACGTGAGAAATAATCAAAAAATGGCTACACATAGCATTTTTTCCGCTCTACAAGATGCTTTTTTCAGAATTGCCGTATCTTTATTTGCATTAAAACTGCAGGTGTCTCAATGAAAGTAAAAAATTTTTAGATTTTCTATTTTTTCATCAGCGTGTAGAACCGTCAAAAATATTCGATAAAAATCATCAAAACCCAGTAAAAGTTAGTATTTTTTCTGCTCTGTAAGATGCTTTCTTGAAAATTTTCGTACAACGCATAGAATTTGACTTATTGCTGTTCCAAGTCGGGGTAATCGAGGGATCGACCATCGAGAACTTATGAACGGTACTGTATGATCCCGAGATACTTCTATTTTTTACTAGGGGAGCTTTGATTATTATCATTCAATCACCGTATCAAACAAAGTTAGTTGTCTAGCAATCAGCAAAATTCGAATTTCGAGCAGAATCCCTCTTTCTAACCAAATTTTGACCACATCATCATCGACATCATCATCACCATCGTCATCGTTGTCATTGAAATCGTCACTGGTATGCTCATAGCGGGTGCGATACGCCTAGTTCAACTCGAGCGCGATCAATGTGCTTGATTGAATGCGCTCGTCATTGCTGCCACCACGCCGATTGCCTTTTGGACAGAATATACACCTCTCGAAATTGTATTGGAATCCTCGAGGATGCTTCACATGCACGCGACGTGATGATGAAGCATCGTGTCCTGTAGAATTTGTATAATAGCTTTCGAAATACGGACAATTTAGTAATCTCTACAACCAAAGAGGAAATTAATGCTTCTCTTATTGTCGTTTTGTTGTAATTGACGAGTTAACTAAGGTTCATAGCCCTGAATTGTGGGCAAAGTAAGTAAACTTCTTCGATAGATTTTATCTGAATTTTGAATCATACTTGGGATAGCAAGTATCACTAAGAGAACCACATTTCATTGACCATTGGGGAATGTCAGACGAAAGTTATAAGAAGGAACTTGCTCACTATTAGGGTCATCATGTTACGTTGATCTCTCTCATTTCGACCAACAAGTCAGGAATTTGAAACTTTAGTACCCATATATTGGGGATTTGATGATGCTGTTCAAGCTGTGAGATTTGGACCCCGAAATCTACAATAATAAGAAAATTATTGAAAGTTCTTTTGGAATAAAATCGGTTGAGGATCAGCAAGGACTTTTCCAATAAGTATGGCTCAATCAAATCAAAGATGTTTCTATTGATTCGAGAACTATAATATTTTTCTGTCTTCCAGATTAAGAATTTTCTCAAACGTCGCGTGATTTCGAGACGAATCTGATTTTTCAAAGTCATCAAAAGCCGATGTTCTTACTTTGAAAGTAACGCGCGTCTGACTATTTGTTGAGTTGTATCACGTGCTTGGACAGACGAATTTCACTATCTTTTCAAGGATTATCAACTCTGGCCGGCTCATTTGCAGCTCGAATCGAACTACCCCAAACTCAGTTTGATTTACGAAAGTTATGAGCAATTTTTTGAATATAATTAAATAGTCGTTACGAAGCAAAATTGTATACGTGAGCCACACACGGCTTGCTAAAGCCACGCTTTTGAGCTGACAAAAACTCAAAACTCTCTCTTAATCGATACCGCATAAAGTTTCTGAAAAGCATGGATGCATCAATCGCTAATCGTTATGAGTCGGGTGAATTTTAAAACATTTACACAACTGAAATGGAGTAATTATGGATTCAAGAATATAAGGGGCAGCATTTTCAAAACCTGTATTAGAATAATCTATTTTGACACCATGAAAGCTATATTATGGAATAATCTATTAGACCTCAAGCATAGAATGGGGATAGCTAGATAAAATATGGATAGAATGTGGATAGTTTTTCCATCTATATAATTGTTTCGTATTACCTACCGGAATATCTCATCCCTCATTTTACTCAAATATCCTCATTAATGGCATTTTATTCATATCAATTAGTACGTTATAACCCTTGACCATATCAATTTCACGTACCTTGAAATTTTGAATCTTTTTGTGAAGCGTATGCATATCCTGGAATAGATTTACGGATCCTAATCTGAATGTAAACAAGCATAACCATTGCAGCCTAGATATGGATCAGTCTGATACACACAGAATTTTCTTAAAACTTCGGAGTTGCGATCTAAGGCCACAAATCAAGTTAATCTGAAATCCGTATACGCGTACAACTGGATAAACATGGCAGTTTATTTTCTCAAAAATACCCCATCCGTCGATTCTTGCATGCACAAAAGCAGCATCTATGAGGCAGTCAAAGACTTCGAACACGGCTGAGCCACAAATCACACGGAGGTACTCTCCGAGGAAAACAGCGCACTCGGATCGAAACTCTCACTGGAATACACAGAGCACATTTGAGGCTCTCTGATATGCAGATATGCGAAATCTTCCAACATGTGCGCGTATCTTCGAGTCAATCTCACGACGGATGATGTCTAACTGATTCATGTCGATCGATGATTTATATTGTTTTCGAGAACACATGGCCTAATTCAGTCAAAATTCATTCAAACGGATTCAATCAATTGATGAAATCTTAGCGTTGCAGAAAGAAACTAACTTTTTTCAAATAAAAATGACTCGTTCAGTGTTTTTTACGTCAATTCTGTGAGGTAAGGGTGATGGAATTAGGAAGGCGATAACGGAGTTCGAACATTATCCTAACTGCTTCAAAACTCAGAAATTGTTATTCAGAAAATTTATGAGCTATAACATTAGTTACAGTGACTAAATTTAATATTTCTATCACAACAGGAAATACTGGTATAGATTTTCCTATAAAAGTATGAGAATCGAATTTTCTCTATACTTCATTCTCATAAAATGTTATTGGTAGAAAACAATTGAAAGAAGCAAGGGGTGATAGAAAGAAGCGGTAATAATTGTCTGCTGGTTTTCTTTCTCTGTGCACTCGTGGCGTTAAATGAATATAAGACTAATAAAAAGTTGTATCGATTGGCAACCTTGACCACAGGCACAATCTAGACAATTAATTAATTGCCAGAAGGAGTGACAGCAATATTCCCAATAGCTATCCAATTTTTTTACATATAGATACTCACTGCTATGAATAAAAAAACACCAAGACAGCAGTCTAGATGAACTCGGCCTTGTTAACTAGAGTTGATATCGAATAAGCATTGAATTTAAAATGGATTCTTCATCTTTCGATACTATAGCTTGCACAAAGTATCTTCAAATCTAATATAATAATTTTGCTGAATCAACTGTTCCTGTTCGAGAATTTTCTAAATAAAACTAGAGCGTTTCAATCAACTGTTGTTAATTTTTTTTCTATTTTAATAACATACGGGCTAGAATGCCCTTTACAAAAATATATGAGTGATTCTGGAGCAAGCTGGACAAAACCGTCACCAGGGGGGTCTGGGAAAAATCCGCAAAAATTTTTTTCCATTAGTACTATGTTGAAATAGTACGAAAAAAATTTTTTCAGATTTTTTCGGCCCCCCCTGTGGGCCCCAGGGCCCATGAAAGGGCCATTTTAGGCCCTTTTTTAGCCTATTCTAGGAAAATCATAGCTCCGACGCATTTCAATATTTTTCAACGTACTTGGGCGCATTTTTCTCGTCAAGACTAGTACTTTAGAGAAAAAATTTGTCCAAGGCCACCTAGTGAGCCTGACGACTTCTGCTACCTCTTTATTGAGAGCAAATTTTAGCGATTTTTGGGCTTGCTTCAAATTGATGTAGCTCCCACTAGACATGTGATAATCGACTTTTACAAGTAGTCATTTTGAAGGTCTTGAAAATACCTACAATTTGCCCACTTGTAAAAGTCAATTATCGCACTTTTTGTTGGAGCTACAGTCGATACAAGTTGAGCTATTTACAAAAAAGTCGGAAATTCAGGACTCGATTCCAAAAATATATCTTAATTTTTTTTCACCAAACTTGTGCGAAAATGTTCTTTCAGACATCTACTTTTAGTAAAAAAAATTTGGCGGAGGTTATTTTTTTTTATTTTCTTTGCCGAGCGTTACAAAATGCCGCATTTCGTGGTTTTAGCAAAAACAGCATCTTTGACCACGGTCACATATGCTCCCATCTGGACTGATGTGCACCAATCTGTGTGAAAGTACTCCCCAAAGTACCCCCAAGTACGTGTAAGAAGTTGCGGGGACGAGCCTCCACCCAGGAGCGAGCTGTAGGTTCTATTTACCGTGTCAAAAATAGGCATTATTTTGGCTATTCGAGCGTAAGCGACTGAGAGCATGATTTTACTCGTTCTGGCTCACAAATGAGATAATGGGGTAGAATGAGGATCCAAACATACTTTTCCGACTCAAAATGACCATCTAAACACAATTCCGAGGTCAGTTTTGCTCTAAAATGTCTTCTAGTGCCTCAACGGTGTCAGAACCCGTCGACAGAATCTAAGTTCTTAAGGGACAAAGGGACGACTATTTAGAGCAAAACTGACCTCGGAATTGTGTTGAGATGGTCATTTTGAGTCGGAAAAGTATGTTTGGATCCTCATTCTAGCCCATTATCTCATTTGTAAGCCAAAACGAGTAAAATCATGCTCTCAGTCGCTTACGCTCAAATAGCCAAAATAATGCCTATTTTTGACACGGTAAATAGAACCTACAGCTCGCTCCTGGGTGGAGGCTCGTCCCCGCAACTTCTTACACGTACTTGGGGGTACTTTGGGGAGTACTTTCACACAGATTGGTGCACATCAGTCCAGATGGGAGCATATGTGACCGTGGTCAAAGATGCTGTTTTTGCTAAAACCACGAAATGCGGCATTTTGTAACGCTCGGCAAAAAAAATAAAAAAAAATAACCTCCGCCAAATTTTTTCTACTAAAAGTAGATGTCTGAAAGAACATTTTCGCACAAGTTTGGTGAAAAAAAATTAAGATATATTTTTGGAATCGAGTCCTGAATTTTCGACTTTTTCGTAAATAGCTCAACTTGTATCGACTGTAGCTCCAACAAAAAGTGCGATAATTGACTTTTACAAGTGGGCAAATTGTAGGTATTTTCAAGACCTTCAAAATGACTACTTGTAAAAGTCGATCATCACATGTCTAGTGGGAGCTACATCAATTTGAAGCAAGCCCAAAAATCGCTAAAATTTGCTCTCAATAAATAGGTGGCAGAAGTCGTCAGGCTCACTAAGTGGACTTGGACAATTTTTTTTCCAAAAGTACTAGTCTTGACGAGAAAAATGCGCCCAAGTACGTTGAAAAATATTGAAATGCGTCGGAGCTATGATTTTCCTAGAATAGGCTAAAAAAGGGCCTAAAATGGCCCTTTCATGGGCCCTGGGGCCCACAGGGGGGGCCGAAAAAATCTGAAAAAATTTTTCCGTACTGTTTCAACATAGTACTAATGGAAAAAAATTTTTGCGGATTTTTCCCAGACCCCCCTGGTGACGGTTTTGTCCAGCTTGCTCCAGAATCACTCATATATATATAGAGAGACACACGAAAGCGTCTATGAAATCAACAATTGATAAATCTGATACAATCAAGTAGTAGATCAATTCAGCAAAACATATGGGTCTGATCATCAAGCATAATCACTTAGTGCGATCTTGAACAATGTATTTATAAGAACCTGAACGCAAAGATCTTGTTGCGTCACGTGAACTATTCCATTTCTTCCTCGATCTAACACACCATGAAAAATAAAGACGTTTCCAAGTGGAAACAGTTCTTTGAGGAAGTCAGAAAATTTTCAGTGGTCTTAAACATCATGTTTGAGTAAAATCTGAGTCTTCAAAAAACAATTGGTCATACATGCTTATTGATGTCAGCATTGTTCACAGATTGAAGCTTAGGAAGTAGAAAAGTTTCAAATCAGAATAAATGATATTTGCATAGAAGATTTTGGTGACGAAGGAAAAGAGTAATACTGTCCTATTATGAATGACACTTCCTCAACGAATTAATTTTTGTTCTAAGAAAACGATTGAATTCAAATACTCTTCATCTGTACACTGTAAACTTTATTCGACTCAAACTCCATCGAATCATTGGAATGTCAACCTTGTTGTGGAAATTTAGGTTTGATCTTTGGAAAGTCGATTACTGTTTGTAATGTTGCCAGAGGCACGACCAAGAAAGCAATCGATAATTGAAATTTCCGTTGTACAACCGAGTAATCAATTCGTCCTCGACTAAAGTGATATATTCACGCATCGTTTCCGTCAAACATTCTAGGGTTTGCCTCCATGTCGACTCTAGTTTAATAGCTTGATGAGATGTAAATCAATATGCAAATGTGAGATGCACTTCGGGTATTGCGTTCATTGCTCTGCGGTTTATTTTGAATCGGGTCTTGTGGTTACTTGACGTGTATGTGTTCTACATACCGTATCGCCGTATCGGTTGGGTATGCTGATTTTGTGTCAAGTGCTCTAAATACTTCATCAACTCATCATGCTCAGTTATATCCAAATTGAACTATCGGGAATATTATGGAAATTTTTCATGGTTCAAGAGCAAAAAATTTAGTTTGTAACGATGATATCTCGAATTCAGGAAAACTTGAAGATTTACCAATGCAGCCATCCTCTCAACTGGCTCAAGATTCAAAAAAAGGGATCTTGGCGTGAAAAAGAAGGAATCTATGAGAATCTCATTAACAAACTCCCACGATCGAATATTGACGATGAGTCGGAATCTAGTTTTTTGAATACAAGATGAAGAAATTTAACACGGTCACGGCGAAGGCAGTTTTTTCTTTGTAATTTTTTGACGACCATAGTTTTCAGTACACTTGCATCGAAAGCCTGTGGTTTCCGCCCCGATGCCGGAGCAGAAAATCCCGCATTGCCGCCCAGGGCAGAAAACGACTGAGCATGCGCATCAGACCTCGGGCTGCGCCCTCGGTCAGCTACAATGCATGCTCCGACGTTTTCTAACCTGTGCGACGGTGCGGGATTTTGCCCCGAAATCGTGTCGGAAACCATAGAATTTCGATGAAAGTGTACTGAAAAGAACTATACGCACCTCGGGACGAAAGCAACCCATTGCGGCCGCGGGTATGCCACCCTCGCGTGACGGCTCGTGCGGCAACTCACCCGGGCCGCCATGTGTCACTTTCGGCCCCTCGCGGATGCCGGTGCGTAATATACTATTTGAGCCTCGTACTCTGATTAATGCAACTGTGTGGGGGTAAAATTTCTCTTGGCTTATTATTCATAACCTTGTCAAACTCATATCAACCCAAGGGGTATTTTCATTGAGAATATTTTTGTAGCGAGTGGAGGTCAACAGAGATGGAATAGGGAACTGACATAATTCCGGGAAATGTTATATTTTGATAGTTCGCGGCAAAATAGATATAGGAAAAAAGTTGGAAATTCCTACGACGCCTCTATGGTTTTCAAATCATCATTGAAGTTTTGACAATTTGAATTGGCGCCATCTAATATGGCGGCGGCTGCACATGTGCCGCTAAATTTCCCAATTGTTGTGATGTCATTTTTCATCGGAAATTCCTATCTGAATAACAATCGAGATCTTATTTTACTCAAATAATAGAAGTTAGCGGTAAAGAAATGCAGGTTTGCCTCAGAATCATCGTGGAAAAAATTCTGAAGTCACGTGACTCATGTGCAGTCGCCGCCATATTGAATGGCGCCAATTCAAAACCTGAAAAACTTTAGACTCAAATTCAAGTCACTTTGACAACAGAAAATTCCCGAATTCTGCATATATCGTGTCTATTTCAACGTGAACTTCCATAATATGAGCATTTTCGAATAATTTTTGTAGTCATGTCAGTTCTCTTTGTTCAAAACCATGGGCCCTACCGGTGAGGTCCATCGCAGTCGTGAACGTATTGAAAAAGTGGCATTTATGTGTTTTTGTAGCCTCAATGAGGTAATAGGACGTCTACAGTGACTTTGAAGAATTTCAAGTTTTCTTTGTTGATTTTGCCAGGTTTTGACACGAAATAAAAGAAACCATTCTGATCTATTACAGTCTGTTTGAGTAGCTAGATCCACTAGGAGGGATTTGATTTTATCAATCCTGAAGTTCACTTTTGTACCAATTTATAGATAGATACTTTTGAATAATTTCATTCAAAATAAATTTCACGAACATGAATATCCTGCCCAAATTTGAAATAGTTATTTACGATACAAGGGACCTAAGAGCCTTATTATTACACGGCGTGAAGTTGGCCGTGTAATAACCAAGGCTCTTGGGTCCCGTGTATCGTACACTATTTTATAGCATCGAGTGACATAAACCCGTCCTTTCTGTGGGTCATAAGACACCCGAGCGCTTGCGCGAGGGTGGAGGTGGGTGGCTAGGGCGGGGTAAGCGGGGGGGCAGCCCCCCCCCCCGACTGAAAATAGTTAAGAATCTGGTCCTTTAGAATAGATATCACAAACCCGCGAGTAAACCCATCGAGTGATGATAAAGACGTGGCTTGTATGGATAACACAACCCCTTATACACTAATAATAAGTCATAATGAGCATCATCGTTAATTACCATAATTATACAATGAGTGTGCAACTCTAATCTCGGTTAGAATTTTCTCTTACAGACTTTATTCGAAAAGCAATTCTCAAATTTACACCTGTAACTAATAGGTTCCTGAAAAATTAGCATCTTGTCATTTTCTGAACTGTTCATAAAGGCTGTCTTGGAATTGAAAACTGTGTAGTAAGATCTTTACCGCAAAGATGATAAATCCGCATCTAATCTATTCAAATAATAATCAGATGTTCATCATTAAGAAGAATCAAATACAACCTCCCATCATACTGTAAGTCTCTAATCTTGTTATTCATTGTCATTTCTTTACGAGGACGTATCGAATCGAAATAACGATGTAGCATGGCCAAAGTTTTGTTGCGCGAGTCAATTTGAGAATGGCATGAACAGCAAGGTTAGCACGTACACATAAGCAAAACTCAACCACGTGTTGATGTATATGTTTGAGTTGCTGATGATCTATAACCATGAAAAATAGTGTATAAAATCTCAACTAATTTTCTTGCTTTCTGGAGTTATTGATGTGGGTGCACTGCTTCAAACATGGTCAATCAGAGGTATTTAATAATTTTTCTCACAATTTCGATGACTGCACACGAAATTTACGAAAAATTTACCAAAGATACCCTCATTATCTCGTAGTAAAATAAACCGATTTGTTATGTTCCGCACCCGCGTGACGTGAGCAAACGCGTTGTTTCACAGTTGAATAATAGGCCAGTTAAGTCCCGCAAATGCATTTAATAAACGCAGGTTTAGGTTACGCAGTGCTATCAAAGGGTTTGTCTTTAAACTGCCCTTAATAATTCTGGAATGCAAATTTAATGTTCAAGCAGGCGGCAGGTATATGTTCCAGATTATCCAGATATTAAAAAACGATCTAAAACCGTTTTGAAGACGAAAAAATACAAAAATCAACTATTCAAAATTTGTGCAGGATTCAGGTTCGGCGAGTGCACCTCGATGCACTATAAGTTTTTTTACTGACGAGCAGATGGTAACGCTTCTAATCTCATTAATTGGTTTTTTAAATCAAGGTTGATTCTCAGAATTACACAAGGATAGTTCTCGGAAAATTGTGACATGATCTGCCACATGACGGCAAAACAGTTATCCGTCATTATTTGATCTGAGACACGGCGGTGGAATTTTTTCCTATATTTTGCTTGTAAATTGGATTATACTCAGGGTCAACTAAAGCAAAGATGACATAATTAGTACCTCTGAGAATCTGTCCGTAATTGAGATGGTCTAATGCTCGCGTGAAAGACTTTTGCGCTGTCCGGAAAATTGGATGAGCTCGACGTTTTTTTTTGTGATCCGTCAAACTCTCTATACATATTCCTGTTCCCTGTTCACCAGCAATCTCCCACATTTCCCAACTTCATCGAACCACGGATGCGGAAGGGATTTACTTTTGGCTTCGTTAATTTCTGTTTGTTGTGCAAAGCTACCCGACAGCAGAAGAGAAAAAAACAGAAAAATACGAAATATTGGCTTCTGCTAGTCTCTAGCTGATCGAATTGATATTTATATATACGCCGAATCAAATTTTGCTCTCACTTGCACTGTACCTATACCCACTATGATGTCATATTCTGAGAATCATTCTACGAGATCGAACGAGTGCAAAATCATTTGCATGTATTTCGCTCCTGGTGAAGCCACGCATACACTCGACAAAATCATTTTTCCATCACGTAAAAAAAGAAAGCCAGTATCACGTACAATACCGAATGGCATATGCAAATTGACTTGAACTATTTTCCGTGTGAATTTATGCTGAATATAATTGAGATAGGAGCGATATAATATAGATTACTCTCTTATATTGGAAATTGTGGTTAAAATGAATAAGGGAGATGTGAGTCAGTACACAGGTAGATATATATATGAATATGTAAGATTTTGAAGTATTGAGATCGTACGAGACATCTTGGGTACGATTTAAATTGAGATCTCACGAGTCCTGACGCCTGTGGGATATCTGACAGATAGAATGTTATGGATGGGGTGAGCGATCAAAGTGACAACTTCGGGGGATCGGAAAACGCTTATACTTGACTGACAGTCAATTTCCTCGTTCTTACCGCGTACTGGATCGCGATGTAGTAGGGGCTACGAGACTATCGCAATATTATTAATCTCAACGCTTTTCCTTCTTCGAATCTCGAGATGGATTTCACTCAATCTTCCCGCTCTTACAGGCTTCGAGCTTCTTTTCCCCCATGAAAAATAGAATATGGAAAATGTTAAGGTAGTATATACTAGCTTCTAATATATTAGCGTTACTGGATGAGTCAAGTGCAGAATGTACCCACGCTTGATTACCTTCCGCCCGCGATATATAGGTATAATGGATGCACGCAGCAAACAACAGCCCGACCCCGAAACCCCCAAAATGAGCTACATTTCTTCTTAGATAGCTTTATAAACGGATTTATTCCGCTTCATCCCGGTTTAGTTCTGGCCTTTTTTTTTCTAGTGAAATTTTTTGGCTTCCTGTTTCTCGTACGTGTAAGATATAGAAAGTCGACAACCCTACTCAACTGACAAGGGGAGGACCAGACCTTTGGATCACCAATCTTGTCCAAAATTTTTTTACAGTTTTGTATTACCTAGAATATGAAGAATCCAGAGTAACTCCGTCAAATGGGCCTCCTGTTCAAAGTTACAGCCCATGACATTAACATTGCCCATATAGGCCCATGTTAAAAAGTGATATATATGGGTATACTGGCAACGCTAACATTTTTGCTTGTAGCTCTGGACAGAAGGCCCATTTGACGGAGTTACTCTGGATTCTTCATATTCTAGGTGACACAAAACTGTAAAAAAAATTTGGAAAGGATTGGTGATCCAAAGGTCACGTCCTCCCCTTGTGACTGGTTTGTGAAAGTTTGGCTTCCGGTCACATGCTTTTAAACACGTGCTCGGGTAGCCGTGAATAAGCTATCTTTTCGCATGTATGTGGATGATCTAAGGATATTATCCTTTAGACTGCCGGAATTTTTCCTAAGAAAATGAGTATCTCCGAAGGGGCAATTTTATTCATAGAGAAATCTGATATGTTACGAGGATTATGCAAGGTCACGGGTAGCTCATATATGAGCCAGGCCGGCATCCTAAGGGTTAAACATTCGGATAAGCTCGACGATTGATCAGTGTAGTGCTTGTCCTTGTCTTCAGTGTCGACTGCATCCAATGATGAGTGAGTGACTCATGACATACTGGTGCCATATTATTCTAAAACGAGACACCCATAGGGCTTTCTCGGTGCACGCATAGTTTCTTATGCATCTTGCGATTCTTCCCTGCGCGATTTTTTTATTGGTTTCCCAAATTCTATCTCTAATATACTACGCCGAGCTCTACCACGTCGTTTGGCTCAGTGTATAGAAGCGTTTGTTAAAAATTCTTTTAGACTTTCACTTACTATAGGCTCTGAATCATGCTATGTATTTTTTGTGCATTTTTCCTTCTGTGTGTTCACTCCCATGGAAATCTGTACGTCAGATATCATATTGTACTCGTGATTCTCCTCATCCGGATATTTTGCTCGATAGATGGCGCTTTGATCGTACTGCATGTGCGATGGGAGATTATGAACCAATTTTTCGACTCATAGTATTTCAACCTTACATTTCCGACCCAAACGAAATATGGCAACTGAAACACCATGATATTTCCCATCGAATGAGTTGTTCCACACCCGGGGATTCATTCTATATCTCCAGAAAATCGTAGTTTTTCAGCTCGCTGAGCAAGTTATACTGCTGGATGCTCACACTAGTTCAAGTTTTTTGCGAGCTAGATTCAGAATTTTCGGGCGTGGGAGGGCTCATTCGACAGGAGCTCTCCAATCCAAAGGTGGACTACTATCTGATATTGGCCAAAACTGTTTTGTTATTGAAGAATAAATCGGAATAGTCGCGGACGCACTCTGTCCCACAAAAAAATTGCCTTCGAGTTTTTCTCGATTCCTAATGAACGAAATGCCATGAAACTTTGCATGGTATCGTGTGGTTACATAAACTTTGCTTACTTCAGCGAAATAAGGTTTCGAGCCAAGGCCAATGCCCTAAAGCTCGGAATCGTCGAGAGAGTTTGCCCAAAACCCCGCTTCTGCTTCAGAAACTAAAGATTTGTGCGTGAGAGTTGCGAAATAATTTTGAGAGTTATGAATTAAACATACAATTCGACTCGCATGAAGTTTAAATCTTAATTTAAGTGAAAATGAATATAAGCCAAATCGAGTACAATATGAATTTCACGGCTAGCTCCTGTAACGAATACTGTGGGTTCGCGTTACATAAAAAAATGAAAAATCTGATGAATATGTCTAGGATTAGTTCCTGTGTAAGGGGAGATAATTTGTTCCCGTATAAAGAACGACCAAAAACAAAATTTGTTCCTGTGTGAGGAGAGAAAATTCGTTTCTGTATAAGGGACGACGAAAAAAAATGAACGAGATTTGTTCCTGTGTAAGGAACGACAGAAATTTGCTCCTGTATGCGGAGCAGAAATTGAAAATAAAACTTGTTCCTGTCTAAGGAACGAAAATTTGAAAGTTAAATTGTTCCTGTATGTGGAACGAAAGATTGAGAGTGAAATTTGTTCCTGTATAAAGAACGAAAAATTGAAAGTGAAATTTGTTCCTGTATGAGGAACGACAGAAAGAAATAAATAAAATTCTTGTTCCTGTGTAAGGAACGACAGAAAGAAATAAACAGAAAGCTTGCTCCTGTATAAGGAACGAGACAATTGAATTTGAAATTAGGACCGGCTCCCGTTTGAAAAATAGTCTGAAAGATTGAAAATATGCTCACTTTTATTCTTCCGAACGCAGTTTTGGAAGAAGGTGGTGCTCAGGGATGGCTCGGTTTTCCCAGAGGCGTCTGCGGATTGCGAAATGTTCGGCGATAGGAGACTGCAGGTGGATCCCCTATTGAAACTCTGGCTCCATGGAGATGGCTCTCCGAGCAGTTGCCTTGGTTGACTGTACAACGGGTAGCACTGGCAATGACGATGGCAGTCGAGCTCCTCGGTGATGGTCCTCCGAACTGTTGCCTTGGTCGACTGTACAACGGCTGGCACTGGCAATGGCGATGGCAGTCGAGCTCCTTGGTGATGGTCCTCCGAACGGTTGCCTTGGTCAACTGTACCTCCGGTTGAGCGCCGGTCGAGATCCTCGGCGACGTTTTTCCGCTGGCTACGCTGATGTACTGCACCTACGGTTGAGCTCCGGTGAAGCAAAAAATAGCCCGGCAAGGGACTCGACTGGTAGTTGAAAATAAACGGGTGTGGGAATGGCCCTTACGAAAAACTGTCGACCACTACCCGTATCGCTTTTGAAATTTCAACTACACAGTCGAAACGTATTCGTCAGCTATGTGGCAAAATCGGGTGCGGGAATGGCGCTCACGAAAAGCTGTCGACAGCTGCCTGATCTGCTTTCGAACTATGTCTGTAGCGTGGACGGGGTTACGTTGTCTTCCCGTGCTGTCTGGCTGTGTACGTGAAGATCGCCTCAGGGAGAACTGCTAGACTGTTGGGAGCGCTGGGACCATACCTGGTGGCTGACGTTGGGGATAATGCTATATAGCGAGGGAGTGACCATAGATGATCGCTGCCCTACGCTGACCGACTGACTGGCCTGGAGTGGCCATGTGAAAGCTAGGAGCGCGGACGTCGTCGAGAGTCTGCGCTAACTTTTCGTGTCGATGTTCTAGTTTTGTGTCTGTTTCTTGATTTTATGTACGATTCTTCTCATCATATGGGTGAAACCGAGCCAAATCCTGAATATCCCTCCTTCCTACTTAGATTACAGGAATGAATGAGTACATATAACCTTATATAAATATTGAATAGTCAAATCACGTGTGTAGATCATAGACATAGAAGTAGTGTAGATTCAACTTGTTGTTTTGAGGTTATCAATATGGTTAGTTTTTTTTAATGCTTATTTCGACACAGGACAATTTAATACTATGGTTCATAGCTAAAGATGAAACTGATATTCTAAGCCCTATATCAAGATCGTAAATTATCTTATTTTGAAACTTGGATAAAGAAAAATTGCATATGATTGACTGTACTGTGGCGCGGGTAGGTTGAACCCCTTCCAGCACGCGCAATCCTATGCTTAGATGAAAAAATCAGCTTCATCGAGTAGCAACACTACTTTGAACAAACTATACATCTAAAGCTAGGATAATGGATGATCACAAATTACAAATGTTCTAGAACAAATTGACGCCTTCACAACACTTTTTGATTCGAGTTGATTATTTACTATTCTACTTATCCCCTGGTGCGTTGGCGATGTGTCTCCAAATGTGCTATTTAGTATTGCGAACACAAAATGCTATCAGGTTAGAAGAAGAAAACTTGTTGATACTACATCCATGATTCATCAAAAATATCGGCATGAATTATTTTATTTATTCAGAATTGTTTCTCCCAAGATTGTTTCAAGATTGTTTCAAGATTATTTCAAGCTCATAAATACATGACCAAGCGGGTATTGTAACCACTTTGAAAAAAAGCTTGAAGAAATAAGGTAAGTGTACCCAACTTGCCTCTGTACCCAACTTGCCCCCATATGCCGATCTCAGGAATGGGCGCTCGTTGACCTTCCCGCAATTTTTTTTTACGTTTGTTATGTTAAAATATGAGAAAATACGTAGTTTTCAACGACGCCGGATCATTTCTGCGTTCTCCAGAAATTATAAAGTGAGTTTTCCATTTTTCGTGTTTGCACGGCTAAGAAATCACCGAGGAAATCACGTTCACTAAAACCGGTGCCAATTTATTTTTATTTGACCAATCTTGACGTACCTTAGCGCATTCGATTCCTTGTCTCAAGGCCTTCAAAATCCGCTCTTCAGGGTTGCAGAACTCTGATTTGGAGCGATTTTATGTACAAAACGCGAAGATAGTTTGAGAATCAAGAAGGCCGACGTCGGAGTGTACCCAACATGCCCCCATATGGTTATCTCGGAAAGGCGTGCAGTATGGCTTTTTTCACCACTCAGAACGTGTTTATCACGTCAAAATAGGTCGGAAACGATGTCTTGGGCCAGCTAAAAGCTCCAAATGTCGCTGCACGGTGATCAAAACGGATGAGAGCGATTCTATTTACTTCATTGCTGATTTACATTGTTTTAAACGATGGGGGCAAGTTGGGTACACACTTTTGTAAACTCTCAAAAATCACCTTTTGGGAGAATCCAAACAGCTCGGCTCCACTTCATCCAAATTGGACGTATCTTAGCTCATTTTGAAGGTCTCGAGACAAGCTTTAAAATGAGCTAAACTACGTTAGAAAATATGAAGATGGGTCAAAGTTATTGAGAAAATGGCTTAATGGGGGCAAGTTGGGTACACTTACCTTATATACAGTACCGTCCAAAAGTTCTCGATGGGTCATTCCTCGAGTATCCTGACTTGCAACAGCGATAAGTCGAATCCTATGCGTTGTACGAGACTTTTCAATAAAGCATCTTGAAGAGCAGAAAAAATACTAACTCCTACTGGGTTCGGATGATTTTTATCGAATATTTTCGAAGGTCCTACACGCTGATGGAAAAATAGAAAATGACGTGCGCAACGCACTCCTATTTTTACAATAATTTACGCCTTGATTCATGCCTTATCGAATGAATGAGAAGGTCGTTATTTTAAAACGGGAAATACTTCAAAACAAGTAAACAAGCTCATAAATCTTGATCCTGAAAATCTCGGACGCGCAAACTGTCCCGTGCCCTCTGTGTGCGGGACATTGCTCCTGTCCCGGTTTTCAGGGATCTTTAGCCCGGAAAAACAAGCCCATTACGCGGAACCATAAAGTCATTAAGCCGAGTCCAGGAAATCCTGGACTTTCCGAGATTATAACCGTCAATACAATAGAGCCGCAATAAAGCCATTAACACTCGTCCCGGAAATCGTGGACAACCCCGACGTCCCCGCCGCTGAATAGACGGGACTTGGACGATATCCACGCTTTCCTGGATTCCTCGCGTACCGGACATCTCAAACACTTCAACCATCCGCGACACCGCGGATTCAAGGGACGCAGCCTCCCTATATAAACCCGAGCCCCTCTGGCTCAGCGTGCTCAGTCGAGTTCAGTCTCTCTGCACGTTACAACCCACCGAGTCTTCGTCAGTTCGTCACCAGGCCCGTCGGCTCCCCGACGCGGCAGTCACCGGCCGGCACGCTCCAAGTTCATCGACCCGCTGCCTCCACGCCTGCGTCACCAACCAGGTTGTACCTTGCCTGTAGATTGTCGTACCCGGTCGTGCTACGGTCACCGCGATGAACGCGTTCGAGTTCTTTCACGAAAAATCAGTGTAATAATTATGGACGAGTATGTGTGTGTAGCATTAGTGTTTCGCACCTCGGCAGACGCGGCACAATTTAATCTCAAGTCTGTTCGTCTCATTCGCATCCCCATTCAAACCCCACCGTCCGAATCCAAGTCTAAATGCAATTCTCTTTAAAATCAGTAACACCAGTGTTAGAAGCATTTTATCGCGACTAGAATGGAACGTAAGAACCCTTCAGGTTCGGAACCTCGAGCCCGCACAGTGAACACCCAGGGCCAGTGCCGTGATAGCCCATGCGGTATTTGTGAAGCGAGGAAGCTCGCCCGTCTTGGAGCCAGGATGGCCGCGACTCAGGCCCCTCAGGCCCCGTCTCCAGATTTCCAAACCGCAACTCCGCGCAACGAATGAAATCATTCCTCGTCGCTTCACGACCACAGCACGCACCGATCGCATCTCTCGCAAAGGCGTTCGCCATTGACGTAAAACCCTACCGGAGCGACTCAAGCTGCTCACGCATCCTTCCCGCTAGTGGTTTGCCCCGGCTATCTCTCATTCCGGGATACGTCAAAAATCTAAAAATTGTTTACTTTCATTGAGACACCTGCAGTTTCAATGCGAATAAAGATACGGCAATTCTGAAAAAAGCATCTTGTAGAGCAAAAAAAATGCTATGTGTGGCCATTCTTTGATTATTCATCACGTACCGCGTGTGAGGACGTACGAGCTGTCTAGATACCCAAAATCACTGTTCATCGCCGGAAACGGCACTAAAAACGATGAAAAACCATGATTTTGGGGATTTTGACAGGTTGCACGTCTTCATACACCAGATGTAAAATATAATCAAAAAATAGCTACACATAGCATTTTTTCGCTCTACACGATGCTCTTCTCGAATTGCCGTATCTTTATTCGCATTGAAACTGCAGGTGTCTCAATGAAAGTAAACAATTTTTAGATTTTCTAATTTTCCATCAGCGTGTAGGATCTTAAAAAATATTCGATAAAAATCATCCAAACCCAGTAAAAGTTAGTATTTTTTTTTGCTCTTCGAGATGCTTTTTTGAAAATTCTCGTACAACGCATAAAATTCGACTCATCGCTGTTGCAAGTCAGGGTACTCGAGAAATGACCCATCGAGAACTTTTGGACGGTACTGTGAATAATTCACGCAATTTTCACCTAAGCACACACACGCATGTGCACAAATAATATTATCCCATACCATCACCCATGCGTCTCTTGTCACCATCTTTGCTAGCCAAAAAATGAAGAAATCCATCACCCGATGAAATAGTTATGGAAGCCTTCAATCTAATCTAAACTCAGGGTTCAGGTCCATCAAAATTACGCGAAAATCGTAAGAAGCGACGCCAGTGTAAAATGCACTCGGACGGCACTTTAGTAGTAGTTTTGCACTAGTAGCAGCTTTTCGAGTCGTTTCTTCACCCGCTTTACTTGCTCCGAGTGATTGGGCAAAGTAGATGAAGAAAGAGAAGGATAGAAAACGGGTGGGCGAATTCAGTTACGAAACCGCTCATAGTTGGGAGAAAAACAAGTGTTCTCTCGCTCTGCACTCTACCGCCAGACCTCCTCTTCGTCGTCGTCGTCGTCGTCGTCGTCACCATCGAGTGCACATTCACATATACGTACATGCATAGGAAGGTATATAAAGAGGGATCCATATAGGCAGTTGAAGTGGAATTAGAGGTGCAGTTTCGGATCAGAGTGCAGGCGCGAGGCAAAGTTTTCCCTAGTTCTCAAGCTCTCTCTAATCGAACGATCCTCGAGTGATTTACTCACAGCTGCTCCAAGCACAACTACCCCTCCCCCCACACACATACACACACACTTATGCATGTACAGATATACATACATATATACGGACACATATTCGCGAATCCTCGATAACTGCATTAGAGCTGCGGGCTCGTTCTGGCTATGCACTACTCCCATACTATACTCTAGTCCTTTGCAGAGAAGTGCTCCCAGCGATATCGAATTAGCCCTTGTTTTCCGGTGAGGCAGCATAACGTTCATTGCACTCTCTAGTTCTCTCTCTAGTACAGCTTCCTCTATATAGTATATGGGTATTATCGCGAAAATTTACACGAAACGTGTTATTATGACTTTACTGCATCTCGACGAGCAAGCTCCAGACCACTCCATTCGATCTTTTCTGTATTTTATATTTTATTTCGAAATACTCTTGGTACTCAAGTTGTAAATCGATGCGTCAAGCCAGCTTGCCTATTCTCAAAGATAGGGGGTCAAAATGTCAGTTCGCCGTGAAATTGATTTTTTTAGTTTCGCGTATACATACCTTCAGGTCGCGCATCGGAGTAACCTATTCAGTGAGTATTCTCAGATTTTTTTTCGAAAAACAATATTAAACCAACTGTATTTCATAGGTTATATGCCCAGAATGATCAGATTACATCGCAAGCCAAAAAACTCTTTCTTGTAATGGATTTCTACTTAAAATGAGATAGTTAATATCCAAAATGCTAACAGAACATCCTATGTTCATCCTGGGCCGCTTTGTCTTCACTAAAACTTTAGGAAAAAATGTAAGATGAAAGAGTGCCAGCGTCAGGAAAGGCCCAGAATCGAAACCTCGAGTGCCACATGTAGGTCTGTCGTGAAAAATGAACCATGTAATTAACTTATGTCAGTCCCGTAGGCACTTTGTAACCTCACTAAAAATTAATTTATCTGGGCGAAAACAATTTTTTCCAGAAGTATACAATAGCAATAGATCAAATTCACCCGGAGAAGTTCTCACGTCAACTCCATCCTTTTGCAAGCGATTTTGATAGAGCAATAATGTCAATTCCATGGACTCAAAAGCTGTTTTCTGGAATACTCGATAGAACGATCACACATAAATAGAAGTATACTTTTTCATATGTTTTTTGACGTAGTATCACTGTGTACGCAGAAAAGGATGAAAAAAGTCAGCACAGGCGTGCGCAGACTCACTTTTTAACTTCTGGACTTTCGGAACCAAAGCGTGTAAGTTTTTGCGATGTTAGTCATATATCGCTCTATACTCCATCGCATACGTATTTAATGCAGCAGGGTGTCTACGGGGGAGAGGGGGCGGGAAGAATCGGGAATCTATCGGGAATCCGTCATATTAGTCAGGGAGAAGTTGGAAAAAATCGGGAATTTTCCTCCTGCTATTTCAACATAACAATTCAATTCAATTCAATTTCAATTTCAATTCAACTCATTCAAATTAAGTTTATATTCAATTTATTTAAACAAAAGTAAAAGAATTTTTGCGAGGGTCAACGAACGCCCATTTCTGAAATTGGCATACGGGAACATGTTGAGTACAGGGGGCATGTTGGGTACACTCACCTCGATACGTACAAATGTGAAATTGGATGAAGAGAAGAAACGCTCGAGGGGACGGTTTATGCAAGTCTTTCACTCGAAGAAACTTGGAAAGCTCGTATAGCCCCCGAGGCCAACTTCCTGTCCGAGTATATGAAACCTTCTGAGAGTATAGAGAAGAGCCAGTAGTAGTCCAAATGAGAGCCCAAAGCTTGCATAGAGCTTGCAAAAGAGAATCATCCAGACGAAGCCTTAGGATACATTAGCATATAGAAAGTGAATTTTTTTTATAGTAAGAGCCTGGAAATTGGCCACGGGGTAACGCCCGATACGTTTTTTACTTCGTTCTCACGCTCTTTTACTTCTGTTCTCTTTTAATCGTTCGAACGCTTCATTTTGAAAAAAATCAAAGAGCAACACTGCATTGCTTGGAAACAATATAACGACCGAGGCAACATTTAGCCCGACAGGCGTATTTCAAGAGTGACGTCAAGGCCGCGAAACAACTGACGTCGTGCTCAAGATTTATCAATTTTGAACTTCCTGACGAATAATGCAAGCTCTTAGATCCGTCGACGCGACGATACAGAAACATTACTCAGGAAATGAAGATGTTTTTTTTATTCAAAATCCATCGCAGACACTGTGATTGAATCTTGAACTCGCACCTTTTGAAAGAGTATTTGTCACTCACAATCGTTTTATTAATTAATTGATCACCCGGATCTCAATTATCCAATATGAAAGATGAATTAGTTTCATATAGATATATTGACGTCATTTGAATCCATCAGCACATACGTAAGTGACGTAAATCCATTATGATTTTTTTTTCACACCACTTCTTGATCAAAGATTATCTCCTCAAAAAGAACCCTAACGTACAGAATAAATCGAAAAAATGCTCCATCGGAATATAATATGGTAATGAGGGTTGTCGGGTCTACTCTTCGCGCGTATTATACGAGTCAGTGGTCGCACCGAGATAGAATAGGGCTATATATATATATCTATATGTATATACGAGGAGTAAGGATAAGATGTAGCCGATAACGTTCTACCTAACGTATATGCTTGAGTGAGCTCAATGGCCGCAGGCAGATGAGCGATAAGCGGACTATTACGAACAATGAGAGGCCGATTCCCTTGGATATTCTCTCTATTATATATATGCCACCCTGGGTATGGTGCACGCTTCGCTGAGCATCGATTTGTGCAGCAGTGTTCGGTTGCTGTTACAGTGTAATACCCCATATACATATATTTTCTTTGAAAGGTGAACAGCAAGCACTGAGGGTGTATAGGATTGAGATTAAAAGAGGCACATCCATGAGATTAGTGGGAGAAGAGAGCGAGCTAGAGAAGCAATATAGAATGTACCTAGGAAATTGAGCTCCCAATCCGGAAACGTCGATGGAAATAACGGTGTGAGTGAATAAGGGGCAGAGGGGGATTTGGAGGATGGTGTATAGTGCTGGAGAAGCGCAGCAGGGTGAAGGTAATCACTTGAGATTCACGGCCATTATGTTGCTCCGAGTACCCGGATATGTGGAGAGAGTGAGGTGTATATGGGGAGGCTTTCATTTCTGGATACTCTAGGATCTGTCTACACACACGTGATTCTTCTGACCAGGAGAGGTCATCACACCCGGGTCACGGATTTGGCTGAAACTTTGGAAATATTCTTCTTTCAGTGCCAAAATATGGAATCCAAAATCCTAGACCCTAACGCTCGAGCGTTTCTGAGCTACAGCCAAGGACATTAGCATTGCCCATATGGGCTCATGTTAAAAATCATACATAAAGGTATACCTGCAATGCTAATGTCCTTGGCTGTAGCTCAGAAACACTTGAGCGTTAGAATCTGTGATTTTGGGTTTCATCTTTAGGCACTAAAAGAAGACTGTTTCCAAAGTTTCAGCCAAATCCGTGATCCGGATGTGATGACATCTCCTGGTGAGTATACACTCGAATAGACCTATAAGATGGTCGCTGGATTTGATCGTTTATACCTCATGTTGCTTCGTCTGGTGATCTGTCTGTTCATCATAGTTGGGGTACTCATTTCTCAGCTGGCTAATACACTTTGTGACTTTTTCATTCAATCATATTTATATTCTTGTGAATTCTTGAGAGCTTGGGCAACAACGATTTTATGTCGGCAATGAGTAGTCCATTTTCGAATGAATAATTCAATACATGGATCCGTTCGTCCTCCAAAAATTGCAACTGGAACGAGAATCCATGCTTTTTATTCTGGAAATCGATAACAGTTTCCGAAATATCAGATCGGAATCATTGAAGAAAATTGATGAATTACTCATCCTAGCAAGATTCATTTTATCATTGACAGGTGGAAACATCTATGATTTTCCAAATTATGTTGAAAAGTCCTCTTGGGAACGTAATTGAGAATATCGAAATTTCCATCGTCTGTGCGGGAAAGAGCCGTTTCCGCATGGGTTTTTTGAGTTTGCCCCCGCACAGCTGATGAAAATAGTACATTCCGATACAAGGGCAGAAAATTTTTTTCGCGTCTGAGTGTTGGGTTTCCGGCCTGAGCCTTGGGCGAGGATCGGAATCAACACGAGGATGTAGAAAATAAGTTTTACACCCGTATATCGAATACTATTTTTTGACAAACTGTGAGAGAAAGTGGGAAATCAATGCGGAAAAGTTACTTTCTCGCACAGTGAGTCAAGAAATAGGTTTTCATTACTCTAACCTAAAAATGCCGCCTTTAAATAGGATTTTCATCATTCTAACCTAAAAAAGCCGCATTCAAATGCGGTTTTAGAGTTCTCATGATGAAAAATCATTATTGCTCTGTGCTCGCAGGCCCATTTCGGGCGCGGAGGACTTATTTCCCTGGCTTCGCTAGGGAAATAAACTGTCCTAGCGCCCGAACTGGGCGTACGCGCCCAGGGCAATAATGTACTGATTAGGGTTCTCGTAATGAAAAAATATATCCGGACTTCGCTTACAAGCCCATTCTGGGCACCGGAGGACACTAGTGCCCAAAATGGGCTACCACGCTCGATACGGAAATATACTATTTATATCCGTGTATCGAACTGTGTTTTTTACAAACTATGCAGAAAAGTGGAGAATCAGAGAGGAAAAGACACTTTCTCGCACAGCGTGTCGAGTTATGGTATTTGACACTCGGAAGGGGCGGTTTCCGCCCTCGTATCGAAATGTGCTATTTCTCTTATAAGAGTGATTCCGCGCGAAAGCGGACCACGAATTGCAGACATATCTCAGATAGTTTTTCCACTATTCTCAATCGATTTTATAGTCCAAAAAATGAACTTTTCACTCTCTATGGGGTCTAAAAAAAATTTTTTGTTTCTGTAGGGAATATCTTTGTAATAGTGTTTTTAGGAAAAAATACCAATCTTTTTTCAGTAAAATGGGTGTAGTTCCGACTTGAGGTAAGATACGACCACGCAAATAGTAGCATTCGAAAGGTCTTTTAAAAATCTTTGAAAATATGTTTCGAAATAGTATATTTCGCACCGAGTTCATGAGGTTGTAGCTCGCTTTTGAGCGATCGGTTTTCGACCCGAGCCGGAGGCGAGGGTTGAAATGGTCGCTCGAAAGCGGGGAACCTCGTGTGCGAGGCGCGAAAGTTATTTTTCGCAATTTTGTAGGCACTCAAACATCGGAAAATTGCGAAATAGTATATTTCGCACCGAGTTCATGAGGTTGTAGCTTGCTTCCGAGCGATTCGTTTTCGGCCCGAGCCGCAGGCGAGGGTCGAAATAATCGTTCGGAAGCGGGGAACTTCATGGGCGAGGCGCGAAAGTTATTTTTCGTAATTTTGTAGGCACCCAAACATTGGAAAATTGCGAAAAATTTTTTTTTAAGGCCACGGAATATGAGCAAAAAGGTGAAAAGCAGAAAAAATTCGATTCCTCAAAAACCCATTTTTTTAAAAATCTGGAAATCCATATTTTGATGTAAAATTGCGTGTTCTTCCAGAAAAAAAGTGGTCCCGATTTGTGTTCTTGGGTTCTACGCTGTTTTTTCTACGTTTTATCAATATTCTCAGCCTTTTCGGCTGAAAAATGGATTTTTCTGCGCATGCGCAGGAATTTAGACTGCTGAAACCACTTTTATTGAAAAGCCGAGAAAATTTCCTTCAAAATGACCTTCTGGCAAAGTCAATTCCATGCTATTTGAAGGAGCATCCTCAAGAGGGGTAAATGCAGATCTTGCACAAATTTCCCATTAGTATCGTGACTCGAGTAGAAGCGTCATCATTCTTTAGACCTTCTAAATTTGGGCCCAGTACATCGAATTGACTCCGCCAGGTAGTCATTTTGAAGGAAATTTTCCCGGCTTTCCAATAACAATGGTTTCAGCAGTCTAAATTCCTGTGCATGCGCAGAAAAATCCATTTTTCAACCGAAAAAGCTGAGAACATTGATAAAACGTAGAAAAAACAGCGTAGAACCCAAAAACACAGATCAGGACTACTTTTTTCTGGAAGAACACGCAATTTTACATCAAAATATGGATTTCCAGATTTTAAAAAAAAATGGGTTTTTGAGGAATCGAATTTTTTCTGTTTTTCACCTTTTTGCTCATAGGGGGCGCGGGCGTCCGGGGCCGCAAAATAGTATATTACGCAACGATGTCGAAAAGTTGGATTTACGCACGAGTGAAAATCTTTACACACGAGTGTGAGTCTTTACGCACTGGTGAGATTCTTTACGCACGAGCCGCGTAGCGGCGAGTGCGTAAAGTATCTGAACAGTGCGTAAAGATTCACATCTCGTGTGTAAAGTTTTCCGAGTGCGGAAACCTTTCGACAGAGTTGCGTACGATATTTTTCGAAATTGTGTGCGGAAAGTTAGTATTCTGTCGGTCACCTCATACGCCAGTAATCAAATCGTGATCGGCGCAGGTGGAGGAAAAGGGCGCAGAGCGGGGTCCAGGGGCGGTAGCCCCTGGTGGGGGTGCAGGGGGCGAAGCCCCCGCCGGGGGGTTCGGGGGGCGGAGCCCCCCGACTGAAAAAAAATTCTGAAAATGTATCAGAAAAAGATCTTTTGTTTGGTATATCATATGTTACCGCATAGTTTGAAAATATCGATCTCAATCCTCAAAAGTACAAATAGTGGACAAGATCCGAAATATGTAAGTTCATAAGATAATATCAATTCTGAATTTCGAGGAAAATTATTATAGAGTTTTATGAATATCGTCAAGGACGGGCAAAAATAAATCAACGGATTGATGGAATAATATGCCATTTCTATGGTTCAATAGAAAGAACTTGGACAATTCTAATGATAATAATAATGCTCTGAATACACGGGATAGAAAGCGATTTCGAAACCTATGGATTCTTTCTTATAAAAGAATATGAACACATCGCCGACACTCTTTTTTGAGGCGAAGTATCCGAAAAGTGAATTTACATTTCCTTTGGACGTACGGTCCAAGGTAGATTTCAAACCACCGAAACCACGGTGGAAGCACTCCAAAAAGGTCTATATATTGTATTGAACTCAATTAAATTTATGATCCACCGAAGTGAACTATTTCCATGTTCAATTCGATGGACCGACCAGGATATTTCAATCGTATGGACTTATCGAGAGAGCAAGACTGAGTATAACAATTTAGAGAGCTCATAAGTTTTCATCCTATCGAGTGAAAGAAGTCATTACACCTGCTTTGGGCAGCTTCGAATCAACGATTGGAGCACTCCGATTCTACAGAATTAAGACAGAGATCATTTTGCTAAACAACGCAGAAACTTCAAGAGATGTTGTAGAATATCAGGCTATAAATAAAATACGGCAGTGCGTAAAGATACGTTCCAGTGCGTAAAGACCTACCTTACGCACTGTTGGTGACTTTACGCACAGGTCTTCACGCATTCCGTGCGCAAAAATTTCTTTACGCACGGAAAAATGTTCCTTACGCACTAACTTTACGCACATGATTTCGAAAAATTTTTTTCAAAACATATTTTCAAAGATTTTTGAAAGACCTTTCGAATGCCACTATTTGCGTGGTCGTATCTTACCTCAAGTCGGAACTACACCCATTTTACTGAAAAAAGATTGGTATTTTTTTCCTAAAAACACTATTGCAACGATATTCCCTACAGAAACAAAAAATTTTTTTGGACCCCATAGAGAGTGAAAAGTTCATCTTTTGGACCATAGAATCGATTAAGAATAGTGGAAAAAGAATCAGATATGTCTGCAATTCGTGGTCCGCTTTCGCGGGGAATTACTCATAACCGATAAATCCATTCTAATAATTTGAATTTTTTGGAGCAGCCATTAACGCGTTAAATCAATTTTCTCAGCATCGATCAAAAATTTTTGAATTTGACTGAAGTTGTGTGTACTTTGAGGCGATGCGGTCACCGTGCACACTGAAAGTTATTCGCACTTTTATCCAATTCTATTCCGCTTTGGTTGAAACGTCCAGAAGACGAGTGTTCATAATCATCTAACTGGAGTTCGTTTTCTCGTCGGTTCGCCCAAATCACAGAAGAATCGGATGAAAGTGCGAATTACAAAGTGCCTATATTATAGGTTAGGAAGTGCCCGCGCCCAAGTTATTCGCACATTTCTCCAGTTCTCTTGCGATTTGTACCAAACGACGAGAAGACGAACTGGAATTAGTTGATAATAAACACTCGTCTTCTCCCCGTTCAGTCCAAATCGCAAGTGTATCGGACAAAAGTGCGAATAACTTTCAGCGTGTACAGTGCACGGTGACCGTATCGCCGTAATAGCCAATATGATCGTTTTCACCACTCCGTGTAGACTGGTGAACGGAGTTTTTTTCCACATAAAAGAGGTCGTGAGATCGAGACTCATCTCAAGGGCATTTTTTTCTTGTAAATTCTCTAAACGGCTGCCGTGATATAGTTTGAAAATCATCTCCAGTTCTTCCTGCCACGCCGGTGGTAGGATAGATTTGGCTGGTAAGACCGATGAACTTGTTTAAATAGTTTGCATTTTCACACGAACGAAAAATGCTTGCGATCGAGCAAAATTTTTCAATTTGAAAGGAAAATTCCCAGCTACTCGTGGGAATATGATAAGAGAAGAAAAGTGCAGATCTCTCGTTCTTGTACGCAGAGTCCCAACAAAAATAATCATCAAAACTTGCCTCTCAAAAGGCAAAAAAGTTTCTCCTCCGGAAATGAAGGGATTTTCAAGAGACTTCTTATTTCTAGGAATTCACAAGGAACTCCTTCTTTTACACTAGAAAGTCGAGAAATCAACAGTCACTTTTTTCTTTGAATTCCTTAAAATTTTAGCTGCGTGGCAGTTTTTAATTATCTCGTCTAGAATAGCAGAATTGCACTCAAGATATAGGCTATCTAAACTCAATCAGATCCTGACAACTTTCTAGTTTTCCTCGAAAAATCATGTCTCCGGATAATATCAAGCTTTTCAGCGTTCAACGTACAGAACTCGAGGCCAAAATTCTTTTGAACACAATTTTCTAACAAGTTACAAACCCCAGATTATTCAAATTAGTGCTTAACTCAAAAACAGCTCAGCTCACAATTCTGCATATTTGCACTCATTAATATCTCTCTAGCTCCGAGTACTCTGCTATACTCCATATAATACGCCACGAAACGTTAAATTCTCAAATTTACGACTGTTTGCACTTCTTTAATCCGCTCACTTTACTTTCACCCGCAGCAGCTTCAAATCGTAAATTCTTTCTAAAATTTACCCCTTTTGCAAGCTGTGCAAGCTTCCAGCAACATATGTGCATTTTTCTCGGAGATACGCGTCAAAAAATCTTGACCCTTTTTATATCATGCTAATGAAAAAGGGCAGTACAGCGACGGTATATTATATGTCAAGTGGGTTCATTTTCCTTCTCTTTAAGCTGCATATTTAGAAGGCGCACAACTAACATCACTCACTCACTATATGAATACACCGCAAACATATACTGTTCTATCGTAGTATCTTTTGTAAATCGCTACTTGAAAGAATAGCTATACTCATCTACAGAATTTTTTTACAAATAGATAACAATTCACTGTATCACGGATCACATGAATAGGAGAATTAAACTTCTCCTCGCACACGAATGGTTGTAAATACAATAAGAATCGTTCCATGCTGGTCATAATCGTATACCTAATGCCTTTAAGGTAGTACTAGCGGTCCTCGAATCACCGTACAGAAAAATACGAAATTCGGCACAATGGTAGTGACTCAAACAGACACAGTTGGAATTTTGAAGCCTTTAGGAATCAGGAAAAAAGTTCTGGGCGATTTCGGATAAGGTAAGTAACACCATGTCTTACACTCATTTCTAACTATCAGATTTCTACTGGCGTCGGTCCACAAAAGGAAGAGTGCACGAAAATCACATAGAAACCAACAGATCAACGATCCAGAGCCCATGAACGAAAATCTAAGCACTTGTGTCACTCAATCCTGCGGTTTCGGGGTTAGGTTGTCGTCTGCTGCGTGCATTTACTATACCTATATGTCAAACAAAGATCTTATCTGCATTCGGACACATCAGTACCCCTATGAGGGTTCATCTCCCGCGTAGAAATTGAAAATATTGGCGACATGTCGCCGAGCTATCGCGAATTCCCATTTGCGACAGCTCTGCGATAGGTCGGCGATAGGTCGGCGACATGTCGCCAATATGATTTTGCGACAGCTCGCCGACATATCGCCAAACCTGTATTTGCGACATGTCGCAAATTCGTCGACAAAATTTTTCAAAAATTCGAAATTTTATTCGATTTTGTGATTTTTCATGGAACGGGAATCGATCACAAGGAATCTGAGATTGAAATTATGGGCTTGATGGTACTTTTATTTAATTAAAAATAGGCTCTTGGTGTACAAATTCATCTTTACATATCTTTTGACTTCTTGTTTAAGAAATTCCAACGTTTTAAGTTCATAAGCACATTCACAAGGTCCAAATAATTAGAAAAATTTGATCGCAGTAGAATAGCGCGTATGATACATTATTACAAATTCGTAAGAAAACTCGCTCAACACTCTGATCGTCGGGCTAAAATCACTTGATCTTATAATTTTTTGTGACACAGCACAGATATTCACTTCTCATTTTGGTGAAAATGATCAAGCTGATGAGTTTTGAAGCCGCATCTCGAAATCCGCAACACATTGCTCACTCGAGATGCCACGTCGTCGGGCCTCCCCATCGGAGCAAAGACGCTTCCGAGACGTCTGCGACTACTTATTGCAAGGCTGATGTAGGTGGACACATCAACCCCATGGCTGACTCTTTGTCTCGTGGAAAACAGACGGCCAAACTTTGACGGGCGAGACTCGATAAGGCATGCTTCCGCGATGATCATCCGGCGTAGCAGAACTCGCAGAACCCAATGCCATCCGTAGTTTTTCTGAAAAAATCACGCACACGCATTAGAAATGCAGCTTCTATTCTTGATACAGGTGGATGGTGATCAGGAAAAGCGAGATACAAGAGGCACATTTTCAAGATTTGAAAAGTAAACACTGCGTGCAATAAAGCGAGGTTATGACGGTCGACTGCACGTGAAAATTCATCGAAACTTAATTATATCGGTCAGAAATACTTATCTGATTTATTGAGATTAGCCTCCGCATCCTCGGAAAGCACCTTCTGCGATAAAGCTGCTCAGCAATACAATAACTATCCCAAACGCCAAATGTCAGAGAAGATTGAGGCAGAAACGAGTTGTCTGTATACTTTCCAATTCACCGGTACGAAGTGAGAGCAAGACGATCGATCAATATTATTCAGATTCGGGTAATGTAAACAACAATAAATTCACACAACCGGGCTTTTCTGTCGATCTTCTCTGACATTTGGCGTTTGGGATAATTATTGTATTGCTGAGCAGCTTTATCGCAGAAGGTGCTTTCCGAGGATGCGGAGGCTAATCTCAATAAATCAGATAAGTATTTCTGACCGATATAATTAAGTTTCGATGAATTTTCACGTGCAGTCGACCGTCATAACCTCGCCTTATTGCACGCAGTGTTTACTTTTCAAATCTTGAAAATGTGCCTCTTGTATCTCGCTTTTCCTGATCACCATCCACCTGTATCAAGAATAGAAGCTGCATTTCTAATGCGTGTGCGTGATTTTTTCAGAAAAACTACGGATGGCATTGGGTTCTGCGAGTTCTGCTACGCCGGATGATCATCGCGGAAGCATGCCTTATCGAGTCTCGCCCGTCAAAGTTTGGCCGTCTGTTTTCCACGAGACAAAGAGTCAGCCATGGGGTTGATGTGTCCACCTACATCAGCCTTGCAATAAGTAGTCGCAGACGTCTCGGAAGCGTCTTTGCTCCGATGGGGAGGCCCGACGACGTGGCATCTCGAGTGAGCAATGTGTTGCGGATTTCGAGATGCGGCTTCAAAACTCATCAGCTTGATCATTTTCACCAAAATGAGAAGTGAATATCTGTGCTGTGTCACAAAAAATTATAAGATCAAGTGATTTTAGCCCGACGATCAGAGTGTTGAGCGAGTTTTCTTACGAATTTGTAATAATGTATCATACGCGCTATTCTACTGCGATCAAATTTTTCTAATTATTTGGACCTTGTGAATGTGCTTATGAACGTAAAACGTTGGAATTTCTTAAACAAGAAGTCAAAAGATATGTAAAGATGAATTTGTACACCAAGAGCCTATTTTTAATTAAATAAAAGTACCATCAAGCCCATAATTTCAATCTCAGATTCCTTGTGATCGATTCCCGTTCCATGAAAAATCACAAAATCGAATAAAATTTCGAATTTTTGAAAAATTTTGTCGACGAATTTGCGACATGTCGCAAATACAGGTTTGGCGATATGTCGGCGAGCTGTCGCAAAATCATATTGGCGACATGTCGCCGACCTATCGCCGACCTATCGCAGAGCTGTCGCAAATGGGAATTCGCGATAGCTCGGCGACATGTCGCCAATATTTTCAATTTCTACGCGGGCTACCATACGTTGTACCTCCGGTCCCAGTTGATGTAGTTGATTTCGCCAAGTGGTTATTTTGGAGGAAATTTTTTTGGCTCCTCAATGAAATTGGTTCCAGGAATCCAAATTCCTGATCATGCGCAAGGAACAGACGATTTTCAATCGCCTAGAATATAGATTTGCAGAAAACAGCAAAAACCGGCCTTAGGACGCGAAAAAATATCCGGGGCTACTTTTTTATGAAAAAACAACATTTTACATGAAAATTTGAATTTTTAAGGTTTAAAAAATGACTTTCAGAAAAATTGATACGTATTTTTGTATTTCTCATTCTTTGGCTTGCTGGAAGTACCCATAACCTCAAAATGAATTCTACAAGACTGATTTTGATAGGTTTTTTCAAGACCTTCCGAATCCCGGAAACCGTATTCCCGTATCTCGGATGTGATTCGAGAAATATGAATTTGGTGAAAAAAAGGCCAAAATTTTGTTGTTGGAGATGATGAAAAGGATAAATTGAAATGTGCCCCAGATACCTGGATAATTTTTTATGGGGTCCCATGGGTGGTGAATAGTTTATGTTTCTTACCATAGAATCGAATGGAAAATCCAAGAAAACAATCTGAGACATGACCCTTTTTCCCAGGTCTGTTTTGCGTGGAATTACTCATACGGGATCAGATCAATAAATGGGTAATATTAATCCATGATACGTTTGATATACCTACAAAAATAGCCAAAATCTTCTGCAAGATAGATCTTTCCGAGTGCAAGACGAGCAATTTTTTATTCGCCTTTGGTCACGGTTTTTTACTTTTAATCGACTTTGATTTTACTACGGCTATCTTCCACTTGTCTTGGAATTATATTAAGTTTTTTCTTCTAAAATTGTTCCAAGGTTGTTTTGAGATTTTTTGAGATTACCTTAAGCTAATGAATACATAACTAAGCAGGTCTTTCAACCACCTTAAGAATGACTTGAGAAAATATAATATCAATAATATATTCGATTTTCACCTGGGTGTGTTGAATTTTTTCGATTGAATGCGAAATCGACTTTGCTTGACCAGATTGATCCATTTATCCATTCATTCAATTCACATTGTAAAAGTGAGACACTCGAGCTGCCATCAGATTATTCGAGAATATCTCCGAAGGTACAAGATTATGGATGAATGGAAACGAGGGTGACCTCTCGAAATCACGAAATTCAAGAAATTGTGACGCATTATTTTAGCTCGAGTCTCACACCTCTTTAGCTCACGACCCACAGTACAAATAAGGTAACTGTGCCTAATTTGCCCCCATTCCCTAATTTGCCCCCACTCAAGTTCTCACATGTACGAACCCGCAGACCTTGCCGCGCATTTTTTCACGTTTGTTACGTTAAAATATGAGAAAATAAATGTTTTGGACCGATCCTAGATGACCCGCTCCTTTCTTAGAACAGATAAACTGATTTCGCTACTTCCGACTTCTTTTTTGTTATTCACTAAAAGTTATGCCAAACAAAATTGATGGAATCAATTTTAACGTGCCTTAACTCATTTTCTTTGTCTTTGTCCCAACTTTAGAATGCTTTTTGCAGAATTGCAAAAGTCGATTTTTAGCCGATTCTACGCCCATATCAATAGAAAAAGTGCAGTGTTCCTAGTTTGCCCCTATAGTCTTTTTCCAAACTCATTCCTCGCTCCATTAAGATGCACCAATTTACCTCAAAAAATTTTGAAGGCGGTAAAAAAAGCTACAAAATGAGCTAAAGTACGTCTTATTTGGAGGTCTGGGAGCCGAGATATCCCGATTATACGAAAAACCCGTATAATCTCATGAAAATAGGCCTCTTTTCCTTGTGGGGGCAAATTAGGAACACACTGACAAAAACTCGCAAAAAATCTTCTTTCGCGAAAATCAAGGTATCTCGGCTCCAATTCGTTCAAATTGAACGTGCCTTAGCTCATTTTCAAGGTCTTGAAACAAGCTTCAAAATGAGCTGAAGTACGTTGAAAAATATAGCGATGAGTTGAAATGGCGAGCAAAACAAAAGTAGTGGGGGAAAATTAGGCACACTTACCTTAAATAATCTTTCTATGGAACATAGATAATACTTCGATGGAATTAAGAGGTACCATTTATTGTATACTTCTCGACAAACGTGCGTAGGTATATGGAAGAAAAGATTAATTTGACAAAAGGGAGTTGTTATGATGACGAGTCGGGGCGTTGGTGGTGCCCCCTAGGGATCCTTTGTCACTGGTCACGTTCGGCACAACTCGGACGATGAGGATGTTGAGGTTTGTGGTGCAGTTAATGAGGTTGAGGTTGAGTAAAGTGACACACGGTATGTTCACACAAATATGACACAGGAACCAAAGTGCGTAAAACAATCATGGAATGTTCACTAGGTCACGATGACGACGTCTCTGACGGCACCAGGGTACGTCGGAGTAATGGAGCAGCGTGGCCACGGCTGGGCCAAGTGTCGTGGAGTATGCGTCGCGACGGCGGTTCGAATTTGGACTCTGTCTAGAGCTTGGACAGCTCGGGTTTGTATAGGCGGTGTCAGTGGCAACGATAAGCAGCGTTACTCGTGCAATGTAATGGCAAGCGCCGTTACGTAACGACAGGTGGCGTTACGTATCGAAAGGGAACGTTACGTAATGGCCCGGTGCGTAACGCTCAGAGTCGTTACATGTAGAATTTGCGTTACAAATGGTTGAAAATGATATGAGTATGATTCAAATTGATACACACGGAAAACAATGTGATCGACGGAAAGAATAGATGTGTGTATGCACGCGTCAAATTGAAGTTGTTCCACTTTCAAAGTGATTCATTTTACACGTTCTTTCTCATTCTGATGGTTCTTGACTCAAAAGAACAGGTCACATGTAATGGAAACTTTTCTCTACAAATCAAGACTGATTTTGAGGTTACCTATATGCGAGTTTTGTCAGTCAAAGCGTATAAGAACGTTGACGATTATTCTCAATTTTGTTCTCCTAAATTGATTCAAATTGTCTCTGCACAATCCGTAAATTGCTAAAAAGTTCAGAAACAATGCGGTCTGAAGGAATTCTTTAGCCCCAAACACTGTTTTGAATTACTGCAGAAAATTGTACACCGAGTACACTTTGACAATAAATTCAATAGGATTTTCCATGCTGCCCAAATAGTACGAGTGTATACATTCAGGAATTTGTCAGCAGATTTATAACGATCATCCGATCTTGTTTGCTTGTGTATGCCTGGATAAACTTTAGAGAAGCGTGATAAGTACATTTTATGACTATGACAGCACAGAGAAAACGAAAACGAGAAAGACGAATAAAGCAGCCTTATCTGGAATAGCAGGCACATTGTGAAATTTCTCTCTCATCTTTCTCTCTCTCTCAAATCTCTTGAAACCGTGAACCATACCATGTTTTTCTCATCTTATTCTTCAGCTCTATTATACCCACCTCCTCCATTTTCCTTGCCAGTTATATGTTATATGTATTTGTGAGAGCGATATTATCAAGAAACACTGGTGTAGCTTTGAAAGTATGAATGAGTCAATTTTTTTTCGAATCAATTTGGTTGATGAGAGTGACTAAACGAGTACACTTTGTGTAATGGAAATCATGAATCAACAACTGAACCTCATCAGTGTTAATTTGATCCTCGTGAAATTTTTGAATTTAAAATATGTATACGTAGGCATTAATACACATTTGTTCGTACGTATTGATTCATGTTTGGTATAATTTTCGTGAAATAAATTAATTAATCAATTATATCCCGAAATGAATGCAGTTTGAATCCTGAACGATGAATTACGAGATCATCCAATGAGAGTACGAACGTCGACCGTTGACTGATTTATCAACTTATTCAATACGTGAAAGGACATGCTGATAATAATTATGGATATGATTGATGAGGATTGAATTCTCTATTATAATATCCGGAAATACACGGATCGAGTTAAGAATTTACCATGATCAGGAAGGAGGAAATATATAAATATAAATCCTCAGCCTGCCCTCCCCCCTCCCCACAAATTTCTAGGCCACTGTTCAAGATTAGATTTGCCCCTCCCCTTGGAGATGAATAGATAAAGAATGAAGGCAATAAAAAATGAATAATTTCTGCGATGAAATCACATTTGAGATGCAGTTACAGGTATGTACAATGATGCAACAATATTTCCTAAACCAGGATTATTTTGTAGTTAATTCATTCTTTCAGAGACGTAGTGAGGGCCTTAATGAGAAAATAAATCTAATTATTTTTTGTATAACAATGGTTTTTCAACTTCAATTCCGTCGAATTTGAAATCAGTCCTTCAATTTGTGAAAATATCGTCAAAACAAAGCAACAATACACATTTATTTGAAAACCGTCTTCTCAGAATAGAACACACAGTCAGCAAAAATAATTTCGAGAAACTTCCTTCACCCGGGTGAAAAATAATTAGATATTAATTTCACTCGAAAAGTGAGGATGATTGGATTCACTCATGATAAAGAAAAAAAAAGAAATCAATTGAGCATTTCGGTGTATAGAGGGAAGAAATTTTTCGTAGACGTTATAAAATTTTAACGAAGCAGAATCCGAAAGAAACACAGAATGAGTATATAACAGAACAGGGTAGAAATTAGCGCACGAGAGCAACTATCTTACTCTCTTATCACGGAAATAGCACACTACCTGTGTATATGTATGTATGGCAAGAGAAAGAGAGGTGTCGGAGCTCGAAAAGTTCGTCGAGAGGCTCTCAGGCAAATTCAACCGGGACTCGCGTCAAGTTTGAGTATAGGAGAGCAAAGCAGAGTAGCAAATGGCAGAAGCAGCAGCATCAGTAGTAACAGTAGAAACAAGGTGTGCCAGAAATATTCATGCAGCACTTGAAATACGTCACTCACTTCTCGTGTATATGTATGTGTACATCAAAATATTCGACGTTTTTCCGAGTCTCACAATGGTAGGAAATCGATGTAAATGAAACTTCTCGATTGTCTATACATGGCTTAGCTTTGTAGAGTCACTTTTTGATTTTATTCGCATTTCAAGTGAGCAGATTTCAATTTCAACACGAGCATCTACAAATATAAATACAGCTGCACTTTTCTGAACGCTGGGAAAAGTGTACCTTCAATGGTACTCGATCTTTTAAATTAAAATGAGCTCAGCTGACAAAGGTATACCTTTTGATATCCCATCCTATACGTATACTATGTATATCCTTGAATCGAGGATTTTCTCGTTAGAATTTAAGGTGAAAAAGCTCAGTGTCCCTGAGGCGATCAGCTTTCAGTTCAAAAGCGGATCAATGTATCTGTCGTTAGACCGGACTAATGAGATAGTCCGTATTCCCGAAACACAGTTTGAACCAATGACGAACGACGGCTTCGATTTGCATGCTCTGAATGTATAGTTTAGAGCATATATATCTGCACATGTACCTATATCCTACGTCAATTCTAATTCCACACTCGTCGCTCTATCTAGGTATCTCTCCATGAACGATTCTGAAACACACGTGCGCTCGCTCACTTTCGCCCAACGTTCGAGATTTCGTTATCGTGCAATCGCTTGCTAATTGATTTTTCGCCTCTCAACCTGTTTGCTGAGCCATCATCATCATCTGTATAGCCATTTGCACGAGCTTTAGAATTGTATCCGGTACGACGGATTCGCTTATCTCTGTATCGCTCGTTTCGTGCACAAAATCGATTAATCGACGACCTATGTTCGAAATTTGAAAAATTGTGCTCGTGAAGAACTTGTTGAAGATTTTTTGACATCAACAAGTTTTTTAACACGATCGCTGTGGTGGGGCCCACCGTTGGGCCTCGCCGCACCTGGAGAAAGATCATCGATTTCAGCCTGTGCAGCAAACGTGTTAATGTAGAATTAACTAAATTGTATAAGTGCCGTATCATAAAACGTCGTTATCATTGGCCTATGCTCAAAATTGGTGTCGATGGTTATTCCTTTGTATCAACGCTTTTTCAACTTTTTTTCGAGTCGATTTAGCCAAGATTACAGTTTTATATGGAATCCGAATTCCGTATCACGAAGCCAACGATAAAAGGCACTTTATTAGGAAAGTTCACCTGTGCCATTGGATCGAATCCATTTCAGGTTGGGCAGTGAATAAAATTTGGATCACCGGTCCTTTTGGCGATGAAAGAATGAGGGAATATCGTCAAATTGGGTTGTTTTGGTACGATTTCGTTACTTTTTATTTTCTTCGGTTCGGCATCTTAACATACATTGACAAAACCCACTTCTATTAGTAGTCATTCTCAAGCTTACAGTTTCAGCTTTCGATTGACGGGCTACAAAGTTCAATTTGGTGTGTTTAAGAAGGAGCTATTGGCAGTTGAAGAAGTGTACCAAAGTTAGACCCCGATGGGGCAACTTTGGTACACTTACAAAACAAAATATTTCAACTCTACCCACCACCGTATGAGCGAACTAATTTTAATCGTTCAGAAGTCTTGTTCTCAGCTGTTCGGAACATTTAATGACCTGATAGACCGTCGTTGGATTCACGATAAATCAGAAGGAGCTTTTGTACAGAGTTGAATCAAAGTCACCCTATTCTCGTGCTTCTTACGTAGAGTGGGGTGATTTTGGTACACTTTTTTCATGGTTTTCCTCTGTTTTTCATTCATTAAAATTCTGAATGCTGTAAATACCCGAATGTAACGATGATTACTTCAATATGGTGATATATGTGGTCGAAATGTAGCATTATTCATCCGTAGTTCGTTCCGGAACACTTCTTGCCAGGTACACCAACTGGACCACTTGAGTATCGCTGCTAAATCAGCCTTTTCGGAAAAAGCTTCAATAAACGAGTACAATCGTTCACGCGGGATCTACGGTGGCTCAACACATTGTTTATGCGTGTGCCAAGAGAGGAGAATAGGTTTCAGAGCGATAGAACCGTTTACCTTGCCGAATGCAGCTCTGAAAGTCATTTCTCAGAGGTGTACCAAAGTTGCACCCACTGTACCAAAGTTACCCAATTTGACGGTACGTATTTTTTTATTTTGCCCGGATTAATCAGACCGAGCAAGATCGAATAAAGGGTCAATAGTGTGGACCTGTGAGTAAAAATAAGGATATCATAAGTGATTTTGGTAGATTTTTTCGTCCTTGATGGTTAATATACAAGTTGAACATTTGGTCTCGTCGATCTTGAAGTCGACGTCGAACGGAGTCACTCTGTTTACTTGTATTGACAGGAGCCAGACGTTATGTCTGTGCTCTATTACAAGATCGTCCAAAATATCATGACGATCTAAAGAATAACAAACCTGAAGCCTGATGAGGTCCACAAAACCTAGTGGACGAAACGTTGCAATAAAATTTCCATCATGAAATTTTGGGAATTTATTTAGTTCCCCACCGTCCTTCAAGATCGACGAGACCAAATGTTCAACTTGTATAAAAATATGGATATTCTGCTCCTCTCGACAATAATATTCGTTATTCAGTATTTTCACGACTTTTATTTACCTCTGCACGAGTATCTGTGAATGCCCTACAATTCTTCGGAAAATCCTACAATCGCGCACATTTGAGCATCCGATCATTAATTATACGTTTCCTCCATGTTTATCTTTGTATTAATCAAATTTGAGTTCCATCTCATCACACTTATACCAATTCGCACGCATCTATACCACGTTACAAATTCTTGAGATAAAGAAAAAAAAATTCAAACTAATAAAGCTATACCATTGATGTAGATCTCTGGAGAGAAAAAAGTCAAGAGACAGAGAGAAAAATAAGTAAAGGTTAAAAAGAATTTTTAAAAAACGCTTTTATTCACTGATCCAAACGGCGTGTCGGAGCTCGGCGTAGTGTATTAGAGATAGAATTTGAGAAACCGATAAAAAAGAATCGCGCAGAAAGGAATTGCACGGTACATAAGAAACTATGCGTACACTGGGCAGCACTATGGGTGTCTCGTATTAGAATGTCACATACTCATCATTACGTGCAGCAGATACTGTAGTCAAGGAAAACCTCCCCCCCCCCCGCCCCCACCGCGTACGACCGCTAACGCTCAATTGTCTACCCTCCCTACTTAATTGATTGAAGTCGTCAATCATGGGGTCCCTAAGCGAACGAGAAACAGGAAGCCAAAATCTTGTTCCAGAAATGGGGAAAAAATACCATGTCAGAACTATGGCCAAGGCGAAGTAGAATAAAAGCGTTTAAAAATGAGCAACTCGATGCGGAAGATTGCGAAGATTGAATATTTAATCCAAGTTTAAGCTGACCCCCGTAGTACGGGTGGATGAGTATCGAGCGAGACAGATGAACGAACGCGCGAGACTGAGAAAGAGCACGACGAGCTATAATACGAGCTTCAGCCGGAAGCCGGAATCGTGACGCCAGCTGCTTCTTTAAAGCAATCCTCTTCTATCCTCACTCAGAGTCATCGCCACAACATACCATGCCCTTATATGTCTATATATACAGTAGTTAAGGGGCGACTTGCAGTTGGCCAAAACTCGACCTCCCACAGAGTCAAATATATTCAATTGCCAATTCAGCGACTACGCGTTATATACACCATATATACTGGGTCATTATTCCGGACGCTTGGCATCTGCCTCTCAGTAGAGTGTTTCGCGTACATATATGTATGTACGTGCTTACTGATCCAAATTGCAATATTCTACGTATATATTTATACACACATACTCGTATCCTCTTTAATTCGCTGTTACGCAGTCTGTGTAAAGTTGGAAGAGATGCTTTTAGCGTGCCAATTGTCAAAGCTCTTCAACTTGGGTTTGTTTATCCAACGAAATTGGCAGCTACCAACAGTAGAATGAGACAATAGAAAAGAAAATGGGCTGACGGTTAGAAGAGGATATAAGGCGCAAGCTCAATCACTCCGATTAAAAAACTGCTGTGAATATGTTCAAGTTCATTTTTGAGCTTTGACATTCGAACGTATAGTGAATTTTCAATAATTCGATATAAGTTGTTGGTTGGATGGGATGGATTAAAGCTCACTCTGCTGTGTTGGTATAACCTTAACGAGGTCAGATCATTAGCCGAGTGTATCTTTGGCAATGGTACCTTTTTTCCACTCAAAGTTTGCTTTTCCTTTAATACTTTGGAAGTACACGGTCAAAAAGTCTGACTTCAACTTCAAAAACAAGTTCTACTTGCAGCGCTAATGAAAAAATGCTCCGAACTGTATCAACTCACGAACCAAAGCACCAACTCTACTCTTCTATTAACCCTTCATAAACGACAAAGTGTTGAATTTCGACCATTTTAATCAATATACTTTATTCATGCCTTTCAAGGTTCCATCTTTTCGTTTTAGGTTCGTGCTGGCTATTTTGGTTGCATCATAATTGAGGTCTAAGTAACGGTCTCCGAGTCTCCAGACCACTTTCAAAACATCATTCGGACAAATTTTTGAATTTTCAAAAATTGCTCGTTACTGCGCGAACAATATTTCACGTTTTCTGAATTTTTGACCAGGTTTGAGTTTGCAAGGTTTTTCAGTGGTATAAATACCACTCTTCTGTCCAAAAGTGCACCCCTAAAATATTCATACATGACCAAAACTGTGAGAAATCTCATTATGACGCTCTGAATGACCCGGTCAATAAGTAACGTTCTCGAATACTTTATGAGATTCTACGTGCACTGGCCTGAATTTCATCCATTTCGAAAAATGGTAATCATCTCCCTTTTGAATAAATCTTTGAATTTGGAAATTCTTCCATAATCCTTCATTTTGCCCTGTCATTAACGTATTAAATATAACCCCTCACAAAACACACTCTCGAATTATGAAAAATTCCACTCTGTGAAGAGTATATTATCTACTGCTATACTGCAGCACAAATTTTATCTTCAAACAAATTGTGTAATCTCTCGCAATATCCAGAGCACGTTTCATGCGTACACACATGCATAAACCTCACACATACATACATAGAGATTCGTACATAAATACGTGATTCCCATCAGTTGACTCTCGAAAAAGCTACCGCACACAAAACCAGAGTTTCGACAAACCCACGCAGATATACTTATTCTCATCTAACTCCCACACAAGATGGATCAACAAAGCTCGAAGAGAGATAATTCTAGATAAGAATTTTCCTTCAGTATTCGTATATCGGGAGTCGCAGGTAGAGATTCTCAAACTCACTGGATTACCTCACGGCGGATTACCTAGCATCAGCAGTAGCATCAGTAGCAGTAGTAACAAGAAGAGGCTTTATTCTCGAGCGCATTGGGGTTTCGAATTTTATACGCAAGCCGAGAGATTGAGAGAGTTTCCATTTAGAAAGCAAAAAAAGCTTCTCTAGCAAAATCTCGATGAGTACGAAGTATATGTAGGTAGAAGAGGTAGTGGTGTTAGAAATGAGCAAGAGAAACGTCAAAAATCAGAATCGTACACTCCGAGGTTGGGCGGACGACAGAAAGCAATGAAGCAGTGCAGCACTTTGACCTCATTTCCGACAATTTAACACGAGCTCGCCAGTGTTCTCTGTATATACTCCCCCCCCCCCCCTTTTCTTCTTCTCTTGCAACGGATGCATTCGACACGTGTTCCTAGCGTATAGCACGTAGACACCAAACTGCTCTAGCTGCACCTCCCGCCACCAATGTCCTCTATATATATATACACCCTCATTCTTGGTTCCGCAACACGTTCGGATGATTCCGCACCCGGAACACCATCTACTTGAGAAATCCTCCATTTTACCCCTCTCCCACTCTTTTTCTTCTCCACAAACTTGCACTCTCCATCATTCTAATTGGCCCTCTCTCTGACTATGCTTCTCTCGACTACTCTCGAGTCGGGCCGCGCCCCAAGCGTCGTCGTCGTTCCTACCGAAATCTCAAGGAATACACTCTTTCATTCCACTCCTTCCACCATTTTCACTCTACCTCATTCTATGTGAGTAGTTTCGTAGAAAATTCAATGTTTGAAGGTCGAAAATGTAGAAATCTCAAATCTCACTTCCGAGGGTTGTAACGAGTCGTATATCGACTCATTTTGGCAATGTCTCATCTTGATGACCCCTAAATTTGAGATATGTCCGACGACCGTAACGAATTCTCTGATGAACTAAAATCATGACTGAGTATGCCAATATGTATAAGTAAGTATATCTTGATCGATTTTCACGCTGTAGCTACTGGGAATGATTGTAGTTCACGCGTCGACCGCCTCATAAAATTCTATACGGAAAAATTGGCGCTAAAGTCGTGGGACATGTCGAATTGGCTTCCATAAGTACGCAAGCGAGGGTGAATTTGTTAGAGTGTAGACGAATCCGTTGGACAATCTGCGTGACTTTACTCGATGGTTTGAGCGTTGAAATTCCACCTCATTTTTCTTCTCCTTCTTCGTGCAATTGGCCTGTGGACTTCAGTCCTCTCGCCATTACCGGGTATAGTGTAATTCCACCTCATAGGCTCGGGGTTAATTGACGGTCGCGGCCAGTGGCGGATCCAGGGATCGATCTTGGGAGGGGCGATCGGGTCTTGGGAGGGGCGATTTGCGAAATTTTCCGGACGCTTGCGTTGCCGCGCGCGCGTCCTCCTATGTTCCCCGTGCCAATTTTTTTTCCTTAGGGGGGGGGGGCGGTCGCCCCTACCGGCCCCCCTGGATCCGCGCCTGGTCGCGGCGCGAGTTCCTTCAATGGCTTCCTTCTTCGGAGTTAGAATACCAAAATGCTTCAACGAACTCACCTGACAAGTTTCTAAGGTGTATTTTTGATTCTTCGAAACGCATGGAGTATAACTCAACTCGCGCACGGGTCTAAATATTTTCACTCATTGGAGCCATGAGAGTAACACAAAGAGACTAGGTATCGTGGCACGAACGTGACATTTCGACACTAAAATTGATCTCACGGCCGAACAGTTTGAGCTAGAGCTTCGGGTAATGAAATCTTGATTTGACTACCAAATATTTTGAATAAACCTGACTAGGACGTTTGAAGTCTCGCGTTTGGGGGTTGCATTGGTACCACGGGAAACTGACCAAAAAATTGAGGAAAAGTGGATTCTCGCAAAAAGTACTCCCCAAAGTGTGAAATCTATTTTCTCAATAGGTTTATTCGATTATGCGGTTCGGGGCGCACTGGGGCGCTCTAGAGCGCTCTGGAGCGCCCCAGTGCGACCCAAATCGAACGAACGTTCGGACAGTTCACACCAGGGCGCTCTGGGACGCCTCTGAAATATTTCAAGCTGTTCCTATGGTTATGCGTGTATGCTGAGATGAAGAATCTATCGGAGCGCAATCTATCACACATCCATAACCATAGGAACAGCTTGAAATATTTCGGAGCCGCCCCAGAGCGCACTGGTGTGAACTGTCCGAACGTTCGTTCGATTTAGATCGCACTGGGGCGCTTTAGAGCGCTCTGGTGCGCCCCAGTGCGCCCCGAACTGCATAATCGAATAAACCTAACACTTGAGGGCATGGAAAACTTGCGCCTGACGAGTTACTCCTAGAGAAAATTGGTACGAGAAGGCCTGAAATGAAGAAAATTCACTTTTATCGAGGAAAACTGAGAGCGAGTAAAATTGTAAGCAATATTGCACCACGAAATGTATGTTCTCAACGTACACACAAAAAGTGGTCTTTGAGCTCTTACAGCAATGGGATTTGGTGCTCAATACCATTATATTTGATAACTTTGCTCGCTCGGATCGCGAACGAGTCTTACTGTGTATCTTCACACTCGTAAATGCTGAAAAAAAGCGCCAAAGAACGAAACTGACGTGATGATAGATTCTGAAACTGACTCTGAACCGGAAAAGTAACGCGATTACGCCAAAAAAAGTAGAAAAAATTCATCGATAGCTTGTGTACTTGTTCTCCCAATCCTTTTGAGGATTCGAACTAGGTGGCACACATTATTTCAACGGAGGTATTGCTATAAGGTAAGTGTGCCTAATATGACCCCACTACTTTTGTTTCGCTCATAGTTTTGGTTCATCTCAATATTATTCAACGTATCTTAGCTCGCTCTAGAGATAATTTTAAGACCTACAAAATAAGCTAAGACGCGTTAGATTCAAAGGAATTGGAGCCGAGGCATGTTGATTTTTGCAGGAAAAGATTTTTTGCGAGTTTTTGACAACGTATTTTCCTAATATGCCCCCATAGACATTTCGCGATTCTAAAGCTCTGCAATTTCGATATCGGTTTTGCAAATTGTCATGATTTGAGGTATTATCGATGATCTAGAGTGCACATAACCTCAAAATTAGCATGAAAATCGATTTTTAACATAGTTTACGAGATCTGGTGCGTTTTGAAGGCTCCATGCTGCTGGAAATCGCTGAATACACTTGAATATAATGTTATCTGGATGAACAAGTGCTGAAAGTACTTGCGGTATTGCGCAAAGCCCTCTATATGCGGGAAAAGGGGTGGTGGCGTATTAGGAACACTGCACTTTTTTTTAGTGATGTGGGCGAAGAATCGACTAGAAATCGAATTTTGCAATTTTGTAAAGAGCATCTCAAAGTTGAAACAAAAACACAGAAAATGGGCTAAAGTACGTTTAGATTGGTTGCACCAGTTTTGTTTGGCATAGCTTTTAGTAACTAACAAAAAAGAAGTCGAGAGTACCAAAACCACTTTTTCTGTTCTAAGAAATGCTCGTGTCATTGAGGATCGGTCCAAAATGTTGATTTTCTCATAAGATCTGCGGGTGCGTACATTCGAGAACTTGAGTAGGGGCATATTAGGCACACTTACCTTACGTCATACTATACTACATTGCGGTAAGTTACGTTTTGTAGGGTGAACGTCAATGTTGCCAACGATGAATTTATCATTCCCCACTGACCCTTCCGCACCCACACAAAAGCTTCAACTTATATCCCATTGTTCAATACATACATTAGATACCCTAACCTATAAATTCAATAGGAGTTGAAATGGAGGCACGCCGGCTATTTTCGTTTGATTCGTAAGGGGCCCGGGGATACTCTTGGCTCATCCATTTATACAGGACGAAAACGAAATGAGGATAGATATATATATATACGTACATAGGACGTCTGGGAAAAGAGTAGGTTGAAGCGGTGGCAGTCATCTCGGATTCGGAAATATATTTGAACAAAAAGCTCTCGGATCGTTATATTGAGAGAAGAAAGCTTAGATGGCGGAGAGAAACGATACTCGTTTGTATAAATGTGTGAGTGTTATGGTGAACATGAGATTTTGCGAAAGCTTGGGTTTTCGTTGGACGTTGTTACGTATATACACATAGGGGGCGAGACATCCCGAGTAACCACAACTACATAGAGCTTCCTGAATTATTGATGCGAGTGGCCAGAAAGAGAGAGAGAGAGAGAGTGAGAGAGAAAAGGGAACAGAGAAAGGGGTATCGATCATGTTTTACATTTTGGACCGCAACGCATCGGTTCACGAAACCACGGATGGGTAAGCCTTCGACTGTCTATACTCTTCGTACATATAGATCCAATTCGATGTGCCCGAGATGCGAAAACCGAATCCAACTATACGTATATATTGAGAGAAAAGCCAATGATTGTGGGGCTTTCTGTCTATCGCTCATGAAAGATTCACCACGATTCGATCGTGTCAATCTGGTGTTACTGCAGGATTGCCCGTTGAAAGCGTTTTCATGCATATGTCGTCATATCTTTTATGATGTTTCTCACGCGTATTATTGTGTCCAAGTGGTATGTGTAATTTACTATTTGTGGCAAAGTTGACAATGAATTTTGATCTCTTCGATGTGATGAGACCCTTCCATCGAGTGTAATCACCGAACCATGATAGAGAAATGCAACTAATAACAAATTATCACTTTTGCAATGAGTTTTCATAAAGTGAAGAAGAAATCGTGGTAGATGATTTACTATCTTATTCTATTGGATATTAGCGACGGCTCATTTGGGATCGTACATTCCAAATGGTCCAAAAAAGACTCGGAAGTCGTTTAAGATGACTTGGGATTTTTTCGAACGCCCATCAATATTTAACCCTAAATTAAAGTAGTGGTAGCTATTTGGAACCCTAGAAATTTCAATCGCATCACAAAGGCGGAACTCATTCTTTGGGAATCGCTTGAGAATCCTATATGCAATTCCATATTTTGGTATCGTCAAATTAGGTGAGTTCGCCACAGTGGGTGCAACTTTGGTAAATTCATGAAAATTGACTTTCAGAGCTGCGCTTACAAGGAAAATAATTTTATCACTCTGAAACCTGTTCTCCCCACTTGAAACAAGCATAAGGAGTGTGTCGAGCCACCGTAGATAAGCTTTTTTCGGAATGGCTGATTTAGCAGCGATACGCGAGTGGTCCAGTTAGTGTCCCTGTCAAGAAGTGTTCCGGAACGAACTACGGATAAATGATGCTACATTTCGACCACATATATCACCATATTGAAGAAACCTTCGTTACGTTGGGGCATTTACAACATTTAGAATTTTTATGAATGAAAAACAGGGAAAAACACCATGAAAAAGGGGACCAAAGTTACCCCACTTTACGTAAGAAGCATGAGAATAGGGTAACTTTGATTCAACTCTGTACGAAAGCTCCTTCTGATTTATCGTGAATCCAGCGACGGTCTATCAGGTCATTAAATGTTCCGAACAGCTGAGAACAGGACTTCTGAACGATTAAAATTAGTTAACTCGCATGGTGGTGGGTAGGATTGGCATATTTTGTAAGTCTACCAAAGTTGCCCGGTCGGGGTCTAACTTTCGTAGGTACACTTACAGATATGCCAATAGTACAGAGATATCAAATCATTATTCTAGAACCTGTCAGTCGAGAGCACACGGACAGCTGAGACTGTAAACTTTCGATTGAACACTAATTGAGGTAGTTTTTGTCAATGTACACTCGGCGGTAGTTGATTTTTTCCGAGCTTGCGACCAGTTCTGCCGATCACAAAAGTAAGTTGTGAGTGAGGTTTTCGGTGCGCGCGCGCAGCCGGCGTAGCAGAAATAGTTTTGGGGCTAGAATTTCGACAACAAGTCGCAAAGACGCGCCCGGGCAGCCGATGTTGTCCGGATTAGTCAGGGTCGAGTCCTTGAAGAAGGCATCCGCGGCGGATTATGTCCCGTCCTCCGAGTCCACCAGGTGTTAACAGGACGAGGTCGAAGTTGGGTTCAATGTCGCAGTGCGTCACAGCAGAACAGATGCCTAACATCAACCATCGGTTTCTCCATTGTGTTTGTTTCTGTCAGATGAGTATTCTACAAAGTAAAAATAAGGATATCAATCGCAGAAGAGCTCGATTGAAGAGATGACTCTTTATTTTCAGGTTTCTGGTGTATCCGAATCCTCTACGATGGATATGATGAAACCGCACAGGTCTTGGTATCAACAAACTCACTCAATGCTCAAGAATAATATGTATTTAGCAGGTTGAAGTATGATGTGTTTCCACCACTTGATGTTTATACGCTCTCATTCAGCCCCAACACCCAGTAGTGCAGCATTCGAATTCCCAAATACAGCAATAGAAAACTACAAGCTCAGAGTGGACAAATTGGATATTCAGACAGATATTTTTCATTCCATGGTCCTGAAGGTTTAGACATAACTTTGCACATTGCATTGTCCAATCGTGAATTGTTATTGCGGAAATATTCAGAATCTCTCGAAATTACATCATCCTACATTGGTTCAAGATGGAACGTTCTTTAAGGGCATGTGAAAGCTGACTTTTACCGACTGAGCGGACCGTGCTATGAGCAAGGAAGGTTGGGTGAGATATCCTTATATATATCATAAGGACGGGGGCGGAGGGGTATCGTGACTTAGGAGAGAATGTAACTCGACGATTAGTCAACATATCAGTCGCAATACGACCTGATTTATACATAATAGCTGTATCTCTATGCTCGAGTCCATGCTTCTTGATGCATACATAGACTCATGACTGAATACCTTGCTATCTGCAAGTTATACTGATGATGGAGATTACTGATGCGAAGAATAAAGGTTCCCGTTCACATTTTTTATATACTTTCAAGTATATTTTTTATGTGACATCTAGTGATGATTCTGGTGGGGCTCACATTTTGTATATACTTGCATTCAAGTATATTTTTTATGCGACATCTAATGATAATTCTGGTGGGGCTCACATTTTCTATATACTTGCATTCAAGTATATTTTTTATGTGACATCTAGTGATGATTCTGGTGGGGCTCACATTTTCTATATACTTGCATTCAAGTATATTTTTTATTCGACATCTAATGATAATTCTGCTGGGGCTCACATTTTCTATATACTTGCATTCAAGTATATTTTTTATGTGTCATTTTTGTTGAACTATCACTTTCACTCTTAAAAACACATTTTTGTACTATGTGTATTCATTTTGAGTGAAGTGATTTTTGCAGAAATATTTTCCTTGGTAACTTTTTCTCCAAGCAATCACTCGTATGCACATCTCTACACATCCTTGAGTTACTTTGTCAGTTCCAAGAAAAGAAAACCTGTTCAAATCTGTTTTGATTCTGACACCTAACTGCCTCTCGTTGGCCAAAGTCATGTATTAATGTTACCGCTGGACCTGAAAGAATTCTTGATGTTAGTATCACTACTCATGTTTTAGGTATTCTTCAGATTGTATTGAATGTATTATTCAGATTGTAGACTCAAATTCGACTCTATTTGAGACTCAAAACAATTCCAGAATTTCATGCGGAGCAACTCGACAAAGATAATTTGTTCCAAAAATTTTGGGATACAAAGTTCAAGATTAATAATAAACAACTAGAAATCAGTAAATACAGATAGAAGCTATGAAGATATTATTGGAGTACATACATTCATGACATTCATGACATTCCTTGAAATGAAGATGAAATCACACCGCTGGAATACAAACATAATTGGGAGCTCGTAGCATACCCAAGATCAGCTTTCGCTTTCGAAGTCACTCAAGCAAGCTATTCTGAACAAATATTTCAAGGTATTCTGGTTGAAACCTTGAGAAGAATGATGAGATTGATCAGAGATAATATAAGGGCACACAAATAACAATGAGTTTCTGAATTCCACCAATAAATCCATGGTATTATGGAATTTACCATCTAAGTTCCCAATTTCAAGTCACAAAAGCTCCACAACTGAGCCAATTCTCAATAGATTCAAAAAAGTGAATATGAAATCACCCCTCTAAAATACAGGGATCTCAGCAGACAAAAGTTGGAGCTCATAGCAATGACCACTCATTTACTTTTGCTCTAAGAGTCACCCGGGTGCGCCATTTGATCTTGGTAATTTTAAGATATTCTAGTTGAAACCTTTAGTAACATGGTGAGATCAATCAAATATGTTCCAGTGATCAACTCATGACAATAAGATTCTCAATTTTATCATTTCATTCTTTGTAGAGTGAAATCCACCTTGTGACTTTCCAACTCCGGGTCACAAAATTTCCAAGACTAAGCTCTAATGCTCAATAGATCTAAATGAATGAATGTGGATTCACCCCTCTATAGTACAGGGATTTTAGTAAACACAAATTGAAGCTTGTTGCAAACTCCAAATATTTACTTCTGCTCTAAGACTTACCTGTGCTCGCTATTTTCACCAAGTATTTTGACATATTGTTGTTGAAACATCAAACAGAATCATTAGTTTGTTATGATATCATCTGGAGGCCTTCACATTACAGGAACATTCTGAGCTGCATCAATACATTCATAGCACAAATAGCTAAAGTTTGGTGAGACCGAAAGGTTGTAAACCTATCTGATAAGCTATCTCATGAATCTGTGTAGAGATAGCATTTTTTGCAAGTTTGGTGGAAGCATGCCTTTCTTCTCAGTTTATCGATCAAATGGTTTCTTCTCTGATCTGTTTTAGTGTATAACTTTATCAATATCTTGAGTAATGCTAACTCCACATTCTGTATATAAATATCTGATGTCCACGAAAGACAATTCCATACCTCGAAAGGCTCAGATTTGGATGTCAATATCAATAAGGCCTTGCCTCACATTACTGTTTCTGTTAATCACTAAGTCACTTCAAGGCTCAGAATGATTATCACTGTCACTCTTATATATTCACTGCTTTTCAAATCAAGGAGCAAGTAATTGCCTCAAGAAACAGGATTGTCACTCAGATTGTCAATACTTGGATTGGTTCTCCTCAGATATGAACAAAGTTATTACTATTTTTCATAAAGTTTTGCCAACGAATGAATTTTCTGTTCCTGATTCTTATTATGTGCAAGTCAAATATAAGTACCGCGCGACAACTCACGACAGTCCATCATCGTTCATTCAAAACAATAACAACAACTGGTGTGGGCGGTAGATGACCTAACCCAACCTTGCCTCGACTCAGCCAAAATCACAGCTCATGGTCCTTCCGCAATGTCATACTTCTGATCATTTTCTGGACTCTTTGAGGACGATTTCGGAAAAAGTACTCCCAAGTATGGAAGCTTTCGGATGTGATCTATCATTTAAAAAAAGAATCGATATAATTGATTGGATATTGCCTTCAAACTTTGGTTTCGAAGTCAGGCGTGTGAGTATTTTCTCATGCAATGGTCAACTTCGAAACCAAAGTTTGAAGGCAATATTCAACCGATCAACTCGATTCTTTTTTTGAATGATAGATCTGATTCTAAAGCTTCCATACTTGGAATCACTTTTTTGAGATTCACCGTAGAACTCGGGAGAAAAATCGATTTGTCAATGGTTAGGGTCGTCGGTAAAAGTTGGCTTTCACATGCCCTTAAATATTCAACCATAAAATTCCAGGTCAGGTCAGTGACAAGATTGGAATCAGAAGATCCTTCATATTTTTGTATTGCACCAGTGGGTACTGATTTTGTGTATGAGTGTTGGTTCCTTGTTACGGTTGTTGACATACTAACACTGTAAATTTGATCCATCAATATAAACCTACCGATCTGAGGCATATGACAGAATAATAGAATTGCTGTGGTAAGTGAAAAGTTATCTTGTGACAATGTGAAGAGACAGGGAATTAACATGAATGATCGAGTTCATTTTTCTTTATTGCAGATTACATCAGCATTCACCAATTCATAGCATAATGAATACTCTTCAATAATCATACTACTTCCTGTGACATGATGGAAAACTCTCGAGTTACATTGTATCTCCTCCGGTATTGAGGTTAGTAAAATAGTGATGTCGTAGTGAATTCAACTTCTTCCATACGGCTTCTTCTTCACTCTTCCTCGAGACTGGGGTGATGTATACTGCCCAGAGTGGTACATGAATCATTGCCACTATATGTTGTTAGGTTAACAACACCAGCATTGTTCACCAACTGTACCATGTATGAAAAGTAATCTCCATCAAGAATACCTTTCCTGTGCGTTGATCTAATTTGCGAATAAAAAATGTCATTCTAAATTTCCCTGACTCTACTCGAATAATAATAATCTAACCCTTCACTTATCACAGCAATTCTACTCTTCTAGTATATGCCTCAGATTGGTAGGTTTATATTGATGGATCAAATTTACAGTGTTAGTATGTGAACAACCGTAACAAGGAACCAACACTCATACACAAAATCAGTACACACTGGTGCAATACAAAAATATGAAGGATCTTCTGATTCCAATCTTGTCACTGACCTGACCTGGAATTTTATGGTTGAATATTTAAAGAACGTTCCATCTTGAACCAATGTAGGATGATGTAATTTCGAGAGATTCTGAATATTTCAGCAATAACAATTCATGATTGGACAATGCAATGTGCAAAGTTATGTCTAAACCTTCAGGACCATGGAATGAAAAATATCTGTCTGAATATCCAATTTGTCCACTCTGAGTTTGTAGTTTTCTATTGCTGTATTTGGGAATTCGAATGCTGCACTACTGGGTGTTGGGGCTGAATGAGAGCGTATAAACATCAAGTGGTGGAAACACATCATACTTCAACCTGCTAAATACATATTATTCTTGAGCATTGAGTGAGTTTGTTGATACCAAGACCTGTGCGGTTTCATCATATCCATCATAGAGGATTCGGATACACCAGAAAACTGAAAATAAAGAGTCATCTCTTCACCAAGAATCGAGCTCTTCTGCGATTGATATCCTTATTTTTACTTTGTAGAATACTCAACTGACAGAAACAAACACAATGGAGAAACCGATGGTTGATGTTAGGCATCTGTTCTGCTGTGACGCACTGCGAAATTGAACCCAACTTCGACCTCGTCCTGTTAACACCTGGTGGACTCGGAGGACGGTACATAGTCCGCCGCGGATGCCTTTTTCAAGGACTCGACCCGGACTGACCCGGACAACATCGGCTGTCCGGGCGCGTCTTTGCGACTTGTTGTCGTATTCTAGCCCCAGAACTATTTCTGCTACGCCGGCTGCGCGCGCGCACCGAAAACCTCACTCACAACTCACTTTTGTGATCGGCAGAACTGGTCGCAAGCTCGGAAAAAATCAACTACCACCGAGTGTACGTTGGAATGGCGAGCTAAACCAAATAAACAGTACCGAAACCGTACCGAAGTTATACAATTTGACGGCAACATTTCTGAAATAGACCGAATCCAGAGTTTAGAAACCTGTTTCGTTCCAAGATATTGTCAAAATGAGTACTCAAAATTCATCACTGACGAAATTCAAAATTGTTATTTTGGACAAAATTCTTTCAAATGATGTGCTAATAGCTTCGTTGCGGTCTATTAGTAATATAATAATGACTTTTAGGGCGTTCTGAGCCACAATCAACATAGTTTCTTCAGTGTTGGGAAAAGTCTTCATTACCTCATAACCCAGAAGAAAGATAAGAGCTTTTCCTGAAATTTTTCGAAGAAAGTATGTGTCCAAACCTAGGGGAGAACATGCATATTGGTTCTAAAATCATTCAAACTTATGAGAGTAATTTCTATATGTGATATGTGGTTTTTCACAAGGAGATTGCGGGGATGGAGCAATTTCGGGACGTGTGCCACTTGGCTTCCACCTAGGTTGCGAAGTGAGTGAATCTCGCTCAGGTGACTAAGGGTCAACGAGGCAAAGTAAGTCATTTTTTACAACTTTATCTTGTGTTTGTAAAAGCACACTTCTACTTTCATCTACAATATACATATAACATTTTATGAATGCGTTTATCAAAAACTTCACCTGTTGGGATCCATTCCGGGAAATCCTCCAAATTCGACAAGAATTGTCAAATCTCAGGCATGATATTTGTATACTTGACTTTGAAGACAACATAATATTTGAGATCTGTGCCATAGATGGTACAGTTTTCTGAGGTAAAGTACTCTGTGAGGAAAAATTTCAGAAAATCAGCCTTGATCCTGCAGCACTTTTACCATGGATGAGTAATTTTAATAATGCATTCGCACTATTCTGCATTGGGCTCAGCATAATTGCTAGCTCCATAGTGAATATTCAAGGATTGAGTGTAAATTTCTGCATTTCTTCCAGCGTGGGAACCCATAACCCATTGAGCCATACTCTTTCCCCTAAAGACAAACGAAAGAACACACGCAGTCGGAGACAAACAAGCAGAGATATTCTCAATCATACGGTTAAACGTCGATGTAATCGAGAGACTTGCTTATATTCTGGACGTGCGATACATGCAGCTCTAGCATAGAGCATACATACGAACGAACCAGAGTAAGCACGAGAGGGGAAAATTCGAGCATACCCATCACAGTCGTGTGTCTGGCTGTATTCAACTCAGAGTCGACGTACGCTCTCATTTCTATAGAAGTATGTACAGGCTCGCGGCCGGAAGGCAAAGTGAGCGTTGCTTTTATTTCTGACGTGCAGAGGCCAACCCAGTCAGTGGGCGTTGGCAGTAAAATCGGTATGTTGCAGGTGTGATCTTCCGTTTTCGTCGTTGACGAATCGTCACATACAGACAGTACCATAGCCCGCCGTTCCTTCTCCCCATCCATCAAACAACCCTATACACATCCGCAAAAAAAGATAGAAGGTCGAAATAAAAGAGGACGAGTGAATTCAACCCCCTTCCCCGTCATCACAGTTCTGTAACCAGACTGTGAGTTTGGTGTCAATTTTCAAGCTTCATTCCAAGCTCGGCTTGCAATGGCACTTTTTAATAAAATGTGTCATATGTGGCAGGGTTCTTTCCATCTCGGCTTCAAAATTCACATCACTCGTACGCGAAGTCTGTCGAATTTTCAGAGCAGACTCGCTCGCTCTCACTTTGCAATCTCTTTCAAGATGATGCGAACCGCGAGATTGAGCGTACATGTGAAAATGATCTCGCAAGTGCCAAAAGGTGCGATGGATACCTCAGATATTTCTATATAGACGCCCGATACTATTGGCATGCTAAATGATTTTTGACGCCGTGAATATTGCAATCTAGAGACTGCGAATGTCGTATTCACCTATATAGCCCGTAGTGGGGCTTGGAGATAACAGTTTTGAAAGTCTTAAAATGAGTTTTCAAGTTCTTGGAGTCGCTGTGATACGTGTGGTAGAGATAACAAAATTGAATTTTCCCATAAGTCTTCGAACAATGCAGTAACCAGAAATAGATGAATATTGTTTATCACAGCAACATCCGCAATAACCAATAGCAATCAGGAAATATTTTCATGATTTGTTTGGAAACTGAGACTCTATCTTGAAATGAGTAAGATATATTACCAACGACTCGGACAATGACTTTTCTATCATAGTTGGCTAAAAATACCTCTAAAAGTTCTGGCAAAATTTCTTCGGAAACAATCTTATTCGAAGTAAATTTTAGTCAGCATATGGAGTGAGGAGAGTGGACCTCTAGGGGTGCATCGAAACAAAAAATACGCTGCTCAAAGAGATTAGCAGGATTTCCTCATATCGATATGTGACCAATTTATTCAATGAACGAGCACGGACATGCAATGACCAACAAAGATCAATTTTGAGTGGACCACCAGTGAGTTCGTTGGAAGAAACAAAATATTGAAGACCCTGTGAGTGAAGATTTTTTGAACGAAAAATCAATTTGAGTTATGAAATTAGAGAGGAATCTCTTGGCACGAATACAACCTTTCCTCTTTGAGAAAGTAATTTGCTACAAATCCAACACAATTTGTGAAATCTTTTTCTTGAATCAACTTTTGATTCTAAAAATCTTCACTCACTGGGCCTCCACTATTTTGTTCCTTCCAACATGATTTTCCGATTGTAGTTCATCTTCTTGTCTATGATCATCATCGAGGAACCGAAAAGAAATTATATAAGGCATCTTTCATATTCATGAGCGTGCGTTGCTTTTTTCAACCACGGTTCATCTTCGACTCTTCAATTGATTTTTTCCAAATTTATCTGGGTGTCAGATAACCACTCAAAGATATGCCGAGAAAATTTACAGCTTACTATGTTAAACTGTTTTTAATTCATGTTTCTTAGAAAATAGACAATTTTATTCATTGAAAATTGGGTTGGGTTCTTCAAAAACATCTTCTAAAAAGACATTCTATTAGACTTCAGAGTGAGCTATGGAAATGTCCATTTCGCCATGACCGATCGATTGGTTGATAGGGAATTTGGTAAAAATGGATAAAGACGGAATTTGCAAGTAGTATTGCTTTCGACGACGATGGAAAAATTTATGTTTGGAATGGTAGAATTGGATGGAAATAAAAATTTGGCAGGCGGACCTTGAGAATAGACCTTAAATAAAAAGTTTGGCGATTCAAAGCGAGTTCAAAGTGTGAGACGAGTTGTCGAATACTTGTTATTGTCCAACTTGTATTCCTCAATCCGTCACTTAGCCCAAATCATAAGAGAATCGGAGAAAAGTGGGAATAACTCGGCCGCGGGAACCTCCTAACCTACAATATACGCACATTTTCATTTCCTACTTTCTCCGATTCTATTGCAATTTGGGCTTAACGAAGAGCGAACAAATCTAAGTTCGATGATAACAGATATTTGTGCGCTCGTCGTTTAGCCCAAATCGCAACAGAATCGGAGAAAGTTGGGAATGATTTTCAGCTTGCATGGTGACCGCATCACCTTAACTATTCGACGAAAAAATTCCGAAAATGGTTGTGTAGGTGGTCTATGATTGGATCAGGCAGTTTTGGGGAAAGATATTCGACAATAAAATAATTTTGAAAATTTTGAAATTTTCATTCCCTGAGACGCATAAATCGATAACAGTTTGATAGAATGAGCTGTAGATCCTTTCAGCACATCCTTAGAAGGCTATCTAATGTCCATATAAATTCCGAAAAGATCGATAGAAGGTCCAATGAGAATTCGCTGACTAAAAAAAAACACACTGACACACATACTAACAAACACGTCGATTGTTCATTCTAAAAATCTTCACTTACACAGGATCAGTTCTGAACATTTTGTTTCTTACCCTCAGAGCTTTCATTGTAGGTGAGATTCCCCCCCCCCCCCCCCAAGCTAATTGGTGTCCAAGAGAAATAGTTATTTGTGAAGACGATTCATAATTTGATGTGTATGTTGTTTTTTTTTCGTTCACGCGTTCTCCTCAACCCTTCAATCGATCTTCCTGAAATTCATGTGTGTGGTGGGGGACCATTTAGAGTTGTGCTGAAAGGATGCTGAGCTTCATCTATCGAACCATTTTTGATTTATCCGGCTAAAAAGATAGAGAATGTAAAATTTTCGAAAATTTGTTTCGATTTTTGAAAAATATCTTCTAAAAAGACTACCTGAAGAAATTCAGAGTGAGCTAATAAAATGTCCATTTTTCCATGATCAATCGGTTGGTTGATACGAAATTCCGTTAAAGTGAATAAAACACGAATGGCAAATTAATGATTCAAATGATGGAAATGGATGAATATGAAATATATTCATTAACCAAGTCAGGAAAAATCGCCAAGAAATGTTTGTTGATGTGACTCAAATTTTGGTATGAAAATTGTGGACGAAAATATTTCTGAAAAGAATTATCGATTTTTCGAAAATTTTGATGTTTTTATCTTCTGAAACGCATCGACCGAAAACTGTTTGATAGAGTGAGCTGCGAATTCTTTCAGCACATCTTTAATGCTCATCTACCACACATATGCATTTCAGAAAGATTGATTGGAGGGTTGAGGAGAATGCATGAATGAAAAAAAAGTAGCATACACGCACACGGACAATGATCAACAAAGATAAATTTTCATTGGGCTAGGGATGGTCTTGAAGGTAGAACCTCCTACAATCGAAAGATCTCGGCGAGAGAAATGAAATAGTGAAAACTGAATCTGTTTGAGCGAAGATAAAATTGATTTGAGTTGAAAAATCAGAGAAAGATCTCTTGTCACGAATACAACCCTTCCTCTTTGAAGAAGCAAAAGTAGACTGACTACTCTCATAGTTTGCACAAGAATCATGAAGCTGTAATGCATTGTTGTAGATTACTAATGAAAACAATAATTACGAGCTCTCGTGTGATATGGTGATGAAGTGTTCTTGTTCGGCAATCAATTATGAATAATTTTACGTTGAAATTAATTACAGACAGACGGTAAACATCATTCTGCGTCAGAGGCCGAAGCGCTCGCGTGGAAAATTGTTTCGTAAATTGAATACCAATTTGCGGCAGTTTCAGAAAGCTATCATGCAGTGCCTCTGCTCCTATTGATAACATACTCATTGGCCACTGATATATATAGCTATCAATATAAATTTTCAAAGCAAAATGCTGATGAAAGTCATAAAGGTATGATGGGACCAATTATTTAATGAGTAAGGATTGCACCTCTGGTAAACACTAAACTTGATGATCTGCAGTCATAATGAGATCAATTGGGAAGCTGGGAAGGAAAAAATACCATATCATTCGAGGCGAACAAAGAGCATAGTCCAAGTCTTTTGGAGGTGTATTAGCAGCCAAGGCACAGTCTAATTTGAGGAAAAATCACTTCGAGCAGCTAGTATTACCGCGTAGTAATATCAGGGGTTTATTCGTTGATACCAGTTTACAGGGGTAAGTTCAACCTTGCAGAACACAGATTTTGACGGAATGGGAGGAATCGTCTTGTTTCAGGGAGGAATGAGGGTGTCCCAAAGGGTTTGATATCATGGACCTTTTACTGAGATAAAACTATGGCGTCATTTAGGCTAATACTGATATACTGAGTATGATAATCTCCATATCCGTAAGTCACAATTAGGCTGGAAATACCCTCATGACTCACCAAAGCAAGATGATTCCAAAACTTTCATCAAAATCTGTATTCCGCAAGGTTGGACCTTACTTTATTAGCTCGAGTAATCCTGGCGAAACTATGGTTATGTGTATTTGTCTTTCACGATTACGTAGTCTAGCTTTCTCATCGCGCAGTCTTTGCCCTCAACACAAATTGACACTCAATACCCAGTATTTAGATTCAGGAGAAAATGAAGAAAATACCTATAATCCGAGAGAAATCCACCGAGAGAACTTCTTCAGTTTCTCACCGTTAATGGAGGGTAAGATACGAACAGATTTCTATGCCTCATTGTTCAAGAAATCTATAACGAAGTATCGAGGCCTATTCTGCAAAGAATATCGACAAGAAAGACTGCGATCTGTTCGGTTGATGGTATGGATGAAACATCGAAGAAATTATGAATTTGAAGACGTTGGGATGGAGTCTAGGTAATTCTTATTAGCCAAGAGATTCAGAAAAAAGTGTTGGTTAATCAATTAAGACTAAAGGTTCTTCACTGGCAAGTGACGAATGCATGTGATTTTCCGATAATAAGCTTGTACTCACTCATTTTGATGATCTCGTTATCACTTTCGTCCTTACTCATAACAGAGCGACTCACCTGAAACAAAAAATTTCGGTTATTATGACATAATCTGTGGCATCATCTAGAAAAAGATTTCTATCAAATTTAATAAGTGATCTGTTAGGATTACATGTATGTGAATTGTATTCGTCAGAAATTATGTCCATGGAGGCAGGGAAGCATTGAATCGAGGGAAATTGGCACTGCAGTGGTTGCACTTCACACACTGATAGTCCGGTGTGCCTAGAGCATCTAGCATAACTTGAGTTGATTTTCCCTAACAATTATAAAAACACATCCACGAGATCTCATCCTAATGAAATCTAATATCTTGATACCTCGTTCACCCTCCAGTTCTATTAGTGAGAGCTACGAGGACGCATTTTGAAATGTACTAGTGTTTGACTTACCGCAACTTGTTACAACAGACACATCGATCGGACCCAATCGAATGCTAAAAATTATTTGAACATAACTCCAATAAATTGTGAGATTCCAGTATTCACACATATTATTACGGTCTTTAAACTAAAAAATCATCTGAGAGCGGTGACGGACCGGTATGTGGCAAATGGAGCTTGATAGAGCAGATGGAAAATCGACAGAGGAAATTCAAAGAGCCTGGCAAGCGGTAAAGAAGAGGAACGCAGAAGTGACCGAATAGAAAGCAAGAGACAAAGAATCAGAAAAACGAATCCTCCGATGTAAATAGATGTTACAGCGCAGACGGGAACCAAAGGAAGAGGATAAAGGAGGCAAAAAATGAAGATGCGCCTCGGCTTTGGTTAGATTAAAGCCTGGAGGTATTCTGATGAATTTTGTATGTTTTCGTGGCAGAATGTGTAAGATGAGATGCATTTCCAAGCCACAAGTCCTTCCTCTCTTCGGTGTCAAGAACTTTTTTTTCATATCCATGCATAAAGTAAATCGAACTCCACGAGATAAAAATTCAAACCTTGTTTTACGAGATCAGTGAGCTTAAACTCTTGAAATTACCAAAAGTGTAGAAGTGAGTTATTTATTTCTCATTATCTATGTCTGAGTTCCTAGGATTTCCAGATGTCTACAGACCAGTGAACACCCCGTTATTTTGAAGGTTCGAGATTTGAAAAAGCTCCTTTAGGTATAGACCATTCTTCATACAAACTCCAAGTCCCATTAATGCTCTATAGTTTGAAATCGTTTCATGTTCAGAAAATACACAGGAAATTGATTTATGATTCCCCGAATTTGGATTGAGGATATAGAGTACTACATTGATGTAACTATATAGGGCACTCCCTAATGCTTGGCAATAACTATCCGATGGTAGTTTGACGGCTGGATAACGACGCGCTTAACGCGTTCCTGAGTATAATTAAGCACGATGTTACGAGTGATTGAGCCATCTCACTGCCAATAGGTCGATGAGCGTCCGCTCAATATACGCCTACCTACTAATGTCGAATCGGGTCAAATGTAGTAATTTTTGTACGTTTTCGGTACTTTTTATTTTGTTTGGCTCGGCATTTCTACAGACTGTGACAAAACCCACTCATAAGTATTGGTTGTCAATTTAAATTTTACAGTCTCAGCATTTGGTTTACAGGATTCAAAATTGATGTGCCTTGCCAGAGATATCAGCAGTCTACGACGAGTACTAATATTTGTTCCGGAACAATTTTTGCCAGACACACGAATTGGGCCAGTCGCACATCGCTGCTGAATCAGCCTTTTCAGGAAATGTTTCAATAAACAACCACAATCATTCACGCGGAATCTACGGTGGCTTGACACATTGCTCATGCATGTCCCAAGTAGGGAGAACAGGTATCAGAGTGATAAAACTATTTGCCCTGCCAAACGTAGCTCTGAAAGTCATTTCTCAGAAGTTTATCAAATTTGCACCCACTGTATCAAAATTGCCCCATTTGACGGTATATGAATTCTCAATTGCAAAATACGCACTCTCTTAGAAGAGATATGTATCATTTAGACAATCATGTCAGTCGAGTATTTCATGATTTTGGATCACATCTTGAGAGTTTGAAAAGGAAAAAATATTCCCTCGATGCAAACGCAGTTTGGCGGCTCGCAAGTAGTAACAGTCGGGGTTTGGTCAGACGAAATGTTTCTATTTGATTTTTGAGAATGAAATACTCATTCTGTATGTCGGTCACAGGATTGATTCAAACCACTTTAATTTAATAGCAGGCATTAACGGAAGCAGGTTGCTGATATTCAGGACGGAAATATCATCAGTGGATAGACACGAGGACACATACAAATCGATTCCGAATCTGGAATTGACATTCAATGCTCAGACATGCAAACGGTAAGAAGGTAAGATGAATAGGCAGAAAATCATATTAACACGTTCAGCGGGATGGGGTCTACTGGTGAGCCCCACGATGTTTTATTTTTCAATTTTTACCAATCCATACTGATCCAAAAAATATTCCTGATAAGGGTCTATCCAGGTGATTTTACTTTGCGTATGGCATGAACAACGAGCCAAAGAAGATTTTGTCCCCATACAGGTATATTTGCCAGAATACGGGAGTCCACTTCATGGCCTAAATAAAATTACGAAAAATCGCCCCCACAGCGAAAGTGCATGATCTATTGAAAATATGCACTAAGCAAGCACGTGTGTTTTCTGCGGTAATGAGAATAATTTCTTCGGATTTTTTTAAAATCTACCACACAATCAATCGTGAAGCAATCCCAGCAATCCTGCAAACCATAGGATTATCCGAAGCTAACTTTCAGTATTCAACGATGAGAGGGGTCGAAGTATACCATGACAAAAGTACCATATCCATACATGTACATTGTGACGTATCATCTGATCGTGTCTGCTCGATCGGAAAACGCAAATTTCTTTTTCTACAAATTTCAGTTACGGTGAGATTCTGTCGAATCCACATCAGGCTGTGGATATGAAGGATAAAAAGAAAGCATTAGTGGATTTCGCACTTTCTATGCAAAAATACATCGTATTGTGCGAGATCCTGGGACATGGCATTAATTTGTGAATGTGCCATTAATTCGTTCACTATTTTATCCCCTTCAGGGGACATTATCGATTTCCAATCGTTTATGATAATTGTTTTGTAGCGCATCGAAAGTATCTGAAAGGATTCTGGAGAATATCTTCCATTGCAGCGAGCATGGAATATCAATGGGGTCTCAAAATGGTATTATGAGAAAGAAAAGAATAAGAAAACGAAATTTTTTCAAAAGTCTAATTTTTTTATTTTTCACCATTTTTTCAGCCCAGAAACATATACTGAAGAAATTTACAGTATTCCGGCGCCCGGGACAATTATGTAGGGAACAGGTTGGGATTAAAGTGAAATTAAAAGAATTGTTGAGTAACAAACGTCTCAGAATGAAACATACATGGAGCTGACTTGTAATCAATCAGAGTAAATTCTCCGATATTTTCAATTTCCTACAATATCTCACTATCATGAATGCATATATATCTCAGTCGGAGTTGGTAATGCTTGTGATGGAGGGTCTGCACCTGGCGCGCAAACTTGTGTATCGAAGCAAATTCAAGCCACTTGCCAGCGGCGCTGTTTTTCATTTTGCGCAAACACGCTAGCTATGACGTATACACTCCGTGAGATCTTAATTGATGTAGAAGTATTGGTGCATGAAGAAAAAAAATTTGCGTCAAAGTTAAAAAACATGACTAGAGAGCGGGTGTGAGGGCGCAAGAAAGAAGGTCACGGTTTGAAATCGAGCACAACCCGCGAAAGAGAAGAAAAAAAAACGAGGAGAGTCAGAATCAGAAAGAGAGAAAGTATCTTAGAAGAGTCGTCAACACTCATAGATGAGCGACTCTGTGCCGGTATTACCTTTCATCTCTTTCCGGTTCGCTGTTTTTTCTCATTGCTTAATGTAGGACTGCATCATACCTTGATAAGTGAGAGAGTGAGTTATCGTCAGATATTCTCACTTCAAACGTTCGTTTTATGCACTCGCGTACTCGACTCTGTCACCTGTTTGGCATCTCCTGAGAAAAAAAAATGAATTGGAACCCATGCATTGTAAATTTTTCTTGTAATTCCGTTGGAACATGAGTGAACGAGCTCAATGTTAGCACTATATCTCGGTGCGACTTCAATCTCCTTTGTGTAATGTTATCTTCTCTTTGAAAGATCAAAATTCAAACGAGTCAGAATGGATGGATAATGGAATTGTCTGATTTGCTTCCGGTCCTCTTTCATCATCCGCGGTATAGTCACAGAGAAAATTAGGATTAGATACTCAATGTGATTAAGGTATAACCTAACGCTCTGGAGTCGATGAGATTCTTGGTTGAGATTCAAGTTAGCCTTGTAATGACGATGACGTCATAGGAAGTGGGTCAAATTCGATTTTCAAATTGAGACCGTAGTTTGAATGTTACAGTGACGAATGTATGCTTTAGAAAGTATAAAATTTCAACTTTCATGCGATGCAATGTTATTCTCGTTATTTTTTTCGGTCGAGAACTTTACTAAAAGTGTAAGTCATTCAAGAAAATTTTTCGTATCATTGGTTGATTGATATATGTGGCCATTTCCACGTAACCATGGAAGTGAGATAGAACAATAAAAATAAGGATATTATGAGTATGCAACGGTATGAAAATTCTGGAAGAATCAAGATAAATCAGAATTGCAACTCTCCTCGGCATGACGTTGGAGCAATATTTCCGAATCATTAGTGGATGAATCATCTTGAAAAGACGTCTTTTACGCGTCCGTGCGACACGCGCGGAGGAGCAAAATCGACCAACTTTTGAATGACAATAATGAGCTTAATTATTGTTCGTGAAATTAAAGTAGTAGTTTTCCACCATTCTACACGTGATGGTTGACCATTGAGGGCATGCGGTAGCCGTGCAACGTGGCCGTAGATTCCTATTTACATCTTATGTCAAAATTTCGATGAGACAAAGGTTGAGATGATTTGTTCAATTATTGTTATTGACTAAATTCTACTCTACAACTCGCCGTTCAGTCTAAATTATAAGAGTGTGGTGAAAAGATGGGAACAAATAGACCTCTGGTACCTCCTAACCTACAATATGAACACGTTGTAATTCGCACTTTTATCCGATTCTTTCGCGATTTGGGCTGAAAGACGGGAAGAGTCATTCAAGTTAGATGATAACAAGTGTGACTTTTCTCGTCATTCACTCCAAATTGAAGAAAACTCCGAGTAAAGTGGGAACAAATCTCAGCTTGCACGGCTACCGCATGCCTTTACATGATTGTTTCCGTCATCCAAGGCAGTCCTATGACGGTTAACGATCAACTTTGAAATAGCACGGATTTTTGTCTGTGTGACATATCCACTAGACTCAGTTCTGATTTTCCTAAAATATGAACGATGATCAAAGAAATGATGTTGGAGCGGGAATCCAATTATGAGATCATTCAATATCCCAGAAATTTTATTAGATATTTTCATCATTCACCAATCAGTTGCATTTTGCAGTTGAAAATCACTGCAACAATTTGATCTCCGATTTTTGTTCGTGCAACATGCTAACTTTTTTGCTCCACAATTTAAAGTGAGAAGTTGTAAAAAATTTTAAAACATCCCATTGACTCAGCCAGCCATATCTGCAATATTGAAATGGTTTTACAATTGTGCAATAACGAACTGATGAAGTGTGAACAGTTGTAAGGTAAGTGTACCCAACTTGCCCCCATTAAGGCTCGAATTCATAGTTGTTAATCCGAGATCAAGATCGTCGGATTAAGAGCACTGCGATCGCTGTTCCCAGATGCAAAATGCCTTGCCATAATCCAACGACTCTCATTTCGGATTAACGACTATGAATTCCAGCCTAATCCATTTCCCCAACAACTCTGGTCTACCTCAACATTTTCCAACGTATCTTATCTCATTTTGAAGCTTGCTTCAAGACCTTTGGAATGAATTAAACAACATCTGATTTCGATGGATTGGAGCCGAGCTGACTCAAATTTCCCGAAAAAATGATAAAAATCAGCGATAAAGTGTTTTCAGTACACTTGCATCGAAAGCCTGTGGTTTCCGCCCCGATGCCGGGGCAGAAAATCCCGCATTGCCGCCCAGGGCAGAAAACGACTGAGCATGCGCATCAGACTGCTACAATGCATGTTCCGACGTTTTCTAACCTGTGCGGTGGTGCGGGATTTTGGTCCGAAATCGTGTCGGAAACCATAGAATTTCGATGAAAGTGTACTGAAAAGAACTATACGCACCTCGGGACGAAAGTAACCCATTGCGGCCCCTCGCGGACGCAGGTGCGTAATATACTATTTTATCGCCGTGCAAGCACATTTTGAGCTTTTTGCAGGTCCCAAACACTACTTCCGACCCATTTTGACGCGATAAACACGTTCTGAGTGGTAAAAAAGTCGTACTTCACGCCCTTTTGAGGTAAACATATGGCGATGTTTTGGTACACTCGATGTTGGTCTTTTTATTTTACAAATCATCTCCGTGTTTTGCACATAGAAGAGCTTCACATTCGAGTTCTGCAACTCTGAAAAGTGGATTTTGAAGGTCTTGAGACAAGAAATCAAATGCGCTGAAGTGAGTTAAGATCGATCGAATTTGAGAAAATTTGGCACCGGTATTACTGAAGGCGATTCCCCCAGGGATTTCTTAGCTGCGCAATCACGAAAAATGGGAAGATCACTCAAAATTTTTTGGAAAACGCAACAATGACTCGAGGTCGATGCAAACTACTTACTTTCTCATAATTTGACATAACAAACGCACTATTCCTGAGATCGGCATATGGGGGCAAGTTGAGTACACTTACCGTATGACAAAAAATCAAAAAATACCGTTCGAACGGTCTTGCAGTATGCGTGGAGATCCAGGATATCCTGTAGAACCAGGATAAAAGCCAGTCTTTTATGTGTTTCCGGCAATTCCAAAAAGTCTGGTAATAGAATGTCGATAATCATTTCCAAGTATCTCAAATCATTCGTCTTGTACTAATTATTATCAATTATCGGATACTCGAGAATTCACTTGAAATCGATTAGACAAGAGAGAAGATCAGCGAGACATTAGCAGGCCCCTAAATAGAGCAAGTAAAACTGAGTTCTCCTATCTCACAGCATCCCAGAGCTCTTGCGTATCGAGTTACTCACTTGGATTGCTCTTGTAAATGTATATTACGTACAAAACCCAGATATATACATGCCTCCATCGAGCTTACCATCGAACGGATGTTTAATGTTATTATCGTTTATTATACATATATATAACGTGACGTCAAAGCGCAACAGCTGTTGCTGTACATAACGCTATGATTACTTTGTTGCTTCGCCGTTTTATTGGCGGTTGACGGGTAACCCCTATATACATATATGAAAATTTTCCAATATTCGAAATTTTCCATGGTATTGCCAATCAGTTATAGGGTGGTTAGACTGTGGTATTACTGTGACTTTACGGCAACGGCATCAGGCATTTTATGATATTCGAAATTTCGCTTCGATCGTACCTGAAATTGACCGTTTATTAAGCACGTGGTTGCCCTGAATTTTGCTCGATAAACCGAAGCCTTACGGATATTGGATTTTCGAAATTCATCTGGAAATCGGAACGATGGGGTTATCGCATCGTGAATTTTTCTATGGATACTAGGAGAATGGAAATTTTGAACAAGATGAGCTTGAATTAATGAAAATTAGCATCTCACCACGATCGCCGTGCAGTGGTAAGTAGATTTATTTATCTTTATTTGAGATAAAAGTCTTTTACCAGTTCGGCCAACACGTTGTGAAATTTCAAATAATCATGAATTTTTCTCACAGTAATTTTACAGAGTAAGATACCGAATAAGAAACGAGGATCGAACTTTTGAAAATTTTCAAAACCGGTGATATCAGATCGAAATTTTACCGATCAAAATATGCAGAACTCTTGAAGTCTCGTCTTCATATACATGCAGTGATGTACAAATCAAAAATAATTCATTGATAATATATTCTCATGCACACAGATTTTACCATATCTTCAGAATATTATGAGAAATTTTGCTGCAGGCAAACATCGATACAGGTCGTCCATATCGAGTATTTCGCTGTTTATGTTGTACAAGGTTCAAAGGTAAGTTTAATCCTTGGGGTCTCGTGTTTCTATATTGCTCTCACAGCATCTCATGTTCCAAAATATAACGTGTAAATATTGGAGGAAACTGTTGCAAATGCTCTTGGTACTCCTATTTCAGTTCAAAGTATGTTTGATTAATTACATACACGGATGTTAAACATTTGGCCTAATTTCTAACTGCAAGATGATGACTTTCTTGTACACTTCACACGCCACAAGTAATTACAAAGTGCTAATGATATGAATTCATCCCTTACGTGGAACATGCAAGCTTTCAAAATGAAAGTTCACTGAGAAATGTGAAATTTTACTCAAAGGAAGGGAATCCTTTACAGACACTCCCAATTTCAGAACTTTTGTCATCACCACGATAACGAAGGACTTTAATCCCGTCGGTAAAACAGATTCAAATACGTAACTCATTCCGCAGATTGTAATTAAAGACAGATTTAATCAAAGTAAGGTTGAAATGTCTCTAAAATACATTCAGAATAAATAGACGAACGATGATAAAGGAGTTGTTTCCTAGTAAGGCAGGATTCCTACAAAACCTTCCAGACAAAGATGTCACTTTGTACAAAGTTGAATCTCCGAGAAAAGCCGTTTCTTCGCAATTCCTTGTACAAAATACACACGCGTGTGGTCTGGGTTGTACAACCTATTGTAGAATTTTGTGCATTGTCTGAGAGTCGGTTTGCTTTTGCTCGAGTTATATGCACTCATTGCTCGTGGCTTTCTTAATCCTTTCACAAGCAAAGGTGGAGACTTTATACAATAGTGACGAGAACTGCTCTAAACCTGCTGTACACATATACTAACAATACAGAACTCTATACTATTTCAAAGCAATGTATTTACGAGGTACACTTAACCCTGTGAATGCCGCACGCGTCTCACATCTTTGTCATCTGGGATATCCCCTTTTGTAAAGTTACTCTCGAAGCTCAGTCAGAGTCTTGTGCACAGAGTTTCATCGTGTGTATTGACAAATGCTGCATGGTCTCCATCCTCCACTCCCTTATTCTTTTCATTCTTACACTTTTAGTATTATTATATAGACTACCACTACTGACTGGTTCTGGCTTGACACATCAGTGAAGAAAAATAGGCTATACATGGACACAAAGTATAACCCATTTATTCGCAAGCTCGCTGAAAAGCTTCACAACACACATTCAAAAAATCAGTTTGAAACTCTTATCCCGTCGTCGCGTCGTCGGATTTTGTACACAGCTTGACGATCTTTCAGTAGCACAATTGTCGCAAGAATTCACAATGGATTTTTCTTGTTTTGTATACGCTGTACGTTTTGTGGGAGCTACTTTCAGGTTTTGACATTGATTTATCCGAGTGAATTGGTTTCTATTTCTTGATTGTATGTTACTTGGGGGATTGTATCGAGGCTTTTCTTATTCGATTTGAGAAAAATTTTTGTAGTCTGTATCACAGCTAAGGGGTATCAAAATAAAAAGTAGATCATGGAAAAAATTGTACTCAATTTGCACCCAATGTTTGAGATATCACGTATCTGTAAGTTTACAATAGCTCAATTCTAGTTAATCCGAATATCACCATATTTTTTTCCACCATATATTGTATTAGTCATATTTTGGAATGATTTTGAGTAAAGTTCTTCAATTGAATTAATCATACAAATTCAAGTGTGAATTAGTCCCTCAGCTGGATACATTTTTGCTCAATGACGATTTCATAAGTTCAATTTATATTGGAATTAAAAAATAGAAGAAGATGGTGCAGGCACACCGAGGCTTCAAAGGTATGAGTTTGAGATCTTGGTTCCGGAAAAATGAGTCACCTCGGAGTCTAGAAATCGCTTATTATTTCTGACAATCGTTATATTTGACGGCCAACTCATCAACTTTTTAGGTAGAACATTCTTATTTGATTGATTCACATACCATAAAATAGTCATAAAAATTTTTCGGTGATTACTCTCAATAGAGTCTCGAACAGTCATGAAAATTCTAAACTGTCACAGAACTATGACTGGTCCATGGACTGGTCTACAATTTGACAGCCCCAGTATCCTGCCTGACATGTGCAGCTGATATTTCAATATTCTTTTAATTGATCACCATATTTCTTCCCACTGGCAATATTTGATAGATGGAGCTCAGATTGGACAATTCTTCAAAGATCGATATCGATACTACTGGAGCTCGAAAGAATATCTCACCATAAAATTCTTTTCATAGACTCCCATCATATCTCAGTACGCCAGTGTACGCTTTCATAACTTCATCCAATTCTGCAAGCCAAAACCGCCTGAATTTTCAAATCGAATTTTTTCTTCTTAGAAATTAATTTCAAGAAAATGTCCCGTACAGCGTCACAAATGAAAAATTAATCCCAAGACGCACACTACAAGAGCTAGTTGAAGAAAACCATTGAAGCACGAAACAAAACATGAGCGCAAGTAGTAGAAAAAATTCATCCAAGAAAAATAGAACGATGAGACTGAAATGTCGAGCAAACTAGTTGGCCTGCATCACAAATTTGTGCCTGAACTTGGATGAAATTCTCAACAGTTCAAGAATGAGTGTCACTGAAAGATGCAAACCAAGACGGAGACCTACTAAATGTTCAAGATAGCAAAATGTAGAAAGAGATAAGGAAGGTAAGACAAGCGACGTCAGAGGTAACGAGTCGAGATGTCCTCGGGTGGTATTGTTATATAAAAGTGCATAGCCCAGCTAAAGCATGAAAGAAAGAGGAACGGCCTCGCACAGCCGAAACAGTGTCACAACGACGAAAAAGACGGTACAAAAATCTACTATTGCTACACTGGGTTTTAGAAAAAGATAGAACCAGAGGGCAGCTCCGAAACGAGCCGGGCACAGTTCATTAATATAACCAACAAGCGAAAGAAAGCGAGAGAAAGAGAGTTGACCCCAACGGCGTTCTATTCTCTTTTTTTTTGTGCCCCTTCCAAAGCACATGCGGCTATTACATAGCTCAGAGTAGACGATGCTGCCCGGGGACGACGACAACGACGACGTAGAACTTGGCATTAATTATTAATGTCACGAGTGCGTGTATTCTACAAACTATAAATCACAACATCGCAACAACCAAGTAGACAACAAATGTAGTCCCATGAGAGGCACGTCTGTGCTACCATTTTACGCAGAGATTCCCTATATATATATAATATCTAAGGTTGGGTTCTTATACTCTTTGGAAGGAAGCTGAAATCGACCCTGTAAAAGGCTCGTTTGGGCCAAAGTGGTACAGACGTCGAGTTAGCACCTTGTAATGCCCCTTTGGTGACGCCACTTACGAGCTGTTAACGATATAGCATGGCTATGTGGGTCGAAAAATTAAAATATTCATGCGCAAGCTTGGAGTTTGGAATTTTAATTAAAAGCGTGCTTGCTGTGAAAGGACTTTTCACGCTTACTTTATCTCGACGACGAAATTTTTTTTGGGGGAGAAATTCTTTGCCCTATGAGTGAATGGAAAACCATTACCTTGCGAAATGATCAAATTAGGGCAGGTGTGGTATAGTGCAAGGAAATTTTATGTTCATCTTTTGTGAATCAGATGGTTAATTGGATGAACGATACAAATTTTAGGGGTATTATAGCTCATTGTTTAAATTTTTATTTCCATGTGTTCAACAATTGTTCACAGTTGTTCTGAATTTATAGACAACATCGACCGGAGCGGATCTCGTGGTTTTTTCATCATTTCGTGTTTCATCGTGGCGTATTTGATATCCAGACACTCACCCTTACCGAATTCTCTCCGCGTTTGCCTAGAAATCATGCCCGTAGAGTGAGGGACAGCTCATAAAAGGGGAAAAATCTGCTCCGGAGAGTTCGACACATTTGTTACGCTACCGTTGTGGTGCTCATACTTTTTTTTGTAAACATAAACATCGAAATTCTAACAATTCATGCCTTCTGCTCTTATTGTTGAGGTGTAAATGTCAGCTTATCTATCGCTGCGACATATTAAATCCCATGAAATGAGTCCCACCAGTAAGATCCGTCGCACACAAAAAAGGAACTGCAATTTCCGGCCTCGCGTTGGCAGATCCAGATTGTCGGAATCACCCATCCAGGTATCGATCACGCCCAACTTTGCTCAACTTTGATGATCGACCGGGCTTACTCCAGGTGACCCTTCCAATTAGCGTCGGTCCATTGTTTGGATCATGCAGAGATCTTTTCAGGGGACAGAATCTAATATTGCAGATCCTTCGCGCTGTACCCATTACTTTACGAAAGAAGTAAAATGATGTGAAGTCGTCTGTGTAACCCCCAAAGTCGAGTCATGCATGAATAACGTTCAACAAATGAATTGAAATTTTCAGAAATGGTAAACATATGTCACGGCTCTTGCAAATCACAAATCCATTTTTTCATTCAATAAGAACACTTTAAACCAATGAGATTCCGTTTTCAATATATTTTATCATACACATAAAGTGAAACATTGATTTCTTTCCACTTGAGGAAAGGAGATGTGTTTTCTTCTAACAAGCTTCCGATGAAGTGTCACATTCTGTTGCCTACTGCTACTCAAGTAGCTGCGACTGAAGAGATTCTCTGGCTTCCCTTCAACAGCGTTTCATCACAGCTAAATATTCACATGAACTGACAAGAACCGATTTCAGAATGATGGTATTATTGAACGTTAGTCTCTAGACCTGTTGGAGTCACTTTTGATTCTCAATTAGTTGAATTTGACTCCTATAGTGAGTAGGATTTACTCCAACGAGTCAAGCATGTACATTTCATATCAAAATGTGCGGATCGAACGATATTGAAATAGTACAAATCGATACAAGGGTGTAAGAACTCTTTTTCGCGTCCTAGTGATGAGTTTCCGACTCGAGCCGCGGACGCGAGGGTCAAAATCATCACGAGCATGTAAAATACTATTTTTCGATGATTTAAGTATCTATGAGATGCAATCTCATTTGGGAAATTGTTGTAATTCATCATGATAATTTACACAAAAGTACATGATTAATCATGAGAAGATAACAACATGATTTAAGTTCTCACGATGCAAATTGATTTTTTGGAAAATAAGCAATAGATATTTCAAACCATTGATAAAACCTTAGGTTCATTTTCAAAATCAATCGCCATTACACAAAGAGGTTTTTCATGAAGAAAATGAGACCGAGTGAATGAATATCTTGACTCATAATAACTCTTTTCAACATCATAATAATTTCTGAAATCATCTACCAAGGAGAGCTCAAAGAGTTTGGGAGCTGGATTGGCTGAAACTCTGAGTGGTATCCCAAGCCGCAGAGATCTATCGCTCAAGCGTTTTCAAGTTACTGGCTACAACTCATGCATTACAGTATTATCTCTATATGCGAGAAAATGACCTCCCGATCGGAAATTTCCTAGGGGCACCCGAACCAAAGATCAGCTCCCTATCAGGTTCTGGCAGGGGTACCCTTAGAATCTGATCTGGGTGTGGCAGAGCTTGGCGACCGTTTTCGATCAGCCTCCTATTCGTTTCTACTCCGGTTACCTGGACATAGGCGCTCACCCGGATCAAACCCTTGGCTGCTCCTGGCATCAATGGGAAAAATTGAATTTTTCAGTGAGTTGCTTGACAGCTCAACTATCACCGCGTGTGTGGAATACTTAACATAATTGAAAGTAAATTGCATCAAGATTTAATTTTTCATTTGTCAGAAGTGGAGTTAACTTCTCTCACTTATATGTGATACCGTAATACCGGGTGATTCGGTCAGGGTGGGTAGGTCGGACCATTCTTTGTCTATGCGATAACTTTTTATCCAGAAAAATAACACAGTATGCCGCAAAATCTCATTTTGAAGCTATGAGTCTCATCTTCAAAATGAGCATTTGCAGTAAGTATGATGTGTGATTTCTGAGTAAAAAGTTATCGCGGAAGCAAAAAGTGTCCCGAACTACCCATGCACCTGGACTTAATTACGCGATTTTAAGGTATAGAAAAAAAAATCAAGAGGTGACAAATCATACACAATCTACCCAATCTTCCATACCTCCATCATCAAAAGGCACGAACCTTCCACAATTTTTAAAATCACACGCATTTTTATTTTTTCTGCCGAATAGTCATCGCATTTTCTTTGAAGTAGGAAAAAAACTGACATTTTTTTATCATGCACTGGCAGGGAATTGGCTTGAGCAGCCCTGAGTCCAGGTAACCGGATCAAACCGTATAGGGACTTGATCACAAACGGTCGCCTAGACCCCCGATACCCGGACAGGGAACCTACAGGATTTAGGGCAATCCGGATGGGGAGCTAATCAAAGCCCTATCAAAGTTTCCGATTGGACTGTAGTTCGTAAATGCTGGAGTATTAGACTTTGCAGCTTTGATTATCATCTTTTGAAGCTAAAGAGAGATGATTACCAGAGTTTGGTCCAAATCTAGCTCCCGAACCCCTTGGACCGTCCTTAAAAGAGTAAAAAAATCCAATAACCACGATGCTAGGATATAGAATCCAAGATAAAATCTGATGGACCGCTCCTCTATCGAAATTTGAGCGTTTAAAATGACATATTTAGTTAACGTAGATTCATCCTTCCTTTACTATAATCGCTACTTGAAACTTTCAAAACCTGATGAACTATGATAAATCCTGCAATGATTGAATAACGGCTTTTGAACAGTCGTAATCGTCGAGCTTTCCCAGTGGAATTGAACGTCAACGCTAGAGTATTAACTCGGCTCGACGAACGATTCACTTCAAGTGTATACGAACCCGAGACTCGTGAAAGATCAAAAAGCGAGCAGTGTGCCAGCTATACGTTTCACCCCTCACTCTCACCCTGCCATACTCTTCTCACATACACACACCCGCACGCACACACAAACACTTGTATTATATACACATATCGCATGTGCCAAGAATCGTGACTGTACACCGTGCAAAGAATAGAAACGAGAGAAGCAAGGCACCTAGATATATATACAGTAACCATACTCGGCTTGAATTTCGCTAAATTTGAGATGATTCTCAAGGACACCTAAGCTCTCTCTTTCTCACTTGATTCACGTGACTGGACGGGAAATCTCTCAAGAGGCTACCACCTACACCTACATAAAAAAATATCACTTCTTTGACTGACGTACTGCTAACTAAAAAATAGAATATACGAAATGAGCTAATGGTCGGACTCCTGTAAAAGGCTAAAAGTGGTAGAGGTCAGTGTATGGTCAGACATCCAAGAATTTCCCCTCTTTCTTTAGCATTATTATCACACATTACACCGCATTTGGTGGAAGAAAGAGATAGTAGTGGAAGAGCAGGAAAGTGGCAAACTGCTTAATCGTCCTAGCGCTAAAAGTGGCGAATAAAGAGTACCACCACTTACATTTGCATTTATTCTCACAAAGAAAGATGGAAAACGCGTTGGACTCGACTATCCTCTCTATCTTACGTAAAACCGCAGAAGGTGCACTACCAGCCATCTAATGATATATATATATAATCGAAAGATAACGTATTCTGAGCTGAGAAAACAATGAGCAAGAAATGGAAAATGCTGGCTTCGATCTGCAAAAAAAAATTATAGAATAAGGGCTAACTCACATAAATCAAGACCCAAGCGGACGCAATATAAGAATGTCGGTGCTTACGCGATTGCTTCATCTGGGTCACTATGTAAATCGAACGTACTCTCCGTTATAAAATACGAAGTAAGAGTGTGTGAGTGTGTGAGAGAGAGAAAGAGAGAACGGGAAAACTGTCGCGAACAAACTGTGCGAGTGGAGGACTCTCTTTCCTACCATCATCCTTGCCCCTATGCATGAAAGCCAAGAGAGAAAAGAAAAAAAAATAAAAGTGTGAGAGGAGGGCCGTTACGCGGGTTATGGCGTGGAGGAGCTCTCGCGATTATAAATTGCCGGCTCTCTTGCGTAGATATACATATCTATATGTATACTCTATTTTACTGTTCAAAAGCGCCCACGTAAGCGTAGATGTGGACGTCGCCGACGAGCTCGAATGGAAAATTAATATACTCACGCTGCAGCTAGACCAAGATAGAGAGGTTGGTATGACTGGTAGAGCTGGATTGGTACAAAAAAAAATATGGTAAAGCTGGGGTAAGTTTAGGGGCGGGTGAATTTTTTTTTTTTTTGGTCGGGATGGAAACTTTTTTAAGGTGAGTCAGTTAAATTTGTTCATTTTGAGCAGTTACGGACATAATTCTTGTAAGAGTAGATATCCAGTGTGATTCGGCTCATTTCGAATATTTTTAGGTGACTTACAAAATAAAATGAAAGACCGTGAAGGAAACTGACCAGTTCATAACTGAACTAGCTTTGCTATAATCCTCATCTGTTTTAAGATTTTCGAATAGATTTCAGATCAAATCGGAATTGTTAGTATTGAGAAAAGTTTCACGTGCGAAACAAGTCTGATGACTCGAAAAAGTTCAGCCACTTTGAAATATTTAATGTGGGAAGCTGTTCGACGTATCCTGGACGCTGAGCTCTCAAAAGCAGGTGACCACATCTGAGCGTTGTGAAATTGTTATAACAAATTTTTGAAATTTTCTACTTAGCGTTTGTGGTTTTCTGCAAAAACTCCGCCCGGCCATAAGAAATGGCTAATCCAAGCTGTAATATTTTGAAACTCGACTAGCAATTTCACGATGTTCAGCGTAGTAAATTTCTCAGAATTTTTCCTTTACAGCGAACACTCTGATAGTTGTGCGGTCTGTATACAGTACCATGCAGAGAAAATGGAACACGGATACCTCCACTACAACAGCCATCACTCCGACGCGTTTGGGTCTACAACAGTTTTTCAAAAAGCACTTGAAAGATGAAAAGAAAATCTATCAAATTATGTGTTTCGAAGATTTTTTTGATCGAAATTTCATGCCTTTAATTGACACTTAAAATTGAAAAAATTCTCATTTCAATCAATCACCCTCCATTTTTATGCAAGTAATGCTAGCGTGAAAATTCTTGTGGGATTTTGTAGTTCGAAAATCCTTTTTTTAAACGTTGCCTTACGATCATTCACAACCGAGTTACAAGCGGACTCGTAGAAAGAATTTCGTACGGGTTGAGGGTAACAAAAATACGGAAGTGGTCATAATCTACGATTTTGACGTAAAATCTTCAGAATCTTATAAAATAATCGTCAGGTTCATTTCAAAGATTGGTCAAAAGGGCTCGAGCCCACCTCAACTAAGGAAAACTCATGTCTAGATACTTTCAATACCCTCAACCCGTAAAAAATTCTTTCTACGAGATCGCTTGTAACTCGGGTGTGACTGGTCATGAGGCAACGTTTAGAAGAAGGATTTTGAAGGTCTTACAATATTCCGCGAGAATTTTCACGCTAGCATGACTTGCATGTAAATGGAGGGTGGTTGATTGAAACCAGAATTTTTCCAATTGTAAGTGTCAATTAAAGGCATGGAATTTCGATCAAGAAAACTTTCGGAACACATAATTTGATAGATTTTTTCCGCATCTTTCAAGTGCTCTTTGGAAAATTGTTGTAGACACAAACACGTCGGAGCAATAGTTGTTTTAGTGAAGGTATCGGTATTCCATTTTTTCTGCAGGGTACTGTAATTTCTTTCTGAAAATAAATTGAATCTGCAAATTCAACATTTCCATAAAAGTACGAGAGGCAATGTGCGAAAAATCATCCGAATATTCTCGATTTTCATATCACAATTGACGAAAATTTAGCTTAAAATTTAGAAAGGAAGTATATTCGTTCTGGTAGAAAGTTTGAGAGAGGTCAGTTTAAAAAAAGTGAAACGAGTTGAAAGTCATTGAACTGATTCTTTCTAATTCATGAAAAATATGAACCCTTTGACTCTCCAATTTTTATATTCGTTAGCTGGATCGATAATTATCATATCATCAATCATATATTATCATTAATTTCAAGCCGGTACAAGCCACTCCATACTATTCAAATTCTAATCAGCTGTTGCACTTATCTCAACCCAAAAATTGCACATTTTTTATCCAATCATCAAACACGTGTCAAGGTGATTGATCATTCAATAATATACACTGTAAAAAATTTGTGGGAAAAACTGCAACCAGTGGTTGCAGTTTTTCCCTCAACCACTGGTTTATGCCAAAAATCAACCAGCTGGTTGATTTTTGGCACAAACCAGTGGTTGACTACCTATCCAACCACTGGTTGACTTTTTTCCTACAACGAATATATAAGTATGAATGCGGCGCCCACGATATTGGTCGATGGTGGTCTCGGGTTGACACTTTTGATTCCGAAAAACAAGTTTCGTCATTTTTTTCACAAACAATAAGAGGGATAAACATTAGCGCCGGTTGCGTATGGACACGACAGCCGCTTGCCTGACCTCCAGGAGTCGAATACACGTCGTAAGGCTGGAGGGTGGATAGATGGATGGATGGGGTGGGACCGTAGATGGGATGGATGGATCGATGGATGGATGGATGGATGGAATGGAACGGACCGGAATGGAACGGAGTGGAATTGAACGGAATGGAAGGGAATGAAACGGACCGGAATGGAACGGAGTGGAGTTGAATGGAATGGAACGGAATGGAACGGACCGGAATTGAACGAAATGGAACGGAATGGACCGGAATGGAACGGAGTGAAATGGAACGGAACGGAATGGAACGAAATGATATGGAACGGAATGGAATTGAATTGTATGGATGTCTCCCATCCATATTTTCCAATTCTATTCCGTTCCATTCCATTCCGTTCCATTCCGGTCCATTCTGTTCCATTTCGTACAATTCCACTTCGTTCAATTCCGGTCCGTTCCATTCCATCCCGTTCCGTTCCACCCCATTCTGTTCCGTTCCATTTCGTTCAATTCCACTCCGTTCAATTCCGGTCCGTTCCATTCCATCCCATGCCGTTCTGTTCTACCCCATTCTGTTCCGTTCCATTTCGTTCAATTCGACTCCGTTCCGGTCCGTTCCGTTCCGTCCCATTCTGTTCCGTTCCATTCCATCCATCCATCGATCCATCCATCCCATCTACCCTTCCACACCATCCGTCCATCTATCTATCCCTCCAGCCTTACGACGTGTATTCGACTCCTGCAGGACAGGCAACCCGCTGTGTCGTCCATACGCGACCGGGGCTAATGTTTATCCCTCGTTGTTTGTGAAAAAAAATGACGAAATTTGTTTTTTCGAATCAAAAGGGTCAACCGGAGACCACCATCGACCAATATCGAGGGCGCCGCATTCATCCTTATATATTCGCTGTGGGGACAAAGTCAACCAGTGGTTGAATTCCAACCAGCTGGTTGATTTCAACAACCAACCACTGGTTGACGATTTTGGTGGAAAGTCAACCAATTTTTTACAGTGTACCGCCATCGCATCGCGTGACGCCGATCACACTATCAAACATGCAACGCCAAACGATTTACCAAGAGTAAAGTACAAAAAAAAAATCAAGGATTATTTGTTCCCTTCCTTACAAAAACTGAGTTATCGTAAATCGAGCTTGCAATCGATTCAACACGACAGATTGTTTAAGGGTGATACTATATACTAAATTCTGCTTGAGAGTCTCGCATGTTGGCTTCGCTTAATTATCGACGATCCATTAATCAAATTGACTTTGCGGATCTGCCCGAGAGCATCAGGACTTTGAGCTCTCACACGAGATGCAAACCGAGCCAAATTCAATTTTGAGGTATATGTATTTGTGTAATGTAAGTACACACGTGTGTGTGTGTGTGTGTGTGTGTGTATTTGTAGGAAAGCGCATCGCTTTGAGTTTACGTAATCCTTGCACTATTGAGGTCTGACTTTGGAGAGTGACGTGAGTAAGAGTAATGCATGATTGATGACCGCAGAATAGTGGAACACACTTATCGTATATACTATACATCTTGACTGAATCGGGTCATTGTATTCTGAGATGGAGAAATACGTTCCTCGAAGCTATATAAAGTTATCTTGAGTATATAGCCAACGGATTGAGAATTCAAACTCATATGGGTAAAGTAGACAGCGTTCGAGATGAAAGCTTGGACGAAGGAAGTCGTATCTTTTTATCGAGTGGAAATGTTTCAGAGTTGGCAAGCATATGGATTCATATTTCATAAGATCTATAGGTTATACACTTTTCCCATTAACTTCCTCAAAGCTTTGCCGTACTCAATACTAGATAGTATCTTAAGGATTTCTTTTCGAAGAAACTTGAGTTGCACTCATCTTTACTCACAAATAGGTCGATTAAGAAACACCATACGCTGTACTGAATTGTTCTTCTACGCTAAAGATTTCTTGTTTGACAAATTCATCCAAAAAATGTCAACATACTCTAATAATATGGTAGTCGTTGTTTTTGAAATACATAAATAGTACGAATTGTTACAAAAAAAGTCGCAGATGTTGCCTATTAGGAATTCCTGAGCACTCTTTTTCGATTTAGGATATCTGATTATGACAAGAACCAATATGTTGTTAGACGAATTACGCTTAGCGAATTTTAAAGATGCAAATATTTACTGTTCCATCTCTGGCTACATTTATCAACCAGAATTCAATGAATAGCGTGTTTTTTTCAGAAATTCGACTTATTTGCAGAGTAGAATATGATCACGAATGATGGAAACAGATTGATTTGATGCGAGAACCGAATTTTCGGGGTATCAAAATGGGTAATACACGAGATGCGAAGACGCAGAGTTTGATCATGCAACATATGCAAGATATCCCCGCAAATTTTTTCCTCAGATGAGTTTGACAGTTGCTAGCGATGGATTAAACTCGATGCCGAGTAGTCTTCAAGTAGATGGCTGTTAGAACGCGTATCCAGACGGAAAGGAGTTGGACGGACTAACTTCGACATCTAAATCCGCCGCAACTACCTTCCCGACTGAAACACGCGCTACTCTTCAAATAGTTATTTCTTCGTCGGGCTGGTTCTCATCTTGAATTTAACACAGGTCAAACTCGTCGACAGGAACTATCTCATTTTGCTCCTGAAATTTTAATCAAAATTCAATCAGACGTGATTGAACAATTACTAGAATGTCATTTCACCATCAAGTTTCGAACCACATAGTCTTAATGAGTTTTGAAATGAGCGTAGAGATGATTACACGAGAGAAACATTTCAGTCTCAGAATTTCATCTTGAAATTTATCAATGCTTTTGATGAGGAATGAAAAATTTAAATTTGAATACCACCCATTCTCACGAGCCATTAAGTGTCGCTATACTCTGTTCTAGAATCAATCAAATTTTGATGGATGAATTAATTGTAGATTAATTTGTTTGATATATTGAAGATAACATTAATTCTTGCTCGTTCGTGACTTCTGTATCAAAATTTACAGACAATTTTCCGGTAAGAAGTGGAAGAGCAAGAATATCGGATTTCAAAGTCTCAAATTTGGAATGAAATGGTATCCACGTATTGGATCTCTCAAAAAATATTTCAGTACCAAAAAGATTCAAGATCCCTCTGATTGCACATCTCGATGACAATTCATCTTCTGTTGTACAGCTAATCTTATAAATTGGGAACTAACCTATGTGTTATTTTAGATGGCGAAAAAAATTACATGACTGGATCTGGAAACTCTCCCGTGAGAATAACACGGAGGAGAGATGTTAGCACTTATTGCGTGTTAGCTCTCAATTCACACCGGATTCATGGAACGAACGGTCTATCCGAACTACCTAGATCCGATGTTTTTTTTTCATTTTTTTCATTTTTTGCTACACCATACAATTCTTAGTAAGGCTTTCAGGCATTGCCTGTATAATAGACATACAAAATCTTCGCATCGATATCAATCATATTACAATATTATAGCTAGATGCAGGAGAAAGAAAAATAATCTGATGTTATACTACTGCAGAGACGATCATGGACTCACAAATATGGATACATACTTTTCAGTCAAACATTTATCCTCGCATTTGTCTCACACTCCCCAAAAAAGGTATCTATTGCTTGATACAACAAGTTACATCCAGATTTGTAATAGATATTCCAATACAAGGAGGCGAATTAGTATAAGTGAGGGCTCACGTCTTTTCGAGAATTTTACTCTTTTTTCGGTGTAAAATTCACATTGCCATAGGATATGGTTCGCATCTTCGTCTGATTCACCATCACATTTACAAATAGGGCTATCAATAATATTGACTCGGTGTATAGCGCCCGCTAAATTATAAAGACCAGCTCAACATCTAGCGATTGTAAGTATCAGTGCTCTGGTTTATTAGTTCTCGATTCGAGAACCAGGGTTCGATTTTGTCCCTATTGAAGCATTCAAAGAATCTCTCCCCAGCTGTGAGACGTTTTATATTTAATTCATCACTAGTGTCAAGACGAGCTTTGTATTTAAATGATTTGAAAACGTTGGTGAGAGGTATTTGGAAAATATCCTGTTCATTTGCAGAAGTAGCAGTTTGGGCTACTAGTTTAACCTCTTCATTTTCTCGGATTCCTGTGAGCGAGGGACTTCGCCTTTTCTTTAGTTTTTCGTGAAATTCAAACATTTTTCCCTCGATTCGAGGACACATCCATTCGTTTCATTCGTAATTTCAGTCTAATGAAAAGATAGAAGTGCACGCAGCGAATTTGAGAAGATGAAGAAGTGAGAATTCTTATATATGACCAGAAATTATATCGAAAACAGCTTAATTAAATGGCTGCGCATTCTGCCGTGAATCAGAGGGGTTGATGTATTACAGGAACTTTTTTTCGAGGAAACTCACTAGATGCAATCCGCCCGAACAACTCTGTGAACTTTAATCATACTCCCATGTAAGTAGATCGCTATTGCATTATAGCTCTCTAAGGAATAATAGAATTCTTTTGCGGGCATTGCTGATCCTGAGAAATTCATGGTCAAGTCTGTCATCATCTAAAGGAACTTATGCGATGATATTAGAATAGTCATATTCCAATAAAACAAATTCATCTCTGGTGGGAATGATTGAGCTAATGTCTTGGATCGTGAGATGCATTCTCGTAGTACCAGAACATTCCTCGGGACACAAATCCCTTGTATCGCGAATATTGAGATGTATATCCCGGGCCCCTACTCATTGGATCTATCCTGGTCTGTCAGCGCATTGGTGTGGGAAATAGTACATTATTACCCTGGGCTCGTACGCCCAGTTCGGGCGCTAGGACAGTTTATTTCCCTCGCTTCGCTCGGGAAATAAGTCCGCCGCGCCCGAAATGGGCCTGCGAGCACAGAGCAATAATGATTTTTCATCATGAGAACCCTAAAACCGCATTTGAATGCAGCCTTTTTAGGTTAGAATGATGAAAAGTTTGTTGTCTCGTAAATAATTTCTGTGTAAAAACACACAGCATGCGCTGTAAAAACCCAGGTGACGTTTCGAGTCGGACTTTTACCCAGGCCCGAACACTGGGATCCCACAAGACCGCTTTGTGAAAACTTGACACTGCTCGCGCTCGGATTGTTTACAATTTTGCACTGTCGAAGAGGTACTACTCGGAAATAACTCCACCTTGCAGCATTTAGTTGAGTGATGATCTTCAAAATATCAATTAGAAAGACTCCTAATAATGTCGGCGCATCCAAAAGTACCAAGCAGCTCAGATTCGCGGAAGCAAGTGTAATAGCCTGACCACGCAGCGTTGCAATTTCCCAATGACGTATCGTGAAATCCCATCAGTATCCGATACTGGATAAGAATCCGACCAGCAAGGATCTGGGTTTTTACATAGAAATTTTTTACACGGTAGGAAGCTACTCGTGAACAACACAGCTCACCAACCAATTATCGAATTTTGGGATCAGCTACCAATACATGGCCGAACCCATCCCTCGGTGAAAGATTCGATTGGGCTTGCCTAGGATTCGCAAGAGCCTGTTAGAGAGCCCTTCGAACACCAGGAGAGTTGGAGTAGGAGACTCACCTAGTGCTTGTGATCGCCAGACGGACTCTATGCTCTGGCCGGCGCTGACTGAGGCCGGGGGACTGTCAAACCCCAGAGTCAGGCTACGAAAGTGACTCAGCCCTTCTTGCGGTTAAAGTCCTCGTACTGAGAAATATTTCATAATAATGTGGGCAGTGATTGAATTTTTCATGACAAAAAACTTCTACAAGGTAGCACTTTGCAAAATGAGTATCTCAATTTTGCAAAAATATAAGATTCGTTCCAGCTTATATGGCACTCGTCAATGTACTTCTACGATAGTCCAGAACTGCTCAGATTGCTTGATCTTATTGCATTCTCTCAATTTCTCCTCTCGAAACTTTTGTATTGAAGAAATAGGAAAGATATACGTATGAGGGCTTTTGGATGAGACTCCCACCAAGTGCCACACAGAAATTTGAAAATATTTATCGCTTTGGAGGATCTATTTAGAACATGGATGACCTATAACTTGAAATTCGAATTGTGATCAAGATGAGCGCCTCAAATACGTGAAGAGTTACGAGAGCGCACTTCTTGCTCTTTGACTGTGATTGAAATGATGCCTGGAAGAATTCTCTTGTTATTGAATTGAACCGATTTATCGGATCTTCCAGTTTATCAATGGTTATTGACTTATAATTGACGAATACTATGAGATCGTTTACGGATTTGACGATGAAATAGCCAAAATCTAGTTTTCAGAAACTACCATCTTACCTCCTTTGGCACGATTTCGGTAAGAAGGTTTCCTCTCGTTGGCTCAGAACTTTGTTTTTGAATCCTGTATCCAAATATCGATCAGTTTGAAGAGTACACGATGATGAAAGGACGCTTCCCAAGAATCACACCAAGATTATTGTTCAGTATTTTGTTAGAGCAGAAAATTTCACAAATATCAAGAGCTCAATCTGCAATTGTATTTCCATCTACTAAAAGTTTTTTCCATAGAGACGCTCGAGAGTCGGCTATTTCCCATTCTGGTGATTATGGGGTTGTTGAAATTTATGTCAATACTACTACGCGAGTTTATTTGCATACTGATTTCAGTGTGATTCAGAGTTGTCCATACCGTGTTACGCGGTATCATCATACATTTACGTAACTTGTGTTTACGTTAGGTCAATAAACAGAATCGTACTCACAGGTCTATTTGCCGGCTATCAATTTCATCAATTGACAATTTCATGCACATTTTATACGTAGACACTTCAATTTTGTGAAATAGTGGTCGATGCAATATGAAGAGGATTTACGGGCATAGGAATAATATTGACAGTGCAAAAATATATTAATGGCAATCGAGTCTCTTTTTTCGATAGAAATATCATGCACAATCGATCGATGATATCAGACAACTGGTTATCCATTAGCAGGCTGTCTACTCGATCCCGGATTCCCTGAGTTTCGGGTTTCCAGACATTTCCAGAGCGTTTTGAATACTTTTCCAGAGTCATAATTCATCATTATTCGGTGTCAAATAATCATCATTAGGGGAGAGTGGGGCAAAATTCGACGGATTTTGCAGTGGGGCTATCTGACGATACTTGGGGCTAGGCGCGCTATGGGACTTTGAAGTTCAACTATTGAATATAGTGTAAAAAAATTTTCAGACCCCTAGGTCTCAGCGTTCATACTTTTTCTTGAAGTTGAAAAACAAAAATCTGTCCAAATTCGCCCCGAGCTTGGGGGCACTTTTGACAAGTTTTGGGGGCAAATTTGGACAACCTAATAAAATTGAGATATACGGCATTACTCCTTACCCATTAGAGTCGCATTTGCTCATCAAAACACGTGGTAATAACCCAGAACCAAGAGAGAAATCCGCCTGAGACTTTTACATCCTCCCATAGCCCGAGCAAGCGAGCCATTTTTGTGTCATCCTTCAGCTTTATTGAAATAGGCGCTTCATTGGTGTCTTCAGCAATCGGTAATCGACTCGCGGCTTCTAAGAGTCGACTTCCTTCCTTTTTTCTTCATATTGGAGATACCCATACTTGCCCCAAGTCAACCATCCAAATGATAGAGTGCGACAATCAACCCAGTATCAGTGAATGCGAGAGTAAAAATGCGTAAATCTAGCACTATCTTCGAACACGTAAGAAGCGACTTCTGACCTCTAATCTGATTCCTGAGACGGCCATTGGACATCGTAACGTCACTTTTTCACCCATTTTCAATCATCTAACTCACCCTCAACCTCCCGCGCTTCGAAAAATTTGCCCAAACGCATACGCGCCTCGATACGCACAACTATCCTCGAAAAACACGGACAGGCGTTCGGTCGACCGATTTTAGATGGGATTTAGCATTGTCCAATTTCGCCCCCACCAATTCGTCCAAAAATGCCCCCCGGCGTTTTTTTCGCAGAATTGTGATCATTTGAGCCCAAGTGCACCGATTTTGGCCCACGACGGCTCAAAATCTTCGTTTTGTTATGTAGTTTTTGACCCCCAAACGGCGATCAAGCTCGACTACTTTTGCAGAAGTAGCGTGAACTTTTGCATTTGGAAAATAAACCGCATGAGGCCCTCGAAAAGCACCCCATGTCAGCGTAGACTCCCAGTATCGTTTCGGGAGGTCTAACCGCGATAAAAACCATCGTCTGTGATGGTATTAAAAGAGAATTTACGCGGCGAAAGCCTAGACTCGCCTCCGACCGAGCTATCTCACTTATCCAATTTTGCTCCACTCTCCCCTATGTGTGGGAAAGAGATCTAATAGTGGTGAAATTTTCATGCGTAAGTAAAGAGGATTTATTCAACAAGTTCAACACTCTTACAGTCACCCTCTAAAGATCATTTCCGGGACTTATGAAATCTTGAGGCTTTTTCCACCAGGCAAATTCGCTTTTCAATATCGGGAGTTTTTTCACGAGATTTCTCTAAGAGCAGCAATTTTTCTGTTTTTAATTGTTGCAATCTCAGAGTTCCCATTTTGATCGCATCAATTTTCCTGCTGACGATTCGTCATCTTATTTATTTTCTTCCAGATGAGCTTCTTTGTAAATATCATTAGCATCTCGATAACAGTGTATCACACTTTTCGTTGGTTTAGACTCGAGTTCCTCACCACCACGAATGAAGTCTTTAAAGAATCATGATTTAATCGTTCAGCGATAAATGAATCTTCGTGTAAGTTCTCGACCAGGCATTCTTTATTAACCGAAAAACCCCTTCGTAACAAGGTATTGCCGGGATATTTCTGAAAGTTCTAGATTTGTACATGGTGCCATGAGTTTTTGAAGCCACAAGTGTTCCGAACGATTCTCATATTTCTTGAAAGATTTGAACCGTGTCCAGAAAAATGCCACTTCTGCAATTGTAATTGAGTTATGTTAAAGCGTTGTTCCAGTCGAGTGGATACCTTGATAGAATATCGATTCTTGAAGGTCTCAGATCCACAATCAGGATCATGAATTTAATCATGATAAGTAGGTAATCCTCACACATAACATGATATTAAATACTATAATTGTCGAAAGTGTGCTTAGTACGATAGTTTTCTGAATCTCAAAGGAGTCAAAGACTCATCTAGTATTGAAAGTATCAAAGTCTTTGTCAATCGATAAATTCTGAAATATCTATACATTTTTATGAGTCTGGAAAATTTTCAAGTGTGCCTAAATATATAAAAAACTTTGATTATGTGCTATGCATGATAAGATTATGTCTCAGAACGTTCGTTGTTTTATCAGTCAACGCAATCACTGAATACTAATGTAGGCCGGTAAAACATTCTCTCATTCACGAGTGATCGAAACGAATTATCTTATTTGGTGCTTTTTATCGAAATGCAAGCGTATCAGTCCGTTACAAATCATATTAATATCAAGTCTGCTACTCTGAAAAATTGGACAGTTGAAACTCACAATACACAGATTTTATTACACAGATTGAGGATTAAATTCTGGGTTTTTTACTAAGTTCAGACTTTGGGAATTCCTGAGAATCTCGAGTTTCCCAGATAGGTCTTCCCGCTCTGCGAGAATCCTTATACTGAAATAATTCTTGAAAAAAATGCTCACGCGACTGAGGAAATCGGGAATTTTAATTTTTCGAAAATTTGGTTCGATTTCTAAAGAATATTATCTAAACAGACTTTATGGAAGAGTAAGCTGATAGAATGTTCATTTTGCCATAATCGATCAATTGGTTTATATGAAATTTGGTTGAAATGAACAAAAAAGATATAAGTAATAAAAGCTCCTATCTTGATCATTGCGAGAAAACTTTATTGGGCAATATTTCGCCAACATTTCGACTGATTTTAGTTCTTCAGGGTTTTTATCACAACATTGAGATTGTGTGAAGAAAATCCACGAGTCACATTATAATAAATAAAATTTTGGTACACTCGTTGTGAGCTTTCTGAATCGATCATCCCGAGAACACGAATTGCGGCAAGACTCACAACGAGCTTGCTAGAATTTTAGTTATTATAATGTGACCCGTGGATCTTCTCCACGCGATCTCAATGTTGTGATGAAATCCCTGAAGAAGGCTGTACAAAGATAGCCGAAACGTCGGCAGAATATTGCACAATAAAGGTTGCTCGCAATGATCAAGAAGAGAATTTTTATAAGTCATGTCTTATACCAACGTTCAGAAGAATCTAATGATGAATGGAAAAAAAAATTGCACGTGATTTTTTTCACATGATGCAAAATTTATGATTGAAATCATAGAAGTGGATGAATATGAAAAATTCACATTAATCAAGTCAAGGAGAATCCCCAAATAATGGTCGTTTAGGTGACCGACAGTTCGGTATGAAAACTGTGGACGAAAATTTATGTAAATCAAATAATCGATTTTTGAAAATGTTAACAGCTTTATCCTTCATGATGCATGAATCGAAAATAGTTCCATAGAGTAAACTGTCAATCCCTCAGGATATCTGTGGGTGGTCATCAACCACACATATAAATTTCGGAAAGATTGATCGAAGGGTTGAGGAGAACGCGTAAACGAAAAAAGTCACACACACGCTGACAATGAATGACAAAGATCAATTTTTTGCGTGCCGGGAATGATCGTGGGGAAAAAGTGTGCCCTAAAATCAAAAGATCACATCGAGGGTAACAAAATGGTGAAACACGAATTTGTGTGAATGAAGATTTTCACAATAAAAAACTGATTTGCATGAAAAAATCAGAGAAAAATCCCTTGTCAAGAACACAATTCATTCTCTTTGAAAAACCAACAAAAGGGTAAAAGCGTCGGAAAAGATATTATTTGTATTTGTTTTAGACAAGTGAAGCCAAATTCAAATATGGTAAAAATGCGTCTAGAAGAACTTTTCACTATACACAATTTTGTCCCACATAATTTTTTCGAAAGAATGCTTCAAATTCGAGCTGTAGGCCGAAAACCATGAAAAATTGACAGCTTGCCACTTTGAACTACCAAATACTCGAATGTTTGATGTTGGTGCGGCGACAGTCGTTGTACACTGGCCACGAGTTCTGTTCATCCCATGAGTGAGATAATTCTACTCAACGCTTTGGAAATTTCTACTCCTGATCATAAACTCAGGGAATGTCCACGAGCTTTGTTGATCTGTTGCACGTGGTAATCCCAGTGTATACACTTGCAAACTATCGACGACTCTTGTTGATCTCATGCGCTGCAGTAATTTTTCCCCACACTTCGGGATGGTGGGGAATCACGTCGATTCCCCACCATCCCGACTTCGTATCTTTGAAGGCGTAAACCATATCGTGAGCGGACTCATCACCTCAGCCCTTGGGAATTTCAATTTGAGATGCTCCATTATCTTGAGACTCATATATAAGCTCTGAGAATCTTGGTCGTTATGTCAGTCGAATCAGGCACCTCCGTCGAAGAAACAGTACTATCTTTCGACGATTATTATCCACACTTCTGTCTCACCATGCAGACTCACGTCGTTGTATTGGCGGTGCTGGTGGCAGCTTTGGTGGTCAATACTCAGGCCGGCGAAGTATTGATTTTTGTAACTCCTTTCGGAACCTTTCCTCTCGACGTCGAGTCCATGATAAACGACGAAGCACTGGTCCAACAACATTACACTTGTCTCATGGAGGATAGACGCTGCACCTATCCTATCAGCAACATCATCAAATGTGAGTTGTAAATATTTCATCTCAATTCTATTCTTTTCAAAATTTTCAATGAGAACCTATCTCTGCAATTGCTTTTATGGTAGTTGCAACCTTTTACAAACTCAATTTTAATATAATCTTCACAACCATGTGATGATGTATGATCGCTTAATTCGCTCATCATATGTGTGAACATCGATGGAATTACTCTCGATACTTGATAGAGCAATTGCTGAAAAAATATCATTGAAAATACTCCAATTACTCTCAAGCATCTACCTTGGGTATGGACAGTTATTACGCCAACAAATGCGATCCTGCCAATGCGTCAAACGCACGTAAAACTCAAATGCGACGTTGGGATTGACTCAAAGTTCTTGAACACTCAAATTGTCAAGTATTATTCCATATTTCTTACGTCAAAATATGAGGAAACTAGGTGGTTAAGCATGGTCAAAATGGTATGTTTTAAAGCGATTATCGATGTAAAATCAACCAACAAATACGATGAAACTGTTAAATCTCGAGCCAATCTCCAACTTCTATGAAAAAAACCGTTTTTCAGGAATTTTTTTCGGGGCCTTAATCAGAAGCACTTGATACGAAATATTTTTTTCAATTCATACAGTTTCAAGATTATTCAAAATGAAATTCAGGGCGATTCATTGAGATGCGTCAGAATGCGATTTAGTAGAATGAAAATCGATTTTTGGCGTTTTTTGGCTGGTTCCTAGAGTGGTGCATAAAACAGGGGTGACTTTGGGACCTAGAAACTGGGCAAAAATACTTTCGGGGCTATACCTGACAAGGTCAATTCCACCATGCTTAACCACCTAGTCACTTCATATTATTTTCAGTTGCACGACTGGTAGTTCAAGTCAAGTAAACATGTTACTTTGAGAGATCGAGGTGGATCAACGATTCAAAAACAATTTCCTCTGTAGAGATTCATGCGTTTCCATCCCTAATGTTTGACACTCACCAATTCAACTTGGCTTACCGAATTTCTGGACTAACCAAGCAAAATCTCTATGATCTTTGGCATCACGGGAAGCCATGAAAATCGCCAAAAGTTGACCAGGCAAATTGAGTGATGAGGATAGTCCGACATTTTTGGATGAGTGCTCATCAATTGCTCACTTTCTAATAAGATGAGATGTAGATATTCATCTTCTTGAGCTGTAGATATGTCCCCAATACAACACTGTCGTAAATATTTTTCAAAAGGCCAATCAATCTAGAATGATGAGATATCCAAACGACCTACTTCATAACCCAGATTCACGATGAATAAATAATCTAATATAACTCGTTTGTTAAACAGATAAACTGAAGCGAATCCTCTTCACCGAATGCGAGGGCTGTAACGATGTAGAAATGAAGGCGTTCAAAATAGTCAAACCTATTGTCGAGACCAAATACTCGAAGGAACTGGCCGAGCTCAGACAAAAGTACAGCTACTTGAAGAACCAATGAGGACACTGCCCTGCGCTGACTGAATCGGGGGAAAATATCGCCCGGATTTCCTACTATTGTTATAATTTGTAAATAATGCTAGCAAAGACTTTAACTGTGATAGAATCTCATGACTTCAAAAGATCAAACAAGTTACAAGGGATTCATAAATATTCCCATTTTTTAAAATAAATTAGTCGAACAAATAATCATCAAGCCATTATTTATGTCTTTTAAAACCTTGCCCTTACAGAATCACACAACACTGGTTAAAAAATGACTGTTATCCCTGAAATTCTCACTGTACTAGTTCAATAATATATTTCCGTACTGAGCGCGGTAGCCCATTTTGGGCACTAGGACAGATATGTCCTCTAGTGCCCAAAATGAGCTTGCAAGCGAAGTGCGGATATATTTTTTTATTACGAGAACCCTAAAATCCTATCTAAACGCGGCAATTTTAGCTTAGAGTAATGAAAAAAAAAAAAAAATTTGCAAGTTTCGTAGTTGGGATAACATCAAAACACACCTCAATGCGCGTACGTTCAACTTTATCCGTGGTTGATGGATATGCATGCCTTCCTTTGTGCACGGGGAGGTGCGGGGAATGTCGGCCTTACCGGCATTGGAGTTTGAGTCTCACCAAAATCATGGCCTTGCAAACCATGAAGAGGCTCTCTCCGGGAACGCTAAGGATACAGCGGATCCGATGGCTCACTTCGTGAGACAGGGAATGTCGGCCTTACCGGCATTGGAGAGAGGCATCCCATGGCTGCAAACCATGGGGTAGGTCACTCCAGGGAAGCTGGAATCCATGTGTAGAGGAAGAATTCGGGCATAACCCTTCACACCAAGGTGGTAAAGGGGCCCCCCGTGCTAGGCCCAGGAATCTGCAAGGGGATCTCGAAAAAAAAAATGATGTTCTCCAATTTTTGGCGGAAAATTTGAGCTCCTCGAGTTCCAGAAGATGGAATTTGCAAGATATCCAAATGTTCACGTGGTTTAAAACACGAGTGCACAATACCTCTGAAAATAAGTTTGAAATCGTATCGCGTGAAGTTATATAAGAATATTCTTTCATCGAAGAAATCTGTTCTTGTTGCGATCACAAATCTGTAGGGTACTTGAACTTGAACTTTGACTTCATGCAAGGCGTCGGTTATGCAAAAAGTTAGCTAACGAGGATGGTACCATATGCTCGTCCATCCCAGCATGGACTGGGAAACATCTCCAGCGCAATGTTTACAAGGAGGAGCGGAGAGTGCGGGTCACGGATTGGGATGAAACTCTGGGAGTCATCTCCTTTTGGCACCGAAAGATGATACCCAAAGCCGCAGAGTCTAACGCTCAAGCATTTTCGAGCTGCAGCCTATAACCCCTGCATTACAGTATATCTATATGCAGGTGAAAAACTGGTACATATAGATATACCGGAATGCATAGGTCATAGGCTGTAACTCAGAAACGCTTGAGCGTTAGACTCTGCGGCTTGAGGTATCATTTTTTGGGGCTAAAAAGAGACTATTCGCAGAGTTCCAGCCAAATCGGTAACCCGCACTTCCTGGCCTTTCCTGGTTAGACTTCGATTTCAATATCATGGAGTGGAAATCCACCCCAAAACGGCTCAAACGAGGATCTTAGCTGCTTTGACAGAAAATTCCATTCCAAAGAATTAATAATGTGCATCTCATGATTAATTAAAAATGTTCCATATATCGTGATAAAAATCCATCCAAAAGCTATTTATGCCTTTTCTACTTGGTTTCAATTCTATTACATTGCAGGTAGTATCATAGGACAGGTTCCAATGTACATCAACGACATCGGGTGTATAAAATTATGAAAAACATTTCCTTCACAATTTATATAAGATCTACACTTTTTTCACAGCAATTTCCTTCGCATCAGTTCCTTCGCAATTAAGATTTAGATTCACCCGATGTTGGAGAGTGAAAGATTTGTAAAACCCCTTTTTGACTCATGCCAGTCACCCAAAGAATATCAATAAGACTGTGCTCTGACATAATTCACTACTACTTCTGCAGCACCGCTCTCCAACCTCTATCAACATATGGTTTGTGAGAAAAAAAACTCAACAACATAGTTACACCGAATCGCTGGTACTTAGGAAGAGTAACACAGATCAACGTTCTTGGAATTCACAGAGTTTACCCAAAAGCAAAGCTTGAGAGATGCAAATAGTAGAAAAGGGTCACGCACATACTGCAACATCAGAGTAAAGCAAATCCTGCCTGGAACCTACTGAGATATACTTCTAGAGGAACGCAAAGTGAGTACGCAACTGCAGAAACACCCTGTTGCAACTGCGTCGTCGTACATATAGCATTGCAGTACAAGTTTACAGAAGCAAAAGCTCAAACATATTCTCTATGTTGGCTTCATGAAATTCAATCCCCTGGAACTCATGTCTTGTAATCCTGTAACTCACCATACTGAGAGAACCACTAGTCCATCCGGACACATATATAACTTTTAGATCCTGTTCAAGACGTTGCATAGGAATTTTGTGACGTTCTAAGGCTTTGCTTTGTCATCCTGAAAGCATTGCGACTCGCTTGCTTTCTATATATATATATAGGTACTGTCGTTGTGGTTCACGACGACGATGTTGAGCCACGAAATCATAGAGACATTCAACTTCCGATGCAACCTGGCTTCACTATATGCGGCTTTGAAGTGTATGATGAGATATATGTATGTTCGCAAGACTTGCACGGTGACGCGATATGTCGTATGACTGAATAGGCTTATATCTTGGCCACGATGCGGTTTTCACGAGTATGAAATCTTTATGGGCGGATGGAGAATATGCTGGATTTTGCTGGGGATGAATTTGTGTTCTATATGCAATACTCGAGTTGTAGATGGATGATACGATAAAAATTTCATCTATTGGATCGTTGATTTTTTGAGATATTCGGATTTCTTTGTTTCTGGAGAGTGTTACATTGAGAAGAGTTAGAAGCTGATAATTGCTGATACGTGTCACTATTATACACCTTTGGGATTGATCGAATTGCGGTGATTTGGATGTTCTGAATTGAACTTTCAAACGAAACTCAGTAACGCCCGCTTTGCAAAATTTATTAATCCATCTACTGTGCAGGAAATCACTGTTCTGCACGGGTTTTTCGATTTTGTTCCCTGCACAGCTGATGGAAAACTAGTATTCAGCACTCGAATAGGGGTGGTTTCCGCATTCTCGTGGTCATTCCGACCCTCGCCTTCGGCTCGAACCGGAAAATGCCACTTATTGTGCGGAAACCAGCATTCCTGCTCTCGTATGGAAATGTACTGTGTTCCATATGATGAATCTAATTGATTTGCTCAGGATAGCGGCAATCGAGAATGAACGAATGACGAGCTTTTCGATGAGAATTAAGCAAAGGGCACATAGGAGGTGGTACATTTTTGAAATGACTACTTTATCAGTGATCCTTGAGCTCAATATTCCATGAAAGTATTGCCCATTAATATATCCCATATTGATGACTAATACTTGGCCTTTCTGATAGCTCAGAATACTCAAAATGTCAAACATAACCTTAAAAAATCAATGAGACCAAGTCGTATCAGATTTCATTGTCCAGGGATTTTAAAGGGATAGTAAAAACGCGGATGGTGAAGAAAATATCTCTGAAAACAGGGCTGAGTGAAGGTGATCCAAATTTTTCCTCCTAATTGCGTTATGAACACAAATTCAGAATCAAAAAGGGGATCTAAGAAGCGTCAGAAGTCAGTGGTTGCTTTTTCAATCGTACGTAAACTTGGAGGAGCTGCGAATTTCAAGAAATTATCACTTTGAAGATGGATAAGGAATCTATTCATGTTTTTCAGTTCTTGAAGAGAAATCCAAAAAAAATTTTCCCCAAAACAATAAACTACTCGTTACCCAAAGATCATTAGTTCATGATGTCTAGGACATTACAGTTTGATTCGTATCGTGATTGGTACGAGACAGATTTCGGTAAGGTTCAAAAAGTAGTGCTGCCCCATCCAACATCAATTTAATTTTGCATATATGGAAGAACATCAAAAGGTCTGTCGAGAAGTTTATCAACTTCTTACTCCTTCAAAATTACTTTTGTTAGGGTGAATTTTTTATTTTTGAAGGACCAAAGATGATTTTGTGAAACCATTCCCTCTAGCAAACATAATTGGAAGGAAGGAAACTGTTACAGAACTGCCTGTATTGTATCAAAGTCGAGACAATGCAGAATCTTTGCTGCACTAGTTACGTTCCAGTTACAAACTTTGAGTGAATGCTGATCCTTTCATCACTGCCTACACTGATGTATAACAAAGGAATTGAATGTCGAATTGAATGATAACTATTGTACTGCTGTTCACTGCAAAATTGTAGCAGCATAAAATAGCAGGAATGGTATTGAAATACAGTGCTCGGAAACATGGTCGATAGATTTACAGATTTCACGAGAGCTATCGAATAAATATTCGTAGCTATGGGAATATTTTTGATTCACACAGTAGTGAGCCATTTGTGACTTATTATTGAAAATCGTGACAAAAATATGGAGATCTCAACTCATGTAGAGATCTCGATGGATTCTCGAACAGTTCCAAGAATTTTGCCTAGCTTGATAGGTAAAAAAGCACGCATGTAATTTGTTGAATGGTCGTAGAGTAGGTATCGGGGTCGTAATTCGATATTGAATATGCAGATGTATCTTGATGGCTCATCAATTTATAATGATTGGTACATCAATCATGAAGTGTCAATTTCGAAGAACGATATCGCAATATTTTTATTGAATAAGCAATCTGAGTCAAAGAGAGCATGGGGATTTGATAAATTGTGGTTTGTTGAAGGTGACGACTTGAATGGAATCTCTCTGGACAAAGGATCAATATCGCATTTCACTCGTCATAAATTTTAAATTATGGATCGTCCACCACTAGAATACACGTTTCAAAAATTTATTATATTTCACTTATTGCATCTTTAACCGATACCATTTATCGAATTAAGATTTTGGAAATAATAAGAATTTTATTTGAATTTGAGATATACTTCTCGGAAATTTCACGCGATAATCAATCTAATTCCTAAGATGAATTTCTATATTAAAATCATTATCACGAAACTTGGCTCATTTGGTGCCTTTGACTACTCGTCATCAGAAAAGAGTTTGAGACGAATGAAGATTGACCTTCAATAGGACTTTTGATCCACGAGAGGTATTAGAAGGATCAGATGCCATATCATGACTGAAAAAATCCACAAAAAAGATAACTATCATTCCGAATCGGTACTCTGTATCATCCTTGCTATGGATTAAAAATCCTAAAATTTCTTAATTTTGAGGAATATGATTGCATATATTCAACACCCATTCATCTTTGGAGCATGAATAATCATTATATCTCTGACACAATTATGAGCTACGATTTCAGGGAACACAAGAGAAACACTGACAATCTGCTAACAAAGAGGTACGCTGAAATTATGCAACTGAATGCGATGCTTTCACTACTGAAAGCAGCTTTTAGATCACATTTCAATTAGTACACTATTAACAATTGATATCTATGGAAATGTTGATGAAGGATTCGAAAGCTTCGCATATATATAGATGGAGAAGCCAAAGGTATCCTCTCACAGTATCGCTAGTATTATATATAGATAGACCTGAACGGACCTTTACCTCTCACCGTTTCAAGGGTTGAAGAGCTTGCTAAGAGCCTCTCTCTCCCCCGACCCAACTCTTCCATAAACGATAGGGTTACTCGGGAGATCTTGAAACCTCTCGACTTGTATTTCATCTTGATTTCCCTCGAGTTCCGAATCGATATAGCATCGTAGTCGTCGTTGCGTAAATATACCCGATACAATCAAATTGAGAACCTAAATTATATTGTTTTACGTTCTTCTGGGACACTTTGCTACGCATTTTGTAGTACTTCAAGTATTCTTTTTTTTTTTTGTTAGGGATGCGTCAGCCCAATCCCATCGTTGGTTTGTGCAGGATTATGAACTTACTGCAAGGTATGAAGCTCCGACATCTCTATTTTAAAATTGTAGAAATTTGATGAACTATGCTTGTTTTGTGAATTTCTAATGATTCAGCTACAGAAAACTGAAAGTGTATTCATTCTCAATCATTTGTTTTGTGTAAAATTCAATCTTGATCTTCCATTGTTGAGACATTGTGGATCTAGGAAACAATGATTTTCGAGACTAGAGGGTCAAGCTGACTTGATGATTGAATTACATCGAATTCTGTCTTGAATGAGATTACTCGCAAATAGTCCAAGGAATTTTACACTCTAAATTCCTTGAAAAAGAAATTCCTTTCGAAATACTTTTTGTGAATCTCATTCGAGTCAATTTTGGGTGGAATTCCACCCCAAGATAGAGATTTGACATTTGTATCTTCCTCATGACTTCGACCCTTGCCGTCAATTTCAGCTGAAAATAGGTACATCACTCCAATGCAGAAGAGAAAGTTTATATTTTCCTCTACCACTGTATTCAGGAAACTGATCCAGCCTTTGTAATACCATGGAGTCTTCAAAATAGATCATTTTATAAGACCATATCACAGATACGCCCGAGGAAAGGAACAATTGTCTAAGATTGGACACGAGAATTATATTGTGTTTCTGTTAGCAAAAAGTTCCAAAGTAAGCAATAAGCTCCTTGTGCTTCATGATGGAGAAGTGCGAAATTTATGTTTTGTGAATATAAATATTCTTTTCATGCATCTTGAAAATTAATTAAATTTTCGTAAGATAATATTAAGACTATCCTCCGACTTTCAGTACAAGCTTGAACTAGATTTGAAACAGCGATGAAAATGAGGAGGAATTAGTTCATATGGCCGAAGGCGATTCTCATCCGGTATATGCCATCAACACCATTTTCCGTATCTTTGCCTGAGAATAAAGGATAGCTGGAAACATGGTCCAACAAGCACGATAGGACATAAGTTATGAGAGAAATGCAGCTGCGTGAACAATTCATTTGAACAGAACTATATCAAATATATGCATTTCTAAGAATGGGCATTGAATAATAACCTGTCATACGGTAATCAAATCAATAATCATTAATTTTCCAAACGGTTATGTAATTTTTCATCATGCAATCTCGATCAGTGATTTAGTCGATGAAATGACTGGGTCATTCCATCCCAGCAGGACACTCAAGTTTTTTTTCTTTACTTACTTGTACAGACGCAGTTGAGCACTCAGAGATTATCAATTTTAACGTCCGACACTAACAATTTATTTATCATCTATGGAATCGTATAATGTGAATTCCGAGAACAGAACTAACAGAAACTGTATCAAGAATGTTTAATTTTAGCTTTCCAGGCGAAATCATCCAACATTTTTACGGAGAATCTATTTTAAGCTATCTTGGATACAAAAAATGCAAGATATAATATTTTCGTATTAAGGGCGAATTAATAAAATAAACCATATGTGATGCTTCAGTTCTCATGGCGTATGGTAAAAAATAATCTTTGATTGTGAATTCGAAACAATGTAGGATCCATTTAGGCCTAGGTGAAAGTTGGAACTAGTTTTTCTCAGTAGCCTATGAAAAAATTCACTTTCGGTGAATCTTCAGTGCAAACATTCTTCATGCAAATGAATCGACGTACTCATGAATTTCAATTCCACGGATGAGTTCACAAAACCATCATCAGACAACCCCTGAACATTGACGCGTGCGTTACCTGATATATTTGATGCCTGTATAAAAATCATCTAGCTGGATCAAAATCAGAATTGGCTACCTATCCTTCACATAACCCAAACCCATCGTATGTACCAGAGCCATCGCAATGTTATGCTCAATTCGTTCTTTATGATACCTTTCCACTTTACATTTTTCTGACTATTCCAGCCCTGAGAAAAACGATCTATCCATGCCGCATTCCAGAAAAAAGCTTCACTCTGAATTCCTGGGGTTGCATTGATGGTTGTGGCCCGAGTAGTCGAAAAAATACGGCTCTATATTTGAAGCGTGAGCACTTTTCCGTGGCAAACGTTTGGGAGGGAATTATGCACCAAACACGAGCCCAGCGGGATCCCCAACGATGTAGGGATCTGCAGTGGAAAGCCAACTAGAATATATTAGGGGGCAGTTGCCTGCACTCCCATACATCGCTGCGCTAAATCGTGTGCTTCATTTCTATAGGCATCGAGCCTGAGGCGTGCGAATTTCGTTTAAAAAAAAAAAATATCGTTGCAGCAAAATTCTGCAGGATATTACAGTTCTTCACCGATGCCGGGGGAGTCCGTAACGTTTATCGGCCAACTTTTATGCTTTGTGTTATAAATTCATGCGATGGATGCAACACCGATCGTATTTTCGATCAATTTGTGCTCAATTTGCGGAAAGCTTCCTTGCGGCCGAAAGCAAGCAAAAGTTTTCAAAGTCGAGCTCCGATTTGGAACTTACTCTGGTTGATAGGTAGGGATCAACATTGTAAGTGGACTCTTGCCCGCATCGTTCAAGATAAAATAAACATTGAATTCATCTTAGCTTTCATATACTTTTGATGTTATGAGAATTAAACTTGATGTGGCATTCATTCAAGGTGAGTGTGCCTAATTGATGTGTCCCCATCACTTCAGTTTTGCTTATAGTTTTGGATCATTTTGATAGTATCTTAGCTCATTTCAAGGCTTGTTCCAAGAGCTCCCAAAAAAGCTGAAATACGTTTGATCTCAACAAATTGAAGACAAGCTATATCAGTTTTCGCGACAAAAGATTTTTCTTGGCGATCAAAAGATTGTGCGCCTAATTTGCCTCCACGAGAAAAAGAGGCCCATTTCCATGAGATAATACGGGATTCCGTGAAATCAGAGTATTTTGGCTCCTAGGCCTCCGAATAAGATGTATACTCCAGCTCATTTTGCAGCTTTTTTCACCTCCCTACAATTTGTTGAAATCAAATCGAAGGACTTTGATGGAGTGAAGATCGCATTTGAAAAAAGACTAAGGGGCCAATTAGGCACACTGCACTACTTTTCCTAGCAATATGAGCCTAGATTTAGCTAGAAATCGAATTTTACCATTCTGCAAAGAGCATTCCAAAAGTTGGGATAAAGACAAGAAAAATGAGGTAAGTTACGTTGAAATTGAACGCATCAGTTTTGTTTGGCATAGCTCTTAGTGACTAACGAAGAAGTCGAAAGTACCGAAAACCACTTTTTCGTTGTAAGAAATGTGCGGGTCATTCAAGGTCGGTTGAAAACGTTCATTCGCCCATTTTCTAACGTAAGTAACTAACATGAGAATAATGTACGGCAAGTCTTCCGGGTACGAACATACATTCGAGAACTTGAGTAGGCGCACATTAGGGAATGAGGGCAAATTAGGCACACTTACCTTATATACATCAGCAAAATTCAAATTATATTCATTCGATGTATCGTTCAAGAGAATTATTGTCCCAATCATTCTCCAATACGATTCTGAAAGGTCAGAAATTGGGATGGGTAGATACTTGAAGAACACAACATATTGCCACTCCCGAAGAAGAAAACACGTCTCCATTCAAAAGTACATCGTGAGATGAATGGAAAGTGTTTCTTTTCTTCGGGAGCAACGATGTATATGATGATAAAATCCTTCGTATTAAAGCGAATTGCTAAGTAAAAGTTATGTATGCTTTAAAAGAAAAAAAGCTCTAATGCAGCTATTTGAGCGAAGAATGTGTACATCAAAACAGGAACATTGGCTCTCAGTGTAAGAAAAATCCACATCCGAGTGCAGAGTATATCAGCAGAATGGGAGCAAACATTGCCTTTCAAGTGGGATCGTACTTTTTCCGTTGGCAATGGTTCCATCTCCGTCGGCGATGTATAAATTCTATGCAAAAATTATGTAAAGGAATACTGCTACAATTGCACGGGAAGAATTTGCCTCTGAAATACGCTAGTTTTTGCTATTTCATCTTGAAACTTCTATAACTTTGAATACTTGAAAAAAATTGTTTATAAATACGCAGTGTATATTTGGAAATTCAAAATGCAAAATCAAGTATTTCAATCACGCAGAATATATTCACTCCACAAAAATGCCAGCGAAATTTTTTATTGCAGATTCACAAATCTTGGAATTGAAAAATTCTGACCTTCCTAGTTCCTGACTATGGATCTAAAATTCATACCTTTTTGAGTTTGATTAATTGTTGAATTCTGCGATTGAGTTGAGTAATTTTATTTTCTGTACCCCATCAGTGAGAATATTGAGTAACATCCAAAGCGGATGTACGATTTCAAAAATGTACAGAAATAACGGCATCAGTGAAGAGTCTCTCCAAATATATAAGCTCAAAAATTTCATTAGATCAAAATTCAAAATCCACTAATCACCTGCCAAGCAAATCCAGCAGAGTTCAAAATGATTCCCCCGCAAGCTTCATGACAAACGAGCTTCTACACCAGCTTCATATCACACACGTAGCATAACAGAGTACACATCTCATTGCTCTCAGTTTTTCCGCATCGGCAACTCCTCCCATTTGCATCTTGATTCGTATAACTACACACTATACGTACATACCATATCTACCTAACCCAGACTATATGCCCACATCATCCAAGGTAGAGATCCGTTTTTCCACAAATCCCGCAAATCCAACAAGTCATATACGCGCCGTAGCACTGTGCAAAAACGTCCGCGCTAAATCCGGGTGTATGAATTTCAAGCTCGTCTACGATGCCCCGCCACCACCGCCGCCGACGACGACGACGACGCGACGTCGCTGACATCTCTACGTCGTCTACGAGTCTGCATATTCATGCTTTTAGATCAGAGCATTAGCATGTAACTCTCGTCTGGTTTTATCTTCACAGCATACATATAGGAGCTTGACTCTAAAATCTCACCTGTTCTTATGCCATCTTTGCTATACTTCGCATATGACACTATTTTACCTTGTGAACGTTCGTACGAGAATAAGAAATTTTGCAGTGCAAAAACGAAGCTATAATAAATTCAAAACTGCATCTAGGATCTCAGTAAGAGAGACCGTTCACTGGTTGTACAGTATAAAAGTTCACAAGCAAATGAGAAGGTGGTTGAGTCGCTATAGACTATTATGCGGATGAGCTTGCGTTTGCGCGTCTTCTTGGTCGCAATCAGTGGTTGTCGAAGGTTCTGCGGCGATGCGCAACGACGATGCAAGCACCAAAGTCTCGACTTTCGCAATTTGCGTGAGGCGCTTCGTTAAACAGGTCGCTGATGTACTTCCATAGTTGTGCCACGCCTGGATTGAATTTGCTCGGTTTATGCTGAGCTTGCTGAGAGGTTGATTCTATAATAATTCCTGAGTGTATATAGACAAACAGGTTTGTTGAGATATTACACCGATGATATCTGGATGAGCTGTTGTCATCTTCACAGATCATAACTGTACTAAGCATGTATTATACTAGTCATGAATAGTTTCCACACTAGGATGGTATGTACTTGGTCGGTCAGTATAGCACAGCCACAGGAATGAATACCTCGTAGCGCCCAATTGGTCTTGTGGTCCTCTATATCTATATATTTGTGCATGCTGCATGGTGTAACTGTGCGATTTGCAGTTGGCATGTCAGACGTCATGGTAACTATCCTATCTCTGTGTGAGAAGGACTACAGAACACTGTTCTATAAGCGTGATCTACCACGGTTTATAGAGAGGCTACAGACTGATGTGGAGCAGCTCCCAGAGGCTATCGCACGCCCATGAACGCTAATTACTGTTCGCTACTGTTCACCTCTGCTTGACCACTACATGTATACATATATATACAAATCAAGTATATATCCTTTGGCACGCTGATGCCGCTCTGTCGAGCGACCAATTTACGACGATGATGCGCTTCCAAACGCTGCGAGCTAGATCTATGATTGTATATGTATGAGTTCGATCAATCGTTCAACTTTGAGAGAGGAAAATCAATTTCGTAGGACAAGCAGCAATCTGTCACAAGATGTTTTCATGGAAGATTAAAATAAATTGAGATCACTTTTTCCAATCATTACTGAGAGGATATCTTCTTTATAGCTCGGCTTACAACTCTGATCAGTCATGACTCATTACTGTATTTCAATGTCAAGAAATCATCAAGAGAACGGCTCATGGTGCTGAAGTCGAACTGACAAATATTGATACATGCATCAGATTAGTATTAGACAGAATCAAACGTCTGTGGACGATATCATTGAACAAAAAAAGACAACGAAAAAATAAGGACAATGAACTTACAATGTGGACATGCTAATATTTAACATGCAATCGGCGGAAGACGTATCACGTGATCGCCGTTATACAAGTGTAAAAAGCACTGTTGAATATAATAACGAAAATCACCAGATAAATAAAAAGATTCCCAAGCATCAAAACGATTGTGTAAGAATTCACACATCTTCACTGCGGCTTTGTAAAGCTTTTCACTGTAATGCCAAGTATCAACAGGTTCAGACAGCATACTTGCAGATTTTCCAAAAGTCTTCAACAACTGATTTTCCATTACCTTCTTCGATGCGAGGAGAGCCTAAGAAAATTATGAAACCTTCATTAATCGCAACCCATACGGAAGAAATCCATCGTGTATAATGTATTGAAGATAGCAGAGCAAGGACGTGAGCCTCTCACGCACTCAAGATTCTTGAATAACATTCTTTAAAGGGCCGATATCTGAGACAAAATGGCGTGAAAATTGCAATTTATTTGCACCGTGATCAAAGTTCATAGGTTTTGATTCTTCCATTCCCAAATTCTCAACACAGAATTGGGAAATCACTCAAGTTTCTGCGGCGTTTACTTAATTACAAAATTTTCTCAGATTGTCTAGAGATGCGTTAAAAGCCTTTCCGCGAAAGATGGCGTGGTCTCCACCAGGGATTGAATTAGATCTCAAAAACAACAAAGTATGGATACGTGTCCCCAGAGTCATATCATCTGAGCTTCCCTGCTCAAGATAATTACTTCGGACCCCATAGGATCCCATGAGACTTCGTGGGACCTGGCCCTGGGAAAATGTTCAATTTTGATATTTGCGAAATTTCCCAACGGAGACGTGTAGCATTCAAATTTCGACCATTATGAGGAATAATGGTCGAACGAAATTTGTATACCATACGTTTGAGATACCAAATTTTGCAAGTATCAAGATCAAACATTTTCCCGGGGCCAGGTCCCACGAAGTCGCATGGGATCGCATGGGATTCCACGGAATTATTTTCTAATCATTTTCAGCAGGGTTTCAGTCGCGTAAGAGCCTACCCTAAATCATTTTCCGTCTGATGGCACGAGACGCCTCGAGTTTCATCAATAAACGACAATAATATGATTGAAAATATATCACGTTTTTAGGCAAATGCTTCATTGGCAACGCATGCTTTGGAAGGTCCGAATTCATTAAGTTAGGGCGCTCGTTAGGGCATCAATCAAGCATAAAAATATATATAAATTGCAAAAAATGTAGTACTTAAAGTTTTGTGAGTATTTTCTTTTGGATCATTGTCCAGTGATGGCAATATGATGAATATGGTCCCTTACCTCAATAGGATAGAAATCTGGCATATTTTGTTCGCAAGCTGGACAGTCACAGTTGAAGAAGTACTCCCGACGCAATTCGTCTTGCCTTGATTCCGTCAACGTGTTCATTGCACTTGGACCGTAGCAAATGAATAACTAAAATGAAAATAGAATGGAATGTAGAACAAAATTTCGTTCACAAAAAAAATCTCAAATTCGTACAATCATTCGAGTATCGAATTCGGAGTAATCGTAGAAAAATGTGCTATATTACGGTTTGGTGAATTCATGATATTCGTTGTCATTCTACTTCCAATAACATAGTTCGACAGTGACTGTATGAAAGAAATTCAAGAAACTAATAGATACAATATATTTTCTCGAAGTTGCGGGATGTAAACGCGATCCATGAAGCTTCGATTACATGCATAAAAAAACTTAGCGCTCTCCTAACGCTAACAAGCTTACATTAATAGGTGAGTAACGACTCCCAACTCCAGATATCAAAATCAAACTATTGAATTTGAAGCAAAGAGTACTAGTTTTTATAGAAGGAAGATTGGCGAGCAATTTTTTTTACTCTGACCAAAAAAATTCAAATGGAAATCAGAAACTCACCTGCTCTCCTTTGTTAATTGGCCTCATCGATAGTACAATTATTTTGGGTCCCGGTAAAAAGATTTGCCTTACATTTGGCATACAACTATGATTAATGAAACTGCTACAAGGTCCAATAACGCGTCCTCTTGCTGCACACTTATTTTTAATACACGATTGCAGATTAATACATCGGCAAACTGAATTGTCATCACATTCAGGGGGACCAGCAATAAACTAGAAAGCAGTAATCAAGTTTAAACCACAAGAACCTGTTGAGCATATTTCACATTGATTAAAAAAAATATCATTCATGATTTAACAGCAATGAATGGAAGCAGTAGTTATACTTAATGTAGCGATGCTAAAACTTATCTATCATGTGAAGAAATATTATCTTGCATACCTTGAAAATATTTAAATCAATTATGAAATTCAACTTATTGAAAATACTTGTCACTGAAGCAGTTTCTGTATCACAGTCAATTTTGGCATTCGAAAGATTGTAAAGGGTTCCAAATTTTTTACAATTTAGTCCCATGTCTGCTGAGAACTTTCCTGAATTATGATCTACAATGAAGATATACGAGAGTGATCTAATTGAAAATGGTAATATTCAACTTGGAACATTTGGGAACTGTCTATGTATGTAATGTACAACATACCCTGTTCTTTGTCAAACTTTCCTGCCTCCTCCAAAACTTTTTCAATTCCCTCTTTTTTGATGAAAGTATCCACTATTCTTGTAGACAAATACAGAACAGAGAATACATCTGCAGAGAGCTTAGCAATAATAGAGTGAAGAATTGGAAGCTTTGAACACATGGTATCATGATATTGATTCCAAGCCTCTTGTTTGCAATGCTCCGAACAGTAAATAGCAAATACACAAGAATCGCATGGAATGCCAGCCCATGCAAATGCAAGACAATGAGAGCAGACCAAGTATATCTGATCATTCTCCACACTGGCATAAGAAGTGTCTTCGCTGATCACTATTTCACCAGGTTTTATGTTGCGATTAGCAATGTAATGCCAACCATATTTCTCATTGTGAACTAATGCAACAGAGTTGGCTGCACAGGGCAACAGTTTTGATGGGTTGTAAGCTAGAAATTGTAACTTTTTGGGCTTATTAGGTATATCTGAACGCAAATTCAAGCATCCTTCTTGTCGTTTCAAGAGCTTTCCTTTCAAATTGTTGCATTTAGTAACTTGTAAGGCTCTGTCAATATCAATCAAACAAAGATCATATTTGCGCAAATGTAGCCACAGCGCAGACCTATTGCCATAAGCTAAAGCTAATTCCTCAGAACCTTGAGGAGCATAAGCTGCACTTTTGGAGTAGAAATGTAGAATCATTTCATGGTCAATCTCGCTATGGTCTTTCTTTGAATAAAAATCATTTCCCTTCTTTCTGTACTCAATTGATTTATGAGCAGATTTCTTGCTGTTGTCATCAGCGAGGTCATCGTTCATCTCTGCTTTAACATGATAAGGTGCATAAAGTGCCTCTATGAGCGGTTTCATGCCGTTCTGTAGGTTATTGATGACTGTGTCCTTTAACATCTTTGACTCATCTACACTCATGGGAGATATAATTGGCTCATATTGCTGCAAATATGATCCAAGGAACTCCATTATGGTTTTATATAGCTGTTTCGACTATGCTTTCTCCTATTTAGAGTATTTGGTCTTAAAGATAACTGTTTGGTCTGTGTTTGCTGTGTTCCACGATCAAAGCTCATCGAATAGTAACATTAATTTTTCCTCTAAAACTGACAAGGCTAAATAAATTTGCAAGATTGGACAGAATATGTTTCGTTGAATTCACCAAACTGCACCGTTCACTTCTTCAGCGTCAGGGCTGGAGCACAAAGCTCACTTTTGGAATAATTAGTAAACAAATCAATACCGATCATAGATACCATAGATAGTTCTACATGAAAATGTATACGCTACCTCGTTTTTTATCGAAGATGACCGATCTCAATCTAATGATCCAAAGCAGACCTTCTCCGTGATACTCAATCGTAATCGATGCCAATTGATATGCTCCCGCGACACGTTGACATTACCAACCCAACCAGAATGATGTCATGGCACGAACTAAATGGATACTCAATCAACGCGCGCGACGTGAATGCGTGGGTGTCGAGAGTCATCCTCATCGTAGACAGACGGTAATTGTCGAAGACTCCCGAAGAAAGTTTTGTAATCGGAGAAACGTCCGAGCCGCGGTGATCGCGTGCAACAATAACAAAATTATTCCAACAGCATTTTTTCGCAGGAGACATTCCATACATCATGCTACGAGCTACGAATAAGTCTTAGTGATCATTTGCAATGCTTGAAAATATTTGAGCAAATTTCAGTAAAGTATTGCAACATCTTGTAACACGTAGCTTCGGTTCATTCATAATCAACAAAAAAAAATTGGAGAACCGGATCGATCTTTTATAGGAAGATTTTTGGCCAACTTTGCGCTGCCGCAAGTAATACGGAGACCTGATGAGAGATATTGTAGATTTTTCGTCCTTGATGATAAATATTAAAGTTGGTCGATCTTGAAGGACGGTAGGGAATTAAATCAATTCCCGAAATATTCCTTCAAGAGAATTTTCCACAGTCCTTCACGATCGACAAGACACCAACTTTAATATGAGTATTATCGCGATAACTTACCCGGAACGTGTGACGGTCTTTCATTTCGACGAACAAGCTCCAAATCACTCCATTCAAATTTTTCCACATGTATTCTGTTGAAATACATGAGGGAATGCATTTCCAGATCGATCCGTTGACTCCTCTTTTTTATTTATAAAGATTAAGGGTCGAAATGTCAGTTCCATGCATTGTAACATTGGCAGATTGACGTATACCCCCAGCGCGAGCGTCGGAGTCGAGGTCGGAGTAAGAGTCGCTGAGGGTATGCTCAAATTTTTTCCTCGAAGTAAAATGTTAAACCACCCATTTTTCATAGGTATTATGTCTAGGGCTTCCACGAGACGAGACAAGACGAGAGTTAAGGTACTCTCGGACTCGGCTCGATTTTGACGAGGCTCTCGGCGAGACTCTCGTTGATGATTTTTGGAAATTAAAGAGAACCGTCCACGGAGTGGATTTATCACTGTTAAGAATCAGCATGTCTGCTGGTTATATTAGCTTGCATATTAGGCGAATTCATGATATATATGATTTGAAAATTCCCGCGCGATACAGGCAAGATTCATCATATCGATCGAGTGATAAACTCATTAAAACGTTCATGCAGTACATCGATGGCCCAGAGTAAGAAGGAACTATCTGAAAACGTAAGACTTGAACGGAACTATCTGGATTTGTCTGGTTCAAAAGGAACTATCTGAAAATTCTGTTTTAGAAATGAACTATCTGTGAATTCCTCTACAAATAGTCCCTTTTCAACCAGAAATTCACAGATGGTTCCTTTCCAAAACAGAAATTTTCAAATAGTTCCTCTACATCAGACGAATTCAGATGGTTCCTTTCAACTTTTACAATTCTAGATAATCCCTTCTGACCAAAACTTCATAGATAGTTCCTTTCTAGAACAGAAATTTTCGGATAGTTCCTTTTGAATCAGATAAATCCACATAGTTCCTTTCAACTCTTACGATTCTGGATAGTTCCTTTCAGCCAAAAATGTATAGATACTTTCTTTTAACCAAAAATTTTCAGATAGTTCCTTTTAACCAGACATTTACAGATAGTTCATTTCAAGTCTTACGATTTCAGATCGTTCCTTTTCACTCTGAGCCATCTATATTCTTCCAACTCATAGTGTGTAGACTATATACACGTACGTGAATATAGATATCTCTCTACGGTCTACTTGCCATGTGAACAATCTCGCTTGGCCTTTACCTTTAGTACTGCTCATATCGGCCTTTGGAAACGTTCCATAGTAGCCACGTGGAAGCTAAAATAAATCGGATAAAACGCACTCCATTTCTTTATAGTTTTGATTCGATTGAACATTCAATATTTGATACTCTCCCCATTATTCGTTCAAAAACTAGTGCAGGAACTTCATTAGTACCGCAACCACCGAGACTCTCTCGAGACTGGCGGATAGAGTCGAGACTGTCCAATGAGTGCCTCGGTCTCGCCGAGAGAAAAGATCCCTCAGTCCCGGTCTCGGCCTCGGTCTCGATTTTCGAGACGAGATGAGACTGAGACCGAGACTAGTCTCGATCTCGTGGAAGCCCTAATTATGTCCAGAATTCGTGGTTTAGTCCCCAAGCCATGTGCCTTAATCTTGTTATGGGATTTTCACTAAAAATGACACATTCTTTTCAAATGCTCACAGCGTATGCTAAATCAAGTCTAGGTCACTTTGTAGCGAACGAATTTTCAAGGAAATGGTTCGAATAATCAAATCCCAGCGTGGGTAAGGGTCCAGAATCGAAATTCCGAGCACAACATTAACATTTATGGCCGCAAATTGGCCTAGTAATTAACTTTGTCAGTTCCGTGCATACCATATTACCCCACTAGAAGTAAATTTATCTGGGCGGGAATAATTTTTTCCACTAAAGTTTGGTGGGAATAGATGAAATCCACACGGAGAAGTTTTTATGTCGACACTGTTATTTTTGCGAGCGACTTTAAGGCGAAATGTCAGTTCCATGTATGTCAGATTGTCAGTTCCGTGCATCCAAAATCTGTTCCCTGGAATACTCAGTAGCAAGAAAAAGACGGAGAAATGAAATTAACTGGTCCAGAGTAAGTATTTCCAACTCAAATCAACCATCTAAACACGAATTTCAAGGTCATTTGGTCCCACCGTGTCAGGATTCCTCGCTAAACAAGAAAACGTCAAGAACCGAAAATGTCAGTTCCGTGCACCTCTTTCCGTATGCTTTATACATGTGAAAATCACATATACTTTTCTAACTCGTTCCTAAAATCTTTCTGTATAAGTTTCATCATATATCATCGCTCAATATGCATAAAGAAATAAAAAAAATCGACTCAGACAGGCGCAGACTCAATATTCAATTTCTGAGTTTTTGGACACAAAATGTGTAAATTATCGCGATTATACCTATATAATACGAGACCTATTCACTTCTACATCATGAAAACACGAAGATTTCCCAGTATGAGCTTATCTTAAGAATGCTCTATATGCTCGAGGAAATGGATGTCGGCATCTTTCTGTTCCAAACCTTTGAATGGGGACGAATACTAAATACAATAAATTAATATTCTCTGCGCTTGCTTAGATTTATCTAAAAATTTATATCGGGGGTTCGATAGTTACTGACTTTTTGGGCGAAGGAGCTGGGACTGATTGAACTTTTAGATTGAGAGCCCCTGAATCGATTACCGCAGAGAGAAAAATATGGGTTAACGACATTTTTTAGAGAAACCTATTTGGATATTGGATGTTTAGTCTACGTCTTACGAGCGTGTCAAATTTTCTAGCTGGAAGTGACGGGATATTTTTTCGTATTCATCGGCCACAATGATGAGATATTACATGGAAGAAGCTAAGATTCCATACTTTTCGATAAATTGATGAAAATGCGGGGTTGGCGAACATTTTGAAGGCGTACTTTTGAGTATAAACTGATAACGCGGAAGTTATGCCTGTGATTCCCAAGCTTGTTGCGGCGAAGTTACAGTAGTCATGACTAAAGATTCATAATTTCACAGATTCCACACTGTGAAAATTATTTCTGGACTCATCTAAGTTCATGGTCCGATTCTAGAGATAGAAACCAAAGCAGTTAGGAACGCGAATATGGGTTTTTGGATTTATTGCTACTATTGATTCACTATCGAACCTCCTTACTGTGAATCTAAATTCAGAAGAGATTTGAAAACCGAAGTGATAGAGATTCAAATAGAAGTATTAACGCTCCATCGGTCAAGTAATTAATAAAGCTCCTGAGAAGTGTATTGCATCCTTCAATGAAATCGATCTGTGATTTTTTATAGAGCAACAGCAAGATCATAGTTGCAAAGCAGATATATAGTAAGATATATAGAGAGGCGCCCTTTGTGTACGAACTCGATAATTGAATGCACTGTCAGCCATTGCCTTTGACGAGAAAGGCCGAAGCTTTAATTAATTACAGTGGTGAAAGAAAAATTCAATTTGCTCACCGAAATTCCACGCTTGAAGCCTTCCAAAGGGTCATACGAAACATTTTATAGGCAGTCATCCGCAAATCGTTTAGCTCATGATATTGGTAGCCAATAAAGATCGTCACGTTCGCCACTACTTTGAGAAATTGCCAGTTCACTAATCCTTATTTGATTGAGCTTTAGCTCGAGAGCTTCAACGATCCGTTGCCACTCGGCATGATTTCCACGAAAGGTAAAACATTCCAACAAGTTTCAACGGGATAGACTGATAAAGTACTTGCTTCATCAGAGATCCCGGCTGTGTTTCAACGAAATCTACTGACGAGAAGTTACTGGGTGGAAGAAAAAAAAGAGTAAACTTGGAGAGAAAAATCTGAAATTATTTTCTCACATCTGTCAGTAGTACTGTGAGGAAGTTTCACAGCGAAAGAAAAAATTAAAATGAAAAACCCAGAGGTATTCACCACCATTTTCTGAATCTATACGAAAACTCAACAATTCTAAAGTTCGCTTTTGAGTCGGAAAATTCTTCAGGGGCTACTTTAGCTAATTTTTTCTTGATAAAATGCTCGCTTTGAAACGTATATTGTATTGTACTGCTCAAGGAACTCAGAATTTCTATGTATGTACCATGCAATTGTACTTGAGATGAATAAAAAGCACGAGAAGACCCACTTTGAAATTTCAAAATTATTTAAAATCTACAGATATGGGAAAATTCAGAGACCGGTCTCAACTTCACTAGAAATGACGCTTTCATACGACTATTACTGTAGCTTGGAAACTAGAGCGGAGGTTCGTCATAAAAGAGAAAATGAGCTTTTCAGCGTGCTCTAAATGAAACAAGTTGAAAAAAATTGGAGAAATTACATTCCACGACAGGATTACATCATTTATATACGGTACGAAAAACTGTTGAAAATTCTACTGCAAAATTACGAAAGCTACTGTTGCGTGCTTCTAAAGAAAAACTCGCGGCACTCGTTAGAAATTCCAATTTGAGTTAAATCCATTTAACGCCCCTCTCTTACGCATACACTGCGATACAAGACTTTACTGAAGTAATTTAATTTAATTATGCACAGAAGAAACGGGCTCGCGGTTTGGAGACTGAAATCAATGATGAAATTTTGTTGTGCACGGTGTCTTTGAACGAAACAGCATTGACTCTCGATTGCAAAGGAAAATACTTTTATTGATTCAACTCACGAATGTTGTTTTTGGTATCCGTAGATTTTCTACTCCTTTGTATACTCATGATATATCTTGGGATATGAATTGAGTAGGATTACCGCTAGCTTCAATGTCTCTTTTGTGATACTTTCTTTCGTCAATATTACCTGAATCTATTTTGGAAAACATTATTGGAGCCAAAAGCCTCATCAAACTTATGGAAGGGATGATCATTGATCGCTGTTGAATGGATTTCGCATGAGTGTAAGAACAAAATAACGTTAACAAAAGGAATGATTGAATTTCAATTGATCGGCTTTTGGCAGTAGCATTGTGTCAACAAATTCCGCTGACTCATGTCATAGATCGAGTTGAATTACTTCAACTCGAACTATGCACCTCCAAGCCTCGTATGGTTGCAAGGTTAACTTGGAGGATTTTGATGGAAAGTGTAAGGGTGAGAAGAGACATATGGAAAAAATTTTTTTACAGTTAACAAAAGGAGGTAGTTGTTTGTGCGAAATTCATTCAAATAAACTAATAGAACTTTATGTCGAGAACTACTTAAAACGGATGTCACCCGTACTTAGCAGAGCTGGTTTAAAGAGTGGGAGGGCGAAGTGGAACGGTTGCCCTTTAGAGCCCAGGGCCAAAGGTACGCAAGAATTTCGGGGACAGAGAGCATGCACGCAAATCTCTTCAGGAGAAAAATCTAATTCAAAACGTATAGGAACGCAGTCGAATTCGCAGATAACCTAGATGCTTGAAGCAGTAATCCCGTGGGCGAAGAGCCCGAATCTTAGGCGTTTTGGATTTTTTTGAGCTAATTAATTAAGATTTTGCAAAATAGTTGAGTTTGCGTATAGTCATTGATGAGTTTCTCATTTCGTTAATGAAGTGTGAACACGTAGATCTTAGCCGTGCACATTTGAATTACATTTATCCTGTAGAAAATGTATATGATTTGACGAAAAATTCCATTGAATGGTCTGGTAGAGCTCTGATTTCTGGTGATGAAATGAAGTAAACGCAGTATGAAATCTCGCCCAGAGGCCGGGCGCAGAGTTGACTGGAGCCAGTTCTGGTAATTTATTTGTTATCTTCGACCCCTCATATCGAGTCTTATAATTCAAAATGAGGCCTTGAGTATGAAATTTTCATCATTCTAAACCCTAAAATAAATGTGTAATGTTTCATTTTTGATCAATTCATCTTCTGACTGCATGAATTTTGTGGATTTAACGAAGAATATGAATATTGCTAACAATGCGATGCAATTAATGGCTATAGGGGAAAACAGAGACGGTCTTTGAATTGCGAGACAGATTCCTACACAGAGAGTCCATCAACATCGATGATGTCTTCAAAAATGAATTTGTCTGCATTATATTATATTAAGGGAGATCAGATGAGTTCTCATGTTGACTCATCTATTCTTTTCTTTTTCAAAAAAATGTCCTGACCACTTCAACTTCGAACATCTCTAACCATCTAACTGTAAAACCAACAAAAATAGTCTCACCATCTCTAAAATTAGGAACCCTAAAAAAAGGAAAAAAAGGATCATCGCAGTTTAAGGTCATGTCACATCAGAAATACAGTGTCACTACTATGGGTTGAGTTAACCCACTGTACACGTTCGCGACGTGTGTAAACTCTGCTCTTGTACATACCCTATGTAACATCAACGATAGCATGTTTGAACTGTGAGCCCCTCTTGGACTCTGTACATATATATACATATACACTTTCGCGGATGTTCAGCTGGATGCTGGCGTGACTACACCTACGTAGAACCCTAAACAACCCTTTCGAACTCGCGTAAATACGAATCTCTCTCTCTCTCTCTCTCTCTCTCTACCCTGCAGGCATCACATGTTTATACTAAAGCTCCATATGTATATATAGGGTTACAACACGAGGTCCGATATACGATAATTCACCGAAAGGGATAAAGTCACGCCTGGCCTAGGCGCGCACACACACACACACACACACACGCACGCACGCACGCACACATACCCACATGCATGTAAATATACCTATATCTGACATTGTGTAGATATATAGCGATTCGGCGTTAAAATTGGCGCGCTAGAGGAAAAGCAAAAGAGAGCATGGCAAGGTGTACTTTATGACCGGCCTTTTGTTTCACCTCTGAGCTTGGAAAGCATAAATTTTGACCAGGGTGCTTTTTTCCACCTGGCACCCCCCCCCCCCCACTAACTCGCAATATTCAAATCGAGCTTTTAGATCTGGCTGGCTGCCCGCTCTTTTCATCTAATTTGTAGGCTCGGCTGCTTGCTCGACCAATGCAACGTGACCAGACAGATGTGTACATCTAACCTATTTTAAAGAAAGTACAAGTGTTGGGATTGTGGTATTTTGGAGATAGGACAATGGAATGTATAGTAGGCGAGGAAGTAAAATGACTTTGTCTAACTTGTTTCGACTTTTGCTTCTTATCAATCTGCATTCCCATTGGGATTCCTTCGTCGTCGTGTACTTGTATGGCGCCGTCTCCCGGTCGACAACTTGAAAGAGGAATATACTTATAGGAAGAAAGAGAGAGTGAAAGTTGAAGGTTCCGGTGGTAGCTTGGGGATGTTCGAGCTTGTAGAAGGTAGGTAGGTAGGTAGGTAGGTATATTCACTGAGTGACATCGATTTAGGAAAATTGTTTCAATTGAGGGGAATGAGATCTGCGCTTAGACTGTGGAATAGCCTCTTGAACTGAGAAAGAATCCAATTCATTGATCGACGTTTTACCTTTTGAACGGATACTGGAGAATTAATCAGAGATTGCTATTGTTTTTGAGCAAGGAATTAGGATGTTAGTGATGCAGAGAAAGATAGTAAATTAGATTCTGAAGAATAATTCGAAATATTTGGTCCATATAGTGAATGCTAGCATTAAGCATGTCGTTAAATTGAGCGATACGCGCGATTCACGCTCATTTTCTTCTAGCCGAATATATACTTGAAAAATGAATTAATAGATGCTGCTACAATAAATATTTATTTGTCAAATCTAGCACTGTCATCATTAGAACACTGATGTCTGTATGATTAGACAAATTTATCGGATCCTAGAGATTTTTTGTTCCTCACGAATTCAACAATTAACTATTCAAGTAACCTGCTCGCGTCTCAAATTCACAACACCAGCCAATTCAATGTTTGATCCTGCGGTCTTATCTTGTCTTTTTTTCATTTTTTTTCTATTTTGTGATTTTGTTTGTATTTTGCTTGAAACCGAATCTCATTAGCCAGTCGATCAAGTTTTAATCATAAACATATAGTACAGAATAAGATCTGTAAAAGAGAGCTAAACTTGAAAAAAATGACATTTCAGTTCAAAAATGGATAAGGATTCCAGTTTTGACATCAAGAAATTGGTCAACTTTGTGTGATTCGGCGAATCTTGGATAATTGCTAAAGTTCAACAGGCAATATGAACCCGTCTGTTGCTGGCAATTTCCAAGAAAATCAATTCATTCCGTTAATCAAGAGAATTGAATGGAATTTGCCTGAGGCAAATAATTACTTTTACAATTGCGCTGAGTTACAGAAGTTACAGTACATTTGCAGTGAACGGCATGGTAACCAAACACAATTTAGTGAAATAGACCAACGTACAATGTCCAATTTATTCGAGACGTAATAAAAGGCAAGTGTGACGAGATGATAACTACGTCATTTTTTATGAAAAGTAATGAAATTCGTACAACCGACTACCAAGAGGATTCTGAAGAATTCTTGTTTCAGAATGAGAGGCTAGGATATGATCATGAAGATCTATCATATCTCACAATGTGAAAAAGCACTGCAGAAAAACTCCAATTTTGATATCATCATTCCTTTCATGATTTTTCATTTTCATTCACTCTGGCAAGGAGAGATACAACCTTGCAGATCCTAGATTCGTTCTAAACTCCGAAAATCATCTTGATTTGGTAAAAGGTGGAGATATTTCCAAGGGTTTGAGCCCATGGGCCTTCTGTTCCAAGATACAACCATGGTGATCAGCATTGTCACTATATTTTGATTCTTTAACATGGGCCTATATGGGTGATGCTAATCTCCATCGCTGTAACTAATAACCAAGGATAAGAAGCCCAAGGTGATCAAATCCTTGGAGATACCTCCATTTGCCACCCAAAGAAGGATGATTCTTAGAATTTGGACAGGTTTCGGAACACGCAAGGTAGGTGGTCTTCTGTGAGTGCAAAGTTCCTTCGCCAATCCTGCGTTTGGACAAGTCCGTGAAGCAGGTCACATGCCCAAACAGCTCCTCCAAACTGATGGATACAACTTGACCCTTAAAGGAATAATATTCCTTGCGGACCTCAAAAATCACACCGTACCTCTATTGAAATTTTCACACGTTCAATGCAGGAGCACTATTTTGTAATTTGTAGTTGGTTATGATTCTCAAACATCATCTCTTACTCATGATTTATGCTCTTGGCAAACTAGATTATACCAGAGAAATTGATATTGGGAATCGAATGTTCCTTGCGGTAGGAATTGATTTGTGGAAAGTCATGAGCCTTATCGCAGTAAATATGTTAAAGTTACAACTCAGTTGCGATGCTATTAAAGTTACAACTCAAATTGGAATTGTTATTCCAAATGGAGTAGCCACTAAAAAATGAAGGTGTGGCGTAATTTTGGCATTTTTTCTGATTCCCACTACATATTTGAATCATTTGTATCAATTTTTCATGGGCGTTGATCAATATTCTTGATCCTCTGGACGATCAGTCTCATTTCCTGAGGTGGTACCATCAATCCTCGAGTTATAACTGTCAAAAAATTACGGAATTCGGCACAGTGGTAGATTAGTGCCTCGAACAGGCACAGTTGAAATTTGGAGTCGTTTAGGAGTCAAGGAGAAAAATTCTAGGCAATTTCGGATAAGCCGATCAACGCGGCATTTTATTGAGAATTACCGATACACTCATTTCCACTATCAGAATTTCGCGGGAATGAGCACACAGGTGCAAGAAGGCACGAAAAATGCATAGAGATGAACAGATTAATCAGAGCTTACGAAGAAATATCAAAGCATGAATCACTCAGGGGTCAGTTTATCTTCTGCTGTGTGCATCACTATACTTGTATGTAGGCGGATGGAAACAAGTCAAACGAGGATTTTATCTGCACTTGGACTTATCTGTACCGCTAGCAGTACTATCTTGAATCTTGAACTGACAATGAGTTGAGTAAAAAATTGACAGAGCCTAATGTTGATGACTCCAAAGTACCCGTTTTCGTAGATTTTGAGAAAGGTGTCTTTCAAGGGTTCCAATACTGTAAACCGGAGTGACTTTGGCCACTTTGGACTGAGCTTTTAATCAAATTCCCATTGCGATTTTCTGACCAAACTCATAAGTATCTTAGGTCATACAACGCATCTTGAATCTTCCTTCAAGATTCCGTACTCAGAATTCAATTTCACCCATTCGCATGCTGAAGAACTGTAAAGAGCAGGGTGACCACAATCACCTCGGCATCTGGAGTGACTGCGGCCAACTTTGTAGAACACCACGAACTTTTTGTACTTTTCAACACAAAATCGAGTATTCTCTCCTCGGAACAAATTTCCTGATCGCGAATAAATCCAGAGTCAGAACATGGATGTCTTATAACATTATGCTAATGAACCAGAGACTTGCTACCTTAGTGTGAACAACGAAATTGAGTCGACCACTTCGGGGTGGCCAAAGTCACCCCGGACGACCGGGAGATTCAAGAAAGAGGAGAAAAGACGAATTTACGTTCAAATTTTTATCAGAAATGACAGCTGGAGTGGCCAAAGTTGACTGTTTAACCCAAGAAGTGACAATTTGTCCTTCAAATGGTCGTTGGAAGTGGCAGATGCGGGGTGGCCACAGTCACCCCGGAGAAGCCAAGAAATTACAAGTTTTTGTTCAAACGGTCTATCCTAATGACTGTGGCAACTGAATTGAATCGACAATAGCGCAAAATGTAGAGAACGTCATTACCTACTGAGAAAAAATCATGGGAATGAGATGGGAGTGGATCCAATGGGTTGTTCAGGTGGTTTTTCGTGGCGTAAATATTTTACTTGAAAATTTTTACTTCATCCCAACGAAAGAAGAGCCAAAGCAACCTATCTCGCCACAAATGAGCTGACATCTCACGAAAGAACAGTTTTTTAGTTTCAAATTGAGCTTTTGAACGTCTCTCTAGGTGGTATAGCGTCGGAGCTACGACTTTGACAATCTTTTTCCGCAAAATTGGCCATAATTACCCCGGTGGCCATAGTCAACCTGTTTTATGGTACTGAATAAATAATCAAACCATCAATTAAAGCGAGGTTATTTGGCTTACCACACCTACTTATTTCATTAAGGTGAATCAGTATTGAGAACTACATTTCAAAGGATCATTCCTCAACAGTTTTACATTACTACCCATCCTTACCCCCGAACTCTCAATAATCAGGGGGGGGGGGGGGGGGGAAGAAAAAAAATCCAAATCAAATAAATGCTCGTGAAATACTTAAAATCCACTCATCCAGCAAAAACTGTGATTGAAACAAGCCATTCAGCACACTTCCTGATGATTCGATCATCTCCATACAGGAAACAAATCCGACACGAATGTCATGATAAATAAGTAGTATACAAGCACGAATAGTCTGCCATGTATATATAAATATATTTATATGAAAGAGCAGCTATTAGCAGATATGGAATCAAGTGCATTTGGCTCGCGAGACCTCGGCTTTGATCTATAAACAGAGGGCTGTATAACACGTAGATATAAACCTAATATAATAGCAAACGAGTCAAGTGAACTATATATCCAATCTCTGGCACGCGACGACAAGCATTCCAATATACACATGAACAAATACATTCTAACCCTCCAACCATCCATACCACCCCCTTCTCACTTTATTCTCACCCATGTATTATATACCATGAGCGTCACACGATGTGTGAAACAATACAGTTGTACGTGTATTGCCGAGATAATCTTTATCTCGTTTTCGCACCCCTAGCGCATTCACCTATTCGTCAATTTCAAAAGCGCATATAAACGCGTTATAGGACTACATCTACAGGTATCTTAGCATATAGGTATCATCTGACAGATTTCGTTTGTCGAGTAGTGCATTTCGTCGATTTGAAAGGAATAAACAAGATGAGAATACAGTATTACATTACAAGGATGCTTATAAAGTCTATAGTGTCGTAGTTTACCAAGTCTTTGATTCGGGTATACAAAGTAATGTGTATATAGGTATATGTTGGAAGGATGCTCAGAGAACTGAAGGTAAACATTTGAAACCCAAGAGAATCGCTTTAGCAGTTGCATTTCGTACATACCTTTGAATATACCCTTGCATCGCATCCACTTACACGTATATACTACATATAGATAGTATATCCAAGACTAGAATCTGATCTCAGTTTCGTATGACCGTGCAGCCTCTATATATATATGTATTCTCCTTGCTCGTTCGCCGCTGGGCTCTCGAATCTCGAGCACTATTTGCAGAAATCTTGGCCCGGCGGGGCCCTTTCAGCCGGAAAACTCTCGAGTCGAAGCTCAGAGGCGGTGGTGGCGGCGGTGGCGGTGGCTTAAACAACGTTTATTTTTCGATTTACCGCGCGACCGTGCATCTTTCGTCGGCCGCGAAAGTGCGGCTAACTGATTTTTCGAGACCTGAAAAAACTTACTTTTTTATCCTATAGCTGAACTGGTGCATTTATTATACGAGTTAAACTCCAATTTTTTATATTGAAAATATCGTTGTTTGGAGTTTTTATTATTGTTACTCTGATTGATTTGAACATCTTCGCGTACTTGTCCACATACATATGTGAGTTTTAACGGACCTCCCTTGATTTTCTGTGACTTGGAAGGAAAAATACTTCATGCATTTTCTTCTTCGGACCAAACTGAAGGGAGTTTCATGAGTTTGGTGGAGATGATGGTCATATCATTAGTCACCCATTATAGCAAGTGATTATGATGAACCACTTAATCATGCAATTTAGAATCTCCTCACTTTTGTAACTTATTGATTTTTGACGGATAAAAATCTTTGTCGCATCACGTTTCTTGATCCGAATCGATAATATTTCATGAAATTTCCATTACTAGTGCTTGATCGGATGGCTTGCTTCTTTCGCGGATTAGTGAGCTTGGGCAACTAATAAGATGAGATTAGACAAGAGCATTTCAAAAATTGCGTGCTCCGCAAGCTCCCCCCCCCCTCTCCCTACCGATTCTGCGATTATGGAAATGTAGACAAAAACGAATTCTATCGTAAACATCAGTCTCTTGGCGCCGAGACTCACACCAACATCTACCGTAGGACGTTGCACACCTGTTGTTTCCATCTTTCGCTTACTCAAGCCCACAAATGAGCTCCAACTGACGTCTAAGATGAACTATATCACTTCGTCTGTGTGATTAATTTGAATTATATGGAGGAAGCTAATTGAAAACTGGGGTAGATTGAAAGGACAATGATTACGTATATTCTTCGTACCTCTCAAAGATTCATCGCACGAAGCGGAACGGAATCAATATTTATTTCGAGGAATTTGATAGAATTTGAGATAATGTGTATTCCAAGAACTCGCAGTGCTCTTATTATCAAAATCAGAACACCTGAGAGCCTTCGTAAGTCATAAATTGCCAAGTAAGAAGATCCTGAACTCATTCGGCGCGTAATTCGCGAATAGGATAAGCTCCGATTCCATGTCAGTAAAATTTCGTTACTTTTGGTCATCCTAAACAAGGACCTATTTTTAGTTTTTTGCGTCAGGGCGGACAAACTTTTTTTGCTCGTGGCACGCTGTGATTCTGTACAGTAGGGACGTGACTTTTCCACACAACTTCACGACTCACTTTTCTTCATAACTGATATAAAATGAGTGTTTGGCCCTCACCTTTGGCTCTGTCCGAAAGAGAAAGCAACGTTTCCACCCTCAAATCGGATGGAACTATTTTGGATTAACAGGTAATTTCAAAAATTCTTCAAATTGTTTCGATGTTTTGGAAGAAAAATATCATAGATTATTGTAAATCGAAGTTTTTCAATGTATTGGTCAGTGTAAGTATACTTACACTGTCGGAAATACACCTGGCTGACTTTGAAATGATAAAAATGATCTCGTTCAATATTTTTCCCCAGCTCTTCATCAGAGGCATGTGAGAATATTCAGTACACGAGAAAGAATTGATGAAATTTCATAATCTGATCGGTATTATCAGTAGAATTTCAAACATCCACGTGTATCACCGACCATTTTTTCAACGCAAAACAACTGATCTCGGCTTCCGTAAGAACCGCAAGCTAAAGTTGAATAAAAATCACGAAAATCACCGAGCGTGGTGTAAATCACGCACGATACGTGGCACGTTTAATAAAAAGTAACGATCTCTGAGAAGTATACAATATTATACCCTACATGTGGTTGTTGTGTGGTAAAACGTGATGCTTGACTCTCGTTGTTTCGAATATATGCGGTGAATGAATTTCTCGTATTGTTGTTATTCAAGCAAAAGCAGAGCTTGATATGCTGCATATAGATGGTATATATTGTACTATACATATGCGCACGAGGTTGAAATTCTCAAACGTTGTGCATCAACTTTTGTTATGATGCGTTATGCGCGCGCCAGCAGCTCCATTTGAATGAGCATACCATATATAGATATATTTGAATCAAAGCCAAACACCCTGCATCATGTGAACTGAAATACGTTTCATTCCGCAGCCATATTGAATGCCTCAACGCTGCTATACTCGTTTGTTGAATTTTGAATGAGTTCATGTACTTTATACTGTATCTCTTGCAGTTTGTTAAAAGTATTTCATTAGATTTTCTGTTATATAAGGGTGAGTGTTGCAGTATTTCTCATTTACGTGAATTTATTTGAGTGCGGAAGTTTTTGAAATTAAACTGGGTTATATGCAATGATGCTCGACGTATGTTTGTTATCTTATCAAAAGTGGAGTTTGGTTGGAATTTTGAGTTTATGGAATTTTCAATTCTGAAAGCTGTTCGAATAAACAATTCAAAATCAGAATATTCTATGAATGGTATGTTTGAGTTTGTATGTATAGAGTGGTATTTCATTGAAATTGTAATGAACATATGGGAAATATGAATTTACAGTGCGGCTTGTCACTTTGCAAATTAGCTTGAGCTTGGATGTCTTTAATTATTAGTCAGACACGAATATTTCCAAAAGTACCGTATAGCTCATTCATTATAAATTGGGAACCTTCAGTTTCGGAGAAACCGATTTAAAACCCTAAGAAAAAGAAATTTCTGTAAACAGTTCTTCCGATAAGGGTTAGAAAAGTCAAATCTAGCATACCTATATAGAAACTTTGGACAAGAACATCATTTTTGTACAATGATTGCAATCATCACATAGTGCGCCTCTGGCAGGGATGAGTTTGACAAAAATGACAGCAAAAACTGAAAAAGGAGTGTTTTTGGACGAATCGTCACGAGTTCAACCTGATTTCGAGCGAAATTGTATCACCTTGCCGTTTCGAGTAATTGTCAAATTAACAATTTCCCATACATTGCTTGCGGAGAAATTCGATGACTCCTCGTTTTTTTCGCTTCTTCGCGGTTTTCTCGCTAATACTCAGAAGAGGTGGGCGATAGCAAAAAATGTCACGAACACGTTTTTATAGATTTTTTAAAGATCTACAAGGTGATGTGGGTAGATTAATCACAAAACTCAAGAAGATTGCAGTATCATGTGAAAAAGCCCGAGTTTTTTTGCGTAAATCCTCGCGCTTTTTGCTAATTCTCTACTATATTCTTTAATACCATCAAGAAATCCTGAGTTTCTTGATCGATCTATCTACGTCATCTTGTAGATCTTTGAAAAATCTATAAAAAAATAGTTGGGACATTTTTTGCCATAACCCACCTCTTCTGAGTATTTGCGAGGAAACCGCGAAGATGCGCAGAAAACGGGGAGTCATCGAATTTCTCCATAGGCATTGTATGGGGATTTCTTAGTTTGACTATCACTTGAAACAGCGAGCTGATGCGATTTCGTTCTTGTTGCCGCCAGGGGCGCACCGTGATGAGTAAGGATAAATTAGGGCATACTTTCACCGTGACAACGTGTTATCGATAGTGATAATCACCAACTCTAACGAAATCAGCTAACGCATTCACCCTCTAACAATAAGGTTTTATCGAGTCCCAAGATGACAAACATGAAGGTTTATAAACATGTCCCTGCTCATTGATTTTTGAATCCTAACACAATAAATCTCTCCACATTGGTCATCTTCAGACAGTTTGACTTGTAGAATTAAAATAAGTAAAAACTCTGGTCGAGACGAGGGACATCCAAAAACAATTGATTCAAAAGAATCCGAAAATTCAATCGTTATTATTGTTCGATGGAATAACAGACTGACTTTAGCCCTCGGAGAATTTTGCTATGGTAGCATTTTTCGCATCATTCCGGTTCGCACTCAACGAATAGAAAGATTTGGAATTTCAGATTTTTCGAATCAAATCCCTGAGTTTTTCGGGTTTTTTGAGCCTGTATACCAGAATTTTCCAGGTTATTGAGCTACCGAATCTATTTCTGAATCATTTCTCGCTTCCTTGTTTTCCAAGTCAGTGGTTGACTTACCCAATTGAAAAAATTACCAGTCCGAAATATTGATAAACTGACAAAAGAGTATAAAAAATTGGATTCAACTTTGAATTATAAATAATTTGTTACTGTGTCACTTTATTATTTCTTCATGAAAATCGTCAATCAAGTAAGTGGACAGAAGTTGACGAAAGTTAGAAATTAAAAAGTCGGAATCAATTTGGAATAACTCTGAACTAATTGCTTTGCCATACGCGACACACGTACACTCGCTCATTGATATTGGAAAAATTGCAAAATAAACTCTGTCTGACAGAAACTCGAAAAGAGCGGAGAAATATTTTCTACCGAATACACTCACTAGAATTGGCATTCAGAGTCGTGGTACATCAAAGGCAGAATAAACGCAGATCTCCATTGGAGTATGAAAATTATCGAGGTTGCGCTCTCTCTCTCTTTCTCTCTCTCTCTCTCTCTTCGTCGGTCCAAATCGCAGCATACAACAACCTCCAAATTACGAAATACACACAGAGCCCTCGAGAATATCGATGAGTCCACGTAATTTTGTTTATATGCGAAAAAACAGAGCGTCGTCGGGTCACAGGCAGTTGCCCCCATATATAGACTCGGACGTTACTTTTCTTACACACGCCTTTCATTTGAGTGTCCATGCGTATATATGGGTGATTCCGTCGGAAATTTGATTTTTTGGTGCCAAAATCGTCGCAGGGAGTGATTTGGGTTAACACGTTCGCTGCGACGGTGAAAATTGTAGTTCCTCCGCAATGTTAAATCCCATAAGACGAAAATCTGCCGCACACAAAGAAGGACAAGCGGGACCCACCCGTGAGTCCCGCCACAGCGACCGTGTTAAACAATCATTTCAGCCCTACGCAAGTTTCGGTGGCTTGTTGCGGTTGATTTACACTTGCTTGGGCACAAGAAGGAAATATCTAGAGCTAAGTATCTCAAAAATAAAGCCAGACGAAGATTTTCCAAGTTTAAGAGGTTGCGGAGGGGATGGAATTGACATTTCGCCTCAAAAATATTCTCACGACTCGGCAACCAATCATAGATTCTTTGCCGGATAGAATTGCTCTAATGCGACCAAATACTACAGAAAAATGTGCTTTACAAAGCGATATCGTGCGCCAGAAGAGAACACAACATGGAGATGGATTCGACCGAAAATTTTACACACTACTCAGAGAACACGTATGAGTAGTTCCGCGCGAAACAGACCTACGAGAAAGAGTCTTTTCTCAGATCATTTTCTTGGATGTACCATTCGATTCTATGGTACAGAACATGAACTATTCACCACCCATGGGACCCCATAAAAAATTATCCAGGTATCTGGGGCACATATTAATTCATCCCTCTCAATCGTCTCCAACAACGACATTTGGATGTTTCTTTCAATAAAATCCACATTTCTCGAATCACATCAGAGATACAGTTCCCAGGATTCGAAAGGCCTTGAAAAAACCTATCAAAATCAGTCTTCTGGAACTGATTTTGAGGTTATGAGTGCTTTCAGCAAGCCAAAGAATGAAAAATACAAAAATACATATCAATTTCTCTGAAAGCCATTTTTTATACCTTAAAAATTCAATATTCGATGTAAAATGTTGTGTTCTTTCATAAAAAAAAGTCCCGAATATTTTTTTTCATTACTCTAACCTAAAAATGCCGCGTTCAAATAGGATTTTAGGGTTCTCGCAATGAAAAAATATATCCGCACTTCGCTTGCAAGCCCAGTTTGGGCACTGGAGGACATGTCTGTCTCGCTTCGTTCGATAGACAAACTGTCTTAGTGCCCAAAATGGGCTACCGCGCTCAGTACGGAAATCTACTATTTGCGTCTTAAGGCCGGTTTTTGCTATTTTCTGCAAATGTATATTCTAGGCGATTAAAAATCGTCTAATTTCATTGAGAAACCAAAAACATTTCCTCGCGATAATAACTCGTCAATTCCATCAACTGGGGCCAGAGCTGCAACGTGTAGTAGATGAACCCTCAGCTCGTAGGCATACAACATCCTACACAGATTTCTTCTAGCACTACCTCCGGTACCTCCGACCCACCTTCTGAGATCCAATGATCTTCTGGACTTTGTAGCTCTGGTCCAAATGCATGGGATTGACTTCGCTAAGTAGTCATTTTGAACGAAAATTTCTAGCTTCTGAATATGCGTTGCAGTGAATGCGAGAGTCGAAGGTGGGCTGTTCACAGGGGACGGAATTGACATTTTGACCCTTTATCAAGTAGCACAAAATACGGGAGCGTCCGGATCGTCTCCAAAACCATTATAAAATGACAAACCAATTAAATTATACAGTGCACATTGCAAGTCGTAGAAATTTTGGAGAGCTTGGAACACACACTTTCGGCGGAATCACTCATATATGTATTGTTGGCAGTCTACAGTGCTATGGTCACGTCGATTCAGTCTCGCGCGAAAAACGAGCAGGAATGTGTATCGAAGCTGACGCTTCATCGAGAAACACTCGGGAAACACGAATGAGAGTCAGAAGAAAGAAGAAAAGAAAGGAAGCAAGCTATTGCCAAATAAAAAGCTACGAGAATGGACCAAATGCAAAACTAGAGTGTCTGCCTTTCTCTTATTCTTCTGTATAGATTGCAAGAATCGCACACATACACACATGTGTAGAATGTACATGGATAGTGATGGTAGGTACGTGATCGGTGTTTCGGGTCGAACTTCCGATTGGAACACGAATCTCTCTGAATTGTCTCGCACGATTTTCGATTTGCTCGCAGAATCAGAGTAGAAAACTGATGCTGGAAGGAAGTTATCTGGGTCAGAAAAGCGCGTGTCTATCAGTCTGCGAGAGAGTTTGTATGTGTGTAAGGCGTATACTTACAGTACCCTGCAAAAAAAATGGAACACGGATACCTTCACTAAAACAGCCATTACTCCGACGCGTTTGGGTCTACGCGAATTTTACAAGAAGCACTTGGAAGATGAGGAAAGAATCTATCAAATTATGTGTTTTAAAATTTTTTTTGATCGAAATTTCATACCTTTAATTGACACTCAAAACTGAAAAAATTCTCACTCCAATCAATCATCGATCATTTATCGGGAAATCACGATAGCGAAAATATTCTTGCGGGATGTTGTAGCTCTTTTCAAGACCTTCAAAATCGTTTTTCTATACATTACTCTACGATTTTTTACACCCGAGTTACGAGCGATCTCGTACAAAGAATTTGATACGAGTTGAGGGTATCGAAAGTATGGAGACATGAGTTTTTCTTAGTTGAGGTGGGCGGAAGTCCTCTCGATCAATTTTTGGAATGAGCCTGGCAATTATTTCATAGAATTCCGAAGATTTTACGTCAAAATCGTAGATCATGACCTTTTCCGTATTTTTGTTACATTCAACCCGTACCAAATCCTTTGTACGAGATCGCTCGTAACTCGGGTATAAAAAATCGTAGAGTAATGTATAAAAAACGATTTTAAAGGTCTTGAAAAGAGTTACAACATCCCGCAAGAATTTTCACGCTATCGTGATTTCCCGATAAATGATCGATGATTGATTGAAATGAGAATTTTCTCAATTTTGAGTGTCAATTAAAGGCATGGAATTTCGATCAAAAAAAATTTTAAAACACATAGTTTGATAGATTTTTCTCTCATGTTTCAAGTGCTTTTTGGAGAATTGGCGTAAACCGAAACGCATCGGAGTGATGGTTGTTTTAGTGAAGATATCCGTGTTCCATTTTTTTTGCAGGGTACTGTATATAGAGAGGTTGATATTTGCGCACAGGGAATGGATGAGGGAAGCAGCTAAGCCATTTTTAGCATCAATCTATATCTATATATATATATATATATATATATTCATATATGAGCCGCAGGAGATATATCAAAGCTCGCGCCATAAAGCTTTGCTTCGTATACGCCATTCGCTGCTTCCTTTTGCATGCGCTTATATTATATATGAGAAAAAGTCTCGTCTTTCCGAGTTTGCTGAAAGAACGCGACGACGACGTTCGACTCGATTACAGTTTTGCGGATATTTGGATGTGTTGACTGTGTGCGATGTTAGCCTTTTTGAAAGTCGGGTTAGTGCAGTATGATATACTGTGATAAGGTCTTACAGAAAGATGTACGAAGTTTAGGAGCTGATGATATTAGATTTCTGTGTGCGTGAATTCTCAAACTGAAATGGAAGGGATTCGTGAAATGAAACTGGTCTTTTCAATTGTCTTAAGGATTGTTCGCATGAATTGATCGATGTGATGCAATGAACTGCTCCTTTGTATAGAATGCCGAAAGCTGATGTAGCTCAACGGGCGTTATGAGATTTAGGTGATATTCGACTATTATTTGTGACGGAATTCGTCTTTGACAAATCTTGATCAAACTTATCGAAGGATAGACTTCATTAGAGTATGATCACAATGACAGTACCATTCAGGTGCATGAAGTCGCGAATACTGGGAGTACTCAAAAAATTTTTATGAAAAATCAAAAGTTGATCAGCAAAAACCCGTTTTTCACTGTGTTTGGTACTTCAATTTTCTTAGAAAACGATTGGATCTTCATCGTGATCCCAGATTCAAAATTTCGTCACGATACACGTTCGCTATACGACTGAGCCTACAACTTTCATGTTTTGATCTTTATAAACTCGCATTGGCTCAAAAAAATAACCCCAATGATTATCTTGCATGCCGAGGTATTTATCACAGCGTAACCTCCGCAAAACATAACTACCGCAAAAACGGGAGTTTGCTTATACTATATTTGACAATGCACACTGTCGACATTCGCTAAAATCTCAAAAATAGAGTTATCTTGAAAAATGAGATAGACAAGAAACTGAGGCTATTTGCTCCCAAAAAAGAGGCTTCTATTCAAAATACAATCATTTCATTGACAATAATAGAGTATAACAGATGGGTAAATTAATTTTAAAAACAACATTCTCAACACTCGCAGTGATATACACTGAGAGAAATTTACTAATAGTTTTCGTTAACTGAGGAGTAATTTTTATAAACGCGTCTATACCGTGGCACCAGCAGGATCCTCAACAGTTTTTGTTAAAACGGTAACAGAATTTATTAATGCGGAAGTAAATTTTATTAACCAGTTTACAAATTTTGTTGACGATGACACAAATTTTGATACTGACGCCTAACTAAATTTCAAAATGATAGGTAGTTATATTATATTATATATGAAGTAGTAGTCAGCCAATGTTTGTTGGGTTACATGCAGTTTTAGTCCACGAAGCACGCTCAATCACATACATCATATTGACGTGCGCATTCGCCCCCGTGTTTTTCCATTTTGGCAAACCCATTATTATTTTTGTAAAAACCAAAAGTAACCGGAATCGCGTATTACATCCAGCACAATGTAATACGATTTCATAGTTACAACGTCGAGTACGCGGATAACCATAAATCACAACCATAAATAACGGACTCATCTTCTTAACGTCAACGAGTAGATGAAATGCTTCACCCGTGTTTCATTATACACATTGTAACATGCTGTTACTATTACGCCTCCGGCCATAAAAATCGAGCTTTTCCAAGAATTCTCCAATAAATCACGACTCATAAATTAACGGCTTTCCAGAGAACAAGCAAAGCATTAATGTAATGCACTTTACATGTTTCATTATCCAAAATGAAATATACACGCTGCGTTTCGCCTCAAGTCATAAAACTCAACTCATAAATTATCGGATCTTAGAAAATCACGAGAACAATCGATGGAATGCACTTTGCATGTTTCATTACACACAATGTAATATACGAATAACGTTTCGCCCAAGATCATAAAAACGCACTTTTTCCAAGAACTCATAAATCCCGAGACAACAACAATAACCAATACCAGAATACAGAATGAAACCGCGTCCCCGCATTTCGTTCGCGGCAATGTAACATACCAACTATATTACATCAACGGTAAAAATCGGGTATATAAGGCCGGCCTCCGGAGCCGGATCATCATCAGTTGGACCACGTCCACCGTCGCGATCACTTCGACGCGCTTCGTCGCCGAGCCTCGCACGAGTCCCATCACTCGTCGCGTTGCTCCGTTGCTCCGATACGATACGACGCCATCATCTCGTCGCGCCCCCGCCACGACCGGGAATTCACCCCGAGTCCGTGCAAAGTGAAAGTGTGTGCGGTGTTGAACTTGCAGTTGGGTATCGAGTCGCAATTTGAACTTCGAACTGAATTTATTCCTTCGAATACCCAATCACCTGCACTCATTATCGGACTACGTAAACTCACTTCGAATATATGTACTTTTTGAGGGAAATTCCAAGTCTTTCTTCGGAGTAACGTCAATTTTGAAGTGCGACGAATGGATCGTTCAATTCAAGTTCGCAAACAATCAAAGGTGTATACTCCCCGTTCTGAGGAGGAGCGTCGCCAAAACATCTACGGACTTCAACAAGCCAAACGCTTGGCGTTGCTCGGAGCGTTACAAGCCGAGGCTTCAACTTCACAAAAGAGGACTGCTCAACCTTCTGCAAACTCGTCTCCGGCCAGCGAGACGCGGGAGTGAATTTTCACTCTCATTGACGAGGTTCCCACCACGCGGAATTCCGAGCCCCGTCAATTTGGCGCCCAACGTGGGGCCAACGAGGGACTTCTTGGACTTCGTCGGCATCAGGAGATGCTAGGACCTGCGCCCTGATGAGCAGTCTTCCCCGGACGCCGCCTGCATCCCGGACGACCCGGCAACCAGCGGCGAGCACTTCTGGGAGTGTGAAAACACCCAGTGGCGCCCAACTGGATCAACAACGTACCGTCTCGCTCGAGCGCACCGCTCGCGTGACGCGCCACCAACGTCAGCAGTCACTCGGCTCGGAGCAGGAGCTCGAGGCCCTCCTGGACGGAGCGCAGCTGCCTCTACGCCGGAGGACTTCACGCAGAGACCTTGCTCCAGCCGGACCATCGCCTGTTGTGCCACACGACGAGCCTGCAGATCCCCCAGTCGGAGCTCAGCAGCAGCCGCCAGCGGATCCCGCCTCGAACCTACAGGTACTACCTAATCCGGATCTACCCATTGCTCCAGGAGGCGTAGCTGCCATTCCAGCAGCCCACCCGGAGCCACAAGCGGTTCCGGAATTCACCATGGACGACCTCAGGCTGATGTTCCGTCAGCTAGCTGGTACTCCACTCAACCCTCCGGACTTCACTGGTGCGGAGCACGAGGACCCAGCCAAGTTCATCACCAAGTGCACGGAGCATTTCCGTCGCCTGGGAACCGAGGAGGCGTTCAAGGTGCAGGTGGCTGAACGAGCATTGAAAGGAGATGCCGAGAAGTGGTGGTCCTGCTACAAGAACTTGGCTGTGGACTGGACGCGATTCACGGAGCTGTTCCTGTCCCGCTATGACTCACCGCAGCTCCGACTCCGCCTCAAGGCCAAACTCTACGGACAGACCCAAGGAGAGAAGGAGGACGTGAGTACTTTCATAGAAAAACGCAACCTTCTAGCCCGTCGCCTGCTCCCGGAGGCCACCGAAGAGGAGTTGGTGACACTGATCACGGAGTCACTGAACGCGACCATCCGCTGTCACCTGCGTGGCAACCCGCCAACTACTGTGGGCGAGTTGTTGACCAGAGCCACGGAGGTCGAACTCGACGAACAGGCCAAGCAGGTCAGCGCACGCAAATTCAACCCGGCTAACAACAACCAGGGCAAGGGCAACGCCACTGCACCACCGCAGCCACCGAAGACCTCGCGAGAATTCAAACAAATCAATGGTGAGAAATTGCCCAAATGTGATTATTGCCCTGATTATCATTGGCACAGGGATTGCCCCAAGCGACCCCAGTACCCGAAGCCCACGACTTCGGGAAACTGGCGGGAAGCGGGGAATGCTGCGGGCACACCCGCTTCGGCACCTGCAGCCCCGCAATAAGCGCTGCAGCCGCAGACGCCACCGGACTCCACGCCGCCACCCTGGACATCTGGATTGGAGGGAAGCTCATCGCAGCGCTCGTCGACTCAGCGGCATCTGACAACTTCCTCTCGCCACGGTGCATCCCAGACGGAGCCATCGTGCGGAAGATCCAGCCACGCGGAGCCAAGCTGGCTAGCAGTGGAACCGAGATGCGCGTCCAGGCAACCTGTGCGCTCAGCGTGCGCATCCAGAACTTCGAGTGTGACGTCAAGTTCTTCGTCGCCGAGGAGCTCAGACCCGCAGCCATCCTCGGACGACGATGGCTCAAGGAGGTGAAAGCAGTCCACGACCACGACCTCGACTGTCTTTACCTGGGAACCAGCAAAAGGATCCGGGTATTCCTGGGACGCGCCCCCGATGGGCCATCCACCAACTTGCGAGAGCGAGTATGGAGCAAGGTAAACCATGGATTCCCTAATGAATATGTTGATCAATTCAAGGAAATCATGATGCGACACGTGAGGATCTTCGATGATTCGGCGCCCCTGGCCAGGACACCATTCATCATGCACGAGATCAGAGTCACGGACCGTCGCCCCTTCAAGATTCCACCTTATCGCTACTCCGCTGAGAAGAAGCGAGCGATAAGCGACATGGTCAAACAAATGCTGGCAGATGGAGTCGTCGAGGCAGCGTCATCACCATACAGCTCACCCATTGTGCTGGTCGACAAGCACGATGGTACCTTCCGCTTCTGCGTCGACTTTCGGAGGATCAACAGCGTCACGGAGGACGCAGGACAACCGAACCCGGTCATTCATGAGGTCCTCAAGGAAATCGGCGGAGCCACGATCTTCACGACGATCGACCTTCGAAAATGCTATTGGCAGATCCCGCTGACTGAAGACTCCAAGCAATTCACCGCCTTCTGTACACCGGACGGCGGACAATATGTTTTCAACGTTGCAGCCTTCGGATTGAAGAACTCCGGAAGGACCTGCAACCAACTCATCGGGATGGAAGTGCTACTCGGACTACTTGGTGAGTTCTGTCTGAATTTCCAGGACGATATTGTCATTTTTTCACACAGCTGGTCCGACCACCTCGTCCACGTTGCCAAGGTCTTGGAACGCCTGTCGATGTATGGACTTGCCTGTGCAATTGACAAATGCCACTTCGGAAAGAATCGTCTGGAGTTCCTGGGCCACGTGGTCTCCACGGAGCATAACGAGGCCAAGACGGAGCACATCCGAGCTGTACTGGAGTTTGCACCACCACGAAACAAGAAGGACTTGCAGAGGTTCTTGGGCATCGCCAACTGGCTCCGGGAATATATTCCCAACTTCTCCGAGATCGCAGCACCTATGACGGAACTCCTCAAGGGCAAATCTTGGAAATGGACCCCGGCCGCCCAAGCATCGATGGACCTCGTCAAAGAAGCATTCAAGAAGCCACTGAAGCTCCATCGGCCTCGCCTGGACCAGCGTTTCTATCTGCAGACGGATGCCAGCGACGCCGGCATGGGAGCCGTGCTGTTTCAACTGGGCCCAGATGGAGAGCGCCACGTGGTCTCCAAACACTTGCTTGAAGATGCCCCATTCACCCTTCGCACGGACAACCAAGCCCTGAAATGGCTGGACCGTGTGAAAGACGAGCGGGGTAAGTTGACACGATGGGCAATGTTTTTGAGTCGTTTTAGTTTCAGTGTGGAACACGTCCCTGGACGAGAGAACCAGCTGCCAGACGCACTGTCTCGTGCCCCAGGAGATGAGGACTTCGAGGACCAGGAGCACAACTACGACGCCCTGACGCCTCCAGTCAGTTCACCACCCTCAGACGAGCTCATTACTGCCTGCGTGGAATACAACTGGTTGGATGACTACCTCCGCCAGGCTCAAGACGACACCAGGGAACTACCTCAAGGACCGGAATGGAGCACGCACGACGGTTTGCTGTCATACTGCCGAGATCCGGCCAACCCGAGGATCTACGTTCCTGAGTCCGCACGCGACGTCGTCCTGCACCATTTCCACAACGACCCGCTCGCCGGCCATCCTGGTGCTGCGGAGACACTCCGCCAGATACGCGGAGAGTACTATTGGCCCGGACTTCGCAACGACGTCCGACAACATGTGCGAGCATGCGGACCCTGCAACCTCACCAAGGCTGGACGACCAGCGGATGCCGGAGCCAACATCGCCAGGAAGCCAAAACGACCTTGGGAACAAGTGGCCTTGGATCTGATGGGCCCTTATCCCCGGACGCCCCGGGGGAAGCGGTTCATTCTGGTCGTCACGGACTTGTTCTCCCGATGGACGGAAGCCTTCCCCATCTCATCATCGACGACCGAGGTCATCGCCAACGTCCTGGAGACGGAAGTGTTCCAACGATGGGGATACCCGGGAGCCGTACTCTCCGACAACGCACCACAGTTCAAAGGTGCAAAATGGCTTCGCCTCTGCGACAAGTGGCAAGTCGAAGTATGGACTACGCCTGCATACCATCCCCAGGCGAATCCTACGGAACGTCGGAACCAAGAGATCAAGAAGGGACTACGCCTGGCCTTACTTCCGTACCAACACCAAACCAACTGGGACCTGGAGGTCCCAAGAATCCTGTTCGCCATGCGCCGCCGATGCAACGCCGCCACTGGATTCTCACCTAGTGAGCTGCTCCTGGGACACAACATCGCTCGCCCAGGGGAACGAGTCTCCCCACGATCGGACGATCTCGAGACCCGCATCGCTGCAGCCAACCAGGCACAGGATCACTTCACCAGCAGCTGGAGACCTTCGGATGAAGTCTTCACGGAGGGCGACATGGTGTTCATCAAGACGCACCCCCTTTCCAAAGCTGCCGATAACTTCAACGCTGGCCTCGCCCCGAAATGGGAAGGCCCATACGAGATCGTCCACTGTCATTCAGCGCAGGTGTTCACCGTCGACCGCCCCGGAAACACCGCCCTGAAGGTACACATCTCGCAGGTCAAACGAGACCACACAGCTCCAGCCCCTCCTGCGGCTGAACCTGGGTCACCATACCCCGCGACCAGCGGCGCCAAGGATGCAGACAGACCCCGAACCGAGCGGCCACATCCGCCGACCACACCTGCCAGTGGGGACGCCCACTTGTCCGAGGACCAAGGTCGGAATGGATCCGCAACCGTCCCCATTGCCACGACCCCTGATCGTGCGCAGGACGACATCGCAAACCACGTCGAGGAGGATTCCCCGATAAATTTCGCCAAGGTGGACACCTTGGCTAAACCATACCCGGGAGTAGCGGATGCACCCCGAGTCCTGAGCAACCAGCTATGGAAGCGACGCAGAGGACGACCCACTTTAGCGGAAGCTGCACGGAGAGATGCCGAGCGCAAGCTCGCCTACCCACTACCGAGCCACCGCTATAACTTGAGGAGCAGGAGGAAAGCCCCAGCTCTGGAACGCTAATTAAGTATAACCAGCTGGCCAGCACATATATTTTAACCATCAATTAACTGAATAATCAAATGTATCTTAGCGATAGGTTTGTCGAATAAAAAAGTCGACAAAATACCAACTGCAAGGGACGCACTTGCACACGCAAAAACAATAATACGTTCGCCAAACCCCGGACGATTTGACGTGCGCATTCGCCCCCGTGTTTTTCCATTTTGGCAAACCCATTATTATTTTTGTAAAAACTAAAAGTAACCGGAACCGCGTATTACATCCAGCACAATGTAATACGATTTCATAGTTACAACGTCGAGTACGCGGATAACCATAAATCACAACCATAAATAACGGACTCATCTTCTTAACGTCAACGAGTAGATGAAATGCTTCACCCGTGTTTCATTATACACATTGTAACATGCTGTTACTATTACGCCTCCGGCCATAAAAATCGAGCTTTTCCAAGAATTCTCCAATAAATCACGACTCATAAATTAACGGCTTTCCAGAGAACAAGCAAAGCATTAATGTAATGCACTTTACATGTTTCATTATCCAAAATGAAATATACACGCTGCGTTTCGCCTCAAGTCATAAAACTCAACTCATAAATTATCGGATCTTAGAAAATCACGAGAACAATCGATGGAATGCACTTTGCATGTTTCATTACACACAATGTAATATACGAATAACGTTTCGCCCAAGATCATAAAAACGCACTTTTTCCAAGAACTCATAAATCCCGAGACAACAACAATAACCAATACCAGAATACAGAATGAAACCGCGTCCCCGCATTTCGTTCGCGGCAATGTAACATACCAACTATATTACATCAACGGTAAAAATCGGGTATATAAGGCCGGCCTCCGGAGCCGGATCATCATCAGTTGGACCACGTCCACCGTCGCGATCACTTCGACGCGCTTCGTCGCCGAGCCTCGCACGAGTCCCATCACTCGTCGCGTTGCTCCGTTGCTCCGATACGATACGACGCCATCATCTCGTCGCGCCCCCGCCACGACCGGGAATTCACCCCGAGTCCGTGCAAAGTGAAAGTGTGTGCGGTGTTGAACTTGCAGTTGGGTATCGAGTCGCAATTTGAACTTCGAACTGAATTTATTCCTTCGAATACCCAATCACCTGCACTCATTATCGGACTACGTAAACTCACTTCGAATATATGTACTTTTTGAGGGAAATTCCAAGTCTTTCTTCGGAGTAACGTCAATTTTGAAGTGCGACGAATGGATCGTTCAATTCAAGTTCGCAAACAATCAAAGGTGTATACTCCCCGTTCTGAGGAGGAGCGTCGCCAAAACATCTACGGACTTCAACAAGCCAAACGCTTGGCGTTGCTCGGAGCGTTACAAGCCGAGGCTTCAACTTCACAAAAGAGGACTGCTCAACCTTCTGCAAACTCGTCTCCGGCCAGCGAGACGCGGGAGTGAATTTTCACTCTCATTGACGAGGTTCCCACCACGCGGAATTCCGAGCCCCGTCAATATATTCACGCACTTAGAATTAGACTGATCATCTTACATTTTGTTTATGTTACAAATTCATACATCTATCGTCATATATCACTATACATTATCTTACGTATTCCCGATTTCGCATACACGGGTTCACGCAAACAATTTATTGGAACTCGTATATATACAAACCGTGTCAAATTTGACCGCTTGCGAGTAAGCCCAATCCACCTATAAACGAGCTGATTGCTAGTCGATAGACACGATACGCGGAAAATAAAATACACTCTCAGTTATTCATGAAAATCTGGTATCGATGACATTGGATTGACTATTATTCGTCGAGTTTGTTGTCCGTAATAAATAAATATTGGTCGTAACATCGATGCGAAAGGCGATGTGAGCCACCTGGTGGCAGATACAGGAATCGCGAAAATTCAACGATTCCTCCTTTCCAACTCGGCACATGTTTTACATGTGAATCAGCAACTTTTATTGAGAAATCAATAAATTTTACAAACGAGCCAGTTTTAAAAGTTCTTGAACGAGATCAACAAAAATTGTTGACGAGTGAGTAAAAACTGTTAATTCAGGAACAAAATCTATTGCGATTCCTGCTGGTGCTCTGGTATTGACGCGATTAATAAAAATTGTTCCCGAGGTAACAAATTTTATTAGATAATTTCTCTCAGTGTAGCACGGAAAAAATTAGCCTTGAAGTATAGTTGATATTATATAAATGACACGGCAGGGTCAGAGATAACTCAGTTAAAATCACGTTCGATTTGATTGGTGCTTATTATACCGAAAAAATAACGGCGCGGTGAGGAGTTGTATTCACCCAAACCGACATTAGTAAAGGTACTCAAATTGAAGATAGAGCATGGCAGTAGAATCTGGGTGATCTCGACATTGTATAAGATCTTGTGAAATCTTCTTGGGTCTTTCGTACTTCAAATATTGCAATCAAGAATCATCATGAAATGAAATGGTAACCCGTACTCTAAAACTTCGTGATTCAAAAACAGTCAACAAACTCGCTGCGGGGTGGACTTGCGCAATTTTATTTTCATTACTCTAACCTAAAAATGCCGCGTTTAAATAGGATTTTAGGGTTCTCGTAATGAAAAAATATATCCGCACCTCGCTTGCAAGCCCATTTTGGGCACTGGAGGACATGTCTGTCTCGTTTCGCTCGGCAGACAAACTGTCCTAGTGCCCAAAATGGGCTTCCGCGCTCAGTACGGAAATATATTAATTTCTTTGCGACCTAGCTTTTTTTTTTTTCTTCACCAAAGTGAATCATCATGAGAAATTTTTAATGAGAATAACTTTCAAGCAGTGATGAGTCAGTAAAAAATTGAAAAATGGAAAATCGTGAGACCCACCGGCGGATCCCCTTGCAACGAATGTCTCAATCAAGTTCTGCGTCAAAATCCAACTCAACACCTCAAATCGCTAAGTGCTTGATCTAAAAAATGTTGCGCTAATCAAATATTACAAAGTAGGTAAACTTTCAAACTCAAAGATTGCAAGGATGAGGGCGAGTGCTAGGCTTTTTAGTGACGAAAATTTGCGCTCAAGTCAAAACAGATAGTTTATTCTCATCTGAAGCCATGAATAATCACTTTGCGCTTCACTGCAACTTTTGGATCTAAATAAGTGTAGATCCTATGTATCTTATGGTAGATTTTCAACACGCCTGCGTACACGTGATATCAGCTTCGTATTGGCTTAGCAATTTACTTCATGTACGCGGATCGCTCGACCGTTTTACAACTCTACAACCACGTTGCAAAAACTGCAGGGCAAAGAAAAAAGAAGGGACGAAACGACAGTTCATTCAAGCTTGAAGAGCATCAGAACAGAGAACACCACTATAAGGGCATCACAGTACACGTTTTGTCGTCGGTGATGCTCGAGGGCCTTCTTCAAAAATTCCTCCTAACCTCTTAGAAAGCATCTCCTTTCCTCAACTTCTTTTACGTATCTCTCCCTCTTTGCCTTTTTTTCTCTCATCTTTTCCTCTGACTGTCTTCGACTATTACCGGTGACTCTTCTTCTTCTTCGTCCAAGATGGCCAAGAAGGAATATATTTTGTACTCGTTGAGAGAAAAGATAGTCGCATAGAGAAAGCAGGGTCAAGTCCCCTTTGCATTTTTAGATATATAAAAGTATAGTCATAGTCTCAGTTTCACCCTCAGGGCTTTGTCTTTTTTTTATATATATATATACAGTGCTGAGAGGTTGGTTCTCTGGATGCGACTGTTGAATAAAAAGTGTAAAAGTGTACGGGAAATGGCTGGCTGGGGTTGGCGCTTGAAAGAACAAAAGTTAGGTATGGCTCCGAGCGATTATTAACGGCTGTTGATGAGTAATTAACTGAAAGGAACAAAACGAGAATCGTGGCGAATTTAGTCACTTCGAACTTTACGAAGTGAACTATTATAGAGAATATAGATATATTACAGAATGTGTATGTGTATGTGTATGTGTTTGGGTTGGCTGGTGGTATTGATTTTCAACGTCGGAGGCAACGAGCTTCAATACTTATAGCTAGGGCATGACATCGGAGTATAAAATCGATTGTTAAGCTGCTACAATTAGAAATTCTTCCGATAAGTCTTACTCTACCGGTGCGCTTACTCGGAAATAATTGATGATCGTTTCGACTGATGCTCGACTGAAGCGAATTCCATTGTCTGGTGAAATCCTTTTGAGAAAGCCTGCAGTATTCCTACCACAGATTATCTGATTATGAATGACATCTTGTTTGAGATTCGACTTCCGACTGTAACTATTTTTGACGAAAGCTGAAATGTGATGCTGTCTATGTAATAAGTGATAATGCGAATTATTCATTAATTTTGATTACATTGAAAGAGTGTAAATCACAGTGGGGATTGATATTCTGTTATTCAAAAAAAACAACGGTGGTTCAAATTGCGAAATTTTTTTCACTTGTCAATCAAAAAGGCAGATGCCAAGTTCCATTTTCAGATCAGAACTCAGCAACAATATTCCGCACAACATTTTTTTTGACACAGGAATCCAATTTCACAGTCTACCGATTTTCCGAAAAGCTCTGGCCTTTTCAATTTTTGAATTGAAGGCTAGTAGTAAAAAAAAAATAATAAAATAAGCCCTTGTATTGTCAAAATATCGAATTTCAACCACCCAGCGTTTCTACACGCCTTTGCCAAAATGAACAACATTCCAATCAAAGGCTCTCGACAAAGCTTAAACTTGTGAAGATCGATCTGGCCTTTTCCCTCTCGGCAATCCATGAGATCTAAACACAATTTTTTTTAAAGTTCCTGGAGGATTGAAAGAACGTGAAAGTTGGACATTCCAAAATTCGTAGAATTCGTCAGCTATTCGTTAATTTAGAAGGGATAGCAGATTCACAAATTGAATCTTCTGTTGTAAACAGAACGGAAATGCAAATGCAGAATTGAGAGAAAGAATGGCATGAAGAGAAAAACTGCAAGCAAAAGCAATGGGTAATTTAGAATCGCACTCGTGTCTCTAACTTTCAAAAGGACAGCAGACTATAGAGACAATTCACGAATTCCACCGGTGAGCTACTGTGGCTGCTATACATATAGCTGGCTTCTGTACCATACCAGGTTTTCTCATTGCCGGTTGTAAAGAAGATGGGGGCAGAGCTTTTTCGCGTTGCTACGTTTCCAAAAGCTGGAGCACAGAGTGAAGCCTCGAGAGATAGAAAGAGAGGGAACACGCAAAAAATTCGCTATTCGTTCGCTCGCCCGGAAAATAGCCTACTTTTCAGTAAGAAGATGACGCAAGGAATGCAAGCTCATTTCTTGTACCAGTGACGAAAAGTATTTCATGATCAAGATTCTTCGTCAAAATGAATTTTCTTGACCTATTTTCGCCAGTGGATGACATGAAATATCTCTTTCTCAAGTGGTGATTAGTTGTAGAAACAATACCTATGCCAAGAATGTAACTGTGATGAAGCTCTTAAACGTGAAGATAAATTCTACAAGCGAAAATTCTTAGAAGATGAGCAGCTGATTAGAATCAAACATATTAATGGCAGTGACGTGATTTTTTGAGCTTTGAGTTGAAAAACGATTGTTGACTCCCTCGCAGAGATAATCGAAAGATTGTTAGTCTTTTTTGTGATTATTCTCGTCTTTAACCTTGGATTGAATTAGAATATCGTTGAAGCATACGGAAATTCGATATTGGAATCCGATGAGAACAACTGTCTCGGGATCGTTATTTGTTCTGAAATTTGGTGTTGTTTCTGAAGATATTTTTTTGATGAACAAAAGTCTCATTCAATGCCTACGTTCTCGAGAACATTCACGATCAGTTTCGATTTAGGAGCGTTATTCTTACCATTCATTGAGAGAATCACTCGTAAAGACTTTTCCTCCAAATTTCTCGTTCTGATGATGATTTGAAAAAAGCTTGAATCGATTAATTTATTACGAGAAAGGGATGACTTGGATGTTCTGGCACTAATTATGACTCAAAATTATTTTAAGAGTAAATTTCGATTTCAAATATAAATCAATAATTGATATTTTTACTAGGTTCTGAATTGACGAGTAAACTCCTAACTGAATCATTTTGCGGTGGGACTCTTTCTGGATTTTTATATTTTACTTTTAACACGTTCGCTACGACGGGTCCCACCGGTGGGACCCGCAATTGTTCATCTTTCAATCTTTGCCGACTCAGATGAGTTGCTCCCCCAGAAATTTCCCCAAAAAGATCTATCATGGTGGTTCACTTTGCCGAGAACGTAAACAATCACATAAAAGAAGATCTAGACTCATATGAGTGTTTTTACCAAAATACGGAGCTCAGCTCGAGAACGAAATAAAATTACGAAAAAAACAGCGTCACAGTGAACGTGTTAAAATAGATCTCAGTGGGTACCTTGGGGATACATTTCTCATCGAACTTGGACTCTGGTTGACCTTCAGTAAATAGACAAGCTTTGATCAGTCTTTGCGGGTCAAAGACACCTAATTTGCTGATTTTTTGGCATAAATTGAAATGGATTTGACTCCAGTCCGATCAATGCAACTTCAAAGCCTCGTATGGTTGCGATCAAATAAATATCAATGTTTTGAAATTCCCGCGGATAATAAATTTGCTGTCCATTAATATCGTCCGAATATCAAAATTAATTATAAATGGCACGAATAAAATTAGATAAATGACAATTTGGTTAGATGATGAACGAAGTAAATTAATCAGATCCAACATGATTACGAATAAAATGGAACATGCGTTAAACTCGCTCACATTGTCAAAACGTTACCACACGTCCAATAAACTTTCCACTACAGTTCCAATTCATCTATGAAGTTTGGTCATCAGAAGGGGTTCAAAGGTCGCATCCAAGCGGATGCGTTCAGTCTTGTAACTAACGTCAGAAATTATATAAACATCAACTATTCGGCACTGTAATTGTAGTCGAATTACAATTCCGCTCGAGGAGGACATATTTTACTAGTAATATTACCCGTATCACAATATACACATAGACCGTACAGCGCTCGACGCTCATCCAGATGAAATGATTCTCGCATAGTTGCTTAATTGTATAATTCAGAACGTATATAGCGTTCACTCCTATCTCCTCCTTCCTTTACATAAACATGTACGTTTAATTATGGGTATACTAGTTTGCTAAACCGCAGTTAAGGTTAAAGTATACGTAGGTTTCCTATACTCAATTTACCAACAGTCTTCCTTCCATCGTTCCATCCCTTCCAACATCCTTAACCTCCCAAAGGACAAAGTTTGTACTTTAATATCTAAACTAGGCCCGAGCGTGCTAAACTTTCGCATGATCAAAGTGATTAATCTAAAATTCTAAGTCAATGAAAATCAGCATCACTATAAAAAGGAATTGTTAATTTCAGATTGACGTAGTGTCTTAATGTTGCATTTCAAAACCGTTTTGAGTCTGACCGTAAAATAAAAAAAAACGTTGCTTTTTTGTACTTCCACTCCAATCATTTCGAAATTAGGATGTTTATCCATGGTTTTGTTTTTTATCAACAAAAATGGAAAGGAGCAAAATTTGGGGTTATAAACTCACGTGTAATTGAAGATCGTCGGAGACGAATTTTAAGGTCATTTCCCTCGCAACTTTGATGGTCGACCCCATGATTTCTCAACGGTTTGAAAATGTTGACGATTTTAGCTGTAATTTGAGCCCACTTGCATCGAAAACAAATGTTTTATCAAAAAAACAACTCATATCAGCGAATGAGGACAATTGTCTTCTATCCGTAGAACCACACACATGTTATGACGCCCAACGGCCCAAGCTATGGTTTGTTGTGCAATATCCGAAATGGAGCCTTCGGATGTATTAATCATTTTTTGTATGATTGCAATTTGCGGATGTCTATGAGTCTTAGAAATATTGATCGTGAATCTATTTTGAGGAATAGATACAACTCTTTTTCCATGAATTGCGAAATTAGAAGAAAATGATCTAACCTACATATTAAACATAACAAAGATGCATCAGTGAGACCGAGGGTTCTACAGTTTAGCCAAGGATAATGCTTTCTGTAAGATCGAATCTCGCTTCAGATGCAGCACTCGCTCATTTTGAAGATTTTCTATCTTGTAAATGTTGCATTTTGCTTTAAAGCACGAAATCAATTTGAAACTAAGGATTCCTATTTGTAGTGATCGTTGCATTCCTTCACTTTACATACAGCACAGCTCTACGAACGTCCTAAAAGTCATGCTTCACTTCGATATTGGATTTTGACTTTGCAAAACCAGATAGTTGGTTCCAACACAAGTATACATGTAGTATAGAAGTCCAGCAGAATTCCAACAGATTGGGCTGTCACCAAACAGCCACAGATTTCCGCGAAGACCACTAGTATCAAGTTTGCAAGCTTTGCAAGTTCAAATGTCACTGGTGCCGACTGTGCCAGAGTCAAACTTGCTCGTAAAAGTTGCCTATTGTGTATATATACACACACACGTATCACGGCTAACCACGATAGAGCATACCTACCTCCAACAGAAGAATGATAACTTTGGATCATTAGAAATGGGGCTGAGAAGTTACAGAACTCGCTCAGAAACGCTCCACTCATGAGAGCTTGCCAAACTTGAAGAGTCTGACGCTGTGACACGTGAATTCTTCGATTTACGGGTGTTTTCTCGCACATAATTGATTCTAGTATCTACCTACATTCACCAATCAAGCTCTAAATTGTTGACCACTTTCGGGACATCCAAGCGTAGATGGTTTGATAGGTTGAATCTGCAGAAACGCTCTACAACGAGTTTGGCATAGCTGTGACAGCAAAACTCAAACGTTTCAGAGACTTCCTCATATATGTATGACACACAAACTCCAAAAATCAATGATTTGAAAATCTTTGTAATTATTGAATAAAGAATCTTAAGGTGAGTGCTAGGAAGATATTGAAGTTGAAGTGACTTTCAGGGGCACATAAAAAATTAGGGTCCATCAGAGGCCCTCGGAAGCCCTCAGACGCATTCAAAGGCTCTCACGGGATCTCAGGGGAATCTCTCAGCCCCTAAGATAAATATGGAACATCATCTAGGTTATTCGGTTAAAGGCACTCGAAACCCTCAGAGGCCCTCAGGGGCCCTCGGAAGACCTCACAGGTTCTCGCAGGCCCTCGCGGGCATTCGAGGCAGTCAAGGAGATTCAACGCAATCCACAGGAATTCAAAGGAATACAGTGGAATTCAGGGGCATCTCATTCTTACTACTTTTATATATTAGGGGGACATATTTATGTACTCTCCTGCAGGAGTGCGCAAGTTGCACATCGATTGTTTGGAGCTTGCGAGCTTGCAAAACATGGGAAAAAGGGGGAGAGGACGGGCTAGCCTGTAGGAGAAATTGAATAGCCCAAAGCGACCACACCGGCGGAAATGACTACGGCTGGTCATAAATAAATTTGCCCGGTAGTGGTACAACAAGATAACGGCGGCGCACTCTCTCATCTATTATATATGTGTAGATTACCGCTTGCAAGTTTTTGCTATCGGTATCCGAACATGTGCATGTGTGTATTCATCCGCATGGCTTACGCATACATTTATGAGGTTGAAAAAAAAATATATAAGCTTTGAAAGAGTAGTTTGTGGATTATAGGGTATATATATATATATAGGGTATTAGCAATTTCGGTTTCAGGTCGATCGATAGAAGCCGAGGCTGTTGCACTTTTCTATTTTACCTTTTACCTCCGATGATATAAGTATACTTACCTATCATATATATGTATATCAGTATGTGCAAATGCCGAGTCCAGACTCGGGGATCACGAGTTTGAGCAAGCTTTAATGAAAATCGGCTGAGAGTCACAGTATATATAGTTGCAAACGGAGTGAGCATAGCCAGGCACTTCACACTCGGATAGTCTTGCGCGTCTTGATTCGAGCAATTTGAGCTGCTATTAGAGGTAACTTTATATATAGATATATTAAATAGTGTATAGTAAGAGTACAGAGGTGTAGTGGCGAAACGGCTTGAGTGAATCGTTCCCACGAGAACTGCTACTACTGCTACAGCACGCTAACTGCTTCATCTTTCGAATTTTACGAAAGAAATTTCATACGGAGCGCGTAATCATCACTTCGTGACTGACCATTTCATTTTCTCAGGTCGTGATTGGTTATCATGGTGAAATTTTAACCACAATCTCTTATCAATTGATATTCGAATTGTTCGATTTTGATTCGTGAAAATGAAAACTACAAGTTCGTAATGCTCTGTTTTATCAACATGGCGTGAGTCCAACAAGTCAATATCTTATTTTTGAATATTATTTGTGTAAATGAATAGAACGGGGTCCGGGCTGGGTCGGAGTGAAGAAATAATAATTCAAAATAGTGGTAGATATCAAATATAATGTGACTGAAAGATTTTAAATAATCAGAACAATAATTTGACAAATTCAAAACCCGATTCAAAATAATTTCAAAACAAGACGAATGCTTATAAGCTTAGGAATAATGAGGATTACGCACCGTGTACGAGATCAAGATGACGACTGCCGCGCGCCCGCTCGGGGTCGCGCCTTTTTACTATACTTGAGTATATGCTGCGCCTTCTTTAGGGCTCATTTTAGAGAAGTCAACGATGAGATGCATCGCACGCATGTGCGATGAAGCTTACGCTGGCTTAAAACGGTTTGAATGGCTTTGTTTTATTCCGTGATCTGTAAGTGCTTCTCCAATCACCATATTTTCATACCAGACGGGACAACTCCCGAAAGGTGCAACATGACTACCATGGGATTGTTACTCCAAGAAAAGGCTTACGTTCACAACGTTAGATATTTTCAATACAACAATTCCTGGATTGAAATCAACAGTATCTCGCTAGAAAAATTCTGGGCGGGCCTGAACCAGAAATTCTCGTTATGCGGAAATTGCTGACTTTGGATTGGGGCTTGTTTGTTATGGTGATTGTGGCTTAGAGAGATTCATTCACACAATGCAAATTACGCTCTCAATTTTGCAGGAAATTCATCAATTCACAAATTTCAACATTGCAACAAATAAAGCTTGCTTGTCATCTATTATTCAAACATAACCTCATCGTTGATTCCCCCAAAATCGATTAACTTCTACGCAAAGACAATTGTTGGAATCTCCAAAAGACTTTCTCAAGTCTAATAAAATTTACAGGATCGTTCTGCAATCTCTACCAATCAAATTCTTCCAATCACATCTCAAGATTATCATTCGTCCATTAACTTAAATTGCAAATAGTCAAAGACTGCATAACAATGTTGCAACAAGAAGAACGGGTACATAATATAATTTCACCGCTGCGCCACCGATTGTGCTGTGCCAGTATGTCTATATATATACACTTATAACTATATCGCATACGCATTCCGTAGAGCGCACGCTCCCTCGCAGACGAAATATCGCACTCTTGGGGTTGCGCGCGCATCATTCCAACTATGCGCATCTCGCTCGCGCTTACGCATAGACATGCCCCGCTCTCACGCACGTTCACCAGATATACCTACTCTAGCTGTTTGAGTCCGTAACAAGTTGCAAACACTTTTCAAATCATGTCAATTAGGTAATCAGCGCGTTGACTCAATCATGATTCATGATAATTATTTGCAATCGCTCATCCTTCGTTGCACCGCAAAAATCACGATGTAATTTATCAAATTTGAAGAACTGTCATTTGGGGTTATCGCTACTGCATCATGGGAACCACGTGGCCATACACGATTACGGTTACCCAAATTTGACTAGAATTACCGTGAGTTTTGAGACGCGATGAGGTTCAGATTATTGGAATTTATATTGCGAAGCATGCTAACAAAATGATATGATACGAAAAGTATTTGCAATCATTTGATAATTGAAAACAAGAATTTCATGATTGTTCACATTCCTTCAGAATTCGGGGTCATGACTGAGGGTCTCCATTTGGAAAGATCATGTTGACCTCCATATGACTTCGAAAATGACCTCCAAGGTCAAAACCAAGGTCATGAGTTCATTTTGGCCGTGATCATGGACAACTTATATTCCAAACATTTCCCGACAAAACGCTTATTGTTAGCGCTACGGCGGTTACCGTCCAACCCTGCTGATCTTCATTCATCTCGCCGGGGTCAAGTCGGATCAAAGAATGTCCTGGATGAAAGTTTCATTAATTCCCATGCTATTTCAGAATCCGACGTCAAAAATCAATGTTTGAAAAAATTGTGGGATACTTATTTTTCGACCCTGTATAACCACAATTTAGACGGGAACATGTTGATTTATGATCATGAGTGGCTTATTTCAACTAGGGTTGTATCTTTGAGAACATGGATTGAAAAGTGCGACCCCCAACCGGTTCAAATCTATGATCGGTCCTTTAAAATCTCTGAAGACCAACAAATCAAATATGTTGGTGTATGATATCCTTTCATGATTCGAATGAATATCTCAATGGACACAGTCACGGATTTGTCACACGAATTTTTGAAAAAGCCAACGGGCCTGTAGCTAGCAAAATCAGGAAAATTCTGGGAAACCCTGAAGATTGATCCTGAAAATCTTGTGAAAAGCCTCTGAAGCATGTGATCTTATTCAATTTACTGCAAGGATACAATATTTCTCCATAGATTATTCAAGACTTTCCGATCCATTTTTGGTTGAAACGGAAGATTTCAATGGAATTTGAACTATGATTATCATTGAAAACTACACATAATCATAACTGCAACTAAAATTGAGTGGAAGAAACAGCAAGTTTCAGCATTTTACTGTGTAGAGGATACGATGTAATCAGGAACTACAAAGAATAAAATCCCTGTCTTGTCACGTATTACTTCCATCAATCAAACCCGTACATCTTACGACAGCAAAATTGGAATTCCTTTCAAACACCAAACCATTTTCACAATCAAGATTAAAAACGAAGAATTCAGCTCGCATTCCACTCGAAATGACACACAAGTTATAAATACAATATCACTAATTGCTGAGCAAGTTTACGCGAGTCTCAGAGTTTCCAAGTCACAGCAGCTACGAGAGTTTATACCTGTTACATCCATCATCCCGACCACTATAATCAATCTCGCTCGAGGGAATCTTGTCGGAATCCTTGTTATCTACGCCAACTTGGAAACCACTCATCGCTACATCTAAATCAATGGAAGTAAAAATAAGTTATAGTTGTATAAGACCAGTAAAAGGACAGTAAGTTCAATCGATAAAAGGGCAAGCCGAGTATCAATAGGACCAAGACAACATCAATTGCCGCACGCGCGCTTGCTTGCTCATCGCTCCTTTACTTTTTTGTGCGGAAACTTTTAATTGGTATTCTCGACGCATAGTACGTGATGGTGGATGGCTCACTATGGATGGCTTGGTGTTAGATCGTTATTGGGAAAGAGTAGGTGTGACGAGAAAATTCGATCGCTCATTAAGAATCAAACAAGTTAATTCAGACGAGCTTAAAGTTTTAGATGAATTCTTCTACTTATATGGGCTAGTTACTGCGCTTTGCTGGATATTGTCCTTCACGGTGAGTTTATTGATCTGAGATGGTGGAAAGTACTTTTACAATGATGAGATTTACTTTGAATCCCATCGATTTGAAAGTTGTATGAAAAATTTCATTACCTCGAAAAAAACTAGGTAAGTCTGTTGGAGAAGCGAGCGATTGGTTCAAAGAGGCGATTTCAAGAGATTGTAACTTGAAATTCAATTTTTCCCTTACTTTGAGGGATTCTTCGTAATTAGGACCAAACTTCGATAGATCGAACTCTGATGAGTTTTGGTAAGTCAAACTAGATACCACTCTGCATGATATGATTCACGTTTACATTGAACTTACGTTGCTTTTAATCGAAGTTTTGGGAGGAGATTAAAGTTAGTTTCATACTCATCAACTCTGGGAATGACAAAGTTTCACGAAATTATATACTCGATGCAAAATTCTCTAGATGAGAGTTTACGAACAAAATATTGATTGGGAAGTAACAGACTAGAAATTTATTATGCATTAATGTTGTATTCACAAATTATCGCCTTATCCCAGTTCTAATATTCGGATAAATAATGAACATTATTGGGTTTTCCTGCGAATTCTGTTCTATGCTTCTAATTGGTCTATTCCGCTTATATCAAACAAATTTATTTGTAGTCCTCGCGAGAAAAGCTCATCTTTGGATTACACTAAATCGTCATCAAGTCGATGATGATCCAGACCACAGAAATTATATTTGATTGCGATTTCCTGAAAGGAAATTGCCATACGAGTCTGATAGAAATTGTTAGGACAGATCCGTATGACATCTCAAACACGCAAATACTTTTTTGATAACATTTTTGCTCGCCCCATCGAGAGAAAACTTTTTCATAACCAAATCTTGGCTGAAATTGATATCACACACGAGAATGAAGTTGTACTTTCAGTTCCAAACAATAGTAATCGAGAATCACCACTGTGTCATGCACTATTTTCCTCAAATACTCGATCGTACATTGACCGTATGTTCACTGGTCTGTTCAATGTCATCCGCAAACATACTATATCTGTATCATATCGTAAAAAGGCAACACTACTTCAGCACACCTCGACCGAACGAATAGTTTACAGGGGCTGTTACTCTCAACCTTGCACCATACTTGCATTTTCAAACATATTGATTGTCCAGAATTGACCTCGAGGCCTCTGCGTGCATACTATAAAAAAAAAATTAAATTCCGAAAATCGCTCATCTCGTCGACGTCGTTGTCGTCGTATTTTAAACCCAATAGTGCGAATCGCATGGCATAATACATAAAAACTATCCCGGTAAGCTCAGAAATCACTTCGATACCGACAAATTGTCCAAGCATGTCGCAAGTGTGCCTTATCAATCTTTCGGCTTCACAAAGTCATGTAGGTACTTTTACACTCGACAAAAAGCCATTTCTAATCGACCTCGCTCCGTTTCTACATCACAGGTGTAGACTTGACTTTCATTTTTTTTTTTTTTTTTTTCTAGTATTAGCTAGATTTTGACGCTTTGTGAGTTCAAAGACAGAAGTGGACAATTCATTCCTTCTAGCTTGAAATGGAAGTTGTAGAGAGTATACCGGGTGACTTTGCTCGTTTTGAAGCTCGCGCGTTTGTAAATCTTTTTAGGGTTGAGAGGCTGGCGCGGCGGCTTCGTAGCGTTTAGTTTAGACAGACTTGGGGGAAAGAGAAAAGGGTAACTGGAGCGCGAAGTTGTGAAGAGATTTTACTACTGTGAAGCTGAAGGGGATGTTAACCTTCTAATTAGAGAGCAAACGTTTTGAAAGCTCACAAAGATAAGAAGAGTGTCACCTGGGGGATTTGAGATTTGTGTATTTTATCCATCTGACAATGAGCACTATTTGGTGTAAAAGATGTGGAAGAATTGAGATTTTGAACTGGAAGTAGTGGTAAGTGTTTGTAAGATTCTCAGGAATATATGGCCCGAATTTTCTGATTAAGGATGCGGAATTACTATCTCATAAACCAATATTATCACATGAAACTATCTCACGCATGGTCTTTTTTACCAAGATTACCAGACTTGCTCTAGTATTGCCTATCAGTGACAATCTCAACGTTAGGTCAGACAACGCAGTAAACTTCAGCTGAACCTTGACCTGCGTTGGCAAAATCTAGGGGATTGATCCAATTTACAAAAGCAATGACAAAATACCATCATACAATTTAAGGCGAGGGTACCTGCAAAATATTTATCTTTACTTTATTTTTGGAGTACCGGTTGATGAAACACGACCCGATAAGTCCCGAGGGAGGACCCAATGATTGACACTGAAACTCACTGACAATGCCCCTTCCCAGTAAGATAGAATGAATCGTCAATTGAGATATCGAACACAGAGGTAAGCGAGGCTCTCAAAGTCTCGCACTCACTTCTACTCTCGAAATCGTCGCTACGCTTGACTCAAGATACGACATTCCTGTTCTCGCTATACACGGGATTGTGGTTCACCCACATGAAAGCAGCAACTCTCTGCCTTGTCGCTTTTCTCTGTTTGTTCCGAGCTAGAGCTCTGACATTTTCCCTTTCACTATCTTGGACTCGACACTAGACCGAGGATTTCATTCAGTCTCGTATGGTCGGTTGAAAATTCTCCGATCTTGTCTCGTCATTAGATCCGTACAATACGTGCCCATGTAGAAGGAAAGGACAACGTTCGGATAGTCGGGTCGATAGAACTTGGTAACGGTTGAATGCTTTCTCGAGAAATTTTGTCTCGTGAATTTCTGTTTTTGGAGGAAGAAACAAGAGCTGGAATAGGACTTTATCGAGCATTGTCAGAGTATGCCTGTTATTTAGTTCACTACTCTATGAGTCGAGAAAGTATTCCAAATCAAGTCAGTAGATTAGTTATGCAAATCATACGGATAAAGTAGATCTCATCGATATTTTGACTCTATCGCTCGATTTGATGAAATACATTCAATGAATGAATTTATCGTTCTGTCGAGCCACTTATAATCGCCGCGCTCAGGTGGCGATCACAGTTTGACAAATGCGATTATAAGTGGCTCGACAGAACGATGAATTCATTCATCAAACAGTAGATTAATTCTTGGATTTTCCCCGCTAATTTTGGTTTTGATTACTGCTCCCAAAATCCTTTGAAGTGTGATCCAATTCTCGCCATGAGACCATCAATCATGATGTATCAAGGTTATACATTTACCCAAAAAAATCACACAGTTTTGACTTTTATATTGCCACGGGCCGAAAATTGACCGTCTGATGATCAATTTTCGTCACCTAGGTTCAATTCAGTTTTCTATTGAAGAGAGTTAGATAGAGTTATGCATAGTATTTTGCCAAGGAGAGACGAATCGATTGACAAACATCTCGTACCAATCCCCACAACTAATTTTTTTTGGCCCAAATTACGTACTTATGACCACCACTCGCTCTGAGCCGGAGTCCAAAATTTGTGTACGCTGATTCATGCAGATATTACAAAGATCTTCGACGTATCAGTAATTCAGAGTCCAGAAGTTGTATCACCTTAACTGTAGCCGAAAAGAGGTGAATACGTATGTTTACAATAAGAAAGCATCCAACGTAGGTATTTGCGTGCCACGAGTCTCATGAATTTTGCATCTTACCCCAGGAGAGAGAACCCATTGTAGTGGACTAATTTTCATTTGAGAGAGACGAAATCATTGTTAGAGGACCAAAGTTAGATTTTTCAAATTGTGTTCTCCAGAAAGACGCAAGCCCTGTCAAAATAGGCGTTTTGGTACCCATTTTGGAATCCTCACCCGAGATAAAACTCACTAAAAACATTACAAAATTCTCTCTGCAACGTTTGAAATTCCCCAACCATATAACAGATTCGTGGAGAATCAATCTTTCTACACGTGGAAATGAGTCAATTCTTCAATATCAAAAAATCAGCCTTGAAATTTCACTAACCTGTGTATCGTTGGCCCACATATGGAGTCGAAAGTTGCGAAGATAGTTGGGATTCTCGTTGATGTGCTGTATGGCAAGTTCAACAGAAGGCATAACACCTCGGCCAATCACTCCCTCGGGCACATGCCTTGCATAAGGGAACAGGCCAGCGATGTATAAATCGCGCCTTTTGGCTCCAAGATTTAATGGCTTCTGTCCAACGCAGACTCCTACCATAAGTAGGGCTACGCTGAGCCACATAAGAATCCCACCTGCCATATCCGGCATCGATAATTTTCGAGCCGTATCTCACCTCAACTTTCCAGAATAACATCTGTAAGGTGGTCGTGGATTATTATCAATCCACCGTAGTGACGATGACGACGGTGGTCTTCTTCGGGACGCTGCTGTCATCGCGTACCCGCACAATTTTTACTTTTTTTTTTTCTTTCTTTTAATATCACCACTCACGCATTGCACGACGCTTTTTAAACTTCATTTGCGATCACGATTTTTATATCACTGAAAATTGTTGATTAGGCATGATAAGCACTTGAATTTCCTAATAGTTGCACGGCTCGAGCTCATTTTGAGAGAGTGTAGTCTACTTTTTGGAGTTTCTTGGAGTCTCGTAGAAGTTGGGATGTAGCAAGTAGTCAGCTTGGCTTGGAGCTCCTCATTGCTCGGTGGGGGAATTTTATTTCTTTCGGCAATGGCTCAGTCTGGAAGAAGAATAAGATATCGAATGGTTAGAAGATGATGGTCTTATCTTTATGATTGCTATATTGATTATGACGTGAGGGATGTCGTGTTCGAATCATAGGGAACCTGACAGACTTGCGGATGAATTATGGATCATCTCGTGTCTTTCAATATGCCATCATTGGTGTAATGACATCTTTTGGGTGAATTATAGCTTTCCTGAATCGTTCGAGCGAATCATCAATCATACTTGATTGCATGGATAAACAATCTGACACAGTTCCGATTGTACGCAGATTTTCGTAACATCGATGTTTCATGTATTGATTTTGCCATGTGTTGACTACAATTTTCCCAACAGTTTGACTCACGAAAGAGCTGTAAAGAATCTTTATGGAAGTCAGAACTCATGACAAAATTCTAGTCCAATGGAAAGTCATATTTTCAAAAATTCACAATAAGGCATGATAAGCATGATTGAATACTATGCGTCACAAATCAGGTATACCCTGTATTCCACCACAGTTTTACAAAGATTTATTATAGTTACTATCGATTTTCTCGACATAAAACAATTTTTCTCAAAGATCTTCCCTTAATCTCACTCATCATAATATTTTCGATAACAATGATGTCTCCTAGATTCTGAGTACCTATCGAGGAGCTTCTAGAATTCCCCTTCCTACATTCAACGATTCTCCTCTTCTCCAGAAGACGAAAAAAAGGAAGAATGTTGGAAGCTTTAAAGTTTGAGAAACGGTCTGCGACTAAAAGTATTCTTGAACTTGTCTCATTCCTCATGCTTTTTGATCCCGATGAGAGAGATCTTGGACGTCTGCCAGGATGAGAGTTATTGAAGGTCGGTAAATCAAGTATTCAGAACTGGAGAAAAATTTGAGAAAAGTTTCAAAGCTGTCCGAACCAATAGAATTATGAATTCATCGGGCCAGAATGTATCTATAACTTTTTCAAAAAATTTTACTCCCCTCCACGCCTATAACTTTCCCGGGAATCAGACTTATCGTCATAATCGAACATGCCAAGTTCAATACCTCAATCAATCACGATAGTTTTCTACGGCAGTATCACCAACCTCCTAGGCATCAAAAACACATCGGTGGCGACGGGGCATCTCAACTTCATCAGAGTTTCATCCTTTTGTCTCTGCTCCAGAGCCCGCATCATCACATTTCCTTTTGAGCAAACATTTCGGAGTGGAGAGCAGAGAGTACCTAGTATACGTAAAGCTCGTGACACATTCATTATGAGAAAACTGTTCCAAAGTCTGATCGCGATGGGACAAAAGAGGCGATGAACATCATGCAGATTGGAGCCTTTGATATAGTCACAAGGGCAAAGTCTATTCTACCAGAATCACTCTAATTCACGCAGAGTAAAAAGATGAACCTTGATTAATGAGCTCGTTGTCAATCTTCACATTAATCAACTTGCGTATTATGTAACGAGATACTGATGGATTTCATATCTCACTTTTGCAGTAAAAAATGTGAGTGGCATTGAGTTACAAAGCAATTTAATTTAATCAATTGTTGAAGTAAATTTTGGCCATGAATATCATCATTCTATTTCAATCTTCTGTGCGGGAACGTGACTTTTCCGCACGGTTTTTGATTTTCATGCTCACACAGTGGATGGAAATAGTATTTCGAGATGAAACGGGAATGTTGGCTTCCGCACATAACAAGTGGTATTTTCCGGACCAAGCCGAAGGCGAGGGTAGGAATTATCACGAGTACGCGGAAACCACCCCGTCCGAATGTCGAATACTATTTTTTCATCAGCTGTGTGGGGAACGAAATCGGAAAACTCGTGCCGAGGAGTCATTGCTCGCATCGAAGATGGAAAAATAGTATTCGAAATTCGGATGGGGTGGTTTCTGCGCCTTCAGCCCGGGCCGGAAAATATCACTCGTACGAAAACAATCATTCCCACCCTCATATGGAGATGTACTTTTTCGTAACCCTAACCCAAAAATGATACGTTCAAGCGCAATTTTGGGATTTTCGCAGTGAAAAACCTACATCCCCATTTCTCTTGCAGGCTCATTTTGGGCACCGAACGATATATCTGCCTCGCTTCGCTCGACAGACAAACTACCCTAGTAGTCCAGGCCGAGTGGGCGCTATCGTTGGGAAAATTATTCCGACGAGGTTTTTTCTGCAGGATCCTCTTCAAAAGACTCTCCTGATCATGGAAATCCATATTGACAGGCCGAAAAATCGTCACAATTTGTCTAAATCCAATTTGTTCTAACAATTTGGAAAAATTGTTCATTTTCTATTCCAACTATTTTTATAAGATAATTTGACCCATTTTGAACAGAAAAGGTCCCTTGTCATTTTTCGCTCAGTACGGCAATATACTATTAGTCATCCATACTGAAAATGATATTCAGAACCGAACATTGCGATAACTTTTCCTGGACAGAATTTTTCTGTTTGAGTTTTCAACAATGATATCCAAAAATTCAAATTTTGATTATTTTACAAATGGGTCATTGTGGAAGCTTCAGTGAACTAAGATTCATACCCATTTCTGAAAACTTGAGAATTCCGCTCTCTAGAATCCATTCTTCATGTTATTTCATTAGTCAGAAGATTTTCTACCAAAATTTTTTCCGTATGTTGATCACTCTCTCTGCTCGAATCTGTGAAAGCTTCAAAATAGTTTTGACACCTTTTTTGAACACATCTCGGATGTCACGATTATCATCTATGAAACTGCTCGCTATCCTCCACTAGACTTTCATCATAATTTTTCAATACTGTTCCAACTTTATCCCAAAATAATCAATATCACAAAATATTCAAAAAGACAACGTCGAAGATATTTTAGCTCTCAGCAACGGTAACAAAGGTATATCTTCCATACTTTTCGATTGCTACATATTAATACACCCTAATGATCTGATCAATACAGTTTGAATTGATTCAGGGAATCGGGGTGACCTCGATTGTGCTAAATTACCCCACAAAGCGATACAAAATGAGTTTCAGTCAGCTCGGTGATTGGTCCACTTGTAACTTTCATGAATGAATCAGTACGAAACAATCAATGGATCGATGTCCCTTACCGAACTCGAATCATACTATTCCATATCAGCCAGTACACTTGGCACAACCACCAAGCCTCTCACATGACAAATCTCTACCAAACATCCAACCAACATGATCTCTCACACCCCGTTCACATCGAGTTCACACCCCATTCACACGCGCCGATCTTCATTCACCAGTTCAAAACAAGGGTCGTATTCCAGTAGACATCACGACATGACAAATAGTATAGCTCATCCCTTTGAGAACTCGGCACGCGAGACAATTTTATTTGCTTTCTACATTCTGCGCAGGCAATGCGTGTCGTGGGTGAATTTACTTCGTTATATGTCGTAGCGGAGATCAACCTTTGCCCGTTCGGTGAAAAATTCAAGGGCAGCCAGGTGGTATAGTTGTAAGTGTTAGACACGCACGCGCCACTATGTATTCTCAACTTGGGGTAAAAGTGAGCACACACAAAGAAAGCCGATGCCTATACAATCAAGACTTGCAATAATGTCTCATTCAGTATTCATGGGTGACCGTGCTCTGCCAAGGCCGAAGACCTTGGCACACTAACATTATTTGCGCCGCCACCCGCCTGATGCCTGCCGCATGTTCAAGAACTTCCACGCCACACGCGAGCCTCTGCTGAGGTGAATCTAACCTAACCTCAAAAGTGAGTTTGTGTCCAATAGTTGGCCGGTTGAGGTAATACATATTTGCGAATCGATGGTTGGTGGGGTACCACTGGCTATTATATAGGGTCTGAGAACTGGTTTCAGTTTGATTGAGTTTCCAGTGAGGGTGAGGATGCATCGAATACGATGTGGGATACCTTCTGAAGTCCATTGAACAGGGCAGAAACTTTTGGAATGAGTAAATGTAGAAATTTGTGTGAGATGATGATTGGAGGATTGTGAGAATAGAAGTTCTGACTGCCTTGCAATTTTCTTATGAATTCACTTACAGTCAAATGGCCCAAGAATTTTTGCAGATAGTCACTATTCAAATCCCAGATCCAAACAGTTGCTGGATAATTGTGGATAACTTTTCATTCCCAAATTCGCACAAAATACTCATATTCTCTCATGGTCTTGGAGGATCAAACCGAGCGAGTAGAACAAGACTGAGAGAAAAATATCAGTGTTTTTTAAGATGTGATTGAATTTTCATGTGTGCCAAATGGACATCGCCTGAGTGAGTGAGGATTGTATGGACGAGAAGTGAATAACTGTTTTGTATATTTTCGTATTTGTCCATCAATTTTCAGTAAGCTCACATTCCACACGTTCGCTGCGAAGCTGAAAATCGCGGTTTCGTCCCTGTCAGCAGGAGTGCGCCACGGATGGGCCCCATGCAATGTTATTTTCCATAAGACGAAAATCTTCAGCATACAGATAAGGACGAATGGGATCCACCGGTGGGTTCCATCGGGCGAACGGGTCAGAAGACCTTCCCCGTCCTCCCATGTTACGTCACGTTTAGCTTCACGATTCTTTTGCCCCTTTACCCCAAGATTTTACAGTGTGGCTTTTCATTGCTAACAGAGTAGTATCCGATGATTAGCACGGACTCCTGGATTTGTAGAATAAAAAAAATTGTTTGAAAGAATTTTTTACGCCATATAACGTTCACGTGGAGTCATATTCTACAGATTTCACATGACTCGAGATATTAAGAATCCATGAAAAGAATCTGATACAAGAGTTTTTCATGCTGTACAACTATAGATATAGACATCTGATGGATGGAATATTGAATACACTGTGATATAATATCAAGGATACAATTTTTCATAGAAAATTTCAAAAAAATTTCTAGTAATGCCCATGTGAAGAGTGATATCTTGTTAATCTTACGAATATAAATGCAACTTATGAATTCTGATGTCACATTCGAGAAATTTCAAGCGATTCAAGAATATAAAATTTTGCGAGATATGAACATTATCAGGGTTTCAATCTAAAAATACAATTTTAAGAGAGCTGGAGCAAGTGTTCCATTATCCTGCATGAGACACTCCCAGAAGAATACACAACGTAAATGCTCAGCACAATTCTCGTTACAGAGACAATATTCTTCCCCAGCATCGTTTTATCCAATGGCTTATTTCTCTATACATCGTCTCAGAATTGCCAGGAAAGCATTACCATCTCAACCTTGATATTCTTCCAAGAATCTTCGTCGTCTCTCAATATAGGTACCACATAAAACCGCTTGACATGTAATAATTGTACGTCATCCATTAGAACTCATATCACTCGGAATCAATACGAACAATCCCCAAGAAAAATCAACCTTCACATCCACTATTATCATTCTTCCGGGGAAAAACCACACAGAATATCAGTTTATCGTCGACGAGGGAAATCCATTAGCGTTTCAGTTACCAACCAGTCATATTAGCAATTGGACAAAAGCTCGAGAAACTCGTACAAACCTCGATATATATAAACGAGCCTCTCGTATTACCCAAAAACGATTCATCAGAGCCTCTGACGGTTCAGCTTGAAACGCCTGATACTATATATATGATGAGCTATATAGGTAACATGAAAGCATGCGAAGCCTACAATTGAAATTTTAATAGCTCGACTGGCAGTTTCGTGATTGAATAATTGTTTTCACGCCAGTTTCTACCATTTCTACTCTAACACCATTCATTCATCCATTCGTCCGAAACGTCAGAATAGTATCTCGTTATCAAGATACGAGTCAGAATCGATAAAATTCACTTTTGTAGACGACTTGTGAGCTTGCTGGAAATTTAAAATTTCCCGTTATCGCGATTGATAGCAGGACGACATATTATTACAGTAGTATGTGTATAATCCGAAGGATTCAAAGACCTCGCGTGTCATTTTGATCTCATCTGGATCTAGTTCTTGTTTATCTATAGCTGATTGTATGACGCATCACCTGTTGATGAGGTTCGGCCAGATAAAAAAAACAAGAGCTAGTTTTTATAGAAAATATTTTGAGCTGTCTGATTCAAGTGAAAAGCTGAGGTGCCTTGCAAGAAAATTGTTAACGGACCTATTTTAACATAACATATAGTTTTATGAAGTATACTAGATTCTCTTAAATTTGCATGGTTGTGACAGCGAGTCTTTGATGCAACTTTTTCCATAGTCATGTCAATACGAGATGAATATTCATCAGTTACCCCAAAATATCGAGTATATCTTTGAGATTGAAAGGAAAATTGGTCCCCCTAGCGAATCCAGCTATCATTCGAGGTGCATAAGCAAAGTCAGAAATAAGACAGAAGTTCAAATCTAGATGATCAGTGCGTCCTGATACATAAATTCTGGAAACCTGAAAATTTACCACAAAATGCTCCCATCCCCAATCTAATCAGTTACAAAATTCTATCAAATCTCAAAATGTCAGCAAGAATTATTTTTCCCATGGCAACTCAATTTTCTCAAACGTATCACTTGGAATGAAAACTGAAGTAACGACGGAGGTTAAAATGAGATGCGGGTGTGTTCAGAGTTGTCGATTTAAGATCGATTTCTCGCGCTCCAACACGGCATTAAAGAGACCCATTTTTTTTTCTCACGGCATATAACACGCACTACAGTCTGCATTATACATGACTTTACAGTTAATTATGAAAGAGAAACAGTTTCTTTACACGAGCGTGCAAAGAGCTGTAAAGCACACGAACCCCAGAAGCTTATACCTTCTTTATGACCCATGAAGAATATTGCCCAGAAAGATAAGAAGCTTTATTGCCGCAAGCTCAAAATGAGACGTTCCAAACGGCTTTAACAATATTCTTATCCTGTAACTGTGTTCCAAGATAACCACCATGAACATATTTTGATGAAACTGTTTGGAGATTTTGCAATTGTTACACAGGGGTTTGACCAAAACTCTGAAGTTGATGAAATTGTTGAGGTATCCAAATGATTTATTGCAAGTTATCATTCTGGGATTGATTCAATTATAATTTTTTAATGACCAAGTGCACCACACTGAGAGGAAATCTGGTCAAAAATTCGATCCCATCCATTTCTGGAACTTTATTTCTAAATCAGTGGGATAAATTGAGTCCCCCTGAAAGTCTCTCCCCAAAATTTCATACGGCTCAACTGACAAATCGATTGCAATATTTTTACGGATATTTCGAATCTGTGATGCTTTTAATGGAAATGCACTCTGTTGAGCTAAATAAATATCCATATACGAAGGATCAATCCAATATTTCACGACAAATACACAATTCTTCAAAACTAATGAAGGTTTTAAACAAAGCTTATGATTGATTGCAATTTAATCAGAAGCACATCTGGATGATGAGCACTTCTCATCAATTATAAAATGCATTTAATTATTCGATTCTCAGTATTCGTAAAATCTCGTTGACTCAACGTGATTAATATTCTCGGAAGAAGTATTCCAATCAACCAAAATCCAATATCATAACCCAAAAAAAAGAATATTACACTGTTGACAATCAGGATCTCTGGCAGAGATACGATGTGGAAAATTACATCATGCTGCGTTGGAAAATGGAAACTGTACAGCGCGCACTTGCAAAAAATGAGAAATTGACTACTATAGGTCGAGCACCGAGTCAGAGTTAGATATTGGCCATGGGTTATATATGCACTCATATTCTACGAACAAGCCTTTACATCGAAGCTCTTGGCACGCCACATATACATATATGTGTGCAACCAAGAGTTAGCTCACGCAATATAGGAATCGCGAAGGCTCATATCGCTCACACACATTTTGCGTCGTGGGTATAGCAAGATTTTCCGCACTGAAATATGTATGCACAGCTCGCCATATAGACATGGATGAAAATGAAATGTGTGGAAGCTTCCAACGCTGCTGCGGGCGATGACTGTAGGTCAAATTTTCATTTTTTTTTCAAATTTCCCGCGCGTACTTCAGATGAGCTTGGACTAGCTCACGTGTAAGCACGAGATCCGAATAACGAATTTTTAGACGGTCAGAGAGAGTATGTAACTGACAGAACAGCAAATATCAGAATTTCATGCAGGGCTGACCTTATTTGATTTGACGCTAGAGGAGTTTTTTGCTCTGGTGTGGCAAATGTGAGGGCAGTGTTGTAATTTTGGGAATATTGTGGGCAACGTGACACAAATTCGGTCTGTGGTTTTACATGAGGGTAGATGGAAAGGTTTCCGAAGTTAACAAAGTTTTTTGAAAGATTATCAACTCACATAACGAGTTTTTTTTCATCAAGAGAATTGCTCTATCCAATGCGAGATCCGGCGTGCTGAATTCGTCTCTTGGAGCAAAAATGTCTCGGGTCAATGCATCAAATGATCAGAAAAATTTTGACTGCATGCAAGGGCTCGGGAAAAAAACTCAGCAGAGACATAAGATCAGCTCCTTCGCTACCAGAGATACCTCAAATGCCGCCTGAAAAAAATTGTACAATATGAGTATGGACTTCCGTATTGATTTCAACGGATGACTAGTCGTGGCATCTTGGAACTTTTTCAGGTGAATAGCCTCGTGATATTTCACATCATACCAACTCGGGACTGCGAATTTTATTCCTATTTCATGTCAGCATGGTTTGTTTTTTGTGATTTGTATTATAGCTTTGGACTGATTTTCAGGATGCATTCCAATCTGTCGAGTGTCAAGAAATATTCACATATACGGATATTGATGCTCAATCTCAAACCACATATGATTTCTCTGGACGAAATTTTTTGACGGAGTTTGTGAAACGTAATTTTCAGTAAAATGAGCATTGATCATCCTATCACGACGATGGAATATCATGAACATTTATGGAATGGATGAAATTATTATATTTCATACTGGCAAATGATTGCACAATAATCGAACTTTGATCTGGCGAGGTAAAATTTTATGATAATCAACACTTTTGAATCAAATTGAAACGCAATCCGGATAGGCAAGATTTGGAATGATGGCACATTTCAAAGATTGAGATTTAGTCAAGAATTGAAAGATGAATCACCATGGAGAGCTAACCCGTGTGAAAAAAATTACGTTTGGGGCAAGTTTGGGAGAAGTTTTCTTTGGGTCAAGTCTTGGGCCAAACTTAACTCATGCGCCACATCGCGAGAGCTGTTTTCGAGGGTTGTCGAAAATCCCCGCTTGGAGCACATGCTGCGAGGCGTTTGTTTGGGAAAAGCTTGGCATTTGTTATCCCAAACCTAAGGCAAACTTTGGATAGAGGTCTCCCACTCTTGAGCCACAGCTTTCCCAAATTCCCTGATCAGACCCTATAGTTTTCCGAAATTTCGCCCAAAGGTGTGCTAAGTTGGGCTAAACTTCACGCCAAACTTCTCCCAAACATGAAAACCTCTTTGGGGGCTGATGACTCAAGTTTGGCTCACAAGGAGAGGTCCAACCTTGCGGGACACGGATCTTGATGAAACTCTGGGAATCATCTTGTCTTGGTGAGAAATGAAGGTATCTCCAAGGGTTTAATCCCATGGGCCTCCTATTTTGAGATACAGCTATAGAGATTAGCATTGTTAGTATATCTATGTATACGACTTTTCAACATGGGCCTATATTGGCAATGCAAATCTATTCCATATTCGAAAAGTCCGAAACAACTATTCCCCTACCATTTCGAAGCAGATGAAGCATTAAATTGTAAACTTGACGTCGATTTGGCCGTTGTATTTTCTGTACATGCTGGAAAAAATATATCTCGAGTATTCACCAGACTCTATGAAAAGTAAAAATTCTGCACTGCGACCAACCACCGTATCAAACAACAAGTAGAAGAAGGGCTAGAGATACTCGGTGTGGAAGGTTCAACTGCTGCATTGAAAGTACGCGGCTATAAGTACTTTTTTCAGCGTACATATCTCAACTTCCAACTCACAGTTAATGAAACTTCAGGCGCGAAGAGCATCAAGCGCTGCCGACCCATATTTTTACTCACAACTTACTATACTAGACTGTGTGGGTATGAATATACACTTGCAGATAGAAGTGTTTTTCATCACAGTCGGTAAAAATTCTTATTTTCCATGTCTCCACACCGCGGCGATCGCTCGAGTTTTTTTTCCACTTTCTTCTTCCAGGAAAACTCTATAGCTCATTCCCTATCTCGTTTATGCGGTTAGGGTATAAAAGTGGTGGTACCGTAACGGAGGCATTAAAATCCTAAGTAAGCAAAAGTGTTTTTAAAAACTCGTTACGTGGCTTCAGAGAAAGTGTGGTTCTACGGATGCAATATATATTAGACTAGAGAAACTAGAGACTAAGTGCAATAATCTCAACCCCACGACAACTCGCTAAAATACCGCAAATTGTAACTGTACAAGGACTGGGTTTTTCAGTATAGTTAATCCGTGAATGAAGTAAGTGTGACTAATTTTCCCTCACTCAAGTTTTCTAATGTACGCATCCGCAGACCTTGCCACCCATTCTGCTCGTGTTTTTCACACTAGAATATCAGGAAATAAAGGTTTTGGACCGATCCTAAATTATCCGCACATTTCTTAGAACAAAAAAAGTGGTTTTCGGTAATTTCGACCCTATTTGCCAAGTCACCAAAAGTTACGCAAAAATAAATCGGTGCAACGAATCTTAACGTATCTTAGCTCATTTTTTGCCTTTGTCCTAACTTTAGGATAGTTTCTGAAAGATCGCAAATATCGATTTCTAGACGATTTGACGTTGAGATTACCTGCGAAAAGTCCATGTACCTAATCTACCCCATATAGTCTTTTTTCAAACTCGTTCTTAACTCCTTCAAAATTCAACAATCCAACTCGATGGATTAAAGAAAAACAAGATCAAAGGAGGCTGCAAGGTAAAGTAAAGTACGGCTCAATTGGAGATCTGGGATACGAGATATCACGATTTTACAAGAAACCCGTATATATTAATCTCATGGATAAAATAGGCCTCTTTACCACAAGGTGTGAGTCACACTTTTTCAGTTGCAAAATAAAGTTTCTTTTGCGAGAATTCAGATAGCTTGGCTCCAATTCCTTAAAATCAAACGTACCTCAGATCATTTTGAAGGTCTTGAAACAAGCCTCAAAATGAGTTTGGATACGTTGAAAAATATTGAGATGAGCTAAAACTATGAGCAAAACAAAAACATTGGAGGCAACTTAAACACACTCATCATAGTTACAATACTTGTCAAGGTGTGAGAAATACCTTTAGATGATGGAAAAGCGTCTCAAGTATGTACCGAGTAAAGCGAAAGAAAATTCTGAACGCAAAAAACAGCGTAGCTTCGAACAAAATGCTGTAAAATACAAACAGCTTCAAGAGCACGAAAGAAACTAGTGTAATTTATAATGGAAGAAGAGTAATGGAAGCGCTTCTTGATCAGACCTGTATCCTCTGAAAAGGAATCGGTTTTCGGGAGCACCAGTTTAGTTCCTCGAAATTCTTCCTACTTTTGAAGCGCATCCAGGATTCCGCTTGGCGGAAGCACAATACGACGATCACTACGCCCAACTTCTTTGCTACTTTGGGTCAAAGCATTATCAAGTTGAAAGGGAGGAAAGGAGGCCCCTTCTTAGAATTATTTTTGCTCCACAAACGAAGATAAATTTGACTCGGATAGGGCTATCCATGGATTCAAAAAGTTTCCGACAGACATACAGAGAGAGTAAAACAGATCTTATATAGATAGATATCTTGAAGTTGAGATGAATGCAACGAATGGAGGCGGGAGGAAAATAGTGAAAAATTTGAAGCACAAAGGAGTTATTGGAAAAGGATCAATGAGGTCTCCATTTGAGTTTGGCATGCTCATTCGAATGTTGAGCAGTTCAAATGGAATGATGCAAGTATAACGTTATGTTGGCTGAGCTTATAAGAATTCTATATTCACGGTGAAAGAAACTCTATTTCATTGAACTATTTCTGAAAGATTTCGCTATGGATGAGATGATATCCTTGGATCTTAAAAAACTCATAGTTTTCAGAGATGGTATAATTGACCAAAATATCCCAGAACTCCAAAAGGTTTAAATCATTTGGAAAATTATAACTAGGCCCATTTTCCTTATACCGAGTCAATTTCTGGCACAGTCCGTCCAGAAAATGTTAAATACCCACCCGAAATCGAATTGATTGATTTCCGGATTTTTTTCAGACTGACAAGCAGGAGAGCATCAGGTCTGTGGAATACGGATCTTGACAAAACTCTGGGAATTATCTTTTTTCGGTGAGAAATGAAGGAATCTCCGAAGATTTAATCCCATGGGTCCACTAATTCGAGATACATCTAAAGAGATTAGCATTGCCAATATAGGCCCATGTCGAAAAGTCGCATGCATAGATATACTGACAATGCTGATTTCCATTGGGAGCTAACATTCGATAAACACGCTCTTATCTTTCCTCCGTGTTATTCTTATGGATTCAGGATTCGGCCATATTGCTTTTTTCTGCCATCTAAAATAACACGCATGTTAGTTCCCAATAGCTGTATCTCGGGTGGAGAGGCCCATTGGATTAACACGTTCGCTGCGACGGGTACCGCCAGTGGGACCCGCGATTCTTCATTTTCCAATCTTTACCAACTCATATTTGCTCCAAAAAATTTCCCAAAAAGTTCTATCATGATGGTTTGCTCTGCGAAGAACGTAAACAGTGAGATAAAAAAGAGTCTACACCCATATGAGCGTTTCCATCGGAATGCGGGAGTCCAGTTCATGGCCCAAGTGAGCAGACGAAAAACAATGTCTCAGCGAACGTGTTGAACTCTTGGAGATACCTTCATTTCTCACCGAAACAAGATGATTCCTACGGTTTCGTCAAGATCCGTGTTCCGGAGACCCGGTGCTGTCCTTGCGAATTAAATATTTGTAAATGGTATGCTCGGCTATCCATTAGATTGAATACTATTGCTCATAGAATTTGGTCCAGAAATTGTCAAGTATGATAGTTGCCGGGATGAATTATTGGCTGGAATTTGATACAGTGTAAACTGGTAATTGTGAAAGAACGGTCTACTTTTACACTCGTAGAACAATGCGTAGAATAATTTTACCAGTGATCATCGAGACTAGTCATTAAAATGTTTTCCATCGTAGTTGCTGGGGTGTGACATTTTCCCAAAATCTTTAATTCTTCTTGAGCTGATGGTTTAGTTGCTCAACACATGGGGTGGGGAGGTTTTCGCATTCCCTTAATGATTCTGATCCTCGCCTTCGACTCTATGGATGTGACGTACCATCCAAATCACGAAAATGGACATTCCCGACATTTTATCGGAATCTACTATCTATATTTTAATTATTCCGGCTTTGCACACTCATTGTTAACGAGATTTTGACGGAAAATTTGGCATCACTATAAATCAAAGCTGGCATTGGTGATCGAGCTACAGATTTGAATCAAAATCAAAGGTTGAGACATTGGCATTTTTGAACAAGTATCCATTCAAAGCACTCATTTTCAGCTGTCAAAAAAGTCCAATCCGCGGTCGCATTGAGATTTTTTACTCAAAGTGATGAAGATTTAAAGGCTATTTTCCAGCGTTAATGATGGAATTGTCACATTCCATCTTAAAGTGAAAAATGAAAAAAAATTGTCATGAGAACAATGGACGAGATGGAGCGAAACGCGGAAAAACATTGCCTCGCCAAATGGAAATTATTAAAAAGTCAACGAGGAAAAAATCCGGGCCAAAAGAAGCGCGCGGAAGCAAAAGATTGGTGCACCCCCATTATTTTTTGTTAGAAGGCTCTTTTTTGGCCACAAGGATGCATCATTTTCCGCAAACTCGCAAATGTGTACCTGAGAGCGTCGTCGCAAGCGAATGTGTCTGCCGTGAGGCAACGAGAAAGAGACATCATCTCTCTGACTGAACGTGCTTTTGATGAATGAGAACGTATCGATTTGCGAATGTGAAGCAAAGAAGGGTATATAACCTCTCACGTTAAAATTTACGATGCACATAAAGTGTATGGTTATATACGTAGAAGCGTTGCTCGTATTGAGCTCGCGTGAAGAGTACACTTTGCAAATGATTAAGTGTGTATATAGAAGACTGAAAAAAATCTCATATCCATTCGCGCTCGAATAACAAGTGACGACGGGTCAACGTTCGCAAGCTCTTCGTATATAAAGTGCACACGAAATTGCTATAGAGAGACGCCTCACTTGCTCGCTTTCGTGTTCCGAGAATTCGAAGCCTCGACATCCGATGAGATTTATCAAGCGATAAGATTTTTTTTCAACTGTACCGCGTGATGGGCAAAAAATATTGAACGTGGAGAGTTCGACAACTATATGGGTTTGAAATTTTTTCGATCGAGCGAGCTTGAACACTGTGTGCCAAGTCATTCGCCAATTCAGTTTGAAAAGTTTACGTTCCCTACATATCTGCGATAAGTCTGCGCCCGGTTGGTTAAACTTTACCTTTATCCTCACTTTTTAATTGGTAGTTGTTCAGTTTTTTTCGACAATATCAAAAAAGAGTGATGAGGGCATTTGCCTTGGGAATTCATGATTGGAAGTCACTGCTGTGAACTGCTGTGTAAGAGATTTAGAATCAAACGTATCATCATGTTAAGGCGATGCGGTCAGCATGCAAGCTAAAAATCATTCCCAACTTTCTCAGATTCTGTTGCGATTTGGGCTAAACGATGAGCGCACAAATATTTGTTATCATCTAACTTAGATTTGTCTGCTTTTCGTTAAGCCCAAATGGCAATAGAATCGGAGAAAGTTGGGAATGAAAATGTGCGTATATTATAGGTTAGGAGGTTGCCGCGACCGAGTTATTCCCACTTTTTCCGATTCCCTTATGATTTGGGCTAAGCGACGGATTGAGGAATACAAGTTGGACAATAACAAGTATCCGACAACTCGTCTCACACTTTGAATCATCAAACGTTTTTATGTGAGGTGTATTTTCAAGGTCCATGGTAGCGGTGCTCGGTGACCGCATCGCCTTAATGACAACGCTAATATCCTAGTGGCATTCAAAAGTATGTTATTGTTTGTCTACATGATTATACGGATTGTCCGAAAAGTGAGTACAACCCCCCCCCCCCCTGTTTTTTCAGAAGTGATTGAGTATTTTGAAAAACCCCGGAATACGTGTCTCCTTACTTTGAGGGGAGACATTCAATGGTAACCTTGATGGTAATTCTCAAACCATTTAGAGCTCAACTCGATTTTTTCACTCGGGAACACCTACTCTTGACTTCGGATTCTAAAAGAGCGTGAAAAAGTCATGGAATTTTTGGATGAAACATTCTTTGACCCGCTTCGAGGTGGCGAGGTGAATGGAGGCCAATAGGGGTGGAAGATGACCACCGTACCTCTCAGAGTAAGGCCCCTTTCACGTGACATTCTAACTTTGTAGGCCCCTTTCATGTGACATTCTAACTTTGTAAATTACAAAGTTGGGAATTGCTGCAGTAAAAAATTTTGTTCGAATTCCATTTTCTCACTTTGTAATCCATTTGTCTTCGAATATTTGCCGCGTCATCCCTGCGCGATCATGAGCTACCCCCATAAACGTGTCGTAAAATCTTTCCGCCCATTATTTGACTTATTAAAATAATTACAAATTGATGATTTTTATTGCACAATTCGATTTTTGGCACGAAGAAGATCATTTAGAAACTTGAATGAGAAAAATCGGACGACTTTAAGCATCACAAGTAGTATGCGGCGTTATCATTTTGATTGATAAAGTGATACTCAAAGTCATCCGGTTCTTCCCATTCAAGTTTCTAAATGATCTTCTTCGTGCCAAGAATCGAGTTGTGCAATAAAAATCATCAATTTGTAATTATTTTAATAAGTCAGAAAATGGACGGAAAGATTTTACGACACGTTTATGGGAGTAGCTCATGAGCGCGCGGGGATTACGCGGCAAATTTTCGAAGACAAATGGATTACAAAGTGAAATACGCTGCTAAATGAGATTAGCAGAATGCTTTCTCTTAGCGAAATAGTTTAAGAGGTTCACTGAACCTAATGAGAAATTTGCAAAACTGATCAAATTCCAAAATGATGATTGGGATTCCTGAGGAATAGTTTTATTTTTTGATCTAATTTAATTGCACTTCATATCACACTCACAATCCAATGATTGGATCCAACCAATCGATGTAGAATGAGGGAAAAGTATCTCTCTAGTCCATTAAAAGGTGGATAGATTAGTTGTAGAGGGAGATATGAGGATAAAATGAATTTTAGCTGCAATTTTCCTCTAATATTTTGGGTTATTATTACGAGATTCACTTTTAGGGGAATTAAGATGACCTAAACTGGGGTTTTCCATGGAATATATGTAGTATAGTTGAGGGCAAATTTTAATATAGTTGGTGTAAGGATTATAAAAATGGAGTATTCTGAAAAAATTTGGATTTTTCGGGAGTAAAACGGATTATGAATGTATTAAAACGGATTTTGAGAAAATTCGGTATCAACCAATCGATTTAGAACGATGAAAATGTATCAACTTAGTTGAGTAAAATTTGAATAAAGTAATTTAGAGGAGAGATATGAGGAAAGTATGAATATTGAAAAAAATATTTTTGTATATTTTGAGATATTTTTTTGAGGAAAATAGTTATCGGGATTTGGGCTACCTAAAGTGAGGTTTTTTTAGCAAAACGTGTAATTTGGTTAAAACAGAATTTCGATAGAATAGGTCTAAACATGCTCAAATTGCTGTTTTTGTTGGAAATTTTGGTTTTTTTATAAAAATTTACGTTGATGGAGTTTGAATGGAATTTCGGTATTAACCAAAAGATAGATTGAGCCAAAAAAACCATAGCCTAGGTAATCAAAATTGGGGTAAGGTGAAGTTAGAAAGAGATATTTTAGTATGAAAGTACACAATTTCAGCGATTTTACCTCAAAAAACGTTTAAATCAGATTCGATTTGGAGAGGAGACCAGACAAATCACTGGTCTCATCTCTGAGTGATTCTCTACAACTTGTAGAAAAGCAAAAATCGATAAAGTGGAGTGTAGAAGAGAAAGCGTGGCGCAAAAAAAAAACAACACACATACACACACACACAGACACAGACAAAGGGCCGGAGAGATGAGTCACTGGGGGGTTTTTGAGGATTATAAGGGGAAAAGTGTTACTTACAATCGTTAGATTTTGGCGAGAGGAATGAGATGGTTAAAGCACTTTTGTGATAAGATGAATTATGTTGAAGAAAATATTGGGTTGAATGGGAGTATTTTGAAAAAATTTGGATTTTTCGGGAATAAATGGGATTTTGAATGTATTAAAACGGATTTTGAGAAAATTCGGTATCAACCAATCGATTTAGAACGATGAAAAAGTATCAACTTAGTTGAGTGAAATTTGAATAAAGTAATTTAGAGGAGAGATATGAGGAAAGTATGAATATTGAAAAAAATATTTTTGTATATTTTGAGATATTTTTTTGAGGAAAATAGTTATCGGGATTTGGGCTACCTAAAGTGAGGTTTTTTTAGCAAAACGTGTAATTTGGTTAAAACAGAATTTCGATAGAATAGGTCTAAACATGCTCAAATTGCTGTTTTTGTTGGAAATTTTGGTTTTTTTATAAAAATTTACGTTGATGGAGTTTGAATGGAATTTCGGTATTAACCAAAAGATAGATTGAGCCAAAAAAACCATAGCCTAGGTAATCAAAATTGGGGTAAGGTGAAGTTAGAAAGAGATATTTTAGTATGAAAGTACACAATTTCAGCGATTTTACCTCAAAAAACGTTTAAATCAGATTCGATTTGGAGAGGAGACCAGACAAATCACTGGTCTCATCTCTGAGTGATTCTCTACAACTTGTAGAAAAGCAAAAATCGATAAAGTGGAGTGTAGAAGAGAAAGCGTGGCGCAAAAAAAAAAACAACACACATACACACACACACAGACACAGACAAATGGCCGGAGAGATGAGTCACTGGGGGGTTTTTGAGGGTTATAAGGGGAAAAGTGTTACTTACAATCGTTAGATTTTGGCGAGAGGAATAAGATGGTTAAAGCACTTTTTTGATAAGATGAATTATGTTGAAGAAAATATTGGGTTGAATGGGAGTATTTTGAAAAAATTTGGATTTTTCGGGAATAAATGGGATTTTGAATGTATTAAAACGGATTTTGAGAAAATTCGGTATCAACCAATCGATTTAGAACGATGAAAAAGTATCAACTTAGTTGAGTAAAATTTGAATAAAGTAGTTTAGAGGAGAGATATGAGGAAAGTATGAATATTGAAAAAAATATTTTTGTATATTTTGAGTTATTTTTTTGAGGAAAATAGTTATGGGGATTTGGGCTACCTAAAGTGAGGTTTTTTTATCAAAACGAGTAATTTGGTTGAAACAGAATTTTGATAGAATAGGTCTAAACATGCTCAAATTGCTGTTTTTGTTGGAAATTTTGGTTTTTTTATAAAAATTCACGTTGATGGAGTTTGAATGGAATTTCGGTATCGACCAAAAGATAGATTGAGCCAAAAAAACCGTAGCCTAGGTTATCAAAATTGGGGTAAGGTAAAGTTAGAAAGAGATATTTTAGTATGAAAGTACACAATTTCAGCGATTTTACCTCAAAAAACGTTTAAATTAAATTCGATTTGGAGAGGAGACCAGGCAAATCACTGGTCTCATCTCTGAGTGATTCTCTACAACTTGTAGAAAAGCAAAAATCGATAAAGTGGAGTGTAGAAGAGAAAGCGTGGCGCAAAAAAAAACAACATACATACACACACAGACACAGACAAAGGGCCGGAGAGATGAGTCACTGGGGGGTTTTTGAGGATTCTAAGGGGAAAAGTGTTACTTACAATCGTTAGATTTTGGCGAGAGGAATAAGATGGTTAGAGCACTTTTTTGATAAGATGAATTATGTTGAAGAAAATATTGGGTTGAATGGAAAAATTGATCAAAAATTTGCTGTGTCGAAAACAAAGCTTTCTCTTTAGAGAAAGCAAAAATGGAAAATCGAACAAAATTTTTTATTGCGGCAATTCCCGATTTTGTAACTCACAAAGTTAGGATGTCACATGAAAGGGGCCTAAGCGTTCTGTCAAATAACCACCTTTGTCCCAAAATTTTTTGATGTAACGCTGGCTCTGAGAGCTACGGCTAATGCCATCCACTCGTACTGACCTCCATTAATCTCGCCAAGGTCAGGTGGGATCAAAGAATGTTACAGAATCTGAATTCAAAAGTAGATGGTTACTGTTTAACAAGACCGAGTTGACCTCCACATGACCTCAGAAATGACCTGCAAGGTAAAACCTAGGACACCATCAAATGTCTTGTACAAATTAAGGGAACATGTACTCCGAGATGTTTCGCGATCCCATAAAGTCGGACAATATTGAAAAGTTGATCTGAAATAGATAAATCTCTCACATAATAATCAATTTTGAAGATCCTGACACTCTTTTTTCACTTCTCTCGCTGATAAGCGGTCTTGACAAGTTAATTTCATCAAAATATTATTCCATATCATCTATGAGACAAATTCGATCGAAAAAGGCAGAGAAATCTACATTTGAACACTAGTACGCCCCTTCACTCTTCTTCTTTCCGCATGCAAGAATCGAATCATTATTTTGGGCTTATTCATCTTCTACATGGTAAATGAATTGCTTTTTTTAGTGTGTTCAACGGTCGTCTTTAGCCAATAGACTATTATAACCGGGGCGGATCTCATGGGTTGAACATTTCGTGTTTTATCGTGGCGTGTTTTTCAGATCCAGCCACTCACCCTAACCTAATTCTCTCCGCATTCGCCTAGGAATCATGCCCGTGGAGCGAGGGAAAACTCCTGAGGGGAGAAAACCTGCTCCGGAGAGTTCGGCACATTCATCATGCTACCCTCATGGTGATCATGCCACTTATTGTAAGCGTGAACACCGCAATTGTAACATATCGTGCCCCCCGCTCACGTTGGTGAGGTGTAAGTCGTCGCATGGGAGCAAGAACTTGCTATTTGGGCTTTGCGACGGAGACAATACTATCCGAGAAAAGCTTATAAGAAGTTAGTATCTGAAATGAGCGTCGGAGAACTGCTCATTTCGGTTTTGAGCCGAAGATGATCGCATCTTCTTGGAGCAATGGAAACGCGCGAAGTGGCGAGCGACCTGAAGAACTCGCTATCTCAGAAGCTATTGTACGCGGCTTGGTTACCTTGCGACCCGCCGTGTTGCAGTGCAGGTATAAGACCGACAGGATGAGAGTGCAACTCTGCTCATCCACTTGCACATTATGTGGATATTACTCTATGCTAGTTGTTATATGTTTATACCTGTGAGCTTTGTTTTGGGGTTAAAGCTACTTGTTGCTACCAAACGGATTCTCTGTTTTGGATGTTCGCGATATCCATTACTTGAAAGATGAATTCGGCAAGTCAGGAAAACCGCTTGCTCGCACCAAGTTTCTTTCGTCAATCTTTCTCGACATATTTTAGCTTATTTCTAAGTTTGTTCCAAGACCTTGAGATGCGAGTAAAGTAACTCTGACTATCATTGATTGGCACCGAGTTGTCTCAATTTCTCAAAAAAGTAGTTGTTCAGATTTTACAAAAACGTTTACCAAACTTCCCTCTACTAACCCACTATCTTCTCAACAGTTCTGATCTACCTCAATATTTTTCAAAGTACTTTATTACAATGTTTAGAATCAATTAAATTAATACAAATAAAAAATTATTTAATATGGCAGATTAGTGTAATAGATTTAAAATCTATAAATATAGAAGTAAATTCATTATTAAAAAAATAAAATTATATATAATAAAATTAATTATTTTTTAAAACTTCAAACTCGCTTCGAAGCTCGTTTCAAGACTTTTGGAATCAATTGTGAGATGTGTCTAATTTTGATCAATTGGAGCTGAGCTGTCTCAATGACCCCCCCCCCCCCCCAAAATGATATACATGCGCACGCTTTTAGAACTTCCTTCCTCTAGGTTTTCGGCAAGTGAGAGAAGTTTCCCTGTTTAAAAAGGCAGTGAAAGAAATTTTGGAAATTAACATCTCCCATAAGAATTGATGAGGACATTGGGCAATTTTTTCAATCTTTGAAGGCACTCTTATATAACAGATGAAGTGATTCTCCTGTTTTCGGTTCAAGTCTTCCGGTTGTCCAATTGTTTTGTAAACTAAGATTATAACTATTCATTTCTAATCCATGCCATAAATAATCTCGTCTGTGAATTAGAATGATTCAAATTATTTTTTTATCAAACGACTAGTCACAACTGTGATGATAAATCCTTGACTAAAATGCTATGATTGGATATGTATATGTACACGAATTGTATGAATGATTGATGTTTTTGCCTAAGGGCGAATAAGAAGGATATTCTATTACATTTTATTCTACATCGGCGATAGAGTGCATGAAATCATTTTGATCGGCGTTCAACCACATTTTGAGCAATTTTTCGGTCTAAAACACTATATTCGACGTATCCTGACGTAATAAGCACGTACTGAGTGGTCAAAAAACTCGTACCGCATTCCCTTTCAAGATAATGACATGAGGCATGCGGGAGGGGGCACGTTGGGTACATTCCAATTTCAGCCTTTATTTTTGCAATTCATGTTCGGTTTTTTTTCATGAAATCGTTCCAAATTCGATTCTTAAGCGGAGAATTCCAAAGGTTTTGGAAGAAGGGACCGAATGCGGTGGAGTACTTTAAGATTGGTTGAACTTGAAAAATTCGGACACCGATCTTACTGATCGCGATTTTCTCGGTGATTCCTTAGCTTAGTGCCTGAAAACTTATGGAAAAATCACTTGAAATATTCTGGGCAAATCGGAAATCATCCGTGGTCGGTCTATTCAATTCCTCATATACTATCATAACAACTGTAAGAAAAATTTGTAGGGGGTCATCCATAAACTACGCACACTGCTTTTAGTTATTTTTGACCCCTCCCCCCTCCGTAGTCAATCGTAGCTTTTTGTCCAATCTGCCCCCCTCCCCCCAAAAAACTACGTTGCTTTTCCAAAAATAATAAATATTTTATTCAATCAAGACGAACCAAAGATCCTGAAGAATTAGCCATATATGATTACAGAAAAATATTCACGCATCTTCAAAATATGACAGAAGGAACTCTCCCCAGTCATCTATCAGAGGGATCGGAAATTCTAAGGATCTCTGTTTGTACCGTAGAATGTCGTATATGAAGGCTTTGAACATTCCATGTCGATTCACTATATCACACACACAACGAGAGAAATCACTATTTATGCTGCAACTTATAAAACAATAATTGTTTTAATCGCGGTATAATGATTCTTATCAGACATGTTTGATAAAATAATTGCTGATCGAGTTACAAACAAGATAGCAAACTCTATGTGCGGTCAAAGGCATCATTGAATTCAATTTCAGTGTAGTCACTCGTCCCTTCGCGCTGGTGACCGCGAATCCGCAGAATCCTCTGATCCCATCACTTGTGCGTCAATGCGAGAGGATCATGACTAAACGAATCTGTATTGGCGGTCAATACTGCCAGATTAGTAAATGCTTGAGAATCTCTTTCTGTATAAGTACAGGAAGCATTTCCCTCCCACTCCAATTGCTTCAGATTTTTGTTATAAATATGCAACCGTTTCTATCCCTTCAATTTCTACTCAAATTCGATGAGCTGCACATGTGCACATGTGCAGTGCGTATGCGCAGTGTGCACTGCATATGCATCATTTGGGGGCGCATCCTTACGGTGCTCATGCTACAGTTCGTGAGCATAAACACCGCAACTGTAACATTTCGTGCCTCCCTCTCACGTTGCTGGGGTGTAAGTGTCAACTAATCGATCACAAAAGCCAGCAAGTCGAGGTTGATCAGACCGAGATGGGCGGTCACCCATCCAAGTACTAATCGCGCCCAACGATGCTTAACTTCGATGATCGGCCGAGCTGAGACTCAGCGACCCCATCAACTGTGTCGATGTAAATGAAATTTGTGCGCTTGATTTAATCAAAGTTGACAAAATAGTCGACTAAACGAGTGAAGTACAGCAGTTGAAATTTACTTTAGATTTAAAGAAAGGTCGATCATAGAATGTTCTTTGCCTCTCTTATCACGTTATGGAAGGAACAAGTTTGACTTGAGCTTTTTTTATCGCACAATGAACCTCTTTTCGAGTCTATTTCGCGGAATCTATTACCTATTCAGATGAGTTCTCAGTCACCGGAGCTGACGAAGGAGGTAATTATGGAGATTGACAGTGGTACCAACCGAGAACCGAAGCCAGACTTTCTTCGTCGAAAGCCAGGACTTAAGCATCGAAGCCGCTATGGTTTCTCTAAATTTACGGAGTCTCTCAAATTGAAGTTGATGTATTTTTGAAATGAGTTATGTGGCTATTTAGAGCGAATCACGTTCATAAGAAACTTGTTCAACTAATCTTTATCGCAAACCACACTCCTATGACCAGCCATCTTATTACCAGTCCACGTCACTCTTACGCAATCGTTTTCGTATATCTGACACGCGAAGACTGAAACAAAATTCGACGAGTACCCACCTTTCTATTTCAATTCATTATGTATGGCTTACCGAAGAGATTTTATCCTTGTGAAAATACCTTTTGACCTATCTTTCGTCTCCTCAAAAATCCTAGAATACATCTTTCTCGACCTAAATCTACATCGACCAAGCACCACAACTATCCACATTTCTCATCCCTCTCCTCTTTTTCCTTATTTTATCTCTCTACAGAGAGTATCCTTCACAAGAAAAGGCGTGAAAAATTCTAAATTTTCATGAGGCCAGTAAGAGCGCCCGGATATCCAGCTTTCTCATCTTGTGAAGCTGAACCGAGTTAGCCTCTCGAAATACTCTGACCTCTGTTGAAAAAGATAAAAGAATGAGTGAGTGAGAGAAAGAAGAAGAAGAAGAAGAAGAAGAAGAAGATAGAATTGAGCCTCTCTATGGTCTTTTCTCTTTGATGCACTCACTCTTGGACATAGCGGCTATTTTTCAAAGTTCCTGAATCTTTATGACCCAAGAGCGGAGGTGACACACATATATATCTATACAACACTATAGAGTCAAGTCAGAATCGTGTGAGAGAACGGAAGCTTGCTGAGAGAGCGATTCACGAGCGACACGTACGTACGTAATTTCCTGGACGCGAACGCGAAGTCTGCTTCAAGCTCCCAAAGCTCCCCCAGGCTGTAAAACAAGCTCGAACGCGCCACTGGGAGCTGCAGCCAGCCAGCTTTCGTGGACTCTCTCTTTTGGTATTACGAGCGTGAGGAGGGAGCTTTGAGCTTCGCGACGTACTAAACTAAAAATTTTGCAATCTGCAGTTGGCTATATAAAGTGCTGAGTGCATTCCAAACTTGGTCGTGTGCAATTTCGAATAGAGTAGCGGCATGGATTCTGCGATGTCGATTTAAACGATCTGGTAGGTACTGCTATATCGGACGAAGAATCTCAATTTAGAGTTTCCATGTAGAGCTGGTTGAAATTAATCCTGAAGATCATTCAGATCCTTGTGATACGGTCTAGGCAAAATTTGTGATACTTCGTTCCCGCGTAAAAATAGATTCTATTGGCAATATATTGGCGCAATATTGGCCATTGCTCTGGCCAATATATTGGCAATATATTGGAAAATCAATTTCCAATATAGCGCCAATATTGCGGCAAAGAGCACTATCCAATATTGCGCCAATATATGGCTAAATAAAAAATAATTTTAAGTGGCACATTGTCATTTCAAGAGCGCTCCTTTCAACATTTTCATGAATTTCAATTTGGTACTTGTCATAGCATACGTGACTGCGTGACTGCGTTGATCTCGATTGGTCCTCAGAATCTCGTCGAGCAACACGGACATCTCTGCGCCTGCAAAACACAATGCAACCACAAAGCATCAATTTTCTCAAATTTTGGATCATGCTCGGGATCATGCATGATGCAAATAACGCGGGTGGCAAGGCTGAGAAAAGCACGAGGAACTCGTTAATCGATTCGTGACATTACGGTGGCCCGGATTCTCAAAAATATAAAATGAAATTGGTCAGAGTATGATTTACAAAACACAAGAGGTTATACGGATCTGATTATGTTCATGAATTCCGCGGATGAATTGAAGTTACTTATCTGACTTCTCGGTCGCAATAGTTTCTCATTTCCAACCCCCACATCAGCGTACGAGTCGATTTTCTATGGTACAGCCAAGATCAATTAGTTTTTATGAATTTTTGAGAGTCCGAGGGATGCAGCAAAATTTGTCGGCGCGAGGTCGAGCAGACTAAAGCACGTCAACCGTCGTGTAAACAAACATGATAGTTAGTCTGCTCGACCTCGCGCCGACAAATTTTGCTGCATCCCTCGGGCTCTCAAAAATTCATAAAAACTGACTGATCTTGGCTGTACCATAGAAAATCGACTCGTACGCTGATGTGGGGGTTGGAAATGAGAAACTATTGCGACCGAGAAGTCAGATAAGTAACTTCAATTCATCCGCGGAATTCATGAACATAATCAGATCCGTATAACCTCTTGTGTTTTGTAAATCATACTCTGACCAATTTCATTTTATATTTTTGAGAATCCGGGCCACCGTAATGTCACGAATCGATTAACGAGTTCCTCGTGCTTTTCTCAGCCTTGCCACCCGCGTTATTTGCATCATGCATGATCCCGAGCATGATCCAAAATTTGAGAAAATTGATGCTTTGTGGTTGCATTGTGTTTTGCAGGCGCAGAGGTGTCCGTGTTGCTCGACGAGATTCTGAGGACCAATCGAGATCAACGCAGTCACGCAGTCACGTATGCTATGACAAGTACCAAATTGAAATTCATGAAAATGTTGAAAGGAGCGCTCTTGAAATGACAATGTGCCACTTAAAATTATTTTTTATTTAGCCATATATTGGCGCAATATTGGATAGTGCTCTTTGCCGCAATATTGGCGCTATATTGGAAATTGATTTTCCAATATATTGCCAATATATTGGCCAGAGCAATGGCCAATATTGCGCCAATATATTGCCAATAGAATCTATTTTTACGCGGGTTGTTATATCGACGATCGAATTCATTTGAGATTTTGACATCTAGTGGATTCGATCAATATTAGATGTAAGATTGTGAAAGTCTTTTACCAAACTGTCAAAACAAGGGTGGGTTACGGACATCCATAAAAAGTTTTGGGTACAAATGTATCGTATCCAGCTCATCAATTGTAATTTATAGGTCAAAATTGTGTTATAAATGGTATCGGAAGAAAGATTGAGGATCGAGATTCACCACATCTCAATTCATCGAAGATATATCGAGATTGCAGATTGATAAGACTGAAGAAATTTTGACTTGGACACCTTAATTCAAGATCGGTCACATGATCCGTTGAGTTATTCCTACGTTATTGCAGCCTTATCAAACTTCAAGGGTAATACCTAATCAGGGATAGTAAATCACATGATGGAAAATGGAACAGTTACCGGTATATCATGAACAAGCTGAAAAGAAATTTAGGACATCTCAACGTCTTGGTCTTAACAGATACATAATTTCGCGCAAGTGGACATTATACGAAGAAATAATTTGGCAACTCATGATCAAACTACTAGTAATTGCCTCTACCGGTAGCTCGTTCGGAATGTGAATATTTCCGATAAGCCAGCCCCTAAAATGCTGTAGCGGTTGAAGATTACTGTGAAAACCGATTGAATTTTCCAACAGATTATTCAAGCATGCTTGAAAACTCTACCGGCCTATTCAAATGTCCGTTCAACTATGGAGTTGATTTTTTTTTCGGGATTCATCAACAGTGAATATATTGGTGGAATATTCAGTATTGACCAGCTTATGGTACTGAAACCTTAAGCCACGCCCAGTGATTCACCACCCACTCACCTAATCGACCATCAACTTATCTACGGACCCACCTACCCAACTATCCCATAACCGAACAACTCGTCCAACTATCGTCCTCCCACTCTCTCCAAGCGATCACAGATACACCCACCGACTTCTCTTTCTGTCCATCCATTCACACAATTCACAGCACCTGTCATCAGTTCATCCATCTCCAAAGACCGACTCACCCACTCACCGACCGGTTCATTTGCTCACCCGACCCTCCCATCCACGCATCCAACCGCGCACGCACTGTTACACCCTCTCATCTATCCAATAATCCAATAACTCGTCCACCCACCCCCTCCGAGCATTTATCTATCCAATCTATCCTTCCTCATCCCGTCCATCCATCCGCTCATCTACACCACTCATCAACCCATCCATTCCCAAATACCCACCCACGCACTTACCGACCCCCTCCCCCCCCCCAACTTGTCGATCCGACCAACCGCGCACCTACTCTTCCCTTTTCTCACCTAACCACTCGTCCACCCATCCCATTAACCCATCTTACCCACACTCCCCCATCCCGTCCACCCATCCGCGAATCTACATTACCCATGAATCCATCCACCCCCAAATACCCTCCCACGAGCTTACCAACCCGGCCACTTGCCCATATAACCCTCCCATCCACCCAACCAACCGCGCACGAACCCACACACTCACCCACTCATCAAATAATCCAACAACTCGCCCACTCATCCTCCCCCGTCCCGCCCACCTATCCGTCCATATATACCATCTACCAATTTATCCATCCCCAAATTCTCACTCACCCGACTCATTCATCTAACCGCGCACCCACCCACCAACCTGCCCACCTTCTCATAACCCAAACTGTCACGTATTAATTCACCCTTTTATGTACGCAACCTGGTGTAAGAAATCTGTTAAAGTAGCTTCAATCCTCGAATTCAAGAGTAGCTCTGCGACAGTATAAATGATCCAGACAAAAGTCTAAGATAACCAATAAAACCAAAAAAACTCCGTAAGGACAAGTGCAATGTCAACTAAAGCATTAAACCATTCTCTGACCTTCGTCATCACTTTTCTCCAAACGTTTTATTTCATTCTCAAAGAGGAGTACCTAACCTCAAAGCTACGAATAAATTTACGTTTTTCCAACACTCGACTCGATACCAGAGTCTCTTACTCAAGAGTAGACTACTATACTTCTTCTTCCCCTTTAGCATATTCTAAAAATCCTCTATAAGGTAGAGAAGCAGTAGCAGCAGTAGCAGCAGCAGCTTTATTCTAAAGAACAGTCCTACCTAATTTTCCATTCAAAGAGTCGCCCGCACTCGCCACGCGCAAAAATAAAGTACAGAGAGAAATACGAGTCTTAGAGGTTAGAGTGTCTATAAGGGGCCTTTCACCCTTGGCAAAGCTAGCAAAGCCAGAGTCACGCATACCTTCGCATTCCAAGCTTTATATGTATAAATATATATATACGATATGGATGAGAAAAGGAGGCACGTAGGTATGCGGTGGGGTTGAGCTTGCATTTGTTGTCACGTGGGGGTATACGTCTAGTAGTATAGTATAGAAAGGAGATGAGGCGACGGGGCGGTGGCGTCGGCGCGAACTGTGGTCTGGCTGTCTGCCAAAATTGTAGGCCACTGCCCTATCCTCGTTACATATCTACTCTCAAATATATTTATGTATATATCTGTGTACATCGAGTGTATTCCGATTGAGCAGCTCTCACTCATTCGTGAGCCTATGGATTATATAGAGTGTACACGATATGTACGCGAGCTTGCAAATGCTGATGAGCGCTAAGCTCATTTGACGTTGCGGGAGAGGTTCGAGTGAGAGCGGATTCAAGTGGTAATTATGAGGATATTAGGCTATGGTCTATCACCACTTGACTGTTTACTAGTATAATCTTATATTTGGGTGAATGGAAGTGATTCTAACGTAGTAGCAGGGTTTTTGGTCGCGGTGATGCCAGATTGAGGAGAACCATCTTTCCAGGCTCAGAAGATTTCGATACTGAAATCATCCATTCCTGAAGAATGTAATAGGAGATGAAAATAAGAACCGTGGTAATCTAAAGGGGAGAAGTAGAGGTGTGAATCGTCAATTTTTCCAAAATTTTCCTGCAGTTCTGTAACTACCAGAATTTAAAGAATGGAGGATTAAGCGTCAAATGAACCTCCCATTTGACGAAAAAGGCGAAATTGGAAGCTTTTTTATCCTATTCCTGGATAGCAGAGTTGTGACGGAGTTGCTCTAACCTTCAATCATTCAAAAATTTAAAATCATTTGGATGAGGTAGTAAGTTGGAACTTCTATACTTGTGATGTTCTAGTTTCGAAACTATCAAAATCGAATTCGTTGTTATTTCGACATTCTATCGAGTGACTTTCAAACGGCAATAAAATTGAAATGTGTCAAAATCTATCCAGGGTAGTTGAATTTTCAATAATATTCCATCTGGTGCAAAATTGTGAGAAAATTTCGAGCAAGAATGGCGAGGAGTTGAAAGATTTACTCACGCATTAATATATACAGCACATCGAGTGTGTGTAAGAGATAAAGACGTTGTGAACGAAATAAAGAAAATGTAGGTACGTGTTTTGACATACAAAATTTTAATGAAATCCAATGCTCTTTGGAGTGGCTTCAATCTGAAGTTGAGTCTTATTCTTATATTGAATTTTTTTCTTGATCCAGAATGATTCTTCTCTATTAAGGCGATGCGGTCACCGTGCACGCTGAACTTTGTTCACAGAATTCTCAAAATCTTTTCCATTATGGCCTAAACGACGAGTTATCCAGTCTTTATTATCATCTAACTTAGCCTGGATAACTCTTCGTTTGGCCCAAATCGGACTAGATTTTGAGAGTTTTGTAAACGAAAATGTGCCAATTTGTAGGTTAGAAAGTACCCGCGGGCAAGTTATTCTCGTTTATTAGTGATAGTATTGTGATTGGTGACAAATAATGAGTTGTCCACCACAACTCAGGTGATGATACGTAATGGACAAATCGTCTCCGACTTCGTTTCGTGGAAATTTTTTGATTTACATCCAAATAAGATATAATTTCCGGGTTGCACGGTGACCGCATCGCCTTAAGTGCTATTTGTCATAAAAGTTATAAAATCTGATTCAGCAGTTATTATGATACAAAAAAGTGATTGCAAATTGTGTCTGAAACAGTTGCAATTCCTTTAATTTCAGCGCACGCACAAATAAATTCGACAGCTATATTTCGGTATCACCCATATAGCAAACTAAGCCCCTGAAAGTCAACCACACGTGTATATAAGGCTCAAACTCGGAATACCGTGTTTGCCCCAGTCACGCGAGTAGAGAATCTATATATACAATTGAGCTTGCACAAACGGTCGCCTGAGATATATAGAAGGTGAGGGTAAGAGAGAGCTTTGAGGCCACACGAGCCGTCTAATTAATACCCTCACTGTGAATCAGAGAAGCTGCTGCTGCTGCTGCTGCTACGATTCTCTCTCTCATCTCACTCTTTTAATCCGACTGAATGTGTGCTTTGTATACTCCATATAAAGCCAAGGGGTCACTCCTCTCGAATTTGCTATTGAAATAGATTCGCGAGCTTTATACGGACAAAGTTTCCTCATTAGCGTGTCCGAATACTCTTCGTCACATTGGCAATATGACATTATTCAAACGAGCCTTGAATGTAAAATGATGCTGCAGTTCGTCATAGTTTTCACACTTTTCAGTATAGTCAAAGTCGGACTGCTGATACCCAAGCCACGAAACGAATATCCAACTCGATAATTTCTAATCTTTTTCTGTCTTTGAGGTTAGAATTTTATCAGAATGAAAGAACGAATTAATTATACGAGTTACACTTTTGGTGCCACAATTCTTTCCCCTTGAGCGACAAGCGCATAAAGAATTGAAGAAAGTGAGAAAGAAGGAAAAGCGATTGACCAAAGTTTCTTTAAAAATCAAAGACTAGCCTCACTGAAAACTCCAATCCTCAATTCCTATAACGAGGAAACTTTCTCACCATCGCATTACTCAATTTCTTTTCCCACAATCGAGTTGATTTTCTACAAGCTCACCAAACCCGATGTAAGGAGGAAAGAAAATCACTGTGAACCAAAAAAGAAAAGAAAAGAAAAGGAATCCACGACGTTAACCTCCAACCGCAACATACAAATTACGCGGTACTTTAGAATCTGTCTTGCGGCTTTGTGGGCTCGTCCCCCCTTACACAGATGCAAGCTTTGCTCTTCTGCAAGCTCTTCTATATATATATCAAGGATTTGTTGGAGCCTCCATTGCATCGAACCGAATGTTGCTTTGATAGTAATAGTGGTAGTAGTAGTAGTGGCAGAGGATGTCCGGTATCTTTTATGGACGGACAGAGTCTTGTGGGTAGGTAGTAGGTATTCTGCTGCCTGGGCAAATATTTCCCTCCTCTCTAAGTTGGCGGTTGCTTCGCGGATGAAATAGATATAGAAGGTTCTGGACAAATGCGTAATCCGCAAAGAGGTCAAAGCGATGGCTCGATGGGCGGTTTCTATTAGGCCATATACCGATCGCTCTCTCTGAATCTGAGCTGTTTGAGAGAAGACCACTGTGGTAAAGGGGCTTCAATCGGTAATTTCACCAAGTTTAGGGACCACGTGAGCTGTTTTTGAGGGAATAAAGGGAAGAAAATAAAAGAAAGGACGATTGAAGAATGTATCAGATGGTAGAATTCTGTTTTGGTGAGGAGAGCAAAAATCAAATGGGAATTACGTTGTGTTGAGACACAGTTGGTTAAAATTTTATTGGGTAGTAGAGATTCTTACCCATGTGATCTTAGACGTCTGTCCATCAAAAATTTTGAGTATTGAAATTGATCATCTCCCAAATGTTTTTGACGGTTGGGTTTACTTAGAAAAACCAAACAAAACTGACCAGTTAACTACAGAGTTGCCCCTGATAGTCTCACAAATACCATTTCTCTTATGAAAATATGTTTTGCTGTCGTGATAAGTCCGGCAAATGAAAATCTTAGCATTCTGGAAGTACACAACAACTCATCCGCCCCCAGGGTTTTCACAATCCTATTCATCAATTTGGCTCGGAGCTACAACGTTTGAAAGACCACCGAATCTCGATAACCACCAAAAAGTGGATTGGAGCCACCGCGACAACGGTAGGAAAATCCGGGCACGATATACCAGTAGATCCGCGGAAACTTGCTCGGAAGAGATCGAATCATTCCCATAAATTTTCAATTGATTTGTTTCTTCAGGCAATATCTTTACGGATCTTAGAAAACCAACTAGAGTAATCTTTCGAAAATTCTAGTGATCACAGGAATCTTAATTACCATTCTTCAACCCTTCAGGCACGTCGACAGAAAAAAGAAAATAGAATAAAAGTTTCCTGAATATCAAGCTCAATTCATCAGAGGTGGAGAGATATCTCAATTCTTCGTCGATTTAATTAAAAAACTGAGGAACTGGAGAGGCATCTCGATGTGCAGTTCACCAGGTAATTAGTCCATCTCTTCAGGCTCGAGAATATCAGCAAACGTTCGAACCGAGAGAGCATGCTGGCGCGGTGCAGCTCTGATATAGTACGGGTGAGTAGACGGATGTACGCATGGACGGCCCGTCACCGGATGTACCACTCGCAGAGCTTTTCTACCCCTGTCTATCTCTATCTCTTTTTCTGCCGAATGCATGCATTAACATTTGCATTTGGCATTGCAAAATGTTCACTTGTGAATATTCCGAGGGAATAGGGAGTAAAATCGATGGTTCGTGAATTTTGTGAATTGCTGGGAAATTTTAACCTGAAATTTTTGAAGAGATGCGATTGATCGATGTGACAGCACATCTCAATGATTGCTGTCGATAATTGTGAATCTCATAGAACGATTGATGCCTGTTCATTTATGCGAGAGTACTTTATGCCCCCAGTCAGATTTTATTGATGTTGATATCAACAACTCGTGAGAACTTTTTAATCTCCTCACTAATATGACACACCATAATAAATATACACGGTATCCATTGATTAAGATAATCTTCGATTGGTGGACAATGAGAATCCAAAGAAAATCGAATGAATTCTCGTCAATTTGAAGATACACAACAAAAAATGTCAAGTCCCCAAAACTTGCTTGTCTCTTGAAGGGATATCAAGAACACCAAAGAATCCTAGATCTTGTAATATTGCTATTTTTTGAATTTTGCATCTAGATACGGATTTTTTTCTCGAGAATTTCACTATGATTAGTGAGTGAGGTTCAAAATGAGCTGGCTGAATGCCTGATTGATGTTGAAGCTTCAATGTTGACAAGGAACACATGTCCAAGTGGTGCTTGATCAATGAGTGCAAACACCAGTGTTAGAATAGAAGATCGCGCAAAAGATGCACAATTGTCGTGCCAATATGATAAATAGCAACAAAAAATTCTAGCATACTACCAAAGCACTTCATCAGAAGGTACTTGGGGAAGGTACTGGGGGTATTTTTTGATTCACGAATGAAGGCCCGGCAAAAACATTATATTGAATGTGAGGAGATTGTGATAGTATCAATGGGCTGGTGATGTTAAAATTGAATTACCTCTGGCTCGTTTCATCATATCTCAAAATCATTCATCATAGATCAAAAGCGATCAATATTTGCAAAAATCATAAAATTATGTTAATCTTCCACGTACATATGTTTCGAATCTCGGAAAATTGATCATCATCGTAGAAAAAATGCTGTAGACGATGAAACTAAACAACAAAAAAAGTTGAGGTTGAAATCTTGACTTGAAGATGTTAACAATGTCGTCCTTCATCTATTTTAGAATAAGAACTTGTACACAAATACTTGAATAAAACAACAGGTATGAAAGTGTTTGGTATTACTTTGGTCTTATCACAATTTTGTAGTCCTTAGAGAGACCTGAAATTAATAGGCCAAGGGTGAGAATTAAGGAGTACCATTTATACTGTCAAGAATTAAAGAAGTTAAAAGCCCTATGTGACGCCCTCACTTTACTCCCAAAAGGACTGCGAAGTTAAATCCCTCAGCTCGTGAAAGTTCTTGCTAAGCTGAGCTCTCTCTAACGCTGTCAAGGGTTCCGTCCGGACGGACACTGACCTTAACTACTCAACGTGAAAGGCTTTCGATGTCGTTCATTTCAGAGGTGAAGCAATTTCCAAATCTCAAGTTTCACAGGAATGTCTTCTATATTTTATGATCGGCTCATTTAGATTATCAGTTACTCATCAGTTGACTTCGGTTTTGAATTTTCTCACGATTTGGGGGATTGGTCAGATTAAGAGGATGTCGGATACCGACATTGTCGAGTTTTCGGATTTCTCGATGAATTTTCGAGATATCAGGATTCTACTAAGTAACGCCGATTCTGTATGGCTCATAGAATCGGCGTTACTTGTTAGATTTTTGATATCTCAAAAATTCATCGAGAAATACGAAAACTCGATCATGTCCGTAACTGTACAATATTGATAGGGCTCCGACGTCCCCTTAAGCATATTCAAGCGAAGAGAATAGTCACTCAGAGGAAATTATTCTCAAATCAGGAATATTTATTCCGGCATACGGGTTTCATTGAAAAATTGGCACAATTTTTAAACTCGACCATTAATAAAGATATCTTGAAAATAATGTTACGGCTATATTGCCAAACGTCTTGCAATTCCTCTATTATTTTTCCTCCATTACTCTCCGTAGTTCCTCATTTTTTGCCGAGGAAAAGTTCTTGGATTAATTTTCGTGAAATTCTCGCCACTCAATAGAAAATATTTGTTATGTATCGATTCTTCTGGCCATTACAATTTTCAACCTATCAGTTTGTAATTCATATTAGTCTTGTCATCCACTCATGAATTTCAATCGTGACCCGTAAATCGTAACTCTTTATCAACCAACTCAAATGTATTGCAAATACTTCACGTAAAGCACGATATTTTCAAGTTCTGAGCTCAGTTTCTCTAAGATTTTGCAAAATGAATACCGGGTTAGGACTTCGATTCTTTATACTTTATTCGAGTTTTGTTTTCAATTGTGTAAATCTGGTCGAATCAATGATAACTTGTTCAGATTTTACTCAATCTTTAATAGGATATATGATGTATAAACTTCGATCGAGGGACCTCATTACTGCACCTGTTTCCTTATTCATAGCGACTAACAGTCATCCAGATCCGTACCAAGTAGATATTAACAACCTTGTTGCTATTTTGAGTACAATCGATTTTAATCCGAGAGAAAAAACGTTTATAATCACTCATGGTTATCGATCTGGTAGTGATAGGAAGTGGGTGTCAGACCTCAAAAATGGAATTCTCAAAGTTGTAAGTAGCATAAAAATATTGAATTCGAATTTGCACGTTACAAAAAAGTTTAAGTTCCTAATTTTTTTTTCTTTAGAGGAGAGGTAATGTGATTTTGGTTGATTGGAGTCTTAGTAGCAACAAAAAGAATTACGTGGATTCTGTACACGGTATCCAAGATGCAAGTCAACAAGTCTACAAGTACGTACATAATAATGTCACAATATGACGCAAATCAAATAATAATTTTGGAATTGCAATGAGTGCATTGTACTGTGTGCAAGAACATCTGTAACAATTTACGAACTCATGTACATTACTCATAACATTTCTATACGAAAAAAGATACACTACCGGTCAAAAGTCTGAGGACACCTGGGAATCAAACGGATGATTTTCAGAGTTGAATATCTCAGAACCTATTGGTCGTAGAGAGGTCCGCGTGGTCGCATTTTGTAGCTCATATCGAACACTTTCAAATCTATTTCCTGTATTTTCCGCCCCGCGTATTGTACCAGAGACACACGAGTTAGAAAGATGGATTTTTTTGCAATTTTTCAGGCAAGGTACGAGCGCCTGCCGATTTTGGGGAAATTGTTGGATCGCTATGAGACCTATGACATCTTCAAGCCCATAAAAAAACCTTTAAAATCCGTTTTTGAACTTTTCCCAAAGTGGTTCTGGACTCGAGATCTGACCGATTTCGCTGAGGTTGTTCGTCTCTCAAAAAATCACACGATGATCCAAAAATGATGAGAAACAGCCCAGTCCAAGATCGGTAGCCTTCATTTTCGAAAGCTATTCTGATATTGAGTTGAACTCTTGCGAAAATAAGTGTCGGATGCCCCAATGTGGGCTGTTTCTCATCATTTTTGGATTAACCGTGTGATTTTCTGAGAGAAAAACACCCGCAGACAATCTGTCATATCTCGAGTCCAGAACCACTTTGGGAAAAGTTTAAAAACGGATTTTGAAGGTTTTTTCATGGGCTTGAAGATGTCATAGGTCTCATAGCGATCCAACAATTTCTCCAAAATCGGCAGGCGTTCGTACCTTGCCTGAAAAATTGCAAAAAAATCCATCTTTCTAACTCGCGTGTCTCTGGTATAATACGCGGGGCGGAAAATACAGGAAATAGATTTGAAAGTGTTCGATATGAGCTACAAAATGCGACCACGCAGACCTCTCTGCGACCAATAGGTTCTGAGATATCCAACTCTGAAAATCATCAGTTTGATCCCCAGGTGTCCTCAGACTTTTGACCGGTAGTGTAGGTTGTAGTGTAGATACTCACGAAGTCAATATCTATCACAGATTTTTGCAGAAAATGATCGACAAAGTTAAATCTCTGGGACATTCGTCTGGTGATATCAAATGGAATCACCTACACTTTCTTGGTCATAGCTTAGGGGCACATTTGAGCGGCCAAGTCGCTCATCTTTTAAAATCCAATCAGTTTTGGCGCGTTGAAAGGATCACAGGTTTTGATCCTGCCAATCCTTGCTTCAAAGACATTGATTTGAATTTAAAATTGGATGCAGGGGATGCTGAGTTGGTCGATATCATTCACACTCAATCGGGTCTTGGTACCGAATATAATTTTGGTTTGAGGCAGAAGTTGGGTGAGTTATCTCATGTGATGATCACGTCACAAATTGATAAGAAATTGCTGTAAGCTTTGATCTTCATCAAGACCAAGTGGACCAGATTAGTCTATGAATTCTTGGGTTCAAAATGAAGATTTTGAGATTAAATTGGATAGTTAGTCTTGGATTGTAGAAAGTTCCAAATTCAAAGTTCAATCCACAAATGGTGGGAAGAAACATGAAAACGCTCATATTTCACGAACAGAATTCCTTTTCTTCTCACAAGATCAATACACTAGGCTTGAGGAGTTTCCTGTGATGTGGGAAAATTGGCTAAGGAGAGGAAGTTTTCTCAAGCCAATGTTGTAACTATACGAATCTTTAAAATTGGCATGTTTTTTGAGCTAGTGCAAAAAGCTCATCTTCAGAAGCAAATGTACGCCCATCGTTATGGTGGTGAATTACTCATGGACTCATTTATTTAGGTCACATTGATTTCTGGGTTAACGGTGGCTTAGAACAACCAAATTGTTCTGGAAAAGGTAAGATTCTGATTCCAAACAACATGAAAAACGAGACATGAACAGTTGATCAAACCAGAAAGCTGAGTTTCAGTGTGTACCGAAGATATTGTATTTTCTTAGGACTCCTTGGAGAGCTGGACATGAGAATTTGCAATCATAGGATGTCGTATCAATATTTTATTGACTCACTCGATAATACTTATTATGGTGGTTGTCAATACTCGAGTTACAAATGGGATGGGACTTATCGCGATGCAAAATATATCATCAACTCAGCAAGAGAGGGAACTTTTTGCTCAGAGTGTCCCACGCTTGGTTTGGACCTTACAAGACCAAATCAGAACGGAGACTACATGGTCATCACGGGATCTCAAGCTCCTTACTGCAGTAAGTAACGAGTTTATCAATCTATATTCTTGACGAGTGTCAACTTGAAATAGAAATCATAAGAACATCTAGGATAGATGGAGATTGTGAAATGGATTGGGATTGAATTCGTTTTTACCAGGATCTATTATTTTATCTGTACAGTAATTATAAAAATTGAACACCAGTCCAAAATTGGTCCATCCGGATCCCGCGTATCGGGTGGCCTGTGAGGAAGGAGTGAAGTGTAATGGATGGCTGTATATGGGTCACGGGAGGGTGGATAGGTGGATAGGTGGAGGGATGAATGGTCTGGCCTGGTCCGGTTTAGTTTGGTCTAATGCGGTCTAGTGCAGTCTAGTAGGGTCCAGTTCGGTACTAGTACGGTTCTAGTACGGTACAAGTACCGCTAGGACCATCAGGGCTGTAACAAAACCATACTTGCACCGTTCTAGAATTACCGTACTATAGTATCGAACTGGACCCTACTAGACCGCACGTGACCGTATTAGACCGACGTAATGCTAGCATTGGTTTAAGTGCGGTCTAGTTAGGTTTGATTCGGTCTATTAAGGGCTAGTTGGCCTGATTCGATCTAGATTGATCTCATTCAGTGTGATTAGTTAAACCTCGGTCTAATACGGTCAAGTGCGGTCTAGTAAAGTTTAGTTCGGTACTAGTACGGTAATTCTAGAGCGGTGCAAGTACCGCTATGACCGTTAGGGCTGTAACAATTCCATACTTGCCATTCTAGATCTACCGTACTAGTGTTGGTTTAAGTGCGGTCTAGTTTGGTTTAATTCGGTCTATTAAGGTTTAATTGGCCTGTCTCGGTCAAAATCGATCTCATTCAGTGTAATTAGTTCAACCTCGGTCTAATTAGGTCTAGCTCGGTCTAGTTGAGTCTAGTTAGGTCTAATCAGGTCTGATTCGGTTTAGTTCGGTCTGAATCAAGACAGTTCGGTCTACTGTAGGCTAAGTCAGTGGGGTCTGGCTAAAACACATCACGAGGCCATGTGAGTTATTTTTGGGACGGACTGATCAATCCACTGATTGACAATATGGCATCTTTCCAAACTCCATAATGAACCTCTTCTCAATATCATCAATCAATCAGTACCCACTATTTTTCAACTACTATTTCTGAGCTGCGAAAGCATTTCAGGAGTATTCATTCCATCAAGAACATTTACAAGGCAAATGAGCGGTAGCAAGAGAGGCAATAACGCCATTCCCAATTATACAAGGACTTGAAACATTATAATAGTACACAAGATGAGTCACGCAAGTGTAGTCTTACATCCTTTAACAAAGATAGAAAAATTTTTCAATGATAAAGTATAGAGATTGCTATTATGCCACAGAACTGAATAGTACATCATCCCCCTTACTTATTTTGTCCACTAGTGGACATGGCCAAAAACAAATATTTGTGATAACTTTTATTTGGCGCGTGGTAAAGATCCGAAAAAATTCTGAAAAATCTATGGCAAGTCTAGGAACACATTCCCTCAACAACCAAGAGTCGCTATATGCGTTCATTTCAGGAAGACTTTAAAAAACGAAAGTTTTCAATGTTGTAATGAAGACATCTTTCGTCATCTTTGGACTAATTACTGATATTTTTCATCTAAAGTGAGCGTTTCATTGCCGTGTGCGCGCACGCTCAAATCGAGGGCAGTTTATTCATCGAGCGAAGCGAGGGAAGTGAGCCCTAAGCGCCTGACGTAAGCCTGCGAGCAGAAGGCAATGATGATTTCCACCATAAGAAACCTAAAACCGCGTTTGAATGCGGCATTTTTAGCTGAAGAGGATGAAAATACTTAATCGTAACTTTCTTCAATTCACAGTTAAAACCAAAGATGATTATGATAAAGTGGGAGTAATTATGAAGAAGGTGAGTAAGTTGATCCAAATATTTCTCAGTCATTTCTCAAAATTACAAGCAACTTTTTAATTTTCCAGTATTTAAAATTCGAAGAAATAATGAAAGTATTGTAAGGTGATGAATTTCGATAAACTTCAATTGGATACTGTGAGACCACATTAGGAGTATGGCGAAGCCACAGGAAGTGATTTGAAATATCGTGTTCATTTTACTGATCATCGCACAACCTGATGAGCTGAATCATAGTGATATGGAGATAAATACAAAAGCAATTTTGATTAACACTTTCGATACCTTGATTATGATTTGATTTTGAGATAAATTGCGCTTGTAATATCATTTCTTCCACTATGACAATTCATTATTAGGCGGTACAATTTTTTTTATTTAATCCCAAACCAAGAATTCAAGGAATACACCTCATTTCAAATTTAAAACAAGCCAAAAGTGAGCAGTGCACAAGCCTCTCAAGTTTTCTCCATGCGAACAAAAAATTGTTCATGCAATTCAAGTATCTCCGAAAAAATTCTCAACACTCGAGATATCCCTCTAGGATTGCACTAGCTCAAAACGATCCCAATCGAATATTCAAGTATACCTACCTACCCACCTCTACCGTCAAGGGCGTATATAATTTGAAATTTTGTCGGGAATTAAATGCGTTGATTTGTCTCCGTGATTTCGAAAACGATCTCGATGGTCCACCGCAAATTCAGAGAAAGCTTTTCCCCCTCCCCTCCTTAGCCTCCTTCCGCAAGCTCATTACAAAGTCGATTCGTCTAAAAGCATTCCAGAGAAAATCCTCTCGCGCAAGCGATAGAATCGCAAAAAGGGAAAAGGGCTCCCACGGATATCCGCGACCCTTCCATGCTATCATCATCCTACTACCCTATATAAATATATATATATAGACGAATGTATGAATATAGAAGGGATGTTACAATGGTGTGGAAGGGTGGGGCGTTACGGTATAATATAATTGCTCTTAGGTGAACCACCATCACAATTTAAAGCACCCATACTACCGGTCGAGAGAAATTGATCGGAGACACCGTTACATCTCTGCTCCTGGCGATCTCTCTCTTTTTTCTCTATTTTCTCAGCGCTCCACGAATACATTTATATAGATAGATAGACCCCATGAATTTCTTAAAGTCATCTTGGTATACGACTATACTTATATACATTTATATATGGATTAAGCTCTTTCTCGGCAACAGGAAAAATTATTCGCTACAGTGGCTTCTCAATTCCGTCTTCTTCACCGCGGGGTAAGTATTATAAAGCTCAAACCGAAACGTCCTGTCTGTGACGACAGAGAGGGGGAGAAAGACGTGGCACATCTCTCTTCGGCTTTCATTATATTCTTTCTCGCTCAATCTTTTCCTCTTACTCTTTGTGGCCGTTCACTTGGAATCAAATTGACGCGCTCGCGGATTTTTCTGCGGCTGGCTTGCCACTTTTTCCCGACGCCAACACGCTTCTCTACATACATATACCCTTCTATATGAATCCTTTGAAACGATACGACTGCAGTGCAGAGAGAGAGAGATTTAAGCATGTCTGCCAAAATTTTTACGTACCTACTTATATGTATAAGCTACATAAATGTACACCTATCTATATGTAGGCTTTGGAAAATTGCCGAATTATTCTGCTTGCGGTGTTGTTGTACTTCGTGCATGGGCACTTGCCACTTGCGCATATATGCATATGAGTAAGCCCGCGGAAACTTGATCACAAAGTGTCTCGGCCTCTTCTGGCCAAGCTCAAAGTTGGAGAGTAAAAATTGATAATTAGGGGTCAAAATTTCATCTCCGTAGCATGTCCGCATCCAAAAATTCGACGTTCAAAGGCATGGTATGGAGATGTTTGGCTTCTAAACGATTCGTCCACGAGAGGAAAATTATATTTTGAACATATTTCCATAGTCTAAAAGCCACGCCACTAGGTCGTTTACCCGTCCAACATTGTATCTCCGGATTCGCGTCAAAATTACTGTTTTAACCAGATGTGTGGTTGAGAGCGCCTATCGACTTGGAAATGTTCTCTCGTGAGCACATTTTAATCAAACAGCTGCGGTATTTCAAACATAACCGCTCCATTTTCGACGAAGTGGCGGGGTGTTTTTCTCCGAAAAAACTATTCAGAAGTATTTGGTATACAAAAGACTTCGTCAAGCGGAATCAGCGATTCGTTGACTCCCCGATCCGTTTTCACTGATCAAACACGAAATGTCAATTCCATGGCTGTCAATTCCGTGGCCATATTAATGCAAACTGAGCTAAAGCTGGTACCACAAGATCTAGCACAAGACCAATCCCATAAGATCTTATGGAATTTAACACTCAACAATTATTTTCGACTTCCTAATATATTTTTGAGTTTTGAATCTCAATATAGGTGAGATCAGTGGTGGGAAAATTCACCTTAGATAGAAGTTCACTTTTATTTTTGGTTCTCTTTGGAGCAAGTTCTCAAAAATCTACTCATACAGGTTAGGGGAGAGCGAGGTACATTAGGACAGGGTCAAATTAGGACGAACTAGATAGCTCGGCTGTTGGTGAAAATAGGCTTCCGCTGCGTTAATGTATTTCCAATCACAAACAATGGTTTGTATCGTGGTTAGACTTCCTGGAACGATACTGAAAGTCCACACTGACATGGGAGTGCTTTTCGAGGGCCTAATCCGAGCCAAACGTGTGGCTCACAAAGTCCACTAATCTGCATCCTTCTTTACTTCACTATGCACAAAAAACGTGATAACAGGTGACCTCACTGCACTTCAGTTGTAGTAAAAGGCCACGAGCAACTGCTAATGGGGAAAATTCACCCTCAATTTATTCAAAAATCTATTTTGAGCAAAATACAAGCCGGGTCCGATTTGTTATTTTGTAGCCGTCACACGTACGCAACACCAATGCGCGCGGGTTTGCATGTGTGTATCGGCGGCTACCCTTATGACGTAGGAGTCACGTGACATCGATTTGAATCGGGGGTCTTTCGCGGGCGCATTTTTAATTATTTATTATAAATCGAATATTGCCCCTAAAATTATTCTAATTTGACCAAAAATCCTCTTGTGGTCTGCGCTATCGAATGCATATTTTTTATTGACAAACGCTGGACCATGCAAGTTCCCTAGTGGCTTGACTGCTACACACTTTCATTTGAATCGTTGACGTAGGGCGAGTACACGCTCATTCAGTATGAAAAGAGCTGGTCCTTTAGATTTGCAAGTCGATCATCGGTTGCTAAAGACAATGATGTCGCATCAATGAAGCGCTTATATTTGGATAATGTTTGAAAGTTACATGAGAATGACTCACTGAGGTTATGAGAAAATGTAAACGTCACGGGTGAGTTGTTTTTTATGATTTTGAGTTAAAACCACGTGTTTTGATGAGCTAATGCGACTTGAATAAATGAATAATATCGCCGCACGACTCAATTTGTGAAGGTTTTGGAAGTCCAGATTTGCCCCCAATACTGTCCAAAAGTACTTCCAAACTCGGGGCTAATTTGGAAAAATTTTTTATTCTAAAGTTTCAAAACAATTATGAAATCGTAGGAATCAATCAAGGAATCTCAATTTTTTTACAGTCTATTCAATAGTCGAGTTTCAAAGTCCCGTATAGCGGACCTGGCCCCATGTATTGCCAGGTAGCCCCAATGCAATGTGCAATTTAATCTTGGTCTTCTTTAAAGCATTCTGATGGTAAAGTTGTATACATAGAGCACATAGGCTCGAAGCATCGATCTCGAGTTGCAGAGCTTTCTATACATACATATACGGGCGATCCCGTCAAACATAGCAGAGTGTCAACATGTGTTTACATTATAGCATCATGGGTGCACAAGTGCATTGCATGCGTATACATCAACGTCGAAAGGAGCAACTGCTAGCCTCAAGTACATAAATATACGCTTATACACGTATATGGCCTCAAGTGCTAGCCCGAATATAGATACTCAAACGAAGTTCAAAGGGCCCATACTTGTTGTCGCAAGCTTCGATTTTGGTATCTTATGTATTAGTGTACACTTAAATGGTGTAGTATAGCCATAGTTTATATTCTATAGTATGGAAGAACAGTGTATACCCCCGTCGTCGTCGTCGTCGCCGTCGCCTCGTTAGAGAGCATCGTTCGAGCTGCTGCTTTTTTTTTATACACTCGAACGATGAAGAAGAATACGGGGTCAAGGAGCTCTTGTCTATATAGAGCCGATCGATCATCATCGCACTCGACGAAACTTGAGATATTCAACAAAACGCTCATCTGCATATATGATACTTCTTATGCAGCTATATTGAAATGTTTTCAAATCATGAGAGCTTACTATTTTGATTCGTGATAGCCTAACGAATTCTCGAAGAGATTATTTATTAAAATTCCGGAAATTTCAAGTTACATCGAGAATGCTTGATCATGCCAATAGACAAGGCTCTACACAGGTTTTTTTTTCTTTTCTTTCTTTTCAAGCGTTCTGTTAGCTGTTTTGAAGTTGATGAATGATGAATCACTCTTCTGTCATTTCCAGGGTAAAATTCACCCGGTAAATAGCTTGACCACTTTGTGCATTTGATATCTGAATAGCACTTTCACCTGAAAATCACAAATTTGGACATAAGTCCTAGACACATGTTCAATGAATACCGTATAAGACTGCAAGCAGAAACGATTTTTTATAGCACGACGAAAATTTAAAAACCGTACGTCAAAAAATAAGTTACTTCATTATGCTCACGTACTTTTTTGAAGTTTTTAAATATGATAACTTTTCTTTCAAGTTTTATGAAACTCGTGAGATACTTTCTGATCCACAGGATCTTGGAGAACTAAGGTTAGAATTTTCAATCAAATTTACATCCCCAGCACCATTAACTTGCTCAAAAGTCGTCTGTGTAAAATCGTACATTGCCCAACTAGTGAGTAAAAGAGGACGAGTCTTTCCCGGGTGTATATTAGCGCTCGAGGTGCAGCCGAGGGCGATAAAAACCCGGGAGGTGGTCCTCTTCTTTACTACCCAGCAGCGCTGCTTCCCAGTTGCGTATTAAACTTTTTACTACGAGGGAACGAAATCTTGCGTCATTCAGGCTTCGCGAAGCGGAAGTGAAACGCGTCTTTTAGTCCCTAGTAGTGGAAAAAAATTTTCACTGCAAGACGTTCTTGCATCACAATATGTAGGAACCGGGGTTTCGTGTTATAACACTTTTTTTGTGTCACTGCTCGTTTTGCGTCATTGCACGAATAATTGCAGAGTGCAAGTTTTGTTCGGGGAATTGCAACTTCAGAGCATTTTACCATTCAAAACATCAATATATTCACCTCATATAATCAAAATTTTTTAAGTAAAAGATATCAAGATGCCGAAAATTCATCAAAGTTTGAGCACTAAAATTCGAAGTTGGATAGCTCTTTATAATAAGAATTGTGGAGTATTCACCACTGACGGGACAGTCGTATACTGCAATATATGTACAAAAGGGGTTGGCTGTGAGAGGAAGTTTCAACTAGAGCCCCATCCTAGTTCAGGTTAGAAGAATATTCCATTTCACCTGGAGGAGCACTTTTCATCAAATATAAAGATAATACTGTACTTTTAGCAAGCCATAATGGAGCCGTAGCTTCGAGGAAAAAGTAAAGGAGAGCAAAACAAAGGTTGATAAGACTCGGATATTACAGCCTGTAAGAATGAGTTCTTCTTTGATCTCTGCTATGCGCTTACGGATTCGGACATCCCTCTACACAAATTGAGTGCTGATCCCTTCAGTGAATTTTCACAAAAGTACACACAGAAAAGAGTGCCATCAGATACTAACTTGCGGGAAAAATATGTTCCATTCCTCGTTTACGCGAAATCAATGGACAAAGTTGGAGAAATCGTAGGTAGATATAATCTTTACGTGTGTGTTTATGAGACTACACATTCTCGCGGGTTTCGCACCACAAATCTTCTGATAGGAACATTGAAAGCTGAGAGTGCACCAGACACTCTTTTAATCGCTTGTCAGCAACTGAACACCACGAATCACTAAAGAGTATGTCGTTTTATCAACCAAAATTTGAGACGATTCTTTGGAGAAACATTTATGAAGATCGGATTCTACTGCTACTTTCTGATGCAGCTCCATAAATGCTCAAAGTAGGAAAATGTTGGAAATTATTCTTCCCAACTTGGGACCATTTCTTGTGTGTGTTACACGGATTGAACAGGTTGGCTGAGAAAGTTCGGGATGTTGGTCCAGAAGGGAAATAATTGGTAAGCTGTGGCAAAGGAAATGTTCGTCAAAGCTCCCACGCGGGTTGAAATCTATCGACGATTTATGCCAAATGTGCCATTTTCTCCGTAACCTATAAGAACGAGATGGGGTACCTTAATATCAGCAGCTTTGTTTCATCCCGCAAACTTGCGAAAATTCGAGATGTCGTCAATAGTTTAGAAGAAGATGCAGGATCCATAACTACAGCTATACGATTAGTCATCGATCGGAGGGTTCACAGCCAGCTTACGTTCTTACTTTCGTACGTTTCGTTCCTGCCGAAAAGCGTGGATGATCTCATAGAAACAGGGCATATCAGTAGATCCGCGGAAACTTGCTCGGAACAAACTCAAAAATGGACGAAAGAAAAAAGTGAGCTTCTGGGCTCGCAAGATGGGTTTTTTCACTCCTGATCAAATCTATATTCAGGATCAAAACTCAAACATATACAAAGTTAAAAAAATTTTTTACGTGTTAAATCCCATAAGAGCTCAGCTCGAAATCGCAAATTGGCCACGGAATTGACATTTCGTGTTTGATCAGCGAAAACGGATCGGAGAGTTATCGGATCGCTTTTTCCGCTTAGGTGAGACTTTGGTATACCAAATACTTACGAAAAGTTGAGTGAGATGCTGGATTGTCGATCTTTTAGACGTGTTGGTAGATGGCCACGGAATTGACACTCTTATTTATCCCGGCATTTTTTCGAAGGAGAGCACGCCGCCACTTCTTTGGAGTGAAGTTATGGATGTTTATACCACAGCTGTTGGATAGTTCAAAGCAAGGAGATCAAAATGTGCCCATGAGCGAATGCTTGCAAGTCGATAGACGCTCTCACGCACCACGTATTGTCAAAACCGTAATTTTGGCGTGAATTCGAGGACACAATGTACGCACAGCGTTAAGTAGGTAAAGGAGCTAGTTGCGACTCTTAAACAATAGAAACATGTTCGAAATATATCCAAATTTGATGTCTCTTTGTTAGGAATCATTTCAAAGTCGTATATCTTCATACCATGCACTTGAATGCCGAATTTTGGGGTGCGGACAGGCCACGGAATGGACATTTAGAACCTCAATTCGCACTTTTCGACCGTTAAACGTACAGCTATGTCTATTCCGACTTTTTGCTAAAGAAGAGCACAAAAAAATACTTAGGAAAAGTGTTTTATCCGATCGATTGAGAACGCGTAGATGCGGAAACAAGCCGGGACACATTGCGAGCAACTTTCCGCGGATCTACTCATATACATACTCCACGATCAGTCTGAAATTCTTGAGTCGGTTCTGGACAAAATCAATGAAACACCGGGTCAAAAAGGTGTAACTCTGCATAAAAAGGTTCTAGATGTCATTGGAAAAAATGAAGGACTGCAATTTCTGGAGGAAATCAACAAAGCACAAAATGGCTATCAAGGTGAAGATGTAGAAATCAACCATCTATGATTCAAGATTCCCCGGTATGCACCTCTAACGTCATTTGAGGTGAATCGGTCATTTTCTCTTTACAAGGATATTATCAGTGATAGAAAACATAATTCATCCGAGGCAAAATTGGGAATGTACATGACAACGACTTTCAATAAAAGATGATCTTATAATGATCCATAATCTCTGAGTTCATGTACTTCCAAAAATTCCATGACTGCACGTTTTGCGAGTTTCTACTGCACATTTTGAGGATTTTTACTACACGTTACAGTGCATTCTTCAAAGTTTCTACTGCACGAAAGCCCCGAAATCTAATAATGTGCTAAAAGTGAAAGTTTTTCTCAATATGGAATTTTCACATATCTATAATGAGAGAATACAATAGTTTGATGTCCTACACATTAACTGCAAATTTTATTGACAAATGACCCTGAGTTATACAAGTCTCAAAATCTCACAAAAGACAACCGATCTCATAAAATATTGCAGTAGGTAAGACTTCCAAATCTTGTTAGGAGTCAACTGAAATTTTCAAATCAAAATCAGTTCGGTATTTTTCCAGCCATACTTCAAATTATACCAAAAGTATCCAAAACGATTACAATAGCCAATAGCCCCATTCTCAGAATTGCCCCTCCAAGAATATGATTTAATATTCTCATAACAGCTCATTTTACGGTATAAATCTACCTTCCACTCCGGATTCAGAATTCCATTCTCAACCACCCTCGAATGACCATATTTTGACAATCCTACCAATATATATCATTTCAATTCTCACTAGACCTCCGACACAAATTCCCCCCCCCCCCCTCAAAAGTCAATAAAGCAAAATCCAAGCTCTTGTCCAAGAAGATCGTTGCGGCTTTCTCAAGAGCTTGAAATAGCCCACAGGTGTTAAGTGATTTACGAGGCAGTTTCAGTAAAGGGCCATCGGGGGGACGCACATCTACACCGAAGGAAAGCTCAACCAAGTAAATCGTTTTCACAGGAAAGAGCTAAGAGGTATATAGCCTTACCACCAGGCAACTGATGTCTTAAGGCAACTTTCTATCGATAATGGCTTGGCCATCACAGTATACAGAACACACAGATATATATAGATAAAATGGAACAAAGCAAAACAGCCCAAAGGCGCGAAGGGATATACAATCAAGCTCCAAGTGTTGTGCCTGCAAATCTCGTTGTTATTCCTTGTTATAAAGGTCCTCGCTATATAATACGCCAATGGCTCTATTCTCTCCCCTTTTCTCGCAAGTATTATATATCGAGGTATGAATATAGTATTACTATATATTATATATGGGACGTGTGAATGTGGCCGGTTTCCGTATAGTCGTTGGCAAGTGGCCATTGTCGCCTTCCACAAGCCAAGCTACAATTATTATAGGTACTCTTTGAGCATAGGAAGACGCGACAATATCAAATGGCAATATTGTCGTATATAATCTGTATGTTCTTGCCTGTACGTGCGTGAGACTATTTTCTTACTGAAGCTTCAACAAAAGAAGGAAGAAAATTGTAACCTCTGCCGATTCTCAACTGCTGTTTACATTTCTCCCCCTTAGGTTTGAAGTCTATGTCTTTGAGGATCCGACTGGAACGAACAAAATTGGCCGTTTGAAAGGAAAGGTATTATTGCCTCAAGATGGGATATAATGTCAGTATGAGTATGGCTCGGGGAGAGGAAAAAACAATCGAGAAAAGAGAGATTGTGATATTCAACGAGATACCCCGCGAACATTATATCGATTTGAGAGGGAGGGAAATAGTGGATTATCTTCTCATTGGAAGATGATTTTGTACACTACCGGTCAAAAAATTGTGTACACCTGGAAAAAATGTTCGATTTTGATCGCTCGTCTGCTTGAATCTCCTTGGTCCGAAATGACACTCTACTTGGGCTCATTTTGTGGCTCTTGTTGAAGCGCTCTAAGAGCTATTTGGTATTTTTTTCACGCAGCTCAATAAATTCTTGCAAAATCAATCTGAAACCTTGTAAAATTTTATGGAAATCGGGTCAATACGCAAATCTCTGCAAGTCTGACGGAAATTGATGGATTTAGATGATTCAACAAGCATCTCAAAATACGAGTCAAGAGCTTCAAAATTCGTTTTGGAAGTCATTCTAGGTTATTACTGAAGACGAGCTGTGACTCTTTTTGTAGAGGAAGACGAGCTGTGACTCTTTCTGTAGAGGAGGATTTTTCTCGAATAAAAGGACCAGCCCTTGAGAAATTACGAATGGTCTCATTTTTCACTGGTAAAAGCACTGATCTTGGTTCCTCTCACCAAGAGCACGAAATAGGTTGGAAGAAATCAGAGAAACATCACCATGAGCCCGATTCCTTAACCTTTCATGGATTTTGGGACTCTTCTTCGAGACAAATCTTTCTTCACAAAAACAGTCACAGGTCGGACCAGAAACACGCTGAAATAATTTCCAGGGACGAATTTTGAAGCTCTTAACTTTCACTTTCGATTGCTCTTTGAATCACCCTGATCCATCAACTCATGTCTGACTTGCAGAAGTCTGAGTGTTGACCCGATTCCGATTAATTTTCTCTAGGGATTCGACTTGACATATTGAAATCCTGTTGAGCCGAAGGGAAAAACCCACAAAGAGTCTTCAAAGTGTTTGAAAAGAGCTACAAAATGAGCCCACGTAGAGTAATTTTGGACCGAGGAGATCTGAGCAGTCGAGTGATCAAAATTGAATTTTTTTCAGGTGTACACAAACTTTTGATCGGTAGTGTATGTCGCCGCCTCTTACGAAGATTAACACCTATTTTCTTGTGACTGACGAAGATTAACGTTTATTCGTTGTGAACACGAAGATTAACGGATTCTCCTTAGGTCCACGAAAACTAACACTTACTCCTTAGGGACAAGAAGATTAACGCTTTTTCGTTAAGTCCACGAAGACTAACACTTACTCCTTAGTGGCACTAAGACTAACACTTACTGCTCAACGGCCCATGAAACTAGCACTTACTCCTGAACAGTATGAAGACTATAACACGATTTCTCACGTTCTCGTTCTCGTTCAAAGGGACGGAGACCAAGTATTTCGTCTTAGGGCCACGAAAAGAAACACATTCTCTTTGGCGGCACAAAAATTAACGCATCGGTAGACTTCATTCATGGAGGGACGGATACTGTAAGTATTTCGTTCAAGACGAAGCACTTATAATCTTCGTCCCTTCAAGAATGAAGTCTACGAATGTGTTAATTTTCGTGCCGCTAATAAGAATGTGTTACTTTTCGTGGCCTTAAGACGAAATACTTATAGTCTTCGTCCCTTCAAGAAAAAAATGCGCGAATGTGTTGATCTTCGTGCAGTTTGAGGAGTAAGTGTTACTCTTCGTGGTCTTAAGCAGTAAGAGATGATCTTCGTGGCGCTGAGGCGTAAGTGTTAATCTTCGTGGCGTACACAGTAAGTGTTGATCTTCGTGGCCGTAACAAAGCAAATGCTAATCTTCGGCCACCGTGTTAGTCTTCGTGGGCGTTAGCAGATGTGTTTATCTTCGTAAGAGGCGTCGATGTATTGTGAGGGGTTATTCGATTGGGGTTGATTTTTTGTTGGGTCTGGCGGATTTGAGGCCATGTCAGATACCGGCATCGTCGACTTTCGAGACTGTTCGATGAATTTTCGAGATATTCCGGATAATAAAGTCATGGCCGATTCCTTGTGACGTCTAGAATCAGCAACGGTGCTCTGATATATTTGTGATATCTCAAAGATTCATTGAAAATTTCCAAAATCCGACAATGCCGGTAAGTTTGCAACGAGGAAAGGACCCCGATACCCCCTCAAAGATGTGTAACCGCGCGTGCCTTGAACTCAAATTTACTCTCACTCTTGGGCATTATGGAGCTTGTAAATCTTGACTACACTCATCCAAGTCGTGAAAATTCGTACTTGGCTTGCAGTTTGCAAAGAGTAGTATCCGTGATTCATCGTTGTAACTGACGATTCTGTTTGATATTCAAAATTAAATTGCAAAATATAATTTGCACATTTGCAAGGATGCAAAGTTTATTCGATCAAAACGATTTTCACAGAATTTCAATGACGGAATGATATTTCATGATTTTGAACAATTTTTGATGCATTCCTGGCAAACAATTCAATTAAATTTGTTGATGTCCAAATCGAATGTATCCACATCCATTTTGATCAATTTCATTATCAATAATGCGGGGCTTGAGTTTCATCTAGCATACGAATCGAGTTTATTCTGTACTTATTGCACGTATGAATAATACATGAGAGAGGTAATCTCGCGTAAACAGTGATAGAATATGGAGCCCCGCAATAGTGTTAAATTTCACCGGAAACTATCATATGATATACGGTCAAAGACCCCCATTCTCGGTTCTCGATCTAAATCCGCTCGATCTAAAAAGTTGGAAAATAAATTGCTCTATTATCTGAAGCTCCTCGATTTGAGGTTAAGATAATAATATCATCAGGAAGAGAAAAGTGTGGGCTTCGCGTGAAAGAACTTGTTAAAATCTCAAGATGGGGAGAGGAAGGATTCGATCGAAGTGATGGAGAAGGCACTTGCACGCGAGCCTGTTTCGCATTGATTGATTTGAAATCGTCCATGAAAAAGGCTTTTTCCAGTAGACCAAGTGGAAATATCTTGCAACGTCATCTTTCATCCTTGCTCAGCCACATGAAAAATATGCCCTTATATGCGTTCTTCTAGGGTGTACTCCATTGATTATCGATATTTTTCTCGTGAAAAACTGAATTTCTTCATCGAAAGGTGATTGTCAAATTTATACATTGGGCCAATATTAATACAGGATTAATTCTGTGATAAAACTTATTTTTCAAGTTGTAATGAGCATTCACTGCAAAGGGAAATTCTTGTAATTTTTGTTTGGTCGTGATCTCGATCCTCACCTCCAGATTGTTGCAACTATATCGGAGTGAACTCTTTTCTGATTCATCATTCATTCCCTTATCAAAATCAAGAAGTGCTCTATCAAGATGAAATGTTCTAAAATGTTAAATATTATCAAATATTTTGAAAATATTTTTCGAAATAATATGAGACAGTAAAAGTATTGAAACTGAGAAAATTGTGGGCGTCATCAGTAATAGATCTATATCTCAAGATGTATTATCATAAGATTATATACTTGAATTCCTTAGTAACTAGACAGCTTATAAATCACGATGGATTCTTTGAACTGGATGTGCTCCATCGGTTTTCAGAAGAGGTTTACCGATTTGGTCATGAAATTGACGCCGTATCTTGAACAATTCACAATCTAGATGGACGAATGGTAATTCCGTTGCGGGATCTGTGTTTCCGCGCCTGACCAATTTCGACTTTTACTACTTATTCGCCCAGAGTATATTTTCTCGGAAATGTTTCTTCCAGTACATGAATGCGTGTCTGTGTGTTCAATCTCCACGATGATTTTAAAATAAGCACTGGGAATTTGTAATTACAACATACATACATAAAAATACTCTTATTTTATGCGTGCGCAAGTACATAAATTTGCACAAGATTCATTGTTGGAATTATTGATAGCATCATCTACACTTGAACAAATTTTTCATGAAATTTCATTCGGAATGAGAGAATTTTTCAGAAGCTGTAACGACTTATTGGAATCATCTACAAGCTATAAGCGGTCAGTAACAAGAAAATGAATTATCGATAACTTAGAATGTAATATTTATAGAATTTAACAAATGTGGAATACTAAGATAGATATTGAATGCCAAATCAACACGCGAGAGATTTTTCGCATCGGACGAAGTAATTAAATCCCTGTCGAAATTATAGTTATCGCGGAATCACCTCTCTCTTCCATTCTGGTTATTTATTCTAATAAAGGAATAAAGCCCGTGCTCTTGACAGTTTGAGATTTAGAGGTGAATGCTATTTGAACTCTTTAGAATTATTTGATGCAAGAGAAATCTCCATCCAAATATAATGATCACATACTCACACAAAATCAGAAGCCGTGACGAATACAACACCATTGGGAAAGCTACCAAAATTTATTGATCACAAAATCTACAATTATGAATTTCATGAAATGTCAGATTCATGACTAACGAAGCGTAAATATTTGGAAATTGGAGAATGATAGTGTAGTATAACGAAATTTGATGACACTTATCACATTGGGGATACGCCATAGGGCGTCAACATTTTGACTTGTTACTCTTCACCCGAGCCCACCACGAAGCAACTATGGGAAAAATTCTTAAAAAATAAATGATATTTTGCAAAATCAAGGCAGAATACAATCAATATAGCCTCATCGAGATAGTTTGGGTCACAACAAGCAAGTTTCGGCGGAAGTGATCCACGTATAATCTATATGTTACTTTGCGACACGGAGTGTGTCCGCATTCGAAAGAGAGCCGAACGTAAGAATTCACAATGAGATCTAAAATGGATCTTGAATCTCACCCGTCACAAGTAGATAACGTCGGGTAAAAATATCATTTTTTCAAGAGGAACTCCGCGATGACATACAATCGCGCCTCAGCTGGTTCTCACTATTTTCAGTAACTGTGTCACCTATTCTCTGCGCATCGGCTGAGTAAAATCCGGTCACGCCGTCGTCGTTGGTGGCTTTATAATCGTCGTTGCATCTCCCCAGTGTTGAGTACTTACAGGTAGTTGAAAATTTCACAAACCGTTATTTTTTTCGTATTCCATTGAATACAGAACAACGATAAATGTACCCTGTATCTTCATTTAATTTTCGCCGAGGGAAGCTTTTTGGTAACATTTGCATTCCTCTGGGGGTCGTGCTTTTTTTTACACATTTTATCATCACAGGCATCTTTTATGAAAGATTACTAACGAACAGAGAGAGAGAGAGAGAGAGGAAAAGATAAAGGAAGAGAAAGAGAGAGAGGGAAGAAACACGGAAACGAAACTTTATCATGGCAAAAGTTTCGTCCCTCGTTCCCATAAATGGCTTATCCTCTCAATCTATAACATTCATCCACGAGGGAGAGGCGTTCATAAATTTTGGCAAAAGTCGATCGAATATGGGCGTAGAGGTTATGTTGGAGTGGAACAGTAAGAGCAAAAGTTACGCCTCGAAAAGTCGAGAGCGAAATGAAATATCAGATGTGGCTCTTATCTCCACCATCTCTTTGCAAAAAAAAAATGTGTACATATACCACAAGACATAGACAGTGTGTACACAAGAAAAAACGTGGAAAGCAGTATCGCTGCATCGGTTTGTGTTTTCAAACGAAATGAAACAGAAACTCGATCTGGTATACATGAAGTCAATAACAGTACTCTGAAACATAAACAGTTGGCTACCGATGTCTATATGAGTTTAACTCAATCAGAAAGCCAGAGCACAGTCTTGTTCTCACAGAATTGGGAATTGTGGCAATAAGGGTATCAAGTACAGAGAACTCTGAGTCCTCTGGTCTACAGCATCTGCGAAATATCGAAATGTACAAGACCGTCTTGGACAGAAGTAGAAACATAGTTTTGAGGACTTTGATGGCGGGCGAACCGCACAACTATATTCATCTGAAGGAAATCGATATCAAAGGCTTGGAATCTATCCGAACGATGGTATCATCAGACACTCACCAACATCTGAGATTGCAATTTCTATATTATTCTGGTGCAATGCCCTTCAAAGCTGTTCGTGAAAATTTTTTTCACACGTTTTTCACTACAGAGTTTTAAGGAAGAGACTTTACCACAAATTCCGTGACGAATAAAGTAGAAAGTTTTTTTCTCAAAGCTTTGAGAGTAGACGACAATATTTCTTTGAGGGCTTCGAAATAAGTGCTGAAAATATAGTAGAGTATATGAAAGTCATTCTAACGGGCTTTCATAAGATACGACGCTCCATCGTCAGTAAATTTTTGGAATTTTTGAGGCGAACAATTTTTTTTTGTACTTCAAACAGAATTTCCAAAGGATGATATTCCCAGGGAGTGATATCTCATTCTACATGACTTATACTCAATTACATACAGGGATGAGTCCGAAATCAACTTCAAATTTTCTTCCATTTTGTTCTTAACATGTAACTCTAGGGTTTCTCCTCAAATTGTTAAAATCACCATTATTACCGGAATAAAATTATGATCTGAAAGAATATAATGACAAATTCAAATGAGAACCACGAAAAATGAAATGAAACAAAATTCAAAAATTTATCCCGAGGACGTACCTGCTTATATTCATGATTTAGTACAGAAAGGAAAATTTTCAAATGTCCCGGTAAGTCACGTCGCAGGCCAAAGGCTATTTCGTAGAATTCAAAATTCAACTCTCCAGAGTATTATCCTACTTTTCGTTTCTTTGTGCAAAGTTACCGCGGGCTCGTAATTCACGTGTGCCATGATGACAAACTCCACAACAAACTTCTGCTTAATTTGCCGTTCCCACAGGGACTAAGATTTATGTGTGAACTCAGACAACCTACTGCTTCAAGGGGCCAACATTGCACACTAGTAACCCAAATATTCATATTCAAGGAATTTCAAAATTGCCAATTGACCAGTAATGAGTAAATCGACGCGCATGTCTCAGATAACGATGATTACAATTTGTATGAACAGTAAAAGTAGAAAGAACATGTCTATCTTGAAATAAAAAAAGCGCTAAGATACAATTTTCTATGGACTGATTCAGAATAATGGAATTGGGGATGGGCTACTTATACATAAAGGACCCCGCACTAAATCATATATAGGATTTTGGGTTTCGGTCAAACATCTCACAAGTGCACTCAAACGGTAGATCTCAGAACACTGAACAAGAGTCCCCACGGCCGCAAAACTCAATGCCCTCTTTGTTTTGAGTGATTTAATCTTTGATCGAACTTGACTCGTGTATGGGCGCGTGCACCTGATTTTCGGGCTAGTTTTTAATATTCGGATTTTTGCGTAAGAAAATAATGAGATTAAGAACGTCGAGTCCGATTAAACTGAATCCGTGGAAACTCATAAGAGGCAAGTTTGATTAAAATTGAATTTGGCGAACGTGTGAGTTATTGCGCACCTAATTCTTGAGATAATTTTGCGAATTCATATTTTTTCTTACTTTAGGAGAGTGCCTGACTCACCGTTTGATGAATCTGATGCAATTATATCAAATGCTGAAATCTGAAGACAGTGAAGACCATCACGGAGTGAGTTTGATTCTGATAAAACTACAATCAAATCAAACCGACCCACATCAAAATCGAAAGGACACCTTGATATTTTCTCCAGACTTTGGCAATTGATATATTATCATCGAATTCATTATTGGTGAACCAATTACTGTTCTACAGAAGAAATACGAGATCACAAAATCATCCCAAGAATTATGTGCGCAATGACTCACACGTTTGCCGAATTCAATTGTAATAAAACTTGCCTCATTTGAGTTTCCACGGATTCAGTTTCATCAAGCTTCACGTTGTTAATCTCACTATTTTTCCAAGCAAAGATCCAGGTACTCAAAATCAGCCCGAAAATTAGGTGCACGCACCTATACAGGAGTCAAGTTCGATCGAAATCGGCACCCTCTCCCACTATTCCTCTGCAATGAGGGGTACTTTCCAGATTAAATAACTCAAAACGGAGAGGGCATTGAGTTTTGCGGCTGTAGAGACTCTCGCCCAGTGTTCTGAGATCTATCGTTTGAGTACACTTGTGAGATGTTTGGCCGAAACCCAAAATCGTATGATTTAGTGCGGGGTCCTTTCACAAAAATCGTTCACTTTCATTGAATTGAGTATCTTATATTTCAGTGAGTATCCAATATTCACGGTCATAATCAGTCGGTAATGTTTTGGTTCCGTGTATAAAACAACTGGAGAGAAAGAATCAGATCCTGGAAAATATCGTTATTGTGCGGAAGTTGAGTTGTGCGTTATTGAACCTGCCCATACAGTGCACTAAAAGAATACTAGAAGAATATCCATAGAGACGCCGCCGGTGTGAATTTATGGACGCGTTCGTGAATTCACAGGTGACTGACGTTAGGACCTCTTGTGAGAGATCAAAACCCCTATAGCTCTTTAGAACCATTCTCATTATTAGATTGACAATTTTTCTTTATATTATTCAGATACTCCAGTTATTGAGAGATATTGGTCTCAAATGGGTATGATTGTAGACACGACATGGTGGCGTGTGGCTAGCGTTAGGGTATGTGGTTGTGAAGAATATGACTGAATTACCGGTTCCGAGCGTGAAAATTGAAGCATATCGGCATCAATCAACTTCAATTAATCCCTCAATCGACCAGCATTTCACAAAGCTAAATACCGATCAATCATCGTTACGTCGATGAATACTCTCTGGCATTTTTATCGTAAAATTTGTATCAAACAATTCGCTTGTGTCAGATGATTGCGAACACGAACAAAAATGAAATTCAAAAGGATTGGAAGAAAAAAAACACCCAACAAAACAGCCTGGTTGTATGGGACCGATTTCATATTAGATTCTATATGCTATGACTATTGATTCGGAGCGAGGCGTAGATAGAAACATCAAAATACGCGTGTAATAGAAAATTCAATGAGATCTGGTTGAGACAGTGGATTCTTCTGATACCCGTTACAAATATTCACATTAGTAGCAAATATTCACCATAACCAACACAGAACGACATCAAGGAAGTATTGTATCAGTGAGATTTGTTCTTGAAATAATTCTTCGTTACAATTTTTCTGTCCCATTCTTGTTAGAAAGTCAGTGACTAAAAATTTCGAGTCTCATTGATTTGAAGTTCCAGGAGGTAAGGTAAAAGAAAATTTCACAATTAGTAACTCAGCCACAGGAGAGTGTGGAAAAAGCAGTTTCCTCGTGTTTGGGAATGGCACTTGAAATACCGTATAATGAGCCAAGGACTTCAGTTTGTGGAAAATTTCCTGTTCGTCTACTGTCGCAGTAATAGCTGAAAAAAATTTCTCTCCCGTCAATTTATTTTCTCAATGCCAAACTGCATCGATGCCGACGATAACAATTCACATCTCATCGTGCGACCATTTGGTAATATAGCTAGCAAATTTCAGTATATCAACTTCAAAGGAAAATTCTTTAAAAAGTTGTGCAACCACCCATGTTTTTTATTACGAATCCTTATTCATTATTCAAAATGGGGGATTTAAAAAATGTTTAACCGATGAAATGTTATCTCACCGTAACTCGGAAAATATCCACAAAAAATCCATAATGATCGTACTTTTTGACCCAGATATGAATTTCAAAGATAATACAACAAGATGGTGTTAAGGAAAGCTTTGAACTAGTACAAAACCGACAAGGACAAGGATAAACGACCTACATGTCAAAGAGGACAATTTTGAAAAGAAAGAAAATGTGAAAACAGAGAGAGAGAGAGAGTAGAAGAAGCCGAAGTTCATGTAAGAGCAAGACGTATACTCACAAGAAAAAGTATAAAATGTAGCCTGCTGGACTACTCCGAAAAAGAGCAGGTCATGGGAAGAAAATTTTCCATCTACCTCTTGCTCCCAAAGTCCATTGTTCACATCTTTGAACAATGCTATCATTGTGCCAATGTGATTAAACTTCAAATAAATTTCCTATTGGCTTTACGAACAAGGTCCACTTCACCTCTCTCGGAAGCCTGCCTGCCTGCCTTGGCTTTATCGTCGCGTATATCCCTTTATGATTTGCGCGAAGCGAAATTTCATTACACGAACTCCGGATCCTACTATGTATGCACATAGCACGATGCAGAGACCACGAAATGTACTCGATCAGAGGTAGTAGTCGGACGGCAAAGTCTCATAAATGAGTTGGTCATTTGGTCGTGAACAATTCTGCGGTTCAGAACCTACAAGATTAAAATTCGTTGAACGTACCAACCGAATCACTTTCAAAACATAATTAACATATGAAGTTTTGTACTTTCTGCCATGTATGAGATACTCTGGGGTGATGATATAATTTTCGTACATTTAACCTGTTCAATTCTATTTTTTGTCGGTTCCATAAATTGCTGTTTCTCATGGCCGGTTAACGTCATTCATAGTTTGTAATATTTAGTCGTCATATGATTGACACCGTTCACAGTAAAAAGAATTTCACATAATGAAAAATATTCTTTCTCATTCTGCGTGCGTGTGATCCCAAGAAATTTTCCACTTCTCATTTGGGAAATTTTTCGAAATGAGAAATAAAATCTCTCGTTCTGAGAATTTCTATTTTTCACCCGAAAAAAGTGGAAAACTAACCTCTGCAGACCATGTTAACACTTGCTAGATTTTCGCGACATTACGACATTTACAAATCTCTACCTCCTCGCTTTTCTAATTCCAGATGGAATACAATTTAGGTGAGATATGGGTGAGTATGAAAACAGAAATTGACGCAAAGGGTACGCTGTTTCTCTGGAGGATGAAAAGTAGACCAATAGACTATATCGATTCGGTTTGTGCGGGATGGGATCTTAAAGATATTTCATTCGTATAACAGTGGTCTTCTATACTGAAGATCAGGTAAAGCTTGTGTACGAGTAAGTTCATTGATACGTTGTGTCTCATCTTGATGAATATTTGATCATTAATACATCAATCATGAATTGGGAACTTGATTCTCTGACCCTTTATGTAGTTCACAGTACCTCTTTATATGAAATTTAATGACGCGTAAAATCGGATGACTTTAATTCCCATCTCTGAAAACATTGATCCTATTGATGAGATGGACACTGGTATACTTGATTTAAAAGCCCTTCCCAATACTATTTCAAACTATCATTGTTGACGGTTACCCATGATCATCGCCATTCGAGAATTTTCTCTCGCAATGATGATTTGAGAAAATGTTCTTTTCATTCTGAAAAGAAAACTTCTCATTCTGAGAAATAATTTCTCATTTTGCGAGGCGATTACTCAGAATGAGAAAAATCGCTCGTTCTCGAGTCTTTATTAAAGAGAAAATGGTTTCGAGAAATGAAACCATTCCAAGAAATCCTTTTTGCTGTGATGCCTTCGGTTCCGTGGTTCACGGCATCCTGGAGGTCCTGGATTTGTATAATAATGTTTTTATGATCGGACTCGGAATATTTATTGTCGCACCGAGCTATTACAGGATTGCAAGAGCAGCTACGTAGAGAGAATCTTAGAGAAAATCGATAAAAATTATGAATAACTAATACAATCTATTCGTGATGAATTTTCGTTCTTATTCAATACTCTATCGATATTACACTCTGAGAAGCGAAAGAATTTTTTCATCTTCTTGCTCCTTTTTTTTTCATTTTTTCAACAAATATCGTGACATGAGGATGAGCTCGTATATATGGCGTAAACTGACTACAAAATCCCCGCCCAAAGTAACATCCGAAGATACGATATATGTGGCTGCACGGAAATTATAAGAGCGAGGGAATTGTATCAAAATGACCTAATTCTCACAGTACCAGTGGCACCTCTTCGGATTGATTGGAAGATACGAAAATGACATAGGTATACTCCTGAGCCATGAAGCATATAGAACCTACCAATTCTGGATAATTGATACATTTATTAACACGTTCGCTGCGACGGGACCCACCGGTGGGTCCCGCGAGTACCTCTTTTGTGTGCGGCAGATTTTCGTCTTATGGGATTTAACATTGCGCGGGACCCACCGGTGGGACCCGCCGCACACAAAGAAGGAACTGCGATTTTCGCCACCGCAGCGAACGTGTTAAGAGCGAGTCATTTATTCAGAGCTCTCCTCACTTCTTACTGTTTCATTTTCATGCCAACTGTCTCTAAACCGTTGCCATAGCTTGTTCTCAGAATAAATTAGAAATTTATTCCGCAACATCTATTCTGAATTCCCACAAATCATGTAGTCTGTTCATAAAATGCCCAATGTAGTAGAAATTTTGAACGCATAATTTCACTCTTATGAAAAAGCGTCAAAAGCTCTTATATATCCACGCATTATGCAGAAGACTGAATTTTGCGGTATTTCAAACATTTTCATTTCAAATATATGATAATACATTCTATGGCTTACCCAGAATGACGAAGCCATTTCAATGACGTTGAGCCTTTCTGTTCATTTAGGAAAACTCAAAGCATTGGAAAGTGATGTGTTTCATGTGATGGAATTGGTGCAGTTCCCCGAAAACTCGTGATTCCACCCAATGGATTGGTATTCGAATTTTGCATTAAATGGAAAAAGAATTTGGAATGCGCCAAGAGAAAACATTAAATTGTATATACTTCTGCGATAACGTTCCATTCCATCTCAACCCATATTAGTGGTTCAGTTCATTCTAGATATTGAAAGTTTACTAACTATTTTTAAAATGTATAAAATCATGCATCTTAATCAAAATGTAGGGGAGACTCGCTTTGTTTTTGTCCAAAGTATGTTTTCCCGCGATAATCTTGGACTTCAGAGACATTTCTGTTTCATTGATTCAGCAACGAAATCTTAAGCCTTGATGAGTAAATAGAGACCGTAAGTAGTATGAGTACCGGTATAGCGAGACACAACAAATGACGTCATCGCTTATCTTATCTTATCAGTGACGTCACGGTGGTGTGGGGCAGTCTCGCCGAGTGGCTTATCTTATCTCTTATCTTATCAGCGCGGTGGTGTGAGGGAGTCGAGCGTCGGGGCTTATCTTATCGCTGACGTCACCAAGGTCGGCGTGTGGCGTAGTATTTTCTTATCTCTTTCGGTCAGTGGGTCACGGCGATAAGGAGGGGGTAATAACATTGGGAGCGGCTGGCGTAAGGTATTATCTCATCAGCTGATGGTGTTTACGCATTGTTTACAATAAAGCGGAGGTGCGCCCAAGGTCGTGGGGGTGGGGGTAAATAAACAAAAGGTGGGGCCGAGCAGCTGATGGTCCCGCTGGTGTAGCCGTGTGTATAGCTATATATATCGCCACGATATATAGATATACACATTACGGTGTGACCGAGTAGTACCTGAGTTCACGCAATGTTTATATTGTTGATAATCAGTGGTCAAGGTCAGGTGGTGGGGGGGGGGGGGGGTGGTAAACAAAATATGGGACCGAACAGCTGATGGGCGAGGCCCCGCTGGTGTAGCCGGGTGTATAGCTATATATATTTATCCGTCGTGGCCAGGTGGTGGGGAATAATTAACAAAAGTGCTGCACATGGGCCTGATGGAACGCAGCGCCATCTGGATTATCAACTGTCGGTAAGTGGGAATGCGTTTTATCGACGTGTGGTAATATATGATGACGGGTAATGATTGTTATCGGCCGGTAACGGGTTGCCTTCCTTACCTACGCGTGATATTTTTTCAGGGGAATGGTATTATCGGCATTCTTGGGGGAAATCATTCAAATTATGGATGAGGACATCGTTTCCGCACCACCCAACGAGGTAGATGTCTCGGCGCGTTTTTGTTTACGTGGTATCCCCTGATGCGGGCCTAATCCACGATCCGTTACTGTTTTTCTAGAACCGGAGAAGTGAAAATGAATTCATATCTTAGGATTTCTCGTACCTTCCTTTCCTTTTGTCATCTTTTGGGAGCAGACGAGTCTTATCGCTCACGCTATCCGGAAACTTGCCCCAGGTTGATGGTTCTTTCTTCTCTCCTGGTCTCTGCCTTCCGCTCCTGTCGTCTTCCAAGCGGGAGTATTTACTATTGTCTTGACCCATGTTGAGAAAGTGCTTTGCACCAAAAGAACCTAATGTGCACGTCCGCTCTATGAGGCGGTGAAGAATGGACTGAATGATGATGTCAATCATCTTTGATTTTATGTTTTTCGAGAACATTAAGAAAATTTGATATATATAAGCGTATTGAAATAATTTGTCTTCTGGGCGAAGTTATTTGATGGGAGGGGGTAACTTGGAAAAAAGATAAGCATAAGAGTACAGATCATCTCATTTTTTATTCCCATATTTCACTATGTACAAGGGAGTCGAGATATTTATTCATTATCGCTTTACAATTGAGCATTCGCATCCATGTAATCAAATATGTCTTTTGCAAGATTTGCCATACCGAATGCACGCAGTTCCAAGAACAATATATTCAAATTATCGTTACCAAATGAATAGTCGAGTCTTGATATAACATCACTTTTGATAAGTTCACTGTTCATCGTAAAGAAATGACGGAATGAAACCACATCTTTCAATATATTGAATCTCATCTCGGTGGATTCTTTTTGCATCAATTCACGTACAAAATTGTTCACGTATTCAATCGCACGATTCACAAAAGCACACACTTCTTCACTTTTCTTCAATTTTGTAGCTATGCACTCACGCAGACGTCGTAGGCCTTCGAATGTAGCCTGCTGCATGACGAATGTTGGCGTGGCGTCGAATTTTCTCTTCTTCTTGCACGGCTCCTTTTCTCCATCTTGCGCCTCTTCCTCGATGGTTGACAGTCGCACCACAGGAAGTTGTGGCCGTTCGTCGATGAATATTGCCCTCGATCCGTACGAGGTGGTGAAGACGATGTCGTGGGATGGCAGGAAAAGTTTTGATCCGGTTCCAGGATTTTGCGCCAAAGAGTAGGAATTTTCGAGATATCCGGTAATTGCTTCCATCTTCTCAAGGAAAAGCTCCCAATTTGCCGCATCAAACGTGACGTGTTTGAGAGGTGTCCCATGGCTGCCGAGCTTGACGACGGGTCGGTATGTTCCTCCCAAATATTCTAATCCGACAAAGGCTCTCTTGGAGTCGGACTTGTTCAATGCGTAAGTGGTCGAGAATAGTAAGTTGGGTAAATCACGAGCCAATTTCACCGCTCTGGATCCGTTACGTGACACAGGTGCAGCAGGTGGAGCCATATTCTCCTTGGCAGCTTGAGTGTCGTTGTTAGACTCGAGCGGTTGAGATTCAGGAATGTTAAAATCAACCACCTGAGAATCGGGGATGTGGTCGCCTAGCTGGTAAGCAGCAACGTCGTCGAAAGCTGCGGCAGCGGTGGCGAGGGCCTCGTCTTCGATGTCAGCTGAAGCGGCGGCGAGGGTTATGAGATCGGCCATCTTGAATATGGAGTAATCAACGATCGGACTAGACTCGCGGACTCGATTATGTCGACTGTGTGCCCGGCAGCGAGCGCGCGGGCCCCTTATACCCTCATCCCTCCTCTTGCAACATGTCGTGGTGGAGGAAGAATGTTGTAGAGAGAAGGGGAATACAGGAAGGGGAAACGAGTCACGTCGTGTCAACGGTTCTCCCGATGACTCATCGCTCGAGCATCTCGAGAGTGACCGTTACTGCAACATGAGCAGATGAGTGATAAGACGCATGTGAACCGAGTCTTGCAACGGAATTGAGTAACCGTTGGAGATATCGATATCATATAAACATCGTATAGTTCTGCGTGAGCGGACGACACGTGCAGGAATTCCGAGACGTTACGCTATATGGATAAGCGATAAGACGTATGTAAACCGACGCTTGCAGAGGAATTTAGTGACCGTTGAAGATATTATATAAACATATTTTTAGACGTTAAGATTCATAATTATCTTATCTCAACTACTTACCAACCGTTTGTATGCTCAGCAACGACGGAGGTTGAGTTTGGGGTCTCAAATTACCCTTGGTATCGGGATACTATTTGCATCGTGGTATTTTTCAGCCGTTATTTCCGGCTTGCTTGATAATTGAGCTATTTATCATTCGATAAGATATGATTTACTCCAAACATTCTTTGTTACAGAAAAACCGTTGCAAACTTTTTGAGTGAGAGATGATTGTCATAATGCTTGAATGGTTTGGTATGAATAACTCTCTTCATATGTTTTCGAGGGTGTGGGTGAATAACAAGAGATCGTTTGTATATTTGTCAAATTTATTCAATATAATAAGGATTCATACATATATTACATATCGGAGATGTGTTAATTGAGTCTCGACTGACAGGATTGTACACACGAGCCCGAGCCCACCGAGCTTTCTCGAGGAAATTTATAAACTCTATTCTTCATCACGCGTGCGCGTAATTTCTTCATCACGTCGCTCCTGAAACGCGCAACGATCTCATCGTTTGAGCGGGTGTTGGAAGAAAAGATGCGCTGAAACGCGCGTAGAGTACCACCGCTGCACATAAAATACAGAAACATAATACAATATTCACCACAAACTTGCGAGTCATAACTCTGCATCGATTTCTTGTTCCATTCGTAGCGGTTGCAGTTTCTCTTGAGACGGTCGAGATGATGTGGTGAAGAGGGTGGTTGACCGTAGCTGTCAAAATATTTGCCATGTCCCCGCCTGTCAATGTAGATCCCAATCCAATGAGAACCCGGTTTGTTCGCCGTATCCAGATTCGAGATGATGGCGGCAGGCAAACTCAAGGTCTTCGGCACGTGATCGGCTGCGTAGACACCAATTGAGTTTGCCTCCAGGCCTCTAATCGCTTGCATTACCTGGCGTGTGTTCATCGCTGGTTGTGGACGTGGATGTAGATTCACTCGTCGGACCGTCGATTATGTCGTTGACACCCTCCTCGCCGAGGGGGAATTGAGGTCGGTCGTGCGGGCTACGTTTGATGTAGTCCACTGTATCACGGTCTGCGAGAGTTGCAGTTTTTCTTGAGAGTATTTCGTGGTACATCAGAGCAAATCGAACGTCTTCTTCCTGAATGTCGGGTCGGTCTCGAATCTCAATCGGTAGAATTGAACGAAGCCACTTTCTGATCTGTTCAGCGTTGTGCAGAGCGCATCTGTTCTCCGCTTGATTGAATTCGTCTTTCACTGTCCTGAAAGCGTGATGAGTACACGTCGCGTTCCCGATGAATACTTTGTTGAGCTGCCTGAAATTCGGTCCTCTGTGCTGCTCGAGGTTGATAATTTTTCTGCCCATAATTGACTCGAGGTACTGAGCTTTTATACGGCCAATGACGTATATATTACCCGAATTCCTCGCAATTTCGATCAACCGGGCGCGCAGCTTGTCAATTGATATATCTCCATCCACCCATTCCAGTCCGTGAACTCGGCTCGTGCAGTAGTTGTTGGTAATCTTCATATCCTCCGTGAGGAGATCAAAAGCGTGCGGTGGTTTCACTATCCAATGCTGAACGATGCGGTTCGGCAGCGACACCACGGCGACTTCTTTGGGGACGAACTGCCTGGTCACATCTCGAAAACCGTGAATATCGATGGCAAAATCCATGACCATGGTTACTAGCTTGCTGCGTCGATATTGTAACTGAGCGAACTGATGCTCTCGGCCGGCCAGCAGCCACCCTTATACATGCATCCCCTCCACCAGCCTCTCTCCCACCTCATGCGCCAAAGTCCGTTATGATTTGCCTGCTCGCGTCGATTTCGAGGACGTTGTCGTACTCGGCGTAAACTATGCAGTTGATGGTCTGCGCGAGCGCCTCGTCGAATCGGACTTCTATGCGCACGCTACCCGAGCGAACGAGATTCCAATGTGTTGCCGAGTGGGCGGATAGATCGGGAGTCAGATCAAACGCTGTGATAAAGTTTCCTCTTCGGTAGTTGAGTCGATCGATGCCTATACCCTCGTTTGCAAAGTGAATTCCCGTGCCCGAAAAGAGCGTTTGGAAAGTATCAATGTATAGTTGATTATTTCCGGTGAACTTTGGCTGTAGTGGTTTGCATGGAACCTGAACACCGTCGACGTATAGAGATAAGTAATTGATTCCAAAATGTTGGAAATTGAATGGGTTCATCCGGCGGTTTCCGTTGAATGCTCTGTTGTCCACGAATCCGATGATGATGCGCTTAGGTAGTTGCCCGAGAATCACGTTGTCCAATGTATCTCCGAGGATGCCCGTGTGCATCGTGAAGGATTTCACCTCGACCCTGGTGATTGGATATTTGGCCGTTGATTTGGATAGCGCGTTTGCGTGTCCCACTAATACTCCGGGGCTTATTTTAACTCGACGAACCACGAGAGATACCTCTTTGATTTGAACGCTGAAGCGTCCGTCGTCGGAGGCGTCCATGAGACAGAAGGCATCTTTGCTTCGTACCAGACGTACCCTCATCTCCACACCGTTGATGAGCATACGGTCTTGGTTGAACAAATCGCAATGTAGATGGCCGATCATGTCGACAACTTTACCACCCAACGTGAAATACTGACGATAGGCTAGTCCGTTGTTGGCTGCTTCTCCCTCGGCGTTTGCAGCAGCATCGAATTTGTTGCTCGTGTCCTCTCGCCATAAGCACGATGTCAAGTGGGATTCCTTAGCTGCAGGACTATAGTTTAGCAGAGATTCCAAGTAGGCGCGGTATGGGTAGGCGTTGTTGGGTGGCGAAACAGCTTTTTGATTGAGGAATACATCAACCTGATGGAAGAGCGAGTGTAAAAAGTTGTTGATGGGTGCTGCCTTTCGATTCTCGGCTTCCGCGGCTACGGGTATGATTCTTGCTTGCACATGGAGCATAGTGTGAGCGAGATCCAGGTAATGCTCGCTAGCGGAAGGGACGACGAATTCGATTGGGGCGTCACCCTCATCTGTCAGCGAAGAAACAGGCTTGTAATACAGAAAACTGCTGCTTTCGATCGAGGTTTGCGTCGAGGGCAGGGAAAAAATGTCCAGCTCGCTCGACATGCACTCATTGGAGTGGGTATGTAAGAACGCCATGTCTACTCTAGATACCGTGCGGGCCAAAGATATCCGACAAATTTCTCACTCTCGAGGTCTTCCGTTTCACAGATGATCTCCCAGTCTTCTTTTTAGCTTTTTTCCGAGTCACTTTTCTTTTCTTGACCTTACTGCTGCCACGAGAGGCTACGGTGCGCACGGATCCACGCGTTTTACGAGACTGTCGGCGTCGCTTCGCCGCTCGCGATTTATAGCCAGAACCTTTCATCATCTCTGCCAATTTCTCAGCTGCTTTCCTTTTGAGTTTCTTACCAGATTCCTTAGCTCGGCTTTGCAGAGAATCCGTAAAATTCATGCCGTTATTTGCCACGTCGTCCAATACGTTGATGCCAGTACGCATGGCCTCTTTACCCACTGCTTTGACACCACTTGCGATGTACGGTAGAATCCTTCTCGCGAGCCCACCAAGCCAAGCACCAACACCTCGGCCGCGCTGATAAGTGGATCCCGTGAAGTATCTTTTCACACCACCACCGATTTGGTCCTCGTAATATGCTACGTAATGACTCATGATATCATTTTTAGCGGTTGCGCTTGAAATGAAGCGTAACCGTCAGAGTACCGTACTCGAATGGTATGTGGCACCCATGTTGATTCCTTATATCTATCTCTATGCTCTGAATACCGTGTTGGAGCAGAGGGATGTAGTTAATCGGTGCAAACTGTTTGGTGATATTGCCGCCAAACTCGTATCTAGAACCGTCCAATGAGACAATTCTTAGTAATCCCGCTTGGGTGTCACCTACTGTATACGGCTCACAAATATCTGTGTAGACAAATAGCTGGTCTGGTATTGCTCGAGACAACGAAGCGGGTCTTGTCCCCGCAACAATGGTATCGGGTGATGTTTTGAATGTACCCGTGTTTCGCTGCTCGGGATCTTCGAAGCCAAAGATACGGAGAATTTTCTCGTTAAAAATCGTGTAATGCGACTGTGTGCACGAGCAATTTTGCCTGAAAACGTAAAACCCTTTCCGCAAGTCAGCAGGTTCGAATACGTAATGTTTCTCATCTATCTGCGAGCTATTGATTTCGGCGGCCAGTTGTTCAATCGTGGAGTATATACCGACCGGATAATAGAGTTTTTGATCAAAGTCGTCCGTCGATTCTCCTCCGGATTTGTTGAAAATGTACGTGTTTTCGTTCTCTTGAATGTGCATTATCGTGCAGGGTATATGGATTTCGGCGAGGCCAACACGCCAATCACCCGTGAGTCGAATCTCTCGTGGCAGATGGGTGGTGAAGCACGTCGTTGCGTTGTCGGGATAGTATTGCATGCTGCTGTTGCTCGGCAGAACCAAGTAAAAATCGTCGTGAAATTCCATCGCGAGCCTTGAATCTCAAATCGACTCTAATTCGCTAGCTTTCACCCAACTGTTGAATTTGGCAGGATATCCGAGCCACTTGACAAGTACTTCTTTATTTTTACCACGTCCTCTGGATTTTATGACACTCTCTACTTTGAAATTCTGATCATCCGCCAAACGTTCTTTCCCGACCAGGGTGAGTTCTTCGGTATAAAAATACCCGTCGATGATCTCGTCGTTCAAATCTTGGAGCTCGTACGTGTACAAATTCTGACGGAGTGAAACCCTGCTTATTTTGAAAATTTCTTCGCTGTAGTTTCTTTCGTGACCTTTCTCAAACGTATGTTTCGTGCGACTAATGCGTACGTAATCACCGACCGCGTATTTAGCTGTAAATCTCGCGCTTCTTCTCCGGTTGACGGTTTGGCTCAGCGCGCGGTGTTCCAAATTTTCTCTCGCCACTCTGGCATTATAAATCGTGACCTTTACAGGCCTCATTTTCGTGCCGGTGTGCAAAGTGTGATTGTACGCGTGTAATATATCCTGTATGACGTCGATGTAGCGCTTAGTGTTTTTGTGAGTGAAATAGCGCCAGATACGCTCTTTGATTGTTCTGATGAGACGTTCTACGCACGCGCACTTGATATCGGGATTTCTCGCAACTCTGAAACTGATATCTCGCTCCTTGAGAAGCTTCTGAAACGGGGCACCGACAAACTCCTTACCGCGATCCGATTGTAAGCAGATTGGAATGCGGCCGTTAGCACTCTTGAGGATGTTTTTGAACGCTGTTGCCACGGCCGAAGCAGTCTTATCGCGAAGTAATTCTACCCAGGCGTATTTACTCAGCACGTCGACGACAACGAGGAGATAATTGTAACCGTCGTTGTATTCTTGTAGCGTTGTGAGTTGCATCAGATCGCATTCCCATACGTCGTCGATGTTGGTGACGTCATATCGTAATCTCGGGAATCTTCTGCGGATTGGCCTGTGTAGGGTATAAGCGTCTTGGTTGCTCAGCCATTTATACACTTGTTTTCTCTCTTTATCGTCCGCAAGGGGGTTACCTTTTCTGTTTACGCGTAGCAAATTCCGCGCACCCGCGTAGCCAGCCTCGTGGCTGGGATCGTAATACTGCTCCGAGTAATCGCGCATTTCTTTCTTCACAGATTCAGCCTCTGCCATTTTCTGATCTTCCCTTTCGCTGTGGGTGACGCGTCTTGCGCTAAACTAGCGTTCAGGCTTGCGGCTGCTTCGGCCCAGGGATCAGGGACTGAGCGTGCGACGCGTCGTTTTGCTGTATTTATGGGGTCCGTCAGCCTTTCCCCTATTCGCACGATGTTTGCGTTACCGATTAATTCGTTCGGGGTATTGGTAATTCTTATAAACTTTGCAAATTCTAGCTGGCCGACGGGCAGTGCATTGCTATCCTCATCTCCCTCTGTCTTCCTGCCTCTTTTGACGGGCCGTTTCCGAACGACATCGTTCAAGAGCTCGACAATATTGGAGGCTTGAATCGTGTGACCGTCTATGGTAACAGTACCCGTATCGTCCCACTTGAGCCGGTCGGGCGCTGCTATTTTCCAATGTTGTAGGAGTCTCTTTGCTCGGTTTTTGTATAAGCGTGGGATATTGCTTAAAATCTCTTGCTCACTCAGAGGTAATAAATCGGTATCTGGCTCGTTTGATTCTGCTGTTTCGGACTTTTCGTTTAATCCGTCGCGTAGCACGAGAAAACGTCGCAGTACTTGCAGATATCGTTTGCATTTTTCGTCAACTGTACCAAATTTTTTAGTGTGGAGAATATCAAACATCTCCGAGTCGAGTCTCGAAAGCGGGTCACCAGGCGTTTGAACGGATTCCGTGACCATTTCATCAGATGGTTTTGGGGTATCTGACGTTTGCGGCTCCGAGAGGTGTTGCTGGTGGCGTTGGAGTCGATCCAACATCGTCTCGGGCACAACGACCATTTTACGGAGTCTGTCCATGTCACTGTATAAGTTTAGTAACCAGAGCGCCGAGAATTGGACTCAATAGTAACGGTAAAAACGACCCGCCGCTCTGAACAATGGTCTTCTTCTTTTTGCGCCAATCCGATGTATTTTTATGAGCCAACTGTCGTAATACCTTTTTGTGGCGTCGGAGCCTTCTCTTTTCGTTATCTTTCAGAGATACAACACCGTGGAGCACGTTGAGAGCGCACTCGCAAATACACTTTACGAGTATCTTATCGGCTTCGCGCAACAGCACACTTCGTTGACGGGGATCAGCGTGTCGGAGAGCTTGTAGAATAGCGATGCGTTTCTTCGTGAAATGCTTACCGGGCAAGCACGCGCTTTCCGATCCTGCTCCAGCCATTGTTCGCGATAAACTGGAGCATTTGACTATGTGAAGCCAATACTTGTCCTCGAATCGTAGTCCTCCTCAGGAATTTAATTTCACATACTTTGGGACGTAAGCATAGTGGACTTTATCATCAGGGAAGATCCCTGTGCGGAATCTGAATTCGTCGAGAGCATTCTGCGAAAGATCTAGAAACAGGTACGAGTGAGGCTCTCTCGTTGCGTCCAGATAAGCGTCGCGTAAGAATCGCGGATCTTCCGGACAAACTTGACGCGCTAGATGTTGTATTTGCGCTCTGTCTCGAGGGTTTTTGAAAATGACCAAATATTTCGTGTTCAAGCTGATATCTCTTTGCGCTTTGCCTTGATGGAACATATTCTGCGTGATGAAAATGACACTGATGTTTCGATGATGCGACCCCTTTGTGAATAAATCCAACACCAGGTCATTCGACGATTCACGCATCAGGTCATCCAGGATCAGCAGCTTTTTCTTCTCGTTATCGTTCGAGTAGTCGCTTGGTTGAGGAAGACCTTCTCGGAACTCGATTTGGATGCCGGGAATACCCGGTTTTAAATCTCTGGAGTAGGTCTCCTGCCATTCAGCGTAATAAAATAAAATTCGATCGAAGCGCACGTTGCAAATATCCGGCAAATGGGCGAGAAATCTACGGACCCACTGAGTCTTACCACATGAAGTAGGTCCGCAAATACAGCTCGTGAATGGGTGCTGCCACCTTACGTCCATCTTGACAACTGAGAGGAGGAAGAAAAATTTCGCAATTTATATCATCTGCCAATGAAACTCGCGTCAGTCATCTTTCGCTACGGCCGCTGGACCAGGCCATACCCGCGGGCGGGCGGGCGGGCGGCGGCGGCGCGACGCGGAACGTGCGGCTATGAGCTCACGGCCGCACGCGCGCTCCGCAAAGAGCTAAGCCGAGTCTCGCGTGAATAAGCTTAAGACCGCGCGGATGAGCTCTACCCTCCCGCGGGAGAGAGGAGCTTACCCACGCGTGGATCAGCTTTTCGCGCGCGAGAATCAGCTCAGCCACGCGAGTTGCGATCGTGTTATCATCGCCTAGGCGCATAGAGAGTTCAATCTGGAGATGTAGGATGGTTTCAATGAAATGGGAAGCGTCATTCATGGTACGAGCAGTATTTATTATTTGCATCATCATCATCACAATCATCAAATATATTATCATATTTTACACTTATCGAATCTGTCCAAGTAACGTGAGATCATCGCGTATCGTCATCGTCACGGTATCCAAACGGGAGAGAGAGAGTTGGTGAGATATAACGCCTCTTACGCAGGACTACGGTGCAAGTTTTGAATTCCTTGCGCGTTATCACGTCGTGCAAACGTGTTCTTCTTATCGCTCTGAAATCTAATCTTATCGAGTCTAGTTCCTGATCGGGCTCTCTGTCGAACCACTGGTCCACGAGCTGTTTTATACTGCCGAGATTGATTTTCTTACTGTTATCGGAATTTAACGAGATACCCTTTACTTTGCATGTTTCGAATACTTGGTTGCTACCCGGGACAACTACCTCGTAACCGTAGAACTTGGGTCCCCCGGATACAAACGAGCGTATGTACGCGTTCTCGCCATAGCATTCCAACTCGTCGGTCATTTCACCGAGAAACGGACCGAGGTGTGGTTTGTATTCTGTCGGATCGTCTTTGCGAGAAACGAAGATACATGAGTCCGTGTCCATGTAAAGAGTCCGTTTTCCGAGCTTTTCAATCTCCTCGTATAGTCGGAGACGCGCTTGCGCAGTGGTATAAGCAGCTAAGAGTACGTTGGTGTTGGGAGAAGACTCGACCGCTTCGTTTCGATACCGCCAGCTGACATACAGAACCTCATCGCTCGCGATCAGAATGTCGTGGACTTCTTTTTCTGGTGCGTGCAATAATTTCATAAGTGCCCTGCGTGATTTCACTATCTCGGTCTGTAGCAAGTTGTCTCTCTGCCCCCACTTCCCCCAGAACGAGTTAAGCGCCATCTTGGCAACGGAGCGGAGCCCCGGATTGTGCTCGATCTTGTCAATATCCAGTTTGATACCCTCGGCCCGCTCGTACTCTTCTATGTACCGCTTTTTACTCGCCTCATCGACGCATCCAGGCGGAAACCCGCTAGCCTGCTGTTTACTCTTCAACAACATATTCACATACTTGACAAACAGACCCCCCTCCCCCGTGACGGGGTCAAACTGCGTGATCTCATATTGCCATATGACGTGTATCTCGATAATCCGGTATCCGAGCTCGATAGCTTTTCTCAGTTCGTCAACTACCCACTCGTTTTCGAACGTACGCTGATCGATGTTTTCGTGATTACAATCTTCTTGACGCATCTCCTGACAGCATGAGCGACACAATGCAAAGAGTAAGCGACCGTGCATCTTGATTGGAAGAAGTGGTAGGTACAAGTTCCGCGGTGGTAATACTCGACATTTGACTACGCCTTCGACTCGTGATAAATCATTGTTGTCTCCGCCCGTCAGAGCGTCACACTCGCGTCCGACGTATATCCTGCGCGGATGCCCGATGGGGTATTTACCTTTTTTGTTGACAGAGGGGTACAGTGAGGTTACGTCATGGTAGCAGATTATTTCATTTTCTTTGACATCGTAATGCGTCACGAGATTTTCAGTGCGGCCACCGAAGAATGTACCCCTAGCATTCAGCGTGATCTTACTCATTAGGGGATGGCTTGAGACGTAATCTCGAATGACCGGGTCGTTTTCTTTGATTTTGTCGAATTCGCATTCCCACATCTCGCGCACCGTATACCCGAAAGATTCCATCCGTTTGATTTTAGCTTGAGTGCTCTCATAGACCTCGTCGTGTGACCGCCCGGAAACGACTCTCCTGCTCCGATTACCGTTAAAGCATTTGAGACATCCGTGATAAAAGCACCCCTGATATTCAAACACTGTACCCTTACTGTTGTTGGGATCCAGGCTCGGTAAGTAGCCGTCGACGGTGAAACCTTCGGGTAATCTGTACTCTCTCGCTCGACCAGCGTGTATAATCTCTCTATTCAAATTCCTCTCGCACGTCAATAACCATTCCAAAGACTTCTGAGAATGCTTGTCACCCCTCCTATAACCGCCGCGCGGGATTATAGCTATCGTGTTTGGCTTCAAGAATTTTTTCCGAAAGAGTAGATTACATGCGGATGCAATCGTGACAGCTGAAGCGAACGGGTCCGTGTCACCTAGTTCGAGGAAGAATTTTCTGAATTCTCTGCATGCCCCACGCAGAATCTCAACGTCCATATTGCAGTATTCAACAATTTCATTCTTGAAAACGAAATAATAGCTCGGTTTTGTAGCGTTGTACCATTCGAAAAATTTTTCTCGCTCACTGGGTGACATTGTCCCAGGGGAATAAAATTTTTCGTCTGGCAGCTCTCCTTCATATACCCAAGCGTCGGGACTAGTGAATAAATGCGGGAAGTATCCCTTCTTACTGCTCTCGGGCAAGCCAAACGTCTTTGGGCAGAGACTCAACCTGATGTGGAAAAAGTTCAGGCTGTCGATAAATTTTGTGTCTCGTACTTTCATACTTATAATTTTGTTCCCGCAGAGTATCACACTGGGTAGTGGGTGTTCCGAATCAGATACTAATCGTTTCAAAATGAATTGTCCGTCAAAATTACCGCTATTGTGCCCAATCACAATTATCTCCTTAAACGCCGTTTGCTTCCGCACTGTGAGATCAATGAGCTCTTTCACGGGATCTATCTTGAACTCAAAGTACCTCGGACCGCACGTATCGCAATTATTCTTTATATCATCGCCGCGATCTATACAGTCCGTGCATACTTGATGAGCGATTATAAGTACCACCTCGTGTTCGGTTGTCGTCTCGTGACCATTGTGTTTTTTAACCTGCTGAGTTTCGCAATCGTAAATCACGTAGCAGTACTTGTGAGCAGTCGCATCCGGTTTGACAGGCTGGACGTAACACAGCTCGTTTGGGGAATGCGCAGTATGACATTGCTTACAATATTGAACTCCGCACTCGTGCCTCCTATTATAAATATTTACAGTCCTGAAACAGCTTTTGCAAAGCTTGAGAACGTCACACAATTTTTTATTGTCTTTTTTGTAACTACCATCTGTTTTGTGTTTCTCATAGCAGTCGCGACCGTTGAAATATCTGTCGCAGTCATGACACTTGACGAGTTCTGTATTTTCTGTCGAGCAAGCGGGTGATGAGAAACACCGCGGACAAGATTTCTTGCATTTGTGTTGATTGACTCGGAAATATCTAAAATTACAGTGCTCGCAAAAGAATTTTGCCTGTACAATACCCGTTAGATTGACAATGGTATCAAAGTGCCATGCTCTGCTGTTGTACAAAAGATTGATCGCGCCCACGGGTACACGACGGATATCCACATATTTTGTGCCGTCGAAAATCGCCGACTCACCCGTGCCCATGTTCGCCTCGTCGAAAACCCTGATGACTATACCTTTTGCCGCATAGTATTTCTGAAATTTTCTGATTTCGCGCATACCGCAGCCCCCTCTGGGAACGACTACGCCTGCTTCGATACATAGCAGTCGCGCGGAATCTCCCTGGACTTGTCTACGCCCGTCACGGATCACGTTCCACGTTTGGATGGATTCTGCTGTCCCGATGTTCTTTTTATCCAAGTGGGCTTCCCCCACAACGAGAGCTCTGGGTAAACACAACTCATCGTCATCGTTCCGAATCGCCACGACCGACTTAGATCTGACAACATCTATGGTGACTGGTTTCCGTTTCCCCGCACCTGCAGTCATGTCGACGTATACTGCTCGCACCTCAAAAGTCTCGTCGAGCTCGCAATTATCGTTACTCTGACTCAGTCGCTGGATCAGATTCCACAAATCGGCGTGTGAAAAATTATTTCGCGGACGCAGGGACATTCCACCGGCACCACGAGCGAAGCGGTCACACCGAACCGACACACTCACGAGGTCGTTTTCGTTACCCATCAGCGAAACTAAATACGCGTGAATATCTCTCATAGCCATCTCGTACCAAATCAATGAATTTATATTCTCGTTGGGGCGTTCGTTTACCCGCATCGAAAAGTGTCTACCCATGACCCCAAATCTCCGAACGGGGCGATCGTTTTGGCTCGTGATTGTGAATCTCTCTCCCGGAGGACGAATGTCGATATCGGCGTCTCCGTCATTGTCGTCGTCGTGGTCACCCCGCCCCTCGTCACTGTCAGCACTATATCTGTCACTATCGTATTCGTATTCGCTATCGTATTCTTCGTACTCGCTATCGGATTCATTTTCACTATTGGAATCGGAATACTCGCCGTCAGCTTGTTCCCCGTTCTCGTCATTGCCGTCGTTGTCGTCGTCGTCGTCGTCGCCGTCGATCGCGTTGTGCTCTCTATTCCCGTCGTCACCGGTTTCGCCGCCGCCAAGCTGAATGACGGGTATTTCCCGTTGTGCAAACTGAATCACCGACGGTCTTACTTGTTGCGGGTGCTGAAAGGACTCCTCGGCTTCTCTCAAACCTTGTTCATCGACTTCTCGGATTACAGGTGATAATCTAACCCGGAGATCGAGTGGCTCGTCTTGCAAAACTAATTGATTTCGCGTGGCACTCAGATCCAGCGGCGTATCCTGGGGATCACAACCCCACGCGAGAGCCAAGCGACCTTCATTGCTTTGAGCTGTGAGAAATGATATAGACGAAATTGGTTATTCATGAATTCATTAAATTTGAATTTGAACCGAAAAATTTATTGCTACTTCAACATAAGATATTTACAAAAATACAAAAATATTTAAATTCTCTATAACAACAGTCAAGCGCAACGATAACAAAAACAACAATCAATCTTCGGGGATCCCGTAAAAAATTTCACGCACAGATTGGAGGAGATCTTGTAAATCTGGCTCCAAATAGAGAGGCGAATTCGGATCTTCCGACTGGTCGTCAAACCAGCGGAGCTCCTGCGCCCTCGGAGCCCAGATCATCCTTCTCATGCTATATTCTAGAAAATCTGGATGTATACCTTGTAGTGGGGGTACACCGTCGTTGATCCATCTCCTCACATCTTTTGTCAGGAACAAGATCAAAAAGAAAGAATAAACTATCAATACAGATCCTTTTAAACAACGATAACGTATGAATGAGTGTAAATGGCTTACATTCGTTGATGTTTCTTTCATTACTGTTGTTTTCGAAGAAGTCAACCGGGTACTCCACCCCGTGCCTGTGAAGGTAGAATTGGTTGTGTACTGCCGAATTATCTCGCTGGTACCAGAAGTCAATCAGCATATCCCGATGCTCTTCGTTGAATCCAAATCGTGCATCACGCTCTTGTAGGACATGCAGGAGATTGCCAAATGGTGCCTGATAACCTTGAGCTCGTAGGAGCTGCGGCAACAAGTCACTTTGTAATTGGTGCCATTCTTGGGACCACAACGGATACTGGTTGCCGGCATTTATGATTTCCATCGCATCTTGCCAACCCTGCTCAAGTTCTCGGGCTCTCACTACTTCAGGGAATACCTGCTCAATCGGTATCGCAGCTGGAACTGGACCTGGGGATGCACGGTCGCTTCCATCGTCATCGCTTGTGTCGCTACTTTCGGGTAGAGGCATGTTTTGGTGATGGGGGTGGATTAATTCACCCATGGCTGCGCGGGGGCGTTCTTCTTCTTCTTCGGAATCGCTGGTATACCTTCTCAACCCCGCGACAGCGTCTCGCAGAGAAATAGGATAAATGTCGGCAAGTCTCTCATGCATCGGAAGATCTTCCGCTTCGCGTTGTTCCACGGCGGGATGCCCCACGACAACTTGTTCCACCACGTCAGGGCCTTCGCTAGCCCGAGAGTCCGATTCATCGACGACCGCCCTTGAGTCATCGTGGCGCTCTCGGTCCTCTTCATCTTCCGTGTCAACAACGAGCACGGATTCATTGTCGTCGTCGCTGCCATTTTCAGCTGCACCATCATGCCCCAGTTGTGCTGTAAAATAGAGGCAAATCACATGAGAACATGCACGCATTATTTCAAAACGCTCGATAAGTCGGCAACTCACGTTCAATTTCCATCGGCTGTGGCTCGTTATCGTGAACCACACCATCTTCTTCGCCGACAACATCGACGTCCTCATCCTCGGAATCGGTACCGTCAATGGCCCCCTCCTCCTCATCATCATCATCATTATTATTATCCTCTTCCCCCTCTTCCTCCTCCTCCTCCTCCTCCTCCTCCTCCTCCTCCTCCTCTACACTCGAAAGATCGGAGTCGTCTTCGACCCCCGAATCATCCTCGATCCCCATCATCTCGTGGAGCTCCGCCACGGCCCTGTCGATGGCGGGCCCGTCCACGACGATAACCTCATCGTCATCGCTGTCGTCGTCACTGTCGCTGTTATGACCACCCGCGTCGGCATCTTGTATGAGACGGTCGAGAGCTGGAACACAAAAGAAGAAAATCATTCACTAAACGCATAAACGAATCTCATTCATATCCATAAAATCCCAAACGTTGAACATCCGCTTCGACCATGCGACAAATCTCGACCATACGGGATTCCGTAAAAACACGCTCACGATGGATAAGGCCTGACAGGTCTCTACAAGCCTCCGTAAAAACAAGCCCGCGATGGAAGGGCTTTGCCAGGTCTCTACGGGCCTCCGTAAAAAACAAGCGCGCGATGGATGGGACTGACTCGTCTCTACGGGCTTCCGTAGTCGAGTCTCTCTCTCTCCACCTCCATCTATCCCCACTAGCGCGCTGATCCCACCCGAGCAGATACACTCTCTCTCTCGCGCCACGGCGGAACTACGCTGTGTAGTGGGGGCGCGGAAATTGGAAATTATTGAAATTTTGGAATTTTGGATTTCTGATACCAGTATTAGTTAAGTACCACCAAACTAATGAAAGGCTCGAACCCAAAGGTAATCTGCACTCAGAATTGCGATTGGAGCTACAGGGACCGAGTTATGACCCAAAATGTGATTTTTCACCAATTTTTCCGCGAGAAAAAATTAAAAATGCAATATAGTTGAATGCGAATGCATATACACGCGCATACACACACTCACGGTTCAAAATTGGTAGCACGCGTTCGTTGATTATTCAACTGACGACTGACAGTCGCGGTTACTTAACTGACTAGGCAATTGAGAGACGGCACGTCTGAATGAACTTTCGTTAGCGAGGTCGCCGTCACTTATCGGTCTAGACCGTTTGTTAATACAAGCATTCGTGTATATGGATATATATATATATATATACTCGAGTATATGGGTGTATATATATATATATATATATATATATACACACACACCCTATCGCGCACGTGACACGCACACACTCACATTGCGCGCCTGCATTCTGAATGCATCACGCGCATTGGCTGCACCACAACTCCTTGTGCAACGCGGATTGGCCCCCGGAAAACTCACCCACCTATAACCGCACTCAACACTCGCGCGCGGGAGGTATCATCTAGTTTGTATGAAACGAGCGCCGGGTCACTTTATCATAATTGAATTTTTCATAATAAAATTGTACTTACCGAGAGCCTCGCGGTACTCGTTCATGACCTCTTCGAGAATCGGCAGCTGCTCCATCCTCGCCTGTAGAATGTAGTCCCCGACGAGCATGAGGACGTACCTCGACCGCATAAATACCGGGTGCAACAGTCGGGCGATGCGCCGAAATGTGCATCGCCCCAGCAACACCCTGAACTCTCTTACGAGGTAGCCCAGCGAGACATCCTCTCGCCGAACTCGCCGAAACCACTCGCGGTTGCACCTCCGCCACACACCCACGTTGTCATAACGTAGGCGCTGTGCCAGGGCGAGGACTGCGTCACGAAGCTCTTCTACGGGGCTTGCCATTTTTCACTAACCGTGTCTTTCGTTCAAGATTTGTCACGAGACTGACCATTGCAGGGCATTTGGCACGTGTAAAGAATTACCCTGCTCGCAAAATCCCCGCCCACGAATATGCTTACTCAAAACAATAATCGACGCTTAGCCCAAGGTTCGACACGTGCGGATCGTTACTCAAGGATATGACTCACTAGGATTTTGAAAAATGTACACCGAGATGTATCATATACGAGAGCGAGAAGAGATTATTTTGGCATTCACATCCTGATGTGAAGGGTTATTCGAGAAATGGTCCATAAATTTCATCGCGATAAGGCCATACTTCCCATTCATTCATATGTACGGATTCATAATACATATATTGCCGGGGTGAAACATGAGTATCGATAGTCCCAACGGTTTCTGAGCAATGTAAAATATTTCCAAACAGAAAGCGATAGGATATTATTCCACTGTTCATATCCTGGCCGAGGCGTCAAATGATATGGGTAAGATGATCCGTAATCTACCAAGCGATAAGCTCATCGACTATTATTTTCTTCACGCACGTGTGCAAAAATATTGGGGGTATAATATCTTTGCCGCGTAAAATTCAGAAGGCCGGTAAGGCAGATAACGCGGAACCATGGGTGGATATGATTACCGATGCTCTATTATCGACAGAGGGGCGCTGCGATCGCTCAGTGGCCCAGGATTCAAATATTACAACTATTCACTCATATACGCTGGCATATGGACCAACAGCGTGAGAATATCACCTGACGCTACTATATATATATATACCGTGGCGTATATATAGCTATACACGCGGCTACACCAGCGGGACCTCGCCCATCAGCTGTTCGGTCCCATATTTTGTTTACCACCCCCACCACCTGACCTTGACCACTGATTATCAACAATATAAACATTGCGTGAACTCAGAGTACTACTCGGTCACACATTAATGTGTATATCTATATATCGTGGCGATATATATAGCTATACACACGGCTACACCAGCGGGACCATCAGCTGCTCGGCCCCACCTTTTGTTTATTTACCCCCACCCCCACGACCTTGGGCGCACCTCCGCTTTATTGTAAACAATGCGTAAACACCATCAGCTGATGAGATAATACCTTACGCCAGCCGCTCCCAATGTTATTACCCCCTCCTTATCGCCGTGACCCACTGACCGAAAGAGATAAGAAAATACTACGCCACACGCCGACCTTGGTGACGTCAGCGATAAGATAAGCCCCGACGCTCGACTCCCTCACACCACCGCGCTGATAAGATAAGAGATAAGATAAGCCACTCGGCGAGACCGCCCCACACCACCGTGACGTCACTGATAAGATAAGATAAGCGATGACGTCATTTGTTGTGTCTCGCTATACCGGTACTCATACTACTACCGTATTGGTTCACAAATTATGGCGGAAGATGAATCCGAAATATTCACATAAGAAAGTGCTAATGTGAGTGGCTTCCTTCTTGTCACTAAAATTCTAGTTAATATGAACTTGAGCATCAATGTAAGTGCTTGTTACCATTAGTGATAGTATCATACCAAAGTATAGTGTCTGCACATGAATAGTCTGAAAAATAACAACACACGCACAGAATTTTTCGATAAAAATTACGGACACAGTTAGGGTAATCGTGGGACGTCCGACATTTCAGCCTACTTGTTGCGGATGAGTGTCGAGAAAAATTACCTATCTGTAAGGTGAATTTTATTTCAGATCAAAAATTGTATCGAATTTGGTGAAAAAGTGCGGTAAACTTGGGTAGATTTTGCGGGCACTTATAGGGTAATTTTTACCGTACCAGTATAAAGAGCTGCGGGTGCGCCTGCGCGCGCCGCGAGCTCGCAAGCTGAGCATCTCTTCTAACCTCACAAAAATTTCAGTATAGAAGTACATTATTTAACTCATTCTGATGGAGATGCCTGGATTTTGATTCGAGGTCAATGCATACAAAGTGATGAAACCAATGGAAATTTGTTGAATCATCTTCATTTTTACTCGTGGTGACTTTAATATTGAACAGAGGAATACCACTGCTAAGTGGCATGACAGAAACCATCTCCTTGGTACAGGGAAAAATTACCCTACATGCCCGTAGAAACTGGCGCTACTAGGTGGCTTGTTCCACGATTGCCGGCATGTAGGGTGATTTTCCCTTTACCAGTCTGGTAATTTTTATCGAAAAATTCTGTGCGTGTATCAAACTGTTACAGTACCTGCGAGACACTCATTTTTCAATGATTTGGCGTGAGGAGTGAAGAGTCTCAGAATTTGGCAGACATGAACAGGCATCTCTGAGCCCGTATATGAGTCAGGTAATTTGAAATCCAGGCGGGAAGAGTGACCCCCGAACATTATAGACACAAACAATAATCCGCGTGCTGCTTCTATTCTACAATTGCAATGTCTCACTTTACTTGGGTAAATAAGATAATCCATGTGACACAGCTACAGACGTGACATATCATTTTATTTGTTTGAGTAAACAATATCACTCGAGCCAGCGGAACTTGAACTCTTTGCTACAATTTATCCAGTTCAAAAGAAGAATCAAGGAAAAGAGGATGGGTACAGAAAAATTCAAGAAGAGCGAGAAAACTTGTGAGATAATGTAGGAAAGTTTGAGCTTCGGCTCTCGTTCATTCTGAGCGCGCACTCACAAGTTAGCAGATCAGTGCGATCTTGCAGTACACAATTCAAGTCATAACAAAAAGTTATAAAGTTGAGATCTAGGTCCGTCGAACTCTGTCGGAAGATTTATGTATCGGATCAACGATTTGAAATCCCTGCATTTTGCTAATGTATTATACTATTTTTATTATTGATAATTGCATTTATTACAGTCAGATCGGTCTAATATACCCAATTGGCTAATTATTGCGTCTCAATGTGTTGTACATATGGAATACTAACTACCAGAGGTTCTCAATGCAATATTGTGATGTAGATGGACTGGAAATTACCTAGGAATATCAATCATTTCTAAAGATTGGTGGAAATTATTTCGATTGGATAAAAAAGTTTAGGATTTTTCAAGATACAATGAGCAGAAAGTTTCCGATGAACTAACTATAAATGTAAATACGGTAATATGAAATCCAAGGAATCATTCAGAACACAAAATTTTTGATGAGCTGAAAAGGCTTGACATGCACTCTAGAAAATACAGTAGTATAGAGCAAGAATGAAAAAGTGAGGAATAAACAAGAATCTTGTCTGTTGAAGGTCACGTCTAACGAGACATGGATTCTGGCTGAGATGAGTGAGAGATAAAAGAAAGTTGGTCAGTGAAAATGCGGGAGTTACGTTGAAAAGAACAACGGAAAAGTCGACGAGAGTAGAATTACGGATGAAGGGATTAAGCGAATGACAAGCCCAGACAAGACCAGCTTACATTGAAGTAGGAAACCACTGGCCATCCAAGAGAAAAAAAATGCATTGAATCGACTAGGCTTTTCAACAGAGATAACGTCAAGTAGTCTTAATTGGAACAGCAATCAAGTCTCATTGCCACAAGCTCAAAGTATCAAATACATAACATCAATATTTTACTAATCCCCAAGTTCATCGTGCAAAGTCAAAATGGATAATTAAGGCCTCGAGCCTACAGCTCACGTGTAGCCTCTATAATATTCAAGAGATTATGATCTCGAGCGCGCTTCGAGGCTATAATTTTCATCGTTCCCATCGGATTATCTTGATCGTGAAAATTTGAAAATATCTATACACATTATATGCTAGTCATTCTGAAAGGGTTTGTAATGTATTCATGGATTGAACCATGAATCATCCAGCGAATTCACCATAAAAAAATTTTTATTACGATAGAAACCCATCACTATTTACCTTCTAGATTATCAATTTAAAAATCTATCACAGATTCCATCATCTTTCAATCTCTGATAAGAAATTCCTACATTCTTCACAAGAAAAAAATAAAAGCAGTAATCGTCCAATCAGTGTTAGAGTATAATACATCCAATACGAACAATCAGAAAAGCTTTTACTTTGCACAATGAAGATTAGCCCGGTACTTTTCCACTCGAACGAATAACTCTCAATTCAGCCACTCAATCTCAAACTTTAACCCAGTAAAAAGGTATATATAACGAAGTAGTAGTATTAGTAGTATAGCTATAATTCTTACCCGAGCCATCTACCATTGAAAATTGAATAACAAGACCAAGCGATTCGTACTTTACCGCTTACAATGGCAATCCATCGAGCTTTCTCTCAAAGTTACCGTTTGGAAATAGATCCGAACGTCCGATATACCCCAAGTGAAGTCCGACTGACGGCGGCGGCCGCCGGCCGCCACAGTAACACGTCTGTCTGACTAAACTCGGACTTTGACTACTAGTGCTTATCTCACTCACTCGTTATACTTGATGCATAATGTTTTGCGGTTATTCCAATAGGCCAAAATTGGATTTTCTCAAAGCTCGCGGGTGAATCGAAATTCTATCTATATCTAGTATTTTTACGCGTCCTTGTAAATCAATCAGTATGATTAATCGATATGCATGAGTTTAGTAAAGAAAAACCCACATACCAATCAAAATTGCAAGAGTGCAGAATTGATTGAATGCATTATCCTTTCCTTTTCCTCACGTATTTTCGTGATAGCTTCGCATACCTACACAGGAAAACGGCACGTGTTTAAAAGCTTACTCGGCGTAAACTTGGTCGTAATTCACGTTTGATGGGTAAAAGAGAAATAGCGATCTATGTTGGATGGTTTATACCAGGAGAACAGGGTGACACTCGCAGCAAAACTCGCTTAAAAATTTCATTACGCTCGTCGGGTAGCCGGTTACATACTGACACATACACGTTTTAGAATGTGAGGGTTACCGACCTCTTGCATCTCAGTATATCTATAAAAAAAATCAACTCTCACGTGTGGTATAAACGCGTATCTCATTGTAAATTCCGTTTGCAAACTTTTTGCCAATAATATATCTATCTATCGTCAGATACACCACTCACCTGGTGCAGGAAAAATAACTCAGCAATTGCAGCAATCGGCCGTATTGGTACTCGTGAGTCACTCACTAAAATATTCTTGGCACGCCCGAGTATTATATATCGGACTTCACTCACCGGCTAAAATATATATAGATACCGGTGTATCGTTTAAAACACATCACTTTTCTATAAGCATCTATAGTTTCACATAGACCAACCGCAACACACACACAATTTCAATTTTTTTTCTTCCATCAGATGAATGGTGAAAAAAAAAATTGTCACGTGGGGGAAAATATTGAATATGGATAAATATAGACGATGTAAAGGTGGTAACCGACGGTATATCCGACAACCGAAACGATGATAACGCTGCAACGGTAGCAGCGCAACTGAGGGGGTAGATTTTGAGTCGGTATTCGTATAGAGCGCTCTCGGGCTTTGATCCTGCAGTATATACTGATGATGGTTCTAGTATAGAAGCGGCAGTGGTGGCGCCCCGAGCGCCTCCCAGCGGTAGAGTTCTGCTTTTCTCGCGAGTTGTTGCAACCCCACTCGAATATATATATATAGTGCAAATGTAGGTATACTGGTGTCTACGTCACGTATTGTAGACGCTCGGTTGCCCGGAAAAATCCAAGCGCCCAAGAGATCTATATGATGCATTCCAGTACTGAACCAAGCTGTGCTTTCTTTAACTCATCGTCTCTTGACCTAGAGTGTACTGAACTTTTGTTTGTTATGGATAGTACAAATTTTTAAGGGATGATTGAAGATGAATGAATTTACTTGATTTGAGATGCGGATTTTTTCATCGATTTTGGAGTTTCTGAATTGTACGTAGTTTACATTTTTATTTAAATGGCGAGGCCAATTTTGCCGTTATTGATTTTCCGTGATACCGATTTTTATATGATGAATCAAAATTGTGCAAGAATTTATTTTACAGGTCATTCGATAATTTGGAGCACCAAAATTGAGTGAATATAGGCTGATGATTGACGAGAAATTTGTTGCCTCATTTCACGAGGGTTGGCCATATTCTCATGCGGTAAGAAAAAAATCAAGTACAAGCGTGATGGACTCGATATCCAAAGTTTTGTATGTTATTTGCAAATGAGTTGTGAAGATATCAGCAAGATATCACTAATGGTTATAAATTATCCCTGGTGGGAAATTCGTCCAGTAAATTTAGTTCAGAGACTAGATAACAGCTAGTTCAAATGGTATAGAATTAATGGTTGGTAAATGGCTACAATAGAGCGACAATAATGGCAAAACTACGGACTGCACTTTGAATAGACAAAAAAAACGGTAATTTCTTGGTCATGGTATACAGGAATAACCAATGCCCATGAAATGATTGAAACGTGGGTCATATAATGCTTGAAAATTGACCAGAAATGGTCGAGGCTGGAGTGTATCAGGAGCCATGAATGATGGCCAAAGTATATGTCGGAAATGATATCTGGTTATTTTACCGTTTCATTTGACGTAAAATTTAGCTGTTAGTACAAAATATATTTTGGAAAACGGGTCGACATAATGTTGGTTAATTGACAAAAAAGTTGGAGTGAGTTTCCACCAGGGATTATTTATTTGAATTGTCAAGAAATTCTGGTCGCGAAGTTGATGTGGTTCTACGAAGAGAACATTCGGAGGCGTTATTCGAAAAAACAAAGTTTGAGAGCTGAGGGCATCTTCCTCACTGATGAATAGAGAACTGGCATGACCTCAAAAAACATTTAATGATACTCATATACTGAAGGGTCACCATGAGACGTTATCGTGTAAGGAAATTTGTGGGTTTTCTATTGTTCGGATGATTTCAATCCAAGTCTAAAGTTCTTCAAGTTTTGAATTGGCGCCATTTGATATAGAGGCGACTATTTATGAGTCACGTGACTCATAATTGTTTCCCCCGATCGTTTTGGGGCTGACCTGCGCTTTTTCACTGCGAATTCCTGTCAATTAGATGGAACAAGCTCTCGAGTGTGATTCGAATGAAATTTTCAATGATAAATTATATCACATTAGCTTGCGAATTTGATGACTCATGTGTAACTACTCTATGTTAGATGACCCCACTTCAAATTGTCAAAATTTCAATAATGTTTTTTGAAAACCATAAAAACGTCGAGAAACTCTTTTTTCTCCTGAGTGTCATCGCGAAGTCTCAAAATATAGCCTCTCCTGGAATAGTGTCAGTTCTCTATTCCAGGCTGTAGGCGAAAGGTCTGATTATTAAAGACCCCCAAAAAACGTAGGATTTCAAAACTCTAGACGAAATTCCCCTCTCCGTCATCCATTATAGTTTGCCTCATAAAATTAGAACAAAATCAGAATATTGAATCTTCGAGGGAAGTTTTGATAGATACTGTGTAGAAAAAACACGATTTTGCCCACTAGATCGAAAAATTGACTACCGAAATTGTGCTCGTTGGTTTCCACTTACAATTAGTTGAATGATTTAGACTCCCATGTTCGACTTTAGCCTCACGAAAGAAATTGTTACCTAGATACAGTGATCAATTACCATGCAGCAGTATCGAAAATCAGTATTTTTGTGCGTGGTGAGTGATTGTCACTTTGAGGAGTTGATACACCATACCCAATCAGAATCATTCAAAAAATGCAGCGTGGAGGATGAAAAAAGGTTCATTCAAGAATCGATCACAGAGTTATGACAATCTCAAGCTCAAGTAGGGTTCTCGTGTAAGAAGTAAAGTCATTTATAAATCTCAAGTATAGATATCGATTCAAATGAACTTCACGTGTAGGTTATTGTACTCAAGTCTGTACTAGAACACGAGACTTACAAGTAGGGCAATTTATGAAATGCTTATTAGCTTCAAGTGACATGCATGATATTTCCAAGATTCATTCTTATGAAGTAGTCGTCTTTCACTTTTTCTTACAAGTAGACAGAGGAGTCGGGCGTTTCTTGCCGAGATGGATAAAGAATTCATCTTTCCTTCAGGTCACGCTTGACTTTAATGGTAGCTTATAGTAGCTCGCTTGTTTTTCTGGATCGAAACATTGTCCAATTTCTCAGAATTCGGGTGATTTTGCGATGACGATCTATTTCACGTGGCAGGAGATATGATTTTCGGCAACTGAGGATTTTGACTGAAGAATTTCGAGAATTCACTCGTTCTCAACACTTTTCAATACTTCTGAGGTACAAATTGTGCTTTGAACCAATGATACAAGATATGTTATGCAGAACAACTCGATTTTTTGGCTATCACTCAATTTTCAAGTCCACGCCTTAGCTTGCAGGTTCGAAGGCGATCGAGGGTCGCCAAAAATAGTTATCATCGAACAAGAGGTCAAAATGTCAGCTCTGTGCGCTGTGGTTTTTCATTTTTTCGACCTTTGCGAGTGTGTAGCGCCGCGGTGGGGTTTGTTTGGGATTCGGGCGTGCAAATGGATCAAAAGTACAAAATCCCATTGCTGTAAGAGCCGAAAGACCACTTTTTGTGTGCATGGGAAGCAATTATATTTTGTCACTCAGTTACGACTAAAATTCACTTACAATTAATTTTCTTCAATTGAAGTGGATTTGCCTCATTCCAGGCCTTTCCACGTCAATCCCCCCCCCATTCATCGTCAGGCGCAACTTTCCCATGCCCCAAAGTATCGCACAAATTGATTTTCACACTTTGGGGAGTATTTTTTTCGTGAAAATCTAGTTTTGCTAAATTTTTCGGTCAGTTCGTGTCCTTCTAGTGCGACCCTTAAACGCAAGGCTACAGAATTTCTATACAGTTATTTTCAAAGTATTTAGCGGACAAATGAGAGCCCCAGAATCTCAAGAATGTAGCTTGAACCGTTTGGTCGCGGGATCAATTATGGTGGCAAATGTCAGGTTCCGTGTCACGCTCAAAATGGCAGATTGTATGTTACACTACCGTATCATCCGTATTATTCTTATGGTACCGATTAGTGATAATTTTTATATTCGTGCATGAGTTGAATTATACTCTATAATTACGTTCGAAAAAGTCGAAAAATACATCTTAGAACTCCCCGAAGTGAGAATTGGGGTTGCCACATTTTCGGCCTCCAAAAATCAAAGTTTCGGCGGAACTACTCCTATGGAAATCACCCCTGCCATCGATCCATCCCACAAGTAATGCAAGGCTTACGATAATTGAAAATTCACAAAATGTACCCTTTAGTAGGTATAAAATGCCTCCATCTTGAAGTAAAGACCATTACGAAGAATTGTAAATAGTTAAAATTGTCTTCTTTTCATTTTTCTAACTCTATGGTCACCTAGTAAAATTTGATGATGTACGCATTAGAGTAATTGTAATTCAAGGAGCCCATTCAAATATATGGGAATATTCGTTATTCAACTGCGAGGAGTATATCATTGTTTGAGTACTATTTCATCGAAAAAAGTTACCCACGAATGTCCTGTCGATTTGAAATTTTCCGAATCTTCCAACAAAAATTGCCCGAATCCTAAGGTTCACCCATAAAAACAATCATGGCTAACAATTTTCGAGAATGACGATTTAGATATCCGTAATCGACTCAAGGTACATTTAAAACCACCTGCTGTAGAACCTATTCACGAGAATGATTTCTCAATGATTGAAACATTGAGTCCCAGTCAGAAATGATGAAAAAAATCAAAATTATTTGTTGAAAAAAAAAATGCCATTCGAAAATTTTCGTATTCTATTTTTTCCTCAATATTGTCTTTTGGGATAACTCCTTGCGTGGCAATTCTCAGTTGTCGGGAAAATTTCTTGAATTTTTTCAGATTGTTCTAACGCTTCCTTCGAAAATTATCTGAAAACCTTGAAAATTGCGTCTGTTCACAACACTGGACATCCACAGTAAAAGGGTTCACTGACTCTGCAGAAATATTTTCTCATGACAATTATATTCGTCTCACTTTCGTAGTGTCGTGGTGATTTCTCAAGAAGACTTGAGAAAAAAACATTACTCAACGAGGGTAAATGGTTGATAATCCTGAGAACTCTTCATCTATGAATGAATAATTTGTAAATCAATATGCATATAGCTTCTACTGTCTCGTTGACCTGTTAGCCTATTTCAAGAATCTAGTTATAAGATAGTCAGTTACATAATTATCTGAGTTATAGAAACCTCATGACCAATCTATAAAATGGTGTGATTTTCATGATCCCCCCCCCCCCGCCTCCCCCACAACGAATTTTTACAGAAATGAGTGTGTAATGTCATTAAAAAATTCATGAGATTCTGACACGAAAAAATTGTTCCTTTGTCGATGAGCAGTTGATAGGTTCCTCAATTTTATTCGGTTCAATTGTGTCAACCTAGAATCCATCCAAATCAAGTCAAAGTCACGATCCACTGGCTTTTTTGAGAATCCCACATATAAAACAGAATAAAAGTGTAGGGTACTCGATCCCCCAAGATGTTTATATTCAAAGGCAATAAATCACAGACTCAAGAATAGAAAAAGATCCTCGCAAAATCTAGTAACACACTTTACTCTCTTAGAATACCCACATCGATCGTCTCTAAAATAATTCAATAACACATTAGACGGATCACACTCGAGCTCAACTCAAATTACAAAAGTTAGCTCGCGGCTGGAATATCAAACTCGGAGTGCTTCAGGCCATCGTGCACCAATAGACAAACAACGCAGACTCCAAAATCCATCAAGGGTCAAGTTTAACATCAGAGCAGATAAGTATCACTTTGAAAGGTCTTTGTACCACTCGGCATCAATGTGCGCTATACACGTCAAGTGCACTTTACCAAGATAGTTCTGGTGGACAAGCTTATCATAGCGCAACCGCCTCAATTCTCGTTACAAAGACCAAAGTAAGTTGGAAAATTTGCTGTGATGGAGGAGCTTTGACTAATTTGGGCTTATCAAGCTCGATTGAGAGCTAAATTCAGTTAAATTCAAATTATCGCAAGCCTTTAATTGATTCTTCTCCTCATTTGTATCGTTCGGATTAAGGTTGAAGAAGAATAGAAGACAGAAACAGAGAAAGATATCCTTGGTTTTCTTGTTTTGCTTCGACAGAGTCGTTGATCTTGTTGAAGATATCGGTCTCGAGGATATGCCCGTGGCATAATTCACGCGACGGAGCAAAAACGTCAAGAGCCACGCTCTATATTATCCCGCCAAACATCGAGCTAAAAGCTTCCTCAAAACTTTCACATAGCAAAGCATGCGCAAATATTTTACTTTTCGATTTCACGCTCTAATATTCGATTGTCGTTATGATATCAGAAGATGGATGAGGACTATTTCTCGCCTCATTATTCGTTGATCTTTGAATATGCTATATCAGTAGTTCAGTGAAGACTTAAATGTGTGGGGACTGAAAATGCTTCAACATCGAAACCACGCCCCGAAAGTTTTGAAATAGATTTTTCGACTTATCTGAATGTGTCGAGTATATTAGCTCACGTACTGACGTATCTTTTATCATCAGTCATCCGAAACATATGGTTGGCACGTTAGCGTCACACGAACTTGACATTTGTCACTAAAATTGATCTCATGGCTGAATAGCTCGGGTTACAAATCTTGGGATTTTGACATTTTGATTTGACCACTACATACTCTGAAAAACGTCGAGTACGCTATCTGCAGTCTCGCGTTAGGGTGCACCCAGCGAAAATGGAGCAAAAATTGATTTCTGTACCTAACAAGGAGAGTCCGGAGGGTCCAGGTCACCAAATCTCACCAAACTTTTTCACAGTCTCGTACTACCTAAAATATGAAGAATCCAGAGTAACTCTGTCAAATGGGCCTTCTGTTCAGAGCTACAGCCTATGACATCAGCATTGCTCGTATAGATCTATATCAGAAAGTGATATATACAGATAATATAGTAGCAACATAAACGTTTCGCTTGTAACTCTGAACAGGAGTCCCATTTGACAGAGTTACTCTGGATTTTTCATTGACTAGGTGGTGCGAGACTGTGAAAAAACTTTGGAGATATTCAGTGACTCGGATCCTCCGGACTCTCCTTGTAATTACATCCTGAAGTGGGAAAATTGATTTTTTTCGATACTTTCGGGCATGCAGATAGTCCGTCTGACGGAGGAATTCAAGATAAAATTGTTGCGAACGGGCCTGGAAAAAGGTACAGTACCCGTCAAAATTAATGGATCATGCATAGTCTCAGTCAATCAGCGATAACTCTGGCCCATTTAGTCGTAGAAAAATTCTGAAAAAAGGAAATTGAAGATCAGGAAAAAACCCATCGATTTATGGGTCCAAAAAATTTTTTTCACTTTTTTCATGGGGTCGTAAGTGGCGGCGAAAAAACGGTTTTTTTTTCTTCAATCAAACACCTGTAATTTTGACGCGCATCATCCGATCGTAAAAAGCTTGACGGGATTTTGTAGCTCTTTTCAAGACCTTCAAATTCCTTTTTGTGAAGTTTTCTCTGCGATTTTTCCCGTCCGATTGGCGAGCTTTAGAAGCATACTTTTTCAAGCATGTGTTCTAATGGAGGCATGGAAGCTCGCGCCGACTTGATTTCTCAATGCTCGTGGTCAATGCAGAATGTCATCTAAAAGAATTTTATCAGGCATGATTTCGACGTAAAATTTTCTGATCTTTCAATATATGCTATCAGATTGCCAGTTTAATGAGCCCCAAATGTCTTTTTTCGTCTAGTGTGATTTTTGTCTTGTTCAAGATGAAAAAAGTCATTTGGGGCTCATTAAACTGGCAATCTGATAGCATATACTGAAAGATCAGAAAAATTTACGTCGAAATCATGCCTGACAAAATTTTTTTAGATGAAATTCTGCATTGACCACGAGCATTGAGAAATCAAGTCGGCGCGAGCTTCCATGCCTCCATTAGAACACATGCTTGAAAAAGTATGCTTCTAAAGCTCGCCAATCGGACGGGAAAAATCGCAGAGAAAACTTTTAAAAAAGGAATTTGAAGGTCTTGAAAAAAGCTACAAAATTCCGTTAAGCTTTTTACGATCGGATGATGCGCGTCAAAATTACAGGTGTTTGATTGAAGAAAAAAAACAACCGTTTTTTCGTCGCCACTTACGACCCCATAAAAAAAGTGAAAAAAATTTTTTGAACCCATAAATCGATGGTTTTTTTTCTGATCTTCAATTTCCTTTTTTCAGAATTCTTTACGACCAAATGGGCCAGAGTTATCGCTGATTGACTGGGACTATGCATGATCCATTAATTTTGACGGATACTGTAAATTAGTCCTTTTTGAAGAAAACGAAAAAAGTAAGATTTTGAGTGGAATGGCGCTTCAAAATTTACATCCTCATTGTGCACTGAAGAAGAAGTCGTTAAGTTCTTGTAGCTGTGGAATTTAGTGTCCTTCACTATGATATCTGATGTGTATTGCACGCCCAGATCAGAGGAACCGCGATAATTGGCATTCAGAAAAGCAAAAAAATGAAAAACCAAAGGGCATGGACAAGAAATGTTCACCGTTTTTTGACGATTCTTTGTGAGAATGACTTTGGATCGAGAAACTCACAATTGCGCCAAAAAAACACTAATTAACCCGTAGAAACCGATACCATCTACAATCGAGTAGATATTTTGTTTGTCTATTTGATTCACTTCTTTGGGGGTTCCGATCAGGCGACCTCATTATCATACAAAATAGTCAAGTATGGCCTAAATCAAGATGATGGAATCTTGAGAGGCATGAAATATTGATTCAAGTGTACGAAATTCAACATAACTGTCCATGGGTCCTGCAAGACTCACACGGCGTCTATGGGGTTAACTGTGACTTGTTTGATCATTTTCCTCAAGCGTTCTAAGGTTTCAAATGAGGTGCCAAAAATTATTTCAAATTTTCAGCTGAATTACTCGTATAAGTGTCCACAGGCGAAAGGGTTTATAGATGAAATGATACAGCAGAAACGAGTGGGCGGTACGCGGAAAATTTTAAAGCGCGTCAAAGCATCCGGGGTGGCAATCCAATTATATGATTTACGGCTTAATCGGGCGCCCCTGCCAACACCACCGCGTTCTATCTATTCTATATAACCAACAAAACGGAGATTCTCTCTGTCGGTTCCTATGCGGTTACGCCCCATTCTGGAAAGCTTCGCAGCTATAAGGAAAACGGAAATTGTGTTGTGTACCGTGTTATATATCTCTACATATATATAAATATAGATATATAAATATACACGCAGGCACAGATACAATGAGTTCCGCGACGCTACTGCCGTAAAGTTTTACGGCTTGAAGATAGATATATAGAGTGATGATACTCTAAAGGGACGAATAATACAATGGTATACCTCCAAGACTGTAAAGTGTAGTACAATTATTATATATAGCCATCAGATGCCGATAGAAGTGTGTTGGTGATGCGAATGGGTTATAAGCTTTGGATTTTGTTGCGTTGAGATTGAGAGATTGACGAATTGGCCGAAAGCATGTGGTGTGTGGGCTATAACTACTTCTTCTATTATTATTATCATTTGAAAGGTGCTTTTGCTTGGGAGATGCCAGAACACGCGATTGTCGACTTAAGGGGTGCCCTGTTGCATGTACCATTTTCGTGTGCAAATGTGTGTATATGAGGAGGAAGAGGGGGAGGGAGTGCAAGTGTAGGGTTGCAAGCTCTGTAACGCGATCGCCATCGGCTTAATTAGCGCCTAGTCAACGATTATGGCTCTGCGGGGCGAGCAACGATCGCGCGACAATTACAACAAGCCACAGCTAGGCATTCAAGGCAATCGGCACTAATGCACGTGCTATGAGAGAAATTGTGTTTGAGAACTGAAAGCCTCAGGTTTCGTTGGTAATTTTTGTATTGGAAGATACTAAGGTAAGTGTGCCTAATTTGCCCCCACTACTTTTGTTTTGCTCGCCATTTCAACTAATCTCTATATTTTTCAACGTACTTCGGTTTATTTTGAAGCTTGTTTCAAGACCTTTAAAATGAGCTAAGGTGCGTTTAATTTCAACAAATTGGAGCCGAGATATCTTGATTTTTGCGAAAGAAGATTTTTTGCGAGTTTTCAACAGTGTGTTCCTAATTTGCCCTAACGTGGAAAAGAAGCCCATTTCCATGAGATTATACGGGTTTTTCTTATACTCGGGATATTTTGGCTCCCAGACCTCCAAATGAGACGTACTTCAGCTCATTTTGTAGCATTTCTTGCCCTCTTTTGAATTTTTTGAGTAAGATTGATGTATTTGCATGGAGTTTGGAAAAAGACTATGGGAGAAAGTTAGGAACACTGCACTTTTTCTCGTAATATGGGCGTAGAATTGGCTAAAAAATCGAATTTTGCAATTCTGCAAAAAGCATTCTAAAGTTGGAACTCAGACGAAGAAAATGAATTAAAGTACGTTGGAATTGATCACATCAATTTTGTTTAGCATAGCTTTGAGTGACTAACAAAAAAGATGTCGAAAGTACCGAAAACCAATTTCTTGTTGTAAGACATGCGCGGGTCATAGAGGATAGGTCCAGAACATTTATTTCCTCATATTTTAACGTAACACACGTGAAAAAAATGGGCGGCAGGGTCTACGGGTGCATTCATTTGAGAACTTGGAAGGGGGCAAATTAGGCACAATTACCTTATAACTAACTGTAACTTTTACGTAACGATATGACGAAGTCTGGTTTTTTACCTTAGAGGACGTCCATAAATTGAGTAAGGGTTATAGGAGGGAGGGGAGAGTCCTCAAAATCCTTACGAATTCTTACTACGGGGGAAGGGGGTCAACAAGCCACCTTACGCAAATATCTATGGGATTTTATCATTGACCGCGGGAAAATGTGGAGCTAGATGGAGGAACTGTTTTCATCCAAATACCGTATCATCATTCTCCGTTCAATGCCTGCAATAATTGGAATCGTACAGAAACTTATTTTAGGTAAGATGATTGGACTGTGTATGGATATGGGGAGATCCCAGGAACTTTTGGCCTCTAAAAGTGAAAGTATAGAAAAATGCTATGTACATGTCTGAAATTTCATATAAAATTACATTGAAAGTCCCAAAAACAAAGCATCTCATGTGGATCATCTGAAGAAATTCGCTAAACGACTTACAGAACGAGGTCTTGCTCTACATTTTGGAAATGTTTTGAAAAATTCGGTTCTGAATTTTCATTGATCCGTTGAAAGTTGGGGAATCTTTTGGAATACTTGAATGGAAGTGAAAAACTCTCAACTTTCAAATTCCATGATTAGTATCACACAATGGTAATGATGTAGGCTTGTGAGCTATCCAAATGTGGCAAAAATACACCAAATACAACATGAATTATACGTACTCGGCCAGCCGGGAAATTCCGAATGTCCGACGCGTTGCGAGTTTTGCAAAATTGTTTCGAAATTATTCGAATCGATTTGAAAATTTACTTAAATGTTGAAAGTTATCAGATTTTTGTGATCAGATGGATCAGAAGAAGGATCATTTGGGATCCAAGAAATCATTCGCGCGAGGATCACATGGGATCAGCAGATGGATCAGTTTGTTTTGCTGCCACACACGTGGTCTAGTCCCGATGTTATTTGTCGGTGCGCCAGTCTCAGTATTCGTAGTAACATCATTTATGATCAAAAGTGTCAAGTTCTCGGAGTGTGTGATGATTTCTCCGATGCTACAATGCTCAAGCTTTGAAAATAAAGAATCTTCATCACAAGGTTGCTCGCAGGATTTACCGTCAGAATCTGATAGTTGTGACTTGTTGGTTTTTAGCACAAGCATACGCGAAACTCAAATCCATGAAATTGCGTCAAGTCGCTGAATCCAAATCCGGGGTTGGTTTTGCTCTAGCGTGTCACAATTTCGACATAACCTCAAAAACTATGATTTTCTTGGCGAATTTTCGAAAAATTTTGGACTAGGAATCTTACCAAAATATTTGTAGGTTTTTGGGGTCGCTGAATGCAAATCCGGGATTGGTTTTGCTCTGGTGTGTCACAATTCCAACATAATCTCAAAATCCTAAGATTTTTCGAAAATACCGGGAAGATGGATATAGTATTAGCATAAATTTAGTACTATTACTAGGGAACCTACAGGTTTTCGGGGTCACTGAGTCGGAGTCTGGGTATGGTTTTGTTCTTGTTTTGAGGACATTGACTTAACCTCGGTAATATGTGATTTTATGAACATCTCGAGAAATTTGAATTTGTTAGAAATTAAATGCTATTTACAGGTTTTCCGGGTAGCTAAATCCAGGTTCAATTTTTTCTCCATCCCAGCCTTTGGAGATCTCGACAGAAACTCACAAAATTTGAAATATTCTGAGCAAATATTATGAACTTTGTATTAAGCTGGAAGATCGTATGCTGTATTACTGATACACGTCAAAATCATTAGAATCTGTGGATGAATCTCACCCGATGCATGTACTACGTATAAGTACAAACCATTCGTCACCATCAACCCTTGCATGTGATTCCAAAATAAATTAAAACAGGTGTTAACTGGCAAGAAAATGTATTTTAAAAATTTACGATCACCTCTGTAATTTACTGGGTCACATTGCGACTACGAATAGAATCGATAAAGATATCAATCATCACCTCCAATTTTCAGCCTCAGCTTCAACTATACTATACGTGTATACGTGTATGAAATTAGCCTCACATGCCACACGGAAGCCGTTTCACACGAGCTCATGACGTGATAATTGGGATTGATGATCTGCACTACATAGCCTAACCGTGTCGACTCGTCAATGTACTTCCCTTTGCTAAATTTGTATATTCAATGCCATTCTTCCCCAATAAATCCATATGAAGCATAACCCAGTCAAAACTACTCACAATGCTCTAAAAGAACACCGTAGTAGTAACAGAAAGGCTCTAGTGCGGCACAAGCAGTGGTAGGTTTGACAGTAGTCAAGGTCCACGTAGTGTCAGACACTCAAAAGCAAGGGATGCAGTGGCATAACATGACACACACACACACACACACAAGTATTAACCAAGTATGTGTAAGAAATACACACAGATAGGGCAAGAGGTGAAATAGACGTCGTGAGGTTCATGCAACGGTGATAACGTCCAGAGGGCGATAAACGCGCCTTTTACGACGCAAAGTGTATAGACGCAAAATCCGGAATTTGCGGCGTCCAAGCCATTCCTCAAATTCGCGGCTCGCCAAGAGCTCGATGACTCTGCACGCTCTCTTTACGATGTGTGCATGTACCTACATACCAACAACCCGACACTCCTCTCTCTCTCACTCTCTGCAATGGCCCTTTTGATAAGCGCCAACCACTAGCCACTAGTATAATATACAAACATGTATGCCCGAGTGCTGCCGCTACGCTGCATAGTCCTGTAACTAGACTGTGATAGTCACATGCGCATTTATGTTGGCGTATGTGTGTACACGAGTTTGGTCAAAAGGAAAGGTGGCTTGTTTGCGGCAATTCAATTCGCGAGTCAAAGGATGGCCTAGCCTCGCACGCACTCAAAATTCTGCAAGTTCTGTGTCCTTGTGTCACCTAAATTTAATCAGGAAGTTGCATTACGTGCGCGTTGAATTTTGAATTAGGTATATGCGACCGTGGTGTCGTTGGCTGCTTGTTTTCAAACTTCAGAATATTTTTGAGCTAGCTGCTACTCTCTACATGCGACAAGGTTAATCCAATTGTTCTCGGAACCATAGGGTGCATTTTACAAATCTGAGATAAACATTTGACTGTAATCAGTCATAGTTGCATTCGTGGTAGACAAAAACGTGCAATAATCCAAAAATCATACGAAAATATAACCAACTTGTGAAAAATTCACAGGAGTTCACAGCTGTGTTTTAGAGTCACACAAAACCCTTTGCAGAACTATCTCTATCACGATGACCCATATGATGTGAGGACACTTTACTCTCTTAACCCTTGAATATGATTATTTCACCGATCCGTGGAAAATTCATCCCACAAGAGACAGTTGTTCAAAAACTATTGTTGATTTTAGATATGAATGACCTTGCCACTGAAATCTCGTATTGAACAAACGGCCCTGTCGAATCACATCAACGCAGATACTTGCGGAAAAATAAAACATACCGTCAAATTGGGTAATTCTGGTGCAGTGGTGATGACTTTCAGAGCTGCATTTGGCAAGGTGAATGCTTCTATCGCTTTAAAACCTATTCTCCCCTCCAGGCACACGCATAAACAATGTGTCGAGCCACCGTAGATCCCGCGTGAACGATTGTACTCGTTTATTGAAGCTTTTTCCGAGAAGGCTGATTCAGCAGTGATACGCGAGTGGTCCAGTTAGTATACCTGGCAAGAAGTGTTCCGGAACGAACTATGGGTGTATAATGCTACATTTCCATCACATATGTCACCATATTGAAGAAACCATCGTTACATTGAGGTATTTGAAGCATTATTCGGAATTTTAATGAATGAAAAACAGGAAAAAAATCATGAAAAAACGTACTAAAGTTACCCCACTCTAGGTAAGAAGCATCATGGTGGGATAACTTTGGTTCAACTCCGCATGACAGCTCTTTTACGACTTTTATTGTGAATCTAGCGATGGCCCATGAGGTTTTTAATTGTTTCAAACAGCTTAAGACCAGGTTTCTGAATGATTGAAATGAATTCACTTTCACGGTGATGGGTAAAATTGAAATATTCTGTGAGTGTACCAAAGTTGCACTTCTTCAACTGCTGATAGCTCCGGCTATAGACATCAAATTAATCTTTGTAGCTCGCCAATCAAAAGCTGAGACTGTAAGCTTTCAATTTACTACTAATTGGGGCAGGTTTTATCAAGGTATGTTGAAATGCCGAGCCAAACGAAATGGTAAGTACCTACCAAAATCGTACCAAAGTTACCCAATTTGACGGTGCTCCCGAGCGTTTTGGTCACGAGTATCTTCAGGAATTCTCTGAAAATAATCATCGGGAATGTCCGCTACCTTTCATCAGTATTGTTTCGATAAGAATTACATCTTCAAATTTATCTCAAAGTTTTGAAGCTACTCCTACACATCCATTCACCTATCATCTCTCAGGACTGATTAGAAATTGATACTTGTCCCAAATTCTTGTTGGCTGTCAACCTGCTTTACTGGGAAATCATTCCATGGTTTTTCTATGATAGTGATTATCAATATTAGGTGATTCTGGCACAGTTGAAGTATTTCGAGGGTAAAAATGGCAAAGGTTAGGATTTGGCTCGAAAATTGACTAGTTAAAATAATCTGGTTTCTCAAGTGTTTTCCAATATATCTGACATTCAAAAACAATTCCTGGACGGATATAATCGTTCGTCAATCCGCAACAGAAATAAATGCAATTTTTGAGATATTTTTGCCCGGGTGAGGACTTGCCATGGTACTTGAAGACATTTGGCATAAGAAGTAATCGCAAAAGGCATAAATCAAAATGGATTTTTTCTCTGAAGACACATCATTTTTTCACGGTAAGGACTGCCTGCAAAAAATTTTCTGAACCCTAATGTTGCATAGTGTTTAAGAGCCAGTGACCGCGATATGAACAACTCTTATTTTGCATCAGGAAAATTGTCCATATTATCACGCGGGAATCTGCTCATGTGATTCATCACCCCGCTAATTTAGGGTTTTGTTGTTTGGTGTCTTGGAAACAAAATACCTCCGTCACAGAGTCGCTTGCAGTGACTATATAGCAAGCTGTACATTTTTGAAATTCGAGGACAAAATGTCGGCTGTATTAAGAGTACATCTAAGTGAGACCTGATACTCATAGCATCACTTTTCTATAACCCAAATGTTGATGTTTGAGTGTTGCGGAACGAGATATGGGTGAATATCTCGGTAAACTATACGATCTAAATATGCAACTCCAGTTCAGGACATGCCACGGTGAGGGTAGTTTGACCACTTTAGTAAGCTCAGGTCTGCACAAGAGTCATATTTGCTCCTAAAACTATTGGGATATCTTCATTTCAATAGAACACACTAGATATCATCGTTAGACGCGCCATACTTGGTCGTTTCATATGAATGCGAGGTCAGAACATCGAATGCATAACTTATGGTAAGATCCTCGATTGTATAATGCTGCAGTGGTCGTGGCATTAAAAAATTGAGTTGAGGGCAAGTCCGCAAGGGGAGTGTAACACCCGTTACGCACCAGAAATTCAGAAAAAGGTGACTCTAATACGATAAAAATTTGATCTCAACGGGAAGTGATTCAATAACCTGAAACAATAATGTCCTGGCCTTACGAATCTCAGTTTTACATTTGGCAATTGCAAAATTTGCAAAATACGAGCGTAACGGGCCGTGCCACGCGCACAAATTGCTATTTTTCACTCACATTTTTTCTATTAGTCGGTTGAAACCAAGAAAATTGAACTTCTCGTCAAGTCCGTACTATTCCGCAAGGGTGTGAGCGGATTTGGCGAGATCTGTGCCCTGATATGTCTCATCTACTCCCTAAAAACCAAATTTGAGTCCGCCAAGAGACGGTTGACGTTTCCGCGGACTTGCCCTTGACCAATCCTCTTACAATCAAATCTTGTTAAACGATTCATCAACCCTTCAAAGTTTTCTTACTTTCAAGTTTACTGAACGTCTTGTCTTCTTACGATTTGTACCATATTCTCAAACATAAATGAAGCTTGACCAATCCACAAACCGCGAAGCCAATTCCAAATCATTCTGAGCAATTGTCAATCTTAAACCTTAATTACCAACGTGGTAGACTTTTGGCACTCTCAACATCCCATTCGCGTCTGAAAAACTGAAGCTTCCTTTCTGTAGCTCGAGAATCGGATGAAAATTCATATATCAACGTTTTCTTACGGATGTGACCCTCCCAAGATTTTTGAATTAATTATTTTTCAAATAATAAACAAATTAAGCTAACAAAATCCATCGTCGACAAGAGTGAAAATTTTCATTTTTTGCAATATACACCCGATTTCAGCTCTAATAAGTCACTCAAGGTCTATTCATTAAGAGGATGTCGGATACCGACATTGCCGAGTCTTCGGATTTCTCGATGAATTTACGGGGTATCGGGATTCTACTAAGTAACGCCGATTCTGTATGGCTCATAGAATCGGCGTTACTTGTTAGATTCTTGATATCTCAAAAATTCATCGAGAAATCCGAGAACTCGATCATGTCGGTAACTGTACAATAGTGATAGGACTCCGACGCCTCCTTAATGAGGAATCATTTCGAGATTGAATTTTGCAACTTTGGGCGTCATTTCCCAAGAATTGTGAAAGTTATCTTCTGCCTGATTTTCAGACCTGACTTTATTGAGAAATTTTCCAAAAAAATTCAGTAATTTTCCGATCATTGGAAAATGTATTTACTGATCCTCAGACGGTTGAGGCTTGAAGAACTAATCTTTTTATGTCACTTATTACTGCACTCAGTTTTGAAAAATGGATGAATTTCGAGATGAATTTAACGAATTGTGACAACAGTCTGGCACGTTGGTTGGAGTGTAACTTTATTTCATGATAGTGTTTAAGGGTTAAAAAATCGAAACCAAAGGCATCATCTTCGTAAACCTCTCACAAGAATCAAAACAAAGATGATTTCATACGGCATCACGAGCAAAAGGAATCATTCATAACGAGTACACCGAGCAAAGATAATTTTCTTCGAAAAAGTTCTGCATTTGATATAGCCATGAAAACAAAGCTCAACTACATTTCGAAGTGCTTTTAGAATCAGTCAAAGATACGATCTCTTCATTTTTAAAGGTGGTGATTGAAATACCTGAGATCTCCAAAGTAGTGAGTACCAATTCAAACAGCTTTACGCATACTTCCGAATTTAAATGTGAGATGCTGACGCTTATTATGGTCGTCGAGGCGTTTGCAGCATCAAACACACCATGAGGCGCCGTATAATGAAATTCTACACACCACACCCGCAAGCCGTGGCAACAACAACTTGCCGCGCATATGCATGCATTATGCGGGGCCATTATCTTAGAAGAAACTACTAAACACCAGAGCAGGAGCCAGATTGTTGCTATACTGCTGTAGTGCTATTTGATGCCTCTCTCTGTTTTATGCATCTGCAATTTCGGCCTGAGAGGACACATGGGGGATTTATCTCCCGCACCATTTCAAGAGCATACATAAGTATAAAGAGAGAGAGAGAGAGTTTGGTCAGCTTGATGGGCTAGTTTCGAGTTGCGTTCATACAGATTATTCATTTACTGAGACTCTAAACAGTACAAAATACAGATCAATAATTTTGCTCTACTCACTTCTAAAGAAGGATGAAATGAAATTTTGGACTAAATTTGAGAGTAACATTTTTGATACATTCTAAACAGTACTTGTAGAATGGGTATTTCTAAAGGATGTCCACGGTTTGTGTTAATTTCTGAGAATGACGTTTTGAATGAATGTTCAAGCAAGATTTAATTTGATGTATGGTTGTGCGATTGAATTTGTCGTGAATCAAAGGGTGTAATCTCAAGAGATTCATAACCGAGGGTTGAGATTTCAAACCATGGTGTAGCATCGCAAATAGAAACATCAAACGGTTGGAAATTCCAGGTCAAATACTAACATCAAATCACGAAAATAATTAAAACTCTTTTAATCAATGGTCTCCTAGGTTTTTCCATAACATGAGGTTGAAAGTATGAGTCATTTGATTCGAAATCCCGTTGATACACAGTCACACAGAACAAAAAAGTGGTCTGCACGGCGAATAAGAGCACATATCGTCGGCCCCTAAGACTAACACATTTCTCTCATGCTTTCAAATTGACGAGATGTGATACTCTTTAAAGTAACCGGCGATATATCCGACTCGAATCAACCGCGTAGACACGAATTTGACGCCGGTTTCACCCACCAGGTCTGGATTCTTTGCTGAACGCAAAGGAACCTGTTTCCTCAGAAATTTTCTTGGCGCAAACAAAAATCTTGATGCGATAGCTCAAAACGGAGCACAGGAATCGTGTTTCGTCGGTTATTTTGCGTCAGGCATATTTAGATACCCCGCGTGAGCGAGAAATTTTATTCATAATTTTTGAACAGCAAGGACAATTTAGGGACTGCGTGAAAGTAGGGCGTAATGGCGGTAAGGCCCTTCTTCCGCCCTTTCGATTTTTGAGCCCTCTGAGGGGTGTTCCAACCACTCATGAAACCCGTTTCGAAAGAAGGGTTCACGAACCTCAAGATCTTTAAAAGGGCGTAAACGCCATTACGCTCTTTCTGCAATTCGACAGAAGGGCGTAAACGCCTTTACGCGTTTACGCCCTTCTACCCAAAAAATCATGTGAGTTACGCCCTTTTTCCGAATTATCATTTCTTCATACTTTGACTGTCTTCCAGACTACGTGAATCAAACCACTCAAAATCGTTGATATTAGACATTTCAAGTTGTGGATTCAATGGATATCCTAAACCGGAAAGAATGTAGATCTTAGAACGTAACTGGACTCACCATTTTTCACCTATGCAAAACCATATTGCTTCTCGACAGTATCCAGCGGACCCGTAGTTCATTAGGCAATTCGTCCATAAAAGCGTCCAGACGAGTGTCCATAATCGAATCGAACGCCACGCGATTCGCCGTGAAAAATCAAGGAACAACCCCGATTATTCGATCGTCGGTCTCATGATGATCACAAGTACCTATTCACCGATGATTCGATCGTCGGTTACATAACACATCGATATCAATCATCCGCCCGGCTGATGTGGCGAATGAGGTAATAGCAAAGTTCTATATAAAAGAGTTTTGTAAAGGAAAAACGCATTCTTTGAGAATAGAAACATTTTTTCCTCATTCGGGAAACCGGGAAGGACGTGCATGGGTGAAGGCAACGTCCAGCTTGGTTTTCCCGAAGGTAAAAATGTTTCCGCTCGAGACGCGTATGAAGTTTTATACGTCTGTACGCAGAAAAAGCCTTCCAGGTGTCCTCGCGAATAGCGAGGATGCCTAGAAAGACGCTGTTTCTACGTATGGACTTATAAAAAATTATACGCAAATTTGTGATTTTTTGGTATCACAGCGCGTGGGTCTTCAGAAAAGACTCAAGAGATTTCACCAAAACTGATTGTGAGCCAATAGGTTTTTGAGTCACTTCTCGAATGCTTTTGGTAAAATCGATAAATGTCAAAACAGTTCAAAGTTATGAGCAGAATACGGTAGCACGGATCAATTTTGGACTTTTTGGTGGATCTATTAACACGTTCGCTGCGTGCCGAGAATCACAGTTTTTTTGTGTGCGACGGGTCCCACCGGTGGGACCCGTCGGAGCGACCGTGTTAAGATGGGTGGTAGCTCTATCTTGCGGGACAAGGAAATTGTGGACGAGCAATTATGGGAAACTTCTTCTTTCAATACACGAGAACGGAAAGAATCACTCGGGAACTTTTGAAAGTTGACTGGGATGCACTCCACTACCAATCCCCAGAAAGGGCGTGAGTGCATGAAAAAAAATTCAAAAGGGCGTAACTACTCCGATCAGTCCTCGGGAATATGGAATAAGGGCGTAATTGCAGAAAAAAAATTCAAAAGGGCGTGAACGCCATTACGCCATCGCAACTTTTTTGATCATTTTCCGAAAATATGGAGAAAGGGCTAAACTAACATGTTCAAATTCTAAAAGGGCATAAGTCCGCGAGGAGCCAAAATCAAAAGGGCGTAAGTTCGGCGCGATTCGGAAAAAGGGCTTAATTAGCTTATGAAAAAATTTTCAAAAAATTCCCCTTGCTTGGCACGGAAACTCATTTTTGTGGGTTTGAACTACCAGAACACGTTCTTCTACTTTCAAAATAAGTTCCTAAACGTTGATACAGTTATTTTAGACTCTCCATACTTTTGGGTATCCATATTGAGCTTTTCGCGAGTACAGAGCTCTTGAGCATGGGTCGAACAACTTTACCGCTATGAAACATCTTTCAGTAGGTAAGCATGCTCGTGAATTTTGGGAGTAATCTAACTTGATTTTGGGATTTGATGCATTCACCTCTTCTGAGTAATTGCGAAAAAAATACGGGGAAGCGAGAAAAACGTTGAGTCGTCGAATTTCTCCATAAGCAATGTATGGTGGATTCACAATATAAGAATCACTCAAGAAGACGATCTGATACGATTTACCTGAAAAATGGATCTTGTCCGAGGAGTTTGAACGAAAAAGGTGGCTTTTCCAGATTTTCTCGTCATTTTTGTAAAACTTTTTTGTCCTGGGAGCGCACCGTGTATGAGGGACCCTCAAAATCAGGCTATTCCTCCATCTTGTGAGTTCTAAATCAAGTTCCACTATAATTTTTGTGTTGTACGGACAAATCCGGATTCAGCTCAATGAATGGTATTCATCTTCTCTCAATTCACCAGCCACTTCCTCCATCATGGAAAATATGAGCCACTACTCGAACATAGGCCGTGATCCAGATATAAGACATGCAATCAGACCCGAAAAAACTATAAGGCATGTTTTATAATAAGTGAAACTCGGTATTTTGAGGTGGAATTGTCTGAACTTTCAGAGTTGTGGTGAAAATTAGTGTGAAGTGTAGGCCGACGGAAAAGACTCAATTTAGATTTAGTTCCTTAGTTTCGTGGTTTTATTCTGCACTGAAGTGATGGCAAATAGAAGAGGGAGAGATCATTAGAACATTCAACAAAATGCTCTAAACAAGGTAAGTTTTGTTCCATCATTAGACTTCTGAACTTTCACAGACTGTACATCTTTCTTTAGCTATTCAATGCACCATAATATAATGAAGCTTTCAACATCTCGAATGATTCGACAACAATATGAACAATGCACTGGCCAAATAATGCAAGTTCACCTGTTTCCAACATCAATGTATAAACTACAATTCTGTAGTAAAACTCGAACATGTTCGTTTGTGTACATCCCGAATCCTGATGAGCAGACCAAAGAGGACATTTATGTGACTACGAGAAGCTTTGGGAATAGGCGAGGAGGGTCTCGCGCGTCTCTGATCATCAGCTCTACATATCTAATACTACGGACACGGAGCCTTTGGGTGTATACCTACACTAAGCCAGCACAAAGGGCCGGAACCAAAGGTTCAACGCAAATTGCTGATCTGAGGTCTCTGGTATAGAGCGTGAGCTACTCGGATTCCTGTGGAGGACCGCCGTGCTAATCAACTGTCTGATGGCTTCTCGGCTTCAACTTCCCCGCAGTATAGCTTTCCGACAACGCAAATTCGTAAAGGGGTCAACGTCGTCGCACCCACTGGACCGCCGAATCGGTAAAGTCAACTATACATTCTCGGTAGGTACTCACATGAAGGAACTTGGGTAGGTATATCGAGACGACTGTTCACTATGATGCCACCAAATCAAACAGACCGCAAAGTCGTCCTGATGCCAAAGTAGTTGTCTGCGTCATCCCTGTAAATGTAAATTATATATATAGAGTTCAGATTGTGTCTCGAGCACAATGGTGAATGATATTGTGTAGTTGATTGCGTTGTAAATGGTAGTTCTTATAATAAAAAACTGGAAGATGTACATCAATTTTTCTGTCAGTCATGGGTCTGTTCTATCCCAGTAAAATTTCATTACGAAACAAATCATAAATCAATCAATAAAATAAGTCAATCGGTATTTTCTGCCAATTTTTTAAATTTCTGCACAAATTATGCAAAAATCAAAAAATTGCCAGGATATACCGATCGACTCATTTTATTGATTCAACACAATCCTGCGATAAAATTATTCCAAAAAGACAAATTATAAGTGTCTACCTTACCAAAAAAGTCATGATATATTTGGGTAAAGTCTACTACCACTTTAAAAACTATTCGAACTTCATCAGGCTGTAGAATGTCTTCTGAGTTCATTAAACAAATGAAATAAATAATACCACTGATTACAAGTTGAATTTCTCTCGATATCACTCGTTCCTTTTGCGACCATTAATCATATAGGTAAGTTGAAATTAGCAATGGGGTAGACAGCTCATATAGTTATGAGATCGAGTAGAATGATATGAAATGAAATAAAATTCATATGTTCCAAATATCATAAATTATATTACATGTAGAAGGAATAATAAATCTAAAAATTAACGCCATGCTCAAGAGGATCAAATAACTTTGTTGGTTGATGCATACACACACCTGGATCATGCAACATGCATATAAAATATTCTCAAAACTCAACCTTGAAGCCTTATAACATTTCTCTCTAATGGAGAGATTATGTTCACTGTGCATGGTTGTTGCGAGCATAAATTCTGATTACCAACTTTGTAGGTCGGAATTTTCACGGAATTTCGTTAATTCTGCTCTTTTCGCAGATAATAATGAGATCCGAATCTCAATATGTATCCCAGTCAAGCTTTGTTTTCTTTTGCGATTTGAAGTTACGAGTATCAATTGCATCGTTAGTGTTAGTTCAGCCCTCGCTATTTTATGTTTTCCTAACTCAGTTCAAAAATGATCTAAATCTGTGTTTCAGTTTTCATAACATACCAAGTGTGCTTACTATTGCCCAATGTATGTGCCTACTAAAGAATAAAAACTCATTGGTGCAAATTTAATCGATTCAGGACAATTGATAGCTATTTTCATGATAGGAGAGTCGCTTAATCAGTTTGAAATGAGACGTACTTCGACGACTTTAGTGGGTTGCGATGACTTTTTAGTTCTTGAGTAAAGTAAATTATGTGAGAAACTATAAACTTATTTGAGTATTGAAATGTTCGACTATTGTCATGAATCTGGAATTCTTCACTCTGGACCATGATGATTTGAAACTTATGTCATGACTGAATCCATATAAGATCGACCGGGGAAAATGGGTGATATCTCCAATAATTGTCTCGGCGAGAAAGTATATGATTCTAGAGACAAAATGAAGGGACACGTATCATTTTGATTTGCGTGAAACCGATTCTCTTGAAAGTTATGCGAGTCTTGAGTTCAGAGGTGAAATGATGATTTTACCAAAATATGACTCTTAAAAAGCACTAAAATTGCGACTACTCGACAGCCAGTCAAGGTATTCTCATAAATCTTATTGCATAGTGTTCAGTGTTTATTCTTACACCTATTTCAATCGCTATATAGCAGAAATACCCGATAACAGCTCGAGAAATCGGTATTTCATGGAAAATGATCAAAATTCAAAATCTCAAGAACAACATCATATTTCTGGCTGGATTTTTTTAGGGAGGAGGTTCAAACATGAGGAATATGACAAAACTAGCCCGGTTTGCGTCAAATAACACAATCAAGCAGCGAATAACTAACTCGAGAAAAATAACTTTTTCATCCTCCAAGCAGGAATATCATTGAATCCCTATCATTTTCTTCAATCAGGATCATCATCTAAAATGTATCAAGATCTACACTTATGATGCTCATGGGGCCCTTCTCTGCTTAAAATATTCTAAGAGGCTTATCTGACTCAATAAAATAAAGTGACACTATCGTCATCTATTGTATAACCAGTATAAATGTGTTCAAGATGATGTAGTCAATTTGAGATAAATGGAAATAGGTCTACGGGAACGATGGGAAGGATGGTGTATCAACTGTTTCCAAAATCCATCGAAGCCGTATTTTCCCTTAAAGAAAGTAATTCTCATAGTTGCCTCATATTTCTTTTTATTTGAAAGACAATGCGGCTTCGATCGGCTTCGATGGAATTTTGGGAGCAATTGATAGATTACGCTTTCCTTACTCATTTCCATTTATCTCCAATTGACTACATATTAATGTTAAACATGTATATAATATGATTACAGAAGATAATAACAGTGTACCTTCATTTTTCTGAATCAGATAAGACTCTGAGAATACTGTAAAGTAGATAACGGGCACCATGAGCATCATAAGAGTAGACCTATACACATTTTAGATGATTGGCATACCTCTCATAATATTCCTGACAGGAAAAAAATGATAGGTATCTAACGCGATATTGCTGGTAGGTCCACAAAAATGTTTCATCCTCCAAGCAGCTTGGAGGGTTAAACATTTTCCTCGAATTAATTCTTCACTGCTCGATCCTGTTATTTGCCACAGACCGAACCAATTTTGTCATATCCCTCATATTTGAAACTAGTCCCCAAAAAATTCAGTTAGAAATATGATGTTTTTGAGATTTTGGATTATTTTTACCACTTTTCACGAAATGCCGATTCCTCGAGCTGTTGTCAAGTACTCCTCCTTGTATAGAGCGATGAAAATTGAAGTACAAACACGCACTATCAATACTATGCAACAAGATTCATGTAGTTGGAATTTTAGTGATTTTTTAGAGCCAGATTTTGGGAAAATCGTCATTTTTAACCTCTAAACTCGAAACTCGCGCAACTTTCAAGGGAATCCGTTCCAGTCAAATAAGAAAATAACGTGTCCCTTCATTTTGTTTCTATGGAATCATATATTTCCTCGCCGAGGTAATTATGGCAACGTCGACCGTTTTCATCGATCGAATACAGATACGGCCTCATACAATCATACAAATCGTAATCGTAACCGGGTTTTATTCCATTATTCTATTGACCTATTGACCAAGCACCGCAAAAATCATCATAAGAAATAATAGAGCAGTAAGATCGGGGTGTAAAATTGAACGTAAGACATCACACATAGTTCTTAGAAATTCTAATATAATAATATACAGTTGATGGAATTGTCGGTCATTATAGTTTTCTGTTTAATTGTCACTTTCTCAAAAAACTTATTTATTAGAAAACTCACCAAGCCTCCCAAACCTTTTTCCAAAGCCATTGTGCGATCCATTTACGGATCGAGAAATGGTGGGAAAGTCTCGATACGTTTTATAAGCACTTAGCGTTCCCGCCAAAATTCGCGGAATTTCTCGAGTAATGCATCAGATGAGCTGATCCCCGAGTCAAATATTATTGTGCGACAGAAGATAAATTCGTTTAAACTAAATTTAGCATTGCATTACAGTGCTGCATGAACCAACTCAAATAGTTTAACCAGAACTTATGTACATACAAGCATCATTTTTGAAAACTTAGTTAAGCAACCGTATTTTGTAATCGATCAACCCTATTATGTCATTCAGGTTTCATACCCATCAATGATTTCAATTCGATGAATTAGTGATTTTTATAATTACTCTTTGACTAACTTGTTATTTCGCTGAATCGATGATACATCTCCTACTCCGATTTCGCTCGTTCTCATCAAGACCGGACAGGTCTCATCAATGATGAGGATTGCATGTCTTCGATGCAAAAAGGTTATTGGTCCGTGAGTTCGATGACCGCGTTCGACAGCCGACAATACACGTTTCAAATATTTACCTCATCTGCCTACTATTTTGATTTACCTATAGCACCATATTATGTCGTTGTCTCTCCACAAATTCGAGATTCATCTTCACTGCAGATGCGGCCTTGTAAGAATACGCAAATCGATCCAATGTCAGGGTCAGTGCAGCTTTTGTTTACCTTTGCTACGCTGCCGATGATATCGTGGGATGATGATGATGTAATATATGTGACACCTGGTCCTGCCCATATACCAAAGCCAAACTATGCCGATGCCGGCCGACTCGATCGTGACAAATCGGAGCATTTCGGAGCAGTTGAAGCTTGAAGCTCGCAAAGCTCGCGTCGTCGCCTTGTCTGCAGTTTTGTTTCGTAAACAAGTTCATAAAACTATAGGAGTCAACCTCGTCATTTTTCTTCCTCAGCTCTTGCTTACCATAAATGTCGTGTTCCCTCGATCGTGTCATTCATCAAGATCATCAAAAACTGCAAGGTGTCTGCTAAACAAAAGTGCGTTCAGTTATAAAAGTTGAAAAGCAAGGTGTGAGACAACGTGCTTTCTTCCATTATACAACACTTGCGGCCGCGAGAGCCGGATGTCATCAGACAAGGACATCATCTGCATCGGCCAATGCACTCGTCGTGTTGAAGAGTCATCATTATGGGCAAACCCGTGTACGGGGCTGCAGGAGTTGACTCCGATGGCGACGAGGGCGACGGCGGTAAGAGAAAACGTAAACAAGAGCTCGAGGAGATCAGACGCAATGCCCTCGCTGTCAAGCGAAATTTGGTGAGTTAGTTTATAATTATAGTTGATGCATACATCAATCTCGCATATTCCATTGTTTATTCCCCATGTGCGATAGCTTGTTTACTAATTTACCAAATCTATATTCGAGGCTTCTGCTACACGCAAAATAGTGAATTACGCGTATGCGCGCCCCATGGGCGATGCTTATGCGCATCGCCGCCGGAGTCGCTGTGCCGTGAGCCCTGACGTTCCCTTTCTACGGCCCCGCGGGATCATCTGTATTGGGCTGCGGAGGGGATGCTCTGCGGCATCGCCAGGCGATGTAAAATCGCAGCACTTGGCGATGCCCGAATTTTGGGCCGGCTCTGTAGCTCTTGCAACTGCAACTACTCCGAGGTGAAAGTGTGTGCGTACGTCAGTGTAAAGCCTGCGGGCAAGCGGCTCATATATGAGTTTTCTTTAACTTTTTAGAAATGAGTCCGTGGTCGAATGGTGCAGGCCTGGACTGACATTCACGGGTTCGTGGGTTCAAACCCCATCATGATAGAATTTTTTTGTCTTCTCTTTAGAATCATAATCATTTTTTTTAATACAATCACACCGCACAACGAAATATTGAGCGACAGATAGTACTGGATTGAAGGTTAGTTCCATTCATAGTGGAGAGGCAATTTCATTATATTTTCAAGAATCCAAATCATCGAAAGGGGATTTCGGGTTTTGAAATCCTTTAGATCAATAATAGAAATGAATGAATATTCTTTCCGATCTAGTGTGATAAACGTGAGTGGTAAGGTTTCCTCTGATTGAACACGTATCAAATGAATTTGGTAAAATAACCTACCAATATCGATGTAAATTTTCATATAGTTGGTTTAAAGATGATGAGAATGGATATTCTGGGGGATATTTTGATTTTTAGAAGGAAAATTGAATTTTAGTCATGCTCAAACGTGGTTGAGTCAAATTTGGTTTCAACAAATTAATGTAGAATTCTGCAAGAGTATCTCTCTGATTCATTAAAAGGTGGATAGATTAGTTGTACAGGAAGTAATGAGCGAAAAATTGAATTTCAGATGGAATTCTTTTCTCATATTTTGAGTTACTTTTACAAGATTTCCTTTCAGGGGAATTTGAATCATCTACACCAGGGTACTTCACCAAATTCATTTGATACGTATTCAATCAGAGGAAACCTTACCACTCACGTTTATCACCCTAGATCTGCATGAATGAATATTCATTCATTTCTATTATTGATCTAAAGTATTTCAAAACCCGAAATCCCCTTTCGATGATTTGGATTTTTGAAAATATAATGAAATTGCCTCTCCACTATGAATGGAACTAACCTTCCAATCCAGTACTATCTGTCACTCAATTATTTGTTGTGCGGTGCAATTGTATTAAAAAAAAATGATTATGATTTTAAAAAAAAGACAAAAAAAATCTTATCATGATGGGGTTCGAACCCACGAACCTGTGAATGCCAGTCCAGGCCTGCACCATTCGACCACGGACTCTTTTCTAAAAGATTAAATAAAACTCATATATAAGCCGCTTGCCCGCAGGCTTTACACTGACGTACGCACACACTTTCACCTCGGAGTAGTTGCAGTTGCAAGAGCTACAGAGCCGGCCCAAAACTCGGGCATCGCCAAGTGCTGCGATTTTACATCGCCTGGCGATGCCGCAGAGCATCCCTTCCGCAGCCCAATACAGATGATCCCGCGGGGCCGTAGAAAGGGAACGTCAGGGCTCACGGCACAGCGACCCCGGCGGCGATGCGCATAAGCATCGCCCATGGGGCACGCATACGCGTAATTTACTATTTTGCGTGTACTTTCTCGCCTCATCAAATTTGCACGTTCGAGTATTAGATTATAAACCAAGAGAATGTATTGATTGCTATCATTCTAAAAATGGAAAGGCAAAGATGCCTGTGACAAGATTCATTTGCATTCAGAAATCGATCCACCGATGAATGTTACTCTTACTCGTTGCAGCGAAGCAGAGCAACAACACGAAAAGCAAAGAATGGACTCGAGAAAGCTCTGAATAAATTTGCAGGCAAGAGGAGAGATATTGTAAGCGTCGGATACTGTACAATATATTATTATGGTTTAAACTAGTTTATTTTATTGATACCGACTTTTCTCCATAGGAAAATGTTAACCAGAGTCAACAACCATTGCTGAATAGGAAAACAAGGACTACAGTGATAACAGATGAAAACATATCGATATCACCCAAACCAGTATGTGCCAACAACATTTTTAATGGAATATTATCTAATTATATTCAATAATATTTATTCTAAATGATTGCATATATCTGCCATAATGAATGTTCAGTAATACAATTTTCATTGCATTAAATCTAAACAGTATTTTCCTTACAGTTGAGGTTAGAGGGTTTCTTCCGAGGTGGTATCAAGGGAAAAGAGTTAACCAGGCGTAAGTAATCTTACAAATGACTCATCTTTACATGCTCACGTATTTTAATACTGATCCATACAGTGTTTAACAATGTTTTCTACAGCTCTGCGACCTGATGAGAAATTGAGACAAGCTATATTAAATTCAGATGCTCTACAACTGTTGCAAAGTGGAGGCTTATCTCGAAGGTGAATCTTTCACTTGACATGGGTTTTGGTTGATGTTGTGATCAAAGTTAATGAAATATTTCCCACAGATATGCCAATGTTTGTGAAGATGCACCCACCAAAGATGTGATAGATTCACAGACTAGAGTTAAGATTTCTCAAGTTCTGAATGGATCATTACAGTCCAACTCTGACTTGGACAACTCCACTTCCTCAAGTAATATATTCCCACATAGTCCTATTTTGGGAGGATTTAGAGGGTATTCCTGTCTTTTTATGGATATCATAGAAGTTCTGTGTGATTAATTGTGTTATACTTTAATTCAATTGGATTAATAGTTTTAGGAAGAAACATCCAGAGAAGTCAGATCAGAATTTTGATTCCTCGATCATACTTTTCCAAAATAAGAAAGCTGAAGCAGTCCAGCATACAACTAAAGGAGACTCATGTGAGAAATTTCTATTTGAACGTGAAAATAGCGAGGTGCATACTAGAAACACTCAACAATTCAGTGAAAATATTCGTCCCAGTAGTAATGGCTTATCAAGGTTAGAAAAGTATCTGCAATTCAATCCTGCCAATGAATGATTTGATTGTTATTAAACAAATTGTTTCAATTATTAGGACAACAACTCCTGAGAATGAAATTTTCTTTGCTAGTTATACGCCTGTACAAGATAGGGATAAGAAGGCTAGTGAAAAAGTCAGGAATAAGATCAATGTCTCAGACCCCAAATTGATGAATTTCTATATGAAAAGCTGTAAAATCATTGATAGGAAAAATTTCAATGAAGATTTTTGGGTTAATGCTGAAGGTATCTCGATCATTCTCATCTTCTTCCAGAACTGTATCCATGTGAACACCGTTCGTTCCCGAAACGTACCGCAGAAGGTTTCCGTCGGGACTAATGCAACCTTCGCGGGCGTTCCTACGACCCACCAGCAACGTTGTGAGTAGGTGAGTAGGTATAAATGTTCGCGAGCGATTACGTATCCAAGCGTCGTGTATTGGTTCCCGGAACCTTTCCGTGGTTCCGTAATAGTTTTGTAATAGTTTTTTGTTGCAATCTGAAACTTGAAAATTTTTTTGTTAAATAAATAAAAAAAATTGTTACTTTTTGTTCGTTACGTTGCAAGCTATTCGTTCAATCTCTTCGGCTGGGCTCGATCATAAACACGTCACGTCACGAGGATGAGACAATGTGACTGTCCTTGAATAGCCTGCGAGAGAAAGAACAAAAAATAGCAATTCTCTCATTTATTTAACAAAAACTGTTTGAGTATTCGGTTGTGGAGGAAACTTGTACAAAACCATCACGGAACCATGGTGTTGAAGTTTGAAACGTTTCAGTACAACGAAATGGATACATTTATATCCTCAGATGGTTCTCAGAACATACATTGAGGTCTTTTTGTTCTGAACAACAGCAAGCAATGCTCGATGTGATGAATTCCACCAATGGTTAGTGAACTAAGTTTTGAAAATTTACCATTTTTCTAAAATTTTATTTTATCGTTGCAAAAAAAACGTTTCAAACTTCAACACCATCACGGAACCATGGAAAGGTTCAGGAAACGAGTACACAACGCCGTGGTTACGTAATCGCTCGCGGACATAAGTTGCTGGTGGGTCGTAGGAACGCCCGGCGAAAGTTGCATTAGTTCCTGGGGGAACCTTCCGGGGCACGTTCCGGGAACGAACGGTGTTCGGTGATATCTATCTCAATTCAGATGTTATGATATATCTGTCTCGCTTAGTTTTGATTTTGGTTCAGTACATGATACCTTCATGAATCTCACTCTCAAAAGAACCATTTTTTAATGTGATACTCGACGACAGTCACAGCTCCTCCATTTTTCAGATCCATTGAAAGCAGTAAAGTCATCTTTAAAAGCCACTTATATGAATAATTATAAGGACTTCGTTCATCGCCAGCAAAACTTGAGGGTCCAAAGATCAGCGTCTTCCGACCGACTATCTTGTTCCAGTAATTCTGAAATTATGCAAGAACCTGATTCAGTCGTGGCTAGAGCTTTGAAAAAGAACAAAGTGATTGAAGCCATTCCTGGCACAAGAAAGACGATTGATAACAAGTCAGACTCTCTATCAAATGTGAGTAGTTCAAGGAGAAGTATTCTTGTGCCCAAGGATCAAGAAATTCATGATGCAAAGAAAAGGTTTTCCGCATCTACTCACGCTGAAAGTGGAGGCAGAACCTCTTCGTCTGCGGTAGTAAATGAAGCCAATAATGAGCCTGAAAGTGCATCAAGCTACTCAAAAATGAAAGATATTCATCCCGATCGACATGAAGTGATTGCCAACTTTTTGAGGGACGTTGCTACAACTTATGAGCACAAAGAAGAATTGAATATTCTTTGCAGTCAGAGAGAGGAGGGGAAGAGAATGGAAAACGGTATAACTGATAGACAAGCAGCGATACTTCCCGGGAAAGCTCACAAAGATTCATCTTCAATTCAAAAAGGAATGAAACACGTGCCTGCTATCTTACGGAAAAATCGACCATTGGCTGATTGTGCGGCAAAAGGAAAAGTTCTCTTTAGCATTGAAAAATGCTCAAAGACGAATGTAACAGATAACTCTCTACTGATAGACTTACGTGGTAATGAGGATTTCATAACTGAACGGACGCCAAACTCTGGTTGTGCACACAATGAATCAGTGGAAGCTCCAAAATGTAAGAATGTCTACATGAATGCCAAGTATAATCCTCCACCAACGTGGATTAATATGGCAGCCCCCCAACATAAAAAATTATTTAGGAACCCGGAGCCTGAAAGACAACGACTATTATTCACTTCGCCAAGAATTGTGAAGAGAAATGTAGTCATTACACAGAGTTTCGAAGCATCGCCGCACAGACAGCTTTCTCAAGTCTCGGCGAGTGATGTTGATTCGTTTAGATGGCAATTGTCCCAAGGAAGCTTGGATCAAGGAGGATGTTGCATGAATCGAATGGTTAGTTTTGGCGACATACAAGAAAAGACTAATCGCCTTACTCTTCAGTCTAGTCAAGGTCAAAGTTGTTCTCAGGAGATGAATGAGCAAATGCCTCCTCCGCAACAATTAAAGTATCAATCCAATCAATATTATCAGCATTACCCTTCTCCCATGAATAATCATGCAGCTTTCAGTCATCAAAAACGTGTAGTGTATAAAGACGTACCTTCTTCAAATTCACGTCCTGTCATTTTGAATTTAGATCATCAATACCAACCATCTGGCACGATTGAGCAATCAAATCAGCAGCCATCACGTCCGGCAGGAAATAATTATCAACTTGTGCCATCTCAAAACTTTTCAGTCAGTGACTCTGAAGATTTTGATTATTGTAAAGCTAATGGAATCCCCATTTGCGGTAGTCAGAGCTCTCAAAAGCCCTATCCAGAATCGTATATGGCCTGTGTGCCAGTTCAACAGCAAAGTGCAATGCAGCCAGTCAAATTTCTTGGTGTTGAAGGCAACAGAGTCCCTCAAAGGCGTCCAATTTATAACTCAAATGATATGAGTTCGTACACGTACGTACATAAAACAACCATGGCAAATCAACCCTCACGCGTGCGTCAAGTTACTGTGACTCGTCAGCCTCCACCACAACAAGTATTGTATCCTGGTGATACTTCATGCAATCCTCAATATACTATGTCGTCGATTAGATGGCAGAATCAAGGGGCACCTCAGTGTTCAGTACCTTCTCGCTATGATCATCACAACGTCAACAAAAGTAGCAGTATAGCTGTATCTAATGATCAGGATGCGCTACCTATTCATAGGAATAGAGCGTCAGATTTGAATAGAAATACTACATTGAATTTTGTTGGAAATTGTAACACTGACCAAACGCTTATTGGTCACCATAGCATTCCAGTACATAATCTTGTTAGTAATCAAAAGTACATGAGGCAACATGTACAAAACCAAATACCACAATCAGTGTACCCTCAAATCGAGTATCAACACGAATATTGCAATAACAATGTGGTGAGTGTTGAATATCTTTAGGTGATCCTATCTCTCACGTGAGACGCGTTCAATCTATAATACTTCGATGTATTCTAATTTTTTCAGAATTGTAGGATAACGGATCATTGCTAGTAATGATTGTGATCTCTTCTTGCCCTTAAGATAGTATGCCTCAATCAAATGTGGGACAGAATGAAGATATATAAAAGATAGCATTAAGGAAAGAAAGATAGCATTATATGTGTAGAAAAGAATTTGAAAATAGTTTACAAAAAAATACAACTTTCTTAAATAAGAATCGGGTGGCAGTTTTTTTAATATCAGTATCAAAATTATATCAATTTTGCGATATCCGCACATTTTCATAAGTAAAAGTTCTGTTTTACGGTACATCAATCTACTATATCCAAATCAAAAGTTCCGTCTTATGGTACATCAATCTATTACATCGAAATTGAAAAAAATTACGTAATAGATTCAGACCGTTATTCATCTTTACTTATAAGTACAAATAGTTTTACAACCTAATCCTTCTTTGGTTTTCTGATTGTCTTCGGTGCAATCTCTAATGATGTTAACCAATTTCATTTTTAAATATCAGAAAAAAGTAAAATGCTTTCTAAACTATAAAACTAAACAATCGAATGTGAAGTTTTGAAGTTTTGCACGATTGGCGAAGGTGAGTATCGAGGGCGCGTATTGTTCATCATCAGGCTCATCTTCAAAATTCAAGCGACTATACTAGGTATGGTCAAAACAGGTAAAATGCACATGTAAATCGCTAAATTTTTATACTGTATAAAAAAAAAACTTGAACCATGTAATGACGAATGAATTTCCGTTTTTCTATATAGAAATAGTAATCTTGAGTGTCAAAGCCACCGCAGCTGCACGTTGCAACCCCAGGATATATTTGATAAAACCACACTCTAATTTGACTACATAGCTTGAGCCGTCAAAGCCCAACACGGTCACGGTGGAAGAGCCTCTGCCAAGGTCTGCAGGACACGGAGATAGAGAAGCAGAAGATATTACCACTACTACTATTACTACTACTACTACTACTACTACTACTACTCTTACTATAGCAGAGGATCTCTCTCTCTCTCGCTCACTCGAAGTGATAAGGAAAAGCGGAAGCAGATAAGAGGAAATATCCACGCCACGCTGCCGGAAGCTGCGTCTCCGCCTTCGCTCGGCCGCAGAGATCCATCCAAGAGAAACCTGCGGACGGGATCATTCACGTGTCGACTGCATCCGTCTCTGATAGCCCTGCACAAATCCGGAGATTCTCGTTTCAGTATTATAGATCATCACGCCTATACAGCCACGTCAAAGTGAACCCTGGTTTGATTCAAATCCTCGATAGCAATCAAATTTCCCTCGTTCACCATGACAGACTATGTCCTATGATAAAAAAAGCTGCTGACAACTTTGAGCATTGCGGAAGTTGCTGTAAATTATATGTAGCTGAGTGCAATGTGTGTGCACATAGATGATTTTGGAGCAGCTTGTGTGTGTTTCAAAAAGTGAACAGAGGCCAAAATAAATTGGGTCTACTACGCACACGATGAATATTGCAGTTCTACTGGTTCTTCTCGTCGTTTTTGCTCAGTGCATATTCAGTCTTCATCGTACATCCCTTTGTAAGTCTTTCTTTTTTATTTGTACATCTTTTGAATTTTGTATGCTTACGCTTGATCCGCTTTCAGCTTTTGCGCGTGCAATGGAAAATTTCACGTTCTTTGGTTTTTCGTTCGTCTACGATTGAATGAAACGAAATGGAATTCGTGAAAATCGCAAGGATAGCTTAAATCTACGTAGATACAGAAAACGGTAGAAAAAAAATTTAGCCCACTTTTTTCAGCTATCTATAGCCGATATCCGAGCGCAAAAAAAGATTTGTGCAAGTGTCAAAAGAATCCGGGCTGGTGGTTGTATTGCTAGTATTGGATTCTCTCTTTCGATACTCCATTCCATTCTTTTATTGGAGGGAGTACATCGAAGGGAAACGATTCGATAAGGGTAAATAATTGCAAGTCATTCTTTAGGAAGTTAACGTCGTATGATAGAATCATGCTGTGATTGAAAAATTGCAAAAATCCCGTCTTCTATTTATCACTTATCGTTTCATATCCTGTCGATCTCAACTCGGAAATTTTTGGATTTTTGAATGGCTGGTGAACTGGTATTCGGAAGAAATGCGTCAAATTTCAAAACTTGCCAATTCACGAAATTAATTTGACTCGTTTTTACCAATAAAATCAATTGCCCAAAATTCGCCATTCTATACAGAAAAAATCATCGAGGATAACTGTCATGTGAAAGATATGGCTGTTTATTTTGCATATTTATTTGATTTCACAACATCCTTCCATCTTGATGGAAATACAGATTGCGAAAACATGGAAAAATTTTGTGACAATTCTCTGATAAATTGTGAATAATTCATAAATTGGCATTGAAACAATATTAATGAGACCTGAAAGCTCAAATATGGCAACAAGCACAAATAAGAATCACATATATTACGAAGCAACAGTAGAGACATTTATTTTATGTTTGGATAATTCAATTTACATCGGCTCTAAGTGGACGGTCGGTTCGAATCGAAAATTCTGTATACACACAAATCTTGCATAGTGCCCGAGTATAATACACGCTCGGTGACCAAATCGATATTCCAACGCGAGCTTGCAACGAACACCGAGTGCTTTTCATCGCCCATGATTCTCGGATCGTTACTAATTATGCAACCGTTGCGGAATCACCTCTCGTCGATAATTATCTAGTCGATGAAATCACCGTAAAATTTGCGCGTCCACGCTCTTGCTCACCCAATTCAGAACTCGTAAACAATGAAAATTGCGGATCGTTATGTACTTATTACGCCTTACGCTTGCTAAAACAATGAAATTTGTCACTTGTCGTCGTCACATGTTGTAATCCGTGAATAAAAAAGTTCATTATTATCTTTCTCTCTCACGGCACTCATCTCTTGTTAAAAATAATGCTCAATTTTGTCCCGTATCATTCGTTGATGAACCGCCAGCAGCAGCGGTATCACAGATAAAAGTTCTAGAGTCGTTAATAACTTTTGTAAAAAAAAAATTTCTTGTGCCTCGTGTTATACGCATATAGTTGAAAATCGTACGCCTTTTTAGGCATCTGTATTACTAATTACATCACTAAATTCGGAAGCTTGATAATGAGTAATAATTGGATTTTTTTTTAATTTTAGAACGTGAATGATTTGTTGAGCACTATATGGGAGAACACGGTATATGTTATCGCATGATCCGTGATTTCTCTGTTGGAAAATTGATTGGCTTTCAACGATACTGTGATACATATAATTTGACGAATTACCAAATTTTTGTTCTGTCCCGAACGATTTCATAATCTCATCAAAGCTTCAAAGAGCAATATTGCAATGACCAGGGATTAATGCATTCGTCATCATGTGATAGATACAATCAAAATGGTATGATAATCGTATAATTATTTATAATTGAAGAGCCCAGTATAATGAAAGCACCGGATGCACTTATCATTTTGTGATCCCAGCTTTCTCGTGCACGATATCCCTAATGCACAATTATCGTTTTCCCACTCGCTCAACCAATTATTACTCATTCCACTCAGCTTCTGTCTACATACATATAAATTCATCAGATCGATAAACCATACTATTGAATCAACATTTCATCTCATCGTCACATATTGGAGAATAGGGTATTAATCCATCGTCCGATTCTAATTCAGGAACAATCGTATAAATCACGCCTCTCGTTGAGAATCAAACATGACTCTTGAATTCGATCTCTCCAACATTTGCTTGTGCTCTATATTTCAATGATGATGATGATGATGATGATGATGATGATGATGGCGATGCTGATGATGTGGTATTGGATGACTATACAGCATCATCAGAGTAAATCGTATAGATATATGTAGTACATACATAACAATAGCTCATGCTAGCATCGAATAATCAGTGTGTCTATTGTTACATGTTATATGGAAGCAGCCGATTCTGCGTGTCCAACACCCAGATTAAAAAATGGTAGAATTCGAGCGAGGAATCGTGGCAGGACCATCAGGTATAGCTGTTCTCTTGGTTACGAGCTTGTCGGTAATAAATACTCGACCTGCAAGCGAGGCTCTTGGGATACACCAACACCAATATGTGTCAGTGAGTATAAAATATACGAGCTTACGGTTGTAGAAACTCTGATGTTTGTATGGATTTTCTCTTGTTTGTTTCGGTTTACTCTCATCTGTCAACTGGCACCGCAGATAACGATGAGCAAACGATTATTTTTCTACTCTAGGATAAAGTATCTCAATAAGAGCGATATATTTTTATCTGGATTGGTCGAATTAGTAGGATAGATTGTGTTTTGTGAGTGCCATGTACTGATTAGGTACGCCTCAAGTTTAGTGAAAGAATTTCCTATTATGATGTCATTTTCAAATCGATCCTTCTCATTCTTTGTTGATCATGAACCTTTGCAAATTTACAACTAGAATTCCCAACCACGGTCAACTAACTTTTTTTTCAGTGGAAAACACGTCTTATCTAGCTCTTTCCATTTCAAACAGTTGTTGATTGTTGAAAATTTTAAGAGGAAAACGCAATGACTTGAGTACTTGTTTTGGTATCATTTTATACATTTTCACTCACTTGGTAGCAAATAAAGTAAGATCACAGAATTTAGGATTATTAACTCATGGACATGATTCGTGGATCATTCGATATCTTTAGAAAACTTTTCAGTTTCTTTTTATCAAGTGCTGTTGAGTTGAGCCTCAACATTTTAGTGAAATTGATCAAAGTTCGTCCTATGACCAACAAAACAAATCACGCTCCAAAAAATTGAAGATGCTCTCGCTGTTGTTATTTCAGTTTTGTGCCACATTCGGATGCTTTTGATAGTTTATTCAAGTACTCATCATTGTATTACAATTTGCAATAGTAATTTATCCAAACGAGCGACTGTTCTGTCTGCCACTCTTCTAAATTGAAGTTTCTCATTAACAAACTGCCTGTTAAATTACAGAATTTGTCGTCTAAAAATTTTCTATAATAGACAATAATCTGTTAGATAATTCACTTCCAACTATTACATACCCCTCACATGTGAACATTACAGAGATGATTCAAGCACATATTACTAACCCGTCAGGAAACTAAGGTAGCTCATGCTTGTAATCCAGTTTGACTGTGGAAATCAAAGAGTAAACGTACTATAGTTACTATTGTACTTGTACTTACACACTACACGTTCTGCATTATTAAGAGCTTTGCAAATTAATGACCTTACTCTCTAACAAAGACCTTTGTTCCGCCATTCATCTCTCCGCGAATTCTCTGGAGTAGTTTTCGCTTGAAAATCTGTACGCGGAACTATTTTAACCGTCGAGTATATTTCAACGTGGAAGAGCTCTCAGTGAATTTCTGTAGGTAATTCCTGTACCCAGTTCGCCTTTGCTGCACGCAACCATCAACTAACTCATCGTACTGATATTTCTTTTAACACATTAAACATGACGTGCATGTTCTAAGAGCAAATTATCTCTATGATTCTCGAGTTTTTTTTTACTACTGCATGCGGCTGATGTATGAACAATCTGGAATTCCCGAAAGGAAACGTGGTGAGAAACAAGGTTTTTCCGATTTCAACTGTGAAGTACACGGAAAATATGACTGAAACTTGATATATCGTTACTCTTTCATCAATGTTATATAATTTGATAACGTCTTATAGTCACTGACGAAAAATTTATGTCAAACTTGGTAACAAAATAATTGATTGTCAGTCAATGAAGTTAGAAAGAAAATCTCGGTTTTTTTAGAAACTTCGGAAGCAGTTTGCATAAGTGGCATTATTCATTCAACCTACAATATTCGATGGAGCCATTCGGTCCCCGTTCTATTATATCTTTGAAACATCAATATCGCTACTGTTTAAAATTTTTTTTGTCCCGTTGACCATCAGGATTGACTGATGAATACGGAAATCGATATACAATCCAATTATAAAGTTGACATGGCTTGTGGATCCTTTCAAATCAAAAGAGTATTGGCAGAAAATCCAACCCGGAAATATTTAATAAGGACTCCGGTCTAATGGATTTCCAAGTCTCTCAATTTGGCAGTTGAAAAAAAATTATCTCAGTACGTTGAGGTCACCCCTCGAAATTCATGTTTTCAATAATGCTCAGGTGATATTCCTGTAGACAGCTCAACGTATATATGTGCACAAGCTCAATTCAAAATTTACAGGAAGGTTTTCAAAATTACACAGAGCACATAGGAAATTATTTATATACATTAGGAAAAATCATTGAAAGTATGTAGAGTTCGATAGGCATTACATGACCTCAACAACTTAATTCAACATTTTGAGTTGAAATAGAGAAAAAGTTGTAGCAGCATCTGGCAAGCTCAACCCGGCAAGAATCTCGTCAGCAACTCCCAGCAAAAGCTCGACAAATGGCCATCGAATCGAGGTTTACCTAGGCATGAGAGGTCGACTACCCCACTACCCTGTATCATGGATATATTTTCCATATCATGCATGTTGAGTATCCTTGTTATATATTTGAAGTATGTGGTGACAATGTGGTTGGCTTTTGCAGGTCCTCGCTGTTCACCTATGCCAACGCCAAAGCACGCGGTGGTTGGTGCCAAGTACCGCGGTGCCATATTAATGTACTTTTGCGAGCCCGGTTTCGTGCTCGTGGGTAACGCCGAAATTTACTGCGACGGACTACAGTGGAATGGCAGTGCACCCTCCTGTCGTGGTATGAGTACATACATGACTCTCATATCATATATGAGTAGATCTGCGGAAACTTGCTCGCAATGTGTCTCAGCCTGTTGCCGCGTCTATACGCGTTCTCAATCGATTGTGCAAAACACGTTTTCTGTGTATTTTTTCGTGCTCTTTCCTAGCAAGAAGTCGAAAAATGTGAACTAAGGGTCACATTGTCAATTCCGTGTCCATCTCGGAACATGGTTCCATGGCCGTTAATACCGTCGCCAAATCGCGACTTCGAGCTGAGCTCTGATGAGATTTAACACGTAAAACTGTTTTCTGACTTTCTATATGTTTTAGTTATGACCCTCAATATGAATGAGATTACAAGTGAAAAAAGCCACCCTGCGGGCCTAGAAGTTCACTTTTGACTTTCGTCCATTTCTGAGTTTCTTCAGAGTAAGTTTCCGCGGATCCGCTCATGTATGTTACACACACATTTATACGCGCCAAAATCAGCTCAAATTCACGACGAGCGATCCAATCACGTAGCCGGTGTCATCATCATTGCTAAATTGCGCTATACACTGAGAGGAAGTATCTAATAGAATTTATAGGACTCCACGTCGTTCTGTGAAACAACAAACGCGTCTCGTGCCAAAAACTTTGTTCTTCAGAAAAATCATCCTGGACTTTGGCTTCACCTCAGGCTGGTGAACACTGCGCTTCCAGATCTCGTCGTGGAAATTCCGCGATTGCGGCACTCGAGTGCATAATCTGTTATTGTGAACTGCAATCAAACGATATTTGTCGCATGTCAAACATATTAAACTCCAAATTAAAGTGCTATCCATAGTACCCGCCAAAATGAATGGAACACGGATTCTTTCACTAAAACAGCGATTACTCGGACACCTTGGGTCTCGTGGGTCCACGGCAATTTTACAAAGAGCATTCAAAAGATCAGTAAAAAAGCTATCAATTCATGCCCTTCAAAATATTTTTTGACACAAAATTCATGGTTTTGATTGGCTCCGAAAAGTGAAAAATTTTTCATTTTAATCAATCATTGATCATTTATCGGGAAATTGCGGTAGCGTAAAAGTGCTTGCGGGATCTTGTAGCTCTTTTTCTACGAAATCATTTTTTGATACATTACTCTACGGTTTTTTATACCAACGAGGAGGAGGTCAGGCCTTCGGATCACGGATTCGCCTGAAACTGTGGGAATAGTCTTCTTTCAGCACAAAAATAAGATATCCAAAACCGCGCTTGCCAACGCTCAAGCGTTTTTGAGCTACAGGCTAAAACATATGCATTACATCTATATATATCATTTCTCCACATGTATAGATATACTGTAATGCATGGATCGTATGCTGTAGCTCAGAAACGCTTGAGCGTTGGCAAGCGCGGTTTTGGATATCTTATTTTTGTGCTGAAAGAAGACTATTCCCAGAGTTTCAGGCGAATCCGTGATCAGAAGGCCTGACCCCCTCCTTGCAAGTCACGAGCGATCAAGTGAGAGCAAATTCACACGCGTTGAGGGTAGCGGATACAAAAAAATGCGTAATCCGCGATTTCGACGTAAAATCTTCTCAAATTCATGAAATATGAGTCAGGTATGTTAATAAAATACATTCGAAACGACCTGGACATGAATTGATAGATTTTTTTCTCATCTTTCAAATGCTTTTCGTAAAATTGCTGTAGACCTAAGGACGTCCGAGTAATCGCTATTTTAGTACAGGAATCCGTGTTCCATTCATTTTGGAGGGTACTGTATCATACCACGTCATCGTTGCTTAAATATAATCTCATTTCATTTTATTATTCAAATTAAGGTAGTTGTACACCAAAATTATTCATCAACAGAATCTCTCGAGATTCTACAGAGAGATAGTTCTAATATCGAAGAGTACGTGTGCGAAATTCCAGAACGGCTGACCATCCCATTTTAGAGTATCGATCGTCACAATTTGACCAGTTTTGCACATTTTTAACATTGCGCTTATGGGGGCGGGCCCCAAAAACAGCACAAAAATGGGTCCAGCGCAAAACCTGATCAACAGAAAATGATGGGACTGCGAGAGATCCGAGTTTATATATCAATGAATCATATGGCCAAGTCTGGAGATGATGGACCACGTCGTTTTTCAGTAATTGTTCATACAAAGCGTAGAATGCAAGAAATGCGACACGTGATTTCGATTTTAGGGTAGTTAACTTTGGAAACCATGCCTGATTCTGTTCAAGGAGGCTTAGATGACCGTTTTCATTTGTTGTTTGATGGAAAAAGTGCAGTTATTAACAATAATAATAATTTCGAATATTTTGATGTGGGCAAAAAGTGAGGTTAAGTCTCTTTGACTCACGTAGTTGGTGTACAACTACCTTAAACTCTCCTTCAAAAAATTCCAGATTTCATAGTTAATAAAATCGTTGATATTTATACACATTGTATATAATATCATCAACAAAATTTATAAACTCGGGTTCATAATATTTGCTTCCAGCTCAGTAAAATCTGTTGCCATTCCAACAAAAACTATTAAGGATTCTGCTGGAGCTGTGGTGTTGACGAAATCAATAAAAATTATTTCTCAGTTAACTAATACTATTGGAAAATTTATCTCAGAATATTATATGAAGTTCTGTATGACCGATGATAATATGGTACATCTCTGATTTATTCAGCTCAGCTTGTCGACTCTCTCTCACGAACCCTTCAATTTTATTGGCTTTTCATACATTTGTCTCTGCATTACAGACTGAATTGACTTTTCGTTCATCGACTGCGAATGCAAGTACAACACGTACAAACTAAAGCCCGGACCGACATAATGGAATATGGAATCATGATGCTTTTCATCGTCACATAGTGAGAGTATATGTAGTACACAGCCCTCGAGAATTGTGCTCTAAAAGCACGTGGCCGTTTGCGATTCAATGTATAATTAGTAAAGCGCCATCCCTTTGGGAATGGGAGCGGCCAAGGCATATTATCGTTTTTCCTCGCTCGAGCAATTTCTAATTGTATTCTTTGAGACTGTAATTCTTAGCGCATCAAGTTGCAAAGTTTTGAGGCCAGGTGAGCTGCTAAGAGAAGAGAAGAGAGAAAGATAGACTTTCGTCGTATACAAGGCCCGTTTCAACTCGCAAAGTTGATTTAAAATATGAAGAGAGCAACTCAGGCAAAACTCCTTGAAGCTATTACAGACTTATTATTCCATATACAAAGGTGAGGCGCGACCCCAAAACTGGATAATGCTCAAGAGCCTGGATGGCTGGCTGGTTGGCTGGTTTTAGTTCTTCGCCGACGGAGATTAACGGGGATGGAACGGGGAGCGTTAATCTTTAAACAACACTGTCCTCTCTATGTTGATGAAATCCATCATCTCTTTAGAAGCTTGATAAATTTGCAGTGGTTCTCATCGATAATTTGATTAAAATGGCTCGGCGCTGACGTTAATTACTGATTGATAAAAGTCGCAATAGTAATGGTGATGATCTCGACTGATACTTTGTGAAGGAATATTATTTTTAATTCGATCGATGTTAGAGGGAGCTGGTCTACTTCGTATTGTGCAATCACGCTCGAAATTTTTTTCTACCATTTCAATTGAAAACCGTCGTATGCCGACGTAATCCTTGATCAAAAGAATCTCTGGACTTCATTTGCGTAGTAGACCAAAAGTACCCAAAGTTTCGGTTCCCTCTCTAACGTTTGAAAGTCCGGGTTGATTCCACGGACTAATTTTGATGACGGAGTCATCTTTCGGCTGGGTGCGTGAATCCACGCTTGCGAACTCTTGTAGACACGAAGCTGTTGCAAGATCTCAGCGTTACCTCGACTCTGCGCAAGGGCCGCGTAGGTATTAGTGTGTGCCTGCTATAGCGATACACACGCATGAGCCATGCATATATATATATATATCGGGCAGTATAAAATAATGCATCAGTTATTTTGGTGTAGCTTATGCACCGCGAGGTGCGCAATACACTATAATTGTATCTATAAAGACGTTTTCAGTGAATCGACTCCACCTTCTTTCGCAATCTACTAAATTATTACATACATGCAATCACAAAATGATTGAAAAGTCTAAGGCCTAGGAAAAATGTGAAAAGTCATGGTTTTTACATGATTTGTCATGACCTAACTCTATTTTCAACATGCGAGGGAGTTTTACAACATCAGGTCAATTCCAATTTTCTCAGAAGAAGAGTATTTTCAAGAGTTTTGAAGGAAATTCCTCGAGGTTTTGCGTAGGGAGAATGCAATTCGTCATAAAATGAGAAAAACGAGTGATACGTGAAATGATGCATAACGCAGAAAAGTCTCGATACTTTTTCTCTGCTTCCTGAGAAAAGTTGTCAAAATCGGGTATAAAACGTTGAGAATGATCTCTTGAATGACTCTTTTCCGAGCTCTTTGCTCTCTAATTATTCGACCAGACTCCGCGATTAAAACTCGAGCTTAGGGATATCATTATTATGGAGATCATCATTTCGACGAGAAATAGTTTGTCGATTAAGCATTATTCTAAATACTCGAGATCTTCAAATTTCAGCCATGCATTTCGATCTCCATTCAGCATCATCGTTGTCAAACCTTTTCTCTACTCCCTGATGGATTACCAAACTATAACGCGGTTTCACTTAGAGGACTCCGCCATCTATCGCGCGTTCGCCGGGACGCACAAATTTTTTTTCATTTTTTTTAGTAATAAAAAGTATACAAGAAGGAAGTTTCATCATTTAGAAATTAAGTCTTGCTCGATATTACTCTAATGAATACTGACGTTAAATTTGGGTCTCACATCAGCGCATACGTATAGCTATCGCCATATTATTAAGAACTTAACATTTTACTTTGTAAAAAGCCTCATTACATGTTTTTGTGTACTCTGCAGATTCAAATGCACTGGCTCCAACTTCTTGTGATTTCGAACAAGATGACTTGTGCTGGTGGGAGCAGGATCCAAGACACGACTTTGATTGGACAAGGCATCGCTTTGATACTCCAAGCTCGCACATTGGGACTGGTCCAACTCATGATCATACTCTTGGACCAGGCTATGATGGTAATGACATCATTACTAATTCTCAACTTCTCAGCTCCTTAACTATTTTCTACTCTTTCTTCACTTTTCTAAATATCTGTGAATATCCGCTATCCTCAAATAAGTCATGACAGATCTTGACTGTCTCGGTGTTTGACCAATAATCAAGCTCTATCATCAATAGAGTCATGTTGTAAGAAAAATTTTGATCGCAGCAATTATGAAACAAAAGGATATTGTCCTTATTCATTCGAATGTTTGGCAGAAAATACTTAGCATCATCGCTTCATGATACCTAATGTGGATATTTATTCATTTATGATGTCTCGTAGAGTTTCAACTCTTTATTGATGCATTTGATGCAACCTTGAGCTAATATACGAATCTTACCAAACTATACTCCTCCTGTTGGACCAAAATAAGATACTCTCCGAAATTCCAGGATACTATTTGTATATCGAGGCTTCTGGTCGACTAGTGAATGATACAGCCAGAATAATCTCCCCTCTCTACTCTGCCAATTTGACAGAATCTGGGTGTTTTTCTTTCTGGTATGAATTCGACCAAACATTCATTTTCTTTGAACAAAATTTTCACCATACAAACCATGATATTAATCATGCTCTTTCAGGTATCACATGTATGGTACTACAATCGGAAGTTTGAATGTTTATTTTAAACCAGAGTCAGCAAATAATTCGACTCTCTTGTGGTCCAAGCAAGGAGATCAGGGAAATCAGTGGCTTCGCGGCTTAATCAATTTGCCTACTGTAAACAACAGTTTCCAGGTACATTTACATTACATTCCAACGCACTGATTCACTCAACACCACACATTCAATCAATCAATCAATCAATAAATACAACATATTCGAATCCGTAGATCATAATTGAAGGAGTGCGTGGTTCTCAATATGTGAGTGACATTGCCATAGACGATTTAGCAATCTTACAAGGTGATGAATGCATAATCCATACTCCACCAACGACCGAGCCCTCGGAGAATGATGAAGGTCAGCATTCTAATCAGATCATCATTTGCTGTAAGTTGATATCGTATGTGTGATCAATAATTTTTTTCCAGTTGGAATGGATGAAGTGGAAAGAGTCAATGCGATGCAGTCATGCCGTGATCGGTGTGTCGATACCTTAGAAACCACGATGGTTCCAGAATTCTGGCCGTATCCAGATATTTGCCAGTGTACAATTGATTGTGCTGACACTGGATCTTGCTGTCCGGATTATGCCGAATTTTGTATATATGGTAGATTTTTTGTTCAAGTTCACCAATTCCAGTGCATAAATCGTGATGTTTTTGAACTGCCACTGACTTGAGCGTAATTTTTAGAGATCACGGATCCAGTCGAAACAGTTGTCCCTTCATCTAGTACAATGTCATCTCCAAACACACCAGTGTCTACAAGTGCCACCCCATCAACGGAAGTATCAACGCAGTCCACAACCATAGCAAGTACATCATCTACAACCGCAGAAACGCCAACGACCCGTGCAACAATTAAAACAACGAAACCTTCAACGAAAATTGATGCAATAACGAGTACCATAGTAAGCAGCACCACACCGAAAATAACGATTCGAACAACCGAGAAGCCTAGAACATCGAAAAAAGTATTTTACACCACAAGTACTACGACCGTAAGGACTACAACGAATGCAATTACCACGAAAAACGTAGACACACCATTTTTCGTGCCATTAAGCAGAACTAGTGCATCCAGTAAAGAGATACGCGCACAAGCTGATGGTGAGTACTCAAATAAACTTCTATAACATACATTAGATGATAACATTCTGAGGTTGTAGAGGAAGGTTCACAAGAACTCATTTAATCAATGTGTTGAGGTTTATGGGAGAAGTTTTTTTCTCTCGTGGTGAGCCACCATTCCCAAAAACTAAGATATGAAGTTTGGGATCAGTCATGGGATCCCTTGGAATGGTGAAATCGTGATCATTAGTTGGACGCAGAAAACGATTTCATTATTTTGACGAGGAATGCGGTTTCGGAATTCTCATAATAAAGTATCGTATAGTCCTGATCTTGGCGTGTGCGCTCGTGTCGAGATGTCACTGCTTTTGCACGAAATAACGGAAAGAAACCTCAAAGGATCTGTGTATTTAATTAAGAACACAATAAATATAAATTCTTGCCATTCGAATCTCAGATGGGAATATTTGGTATGGAAGATTTACTCATCTCATTTGAAACATGACATGAAGTCGTATAATACAGACGCACATGCATTCATCAAAAATTGACTCCTATATTTTTATATCCCATTTCTGAATTCTCACGCATCTGCTCATCAGTGCAAAAATGACTGAATATAATATCGCTACAATAATAGACATTCATCTATTTAAATCTTCCCCGATACTCGTGATTCAACCTCTGGCGCTTCTCCCATGCACTACCTTGAACTTGAAGAGGCAGACACAGATGAATACATATCACTCGAGTAAACTAACGTACTACAGCTTTTATCGTTGATTTTTCTGTCGAAATATCAAGTGGACGATAAGATATAAGATAGAAAGTGTTTCCTCTTCGAATTTTGTAATGAATCTAACATACATTTGAGGAATGCAAGATTTTCGAAATCTCGTCGTTTCATCTGATCCGTACCAATTCTTCCCGTATTTCAACACAGAGTCGATCGAAAAAAGTGCGAAGAGATCAAGGATTTATAAACAAATTCGTTCCATTCTAATTTGGAACTTCCGTGTCTAATGCGTTGAGGGAGTCGAACTAATTTAAAAGTTTGTTCTAGATCTAAAATTTGTTGGTCAAATTGGAAATAACTAACTTTTACTTGCTTAAATCCTACCCCGTTTGATGAAAACAAGTAATTTTTCATACTTTCAGAAAACGAGCTCTTGGATGAACAGAAAAATTGATTTTGAAAACCAATTCTTCTGTAAAATCAACCATTCGGATGGGTTCTTTGTTTTTTTAGAATGGCTATCTGTCAGAAATGATAACTGTGCTCAAGAGATAGAAATATTATCATTATACTGTCAAGCTTGAGGAGGGTTTTGAGCTTTCGCAAATCACGAGTTTAGTTCTATCCAAGAAACATGCACTCAATCCTATCTCCGAGATTTCCAAGCCCGAATGACCGTGCGAGCTTTGGATCGATATATTTTCACCTCAAGCCCGAGAGGAATCTGCTCTCAATGCAGGTTTCTTTGGTACGTTTGAAATCTTTGGCCCGAGCTTTAGCGAGAGAACGAGAAATTGTCCGGGCTCAATACTTACTTAGCGCGTTCAAGTTTTGATCTCACCCCTAATATGTATCTCAAAATTGAGTATATCACAGACAAGGGACCAAAAGATATTTTTGGTGACTGATCACAAATATATCCTCATCATTGTTGAATATACATTAATTTTTTAAAGGCGAACTCTCCTAGAAAATTCTTACTAATCAAATTTTACAGATCCACAAATCCCGGTTCAAGTTGCCAGGCAAAGTAAGGTGATTGCAACCTCCAGTGTATCGAAAATCATCGTCATCTCTACTGGTGCAACATTACTGATAGCACTGGCTACAATCGCTGCTCTGTCGGTTGTTCGAAGACGCAACGTGTGGGATCGAAGTTACAAGGGATCTGGTTTCTCAGAAGATAGTGATGTGCGATTTTTGACTTCCGATGAACATCTTGATTTTAGTATAGCAAAGCCTAGCAGAGAATCCGAGAAGGTATAGAACTTACCTTCGTCTTTCAGTGTGTTATGTGGTGAAATGAACTTTTCGCAATAATTCAAATGATATTTTTCATGTACTGATATTAAGCTTTTTTGTAAGGTAATGTAAGTTACGATAATTTAGTGATACAGGAGCGAGAGCGCAAGATTATATATGGATTTGGTATTTATTAGTCGGTATATGCATTGCGAAAATAATTTGAATCACACTTTATAAATGATCCATGACATCCCTCTGGTAAGGATTATTTCAGATTTTTATTTCCAATTTAAGACAATAGTCTTCGAGAAAAATTAATTTCATTTTGATTTAGAGTGTAATTTTGTCCTAGAATTGCAAAGACTGGTGCTGGAAATTGAAAAAAGGTTTTGAACGTACATACCTCGGTATATTTATCAAGTCACACTATTTCTGAAAAACTTCTTAACTGTTCTATAAAGTTTCGAAACAATCCTCATACGAATTTTTCCTTTCAAAGTCATGTTTGTTAGCCTGTTTCATGAAGATGTGCTTATTTAATATCTTAGAAATGTAAGTCTTTGATTCCAACTCATGATAATTCACGAAACATATCATCATGCTCTCGTTACAGAATCAGCGAGATTGCTTATTTTCGTGCTATTAATAAAAAGAAAGATTTTCGTCAGTCAGTTTCGTTTTTATTCCATTTATGATATAATAAGCTTATCACTATCATATCTGAGTCACTTAAAATACACATTCGTAAATGTTAGCGCTTCTTAGACATCGAAGCGATTCCAGGTTCATGATCAATAAGTGAGCTATCGGACGCGCTTATTTCAACTCACTGAAATTAATGTCAAGCCTCTTTCGTCTTAACGTTTAAAGTTTACAAAAAGTGAGGAGAAACACTTATACTTATTTTAAACTGTAAGCTCATCAGCCAAACAAACACTGATTTCTTGGAACATGCACTTTTGCATGTCTATGGATTTTGGATAAAAACTCAACTTAATCACGCATCACAGATGTACATAAATGTTGAATTACTCACAAGCATTACTCTATGAGTGAACAGAGTGTTAATTCGCAAACGAAAAGTACAATCTTCTGTGCACAAATGCATAGTTTCATTGATCACAAAAATTATCGGCATGCATGGATGCATACCTGAAAAAAGAAGGTACAAGTGATTTGAGTCAAGTGGCAATGTCACATTTACGTGCGTTTCAAATGTCCACTCTTCACACGTAGTTGGTCAGGAGTCTTTGAACAACTAGCTCAAACCGAGGCTCAAACGGCTGTCAGTGCAGTAGTTACGTTTGAAATCCCATGTGAAACTACAGATTCACACACGTGTATAGTGTACAGCTTACAGAGCGCTTAGCTTTCATAGCCATCGCTTTGTGCAATCACGCAAAATGGAAGTCTCACACAAGGTCTTGATCAGTCGACAACGAAACCGTCAAACATTTCGACGGTCGTTGTGCCCAAGAACGACATTAACGACGTCATCAAGGGCTAGGGTAATACGGTTCTGGTCGATTGATTGTACCCCAGAACCAGATAACCTTAGATGGATTGTGTCTGACAAAAAGTACAAAAGGCCTATTCGCAGTGAACCTCTTATAGTCTCCACTACGATCAAGTATAACACTGGTCGCTGCTGCTGCCTCAGTGCCTCGTTCATCAACCGACATCTCAACCTTATGAATCACGTCATCAGCATAGAGTCCAGGATTGCGAAGTCCTGCACCATTTCTCAGTTCATCAACGCCAAAACTGGGCAAGTTTTGCGCATTCAAGAAATTCACAAATTCTTGATCTATTGGCCTAGTTGCCTGTCTTGCACGACGTATTCTACCTCCACTCATACCATCACTCAATGACATTTTGTGATTGTAGTCTGCCCACCATCGGCTTACTGAACGAAGTCGAGTGCCAGTTGGAGCTTCGTAGTACCTGTTGTAGTCGGGATACATGAAGTCCTTGTTTACTAAGTAGTATGTCTTTTGGGTATCCTGATTGACGGCAATGCTGCCTCTACCAAGACCACTAAATTGCGATTGAAAGTTACTAGGTGCTGGTTGCGGCTGTGGTACTTGCTGGAACTGACGCTGTTGGTACTGAGGAGGATTCTGAGACGCCTGAGGAGAATTTTGAGGCACCTGCGGAGGAACTTGAGATGGTTTAGGTCGAGGATCACCTTGGCGACCGGGAGATAACAGACTGAGATCCGCGCTGCTTGGATCGAACAGCGAGCCTAGACCAAGAGCTTCCAAGGCTGGCTGCATTCTCAAGGTGCTTGACAACTTCATCTTTGGATAGCCTATTATGCACGAGACATTTTTCATCTTGCCAATCAGATCGTCGATTAACTCGGGGTTGAGACGCCGCTTGAGATCTCGAAGGGCAGCTGTGCCTGGCTCATTAGGCAGGATCGCGTACATCATGACCTGGAATGTCAAAACCCAACTGATTAGATTATTTCGTCATGAATTTACTATAATTCAAGATACATCTTCCGGACTATGAATAGTCCTGATTGGACAATTATTTTGAGCATTTGCTTTTGAGAACCAATCAGTATCAGGGAAATCCAAATGCGTTGTTTCTTGATTTGAGTTCAATATCAGGGAGCTTTTTCACTGTACCCTGTAGTTTTTTCCGAGATTTTTTACCCCTCGCTCCCCATGATCACGTTCAACAAATATGAGCCGCCCCAAAAACGCCACAATTGCCCTCAAAATTTTCGATACTTCCAAACAAACATTGCAGAGATTTCCTTTGAAAATATTCTCAATCTTATTTGACGACTGAGTAACAAGTTATCGTATCGCTCATAAAACCAAAATTGATTAAAACTCATTGGATAAGTATCATCAACAGTAAACGAAATTTGCATCTGCTCCACTTCCTCTGAGTGATTCAGCATGCACTGATCTACCAAAACCCGTATCTATCCATTGGCGAGAAAGCGTGTGTGGAACATGATATGATCTAATTGACCATCTAATGCGACCGAACGATGGTTAATTTGATGGTTAATCTGATAGGAATCTAATCCGCAGATATGAATACGAGGCCAGGACTTTGGTTTCCCTCACGAACTGAAGATAGATCGTCGCCTTGTTTTTACGCAGGTGTGTTATTTAGACGAAAACTTCCCCGATTTCTGAGTTTGAAAACGGAAATATCCAATTTTGTTTTGAGATTATTAGCCCGAATATATCTCACATACCGAACGGTTCACTGATGAGCAGTATAAATATGCCCGAAATTGAGAATTCATCAAATTGGTTCGATCAGTTGCCATGGATAAATGAGTGGTTCAAAGATAAAGTATTATATCGGACCCTAATAATCATTAAATCATTGTCGTTTTCAAATAAATTCGATCAGTCCATCGCACTCACCTCTAATCCTTTGTACGGGAACCCAACAATTTTCAAACCAAGGTTTCTATCTTCGTAGAATGGGAAGGAACCACCATTAAACATCATATCAACGTACACTTTACTGCCATCGGTTTCAAATTCTCTCCTAAAAATTGAAAAAGTGTCCAATATTTACATGAGGATTCTATAGTTGTCTACATTGATTTTAAAGTAAGAACGTCGCGAACCTTTTAGTATTGCCTTCCATAAAGTATTGATTCCATTCGCCGTGAAAATACATTGCAGATAAAATTATCACATCCGTAGTCGGGTTTGGTGGATCCGTGAGCATATGATTGATTTTATTCATGGTCCGATTGCTCACCCATTCATTGATGAAATTCTGTGCTCCCTTACTATTGTGAGAAAAGTCGACGTTGATGGTCTCACTCTTATAGACTTTTTCACTAACTTGTTTGAATTGTTCTCGAATTGGGTAGCCATCCTATGAAAAAAGACGAAAAATATTATTAAATGATTGATCCAATTTAGCGAACACTAAAGATTCTTGGCATTACCTCTACAAAAGTTCCAAAGGCAAATTTACACTGCGGTAGAGTCGAATTTTCTGATCGAATCTTGTCAGACTCTTGAATCATGAGCCCAAATATACGATGTAGAACTTCCGAGTGTTTAGAAATATCTATACCAGATTCAACGCCCAAAATTCTGGTCAACTCATCAAATGTTTGACCACTGGAGGCAAGAAGAACCATTGCCAACGTAGTCGTTAGACTAGCAGGTGAGAAAAGAAGATTGTTGAAACCAGCATTTGTCGTATTCTCGAGAGCTTGATCTACGTCGAGTGTAAATTTGGTGATTCCTCTCGATATGATGTTCATCACCTGTGATAGCGAAACCAGTTTCTTCATTCAGTTTTGATGTGAGTCCTTGTATTAATCAAAAGTTATCGTTCTTCAAATGAAAATAATGTTCAGTACGTTACTCGTGATCGTCCAAGGAAATGATATTTGCAGTTCAAATTTGAGTTATAGAATATATTACCATTGAATTTCATGGAAAAATCGTGAAAAATACCTGGATGAGTTCAAATTTCAGACCACCATCAAGCTTTCCAATATTTCTCGTGTAATTTACGAATGAAAATGAGTCATGAGGATTTTGATGGATATCATAAAAAGTTCTAGTCCGAGTAAGTTACAAAAATTGCTTCAAGCCGGTTTTCACTCATTGTGAATGTATCAATCGATGATGTTGACCAAATAAAATGTATCATTTGGCGTCAAAGTGTACTAAAATTGTGCTACGTCGAATCTGAACACCAAATTCGATGATAAAATGTTGCTCTGCCGAGCTTCTGTTGCTGCTCTTCGAAGTTCAGTTTTTGATATCTCTCATATACCAATTTCAGAAGATGCTAACACGGTCAAGGTGTGTAATAATGCATACAGTTAAGATTTCAGAGTGAACATGCGAAATTCACGAATTTTATCGACTGGTTGAAAAATAGTGTGCCAAGTTTTCATCTGTAATACACACACTGTAATGCACACAATCTTCAGTACGAGAAACTATTCTAGATTGATCATGAGATGAGATTACAACTTTCCAAGCTTTTAAATCGAGTAGTTGATCGTGTCTCCCAAGTACTACGTCAAATGATGGACTAACAAGGCGGGGGACCCACCAAGTGCGGTCACCAAATCTCACCAAACTTTTTTCACAGTCTCGTACTACCTAGAATATGAAGAATCCAGAGTAACTCCGTCAAATGGACCTTCTGTCCAGAGCTACAAACAAAAATGTTAGCGTTGCCAGTGTATTTATTAATATCACTTTTGAACATGGGCCCATATGGGCAATGCTAATGTCATAGGCTGTAACTTTGGACAGAAGGACCATTTGACGGAGTTACTCTGGATTCTTCACATTCTAGGTGGTACAAGACTGTGAAAAAAGTCTGGTGAGCTTTGGTGACCCGCACTTCGTGGGTCCCCCTTGTAAGTGTGCCTTTTTTTGATGATGACTTTTCAAAGAGATTTTGATACTAACTTCATTTCAATTTGAAAATGAAATACACCTGCTCGTTGGATCAGAAAGGCGGGAAAATTGAAGGTTGATGGAATATAAAAATTTTTGTGGGGTTTGATTCTTTGTGTCTCCATGATCGCTCTCCAACAAGAACCGAAAAAATCCGTTGGATTCTAGAATGAAGTCGATTCTTTGATTTTTCTATTATAAAAGCCAGGTGAAGAATAGTCTCTGTCGCGGTTTCTTGCTTTTTTGTGATGTTTCCATTATAGGTCGGAAGGAATGAGTTTTATCGAAAAATGTGCAGAGTAATCTTTTGTAGACTAATCGATAATTTGCAAGATGTAACGTATTCACATTCACGAAAAAATTATGAAGAGCAGCTGTGATATTCTCGGATAAAAGAAAAATATCGCAGAAACTTGATGAATTCGGTAATCCGCATAACTTACTTCGAATAGTTTCTAATTTTTAAATAATTGCAAACAATTTTCGGATCAAATCATCGAGTTAGCGCGTCGCGCAATGAAATTTCCAATCATTCGAGCTCTTTCACGTCTCGAAACGCACGATGTTTTTTGAATGTTTTGAAAAATTGCAATCTTTTCGTCGCTGCTGCATCATAGAACTCACGTGGCCATGAAAGTCTGCCATTTCCCAAATCATTCAAAAAATACCATGAGTTTCGAGAGTCGACAAAGCTCAAATGATCAGACATTGTATCGCGAAGCGCGCTATCTCATTGATTTGATCCGAAAAATGTTTGCAATTAATTAAAAATTATAAATTATTTGAATAAAGCTTTGCGGATTACCGTCGATGGAGTAGTAAGCAGTACGGACTTGCCTTAAATGTTTTAAACTCCCCACGGTAGATCCAATTCATTGTAGATTATCTACAAGATTATGTGAGCACTACAATCTTCGAAATACTATTCCACACATCATCCCTCCCAACAGGTGATGGGAAAACCACAAAAAGGCAAGAAACCGCGACAGAGACCATTTTTTTCCTGATTTTCATGATGGAAAAATCGAAGAAGCGACTTCGTTTTAAAATCCACCGTCCAGTTGTTTTAGTTCTTGTTGAGAAATTATCATGGACACAGCCAGAATCCAACTTTACAAGAACTTTAATATTTCATTAACCTTTGACTTTCCGCCTTCCCGACCTGTCTTGCGTGGATTTTCACACGTCGTGAGAAATTTTTTTGTTGACTGATTGCCACTTGAACTAGCCATCCTGGTAGATACTAGCTGAATGATCAAATATCTGATATGGATTCTAACCGGAAACTGATTACTCAATACCTCAGAAGTTATCCTAAACCATAAATGAAAGCACCGATCATAAAGCTATTCTTACATGAATCCTCCACTTTGGTGGTAGGAAGGAAGTATAAATTTTTCCCTGTGCTCCGATCTGTTGGCCACCAGGCTTTGACTGGTGATTCGGGGAACTCAATCCAGAACTACTGGTCAGAAGCTCATTAGAACTCAATTTTGGAAGTGGTGGTGGTAACATTGCAGAACTTGGCTTGGGTACAAAAGGTGGACTTTTTTCATCCTCTTGACGTCTGGGTACTTCCCACCCGGGCATCTGCTGCTGTCTAAGTGGCTCGGGAAGGTTGTCAGGAAAGTATACATTCTCGTGAGCTCTGACGGAGCTTGCAAGCTGCACCACCATACACAGTAGCAAGCACTTCATGATTGATACACTCATCCTCTCTTTCGGTGATGATTTGGATAATGCTGTCGGATGTTCGCTGCTCCTGCAACTGGATAATTTTGGAACTTGAAATACAATTAACAGGGCTCGCTGAACTTCAAGATAAGGAGGAAAACTTCATGGAATACACTCATAAGACTTGAGCTTCTCGATTCGACTACAGATTTTTGATCTAACTAACTTTTGACTCATGGAAACACATGAAAATAATGAGAAACAATTGTTATCAACTGAATCATTTTGTGGAATTTCAAGAGACATGAACATTTTCTTCTGTTCATGAGAAAATATTATATCGCTCTCCTTACGGAAACATCGTGTTTCCCTCGGTCTACGCAGACGGATAAACGCAGTTTCCGTACTCAGGCGATGAAATAGCTTATGTATCTCGTGCGGAAAACGATTTCTTCACAAAACAAGTACTGGACGTCGGCGAAGCCGATCTTTTCGTAACGAAAATGCGTTTTCCGCAACTCGGTACATAATATCGTCGCCCCCGAAGAAGAAAAACACCTCCCATTGTTCTCCCAATGCATTCTTAAATGGGGACGTGTTTTTCTTCGTCGGGGGCGACGATATATATTACTTTCCATGGTGGGCTCCGAAAGCTTCCAAGAGTTCCTCAGAGTGCTCCCAGAATGTCATTTTTTTGTATCCAAGAAATAACTTTCGGAATGTTTTGGGTACCACTGGAGGTTATTTTCACTTCGACGAACGATTTACACTTCCGACAAAACCGAGCTACTTCAGAACAATATCCTGGAAATCGCATCCTGGGTTACCAAAAAATTCCAGGCCATAGTCTAATTTGATAACGAAAAGAAACCGTGACGTATCACGATCGTTATTAAGCATTTTAGCGGATTTTACCGTACACTTGACGCATATGTGTTAGACCGAGATGCAGGATGTGCTTCCTACGATAAAACGGAGCGCGCAAAATTGTTCCAACACGGTTATCCACTTTGAAGCTATTGTACGATCGAGGTATAAGTAAGTAATTGGCCAAACGAAGACGAGGCCTCGTACTTTCGCAAGAGACAAACGAGTGCGGAACACCTGCGCTGAGTCATCTGGCAATTCATTTTCAAAGAACAACTCTGTACGCCTTAATTTTATTCTTTTTCATCCTCAAGCTCGCGGCTCATACTTCAAAAGAGCCCAGACAATTTTGGACGCGTTATACGCAAAAATGATGACGAAGGAGAGCGAATTCCCATTCAAAAGGCGAACTGTATAGCAGTGGGAATCCCGACAAATTCTGAATGGGATTCTCGTAGAACATTCATGAAGATTTAGCATCTCGATGACCTCTAGAAGATTCCGCATTTATTATACTAAAAAATCACTCGTCACACGTGGGGTACGGAAATTCTATATGTCCCTGGTGACCTTTCAAATATTTCAATGCTAACGTCCAGTTCATACATCAGGTCGAACAATCGAGCGTTGATTTTCGATCCCAAGGTCTGAATAAAGATGGAATCGCATCGCCCATTGTATGGCAACCAGCATTCACGAGTGTATATAGTGTTATCGCGTCTAGAGGATTGACAAAATCTATGCTAATCTAGCGATCGAGTATTCAAGACGAATTGCTCGACGGTCTATTTTTATCTTTTTCTACCTTTCGTGCAGCTTTTTTTTCTTACTCCAGGAGCCTTTGAAAAAACTGTTCGACCGAAGAGATCAAAATGCGACGCGTCAGATTCATTCGTTCGAATCCTTTTGACTGAGACAAACTCATTTGCAATGTGAAAGAGATCGTTCTATTGTGATGATGATGATGATGACGATTCTGAGTGTTATGTCGTCGTCGAATCGTCAAAGCCGTTATGTCGTTCGTCTACAAATGTGATGTGGGTGGAGAGGTGAAAGAGAAAAAAATGAGACGCAGGAGGTGAAATTACACGTAAAGAATACTGATGAGCGCTACTCGGAATAAATTTTGTCGTAAGATAGTATTTTTCAAACACACGGTGTACTTTTGTGGAGTGGATAATTTATTTGATATTCTAATTTTGCAAGATTCAGCGATTGGCACTGACAATCGAAAATTTTTTCCCTTATGAATCTTTATTGACTGGATGATTTGAGCGTCAGGATAAGGCTTAGATTAATGCAATGTACGCATCCAACAGTATCGTGAAATAATTTCCTGGTAAAACCCAGTATGAAGACTGTTTCAAACTTATAAATTACTTGCACGTACGATTCTGTGATGAATTTGCCCGTATTATCATGCTTCTTTCACTCTCAAATCGGCTCACAAATCAGTTACTCTACGTTCATACGTTGAACCTTATCTACTCGTTTCAGATAGAAAAATGTTGAAAATGAAATTTATTCTCATAGATTGATTACATTGATTTGCATTTTGATATTCCCCGTATCAGTTCAAATGAAGTGGCACTAAATTCCTCAATTGGATTTAAACAGTTGATTTGTAATCATATGTGTGAATTCTGGCCGATGGCCTTGAAAGCGCCTTATAAAAATATAGAAGTGAAAAAAATCTTTAGGAAGCTCTATATTTATTGGCAATGTCTTCCTGATTACACCCAGATCACGAAGTTAAGTCAAAAGTGAAAAATTCCCAGGGAAAACTATTTTGATTTAGAAATTTGACAACAGAGATAATCACAAGCTCTCCTCGTTTTAATTGTAGATGAAATAAATCAAGTAAGCTTGATCTGCCAGAGTATTTGGCACTCGTTTGACACTTGAAATTTTTGTGACGCATGGAATTTATCGATCAAAGAATCCGTCTGCAAACATGAATTTCGAAATAAAATCAAAATACATGTAAGATTTATTCAGGGCATGTATTTGAACGACAAAAAGGATTTGTCTGATCGTCTTGCTGGAATCCGATTAATTTGAGATCTCGATATCAGGTATTCCCGGAAAATAAATCGCAATATCGATGAGCGATGCATCATACATCATGAAATCATCAGCTTTACTCATGCTTATATTACATTTTTTAATTGAAGAACAATCGCGTTTGGAATTATGACACCGACCAAGTGCATCATAAAATTCAAACAAAACTTGAATGTCTGAAGATAATTAACATAATCCGAGTGATATGTTGAGAATAAAAATATGCCTCATAGGCATCAATAATTTAATTAATAATAATTTACGATTCGACGATAAAAAAGTTGCTTTGTGCAAGGATATAAAGCATCATGGTAAGTTTCCACTTCCATCACAACGTAATTGATACCATTTGTATTTTCTGTTACTTTCTTTTGGATTATCAAAAGAACGTGTATGCAGATCATAACTCTTTTTTTGGTCTGATCATTTGAGGCACTTGTAATAACAGTTTGGATCACTGCACGATTTGTGTTGATAAATCAACCTCGATGAATTCATGACTTCCACCTTTGATGGACACATCGCGGGTTTTCATATTTAAGTGAAACAGAAAATATGACTTTAACGCGGGAAATCATTGAGTCAGACCTCAAGATGGTGTATTGAATAAAGATACGATCCTTTCAACTTATCTCCTCATCGAACATGAAAGATTAGATGATCGTTGTCGAATATTTTTCATCAATTTGATGACTTTCCCAAAAAAGGATCGCGGTGTTCGTTTCTCGTTTTATGTTCCTGAGTATATGTTCCATAGCCTTTTGCGTCCTCATCAACTTCGTGTTTGAGTTTTCCTAACTTCATAGCCAGAGGATGAGATTTTGTTCGTCTGATTGATAATATCTGTCATCAGAAGGAGCCTTCGATTGATGTTTATTGGTCCTCTCTGGTATAGGTGATTTTAGCCTAGCAAGTAAGAGATAAAGGTAAAGCTTTTTTGGTTGAATAGATCGTCCGGTTTTTTTCGGAAGAAACTCAATTTTATGATTCTATTCAAGGGCCCAGAACTGTTTGAATGGTAGTAGACATTTCTTATTCAATGCTTCGGCATTTTTCCTCAAAAACTTCACTTCTTTGGCGGAATTTCTATTTTGGTTTGTTAGCTTTTGCAATGACTTCTAGTATTTTTGAAGCACTCCTCAAGACTTTTTTTTGGGGAGTAGACAGACTGGTACAAATTGATGACAAAGCTTATGACCAGCTCATTGAATATTTTGACAAATTTGCTGCGAGGCCAATTTTTCAAAATCTGACTTCGGTCATGAGTTTGACGCTTGTACTGCGACTCAGTTTCCACAATTTCGTAAGGGCAATTCCTGTTTTGTTGTAAATGTTGTCCTCGGCCAAGTGAATCACTATATGAGAGATTTCTATTGAGAATACACGAGTCGATAAAGATTAAAAAATTGAAAAACGCGGTATCCACCGGTGTAACCTGTTGCCGCCAACATGTTGAATTCATACAGAGGTCCTTACTAGCGATCCTCCAGGTAGGATCGCTAGTCCTCACACTCAAATCGGAAATCGGTATAGAGGCCACCTGTGTCTCAATCTACACCGGCACATTATATCGCAATATACGCACTTTTTGGCAGACATTAATTAAACCTGATTGCCAACACGTGTGTGATTCAGTGAAAGTTTGACAAAAATTACCAAGCTATCCAAACACTGGCTTTCTTTTTTCCCCTCACCTTCAATATTCAAGTTCTCGCACATTTGAATAATACCATCAATGTCAACCGTCTGGTGTTGCAACTCGCACTGAGATTTGTGAAACGATGATATGACCCAAGTTCGTAGGCAAAAAAAAGTATATAAGAGCTTGTCTGTCGCGACTTACACTGTTATATCTAATTTGAGAACAAGTATGTATATATGTATGTACATTCATCATCAACAACGATCGGTTATGCGCGCAATCGAAATCACTCAAGTGGGGGATCATCTCGCGACGCAAGGATAAGTACATAAAACTTGCGATCGGTAACGATGGTGGCTGGGTATACGCAGCTGCTGCGGGCCATTGATACACATATATCACACATCTCGGTATGCCTAACGATTCAAGGACGGTTTTCGAGACACTCCCGGATTTCACTCGCAAAATTTTAGCATTCGACCGATGTGGGTCAAAATTAGTTGTGCATCGAACACTTTGTGGATTTCAATCCTGGAAATTAGTTTTAAACTTACCGATCGAAGTCTGAGGAAACCGATGGATCGATATTTTTGATATACCGATATTCTTCAACTTGATGAGATTCACAGTATTGTTAAACCTGGTGCACAATTTTTATATAGTTTGTTTTCAAGTGTTGATGGTCATCGCTGCATCAAAATGCGGTGCAGCGGAAAATTCGATTCCCGCACCACGTGAATGAGAATTTATAAATTGCGGGGAAAATCCCAAGCGCTAGGTAGGTATATATAAACCGCGCGCGCGACTCGCGGCAACGCAACTGGCTTGGTACCGATGAGCTGCACTCGTATTTACCGCGCTCAGACATTCTCAATGATGGTCCCCCACTCCACACACTATTATTTCCACGTTGAATCGAGAGCTTCGATTGTATCATAAAACGCGAATCTAGCTGTCGTTCGCGAGTGTGAGTATCTATCTCTCTTTATTCTGGTTCGGATCTAATCCATGCTAACCGATAGAGCGCAATTTTATTATTTTTTTTTTAACTTCTTGGCTTGCCTGGGGTGAGTATAGCCACCCCAGCTGCCACTTCCAACCAATATTTGAACGGAAACTTGTCATTTCTTGGGTCAATAGGGGTGACTTTGGCCACCATGGAACGGTCGGCTTAATTTTGTTGTTCAAACCAGGGTGGCAATTCTGAAATTCATCGGCATAACTTTATAAGATTTCCATGTTCTGCATCTGATGGGCTCATTCGTGATCCGAGGAGAGAATACCAGTTTTAATGTGGAAAAGTACAAAAATTTGTCGGTGCTCAACGAAGGTGGCCAATGTCACCCATCAGGATGCCGGAGTAATTTGGCCACCCTGTTTTTTTACAATTTTCAAGAATGCAAATAAGTGAAATTGAATTCTCAGAGCAGAATTTCAAGGAGGACGTCAAGACACGTTCAATAGCTACCGATGCATACATGTTTGGTCGAAAAATCACAATGAGAATTCGATTCAGAAGCTCGAAAGTGGCCAGCGTCACCTTCATTTACGGTGAATGTTGTCGGTTCCATTACACAAATGAAAATATTAGAAAATCTTCAAGATACGTACTCGCGAGCTATCGTTCTGAGGATAGTGTGATGAATGGATATTGCATGGAGAGAATGCCTATAACTAGCACGTTTTTTTCATAGGGACAGAAAATGTCAAGAGCAACGAGTTGATACTCCGTTCACACTTGGTCAGAGCAATTTGTGCATCGTTGGGAAGTTCCCCACGCGTGGTTCTATTGCACCTTGGGCTTTTCCAATTCGCAGGAATTCTGATATCAATGTACTATTCTCACGTCGATTACCATCGATTACGTTATGAATCGGTTGAATAGTTAATTGAATTGCATGCCTCTTGGCTTAAGGATCCACGAGTACAATAGTCAAATCGAAAACAATGTACATCTTACAGGTGTTGCAGATGATTTTCTCGTACGTTTTTCGAATAGAACCGTATACAGTGGTCCCGAGAGGAAATTGAAAGCTGACAGGAGAGTAAGAGCAAGGGAGGGGGGCTTCAGGGGACCTGGATTGTGTAAATCCATGCGCTAGCAATTACAGTTTTGCGCACAAGTACTGGATATAAATGTGTGAATTGAAGTATATTTAGATCGAAGAAGCCCATCTGTCGGAGCACCTCCACATCCGCGTCTTGGGCCTTATGGTGTTTCTTATAACGGACTGAGCTTTAACTCTAAATCAAAACAATGACAACTATTTATTGGCAGTATAAATAGTACAACGAATACGGCTTGCAGGCAACTTCAAATCAAATTCTTGATTGAATACGGCCTTCTCTCAGCAACAGCGAGCACACACACATGCTACTCAATATATCACATTCATCTACGTTTGAATAAAGAATATGATAATGATAATAGTAATTATTGTATCACAAATCCAGTTTATACATCTGGGTTGGATTATTCTACGTGATCTTTCCAATGCATGTGTTTTCTTTACAACCAAACTAGTTTTATTTATAGATTTTTAAATAATTATTGGATCACAAGTTTAGCCAATGACTATTGCGGTAGAAGATCGAAGAGAAAATCTGATGTTTGCGTAGATTAGCCGAGATCTGCGGAGAAAAAACAAAACTCATCAAACCTAGGAAGAATTCACAATCCCGAATAACCGGATGTTCGCACCGAGGATTCTGTTGGGGGAAAATGAAGCTCTAAAACCTAGACAGGCAATTAAATCCACAAATGCCCGGACGCTTGAACCAGATATCCTGTCAGGGCGCGCATCTATCTGAAATCCCAGGGAAGAATTCGAACAAGCAAATGCCCGGATGCGACTAGATATTTTGCGGGGGAAGAACGAACCTCAAAATATAGGGAGGCATTATAACGCGCAAATGCCCGGATGTTCGGACAGATATTCTGGGGGAAACAACGAATCCGAAAACCTAGGAAAACATCCAAACCCGCGAATACCCGGATGCTTGGACCTAAAGTCGAGCCAAAAGTTCTGTCGGGGGATCGGCCCCAAAATCCTGATGCTTTATGTTCTGCAGGGTAACAACACGGATCCCAAATTTTAGAAAGCCAATCGAACCCGTGAATTTCCGGATTCTCCGATCAGAAATCCTTCCGGGGCGTGCAACAATCCGCAATTTCGAGAAAGCAATCGAAACCGCAAGTACCCGGATTCCCGGAACAGACTTTCGGCGGGGTGAAAGTGCCCAGCTAGGACGATGCGTTCCCGGAACGTACCTCAGAAGATTCCCGTGGGAACCAGGGAACGTTTCAGCCAAGAGACTGTAGACCGTAGGGGCGCCGTTGTGGCTACGTACGAATGTCCGCAAGTGAAACCGTTCCTCACAGGTTGTCTCATGATCACCGGAACGTTTCATACGTTTCCGCATAAGAATTGTTAAACAAATAGTTTTCAGTTACTTTTTCCCTGTTGATTCTTGTCCGGTAGATTTCTTGCCTTATCCATGTTCTAGTCCAGCTGGCGGGATCGCATCCATGATCTGCGAGTGAACACATTTAAGGTAGTTGTACACTAAAATACCAAATATACCAGCATGTCACCAAAGTTGGTGAGAACTTAGTTCAAGTGTGAATGAACATCTGTGCAAAACTTTAAGATGATTGACCGTTTTGTTTCAGATGAGGTAGTCATGGGAATTCTTCAATTAACATTACGCTTATATGGGATCGACTGTGAGACTCAACAGAGCAAGGACTCCCATATAAGCGCAATATTAAAAGTGACGAATTTTCACGGCTACAGGTCCGAAACAAAACGGCCAATCATTTAAAAATTGTCCACAGGTGTTTATTAACACTTTAACTAGATTCTCACCAATCTTGGTGACACTCTGGTATATTTTGTATTTTAGTGTACAACTACCTTAAAAAACCAATTTATTTATTCATGTAACGAAAAAATTTCTAACTTCTTGGTTGCACGAGCAACGAATAAGAAACCATCAAAAAACTATTATGAAACCACGGGAACGTTCCGGCGATCATGAGACAACCTGTGGAAAACGGTTTCGCCTGCGGACATTCGTACGTAGCCGCAACGGCGCCCCTACGGTGTACAGTCTCTTCGCGAACGGTTCTCTGGTTCCTATGGAAATCATTTGGGGTGCGGAAACGCATCGTCGTAACTGAGTGAATTCTTAAATCTTAAGAATCGTGTCGCAAATCTGGAAATGCCCGGATGCTCAGATCAGATTTATTCAGTCGGGTCCGGGTTTTTGCGGGTTTGATAACCCTTTTATAGATTTTGGGATTCGTTATTTCTACGCAGAATATCTGCTCCGAGCATCCGGGCATTTGCGGGTTTGATTGCCTTCACAGGTTTTGGGATCCGTTCTTCTCCACTGAATATCTGGTCTGAGTTTCCGAGTATTCGCGCGTTTCATCGCGATACTAGGTTTTAGGATGAGTTGTTTCCCGTAGAGTACCTGGTCCGATCATCCAGACATTCGCCTGATTTGATTGCCTCCCTGGAAATCCGGATTGATGCGCGCCTTGCAGAATATCTGGTCCGAGCATCCGGGTATTTGCGGATTTGGTGAGATGAGAATGGTAACATCTCTGATTGGATTAGGCTTACATCGGGGGTCCCCCAAGGCAGTGTTTTAAGCCCACTTTTATTCGCAACTTTCATAGACGATCTTCTCCTAGTGCTCTAACTTCCCCGGTTCATGATCTATGCAAACGACACCCAAATCTACATACACTGCTTTCCCAATTGCATTTCGGAAGGCATCCAACAGCTTTCTCAAGATGCACTCTCCGTAACAAGGTGGTCAGAGAGACATGAGTTGACCCTAAATTTTGACAAATCAGTTGTAATGGTCCTTTATAGTGCTGCATATCCTTGTAATATTGATATTTCGACTCTTCCCAGGATCACAATTCGAGACAAAGAACTTCCATACGTGATGCAATGCAAAAATCCAGGTCTGCTCGTGTCCCCGGACTTATCATGAGAATGTCAAGTGAAAGCAGCTGTCTCTGAAGATCATAGGTCACTAGGACTCTCAAATTCTATAAGCATGCTCTCTCGCGTGATTTACGCAAAAATTTGGTTGAATCACTCATCTACCCAATTTTTAACTACGCGTACATCGTCTATAACGATGTTTCGGCAGGCGAAAATCTTCTTCTTCAGTGGGGTTTGAATGCGTGCGTGAGATTTGTTATGGGCAATTTCCCCTTCAAAGGGCACGTGACCCCGCATCGCTTATCTCTGAAATGGTTATCTGTAGCTAGGATCACTTGCCTTCAATGTCATCGCGAATAAAATCCCGTTTACATCACCAGGTATTTCTCGTTACTCGCAGAAAATCCCGTCATCAGACGTTCGAAAAGAAATGCTGGTCAACCGTTCCTTTTATCCACACCACGAACAGAATCCCTCAAGAATTCCTGCCTCTACAAGGCATCAGAACTCCTCATCATCTTACAACATATTCCACTTGAGCAAAAGCACGCAGTGTATTGCAAGACAGAGCTTTTTGAAAAACGCTTAAAGGCGGATAAGAGTGAATGGACGACTCGAGTACTCAATGAAGGCATACTTTGAGCATATAAGGATTATCCAGATTGTACAATTTCATTATGATGCCAACATTGCAAAGGTGTAGCTCCTAAAACATGCTATCAACGATATCAAATCTTATCCTCAGCTTTGTTGATATATCATCCATTGTAATCCATTGAATTATACTCCTCAATCATCTCTATCTTGTACTCTCTTAATGTCTGGCAAATTATATATATGCTATAGTGATTTATTTTTCGTTCGTACATGATTTTCCTCGAGAAATTTCTGAATTGATGAAATCATTACTAATAAGCGATAGATTAGCTCTTTTCTGTTTAGAAAAATATCTAATTGCTGATATATATTTCTTCTGTGAAGATTCATCTGGGTCGGATGGGGTAGTACCCCGTGACCAAAATAATAAACTAATCTAATCTAATCGAATCCTCCTAGGTTTTAGCGGTCGTTTCTCCCCCATGGGATATCTGGTCGAGCATCCGGAAACTCGCGCATGGGAATGCCTTTCTAGGTTTTGGGTCCAATGCAAGCATCCAAACATTCGCGGGTTTGATTGCTCTTCTGGAAATTCGGATTAATGTGTGCCCTGGCAGAATATCTGGCTCGAGCATCCGGACATTTGCGGATTTGGTGTCTTCCTAGGTTTTAGCGGTCGTTTTTCCCCCATAGAATATCTGGTCCGAGTATCCGAGAATTCGCGCATGTGAATGCCTTTCTAGGTTTTGTGTCCAAGCATCCAAACATTCGCGGATTTGATGACTCTCCTGGAAATTCGGATCAATGTGTGCCCTGACAGAATATGTGGTTCGAGCATCCGAGCATTTCCGGGTTTGATAAACCTTTTATAGGTTTTGGGATTTGTTGTTTCTACGCAGAATGTCTGGTCCGAGCATCCGGGCATTTGTGGATTTGGAGCCTTCGTAGATTTTGGAGTTCGTTGTGTTTCCGACAGAATATCTGCTCCGAGCATTCGGGCATTTGCGGGTTTGATTGCCTTCCCAGGTTTTGGGGTTTCTTCTTTCCTCGCAGATTATCTGGTCTCATCATCCGGAGAGCCTCTTGCCGTAACGATTGGCTATAATAAATCTTGTCATTATCAAATCAGCCGAATGAATCAGCAAAAAAAAATATCTGAAATCAGTGGAATAAGAGTCCAATTTGGTTGGTTCCGGGGGGAGGGGGCGCTGTGCTAGTCTTCGCCCAGGGTGCCATGCAAGCTAAGGCCGGCTCTGCTACTCCGTGACCTGTTATACTTCTCCAGTAAAGATTAAACTGCGGGAGAGGCACCAGCGTTTCCCCGTGATCCGCGATGCTTCTATAAAACTTTATAAATATCATAACAATCATGACTACTATATAATCCTATTGTCTATATACCTTGCTCGTAAATGTAAGGTATGTACAATGTAAGCATCATCTGTCGAGGATGATGCACATCCTGAACAAATCATGACGCGGTGGCCACATGCGCCGCTCGTGATGCACTCAGCATTTAATTAAGGACCCAGCCCGGCCCGCAAGGGAAGCTTTTTCTTCATTACGCGGATTTCTAACCGGAAGTTTTCTTCTCTCGCTCGCCCGAGCCTATGCCGGCCCACCCGTGCGAGCGCGGTGGCCTTTTTCGTATGCAACTTTGATATAATTATTCCCATATATTCATACGTTTATGGGTGTGTATGAGTTACTCGCGACATGAACTGGGTCTGCCCAGCGATTCGTTATAAAGTGTACACCCGACTCGAATCATTCCCCGTAGTATTGACTCCAATCATCCTATATACTATTGGAACTCGTGAAATAATCAGCAGCCACCATCGACCGTCCAGTCTCGCATTGCACGATTGCGAGACGGCAGCAGCAGACCCACACCGACGAGAGGTGTCTGGAGCCTTCTTATACGTTACCTAATCCATCTTATCATACCCCCTCAACGCCATCAATTTTCAGGATTATCTCAGTCAAATTGCAGATTATGGTTTTCCGTATATTTCACATATTTCATCCTGATTCCAAAGTTCTTGACCGAATCTGATAATATCGTGAGTATTTGAGTCAATGATACTCGCTTTATACATTCCTTTCCAGGATGATGATTTAAGGTATTGGTAATTCAATTTCTCTACAGAGATTTCTAAGAACCAGAATATCCGAGTAGCGTTAATCCAAGTCCAGTGAATCGAAGGTCCTGGGTTCGAGACCCGCTGGAGCAAAATTTTATTTTTCCGAAATGTTTTTCGACTCCTCATAATATTCTTTGAAAATATTGATTCGTATTGGAAAATTCCTGTGAGCAGGCATTTTTGTAAGAAAAAAAGTTAACGATATCATCCCCAAGCTCTAAAAGCACCGATATAAGCGTTACGCTTACTGGTCTCGTACGGAGGTGGAAACAACATTCAGTTGGAACTCATTAAGAGCTCCCTCAGAGTTCCTTCAGAGGTGCTCAGATTGCTCATCCAAAATCCCCGAAGTATTGTTTTCAAAGCTTTAATGGATGTCAGCTTTTGCCATCCCGACAGGGCTCCAAAAGAGCTCCGTTTTCATTGTTCGGAAGCCCAAAAGAACCCTAAATCGAACTCTTTCGGAATTGTGTCGTTGTCTGGGATACAGGCGTTCCTCAACAACGACGCGTGCGCCCATACACACATACAAACTACTAAATACATTAGCCACTTCACTTGATTTTGAGTTTACCAACAGATATTACAAAACTATTCATCCATGTATACACTCAACTGAATGTATGCGTTCGTCTAGGCATACTCCCTTTACTGAAATCCAGTCAAAGATCGAGATTGAGGAAGCGATGAAGGCGTATCCGCGTTATATAGGACTGCGTACTAATAAGACCGAATGAATCGTTGAATCTACGAGCAATGACGTCTGTATATTGCAGAGCCATAGAGTGTAAACCTAGATATTGCTTGAGCTCGTGAGCTCACAGCCAACGATATACACCTATTCTAATCCCCCTAATCGAGTGCTCTTGCCTGACTGCTGCCTTTACATTAGGTGCGCGGTGCAGCATGGTATGGAGAGCATACATGATCAAATGCGAATACCGCAATTGCAGGTGAGCTAAAGTCAAATTGGCTCATCAGTTGTGGGCTTGTACTCTATGCCACTTAAGGTCGCCCAGCGTTTGATGCGACACGTTAGTTTGTTAAGGTGGCTTGAATGCAACATCAGAAACAGAACATTTGCTCACTTTTGATCGAAGGTATTATTTGAAGAATATCATGTATTGTGATATTTTATAGGGTCGATGGATTATATATAGGTTGGGCTGAATTGATTGGTATTTCTTGCTAATTTATTTCCATTGCAAGTGTACACTGGCTCATCGGTTACGTAAAATTTTGTAAAGGTAAGTCCAAGTCCTAGAGTCCAAGAGGTTTAGGAGCTGGATCTGTCTGAAACTCTTGGGATGATCTTCTTCCAGTACCAAAAGATGAAACCAAAAGCCGCGGATCCTATAATGCTCAAGTATCCGATTCGAAGATTATGACTTATGCAATACAGTAGGTGTCTAAAGCTGGCCCAAACATTTCTGCCCAAACCAAATGTAACCATCGGATATTCTATTGATACTTTATTGCTACTTGCTCTTCAACTCTGCTACATTGGTCTGATCGCAACCCAGCGAGGCTCATTTCTTATTTTTTCATTGCTCTAGGAATCCATTTAGATCATCCCTCTGAAGTACATACAGGTGAGACATAAAAGTTTGGGGTAGTATAAGTCGAAAGCTAGCCCAAACATCGACTTACATTGGTTCGATCGCATTGCAAGTAGGCTCATTTTTTTCGGTGGCTCCAAGAATCTATTCAGATCATTGCCCCAGACACAATAGAGGTGGAGTAACACACTTCAAATCCTGCCTGACGATTTTACGGGAAATTGCGACCTGGTTTCGATTCGTTGAGAGTATTGGTGATGTGAGGATGTCTTTTTTGTTGAAACGAACGGGATTTTTCTGAACATACTCTAAGATCATCTGATTTCATTTACGAAAAACTCAGAAGATCCCACGTCGAAATTGTGTGCTACAAATTTTTCCCATATTTTTAATATCATCACCGCGCAAAATCCATCTTTTTCCGGTCGTCATTCGATGGGAGAGAATTGTAGAACAATGATTGAAAGCAAAAATAGGAGGTCCTGGGAAAATGTTACAAGATCTCATGAAAATGTTCACACTACCACCGTCTTTCCGGGATTTGAGGGTGAGCCATTGGATTATTGGAATCTTGGATTTCGAGTACTCATTCTAAGGGAATCATTACGATCAAACGGTTTTCGAAGAAGAAACCCGATCGATTTTCTGCAATATTTGAGATGCTTCTTGCAACGTTATCGTACACAAAAAAGTCAAAGATATTACCATCCGAAAAGAAGTACACTTGTACCACTTCCTCTGCATGGTGCTATACTCCACCAGTCAATCCATGTTACATCAATACTCATGCACTCGCTCCATATATTCTAAGAAACTTCAAAATTATGAGTCTGAGGGTTGAAGCCTCAATTTTCTTCCCCAATAATTTATACTTTGCATGCCCATGGAAAATGAAGTATGTAGCTCATCACGAGTGAGACATAAACTTATCAAAAAATTTCAGAAAATCGCCAATCAGGGCACTAGCATGTCTTTCTCGAACCCTTTTGACTCCGCGGGGATGATCGGAACGGATGCTTGGGGCAACGAGAAAGCAATAATGAATGAGCCCAGTTGCGTTGCCAACGGACTAATATAATTTGTTGTTTGGGCTAGCTTTCGACTCAAACTGCTGTATTCAACATTCTCTGGTATGTCGATCTTAGGATCGGGCACTCGCTGACCTGCCCGCAAATTTATTTTACGTTTGTTTTGTTAAAATATCAGGGAATAAGTGATTTATAACCCGAAATTCTTTATACGTATTCCGTAAAATTCAAAACAAATTCTTCATATTTTGCTCGTGCACAGCTATGAAATCGCGAAGGGAATCGCGTTTAGTAGGAATCGTTGTGGAAGATGTCTGGTTTGAACAATCTCAACGTATCGGAGCACATTCGATTCCCCCGCATGAAAGACATTCAAAATCCTCTTTTCAGAGTGGCAAAAGGCGGATTTGGAGCGATGTCATAAGCATAATACGAAGATCGTTTGCTAAACCCGGAGGCCAGAATTGTATCGAACATGCCTCCATGTGATTTTTGCGAAAAATTTGCCGTATGGCTTTTTTTTGCTACTCAGAATGTGTTTGCTGCGTCTAAATGAGCCAGAAATTATGCTTTGGATCGATGAAAAGGATTTTGATGTGGTTGCATGGAGATGGAAGCAATTTCATGCACTTCATCGCCGGCACCCATCGTTTCAAAGGATGGAGGCATGTTGGAACCTCGGTTGGGACCCTTTTGCGCGCTCTTGAATAATCACTTATCGGGAAAATAGTGATACCTCCGCTCTGCTTGGTCAGGATCCAATTGACTTGATTTTATTTTGAAAGCCTTGAAACAAGCTTGAAAATAAGCTGAGGAACGTTGAAAAATATCAAACTGGACGAAAACTATGGGAGAATCGGCTTAAAGGGGGCATGTTGAGTACACTTACCTTATTGTTCCACCCCTATTGACTTTAGAGGGCTGCTTGAAAAAGATTCTTGGAGCAATGAGAAATCAAGAAAAAATGAGCCTAGTTGGGTCACGATCGGATCAAAATATAAGTGATGAACGGAAGCTATCACGGGTGTGAAAATCGATGTGCTGCACAGCACACATAAATTTGGTCCTTATCCATCTGATTGGTACTCCACTGTCATGGTGTCAATAGACTCTCAGAACATCGGTATATTAAAAATCCCTTACGAAAATTTCTCAATTACTTTAGTTGCACATAGACGAATAGCCGTTCCAGATTTTGATAATAATTTCCCTCGATCGCCTGCAACTACATGAACGAAACGGGTCTTGCGACTTCTGCAACTTATTCCTTGTAAAAAAACTCCTGAGCTTGATAGCATTGGATTTCTCGTAGAAAAGTACACTGGCTAATAAGTCCGTAATGTTTTGTTTGACTTTTTGGTTCAAACTCCTTGTATTCTCTTATTTTATTATGATCAAGGTGCAGAAAAAACTCTCTGTTAGAATCAGACAGATTTTTATGAAGATCTTGTCATTTTGGAATCTATGTACTATGTTCTAAAAATGATGAAGATTGAATCGGAAAAAAGTACACGAGATTGACGATGGCTCGCGAAGCTAGGAAGGTATAGAAATATCAAGAGAGGTCAGGGCTAGCTTTACCAAGTGTCATGTCTCTAAACTTTGGGGCTCAAGTCTGTCAATCGACAACTTTCGCTCGATTTATCATCCGCTGAGATTATGCATGTTCTCATTATACTCCAACCTAACCCGACTCGGCTTATATTACAGGAACTGGACAGGAGAACGATGATAAGGTCGATTAGCTTGCTCAAGCAGAGTATTGATGAAGCATCAAACTTTAACCATCTGTTGAGATGGAAAGAAAATTGATAGGATTATGCGATCAATGCAATAGCACTATATCTCCGCTACCTATATGAGCCTCAAATAGCCATGCCTTATCCTCTGCAAAGACTGTCAACTCCATTCATTTTTGATTTAGTTTTGGGCGCTATCTCAGTTGAATTAATTGAGAGTGTCTCCCGTAAATAAAAATTGGAGACAATCCTACGGTCGGGTCTATGGCAAATGCAGAAATTATCTTTTATTGGCCAAGCACCAACTGTATTTTTGAAGATCTGTCAGAGTATGACGCACAACCACAAGTCATATGGCAAGATAAATATTGAAAATGACACAGCTGGGGATTTATCCTTCGCTATCAGATATCGATGACTCGTGCGGGTGCTTCGACACCTTAGAGTAAATACAGCGTTCACCGTAAAGTAAATTACAGATTGACGCACTATATTTTTCCCAAGTGTGACTAATACTATATACGATGTATACTCTAGCCTTCATCTATAGTATCCTTATCTAGTACATCTGGAAAAATGCACAGCGCATCTAGTGCGAATTGCCGATAGTCAACTATCTTTTTAAAAACCTGATTCACCTGAACAATACTCACGGCTATTATATTTTACCCGTTACTCATACGATAAATGGGCGATTATTTTACTTGGTTATCAATTGCATTGATAGCTATGCATTGATAATTTTGTTCGATTCATGGATAGTTTGGACAGAGTTCAGTTTAGCTGAACTTACAGAAATTAGCCCGATTTAAGAAAAAAGAAAATACTATCTGTATTGGCTAGCTCATCGCTGTGTACAAGGGATTCAGAGATAAGTCTGCACGAGAAATGTCGTCGATTTAGTGAACACTCGTCATAAGATGAGTGTTTGCAATCCAGGATGAATAATAATTTCTACTGAAATAGGCATATTAATCGTCGTGACAGTTTGAAGCAATGTCAATGATTCGTCGGAGAATTTTGAAATAAGAATTTTGAGGAGCTAGATTCTCTCTAAAATTGAAGCAACGTCGATTCAAGATCGTGACTTTGAAATCCTGTTTAGAGAAGAGTGGGTTGGAATGTTTCTCAGATTTTAAAAATACTTCTGAACTTTTTTGAGCTCTCTGTAATTTATTGAAAGTGCCTTGCAAAATTGCATCCGGTAAAGCAGAAAGGTCACGAATAACTATAGCCTTTCTTTTTAAGTTACCTTCAGTCAGATATCACTCAAGCTATCGGAAATCCCATTATTTTCATGGAACCGACATCTCAAACGGTTCACAATCCATATGTTACAGTAAATGCTGACATTGACTGAAATAGCCAGTCAATGTTGATTCGTAAAGATGAATTTCGGACATTTACTAGACAATCTTAGGATTGACTGACTAACCCTTGTAAATGTCCGAAACATATAATGAGCAGAGAAATAAAATGATATGTTGAGCAAAATTCATTCATGCAAAATGATACTTGGCGTAAATGTATCACAGCTGCACATACTCTTAGATCTTACGTTCATACTAAAGAGAGGTCACATCTTCATCACATTGATAATGTCATTCTAGTCTTACGAATTTTTCACCGACAAATAATATAGCACGTTGCATGATCAAAGTGACGTTGAATTTTTCCAAAAGTTTAACAATATAAAAGCTACTTGTTACAGCAGCTCTTGCTACTATGGGATCCTGAATTGCACAATATTTTTTTCACTTTACAAGAACATCTATTTGAAGAACATTTAGCTTTACAATTGCATTCCGTCATACCCTGGCCACCCATAATCGAAATTTTTGAAGCTGCTGCTCGTAAGCTCACAGTTTGCGCCTGGTCCATTTCGTTAAGATCGAGGAATTTCTCTTTGCAAACTTCAAACTAGTTCCTCGTGAACAGCTGCTTAATAGAAGTCCTCATCCACGATGTTGATAATAATTATTCCTCAGGAGATGTACCCCAGGAGCTTGTTTTTCGGCGCGAAGTTTTCAAAAGATCAAAGTTTACGTGCGAAGTATATTTTTCGTGACCAATCACGTTTCGGACATTTACAAAAGTTTGTTAGTCAATCCTAAGATTGACTAGTGAATGTCCGAAATGCTGCCATTTCAACAACATTGACTAGACCTCCCAGTCAATGCTGGACATTTACTAGTCGATCTTAGGATCGACTGGCCCCACCAGTCAATTCTAGGATTTACTAGTAAATCTCCGGCATTGACTGAAATACTTCTTGAAACTTCGCCGACTGCTAATCCATCTAAATCTTTCTACAAAATACTCCTATTATTTTCATTAGAATCTATTTCAAGCCTTGTGATGAGTGGAAGTCAAAAATTATCTTCTTCGGAGTTTGGATTAAAATGAAAAACCAACTTTGAGAAATTCATGAACTACGCCGAAGAAAGTCTAATAAGAAGGTCCTTTGGGCAACTTAAAAATGTTTTCTGACGAGTAATCACGTTGCCCGATTCTTAATCGCTCAAGCCACGTAAATCATTAACACCAACTTGACAATGATTATTTTCATACTGATTATATTTGGGTCATTATTATGTATGCTTTTGTCCTTGTTGTTCTGTATTCCTGCTTACAACTATTTTTGTTTATACGCTTCATATGATACATACATTCTATCTAAATATCGGAAATCTCAATCTAGGGTCTTATCTTACTATGACATTTTACCCAATTCATGTAAAAAGCTACAAATCTTGAATACATTTCCTAATAGTTCAGTTCAAATTGAATTTCATTATGCTTCAGAGTCTTGCACGCTGAAGTATTCATATTCAGAAGGTACTATATTTTCGAGATTCATGAGGTTATTACTTGTGTGATTGCCTGCATTTTTTCCTAACGATTTCGAAGAGAATAATCTGTCGAGAGAATTGATCTTAAGAGTCGAATGTTGGTCAGAAAATTCCTCAATTCTTCCAGCTTCCTCTGTGTTTTCTTGTTCGGCTAAACTTCTAGTGGCGCTGTAAATCAAGCATTCCTCTGCACACGGCTTCCAGATTTGTCCTTGCGTGTTTGAACCTGAAAAAAAGCAATCTCCTATCGTAATGGAAAATCATCAACCTTCGAAAACAAGATAGAATATTTTTTGGATCAAAACCGATAAGGAATACTGTTTGATCAGCTTTCACTTTCATGTCAAAACATGTCTTTCAAGATTGTGTGAGATAATTTCCATGTGCGAATCTACAATGTTTCATCCGTTGTACTCATGAAATTCTTACCTTCTATTTCAATGATGTCATTTAAATCTTCGACCGGAATTGTTGTGGCGTCGAGTATAGAATCCTCAAGAAAAAGTTCAATCCGAAATTTTCTCATATCGTCTTCACGATTCGTTGCCGGATTTCTATTTCCAGTTGTCGGATCTTCCAAAATTGTTTGCTCTCTAGCCCAGAAACTATTACAATCACCATTTGAATCTTTCCGCCCATGGGTAAACAACAGAGGTTCAAATCCGATGAAACTGAAAAGTGATAGAAGATGTTTGAAGAAAATTCTTTCAGGTACACCGTACTTTTCGGGATTCATATGAGAAAAATCGTATAATAAGGCCTCAATAAATCAAAATGGTTGTATTCAGAGCATTGAGAAGTGTTAGCGTTTTTTCATCGATGTTGGAACAAGGGGGTGAACAAAGATCTTCAAAATTGATTTCCAGGATTAAGTTCCAGGATTTTCACGACGTTCTCTGTGTGCTCAGAGCACAGGGAAAATATTGACTAGCCAATTTGAAGCTACAATATGGGGAAAAGAATTCAACTGTGAGATGGTCATTTGAGAAGTCAAGATTGCTCCCATCAAAACCGTTTTTGATAATATAATCATGCTCAGAGCGTTTCGAACTGCTAACTGCTCCATAGATGCCACCACGGTAATCCGCATAGCTTACTTCAAACAGTTTCTAGTTTTTAAATAATTGCAAACACTTTTCGGATTAAATCATTGAAATAGCGCGCCTTGCTACCTATACGATTTCCAATAACTTGAGCTTTATCGCGTCTCAAAACTCACAATAGTTTTGGAATGATTTGGAAAACGGCCAAGTGCACGACTGCGTAGTTCTATTATGCAGCAGCGATAACTTAAGACTGCAGTTTTTTAAATTATTCGATGAATAGCGTGAGTTTTCAGATGTGACAGAGCTCAAATTATTGGAAATTTTATTGCGAAGCGCGCTAACTCAATGATTTGATCAGAAAAGTGTCTGCAACTATTTAAAAATTAGAAATTAGTGAATTCACGCCATGTCGATGAAGCAAAGCATCACAGACTTGTCTTAAAAAGTTTGCTACAGCTCGTTCCATTCCCGTCGGGGGAAAGGGGGGGGGGGGGGTTTATAAGTCAACCACCTCTGACTTGGTGTGTATGAGTCGTTGTATTCAGTGACTTTAGATGAAGCTCTTGGTGAGGATCAGAGGTCAACTTTTTAGAAAGAGGGCTCATTTCCTGTATGCTAATTTTGAGAAATGTCCGACACTGCCGGCCAAAAGTTTCAGGACACTCGATTTTTTTTCCAATTTTACAACTGAAATTACGAAGTTCTACTTGACCGAAAAGGACTTTACTCTTTCAGGGCTTTCTTTTCTTTCGTAGTGCTTTTTCAGGGCTCATTTTGAATGTCTTCCCACGTATTTCAAGTAAGCGTTATTCATTTTTATCAAGACGGATCTGGATTTTCCCAGTTCGAGCTTGAAAAAGTGCCAATTTCAATGATTTTTGGAAGAATCTCCTGGCTCCGGTAGCTCAAAGGTAAAGGAATATTCTGAAATGGATCTTAGAAAACCTGAAATTATAAGTCTAGAGCTTTGGAATATATTCTCCAACATCCCTTTACGTTAGTTCTACTCCGAGATATGACATTTTCTATGACGAAAGATTTTTCGCAAAAACTCACACCTAAATTCGAAAAAGACAGACAAGTGCCTTTTAAGGGGAATATAATCTCCGATCCTGGCATCTGTCTTTGATATCATGATCAAGAGAACGAGGAATTTTTGGGACATGTCCCAAAAATTGAATTTCTCCGTCTTTTTTTGATGAGGGTGTTACTTTTTTCGGAAAAACTCTCCTCAGAGAAAATGTCATAGCTCGGAGCAGGAGTAAGGTAGAGGGACATTCAGAAACGGATTTTGAAGCTCCAGACTCATACTTTCAGGTCTGTTGAGTTTCATTCCAAAACATTTCTGTACGTTTGGGCTACGGGAGCCAGAAGATTCTCCCAAAAATTGTCGAAATTGGCAATTTTTAAGCTCAAATCGGGGAAATCGAGAGTCATACCGATGAAAATGAATAATGCTATCTCAAAGTACGTGCAAAGACCTTTAAAATGAGCCTCGATGAAGTCCTTTTTGGTCAAGTAGAGCCTAATAGTTCCATCTACAAAACTGTCAAAAAATTTTTTAGGTGTCCTGAAACTTTTGACCGATAGTGTATATTTATCCCTTAAAGGATAAAACAATAAGAAAAATTTTCTTCTACGAACGCGCAGTTATTGAATGAGGCTCCCTGTGTTTGACCTATCGAAGTACGCCGAGATACTTTAAAGAAGTAATTATTTTTCCATACAATTTATTTCGGTATCATTAATGAGAGCAATGTCACAGTTGAACTTTTAGTAACCTTGACAGAACCAGTGTCAAAAAATACGAAGAAATGAAAATTTGAAAATACTTTAGTTCACAGATGAATCAGAATACGCTGTAAATGTTATTAAAACGTTATCAGCGATGACCACGCAAAACTACACTCAATCTAAAAATTACTCAAAATACTGATGCGGCCTTATTTCATATTGATTCAGTTGCTGTGGGTGCAATCGCACAGAGCTCCGACTTTAAATTTGCCATAAGCCAACGCATCAATCTCCTCTCGTTCGATCTCGAAAAATCTCGTACCCCACAACCAAGATATAGGTACTCACTTTGCGCGTCGATTACTCTCCACATCCTCCTCTAACTCTTTTCCAAGATTGCTGAGGCCATTTCTCGTTTGGCCTGTAAACCGATCGCAAAAGTGATGCAGCTCATCGATGTCCGCCAGCGTCGTTTCTCGTCGAATCTCTGGTGCACTTTCGCAGTGACGAATTGCCAAGCTTCGCATCAACGGTGATGTGATGCCATTACTTTTTCTTGGCCCTTGAAATATGATACGCCAGTATCTCGACAGGAACATCAGAATCGGTTGCAACTCTCGATCGGCCTATACTTGCACGGAAATCACAGTAAATTGATTCGAAATCGATAGACCCTCGAAAGCTTGAGCTTGCAAGCTTTCCATCTTTTTTCAAGGAGAAGGAGCGAGAGGGAAGCTTTTACTTACCGAGGTGCAGAGGCCCGGCCTGAACGGTCTCGTAGTTATCGATGATATAAAGTATTGAGTGAGCGCGGAAAGAGTCTCCTCGTTGTGAACCTCTTCGCTTCGGTTACGGTCCCAACGTGTGGACAATTTACGTAGGAGTAGGGCTAGCAGACCTGTTACTTCGAATTCTGCATGGCTTAGTGATCTGACCATCCTAATATGAAAACCATGTATGTACAGGCAGATTGATTTAAAGTTTAAGTGTGGATTCATGCGGATATATGTTTCCACAAAATGAGTCTTGGAAAAACTTTTGAGCTTTTTTACTCATAATTCCAATATTCTCAAGGGCAAAAGAGACCTTCGTTCTTTAAAAACTATCTCGTAACTTCAATGGCCCAGGCTCACTCGATTGCAGTCAAAATTTTTGGCGATCTTCTTGTACATCGGTTTTTGGAAGATGAATAACGTAAAAACGAGAATTTCGGCGGAACACGTTCATTTACGAAGTGTAATAATAAGATCAGAAACATAACTTGACCGCAGTTGTCTCATAGTTCGAGAGATTATTCCTGCGAGCCTGTCATAAGTACTTCAACATTCAATATCATTTTTAAAAAAATAATCAAATAGCAGTTACAAAAAACAATTTTCAAGCGAGATACACAACAATTTTCAAACTCTGTTCACGATTTCAGCCATCGAAAGGAATTTTCAGTTCTTGAGCACCACAATTTTCATAATTCCTCTTATTCTAAAATACATTTTTTTTCTTCCTATCAAAATGGCATTCACTCTTCTGCAATCATCCAAGCAGTTTTGGAGAAGAAATAAAAAAGAAAAACGGAGAATTTATATTTTACCTAAAGGGCAACCTTTCAGAAAATTTTCTTCAAAAATCGTCTGCCCGGCAGGAGAATCCTTTATCGAAGTAAGATTCATCTGATCCCGAAAAAATAATGCCTATTTTCAAAGTAAAAATTTGCTTAGCACAAATCTCCATAACAATGACTGAATCAAGAAATAAACGTTGAAAAATCCAATCACGCTTCGCCCGGATTTTGTCAAAGGAAGAGAATAGGTAAATCTCAAACGATGTTTTCACACGAAACACTTGAAAATGTTGAGACTACATGTAAAATCACGTGTATGTGGAAGGCACTTTCGACGCCACATCAATATTTACTTACTCGGTGAGCCTCTGCACGACGCGTCCAACATCGGGACTGGAAAGGATCGATGTCACGCAAGCTCTGCTCGCAGTCCTCCACTTTGTGCCTGAAATACAACAAAAGTTTTGAATCTGTGCGGTGCAAAAATTCTTTTTTTTTTTTTTTTTTTTGCACACTACTTATACCAAATGAGCAATCATGTATTATGTACCTTTGAGTAGTGGCCGAGGTAAACGTCCGAGAAAGTGACGCAGTAGCCACAAAGGAGCTCCCATGGGTGTTTGTACAGGTATCAGCCATTCTCCCAACTCGAGCTTTGATTTGAGCTGCATGCGCTGAGACAGGCTGCCTTGACCCTCTGGTCCAGATCTGAAAGATTGAAAATCAATGAAGTGCACTACGCCATAGATGTTATAGGAAAAATTCTATAAAATACTGTACGATGTAGCATTGTGTATTTTTCAATACAGTATAGGGTAAAATTGTTGTATCACCACTTTTGATCAGTGGAATTTTTGCTAGTAAGACAATATTTTATGGATCAATATTAGTTGAACTGAATTAAATTGTGAGTAAATGTTCTTACTGCAAGGCAAGAACAGCCCTCGGCTCGACCCTCGGTGTAGACGTCGATCGACACTCATTATTCTCGTCATTATTGGGAAGATCTTGATTGACGTTCAAGTAAGCTTTGAGAAACAGATCCTGTTGTAAGGTTGTGATCATTTTCACCACACTCGTTATCAAGCAGATTTTGTCATGGTTATAATTATATTCGTCACGAGGAATCGGAGCTGTACTCACTTTTAAACCAGGGTGTAGTTTTCCGTTCTCGTAAGCCTCATCTAACGACACGCCAAACTCCAACCTGAAAAATTCGGTATTTTTTTTCAGCTTATGATAGATCAAAGTACAGGATAATCTTACCGAGGTCTTTTTGGAATTGCAAACACTTCCGTAAAATCCATTCCGTGAGCTCAAACTGTTACCACTATGAACGTGAATCATGTGAATAATGCATGAGAAATTGAGAATATGTCCTTGCACTTAACCTCCACGTGTAAAAATATAGCTGCACCTGTAAACCTTATAGAGATTCCGACACAAAACAGATGCAAAAAATCTTGAGATTCCTCAGGTGGTGCACACAATGAAAATGACATTACCTTTTTCAACGGAATTACAATCTTGTTATATGTTGGTATTTTGGATAAAACTATTATCAAAAGACATTTACTTTGATTACATTGTACCATTTGAAAATGATTGAACTTGAAACTGATGATTTTGTAGGTTCTATTCGTCAAGAGGGACACAATTGCGCACAATCAGTAAATTGCACCGAGGCCTCAGTTTTCCTGGTGTATAAATTCCGATGTGGTTTTCATGACTCTGTTTTCCATACTATTTACGAAACAGATCATTTTCAAAGAAAAATGTCTGGATCGATTATGGAAAGAAGTACAGCTAGAAATAATCTGGAAGTATGTTGAGTATTTATTTAGAATTGACAATGATTATAATGCAACTGCATCAAACATTCTCCAAAAAACCGTTGACAATTTTTCATCATGCCTTTAAAAACAGAAATTATTTAGGTTGGAATTCATTTTAGTTCAGTGATATACTTCAATTTAAATTTTGTAAATTGGTCACCCTACGTTCATAATCTTTCACAGTATTCAACCAAAAAGTTCGTTCACCTCATCGAATCCAGTTTTTCAACACAATATCAACAGTATCGTGTATTGCATATATACTTTATCAAAACTGTAACGTATTCAACAAGCAAAAGTTGACAGTTCAGCAACGAAAAATTTGCATACAAGGTGTTTGATCGGATTAGGCTAGTAGTGAGACCTGAAATTCCCCAATTCCATACAAAATTCGATGTTGAAGCTCGAACTCAGGCCTAGGGTTGCCAACAAATAACGTCGATGAGTGTCTGCTTGTGCCTGGCTAGTAGCTCACTTTCACCCACGTCGATACGACTGATCGCCTGTACGTAGCATTCTCGCAGAGTTTTGCGACCCTCCGGTGCCTCCGCAAGATTCGTCAAGGTCTATGTAAATCCACCAACAAGATTTGAATTCGTAAGCTCTTATTCATATGCAGAATCCTATGAATTTATATCGTATACTGATGATACAGAGACCTTTGCATGGATACTGTATTTTAATAGAAAATTGGCTAGCTTTCTCATTGCGAAAATTGATTGTGTCTTGAAGATGGTTTATATGAATATATTTATGAGTAGCTGGTTGAACATGGAAAATTGACTCAATTCGTGTTAGCTACTCACTTTTGAAAATATATTCATATCATAGGGCACGTTGGGCACACATAAATTCTACAAGGTTTAATTGCATCCATAGAATAATAAAAGAATTACGTTTCCGACTATTTCATTCGTATGATTAGAAATTCAACTGGTAGGATTTTTACTATTGCATGAGGATGACATGATGAAAAAGATTTGATAACGAACAAATTGAAAATTCATTATGATAAGGTCAGAAGTGAATTTTCATTTTCGAAAAATCATACATCACAAAAACAAAAATAATCAGAAAATACAATTTTTCCTTCTTCATGATGAGTTCCAGGTGAATGAAAAATTCTGGCTATATCAGAATAGGATAGTCAAAGTTGACCTTGGAATTAAATTTCAAGATATAAATCTATGAATATTCTAACATTACAAGCACGTATCAGATTCTGTACCTTGAGGATGACAAGTAGTGTATCGCAGGATCGTCGTTTGCGCGTATTCAGTGCAAACTCCCTGAGAAGAAAAGGCAGAAGTTTGAGCTCGAGAGCCCGCAGTTTGCCTCGGGTAGTTATCGTCACGAACGATGCAAGTCGGGCCGCGTTGGCGATCACCGATTCCCTCTGAAAAAAAAAATATTATGTACTTTTACATGACCTTCTCAGTCTACTCTCACATGAGATGCTGTATACTGCGAATTCCGTATTTCATCTTTCTCACTGAGAAGAAAGAAAAGCTCTCAGATTCCGTCGCGTTTTTGGTAAAGTATCATGGTGAAATTTGTGAGGTGAATTTGAAATTTTCTTCTCGGTTATGTGATTCAAGAGTGTAAGAGCGGAAGCATTAGGGGCGAAAGTTTGACATCTTGATATGATTATTACTGTATAGTAGGTGGTTTACTCTGTATGAAACTGGTCGATGGCTGATTCGTCTAATTGATTGATGCGGTAAATAGTGCATCAGTAAAAAAATTCAAGCTCGAAAAAGAGTTTTTCTTGTAACCCTGGAACTTTTATAAAACATTTCAACTATTCATGTCACTATTATGAGGATTTAGGCCACAGAGGAAAAAAACAAGGGCTTCAACTCAAATACGCGAGTAAATTGCTACCGTCAACCGGGGCAACTTTGGAACAAAAATCGCATTTATATCCTTAAACCTCGCGAAACTTGTACGTTTTACATCAGAAGCGCATTGTATCTGTAATGAAACGAAAGCTTACAGTTTCGGCTTTCGATGACGGTGCTTATGAAGTCCATTGGGACATATTTGGTTGGAGCAATAAGCGCTGAAAATTGCGTTCCAAAGTTAGACACGGACTGGGGTAACTTTGAAATAGAAATTGTTATCATTATTCATTCGTCAATTAATTCATAAACTAGGTCACGCAATCAATTTTCAACATCAGTAATCGTAAGTTGAGTGTCTTAGCTTTCCATTGACCTATTGTAAAAGTCCATTTGGTCGAATCTAACTTCTATAATCGAGCATAGACATATTCAGCATACTTGTCTGCCCGCGTCGCGGCTAACTCTCGAGGAGGAAAATACCTCCACATTCAGTTTCTGACAAAAACTGCCATAACTCGGCTTCCGTGGGTCGAAATGAGACGTACTTTGGCTCATTTTGAAGCTTTCATCAATAACTACTCAAGTAAGTAGAATTTGATGATGATATAGGAATTGGGAGATAATTGAAAGTACATGAAGAAGTGTTCCAAAGTTACCCCAATATGCAGAAAGAACACATCTTCCTCAGTTTCTACACTACAAAATTGAAACTGGCAAAGGATACTCCAACGTGACAATAGATTCGTCCAGATACGTGTACAGACAAATGAAATCTAGCTCAGCTACCTTGGATTCGACCTACTAAACTCGGAACCACACCACTTCTCCAGAGAGACTGTTTTGTAAGTAGAAAACATACTTCTGAAGAAGTCAGCTTTAAACGGATTAAAAGCTGATGGAGGCCCTCGCGCGAATGCAAAACATTGTTAATGCGTGCTCCAAGTAGGAGAAATCGGTGTATTGAAGTCTCAGGATCATCTGCCAAGTCAACTGTGCGTGATAACCACTCTTCATAGGTTGTTCCAAAGTTACCCCCCGTGTTCCAAAGTTACCCCGTTTGACGGTATCAGATTGAATGTAATTGTGTGAATTTAGGGTAAAAAGTGCTTTTTGATGTCCTGTCGAGGAAAAATTACTGCCATAGGTGGGTTATTTGAATGAAGAAATTGGAATTGAGGATTACATCAGATATTTTATTTGATCTCTTTTCCTCGAATTTGAAGCCATAAGAAAGTTGAGCTTACTGTCCATTTTTAATTAGATATGATTGTCTCAAGGATCAAATGACGAGCTTTTTCTAAGAATTTTCGATCGTATTTTTGTCCTCTTGTCAACTCAGATTGAGTTGAAGTGCACAGACCAATTATGTTAAGTTTTTTTCAAATTAGGTCACTCAGCTATGACGTCTCCAACGTTTTACATTGACTTCCACGTCTCGCATCAGGTGTACTCTTGCGAGTTGAGCAGTTTTCTCCAAGACTTTATGAATAAATCACTGAAGTATATTGTCGGGCAAGGAAGTAAAAAAGATCTTACCTCGTCTCTCAGCAATTTTCTTATGATACACAGTAAATCATCCTCATTTGCCTTTTCTTTTCCGGCAATGTCTTCGCATAAGACAGACAAACATCTGAGTGTTTTGCACAAAATTTGCTCGTCCTTTCTGTCTAACAAGGTTGTTAGCGTTTCAAATACTCCGCCCTCGATGGCTTTTGCTTTGACGTTTTGACGCAACAGCATTTCCAGAGTATCTAAATGAACGAGCTTCAACGAATTCCAACATTAACATTCTCACTTTCAATCAATATTGATATTATATGGACTTTATTATCAATATCATACCAGAATATCCTTCCTTTCTTTGGACAGTTTCTTGCTTATAGATTTCACAAAGTCACACTTGCACAGCTGATCAGCAGCTACAGAAACAAAAAAACTCTGTGATTCAAAGTGAATTTTTCTCTCCATCGCCCAGGTAGAAATTTACTTCGATGTAACACATTAATAGACATAAAATGGCTATTTTTGGTCAATTTTGGCTGAAAATGGCCATTGTATGGCTAATAATGTGTTACATTAGCATGAATTTCTACCAGGGTGGTGTTATGAATTAGCTTCGACTGAAATGGATGGCTCCAAAACAGAACTGTACTAGTCAATTCTGATATAAATTGAATTTCCAATGCAAAAGGGTGGAGAATACCTATGAAAAGATTTAACTGCAAGCATACTGACTCAGATGCATTTTCAAGTGCTTAAATCGATCATTCCTGGTCTCACTCGGTAAGACGTCCCGACGTTTTCGAATTTTCTGAACTGAAACATTGTATATGCCAATGATTGTACACGCATTGTATTTCCAGCCTCCTGCATTTAGTTGATGTATCTCTGCAAGCTGCGTATGTTACAAGACAGCGCAAAATTTAAAGTTGAAATTGACCAGTCAAATTGGTCGCAAAAGCAAAAATGTATACCTTTATGGTAAGAAAAAACCTCCCTAACGTTATCTTCTGCCCAAAATGGGAAGAGTACATAATTTCTTAGCTTTTTTCGATCTGAAAGCTTACTAGTTTTCCAAATTTCTTCGGCTCAAACTAGCATCGGATAATTATTTTTATAAACTAAAATAAGAACAACCTGCTGCAATGGACCAAAGCAGTACAATTCGATGTTTCAATGCAAAATGGTGATAAGTATACAGGAATCATCAACAAATAATGGAAAAAGACGCCAATTTCAGAGAGAAACAGACAGGTTCTCTAGTGCTTGAAAGCTCTGAAGTGAATTCTCCAAAAATGGGGGGGAGGGGGGGGGGGGGAAACGAGGAGGGAAATCACTCATATACCGTTCTGATTCGGAGCACAACGAATGGCATATAGAAATTACTCACAACAATAATCCTGAGCCAAAACTGCTAAGACTTGAGCTATTTTCAGCCTAACTGCAGCGAGAGGATCGTTGAGCCCCTCGGCCAAATTGGCCAATGTGGTGAGATTCTTTGTGATGGATTCTCGACCAACGGCTTGGTTAGCCAATGTGGCATATATCATTGCGACGCGCTCCCGTGTGTAAGGATCGTCAGAGACTAAGAGATCATTTAACCTGCGGGAAATTTATCTGCGAGGTAATTTAGGAGACACTGTTAACTATCTCGTTCGTAAATAATGGGTCTCATTCCGCACTTCTGTAATAATACATCAAAGTCTCTTTGCTATCTCAAACTAATTTTCATTGAATTTCGAGTCCTAATTTAGATCAAATTGACTAGAACGTGCATAATCATGTAATTAAATGCACGATTCAATTCTAATGTCGAGTAGAAGAGTGAATCAAATATCATGTTGAGGGACCAATTGAACCGTGCTTCCAAATTTTAGAACAGTTTCATGCAAAAAAACTCATACTCAGCTGGTATTTTGATATTGACCTAATGATTAGATTCCCAAGTACGTTTTATTTTGTGCAACTCTCAATAGTTGTTTCTGACTGATTTTTTTTAAACTGCGGATTCTAGTGAGATTGAAGTTTTTTGGGTTGCACAATTTTCTCCGTACAACTTGTTAAGATGCATCTTGTCTCGGACCGAATTGATTTTTGAAATTTTCAACTTCGTATTATTCCATGCAAGTTTGGATTCAAACTGTATTTATTTTAATTATACAAACAAGCGTTTAATACGCTCACTGCGGCGGGACCAACCGCGGTGGATCCCGCGTTCCTCAATTTTGACCGACTCTCAATGGCTCGAAAAATATTTTCAATAAGAATCTTTTATCGTGATTTACACTACCAAGGACATGAACAATGATTCAAAAGAAGGTTTGCCCCCATCCAAATATATTTGCCAGAATACATGAGTCCAGTTCATGAACGGAATTAAATTTGCGAGAAACAGGGCTCACAGCGGACGTTTTAAGTTCTGCAGATCGAAAAACGACTAATTCACTCGTACATACATCATGATCAGAAAGGAACACGATGTAAGTATCGCCCCTCCAATCTTTTAGTAGTATTAAAATAAAAAACTTGAATGTACCCTCATGTTACGTCTACATACAGAGAAGTCAAAAATGTTTGAGTAGTATTTCAATGCATTCTCAGAGTTTGTCTTGCAATCGGATTGTTCCTACGGTTTTTTAAATCTTCACAAATATAAAATGTTGAGATCAAGGGCTATTGTGTAGTTGTAAAGGTACAATTTTCTAGTAAAAATCCAGATCACACACATGTGTTAATTTATAGAAAAAAAATATTCGCATCAAAGTTGGAGGTAATATTTGGCCTCAAACACTTAAAAAACAAATGAAGAACAAAGAACGCACCTGTCACACAAATGTAATTCTGATGCTTTCATAGATTTCTCAGGGTCGTATACTAAATCTCCAAGAGTAGTTACAGCTTGTCTCAACGTCAAAGGATCGTCACTGTGCAACTCTCGTCGCTTCATAAGCATTTAAAATGAATATTCAAGCTTAATAGAATAATCAAGTTCATCGCAATAAAAATTGGGAAACCTCTCACAAGTTTTGGCAGAGCAAACGGCCCAAAGGCACACTTTGCTCGAGAAACATCAACATCAGGAGCATAACATTGTGGTTGTATAGAAGCTAGTCTCATTACTTGGGATCGACTCTCTCCGCAAAATGTTGGCTCACACATTGCTGAAAAATCAAGTAAAAAATACAAAACAAAATGATAATCATCATGGTCTTTGCGCAAGTAAGTTATATGTTTATAACCTTTCTCAACTCCTCTATTGAGTACTGGTTTTGGTAAATGAGCGCCATAGCCCTGAAGAAAACTATTCAGCTCCGGATGAGGGTACATGTCAATTTGATATTGGCACGGAAAAACTTGCTGAAGGAACTAGGTCAAGGAATTCGACTGATAATATTATGATTTGAGAATGTAAACTTTCTCAGGAGAAATCACCATACTTATGCGGTATACAAAAAACTGAACATCTCAGACCGTGAGTTGATAAACGTGAGGGCTTTCATTCTAAAATCTTGTGGCTCACATTTCTTTTCCTGCGTGAATGTCATAGGCAGCTAAACCTATTTCCAATTGATTAGAGTTTTGATTCACTAGTTAAAAATATTCTACAGAGTTGTGGTTGGATAACCTATACAAATGTATCAGATAGACATGCAACCATAGCCCTTTGTGCGTCGATTCATACCAATGTAATCGTAACAATCAGTCATCATGGTCGAGGTAAAACTTTCTATTTATCTCGCAAAAAAGTATGGTAAATCAAGCAAAAACAACGAATTGATTGAAAATTTATTGGCTCATTTTTCGGTGGTTTGCGACATCGGAAATCGATACCTTATTGAAACTGCCGACCTTGTATAATAACCTCGAAAAGAAGTTGACGATACATTATTAAAAAAATTTTGGGTCACAAAATGTTTTGTTATAGTTTCGGATCTTTTCTGGGAGATGATATTTCTGAAATTTTCGTCCAAGGGTTGATAATTTTTTTAAATCCTCATTTTTCTAAGAGACATAGACGAATAAGCTCGAAAAAATATTTGCAAGTAAACTCATGGTATTGGCAAGCTTGTTCTCGAAGATTAAGCTTGAAAAGACGTCTGGTTCATGAATTCCGAATGAATCACTGGCTTTTGACTTAAATTTAACTGTGATAATGGTTAAGACAAAAGTCCCAGAAGGATTCATAGGTATCATCTCGGGTATCATCATAAAATACGCAAATATACATGGAAAAGAAAATTAGGGGTTGACACAAACTTGTATAGTAATAGAACGCTTTGAGGGGTCGTGATGTGACTCGTCATCAATCGTACCATGTTTTTTTAGCAAAAAAACATGTCTTATATAGCTTTCTTGGCCCTTCTGAGGTATCTTATATTCAGAGAAAGGCTTATTTTCGGAGGTATTTTCGGTGTCTTATAATCAGAGGAGGCCTTTATAACTCCTCCAATCCCTAATAAGGGTGACTTATTTTCGATGGTGTCTTATTTTTGCGGATGTCTTATTTTTATCGAAACACGATAGAATATCTTCACAATTAAGCTGTTGAATTGGAGTAGAAAGGTGTTGGTTTGTAAATAGTACCCCAAAACCATATGTTTTTGGATGGATTGTGTCGTATAAACAATAAAAATGGTCTATTGGCTATAAAATATTTATCTGAGCCAATTCTGCCAGACAGCGTGAGGGTTGCTGACGCTGCTTCTGTTCCACTCTGATCAACTTTCATTTTTATAGCATGAACGATATCGCCCACCCAAATTCCAGGATTTCTTGGGCAACCTCTAATCCTCAATTTATCCAGACCAAAACTTGGAAAATTATGAGATTTGATAAATTCGACATACTTTTTCTCAGCAAATTTTCCATGGGGCTTGGATTGTGATTCAGTTTTAAAATTTCTTCTTCTAAGCAAATTCGATGTGCAATTACTATTTGTAGGTTTATATATCATCGAAATCATCGACGGTATATCACAAATCTCGTCATCAACTTCTTCTTTTTTCCCCGATGAAAGGAGGCTTAAATCTGCACACGATTCATCGAAAAGTGAAATTAAACCTAGAGATTCTAAAGCTTCACGTAGTGTCAGGCTACTGGATAGATCCATTTTTGGAATGATAATCGAACATTCAACATTTCTCATATGACGAATCAAATCGTCCAATTTCTCATACGTGAGCTCTTGTTTTAGTCTCCGTAAAGCCGATGGATCCTTGTCATCTGGTAAAATCAAGTACATCATGACCTGAAAATTTTTTTATTGGTCATAATGATACAGATTTTCTTCAAATTACATGAGCATACCTACCTCTGATCCTACATAGGGCAATCCGATAATTTTTAAACCAAGCTCTGTATCTTTATAATACGGAAAATTATCCGCTTGAACCATCATATCTACATATACGGTACGATTTGGTCCAATGGTGAATGGTTGTCTGCTCATTTAGATTCCATTGATCAGGTTATAATCCATATATATGAGGAACGAGTTGAGACGTAAGTAAAGTACTTACCGAACCGTATCTTCTCCGAAAGGTTTTTTCCATTTTCCACTGAAGTACAGAGTTGATGAAAAAATAATATCTGTAGTTGGATAAGGATTCTCAGTCAAAATTTCTTGAATTTTGTTCATAGTCTTATTGCTGACCCACTTGTTGATCACTTTCTTAGCGTTCGTACTGTCTCGAGCATAATCCACCTTGATCACTTCGGTTTTATAAATTTCATTGCAGGCAATTTTAAATTGCTTTCGAAGTGGATAACCATCCTGTATTTTCAATGTTCCTTCATTTATGAGCATATTCTCAACATCGTTCGCCGAAATTAATATTTTTATTATTCTTATAGTCGATTACTTCATCAATATTGGATGATGCTGAGAGAATGTATAGAAATCGTGATGAAAAACGAAGGTGTTTTGTATCGGTCATTTCACTCCGTCATTCATTATACGAATGGCTCCAAACCAGAATAACGTAGGTCATTTAAAAAATTCGTGAGAAGTTTAATTAAATCTCATTTGAAACAATAATATTGCATTTTTTTCAAAAATTGGGGGTCCATGAAAATACATATTTTTTAAGGTGTACCTGAATAAAAAGGCCAGATGCAACTTTTCTTATCGGAAAATTGGGATTCTGTTTTTGTTTCTTATCGTAGTCATGGATTAAAATGCCAAAAATCCGATGAGCCACTTCAGAGCTGTTGAGGATATCAATATCGGAATCAAACCCCAGTACTTGAGATATTTCATTGAAAGTGTTTCCGCCGGACGCTAAAAGAATTGTAGCCAAAGCCAAGGCCAAACTCGCCGGCGAAAACAGTAGATTGCCTGGATTATTGCGCTGCGTTATTTCCAGATATTGATCTAAATTAAGGGAAAATTGACCGATACCTCTGGAGATGACATCGGTTACCTAGAAAATTAGATCACTCATTGAAAATAATCTCTAATGGTGATGATAATGATAATGGGATCTCAAAATCGATCTTAATGTTTGTTGGCATTGGATAAGACCCAACTCGTACTCCTTGATTTCGATATTTTTTAATGATATCTTCCAATTTGGTCACACAAGCCCTTAAATATAACGAAATAAACAAAAAAAACATCTAAAGTCTGATTAAACAAGTTTTGAACACTCTCTCGACATAAAATTCAAAATCAATAAGTTTTCTAGAGAATGTAGACTCAATTTCTCACAGAGACAGACCTGAAGACTCAGAATATTTTTCCCGAAAAAATACCGTGTTATGTTTAATATGTAATCCAGTGATTGTGGAAAAAAAGGATGGAGAGCACCTAAATTCTAAGCAATTTTTCTACAATCAAGTAGCTGATTGCCCACAACTTTCCACTAATTTACTATCTGTTGACTCCTAGCTCAATTACTGTAGGCTGATAGTTGAGAAAAGCCAGTACCCACAATTGCTTGACAAATTATCACATTTGATGCATAAGAATTTTTGATGCCATACGTGAGATTTCCATTCCGAAGGTAGAAATGCATCAAAAGTTGGTGCTTGAATAGACTCATAGGGTAGTCCGGTAGCAAGCGGATTTCTGTACCAATCGTCATAGTAGTTGTTTTTGAAATCGGCTCTTTCTTTTGTTTCATTATTTGGAATCTCACTGGCAATCACTGCTGCCATTTGTAAGAGCGATAAAATAGAATTTTTCATCTTAGTCGTCTGCTAATCCTGAAAGAAAGAAATGAAGACAAGATAAAAAATGAAGAGACTAACTAGGAGTTTGAGTGCGTAGTGCATCGTGTGAACATTGCGTAACCCCATTTTAGCATGCAGACTCAGGCAACTTTTATCACGAATCACTCAAAAACTATACGTTGTCGATTATTGCGCCCATTGAGACTTTTATACAGCTCGTTGATAGTATATTTCGCACCGAGTTTATGAGGTTGTAGCTCGCTTCGGAGCAATCGGTTTTCGGCCCGAGCCGCAGGCGAGGGTTGAAATGATCGCTCGGAAGCGGGGAACCTCATGTGTGAGGCGCGAAAGTTATTTTTCGCAATTTTGTAGGCACCGAACATCGGAAAATTGCGAAAAATCTATCGTTCAAATACCAAACAAAGAGGATTAGCTAAAACCCAAAATCTTATGATTTATGACGGGGTCCTTTTCAGAGATTCAAAAAATGATGCGTTCGTCAAAATGAATGTGTAATTGGTCGTACCCGTCAAGATTTAGCAAAGCATTTGGATGAACCCACGAGAATGTTAACTTTTAGTAATTGAGGAACGTGATGTCTCAGAAAATTAATTTGATCTGATGACACAATCAGAAAGTGCACAAATAAGTGCAAAATTAAAGTAGTTGATGGAAAAACCGATACAGTATTTATTCCAAATGTCTCAGAAAAATTGATTTTGGACTCGAACAAGAATATCGCTCATTTTGGAAACGAAACGGTTGTGGGCAAAAAAAATACATATCTCATTTTGTATCCAGAATCATAAATTTCAGAGCCGAGACATTACATTTTTTCCACATTCTGACCGGGTGATTTTATCTGAAATCATAGTCTATGTAAGTATACCCAACATGCCTTCATCCGTCGATCTCAGGAATCGGTATTAGTTGAATTTCCGCAAATTATTGTCATGGTCGTTATGATTTTTTCATGAATAAATAGGTGTCTTGGACCAACCCCGAATCAATTCTGCGTTTGCACAGCTAAGAAATCACTGACGAAATTGCGTCCACTAAAACCGGTTTCAAATATTTTTATTTGACTAATTGTAACGTGTTTCCATCCGATTTCTTGTCTCAAAACCTTAAAAAAAAAAAAAAAAAAAAAAAATAGACGCTGAATAGCACTTTGTGTGCTCAACAGCGTCTATGAATAAGTAAAAAGAATCTTCAAAATACTCTCTTCAGAATTGCAAAAGTTAGCCTTGGAGCCACAGTTGGTGTACCCAACATGCTCCCGTGTGACTATCTCGAAAACGCGGGCAGCTCGACTTTTTTACCACCCAGAACGTGTTTATCACGTCAAAATGGGTCGGAAACAGTGTTTTGGACCGGCGAAAAGCTCCAAGTGTGGTTGCACGGCGATAAAAAAACAGATAATAGTATATTACGCAACGATGTCGAAAAGTTGGATTTACGCACGAGTGAAAATCTTTACACACGAGTGCGTAAAGATTCACATCTCGTGTGTAAAGGTTTTCCGAGTGCGGAAACCTTTCGACAGAGTTGCGTATGATATTTTTCGAAATTTTGTGCGGAAAGTTAGTATTCTGTCGGTTACCTCATACGTCATAAACCCAATCGCGATTGGGGCAGATGGAGGAAGAGGGCGCAGAGCGGGGTCCAGGGGCGGCAGCCCCTGGTGGGGGTGCAGGGGGCGAAGCCCCCGCCGGGGGGCTCGGGGGGCGGAGCCCCCCGACTGAAAAAAATTCTGAAAATGTATCAGAAAAAGATCTTTTGTCCGATATATCATATGTTACCGCATAGATTGAAAATATCGATCTCAATTCTCAAAAGTTCTAGTAGTGGACAAGATCCGAGATATGTAAGTTCATAAGGTAGTATGAATTTGAATTTTGAGGGAAATTATTACAGAGTTATATGAATGTCGCCAAGGACAGGCAAAAGTAAATCAACGAATCCACGGTTCAATAGAAAGAACGTGGAAAATTATAATCATTATTTGTATATACATATTGTACTGCGAATTAAATTAAACTCATATTGTACCGAAGCGACCGATTTCCATGTACAATTCGATGACCAATCAGAATATTTGATCTATGAACTAGCCGAGAGAAGAAAATTGAGTATAACAATTCAGAGAGCTCATAAGTATTATTTCCATCGAGTGAAAGGAGTCATTACACCTGCTTTGGACAGCTTCGAATCAAATATTGGAGCACTCAGTTACTAGAGAATTAGGACAGAGATCATTTTGCCGGTCTACGCAGAAACTTCAAGAGATATCGTAGAATATCAGGCTAGAAAGAAAATACGGCAGTGCGTAAAGATACGTACCGGTGTGTAAAGACATGCCTCACGCACTGTTGGTGACTTTACGCACAGGTCTTTACGCATTCCGTGCGCAAAAATTTCTTTACGCACGGAAAAATGTTCCTTACGCACTAACTTTACGCACATGATTTCGAAATAGTATATTTCGCACCGAGTTCATGAGGTTGTAGCTCGCTTTTGAGCGATCGGTTTTCGACCCGAGCCGGAGGCGAGGGTTGAAATGATCGCTCGGAAGTGGGGAACCTCGTGTGCGAGGCGCGAAAGTTATTTTTCGCAATTTTGTAGGCACTCAAACATCGGAAAATTGCGAAAAAATGATTTTTCGACACGCTGTGCGGAAAAGTGTCTTTTCCGCACTGGTTTTCCACTGTCTCGCACAATTTGTCAAAAAACACAGTTCGATACACGGGTGTAAAACCTATTTTTCGCATCCTCGTATTGATTCCGACCTTCGCCTACGGCTCAGGCCGAAAACCCATCACTCGGACGCGAAAAAAGTTTTCTCACCCTTGTATCGAAATGTACTATTTCGCACTTCATCGCCGGTTCACATCGTTCTTAGGGGAATTAAGACAGATCGTTTCCAGCTGATCGAAATTAGACGTGCTTTGACTCATTTTGAAGACATTGAATGAGTTTTAAAATGAGCTAAAGTACATTGATAAATGTTGAGATAGACCCGAGTTGTTGTGAAAATGCTTAATAACACCTCTTGCGAATAATCACTTTTTAGAAAAATTGTAATACAGTACTCTACGCTTAATGTGATCACGGATAATGGAATCACTCGTTTAATGTGATCAGGTTCGCCGGTCCCATTCGCTTCTGTACTGAACAATATAATACGACCATTTCCGGAGATAAGGATCGCTCGCTTATTGGAATCAAATTCTCTCGGACCGCTGTGATCACTTGAACGGAGCTTACTGTATAGTTCCACTCTGTTTGGTCAATAATGAATTGACCTATGCTCATTTCAAATGTCTTGAGACACGGTTTGAAAAGAGCTAAAGTAAGTTGGAAAATATTCAAGTAAATCAAAACTATTGACAAAACGCTCCAAGGGGAGGCATGTCGGGCACACTTACCTTTTTCATTCATACTTGAAGAAAAATGAGCTATTCCTCGTTATTTTCGATTATCGGTATCTTTTATGTCTACATCGGCATTTACTATTCTCGTTGATATCGAATCGGTATCAATATCGATTATATATCGAAATATCACGCTTATCTAGTTTTTTATTACCGTCAAATCGGGTAATTTTGGTACGCTTCCGGTACTTTTTATTTTGTTTGGCTTGGCATTCCTACATACATTGACGAAACCCACTCATATTAGTAGTCAATCGAAAGCTTACAGTCTGAGCTTTCGATTGACAGGCTACAAAGTTCAATTTGGTGTATCTAAGCAGGCGCTGTTAGGAATTTTGTAAGTGTACCAAAGTTAGACCCCGATGGGGCAACTTTGGTACACTTACAAAATATTTCAACTGTACCCACCACCATGCAATTTAAACAATTTTAATCGTTCAGAAGTCTCAATTTAAGCTGTTTGAAACATTTTAAAACCCCATAGACCTCCACTCGATTCAAGATGAGATGAAAAGAAGCTATGATAGAAATGTGTACTGAAATTACCCTATCCTCATGCTTCTTACCTAGAGTGGGGAAACTTTGGTACCTTTTTTATGTTTTTCCCCTGGTTTTCATTCATAAAAATTCGAAATGTTGTAAATACCCCAATGTAACGATGATTTCTCCAATATGGTGATATGCGTGGTTCAAATGTAGCGTTATTTACCCGTAGTGCGTTCCGGAACACTTCTCGCCAGGTACACTAACTGGACCACTCGCGTATCGCTGCTGAATCAGCCTCTTTGGAAAAAGCTTCAATAAACAACCACATTCATTCACGCGGGGTTTGTAGCGGCTCAGAACATTGTTCATACGTGCCCCAGATGGGTAGAACAGAGCGATAAATTTATTTACCTTACCGAACGCAGCTCTGAACGTCATTTCTCAGGGGTGTACCAAAGTTGCACCCACTGTACCAAAGTTACCCAATTTGACGGTATGCTTTGAGGTATTAAATAGGTGAAGAATCATGCGGAAAAGACCCAGAACATCGTATTTTATAGACCATTTATTTCACGTGGAACTGCTCAATATGTATTCGGATGTAAGGTGCGTATATTTGCCAAGCCAATATCCTGACACATGTTGCTGATTCATGAATATTATAGCTTCATTGACCTATCCAGAATCTCTCAATATTGTCAGACTGTTTCCGCTCCTACTTTTGATAATCCGACTTCATCTTATGATTTGTGTTACCGATGATATTGTATTTTGATGAATAAGATAACCCAATATCATGCAATATTGATCTTGAAATTTTTCTTAAAACATCGCTTGTCGATTTACGTAATCAGTCAAAAGGTGACACATGATTATGTAAGCATTCTTTTCTCTTGAGCAGTCCCGAGGGTCCCCAGACTTTTTTTCTCGGCACGATTCTAATAAAGTGAGCATTAGAATTTCAAACTGAAGAAAAATTAAGCGATTTAAAATTTTGTGAAATTAAATCGGTTATTTGTGCATTTTTACGGCTAGTGATGGCCTTACAGAGAGTTACTTTAGAATCTTATCTTATGAATTAATTAAGAGAGTATCTCGATCCGAGGTTATGCTTACACTGGATGCGCCATCACTAAATCGATCACAGTATCGATTCAATAGTTCAAAAATTTCAACGCCTTTCGTTCTGTGGAGGGTTGTAGCACGACAAACGCCGTTAAAATGAGTCCTGAATGGATAATGAATGACTCCCTATTGATTATTATTTGTGAATCAAAACAATTAGAAAATTTGGAAAAAGTGGGAAAATATGACTAGCTCTCATAGGTTAAATTTCAATTCGTATTACGTTTACTGTGATCAACAACTCACCACGGATAAAAATAAAGAGGGTTGGTAATCTGGATCAAGATTTCATCATATACTCAAATTTCAGCGGTAGATCACGAGACTGAGGAAAAGTCAAACAGGTGATCATAGAAAATAGTTTTCCTTAACTTTCACAAAAGTTCTCCCCCGAAGATTTTAGACTTGTGCAATCACTCAATTATACGATAAATACATCATACAGACGAGTTTTTCGGTATCCACTGACTTGTTGATGTGATTACACTTGTATTTATCATCTTGAAAGCTGTTTGTGAAATTTGTTCCTGTTTCGTCACTTTTAGCATAAAAATATTAATGAGATGGAATTTTGAGTGAAAGTCGAGTTTCGAGAAGACGACAGATGAAGGTGAGATGTCGCGTATAAGCTTATTACTCTCTCAATCACTTACGCATTTTTTGTCTGCGCTCATTATCTCCTTTCCATTTCGTTATGGATTTACATTATCAGAGATACAAAGTTTTTGAAGAATTTTGAACACGAATGTTACCTTAAATATGGTTACTCGCAATACTGGTGAGGCATCAGTGGGAAATATTAGATGTCCTGAGGTTACATCTATGACTCGAGACTCGCATATCATAATTGGTGTTATTCGGTTTAGACCAGATTTAGTGCATATCACGTGTAGGTACTCTAGTTTTTGTTCCAAGTACTTCAGTGACGGCCTTAGGGAAGCTTCGAGTAATTCTTCATTTCAAAATCTATCAGAAATAGCGTTCGGCACATCACATGATCTTGCTTCCCTTCACGTGATGGTGAGATTTTACTGAATATCTTATAAAGAGTCTCATTGCAGTATATGTATAGTATATGTACACTGTAAAAAATTGGTTGACTTTCCACCAAATTGGCAACCACTGGTTGGGTGGCTAATTCAATCACTAACCACTGGTTGACTTTTTTCCCGCAGCAAATTTGGGGGCGAATACGGGGCCTCCGAGATTCATCAATGGTGGTCCCCGGGCGACACTTTCAGGTCAGAAAAAAAGGTTTTACATGTTTTTTCACTAAAAAACAGAAATAAACATCAACGCTGGCTGCGCGAGCATTTTCGGGAAAAATTCCGCGCTTGCGTAAGTAATTCGCCCATTCTTTTATGATGGGTATAATATGAAGCCCATAAGATTGGTGAATGGTAGTGACCGGACGACATTTTTCGGTCAGAAAAACAAGTTTCTACGTGTTTTTCCATGAGCCGATAAGAATAAATATCAATAAGACTGTGATCAGCACCGATCACGTGAGCCTTGTCGGAGAAAAATCCAGGTTAAGGAACGTTTTCGTGATTCATTATTCGGATTGGTGACCGCTCAGGTGAGGCTGCCAGATGGTTATAAGGTTCATTCGATTACGGCGGCCACGCCAGGCCACGCCGGCGTGGCCGGCGTAATCGAATAAACCTATAGATTATGAGCTTGCCTAGGTGAACCGTCAGCGCGAGCCGAGCAGTCACCAATCCGGATAATAACTCGCAAAAACGTTGCTTAACTTGGATTCCAAACCAAAAAAGCTCGCACGGCCCGCGCTGATGTTCATTTCTATTTGTTGGCGAAAAAACACGTAGAAGTGAACCAGTGGTTGAATTGGAACTAGCGGTTACCGCCAAGAGTTTGGTTGATTTTCGGCCCCAACCAGTGTTGGTTGAGGGAAAAACTTTAACCACTGTTTGAAGTTTTCCCCACAAATTTTTTACAGTGTACTCCAAGAAAGTACTTGAGGAAGCTTAAGTAAGAAAACTCTCATCGCAAACTTTGTTGATTATAAGAAAAAAATAAAAGATCATAGCAACATCATCGGATACAGGATATACTACATAGAAAGCACGGGGTTAACAGATACAACATTGACTCAGATCACTCGGAATGTATTTCACAGAACAAAATTCGTGTGAGATAGATTACAGGAATTTCAAGATTCTTACTGGGAACGAAGGTTCTCCTTTTCCGGTCAGTCTGTGGAATTCGACTCCCTATTTTTATACTCGTATTATTATTACATCATTTTTGTACATAATATGAACTAATTGTAATCTAACTGTCAGATTATCATTTGTTGAAGTTGTTTTCAGAAAACCAATTTAATTTGACTACATCACTAATGCTACAGAGTTCCAATATTCCGCATAAAATGCTGGATAAAATCAATCAAGGCGTATCAAAGTGAATTTTGAATTTCATTAATCTCATTAATATATATTAAAAATTGAATACAACTGTTTATTGATTAAAATTGCAATGAAATATGACAAAACATTCAGATATCCTAATTGAAAAAAGTGTACTGAACTTATATATTAGTAATAATAGATAAACGATACTCTAGATACTAAAAATCAAAATATAAGTAAATTCATCGTTGGCCAGTCAGATTTATGGGTATGTATTCAAGGTTTTGCCTTGTGCCTCTGGAAAAAGATATTCTTAATCAGTTTTGATATTCCATGAAGTTTGGTGACTTTCAGACATCCATCACAGAATGTATTTACCTCGTTATCCGTGCGGCTAACTACTTTGCAACGAGGACGAGGAGCCACCTGGGCGCTCCACATGTATCCAGTTTCAGATGTGCATACACAATCTTGTTCGATCTTAGTGTCAGAAAGACCCTCGGCTATCCTTCGGGCAAATACTTTGAGATATTGCGATTGTTGGGTTGGTTTTGCTTCCAAGAAGTTGCTTGTACTGAATGCTGCTCCTCCAGTCTGAAAATTCATTCGAAATTTTCACGATCTTTGTTTCAAGAGCCATCTCATTTCATAAGATTCAATTTTGACGAAAATTGTAGGAATTTTCTCATGAACTGCATCGTTGAGACAGAAAATTGCTGCTGATATCGATCTTTCCATGAAAGACTATTCCCGAACTCAAGTAAAAGGTATCTGACAAAGTTTGATCTTATAATAGAAGAAATTCATGACTATTATTTCGATGGAATAGAAAAGACGACTAATGAGGAAAATTGTAGAAAAATGTTACCAGACTGTATTGTATAGAAGGACTTACATTCACCGCGAATCCGGCACAAACATCCTTTTTGGTTAAGACTAGATCTTTCTTGAAGTCAGCATTACCCTCTAGAGGCTTCTTCTTACTGTCAGCAAAAGTGTATACAAAGTTCTTGTCGTAGCCTACAGCAGTCTTTTGAGGTTTGCCAGCAATTTCGAGATCAGCCAAAGGTGACACGTGGAAGTATGTCAGTCCCAATTTGTTGTATGTGTTACGAGCCATGAGCAGTCTGTAGTCTTGAAGCTGATTATTGATAAAAGACAAAGAACAGTTCACGTGAAAATTAGAATATTTTCAGAAAATTTTCTGTTTTTATCCTTGAAGGTCGTAAAAGTTGTAATGCCGTACCGAGAATGGTGACAGAGGACTCTTTACACAAGGTTGGCTGATGACTCCCACGACAGCTTTAGCTGCTGCAGTCCTGAAGGGGTATTTTACCGCTGCTTCATAGGCATCGGAAACCTTGAAAGTACCAAGTTCGACATCGAATTTTTGTTTAAGGAATTTCAATTTCTTTTCGCCCTTTGTATCTTCTTTGAATTCCTGCAAATAATCGATTTCATCAGTTTTCCGTTACGATCATAGTTTCTGTGGATGATTTGAGATGAATGAAGTTACCTTGAATGTAATGATTGGATCGTGGGCAGAAGTAAATGTCATTTGACTGACATCGCCACCTTCAATGTTTACATTGTTGTTGGATGTATAGTATCTTGGCCATTGTAAGTTCTCGCCGTAACCAATGAGTCCGATGAAAACATCACTGATTATGAAATTATTGAAACATTTTAATCAGATTGACCATCCTTACGGACGAGTAATAAAAATTGTTATGCGAAATTGAATCTTACGTTATGCCATGCTGTTTCAATTCCGTTCGGAGCTCGTTCATAACTGGTTTGACCAAATTTTTGAAGACCTTTTCATTGTCAACATCTTGTTCAACGACGAAAATTATATCGGCCATCTTCTCGGGTATTTTCACGCTAAACTCGTCTCCGCCGTTAATCACGCCACTTCCAACTTTGCATTGGACTGATCAAATATGAATGTATATTAATTGAAAAATAAAAAAATCTGCGATATCTACTCCTAGCATGTGACAATAGTACATTTCGATACGAAGGCGGGAATGTTGGTTTCCGCACAACGAGTGATATTTTGCGAACCGAGCCGGAGGCGAGGATGGGAATTATCACGAGAATGCGGAAACCAACCCGTCTGAGTGTCGATTACTATTTTTCGATCGACTGTGCGTAAAACACTGCTTTACGTACGGTAGTGTATGTTCACTTTACGCCCAGTCGATCGAAAAACGTATTTCGATACCCGGGCGTGAAGTTTTTTTGCTTTACTCAAGCTAATTTCGACCCTCGCCAGGGCTCGGGCCGAAAACAATCACTCGAAAAGCAAAACCAAACAAGCCACCCTCGAATCGAAAAATACTATTTCGACACGCTGTGCGGAAAAGTGTCGTTTCCGCACTGATTTTCCACTTTCTCGCACAGTTTGTCGGAAAATACAAACATGGGTGTAAAACCTATTTTTAGCATCTTTGTATCGGAATGTACTAATTCAATCTACCGTGTGAGGAACAAAATCAAAAAACCCGTGCGGAAAAGTCATTTCCCGCACAGAAGATGGAAATAGTACATTTCGATACGAGGACGGGAATGTTGGTTTCCGCACAACGAGTGATACTTTCCGGCTCGAGCCAAAGGCGAGGGTCGGAATTATCACGAGAATGCGGAAACCACCCCGTCCGAGTGTCGAATACTATTTTTCCATCTTCTGTGTGGGGAACAAAATCAAAAAACCCGTGCGGAAAAGTCAGTTCCCGCACAGAAGATGGAAAATCATTATTTGGGAACCAATAAACTCTGTCTTGTGATTCAATGTTTCTAAGTCGCTTTTATCATCAGCAGAACTTCCTCCATTAAAAATGTAGTTACTCACAGCATTCGTTGGGAAGGCTGACCACGACATTTTTAACCAAACATGCTGAAGCGTAGAAAGAAGCAACGGCGCAAGCTGAATCCTTGATTCCACCAGCAACCAATTGATCACAAGATTCTCGGTAGTTCTTGGGGTCGAGATAGTTGAAGCACGAGCTGTAATATGAAATTAGTTCGTAACATTACAGATCCTTGAGAATTTCTGTATGAAGCTCAAAATGTTGAGAGATTCGAAAACCGAAACCGAACATCTTAAGAATTGAATAATGATTGAATCATCTGAGCGTCAATTACTATCCATAGAATTTGCAACAGATGCGGTGATAACTGACGTCAAGAATGAGGTTCACAATATCTAAATACTAGAAGTGTTTGATTTGAATATAATCCATACCTAAGAGAAGATTTTCCAGAGAAGTATTTGGTACAATCAGCTGCATGAGGTGCTTCTGCTTCTTTAGCACTGGCTGCTCCACAAGATGGATTAAGTTTGTAAGCATTGCCAAATTCGGAAGCACTGGTTGCAACTTTTCCACTTGGCAAAGTGAAATCATCATAAGGTTCATTGTTGGCATCTCCAAGAAGACCACGAACTTTGGCATGATAGAAACCTGACACCTTTGCGTAACAACTCATTGATGGTTCGATTTTACAAACAACAACAACTCCGTACTTCGATCTGATTCTTCTCAAAGGTGTAGTGACGTAAGCGTCCAAGTTCTTGGTAGATGCTGGATATTCGCTTGGTTTGTTATTGACAAGAACCTGAAAATTTTTTGATGTGTAAGCTATTGAATTCTGCTGTAACCTATTGTTCTGGGTCTCTGTATCAGTGAATTCAACGTTGGGGGTAGGTTTTTAGGAGTTCATATGAAATTGAGAGATGCGATGCATCAATGTTGAACGGAATAAAGCGACAACTATCGATTGATTATGAATTTTTGGACAGTGATGTCTTTGGATCATTTTCCGAAGATATCGGATGGCTTTTTGTACAAAAAGCTATGGATTGCGACTCCCCAAAAAGGTTTCAGTAGAATTATTTGACAAACTGCCGAACGTGGATCATTATAATTTGTCTCGTATTCTCGTGACCGCATCTCGGTTATAACTATTATCCCTTTCCAAGATTTTCTGTACCCATCAGTCATTAGGTCAGACTTTCAAAAATGTTTATGAAATGATTATGAAAAATAATGAGCTAAAGCTTCTGACAACAAGAGATCATCCAACTCTTGGGTCCCGGGTTCGATTCAAACTCTGGGAATCGTCCTATTTCAGTGAGAAATAGATTAGAATCTCCCTATAACCGACACTCTCAATGGCGGACGTATTTGACTACCAGACCATTTCACCATGCAACGTTCCTATGTCAGTAAGTACTTTGAGAATTCAGATAGATTGGTCTGATAGGTCTCTTGATCCGAGAAACAGTGGCGGGGATTATTATCGACAATATACAGATATTACATGTGACTTTTCAGGATGACATCTACATAAGCAATGCTCACTCAGAAAAGTAATCCTTTGCGAGAAAGTCTTGGATGGCTTTGACAGATTTTCGGATATGTCTTTGAGCTAACGCCCGAAGCAGTTGTGATAACTCCGCGGGGCCTTCCTTGCGCCGTCCGTGTCGGGCAGAAAGTAAATAATAACTTTCGAGGTTATGCGGAACGAATGCCGAATATTTCGCTGGCAACCGCTTTTTCTGATTATTCTTGCTCTCTCTTCTACTTCAATGTTACGTAAAAATATTTGCTACGATCGTCTTGTTGGACAATTCATAGTTATCACTCGTTAATATAAAAACATATACACTACCGGTCAAAAGTCTGAGGACACCTGGGAATGAGACTGATGATCTTCAGAGTTGGATATCTCAGAATCTATTGGTCGTAGGAAGCTCTGCGTGGGCGCATTTTGTAGCTCATATCGAGCACTTTTGAATCTATTTTCAGTATTTTCCGTCCCGCATATTATACCAGGGACACACGAGTCAGAAGAATGACTTTTTTTCGCAATTTTTCAGGCAAGGTACGAACGCTTGCCGATTTTGGAGAGATTGTTGGATCGCTATTGAACACATGACATCTTTAAGCCCATAAAAAAACCTTGAAAATCCGTTATTGAATGTCTCTCCAAGTGGTTCTGGCATTGAGATATGACAGATTGTCTGCGGGTGTTTTTCTCTCAAAAAATTACACGGTTAATTAAAAAATGATGAGAAACAGCCGGTTCCAAGGTCGGTAGCGTTCATTTTCGATGGCCGTCTCGATGTTGAGTCAAACTCTTGCAGAAATGAGGGTCAGCTGCCCCAAAGTAGGCTGTTTCTCATCATTTTTGGATTATTAAAGGATTTTTTTAGAGAAAACATTCCTCACTAAATCACTTGGATCTCGGGACTAAAACCACTTTGAGGAACGTTCAAAAATGGATTTTGAAGGTCTCTTCATGGGCTTGAAGATGTCATTGGTCTCATAGCGATATAACAATCTCTCCAAAATCGGCAGGCATTCGTACCTGGCCTGAAAAATTGCGAAAAAAGTCATTTTTTTGACTCGTGTGCCTCTGGTTTAATACGCGGGATAGAAAATACAGAGAATAGATTTGAGAGTGCTCGGCATGAGCTACAAAATGCAACCACGCAGAGCTCTCTACGACCAATAGGTTCTGAGATATCCAACTCTGAAAATCATCAGCTTAATTCCCAGGTGTCCTCAGATTTTTGACCGGTAGTGTAGATCACCACTTGTCAATACGTTCCATGGCTCGGGGAGTTATCACAACGGCACGGGGCAAGGATCCTCACTCCAGTGCCGGAAAGCCCTGACGGAGTTGAGGTAAAGCCCGCGGAGTTGTAACAAAGAATTGCTTTTCTGAGTGATAGTCTGGATAGTTGTACCTCAGGATAAAAAACCGAATCAAATTGGACTATTAAAATTACTATTGTATTTCTCACCAAAACATGATTCCCATTGATTGGACCAAATCAATGTCCCACAAGGTAATCCATTTGTGAGACCAGATGATATTTGTTAGTAAACTTCGAGCATCCATGTACTACATTCACTTACTTGTCCATTGTTCTTAACGGTGATGAACTCGCTTGGTTCGGTAACAGTGACGCTGACAAGATTACCATTGACGTATTCACCGACGATGGAGAAGTTACCATCTTGGATATCCTGAGCAAGTACGTAATTGCAAGTGCCAGGGAACACAACATGTTTGCCATCAAAAGTGATGAAGTATCCTCCATCGCCAAAGTATCCAAACTTCTTAGCTGGTGGGATTGAATCTTCTATGTGGAGGACAGGTCTAGAAAAAGCAACATTATCATTCTTTTCGATCCAAATAAAAGCAAGCAATACCGCAGAATCATATTCAAAAATTACCTATAGGTGTAATAGATGTCATATGGCGATGGAAGCTCGTGATTAATGAGTAGTTTCACAACTGAGAATCTGATTGCTGCAATTCCTGGAATTTTCCTTAAATAGCTTGCATCAACTGGGAATTGAGTCTCCAAGAAAGCCATAACATTTTCAGCTGTCACGTGCGATTTTACAAGCGCTAATAATGAACGAATAGCGGTCAGAGTTTGTGAGTATATTTTCTTAACTTCAGTCTTGTCATCAACCTGCAAGTGAATGTAGAAATAGAGTTTAAAGAATTTCCGAGTGGGAAATAGTTACAAAGATAGATAGAAACTAACGTTTTGACGTTTGACGTGTTTAAGAACGTAGCTGTAGACACTGGTGAATAAGTCTTTGAGCTCTTGTGTTGGAAGAATGTTCTTGATACCATTGCAGAAATCTTCAATTGGAGTCAGGATGTAATCTGGAATCTTGTAGTCAATCGCATCTTGGTAAGCTTTCTTGGCTTTCTCGTAAATTGGTAGAGCTTTTGTTTGTTGAACTAACAATTTACTGAAGTCTGAAAATTCCTTTTCAATTTGCGTAGCACCTTTGAAGATGATTTTGGCAATATCTTGAACAAGCTCGGTTACCACTGATAGAATATCTTCGATTTCTTTCTGATGTTCATTCACTATCTTGATAACTGCATCTACGTAGGCGTTAGCCAGTTTTCCAGCGCTATCAACAATGGCTACGATAGCTTCAGAGACTCTTTTAGCTGATTCTTGTAGTTTTGGATGGGTCTTATCGATTGCTTCTTTCAGTTTTGCAACGAGATCAGCTAACTCTTTGCGTATTTCTTCTAAATGCTCAACAGATTTCTTTGCAATTTCAATGATTGCGGTGATGAGCCCGCCGAAACTCTTGTTCCTAAAAATGAGAATTAGTTTGAGATGATGCTGTCCCAAATGACAAAAGAAGTTTTAAAATCAGGGCTAAGCTTACAGTATGTCTTGGATTTCCTTGATAGTTTGATCGGCGTGTAGCTCTTCCTTCAACTTGTTAAGTTCAGTTCTATAGTAATCCACCAATGGTTGGAAGGTTGGTTGAATTTTTTCCCAGCGTTCGTAGTACTCTTTATTTTTCCCGTAGACATCGTAAATAGCTCCTCCTACGTTCCCTCCCAGTTCCTTAATCAAAGCCTGTAGCAGCACGCGGGAGTCATCCTATATTAAGATCATCGAATTTTTTTAGTTGATAGGACAAGGAAGAACACATCAGTTGCAATATACACCAAGCCATTTACTCACTACGACTTCGTGTATGTTTTTTCTATTGATAGCAAAGTCAGGTTTTAAGAATTTGCTATCGTCAAGATGAATGAGAAGATGGAAAAGTTCTTGTTTAGCTCCATCCTTGAGAGCATCAGCATGAATCTCTGCTAATTGTCCCATAACAACTTTACCGTTTGCCATAACTCTGTTCTTTGCGTCACCTAATTAAAAAAAAAAAATCATCAATATTCAATGGACATTCATTACAGTAATCACAGAGTGCCTCTTCACCGTACCTTTCTTTCCATAGTCAAATTTAAAACTATTATAGTCCTTCAATTCGACAACTGCAACAACGGGATCCCGTTCAAGCACAGACAGCTCACTGTCAATTTTTTGTAAATCCTTGCCCACATTAATTGTAGTATGCGACTTGATCACGTCTTTGGTTGGCATAAAGACATGAACATCTACTTTCTCTGGTGTAGCTGAGAAATAAGCACCGAAATTCTGGGGTTTCAATATTACGTCCGTGTAAGAGAATACGTGTCCAAGATCAACGAGGCCTGTTGCTACTGCAACGTGTCCATTGGATTTTACATCAATTAATTGTCCTTTACTGTAAACGTTCAAACTTGAAGTGGTATTATATCCCTTTGGTATTTCCCTCTTGACCAACTTCACGTCAGCCGTAATCTTATCAGTTTTAGTCTTAAAGAGGTCAATATCAACGTTGGCTCCAAATATCTGTTCTCCTCCTACGTTCATTTTTCCTTTGACGATGAAGTCCTTCAAGTTTAAGAATAATGTCATGGGTCATATATTTTTCATTTTTGCTCATGAAATTTTGATAAGAGACAACGTAATCAGGGCACAAAATATGCAATGAGATGAAATTAGATGACGCACCTTTGGTTGGTTGGGATAAGTGAATTTAGCTTCTCCACTGACGCCGAGAGCATTTTTGTCAACATTCACGTCCCCAGTAACGAGTAGGCTGGTTTTGTCGTTAGGTTTGTTTTTTCTATCCAAGTACAATGATACGTCGATTTTGTAAGAACCAGAGCTTGTAAAAACTGGAAAATCGTGGAAGGCAACCACTGCGAGCTCGCGACTAGGTAAAGCTAGCACGACAGCTGAATTAAAAAAAGAAAAAGACGATTATGTGTTATTGAAGCAATCGCAGCAGTTGATTCATTTTTGGACCAAGTCATACCAGATTCGCGTTTGTTCGAGTAGACGTGGTAAGTGTACTGGGTCCTATCCTTCGATGAATGCAAGTACAGATTAGCTTGATGATCCACGGATTGGTCGGCGTATTTTGTGGTGGATTGCAATCCAAATTCTACTGGGACATTAAATTTCTTCAAGTTGACTTCAACTTGGAGGTTGTGATTCATGTTTGGAACATCTGAAAAAGAATCCATCGAATATATCAATATATGACTGAAACCACTGATATTCATCAATTGTTATGCAAACTTACTGTCTGTATCCAAAGTTGATTGCAATTTGAAGTGAGCACAGTCCTTGCTGGCTTCGCAGTAGCTGTTGAATACTCTAACTTCTTTGTTGGACAATTTCAGTTCAACTACGATTGCTGAAGGACCAAAGCTTGCATTCAGCATTGTAGCAACACCAACTTCTTTGTCACTCTCCCGTGTCAGTTGTTTTCGGACGTACTTGAAGGATGAGCCTTTGGTATCTTCCCCGATCTTCAAGCTACCATTGCCTTCGACTGTTATTTTTTTGTCTTCTTCGTGTCGCTTGTAGTTGGTGCTAAGGAGAAAAACTTGAATTAATACTCTGAAATATGATTATGGAAGGCTCAAAATTTTTTTCTCACACGAATTTGCCTCCGGTCGATTTTTAAATCTGAGATTTCGATACAGAATTTGAATAATTGAATGGGTTTATAAAAATTTGCGAATCTGGATAAGTCAATTTTTCGTCGAGACAGATTTCTAATTTTTTACTCAAACCGGGGCAAAAAGCGATCTTAGGATGGTCAGATTACTGAGACCAGCTCTTTTCCGACGACGAAACTCAGACAATATCTAACCTTGATAGCTGAAAAAGTTAACTTGTAAGTATTTAGAGATTATTCAACAAAACTGTGAAATTTAGACCCTCGTTCTGAACAAAAAATGAGAACCATCATCGCCGGAAGATGCAACGAAGTACGATGCGATATACGTCCACAAACCGCATTAATTGTATGTTTACTTTTTACTTTGATGGTTTCGCACTCCGAAATGTACTATTTCGCCAGAATAAAATGGAGTGACACGAGTTTTTCTACGCGATTTGGAATAGAGCTTGTGATCCTTCCAACATTCATGGAATAATTTGCCGTAGAGGTCGATATCATTTTATGAGCATTCGAAGGATAAGGTCATGGCCGATTTAGTTACCCAAGGGCAATAAGTGATTTTGAGCCAATTGAGTGATATTACATCAAGAAATGAAGATTACCTTCCGGTCACGAGGTTCTTTCCTTCGCTAGTAACTGTAATGAATATTTTCCTTCCCTCTTGAGCGTTTGGTTTATTAGCGAGTTCAGCCTTGATCTTTCTGTACTGTACTTTGTCACTGTCAAAGTTCACATTGATAACAAAGTCATCGACACTTTCAAGTTTCACTTTTCCATCCATGACAACGAATCCTTTGGGCGTGATAAGTTTGTAGTCACCTGCAAAACATATCAAGTTGCATACTTTAGTTATCCAGAAACTCGTTTTATGTTACTTGACAATAATAATAATAATCATACCTGAATATTCATTTTCTCCTAATTTCTGATATTTGGCAAGAAGTTCACTTTTGCCTTCAGGGCCTGCGTGCAGAACGTGAACTCCTGGAGCATCTCCAGAATCAATTTCAGTGGAATGAGTGTACTTGGCACCATCGACGTTCAAGACCATGTCAGTTTTGTACTTCAGATCTTGTTTCTGTAAGGAAACAAATTTATTGTTAATCTCCATCTAGTCATATTCAATTGACTGTTAACCATCTAGAAATGTTGGAGATACCTCATAGTTGTAATCCAAGTCGATGTTCTTTAGTTTTTCATGGGGAGACATGAATTTGCCTTTCACTGCTAGTTTGTTCATTTTTACACTCACGAGTACGTCACCTGAATACTCTTTTTCGCCAAATTTAACATTGCCTGCGTGGTGAATCTTCTTCAAGTCTCCAGTGTAGTCCAGATCGTGTTTTGCATTCACTGTTACTGGAGGTTTGTCCAGGACTTTGATGGTAGCTGTGTAAGACTGATCAATTTTCTTTGCATCTGGGCCGATAGAATATTTGTACTCTTGATTGAACTTCATATTCTTATCGTTATTGTACGTCAACGATGCTTCATTCTTCAAATCAAATTCCTCGTTTGCAGATTTTTTGCGCACGGCTGAGTTATCAAAATCAAATTTGATGTTTTTCAATTTGTCACTAGGGAATTTAGCCTCCACACTACCTTTCAATTTGGTTGGTTTGTCAATAACATTTCCACGTTCGAAGTTGACGTCTCCCTGGAATGAAAAAGTCGAATATTTTCATTATCGATAATAATCTCGTGATAAGAAGAGACTCATGAATCTCATGGATATCTCAAATTTGCTCACAATACGTGAAATTCCTGACATTTGTTCAAACTTCCAATGTGAATATTAGGGAGTTACGACATCCATGTAATATTTAAAAATCTACAATAGCGAAATGGATACTCATCTATTTGAATAAAATGAGAAACACTTCTTTTATAGAGGATCACATGGAGTCCTTGCTATGAAGAATAGTCATTCCATTGTAACTGAACGATAGTTCAATACTATCTGAGTGGTGATCCGTGGTGAATATAGAAAGGGTCAACTTAATCTAAGGTATCCAAAACATTACTTGAACTGATGATTTTGAGTCTTTGAAGCGCATTGAACTATGATCCTCTTCAAGAAGAGTGAGAAAAATTAACTCCAGAAAAGGTTTTCAATTGGAAAGAGCTGAGAGATGTAATTTTTCAAAGTTTAATTAGATTTTTGTACAAAACTCGCCAACGTGACTCAAATCCAGTCGAGTTGATGTTCAATGTACAACGAAAGTCAAAACTGAGGCTATGTAGTCGAAAATGAGAACGTAGAGACTCAAGTTTGATTGAAGATACAGGTGTGTAGAGATTTTGGTGTATTTTGTTCATACATTCTCGAACAAAGTTGAGAACAAGAGAATATTGGTGAATCTAACTAGTTGACTAAAGCGATTAGTTATATTATCGACTAATATATAGTTAGATGGAACAAATATATAGTTGTTAGAACGGATAATATATGGTTAGATCATCGGCTAATAGACAATAATAATTGACCGTGCACGATAATTTTGCCTCTTAACTTACATAGATGAGATTCAGGATATTGGAATGTATCATTACCTTGATGGCTACATCAGATCCTCTTGATGCTGAGCCTTTGAAAACAGCTCCATCGAGGTCGTATGTCAGAACTGTATCAAGAGCAAGGGGATCCTTGATCAAGCTTCCGGAGACTGTGCCATGGAGTTCAGCATTCTTCTTCTCGGAGTTTGGTTGAGCTAAATGCTTTTGCCCTACTTTGACTGAAACATCTTTACCATCTTTGTGAACGTACTTGACTTCAACGACGGAGTCGAAAAGTCCCTTTTTGATACTGACAATGTTGCCATTTGAATCGTAAATCAATTTTCGACCGTCAGCTCCCTTAGTAACATAATCAGCGAGTTCAAAATGCCCTTTTACACTTTGAGCGTCATCTTTTTTCTCGGCTTCACGATTGCCCTTGAAGGTTACGTATCTACCATTGGGTAAGGTCATTTCTACTTCACCTTCTTGTTTACCGGTCAAAAAGCCACCATCATGCTTTCCTTTGAAGTTCAATTCAGTCTTGTAAGTTAGAATTTCAACGACATTTTTAGAGTCGATGGAATTCTTCGTCAGATCTGTGACAGTTCCAACTTTCAATTTTTTGTTGGGATCTTTGTCAGCATCATAATTGAGCTCGAAATTAGCAACGTGCTTGGATCCGGTAACACTTACATCTCCACTACCTTTTATTTTTCTGTTGATCTTAGGAATTTCAACATTGATGGCTCCATTTCCTTTTCCACTTTGGTAATTAAACTGACCATTTGCTACTATGTAACTTTTTATATTCAGAACAAGATTACCGTTAGGGTTTGGAGTCCTCTGAATTTTCAGACTATAATCAACATATTTGACTCCATTAGCAATTGCTTGTACATAGTTGTTCAATTTATCGGGGTTTACCTCTAAACCAGTATCTACTTTAGCTTTTTTACCATTGAAGTTGATCTCGGCATCAACACCAACGTTGACGTCATTTTTCTTCACCTGCCATTGAAGAGTTGCATCGGCTTGATAAGTTCCACCCGGAGTGAATTTCAGAACATTTTCAAATTTGCTTTTGCTGTCGTCAATAATCGTTCTCTTTGTTTCCACATTAACCTTGTTATCAGCAACTGCACCGTTGAATTTTATCTCATAGTCACCTTGCTTGTTGGTGTTGACTTTTCCAGACACATCAGCGCCAAATTTGAATTTATCGTACTTCAACTCTGATTCTGCGTTCAAAGATTTCTTGGTTAGGTCTCCATCAAGTCTGGCGACAAGACCTACCTTGGGATAAGTTAGCTTGTTTTTGCTAGAGAACGAGAATTGTGCTGGTTCTGGATTGTATTCAGCATGTTGAACTAGCTGAAGGCGGTTGTTATCTGATTTCAAATCTGCACCTTGAGTAAGTGCTAACTTGTGATCAAATAGGCCCTTCTGATGGTTGTACTCCCATTCAAAACCAATGGCGTTAGCAGCATTCTTGGACGGGTTTGCCGAGGCAGCCACAGAATAATGTTTTGGTCCTAATTTTTTTGCATTAACCTTGAGCCCTAAATCTTGGATCTGGGTACCTAAATTCACGTCGAGTTCAACGGCTTCGGGACTCAATGCAGCAGTACCATCAATGCCAAAGAGTTTGACATCATTAGCAACTAACTGAACATCATTAAAGACGTACTTTTTACCACCATTGTGATCAGCAACTTCGACAGTTCCTTTTACTTGCGCAGCCTGATCCTTACCTCCTTTCTTGGCTCCAGTGAGCTTCTCGATGTGTTCCGGAACTTTGTATTCAAGGATAGGCTTGTACTTATTTCCTCCAAGACTTTCAACTCCAGCTCGTGCAAAATAGTCAACCTGATCGTTCTTGACGGTGAAAGTAACAGTGTGTTCTTGAGCGCTGCGTTTGACTATGGCTTCAGCGGATGCTTTCTTCACTGGTGAATCGAACGAAAGCTTAACTTTTGGATCAGGTTCCACAGCAGCTTGAAGGATGACGGAGGCATATCGACTAACTTTGCTGTTGGGTGTTTCAATAAGAATCTCGAATGAGCGATCTTTCGGGTTTTTGTCGTTGTAAAACGCCTTGAAATGGTAAGAAGAAACGTCATTGTTCTCAACTGTAAGGGAGAATTTAGAGGGTCCACTGAGCGGATACAAAGGCCTCTTCTGGAGGGCAACCAAGTTGTCATATGGATAAGAAACATGTCCGCAAACAGCAAGTCCCAATGGATCGGTGAATTGATCAAAACAATCAGATCTCTCAATACCTTTACCAAATTTGATTGGTACGTAATCTGATTTTCCGTTCTTGTAAAGGACGTCACTAGTAACGCTGATGATCTCCTGCTTCTTTTTGGGCACTCCCAAGCTAACATCGATTCCTTTGCCATCCAAAACTTTCACATTCAAATCATAACCAGTTGATGTATGCAGAGTTGAGACAACTTTGATTCCTGATTCAACGCCAAAACCATCATCAACCACGAGTTCTCCCACAATTTCAACAGAAGCACTTGGTTCAACTGCAATCTTTACATCAGCGTTCTTGGCATTCGAGAAAATAGCTGGAAGATCAATTTTGGTGTTTGTCTTTGCTCGAACGACACTTGAACCGGATACACCGAAATTCAAAGAGACACCCAGAGCAGTTGGATAAATAAATTCAGCATCCAGGAAGTAGATGTGGTTTTCCATATCATAATGTAGATCCTTGATTTTGCTGACACCCTCATTGAATTGGTCGAAGATTTTGTCAACAATTTGCTGTGGTGTGTAGGCTGAACTAGATCCTTCGTAGCTAAGGAACGCTAATTCAACACCAAACAACTTGATTGAGAGATCAAGGTCGAGCTCTTCGTCAACTTCGTTATTGCGTAGTTGAACTGACTTAGAGAATTTGTCAACATCCGCTGGTTTCACTTCACGTTTTGAGCGAGAAATCTTTTCAAATCGGTCTTGGATGTACCTGCCTAATCCTTTCAATTTTGAGTATTGTTCTTTTGTGGCTGCTTCAGCTTTTTGGGTATTGATAATACCTTTTGGTCCAAAGAAGTGCTCAAAAACTCTATCAAGATTCTCCGTACGTGCCTCAAGCTCTAAGAAATTGAATGAGTGGCCGAAAATTTCAGTTGTAAGGTTCAGATTTGCGGAACGTGGGACAAAGCTGTTCTGGCTGTAAATAACATTGCTTTCGGCTGTAGATCCGATACCGAAACTATCAAGACTGTAAGAGAACTCGTTATTGAAAGAAAACTTGCGGAAATCTTCGGGGAACTTGGTACGTGGCTTGATTTGACCAAGGTAGGCCTTAGCATCCTGCTTGAATGGATCAGCAGAAGCTCGAAGATTACGCAAATGTGAAGTAATGAAAGATCCAACCTGGTAAGTTTTTTCCTTCTCGAGTACATCTTTTACAATATTTGCAACCCAGTTGCATGGGCATGCAACAAGTGAAAGGTATGCTTTGATCCTGATTTCACTGTCTTCATCTTGATCAGCAAAAGTCTTAGCTATGACATCTTTCCAAACTTTTGAGCATTTAGTGGGCAAAGCTTCGATAGCTGCAACACGAACTCTGTTGTGAATTTTTTTGTCAGCTGCGATGTTAGCAAGTTTCGTTAAGGTAGCGTCGTCCAAATATTTCGCGTTACCGAGACCTTTTAGAGCAGCAATGATGACGTCTTCATCGGAACGCTTGTCGGCCTTACCATCCTTAACTTTTGCGACAATCTTTTCTAGTGCACTTTTGATTTCGGGAACATTCTCGCATGAGTTATAGGCACAATATCTTCCAATAATTTGTCCAATACCCAGATAACCTATGCGTGAAAGGTTAGGTTGGTCCAACAGAGTAGTCACAGCGGCCACAGCTGGAAGATTGACACGCTGCACAAAAACAAGACTCGCGTAGTAAAGAAGAGCTTGCAAGTTACTAATTTCTTTGTTCTTGATAAGTTCGACCACAACTTCAGCTGCATCTCCAGTGCCAGTGCGGTACAAGGCATCCAAAAGCATTTTCTTGTCTCTGACTTTATCGAAACCAGCTCCGCTCTTGATGTGGTTGTAAACAGTGAGGATATCTTTCTTGTTGCTCGTACGCAGTACTCGAACGAGTTGAGAGAATCGTCGAGCTTCTTCGGGTCTTACAGGCTCATCGCCATCTTTGTGCACGGGTTGCAAAGCTTTCTCGATTGCTTCAACCGAAGACTTCGCAGCCGGATGAGGAACCTCGAAGATCAAAGATTTTGGCACTGATACAGCGGCAGTTGAACCACCAGCCTTAGTTCCTTTAGATGTCAAGGTGGTTTCAACAACGGTCTTAGCACCAGCTTCACCGTTACTGAATGGCCTAAGTTTGTAGGTTTCAGTGGATACAGCCTTGTCGAGGACTCCATTCTTGAAACGCTGCTCAATTTTTTGATGAGCACCGATGAGTGGCGTTGATTGGAAACCAGCTACTGGATTTATAATGCCTGAGATGAGACCTTGTTTGATGTTTTCTCGGTTGGAGCATTGGTTTAGGTTTCGAACCTTCTTAACGACTTGAACATCTCCATCCTTGGAGAAAGTGAAATCTGTGACACAACCACCGAGGATGTCAACCTATAATTTGAACAAGGAAACAATTTAATCTAGACCTTAAATAGATTATAATCTTGGACGAGTTCAAGAGAAAATGTAAAATGAACCTCATGTCGAGATGTGGAGCCCTCGTCTTGGAATACTGACGATTGGAACAGAGAGATGACGGCTCTCTTGATGTTGAGGGAAGCCTCAGAATCTCCTGTTTCGGCACATAGTTCTGTGTCAATGTGCCCATGATGGTAGTTAAACTGAAGCGCGTACTTCTCTAGATCTTGTTGAGGTACTGCCTAAGATTCATCAATAGATTCATCACAGATTAATCATTGCTCTGAGTGACGAAAAATAAATAAGTATCGAAGCTTTTTAAAACTTACAGCTCCGTTGACTTGTACGTTCTTCAACTTAAGCTGCCTTGTGCAGTCAGGTTTCACGTCCAATTCAACGTCAGCTTTGAGCTTCAGGGTTGCTTCGCCCTGACCCTCGCTTACTGATGATACCGATGAACCTTCCAATGTATAGAGATAAGTTTGTCCCTCTTTGTACGACTGATCTGAGTGCACTGAGTATCAGAAAGAAATTTTATTTTATAGTGTAATCACGAAATGCAGAATAGCTCACTGAATGATCTTAATCATACTCACTTCCATGACAGCCGGTTATACAAGCACCTGTGAAATTGATATGTGTCAAGTGAATACGTGCGGATAAATTACAAGAATAAATTACAGGACTTTGTTTCGTATCAGGGTTTTAAACATAAAGTAATTGTCTAACTTGGTAATCTCCTAAAAAAATACGCGTGATTAAACTACAAAAAGTGACTCGAGTGAAAGTTGGGTTTTTGAATAGGTGAATTCTTGTGAGATTGAGATCATCTAGAATGAAGAGATCCACTATTGTTCACTATATTAAGGATGGGGTCCGCTGTGAAGCTAATTCCAAGTTCTGATTTTCATGATTCAAATGGATAGACTCTTGTAGGATTTTGAATTTATTATCAATAGCCTCCCAAGTGGTACCTACGATAACCGTGTCAAATTCGAAACTAATATTGCGAGAATCCATAGAAAATTTGGAACTTACAAATTAGTTTCTGACACGAATCTAACAAGGGGGTACCACGGGGTCCGGATCACCAATTTCCCCCAAGATTCTTTTTACAGTTTCGTGCTATTGAGAAGATGAAGAATCCAGAGTAACTCCGTCAAATGAGCCTCTTGTCCAAAGATACAGCCACTGAGATTAACATTGCTCAAATAGGACTATGTTAAAAATATATATATATATATTCGTACGTTAGCATTACGTAAAAAGCTAACGTTTTTGCTTGTAGCTCTGGAGAGGAGGCCTATTTGACGGAACTACTCATTCTTCATATTCTAAATGGTGCCAAACTGTGAAAAAATTTTGGGGATAACTGGCGACCCGGACCTCGTAGTCCCCCCTTGTAACTTTAAGCATAGTGGTATGTGGTCGAGTCAGAGACCTTATCCTGTGAATTTCACGAGTAGTTTGAGAGTATCATTATTTTTATCATACCAACTCAAACTGAAGTTGATGATCTTGCAGTATCAATTGATCATATTACAGATGGATCTCTCGGCGGAAGTGAGATTTCCTCGGATTTTTGGGATGTTTATTCATGACATTTGCACGTAATTGTTTTGTTGCAAAAAGTACATCACATACTTCGAGTCTACACGAATTGGTGATCAACTCACTCAGAATCCAATATGCTTTCCAAACTTTTAGTTAATCGGAATGTTCTAGTGAGATTCTGAAAATATACAGGACTACCATTCAGGTCTTTTTCATAATCCGCGCTATTGGGCCTTTCAATTGTGGGATCTTTCGTGACGATCGGGTTACATGTGATTCAAGTAACCAATTCTCGTACAATTGGACTCGTTGAATTTTTGTGATTTTCAAAAAATATTCCACTTCATGTCATTGATCACACCATAAACCGATCTTCGAACCGATTCTTAAAACGATGGTATTTGAATCTTCGTCTTCCAGCGCTAGAACTACACTTTACGAGATATCTATTCTCCCTAGGAATTTCTGCTCGAAGAATGAAACCAATGATGAAAAAAAAATCACGGAGAGGAAAATATTGCCATCTCTTGAAATCAAACAAAGGTGCTTCCATGTTCTAGTTTGAAAGTTTATCATATCTGTGCTTTGCTTGCATGGTATTTTAGAAAGTGACAATTCATTTCCATCTCTTCGCTCGGGAAATGAATTCCTAATAAACAGCGCCGGTGCATGAGTAAAAATTATACTATCTATAATGGTAACTTCAGAGCTATTGCAGAAAGTCCCTTATTCCACAGACCTGAGTTCTGAAAATCATAATAATTTTGTACTCGTGGTTCTGGAGCTGAAGTATCTTACCAAGATTTTTGTACATTCATTTGCTAGTGAATTTAGAATACCGTCAAATTGAGTAACTTTGGTACAGTGGGTGCAACTTTGGTACACCCCTGAAAAATGACTTTTAGAGCTGCGTTCGGCAAGGTAAATGATTCTATCGCTCTGAAACCTATTCTCCACTCTTGACATACGCATAGACAATGTGTTGAGACACCGTAGATCCCGTGTGAATGATTGTAGTCGTTTATCGAAGTTTTTTCCAAAAAGGTTGTTTTAGCACCGATATGCGCGAGTGATCCAGTTAGTTTACCTGGCAAGAAGTGTTCCGAAACGAACTACGGATGAATAATGATACATTTCCATCACATATATCACCATATTGAAGAAACCATCGTCACATTGGGGTATTTACAGCATTTGGAATTGTTATGAATGAAAAACAGGGGAAAAAACACCATGAAAAAAGTGTACCAAAGTTACCCCACTCTACGTAAGAAGCATGAGAATAGGGTAGCTTTGATTCAACTCTGTACGAAAGCTCCTTCTGATTTATCGTGAATCCAACGACGGTCTATCAGGTCATTAAATGTTCCGAACAGCTGAGAACAAGACTTCTGAACGATTAAAATTAGTTCACTCATACGGTGGTGGGTAGAGTTGAAATATTTTGTTTTGTAAGTGTACCAAAGTTGCCCCATCGGGTTCTAACTTTGGTACACTTCTTCAACTGCCAATAGCTCCGGCTTAAAGTCATCAAATTGAACTTTGTAGGCCGTCAATCGAATGCTGAAACTGCAAGCTTGAGATTGACCACTAATAGGAGTGGGTTTTGTCAATGTATGTTGAGATGCCGAGCCAAAGAAAATAAATAGTAACGAAATCGTACCAAATTTACCCAATTTGACGGTATTGCCATATTTTTTGAGCGTTTGGGCAGCGCAGAGATTCGTCATGCATAATCTTATTCCTCGGAGAATAAATTCCTCAAACGACTCATTTCATCATCGTTCTCAGTCATGAACGAGATAAAATTAATTTTGATCATAAAAGCTGCAGTGTTCGTTTTCTTATCTTACTGAAAGTTTCGAAGATGAGCTACAAAAAGTTGTATGTGATACGATGTCCGGAATGAACCGATTGCACCAAGAAGGGGTTGGGAGAGATTATCTTACGAGGAAAGAAGACATTCTCAGCCATTTCTAGAGCCATATTATTCAGTAAAATGATTTACGAAATTTTACTTTTAACCTTATTGAACTGAAGTCAAGAATAGTTAAATAATTCTAAGAAAGTTTAAGAAGCAGTGGGGTATCATTTCTCGACAGCCAGCTGCTCATTGTAAATCCCAAAAGCATTAGACATTCAGAAGATGCTCTTATTCTCAAATTTGTAAAAACTTTCAGACTGTTATAGTGATTGCCTATTTTATATAAATCTATGTCATGTATAATTTTAGTCATAGGACTGTACCAGAGCATGAATGCTGGGTATTCGGATTACCACGACAATGAACCAAAGAATCATAATTGAAATAGATAACTACAATCACAATCTGTCTGACTCAAAGATAACTGCAGAGTTCATCAAAAAGTATCTAATAGATATGCAACTACCGCAAGCACGACCTTATTGCTTCGAGAATATGGATATTTCCATTGCACCATCAGTGAACAGGCTTTATAATCTCGAGAGCTGTTTACTGTTGAAGATTATACCATATCGTGAGAGCTGAAATGATTGTGTGTGAAACGTTACCCAAAAGAAATTATCATGTTTACTCAATAATTCAAGCTCGATATGTGATCGAAAAAGAGCTCTCAATGAGTTCGGGAAATCATTGCCCCTCATATTCATTGTAGAAAAGGGAAGAATTATCTTAACGTTATTTGTGTTGACTGATAAATAGTGAAATGTAATAATTGATTTTCTACATCTCTCTCAAGAAATTCAAGTTAATCAGAAGTAAGGCGGGTCATTTTTGAAACTCAAAATCGTTCAAATTTAATGAATAATATACTGCAGGTGCGAGTATTACTAAGTACGAGGCAATCTACTCTCATGCATGGCAAATCACTTTCTTCATTTGAGCGCATCACATATTCGAGCTGGTATTCCCACCGACGGAACTTTGCATGGATCAATTCACCAAATGTCCGGTCGAATACGAGGGAGACTGTAATCATTCCATTAATACGAAGGGATCACTATAACAGCAACACTCACTCTCACTTTCTCCTTGTCAATTCAAGCCCCGAGTGTCTCGACAATTTAATGAACCTGATATGTGTATGAATGGATCATTCCAGAGATCTCGGGACTCTGACGGTTGAATCTGTTCGTCACAAAAATATTTTAAGAAAAATCAAACTGGTTTTTGAATCCAAATCCAAATTTAAAAAAAAGTAGAAATGAGACAAAAAAAGTTTTTCGTCGAGGCTTAAAAGTATTTAAGCCTCAATATTTTAGGCTAGTATTTGAGGCTCAACACTCGTTCACGCAGCGGAAGCTGTAAGTCAGATCAAATAAACACGATGATTTGAAAATAAGTACGATCAACGTCGGCGCTTGTAACTGTAGCTCACGATTATTTTCATTACACATCGGATTTGATAGTCGCTTTGAAATCTTGTCATGGAATTGGTTTCTAGTTTTTTTTTCGACCGTTTAGTTTGAATTTATCATTTTCAAAATTGTCTCTCAAATCATATTCAGATTCATCAATTTCTCCTTTGGAAATGATCCGACGTAAAGAAAAGTTTTCGAGAATTAAGAATACTCTCTTCTCTGAGGATTTATGTACTCATTTTAGCAGTAAAGAACTCGCATCGCCTCATTTATAACAGAGGCATTCATGAAAATGCATCGTTTTGTCCATGTGATAGACTTTGAGGCAACAATAGTTATTTAAAACACAGACGTTACTTGAAAAACTTTTCAAATAGTTTTGACGGGTTCAAAATTGGGGAACTTGAGTAGCGTAATCGCGGGATTTCCATGGCTGAAAACTGCGTTTTCAGCCCGAGTGATAGAAAGCCGCGATTACGCAACGAAGTGCAAACGTATTTTTATAGTCACCTGGCTTTAAAAGTAAATTCTTCAGCCTTAAAATGTAAGCTAGTGAAGAGGCGCAGTATGTTAGTTGGGAGTGGAGAATTCCGACACGCCCGAGGCGCGTTGAAATCTCCGTGCAAATATAAACCGGTAAGCAGGGATAAACATTTCTCGAAACCAACCGTATTTGCAGAACGATAGAAAAAATTGATTTCACAAAATCAAGGAGAAGTTGGGACTAGATATCATTATTCTGTGAATACTCCGCTATACGTAGAATATAATGATTGCGCAAAGTAGTTTGCTACAAAAATAGAAATCTACAAATTAGTTATTTGTAAACCCCGAATTCAAAAGTTAAAACTCGGCTAAAAATGAATTAGAATATGGGCCAATCGGCCGAGGCCAAATCTGAAAATGTAGTTTCGACCTCCAAATTCCACTGGTAATTCTGCCCAATTTAAATATGAAACTATGCCTAGTCTGAAGTTGTGATTAACATATTCTACGCCGCAGGTGAGAGTACGCATACTCTCACCTGCGGCTCGAGCCGGAAATCCACCACTCGTACGCGAAAGCAAGTTTTTATACCCTTGTATGGAAATGTACTATTTTGACATGCTGAACGCAAAAGTATCCTTTTGCTACCAATTTTCCTCTTTCACTCACAGTTAGTTTTAAAAATAAAGATAGACTTTGATACGTGTTCGTAAAATCTGGATCTCTCATCATTGAGACAATTTCGACCCTCGCCCTTGGTCTGATGCGGGAGTAGTGCATACCAATCCAACGGTGTAAGAACATTTATTCGCACATGAGTGATGGGTAAACCATTCAAACCGTAGGCGCGAGGGTCGAAATATCACGAAAATGCGACATGGTACATTTTGCACTGAGTTCATGAGGTTGTAGCTCGCTTCTGAGCGATTTGTTTTCAGCCTGCAGAGCCGCAGGCGAAAGTCGAAATAATCGTTCGGAAGCGGGGAACCTCATAAACAAGCTGCGAATTTTTTTTTTTTTTGCAATTCCATAACCCACACCTTGCTTCAAGCTGCGATGAAGACCACAAAACTGACACCAAAATCCACCTATGGGGTGTTTTTTTAGAAGATCCTACACAATAAAGATCCGTTTCGACCGAAATCGTACAGGTTTACGCCTCGAAATGGCGAGGAAAATCATTTTTCCCGTGTATATGTACACTCCCAAGGAAGGTGAACTGCACAGCCGTGACGGTCAGAAGAGCTTTCGAGATCTTCTGTCTCCCTTACACTCATAGGTTATGGTACGAGCGCGAATGAGACAGAAGATATCGAACGGTGAGTGACCGTCACGGCTGTGCAGTTCACCTTCCTCGGGAGTGTACATAGAGGCCCATTTCGATGAATTGGTGATTTTGCCATGTTTCCTCATAATTCTTTTAATAACTCAAGAACGGTCCGTTTCATCGAAAAATGTATAGAGAAACTTTTTGTAGAACTCTCAGAGATCTAAAAAATCATGCTCTCAAAGTTTCTCAAACGGTGCGTCTACTTCGAGTTGTGAGGCGTCTTTATTACACGTTTCGTGGGTTTTTAAATATTTCCATGGTACTTCATATCTTGAACCTCATATTATCATCCACATACTATATGGAATGCTGGAAGATTCTCTTGAGCTGTTTGAAGTAGAAACTCGATAACTAATAAGGAAAAGTTCCCTGAATCATACTCCAACATTGCGAAAGTGGTTAGAAATATGAATTTAGAGACGTGATATCCCATGGAAATATTTCAAAAAGTATGAAACTTGCAATAAAGACGCCTCACAACTCGAAGTAGACGCACCGTTTGAGAATCTTTCAGAACATGACTTTTTAGATTTTTGAAAGCTCTACAGGAAGTTTTTCTGCACATTATTCGATGAAACGGTCCGTTCTTGAATTATCAAAAGAATAATGAGGAGACATGGCAAAATCATCAATTCATCGAAATGGGCCCCCATGTACTTATCACGTTCGCTGCGGCGGGACCCACGGGTGGGTCCCGCAATTTTTCATTTTCCAATCTCATCCAGTCCGTAATGACTCGAAAAATATACCGAGTAAGAATTTTTCAAGGTGATTTACTCTGTCTAGGGCTCAACCAACGAAACAAAAAGAGTTTGCTCCAATCCAAGCATTTTTACCTGGATACGGGGGTCCAGTTCATGAGAGGAATAAAATTACAAAAAACCGGCTTCGCAGTGAACGTGTTATACACGGGGAAAATGATTTTACTCGCCATTTCGAGGCGTGAACCGGTACGATTTCGGTCGAAACGGATCCTTACTGTGTAGGATCTCCTGAAAAATACCCCATAGGTGGATTTTGGTGTCAGTTTTGTGATACTTATCGCAGCTTAAAGAGAGGTGTGCACTCAAACATCGGAAAATTGCAAATACGAGTTTTACACCGGTGTATCGAACTATACTTTTTGATAAACTATGAGTAGGAGTCGGCAAAATGTGTGCAAAGTACACTTTTACGCACAGTGTATAGAAAAAGTCATTCGGGGTATGAAATCCAACCTTGGATCGTCATATACCATCGACTTTGTTCGGGTTCAACAAGCACTTTGCTAGAAAAGGGTTGAAAATACACTTACTTTTAACAGTGTGAGAAGCTTGCAGCAACAACAGGCAGCAGGCAGCAAAGACAAGTCCCGCGCTCGCAAGCCGGGGTGGATGAGCCATGTTTGCTTCTTAAAAATCGTCCAGTCACTCGTTACACTGTCTTCTGTCTTGGACAACACGAGTATTATTCCCTCTTAATAAGGGTTAATGTTAGTGGTACCAGCAATGCGCACGGGGTCCGAGAACACCACAGCGGCTCGATTTTCTTGCAGTCCGGTTTCTATGCTCTCGTTTTCCCACTCCAACTTCGGGCTGTATCGATCAAGACCCTCCTCTGATACCCCCTCCGTGAGAGCAAGTAGTATATGTTAGCTGCTATGATGTACTCTGAGACAAGCGTGAGTACAGAACAGATCTCTGGCTTTGGCTGATGACTATATGGCCCCCCTCCTTTTATTTATCGAGTGGGCACTGGACCCTGCAGCTGGGATTTCTGGTGGCTGTTATCTTTGTTATGCTTATCGGAAGCAGCATCCCAAAACGTGGACCGAACTGTGATACTGGTCCGATTCTATACTTCTACGACTCTTCTGGGGATTTCCGATTTTGACAGAACTGAAAAAGAGTGGTGATTTGATGATTTATGAGTTTTTGAAAGAAGGTATTAGTTTGAGGGAGAAAGGAAAAAAGAATTGTGGGAGATAAAATGAAAATGATTGGTTGCACTGCGAAGAGAGAAAAATTTTACGATAAGAGAGCTCATTTCTATTGGACGCTATGAAAAAATAGACTGTTATTCTCCTCAAGCGAAATATGGCAAAACCTTCTGAATAATAGTCTATCGAGGGATGTGACACAGAGCAATTACGTACAAACAAGGCTGCGATACCTCTTGGTCTTTAAAAACTTGTCACCAATTTCCCAAAATCTTATTATCACGCTCGTGTATAACTAGTTTCTCTAAATTCAAGGGGATGTTTTTAAAATCCGAGTATCTTCAAACCCATACACGTCACTCTCAGGTCAACTTAACACTTCTTCTCACAATGAATTTTGGGCTCGCAAAAACCAGAGCTCGAATATCCTCGAAGATTGCTTTACTGTACTGATAAAATATCATTGTATCCCCAAAAAAATGCATTGAGTATACGTCTGAATATGAATTGTAATTCCCACTAATTGTGTTAAAATAATAATTATCTTTTGTCTTGGGAGGTATCCACACCCCAATCCAGATTTTTCTGTCAAATTTGGTTTTTGACGTATACATGTAAGAGTAATAAGATCAGATTCAATTTTTACATCTTCAAAAAATACACGATGAAAGTCCCACCGATGCATCAGTTTAGACCCAAAATCTCGTTGTTTAGTGCTCGAGTAATTCCACGTCAATTCAGCAAGGTTTTCTCCGACCATTTTTTTTATCCCTTCATAGGTCTTTTTCCCGTTTCATAGTGTTGGAAAAAGATAGTTCCAACAGTTTATAGGTCCAAAAAAATTTTTTTGCATCACCTGGGTCCACATGAGTGGTTTTGCCATAAATCCAAGATATGAAACATTGCCTTGGCAATTTGCATATAACTTTCGACCATCCTCACCAATCACAATTCGGCTTACGGCATTCAAAAGAGGGGTCAAAAAACTATCAATTTACTACCCGCAAAGCTTTCCAAAAGTCGTTCTGGCCCTTGCCAGACTCAAAGTAACCTTGATTCACGGTGCAGCCTATATCTTTTTTGACCCCCCAAAAAAAATTTTTTAATTTTTTTCTCGATTGATATTGTTCCAAACTACACGTAAAAAATTTTTGAAGTATTTCTTCTGAGATATGGCTTCTCTGGAATTGTTTTTGTTCGTAAAAATGTCAAAAAAGTAGAAAATGATTTCTCATGAAGCCGGAAGTCTTTGTAGAGCTCTAAATTTATTTTCATCGTATTTGCCAAAACATTTTACATCGAAAATGTATTTTCTAAGAATCATTTGAGTCCTCAAAAGTCGTTAAAACACTGAAAAATCATTTTCAAAGCACATTTTTGAACAGAAAATGGCCTCACCAGCATGCCCATTAGGTTTTGGGCTCGTGAAACTATTTTTCAACGATAGCCCTTGGAATTTCCTTCAAAATGACTTATTGTAAAAGTCCATTTGACGCAATAGAAGTGATTTGTAGCCACTCGAATCAAAACAAGAATGTCAAGAATGAAATCTGTGAGCCCTACGGAGCCTTCTCATAACTTCAAAGACTCTTTGGCAGCTGTGTACCGCATCATTCGACGGAATCGACTTCGGCAAGAGGTTTTTTCAAAGGAAATTGGCCCAGCTTTCGTATGGAAATGGTATTGAGAGCGTATAGCTGGATCTATGGGCATGAGATCCACCATTATGGTAGAGAAACAGAACTGTTAACTGAATATCGTTCGTTAAACGTGAATCGCCTGTCCACGGGACCAACTCTATGGTCTCAATACCATCTCCAATCGAAAGCTGGGTCAAGTTCCTTCCAAAAAACCTATTGCCAAAGTCGATTCGGTCGAATGATGCGGTACACAGCTGCCAAAGAGTCTTTGAAGTTATGAGAAGGCTCCGTAGGGCTCACAGATTTCATTCTTGACATTCTTGTTTTGATTCGAGTGGCTACAAATTACTTCTATTGCGTCAAATGGGCTTTTACAATAAGTCATTTTGAAGGAAATTCCAAGGGCTATCGTTGAAAAATAGTTTCACGAGCCCAAAACCTAATGGGCATGCTGGTGAGGCCATGTTCTGTTCAAAAATGTGCTTTGAAAATGATTTTTCAGTGTTTTAACGACTTTTAAGGGCTCAAATGATTCTTAGGAAATACATTTTCGATGTAAAATGACTTGGCAAATACAATGAAAATAAATTCAGAGCTCTACAAAGAGTTCCGGCTTCACGAGAAATCATTTTCTACTTTTTTGACATTTTTACGCACAAAAAAAATTCCAGAGAAGCCATATCTCAGAAGAAATACTCCAAATATTTTTTACGTGTAGTTTGGAACAATATCAATCGAGAAAAAAATTTAAAAAATTTTTTTTTTTCGGGGGTCAAAAAAGATATGGGCTGCACCGTGAATCAAGGTTATTTTGAGTCTGGCAAGGGCCAGAACGGCTTTTAGAAGGCCTGCGGGTGATAAATCGATAGGTTTTTGACCCCTCTTTCGAATGCCGTAAGCCAAATTGCGATTGGTGAGGATGGTCAAAAGTTATATGCAAATTGCCGAGGCAATGTTTCAAATCTTGGATTTATGGCAAAACCGCTTATATGGACCCAGGTGATGCAATAAATTTTTTCGCTCGACTATGCGTAAAGCACTGCTTTACGCACGGTAGTTTTCGTTTACTTTACGCCCAGTTGATCGAAAAACGTATTTCGATACTCGGGCGTGAAGTTTTTTTGCTTTACTCGTGCTAATTTCGACCCTCGCCAGGGCTCGGGCCGAAAACAATCACTCGAAAAGCAAAACCAAACTTCCCTCCCTCGAATCGAAAAATACTATTTTGGCCCTATAAACAGTTCGAACTATCTTTTTTCAACACTATGAAACGAGAAAAAGACCTATGGAGGGATAAAAAAATGGTCGGAGAAAAAGTTGCTGAATTGACGTGGAATTACTCTGCTATATTATTGAAGAATGCACGTCAAGTCCGGAATTTCCTGTTTTACTGGCTTCCGTGATTCGAAACCCACCTTTTTGAATGGGTACGAATTGTGGAAAGACACTCGTAGGCCCCATAAAATAACTCATAATAATCCAAAGTTTTCCACTCATCTCGACATAAAATCAGTTAGATCATTTGTGGAATATTCTTGCACCATAACGCTGCGAAGTATATTGTAATGAGATCAAACTGATATGCCCTTCATCTGGCACTAACTAGAGAGTTTTATTTTCTCACAGGTTTTCATAAAGAATGAGAGTCTTGTCAAACTTCCGAAATAAGAGTATATCAACCATAAGATTCCCATTCAGAAATAGATAGCTTTGATCAGATTAGTACTGCTCGTAGTGGGGTAATTGTTTTTCGATTCGCTCTCAAATAACATCTTCATTTCAGTCCCCAATCACGTGATTAGCGTGATGAGGTTTCCCAATAAGGAGACATTCTATATATTTGTAACGTGCTATTCAATGCGTTAATTTTTCCAAGAAGAATTGCCATTACAAGACTTGAGATTGTCAAGCAATTTACACTATAGGGATGAAGGAGATATATATAATATAAAACCCGAATGCTGTATCACATCACAAAGTACGAGTAAAGTTCTCTCTCTATTACTGATTCATTTTCAGCCACCAATACTTGTGACCTGGGAAAAACTTCATCCAAAAACAGTAGGATGCGCGCAAAGCGGAAACATCATTCATTCATTATCTTTCTGTGACAAACTTGACACTTCCTCGTGGGTGTTTTCTAGACTTTCCCGTGTAAAGTTACACAATGTAATGCAATCTGTGCAACCTCAAGTGACTTCATTTGTTCATGAAAAGCCTGCAATTGAGCTTGCTTGTCTACTGTCAGTGACGGTAGAGTTGACCCATATCAAAAGATTAAAAAAAAAAAACATCTTGAAAAATACACATGTATGAACTGCGCGCAGCGCATTCCAATAACGAATCTGTGAGTTTTTGCTGGATTTCCTCGGGATTTTATCAACACGTTCGCTCCCCAAACTGGAATCGGTGGCCCTTCCTCTCATGCGGTGAAGAGGCCCATAGCCCACCTATGAGCATCGTCACAGAGAAAATGCTAACAAGGTTTGTAAGATGTTCTTAATTTGTTGTCAAAAGCTCAAAATCTTAATCGGCGAACCCAAAAATGTCTACAGCGACTTCCAATCTTCCATTGTCAGTTTGTTCAAGCAATTTGGAAGTACTAATTCTTATTTTTCAAAATTGGACTAAGTTTTTGAATTCATAATTATCAGATGTGACAGGGTAGAAAGATTGAGAAAACCCAGGTCGTTTCACCCCCGTAGATATTTTATCAGCTGGGCAAATCTATCGATTCCAAGGACACATCCTTACGAAATTACCCATCAGACTGGTGAATTGGGCAGAATCTTGCTAACAAGGGGAGGTCCAACCTTGCGGAACACGGATCTTTATGAAACTCTGGGAATCATCTTGTTTTGGTGAGAAATATAGAGTCATCTTCAACGGTTTGATCCCATGGGCCTCCTATCCCGAGATACAGCTATGGAGGTTAGCATTGTTACTATATATATACACATACAACTTTTCAACATGGGCCTATGTTGGCAATGCTAATCTCCATAGCTGTATCTCAGAAAAGCAGGTCCATGGGATCAAACCCTTGAAGATACCTTCATATTGCACCAAAACAAGATGATTCCCAGAGTTTCATCAAGATCCGTGTTCCGCAAGGTTGGACCTCCCCTTGCAAGTAATATCTTTACTGAGTAAGTGCGACGAGATTTTGTGTAAAGTCGTCTAATCAAATGACACAATTATAGTGGAAATCGAGTGCCTCTGGATCGCCATAAAACACCCCTTTGAATCTAACCAGGCCACACTACACGGGTTTGATTGTCGCTGGATCGAGTAGTGCAAAATTAGATGGATCACATAAATGATAAACTTGGTTATCCAGATAGTCAAGTTTTTCATATGAGTTCTCTACTTGAAGAAGATAACGACCAGAACGCTCCCTCGTGTTGAAATCAAAGCTCTCATCTGATGTCTCTCTTGAACGCTCACAGGTTCCCATTATTTTACGCCCCGTCGAAAAAATGAGTAAAATGATTGAATTCCAATTTGTAATAGTACATTACGCGTCGAGTGCTGGAAACATTTTTTCCTTCGGGAAACCAAGCTGGACGTGGGCGATGGCACCGTCCAGCTTGGTTTTCCCGAAGGAAAAATGTTTCCGCACGAGACGCGTATGCAGTTTTATACGTCTGTACGCAGAAACAGCTTGTTTCCCCGGATGTTTCTACGTATGGACGTATAAAGTCTCAAATAATTCTCAATAAAGGATTTCATCATTCAATCGAGATCGTCGAAGATTGTTGATAGAATTGTTTCATTCTTTGAAGAACTACATGGAGATAAATAGTACATTCAATACAAGGGTGTGAAAACATTTTTTCGGCACACTGGCATCGAAAGCCTATGGTTTCCGCCCCGATCCCGGGGCAGAAAATGCCGCAATGCCGCCTCTCTTAACCTTCCCGAGTGAACCCCCTCTTCGTGGCAGCTCCGAAAAAAGTGAGTTTCACTCTTTCGGAGTGAAAATCCCACTCGGGCCCGAGTGAAGCTCACTCTTTCCGAGTTGCCACAAAGAGGGGGTTCACTCGGGAAGGTTAAGAGAGGCCCAGGCTAGAAAACGAGCGAGCATGCGCAGTAGCCCTCGGGCCACTACATTGCATGCTCCGACGTTTTCTAACCTGTACGGCGGAGCGGCATTTTGCCCCGACATCGCGTCGGAAAGCATAGAATTTCAATACAAGTGTCACCGAAAAACAGTGTAGGCACCTCGGGCCAAAAATAACCCATCACGGCCGCGGGTATGCCGCCCTCACCTACCGGCTCGTGCGGCAACCTACCCGGGCCGCGATGGGTCACTTTCGGCCCTTGTCGCGTAATGTACTATTTCAGTACACTCGCATCGAAAGCCTGTGGTTTCCGTCCCGATGCCCGGTCAGAAAATCCCGCATTGCCACCCAGGGCAGAAAACGACTGAGCATGCGATTCAGACCTCGGACTGCGCCCTCGGTCAGCTACAATGCATGCTCCGACGTTTTCCAACCTGTACAGCGGAGCGGCATTTTGCCCCGACATCGCGTCGGAAAGCATAGAATTTCGATACAAGTGTCACCGAAAAACAGTGTAGGCACCTCGGGCCAAAAATAACCCATCACGGCCGCGGGTATGCCGCCCTCACCTACCGGCTCGTGCGGCAACCTACCCGGGCCGCGATGGGTCACTTTCGGCCCTTGTCGCGTAATGTACTATTTCAGTACACTCGCATCGAAAGCCTGTGGTTTCCGTCCCGATGCCCGGTCAGAAAATCCCGCATTGCCACCCAGGGCAGAAAACGACTGAGCATGCGATTCAGACCTCGGACTGCGCCCTCGGTCAGCTACAATGCATGCTCCGACGTTTTCCAACCTGTACAGCGGAGCGGCATTTTGCCCCGACATCGCGTCGGAAAGCATAGAATTTCGATACAAGTGTCACCGAAAAACAGTGTACGCACCTCGGGCCAAAAATAACCCATCGCGGCCGCGGGTATGCCGCCCTCGCCTACCGGCTCGTGCGGCAACCTACCCGGGCCGCGATGGGTCACTTTCGGCCCTTGTCGCGTAATGTACTATTTTGGCCCGAACCGCAGGCGAGGGTCAAAATAATCGCTCAGAAGCGGGGAACCTCATGATCGAGGCGCGAATGCTATTTTATGCAATTTTGTAAGCACTCAAACATCGGAAAATTGCATCAAAGTATTGTTCGTATGATCGATAACAGCGATGATAACAGGCACTCTGGACGCCGAAGACTCCCATTATATTTTCCTGTTGGGAACCGGAAGAAGTGGACGCAAGCATTTCTGGAGAAAGATCTTCAAATCAACATTTTCTTTTGGGTCAGTCAATGGGTAGAACTTTGAAAATCGCCATCTGATTTTTTTTATATTCTTCTAATAGAATTTGCTGAAATTTCCGAGAAACGGATGAGAAGGATACGCGAAAAGATATTATTGTTTTGTGAAAAGTTTTCTCATAAGAAATCTAAACATTTTGAATAACTCTGTCAATCAATAAAACATCGAACGATCTGGTTAATACTGTTGTGATTGTATCCATGACTGGAGTCAAAAATTTTGACAATAAAACAGAGTGCGAGAGAATAGTGTGAGAGCCACATTTGAAATATGGAATATAATAAGAAGAGGCTTACACTCAGAAGATTAAAGATACATGAATTTAGTGAGAGATAATCAAATGGAAAAGTTGTGTCGATTGAAAAGTTTGGAAAAATCTATCCATTTCAGAATTGAGATCAAGCGGGTGGTTGCAAGCCAATTTTTGTGAGTGAATCCTACACCGTCCATCAAAATTGGAAAAATGGCTGTATAATGAAAAGCAGTTGGAATACTCTTGCACACTGAGGATAGCTTGTGAGTCTGTTATTGGGTCGAAAACCTTGACAATCCCGAGCATGTATCCAAGACCTAAGAAAATATGATATGAATTGAGTTTGAATGAGTAAAAGTTCAAAAGATGTTGTCAGAAGAAATTCATAGCAGAATTCCATGACAGGAAGTGATAGATAACTTTCTATAAAAATACTGATCCGTCTCCAGAGATCAAAAATTTTTTTCTATGATATATCAATGTAGATACTGAAGAGATCATAACTTGATGGTTCCGTAAAGAATGTCTCATATCGAAAGTTATCCATTAATAGTGTCATAATCCGATAAATTCTTCTATAGATTATGTCTCTGTAGGAAATTAAGCTGATGATTCTGCCCACTAGATAAATTAAATGGATGATTGATTTTGAATACCATGTATTTTGAAAAAAAAGTTTTGATGATCGTGTACAACTCATTAATCTGCTGTTTGCAGAGAATTTTCAATCATGTACGTGAAATGGTTTAATCCAATACTCGGAGCAAACCAATTGGCTGATGATCGCGACATAGGGGCGTATCCATTACACTGCGATCAAATCAATTGGGATGGTAAGTCGAAATCTATTCTGTATCAATTGCATATCAGATACAAAACAGTTTCCTGGGACAAAACTTCGATGGCGAATTCTAGAGGCACCCAGGAGAATCGGTAAGTTGACATAAAAAATTGTGTAGAAAGACATTCGGCAATTTTTAACCCATAGAAATTCAAGAGGCAATTCGCATCATGGACGGATTTTTTCCCACAAATCTCATGTGAATTTGCGAGAGTCGGTAAATTTGATCAAAATAATATTGAAGTGACGCTCTTCCGGGCAAATCAAAACCACTCATATCTCCCCATATACCTATTCACATAATTGATCATCTAAAGTGATCTCAATGTCTAATTAGATATTTGGAATTCCCCAGCAACCTCCTCGTCAACAAGATAATAAAAATTCTTCTGACGTTTGCCTTGACAAGAAGTATATTTTATTATCGTTATTCTTGGAAAAAAGACACACCCCACTTGTTACTTTGTATAAACTGATTAATTGAAAATCTGGTCTAATGAAATCGATGTTGTATTGCATTATTCGTACCAAAATAAAAGAATCATTATTATTCACTCATACGAGACGAACAAGATTGATGAAATTGCGTAAAGCGTGTATCCGTTCGTGGGGGAGAGACAAAGCCACCCCAATTTCAGGTCACTCTAATGAATTACATAGAAACTATTACACTACCCAAGACGGATCTGGTATTGATTTATCGAAAGAAACAGTGTATCTCTCTCTTTGAGCTGCAAGATTATTTCGCGGCAATAAGAGAACGAAAGAAAGAAAGAAAGAAATCGAAAGAGTCGCCAGATTGATTGACCAAGTAAATTTATCTCCCGATAGTGAATCTTTTTTTCTCATTGACTTGGGTATATTTGCTCGTCTTTGCATTTACAACTTGAATCTAATTACACATCCGATAGAAGATGAGCAATCCGATCAAGAGTCAATCATTGAAAAAGAATTCGGCAAAGCAGCCGTATTCTCAGACTTTGGGATCTACTTTTTTTTTTCAACGGTAGCTACTCACGATGTAATGGCATTTTATCAAAATAAGGCTAATAATAATTGTAGAAAATTCTCAAGAAAAACCAAGATCGAATTCAGTCTGCGGCGATAAGCTAATGACGCTTATACCCACATATCTTGGTACGTATGTGTATGTGCTTATGTATGTATGAACATTATAGGTTCAAGACCTTCGTACATTTCCTCATAGAGAGTTTCTCTAGTAAACAACTGAATCAGCAGTATAAAGCAGTGGTAAGTAGAATATATAGCCAAAGCGGATATGGAGGCGATTCTGTCACCAAAGAGAAGAGCGAGAGTCATCCGAATGAGCGAGGTGGAGACTACCAGCATCGAAAAGATAGACACATGCTAAGCGTGCATTACTCGGATATTTTTTTTCTTTTGTATCTCAAGCTTGAGCGAGGAACGAGATTGACCCAGCTTCAGAAGTGGCGTTAGATATATTTTCATGCTAAGATTACAAGTTTTTCATCGCTTGATTTTTCCTTTCGCATTTCTCTCACACATCTTATCGACAATAAGTATTCGAATACATCCTCCTCATGTTTGGAGGCCAAATGCAAAACGCTTCCCGTATAAGTTCTTGCCATCAAGAAAAATACGATCGAAATATTTTACTCACGGGTCAATAAAATTATAATCACGGTAAGCGAGTTCAAAAATATATAAACGGGAAAGCTTGCAAGCTCTCAAGTTTGGGAAACCTGAGCTTGCACGCGAGAAAGAAATTTTCTTCTCCTTTTGAATCCCGCGGGCAAAAAGGAAAGAATAGGAACAATTGAATATTCGTTGTATATAGGAGCAAAAGTTCGGCCTGTTCGTTAGCTCGATGGTAGAGAGCTTCGGGTCCGGGTCAACGGTCATCGCGCTTATCCGCTTACTTATCGCGGCACGGACTGCTGCTGCTTCTCTGTTGTGGGGCTGGGGCTCTCCTCTGCGATGTGACCGAGGAGAGCGTGATGACACTGTCATCATCAGCTACTATGTTGCGGGACAGATTTGAACATTTTTATTCTTTCACTGCTTGCATGATCTATCTCTTGATGCATTAATAGTACATTACGCGTCGAGTGCTGGAAACATTTTTTTCTTCGGGAAACCGAGCTGGACGTGGGCGATGGCACCGTCCAGCTTGGTTTTCCCGAAGGAAAAATGTTTCCGCACGAGACGCGTATGCAGTTTTATACGTCTGTACGCAGAAACACGCTGTTTCTACGTATGAACGTATAAATTATGATACGCGGGGTTCTCGAAGAAGGCAGACAATTCCTCTTTGTGGCAAAAAGCCGAGACCGAGTACTTAGAATTAGGTACACTCGCATTAAGTGTGACAGACGCAACGATTTCAGACGGGAACTGATGAGATTGTCGAAAACCAAACTGCAAGTAAGAGTTACTTTCTCAGCCACTATTAAATTGTGGTAAATTTTATAAAAATTTGATGATGTTCATTGATGGAATGTGTACAGACGTATGGTATTGATCGAACAGGTATAATTAAAACATCCTCGAGATTCAGACCTCCCTTTCAGATCGATTTCTTTCGTGAGTTCGGTGGTTGTAACGTCAATAGACTACATGACTACTCAGGCAGATCTCGTGCATTTAAAGTTTTGTATTATTTATCGTGGCGTATTTGAGTCCAGGGCCCGTATTCTGAATTTTACAGTAATAATTTTGCGGCAAAATTTAGGCGTATTCTGAATTTTGCGGTAAAATTTTTTCCGGCAAAATTTAGAATACGGCCCCAGCCACTCATTTTGACTGAAAATCATGCCTGCGAAGCGACGATGAACTTCTGAAGGGAAGAAACCTGCTCTGTGAGACCGGCACATTTATCATGCTACCCTTACGGTGCTTATGTCACTTTCCGTGAAAATGAACATTGAATTTATAACATTTCGTGCCTCCCGCTCACATTGTTGGGGTATAGATGTCAGCTAATCGAGCAAACAAGCCAGCAATTCAAGGTAGGCAGACTGAGGTGACGGCACCCAACGTTGCTTATAACTTCGATATTCGGCCGAGCTGGCCCAGTGCATCGGGTTTCAATAGATATTTTGCATATGGTCCCTAAGCAACTTGGCTATCAAGTATTCAAGATGTTTTGTAGCAAACCGGTGTACCAGCCAAAATTAAGGGAAAAAAGTCATGTACTGACCTCATAACCTCCAGGTGAAATCACTCCCTGAATCGTGACTTTTGTTTTTCTTCTTTGGCTCTTAATATAGAAGCCTTCAAGTGCCCTCGACTCTCCAGATTCCGGCGGATACTGAAAGTCGTTTCCGGTGTTCAGAGTACTCAGGATAGTACTCGTGATCCAGTGCTCAGAGTTGTAAGCGTGGTCAAGTACCCAAGCTTGCACTCGTGTTCGAGTACTCCAAGAAGTACTGATGTGTGATTGATTCGTGATTGATTATTCTGGTTGATACTCGTCATCGATTACTCAGAATGGTACTTACAATCAAGTAAACAGAGTGATACTTGTGATCAAGTTTTCAAATCAGAAATCGTGATCGACTGAGTGGCCTCTTCATCGAGTACTCGATGTGATATTCGTGAAAGAGTGCTCAAAACCGCACTCCTAATCAAGTACTCAGGATTTTACTCGTGATCAAGTACTCAAGGAGATAATCTTGATCGACCACTCTGGGTGATACTCGTGATTGAATACTCGAAGTGGTACATGTGATCGAGCACTCCAGATAGTAATCGGGATCAAGTATCTTGGTGGTTATCAAGATCGAGTGTACTGGTAGACACCCGTGATCGAGTACTCATAATGATATTTGCGACCAAGTGCTCAAAGCAGTACACGTGATCAAGTACTCAGCGTGTGACTTGTGAATAGTACCCAAGGAGATACTCGCGATCGACTATTCTGGATGATATTCGTGATCGAGTACTCAGAAAGGTATTCGTATCAAATACTGCAGATGCTACTCTATTTGAGTATCTAGAAGGTAACCAAAATGAAGTATTCCGGGTGGAATCCTTGATTCAGTATTTAGGGTAATACTCGCGATCAAGTCCTCAAGGAGATACTTGTAATAGAATATTCTGGCTTGGGATCGAGTACCTTGGTGATAACCAAGATCGAGTGTACTGGCTAGCACCCGTGATCGAGTATTGAAAGTTATAGACATGGTCGAGTACTCCAAGCAGTACTCGTGATCAAGTAAGCAGGGTGATACTCATAATGAAGTACTCAGAGAAATACACGTGATCGATTTTTCACGGTGATACTCGTGATCGAGCACTCCAAATGGTATTCATGATCTGGTAATCGAGAAGAGTGTTGTGGGTAGCACTCATGCTCGAGTACTCGGAGTAAGATTCGTGGTCGAGTATTCAGACTGGTACTTGTCATCGACGCTGCAGATGGTACTCGTGATCAAGTAAGCAGGGTGATACTCATAATGAAGTCCTCAGAGAAATACACGTGATCGGTTTTTCACGGTGATACTCGTGATCGAGCACTCCAGATGGTATTCATGATCTGGTAATCGAGAAGAGTGTTGTGGGTGGCACTCATGTTCGAATACTCGGAGTAAGATTCGTGGTCGAGTACTCAGACTGGTACTTGTCATCGACGCTGCAGATGGTACTCGTGATCAAGTATCTGGGTGGTAATCAAGATCGAGTATCCTTGCTGGCACCCGTGGTCAAGTACTCAAGGGGATACCCGTAGTCGACTACTCCATGCGATACTCGTGATCGAGCACCCAATGTGGTACTTGCGGTCGGGCACTCCAGATGGTACTCGAGATAGAGAATGTGGGTGGTAGTCAAGGTCGAATATATTGGCTGGTATCCATGATCGAATACTCGATGCACTATTCGTGGGCGAGTACTCAAAGCAGTACTCGTGGTCAAGTACCCAGCAAGATACTCGTCATTCAGAATACAAAGTGAGTCTCGTGACCAACTATTCAGGGTGATCTAGCACTTAGAGGTGGTACTTGGGATCGAGCACTTTAGATGGTGCTCATGATCATGTATCTGGGTGGTAATCAATGAGTATTCCGGCACCCGTGATCAAGTACTTAAAAAGATATCACGAGCCGACTACTCTTGGTGATACTCGTGATCTCGTACTGAAAGTGGCAAGTGTGATCGAGCATTCCAGCCGATACTTGGAATCAAGTATCTGGGTCGTAATCAAGATCTCGTATACAGGCTGGCATCCATGATCGAGTGCTTGAAGGACTTTTGTGATCGAGTACTCGAAGTAGTACTCGTGATCAAGTACCCAGCAAGATACTCGTAATATAGTACACAAGAAGATACTCGTGATCGAGCACTCAGAGTGGTAGGTACTTTAGATCGAGCACTCCAGTTGGTATTCGTGATCAAGTATCTGGGTGGTAATCGAGATCCTCTAATCTGGGTGGCACCCATGACCGAGTACTCAAATATCTCCGACCGAGTGCTTAGAGCAGTACTCGTAATCATGTACTCGGTGTGGTACTCGTGATATATTGTACTCAAGGAGATACTGGCGATCGATTATTCAGGGCGATACTCGTAATCGAGCACTCTGAGTGGTATTCGTGATTACTCACTCCAGATGTTGTTCGTAATTAAGTATCTGGGTGGTAATCAACATCGAACATTCTGGGTAGTAACCGTGGTCGAGTACTCCAGGTAAGATTTCTGGTCGAGTACTCAAGGCAGTACTCGTGATTGATTTCCCCGGGTGATACTCGTGATCCGATACTCAGAGCTGTACTTGTGATCGAGCACTTCAGATGTGACTCATTTCAAGTACAGTGAAACCTGTCTAATTTGGGCACCTTTGGTTCCACTCCAACCCGCCCATAATAGACAGGTGCCCGAAATATAGAGCGAGATCACCGTTGAAGATAATGGAGAAATGAAATTCGATTCCACGTGGAAGTGCCCATAATCGGGAGGTGCCCGAATTTTAGAGGTGCCCATAGAGACAGGTTTTACTCTATCTGGATGGTAATCAAGATCAAGTATCCTGGCTAGCACACGCGATCAAGTATTTAAGGAGATACTTGTCGTCGACTACTCTAGGTGATAATTGAAATAATCTAAAGTACAGCCAAAATTTGTCCGTCAGCATCTCGCATCTCGGGTTGTTTATCGGCAGGGGGTGAAGGGTGATGGGTGGCCGTATGGGTTATGGTTGGGTCATGGGTAGGTAGATGGGTGGGTGGGTTGGTGGGCGAGTGGAGATTAGTGGTCCCGTGGGTGCGTTGGTGGATGGATGGATGTACCTGAACTTTAGTGATTTCAGTGGAAATCAACAAGGTTCAATTGATACGTTTCACTGAAATTTCAGTGAGAATCACTAAATTTTTAGTGAAATTTCCACTGAAATTTCAGTGAAAATCGCTAAAGTTTCGGTAAAACTTTCACTGAAATTTCAGTGGAAACTTCCAGAGTTTCAGTGAAATCACTGAAATTTCAGTCGAAATCCCTCAAGTTTCAGTGAAAATCACTCGAGATTCCACTGCCTATAAGGTTCTAATAGTTGTCTATTTCAGTATAATTGCATCATGGGATGTAAATAACTATTTCGAAATTAGTGTATTGGCTGAGTCAAACGAGATCGGTGATAAGGGTATACATGTTATTCAGTGCTGAAGAGAGAAATATCCTTCGTGATTATTTTCTTATCTAGATACAGATCATGAGTGGGATAGGGTTCATAAGGCAAAGAATCGTAGATTTTGCTATATCCTTCTAACAAATTATAATGATTAAGCGCCTGTCCAATTTTATCCGTTCAGATGCCTCGTATCGTGATGGCGTCGCTGGTGCTGTTGGTAGGTCGGTGGGCCAGTGGGTCGGTGGGTCTGGTCATCTAGGGGTTCCGTGTTGGTGTTGCTGGTGTTGTCGGTGATGCCGGTGTTGCTGGTGATGGCTTTTGGCTTTTCCGTACGGATTGAGCTACTTAGTTTATTTGATGGGCCGATCAGTTATTATGTGTATCAGTTATGGGCAGATCCAATTAGCCAAAACTCTCCTTTTGGGGGGATGGGCTGGGGCTGAGGCTGGGCTGTGGCTGGGGTCGAGGCTGGGGATAGGGCTCGGCCGAGGCTGGGACTGTGACTAAGGCTGGAGCTTAGGCTTTGACTGGGGCCGAGTCTGAGGCTGGGGCTGAGGCTGGGTCTGTGGCTGAAGCTGAGGCTGGGGCTGAGGCTAGGCTCGGGCAAGCCTAGGCCAAGGCCTAGGCTGACGCTAGAGGTGAGCCCGGGGCTGAGGCTGAGGTTGTAGCTAGGGATGAGGCTGGGGCTAAAGCTGAGACTTAGGCTGGGGCTGGGGCCAATGTTAGGGCTGTGGCTAAGCTGGGGCCTGTCCGAGGCTGAGATTGGAGCTAACGCTGAACCTGAGGCTGGGGGCTGCGGCTGTAACTGGGGATGGGGTTCGGCTCGGGTTGGGGCTAAGGCTGGGGTTGAGACTGGGACTAAGGCTGGGACAGTGGCTAAGCGTGAGACTGACGCTGGGGCCGAGGCTGGAGCTAAGGCTGGGCTGGGGCTCGATCGAGGCTGGGGCTGGGGCTGTTGCCAAGTCTGACAAGGGGAGGACCACACCTTTGGATCACTAATCCTTTCCAAAATTTTTTTACAGTTTTGTGTCACCCAGAATATGAAGAATCCAGAGTAACTCCGTCAAATGAGCCTTCTGCTTGGAGCTATCAGCAAAAAAGGTAGCATTGCCAGGATATCTATATACATCACTTTTTAACATGAGCCTATTTGGGTAATGCTAATCTCAGTGGCTGTATCTTTGGACAGGAGGACCATTTGACCGAGTTACTCTGGGTTTTTCATATTCTAGGTAGTACCAAACTATAAAAAAATTTTGGAAAGGATTCGTGATCCAAAGGCCTGGTCCTCCCCTTGTGAGTCTGGGACTGGATCTGAGGCTGGGCTGTGGCTGGGACTGGCGCTATGGCTGGGGCTGAGACTGGTCCTGTGGCTAGGGATGAGGCTGGGCCTGTGGCTTGGGGTGAGTCTGGGCTGGGTCTTGAGCTGGGGCTGGGGCTAAGGCTGGAGCTGTGGCTAACAAGGAGAGGTCCAACCTTGTGGAACACGGATCTTGATGAAACTTTGGGGATGATCTTGTTTTGGTGAGAAATGGAGGTATCTCCAAGGGTTCAATCCCATGGGCCTCCTATCTCGAGATATAGCTATGAAGATTAGCATTGTTAGTATGTCTATATATACGACTTTTCAGCATGGGCCTATATTGGCAATGCTAATTTCCATAGCTGTATCTCTGGATAGGAGGCCCATTGGATTACATCCTTGTAGATACCTTCATTCCTCACCGAAACAAGAGGATTCCCAGAGTTTGAGCCAAATTCAGGACCCGCAAGGTTGGACCTCCCCTTGTAAGCCTGAGACTGACACTGGGCCGAGGCTGGAGCTAAGGCTGGGCTGGGGCTGTCGCCAAGGCTAAGTCTGGGACTGGGACTGAAGCTGGGCAGTGGCTGGGACTGTCTGTATGGCTGGTCCTGTGGCTAGGGACGAGGCTGAGCCTGTAGCTTGGGATGAGGCTGGGCTGTGGCTAGGGATAAGGCTGGGCCTGTGGCTAGGGATGAAGCTGGGCCTGTGGCTTGGGGTGAGGCTGGACCGGGGAAGGGCCGAAGTGAGGCTGGACTTAGGCTGAGGCTGGGGTTGTGGTTGAGGCTGAGATGGTGACTGGGACTGAGGCTGAAGCTGTGGCTGGGACTGGGGGCGGGACCGTGAATGGGGCGTGGCTGAGGCAGGGTCTGAGATTCGGGCTGAGGGCGTTGCTGGAGCTGGCGAACTGGGCGAAATTTCTAGATACATACTGGAGATTCAGGAAACTCACTATGCGCAACATTACACCAACTCAATAGTTCTCAATCACAGTTACTAGGTTACATCAAGGAAATTTTTTCCGAATCCACTGTATTATGAAATCTCAATGTTACATTGTTGAACTACAGTAGCATTTCAAGGGGTCATACCATATCAGAGACAATTCCAAGCTGGACGAGCGTTAGCGAGGTAGGCAATAACGCTAGTTGTAATTGAGTACTCAGAGTGGTACTTGTGATCACGCACCCGCGGTGGTACTCGTGATCATGTATCTGGGTGGTAACCAAGATCGAGTATAGGGGCTGGTATCAGTGATCGAGTACTCAAAGTTATATTTGTGATCGAGTACTCTAAGCAATACTCGGGATCAAGTACCCGAGGTGATGCTCATGATGAAGAACATAAAGAGATACTCGTGATCGATTTTTCTGGTTGGTACTCGTGATCAAGTATCCAAAGAGCCACACTTGATCAAGTACTTAAAGCTCTACATCATTATCAAGGGCTCAGGTCGATTTCATGATCAAGTGCTCAAGGTGGCATGCGAAGATCTGAGTCACGAACACCACCCAGAGAATAAGATCCCGAGCAATTCTGATCGCGGTACTGAAAAGACGCCACTGAGCCTTTGGTTGATTTTCGATTTGAAGTTCTTACTTTTCTTATTTCGTTCCATAAGGTTAGAGAAAATTATGATGATTCATAGATGATGGAGTTCCAAAAAATGTTGCATCACAAAGTCATTCATCATGTTCGACACGTGAGCAAAAATGTCATCTCAAAAATACGGCCTTGAGTAGAGTCTTGTGCTGCTCTCGTATAACATGAAGATGAACTCAAAAGTTCATATTTTCTTCAGCCTCGTGACCCTTCAATGTCAATACAGGCAAGCATCTGTTTTTTTTGGTGGTTCACTCCAAATTTATTCTACTTATCACAAAGATAGTGGTACATATAGTTATAAAATCCGTGTTCGCCCAGTTTTCCCGTGATATGAAAAGCATTGATTTAATTCGTATATCTCTTGTAGTGAATTATCAATCATTTCCTCACATACACGCGATGTGGACTTTTGCAAAAAAAAATATGATACGTGTCAATAGCAGCATCAGAAGCAAAGCACGATGACATCAAGGTATCTGATGTATGGTCATGGGGTCTTGAAATATGTCAAAACTATGATTGAGGATATTCAACAAAATTTGATGATTTTCGATAGAATGAATTAGTCCTCTCTCATTTGGAGAAAAAATCCAGCGTCCCCACAATAATCATGTTCATAATTGTTTTAACCTCATTTCTGAAATGAATATTCTCGAGATGACTGGATTCTTTAACAATCAAATAAAACCCCGAAACTTGGTTGTAAATTAAAAAACAACCGGCTCTTTTGGGAGATTTGCAATTAGGCACCCTCCCATAAAAAGATGAGATCTGTGTTCCTCAAAAATTCCATGCTATTTTGCAATGTGATAAGTAAGTCTTTGCGAGACTACGAAAACGAGTATTCCAAATACCTGAATCTGTATGTAAAGAATTTCATCAAATTTGGCTAAGGCGGGTGATTTTTGTTCATCAAGAGATCCCACGCTCATGGAATGCATCAAATTCTGAAGAATGTTGACCTACAACCGAACAAATTTACTTGTTTACTAAAATTTCAAGCTCTCCGACCATGGTTATCACAGTGGGTTAACGGTATGTATGGCCGTTTCAATATAAAATAGGTTCCATCCTGATAGACTACTCAATCCATAATCTCGACTAAGATTACACTACATGAATGAACTGATGCCCAATTCAAAATGCACAGCTTAATGTTTTGACGAACCATGAGATAAATATAGAAGCGTATTGTATACTCCATGCTATGGGTGTCATCTCGTCAAGTGTCTCATCATTTATTACGAAGCTGTTCAACGTGCTGTGCGTAATAGAGTTCAATAAACTGGATATTGTTGTTACATACAACATAGGCAGTTCTGAGAGGGCAAATATCTCAATTTTCAATATATGAGTGATTCCGTCGAAAGTGGGGTTTTCCGTGTTCCAAGCTCCCTCAGCTTTCTACGAAGCTGAACAGACTTTATAGCAATTTTCTAGAGTCGATTCTAATGGAGTGCAACTACCTTAATAGTTTTGAAGACGATCCTGACGCTCCCGTACTTTATAGTGCTTGATAAAGGAACAAAATGTCAATCCCATCCCCAGTAGGCAACCGAACTTTGATTCTTGAATCCCCTGCAAAGCTCATGCAGAGTTAGAAAACGTTATATCGTCGCCCCCGACGAAGAAAAACACGTCCCCATTTAAGAATGCATTGGGAGAACAATGGGAGGTATTTTTCTTCTTCGGGGACGACGATATGTACTTATGTAATTCAAATTGCTACACTTTAAACGACATAATTCACCACTTCGCTAGTCGAAATTGAACCCTCGTCTCGAGCATGACCATCCGACATTTTGAAGACGGGTTTGACCGAAACTGCCTGCACAGCACTTACTAGCTCGGCAAAGTCCCCAATTGTCCATCAAACCTTCCTGGCCAATGAGGTTGTCATTTAAGTAGTTTAAACCCATTTACACCTAGTCCATTGGCGGCATTAGTCGAAATTTCGAGTGTTTTCAAAATTGCATACAAAATTTTCGGTCAATTCCATTCCCATGTTGTACTCCTTCCTGGCGCGCTATATCGCTTTGCGTAACACATTTTCATGAAGTATTTGGTTAGACCAAATCTATGAGGAAAAGAGTCTACGATTAGTTAGCGAGCCGAGGGAATATTTCTAAGGCGAAATGTCAATTCTGTCCCTCATCTGCCGCGGAGGGGACTTTTATATATTTGGTTGCGTAAGAGCAAATCTATGCGGAAAAGAGTCTACGATTAGTTGTGTCGAGTCGTGGGAATATTTTTGAGGCAAGATATCGATTTCGTCCCAGTCTACGACACCTTAAAATTAGCATATTTTCGTCTGGCTTCACTTTTGAGATACGTAGCTCTATATACTTCTTTTTTGTGCCGAAACGAGTGGAAATCAAGTGCTATGAGCCACCGAAACTCATCTGGGGCTGAAATAACTTTTTGACGCAAATCACTCCCCGTGACGATTTTGGCCCCCAAAAATCCCGTTTCTGGCGGAAATTACCGATATATTAATAATGTACACACGCAATTTTCTAGCACAGGACAGAATTCATGCTCTGTGCGAAAGTGCAACGATCTTAAAAATATTCATTTCACTCAAAAATTCATAATAACTACAACTCAAATGCACTCAGTCCGTTGAGTTTGCGACCAGCTGCTTGATTTTTTGACGAAAAATGTCTTCAATAGTATTTTGAGCTCATTCAAATCTGATTTTTCTGGGAACATTTTCATACTTAACAGTGATTGGGACCTCAGATTAGACGCGTGCAAGAGGGAGAAATGAATAATTACAGTGTTTGTCGCTACAATACTGCTCATTGGAGTTAGCTACGAACATAGGCATCAGTATTTAACGCGTTCGCAAATTCAAGCAAGTGTGGGTATGAGTAGCATGCCGTAATGAGGAAAAGTTTACGCATAACACCAGATCGAAGCGGAAGAAAATCAACAATGCGGCCGCGGGCATCTACTTATCTCAATTGTCTCGAGGAGATTCAATGATGACGTCTGTCGTCGCCATTGAAAGATTTTGCTTATAGATAATGCAAACAAGATGAGAACTTATACGTCGACGACGGTTCGTATCCAATCGAATTAATACATGACACTCAAAAAGACGTGGCAATTCGAATATTGCTACGATCTATCTTGACCAAGAATACGCTTTGAAAACTCAAGGGCCCAGCTGGCAAAAAATTCGAATAAACATTGGGCTTTATGAGAAAAGTTCGTGATATTATCCGTCTGCAGCCGTGTCGAAGGTCGATCTTGACTATCAACTGTCTCTGTGGCAGCCTAGAAGACTCGGCGAGAGGATCGAATGGCTGTCATAGAATCAATGGAACCACTGACACTTATTAGCGGGGCTGGTCAGGGGGTGAGTATGGCGGGCCTGCTGAAAGTGGTGACCATACTCGAAAAATGCTACAGTCGTTCTTGAATTTCTGTAGATAACTCTCCAGTAGAGCTCGCTCGAAGAATCACACGCAACTTGTGGAAAAAATTGAAGAATTAATGACTAAAACCGTCAAACCTGAAATCAAGATGAAGGCCCTCGTGCCATGCATGGCGGTAGAGGCAACACATAATATGATCTCGAAAAGAGTGTATGTACGTTGGAAAAACCCGCGATAAATTATAACAGATAATGCTAACTCAATGCTAATACTGGTGAGGGACTTTGGGCGTTAAATGTCGTGATCCAAGTTACCGTATGGCAAAGATAAGATGAGCTTTCCCAACCTATTGGTGATGTACATACTGTAAATCCAGATCCAATCGTGAATTCGATACCCAATTATTATAATTACTATATGTGAAATACCTTGGTTCGTTATTCAGGAAACAGGAAAAATAGTCAAAAATGGAACTTTCTTGAGAATTAATGAAAATAGAGCGAACTTTGAATGGCAATACGATTTTTGACGAAACTCTGGCGTATTCCAAAGGATGAACGGGATATAATAATGTTATTCAGGTAAGTTCTGGCCCTCAGTGATTAGTTTGAACATGGAGCTTCCAATCAAGAAAACGCAAGACCTGCGATTCACTGTGGATGAGTATTGTAAAATAATGGAATAAACCGAAATTTACGTAAGAGAACCGCGGGTCGAGGTGGAAAATTTCCAAACAATACTAAGAAGCTCGAAGTCTAGGACAATGTCTCAAGCGATTTCGTAACTAATATGAATCAATCATGATATTTAGAAAATTTTCGATCGACTGGGCTCAAAGCAGTGCTTTGAGCACGGCAATTTTTTTCGGGTTCCGCCCAGTCGATCTGAAATTGGATTTTTACACTCGGGAGAGAATTTTTTGCTTTGCTCATGATAACTTCGATCCTTTTCGGGGCTCGGGATAAAAAAAAAATCACTTGAAAAGCAAACCCAAACTTCCCATTCTCGTAGCGAAAAATACATGCGTATTTATTGGGATGGGTTTAGGTGTACCGGCACTCCTCCGGCAGACACTTGACTCTCAAATGAAAAAAATACTCTGGCGCAACTACACAATCAAAGTTCTAATTGACTCGAGGGTGTCAATTCCATTGTACATTCGATTTCTGAATAAAGTTGAATTTTGAACAGTGTTTAGATATTTGCAGTCTTCAATTCAAGATACTTGGTCTAAATGAAGTCCCGACATTATTTTGGATTTGCTCACTTGGAAAAGTTCCCGAGCTGGTTCGACTTACTTTTATCCTATAATCCAAATTGCCAGCTTGATCCAAGTAGATGACCATAAAGTTATCAAATCTTAGCCTGTATGACTACATAAGAAAGCCGAAAATGTAACAATCATGTTTTTTGGACAGTTTATGACTCCGAAGCCAAAAATTGGCCACTTTTTGGAGGTAAAAGACGCACGATTGAAAATAGGATCTTGTGTCAACGAAACTAACTTGTGAGACCATGAGAAGATAAGTTCTGTGATTTATCTGAATTTACAATTGTCGCTATTTGATTATTCAACTACTTCTAGATCACTTGAATTCCATGAACGTCGATTTCAATATCCAGATGTGGGCACTGTATAAAGTTCAATCGTTCAATAATTATAATCAGCTAACAAATGTTTCTGTAAGTATTTTTTGCTACCAAGTGAGGAAATAGATATCATCTTCTGCTCCCTTGTGAAAATATTTTTCATTGAGTTTAGAAAATATAAGCCATGGTCGCACTGCATCATTCAAAATATCATTCATCTGAAGTTACTGGTCAAAATGAATTTCTAAGCAGTCAATCTACTCCACCAAAAAATCAATTCTGAGGAAACAGCGTGGGAACAGATAAAGGTTCCTAAAGCTATACGTTCTTAGCTCAATATTTGTGAATTCAATTAGCCTCAAGTTTGGTGCATTTTCATTCATTTTTACTTAAATCAATCTTTCGAATACAATTGTTTCATGATGCGTCAAATTTTTGCCTCATTAAAAGTTCTGACTCATGAATTGGGTATAGCTACTTGAAATTTCAACTCAGACATAGCGAGAAAAATTCTGTCTTAAACTTCAAATGATCATTTGGTAACTCACAAGTATATTGAAAATTTATTAATAATAATGTATGCTAGTTTTATCTGATAACTTTCAAAATATTTGACCTGCAAACTATAGTCTATTGTCTCCACATTAGTCATGCTCATCATAATCGGTGTCAATTACTCTCGGGATCGAGTTAAACATTTATCAGACTTTTTCATTCTTGAAATTAAGTCCTCAAAATAATCTTGAATAGGATTTTGAAGATCGTGCACGATCTCGATAAGGAAAGACTATCAGTATAGAAAAAATATTTGGGGATACGCAATTAGGGAAGAGCGGGGCGAATTAGGACAGGGGCAAATTAGGATAAGCTAGATAGCTCGGTTGGGAGTGAGCCTAGGCTTTCCTTGTGAGATTTAATTTTCAATACCATGACAGACAGTGGTTTTTATGGTGGTTAGACCTACTGAAACGATACTGAAAGTCCACACGGGCATGGGGGTTCTTTCCCATGCAGGGTCTCGTGTGGTTCATTTTCCAAATGCATCAAGACTTCCCGCCGCTTCTACTTTTGCAAAAGAGGACGAGCTTAATCGCCATTTGGAGGTCAATAATTACACTACAAAATGGAGGTTCTAAGAATTCAGGAGGCAAAATCGGTTGAGTCGCAGGCTAGTAATCATAATTCTACGAAAAAAGCGGTCAGGAACATTTTTGACAGAATCGAGGATAACTGCGCGTATCGAGGCGCATTATGCATTTGTGCGAATTTTTCGAAACGCGATAGCAGCTTGAGGGTGATTTAGGTTATTGAAGATGGTTGAGAAAGTGAACTCACGATGAAAGATAACCGTCTTGGAGAAGTCAGATTAGAAGTCGCTTTTTTACGTGTTCGAAGTGAGAGTGGTTCGTTTTACGCAATTTCACTCTCCCATCCCGCTGACATTGGTTTAATTACCACACATTATCATTTGGATCGTTGCGTTAGGGCGAGTACACGCTCGAAAATCTGGTTCTTTAGATCTGCAAGTCGATTATCGGTTGCTAAAGACAATGTCGCATCAATGAAGCGCCTATTTTAATAATGTTTGGAAATGATAACAATATCGCTCGCTTGCTGTCTGAGAATGTAAACGACGGAGTTGGACACTCCCCTCATAATTTTGCGGGTTATTACCATGAATTTTGATGAGCAAATACGACTCGAATAATATTGCCGTGCGCCTCGACTTTGAATGGCTGTCTTAATTTGCCCCCCAAAACTGTCATAAAGTACCCCCAAGTACGACTTTAATTCTACTCGGTAACCGAGTAGAGCGCCTAGCCCCAATTAAAACATTCATCCAACCATCCCCTTCACCACCACCACCACGCCTATATTCATCCCACCATCCCCTACTGTATATAGCAGGGAGCAAAACTATAGGGAAAGATTTCCCAAAGATTGATTCCGAAAATTTTGATCCGTGCAATCATCTTTTATGCATCGATACATATCTTTCACCTCGACTTTGGTCATTTGATGCCACTTTTAATCGTCCAAAAACTGTTTTTAAATGGTTTCGCCGAAACCAGGAAAAATCACGGATGAAGTGGAAAAATCGAAGGACTTGGAAAAATAAATTTTGATGTATGATACTGACTCGATAACTCACTCAATTCCACTTTGAAGCGTGTATTAACTTGATATCCGTTCACATGGGTGACAAAAAAATGACTAATATTGGTAACGGTGGAGCGGCTTATCGTCTAAGTTCAAAGTATATTCACAAATAATATTCTAATTCAATTTACTTTACACCAATGAACCTATTTGAGAACATGCGTCAACGTCAATAGATAGGAGCAGTTTAGAGAGTATATAAAGCCACATGATCACGATGAATCATCATTGAAATAACGCTTTCAGAACGCGAGCGAATCATTTTTCGGTTTTCGTCACTACGATTATGTGTTATCACACAAATGTCTCCCTCCGTGATTATCGATATCAATACATGATTTATGGAAATATTTTGTCCCCCTCCCGCTGAAAATATTTGATTTGAAGTATGCTTGAAAAATACTACAAAGTGGGCCAAGCAAATGATGAATCGCAAATTTTCCCATGAATTCATCTGAAACTGAGGAAATAGCCTCTTTTTAGCCGAAACGATGATTTCAAAGCTGTCTTTTTGCACGGGTCCTAGGTCGCAAGATAAACGTATATGGTTGAATTTTTATAATGACACCGACTTCAGACCCCGGTAGCATTCGAATATTGTTTATAGGACGAATGAGAAGGAGATGATTCTCGTAGTTTTGGCTACATTCACAATCCTGATGCAAAATACGTTAGCATATTTGAGACGAAATTTGAATGGGCTTGTAAGATGATGGAGATTTGGAAATTTCCAAAGCATCAAAAAAACGTATTTCACAAAGATAATAAATTTCAAGTAAGAAGCTTCCATACAATACTAAGTGCCAAAATTCCTGAACGGTCGTGTAAAATTCCTTCTTGCTCGAACGTTGATTGCTCGAGATCAGATCAACGTAAAAAAAAAGAAGCATTTTAAAGATGAAAGAAAATGCTATCTTTCTGTTGTTTTCGATTTTTCTTTATTGAACACTTCCAGGTTGCACAAACAAGTGGTGTAATTTCAAGAATTTCGGGAAAAAAACCCTTTCTAGTCTATCACCAACCATTTAGACGCAGATGAAGATGGAGTAATGTCACAGAATACATCTTATGCATCTTAGAGAGCAAGAAAAATCTCATTTGCAATGATTTTTTGATTTATTTCTCTCGTCGTGCAAACAAGAGCGTGAGAACTCTCAAATTAGCCAAAACCGTAGTTTATTCCTATTTTCTATTGTTTTCCCCCATATGTCATTGAAAATCCGAGAATCTAGCCACTTTGAGAGCTCTCACGCTCTTGTTCGCACGACGTAAAAGATAATCAAAAAATCATTGCAAATCGGATGTTTCCGCTCTTCAAGATGCATTTTGTGAAATTGTTTTATCTTTATCCGCGTCTAAATGGTTGCTGATAGAGTAAAAACGTTCTTTTTCTTTGTGCAACTACGGAGGGTTGGAAAAAAGATCAAAAACTACAGAAAATTAGTATTTTCCTCATCTTCAAAATGATTATCCCAAATACCTCTACGTTAATCTGGGCTCGAGCAATCGACGTTTGAGCCAGAGAGGAGTTTATACCACCGTTCAGGAAACTTGCACAGTACTGTACCTTTGCACTCCATACTATTATTGACAATGATGACTCTGTTTCAATGATAAAGTTATGATGAGTCATCATTAGGACACTTTGAGAAATTGGGGATTTCTCGTGCTAGAACCAGCTGAACTATACATTCTTTCAGATTTGACATATTATCGCGCAAAACTCGGCGCAAACAGTACGTTCCTTAGAATGATTGCTAGTTTTTGATGTGATTTGATCAAATTTTCCACTTTAGAATGTAGGTCGAATGAATGATAGTTACAGCACACTTGGAAAATTTTTTTTAAAAATAATCCTTCAGAGCCGAAAGGATTTGTCTGAATCAGAAGATTCATCTGATAACAATGCTCATGTTCATGATAACAATGAGAATGTTTCTGGGGATGCAAATCGAAACGAGCAATTGCAAAAAAGTTGTAAAACTGCTGATTGTTGCCGAGCTATACGTTTGACGTTAGTAATTACCCACACATCTATCTGATATTGCATATTATGGGCTATTTCAAAGCATTCCACGGAATTCCGTCACCAAGGAGACTAGGAAGAATCTCCAAATAATATGAATTGTTAGCACTAATTTTATATAAGGTTAGTGTACCCAACTTGCCCCCATTAAGCCATTTTCTTAATAACTTTGGCCCATCTCCATATTTTCCTACGAACTTTAGCTCATTTTAAAGCTTGTCTCAAGACCTTTAAAATGAGCTAAGGTACGTCCAATTTAGATGAAGTAGAGCCGAGCTGTTTGGATTCTCCCAAAAGGTGATTTTTGAGAGTTTACAAAAGTGCGTACCCAACTTGCCCCCATCATTTAAAACAATGTAAATCGGTGATGAAATGCGAAAAATGGCTTTGATCCGTTTTGATCACCGCGCAGCGACATTTGTAGCTTTTAGCTGGCCCAGGACACTGTATCCGACTTATTTTGACGCGATAAACACGTTCTGAGTGGTGAAAAAAACCATACTGCACGCCTTTCCGAGATAACCATATGGGGGCATGTTGGGTACACTCCGATGTTGGCATCCTCGTTTACAAATGTTCTCCGTGTTTTGCACATAAAATAGCTCCATATCCAAATTTTGCAATTTTGAAGAATGGATTTTGAAGGTCTTGAGACGAGGAATCGAATGCGCTAAGGTACGTTGAGATTGGTCGAATGAAAATAAATTGGCACCGGTTTTAGTGAACGCGATTCCCTCGGTGATTTCTTAGCCGTGCAAACACGAATAATGGAAAACTCACTTTATATTTTCTGGAGAATGCAGAAATGATCCGGGGTCGATGAAAACTACGTATTTTCTCATATTTTAACATAACAAACGTAAAAAAAATTTGCGGGAACGTCAACGAGCGCCCGTTCCTGAGATCGGCATATGGGGGCAAGTTGGGTACAGAGGCAAGTTGGGTACACTTACCTTAATTCAAAAAATTTTTCTTTGAATTTATTCGAAACCCTCCATGAGTCTTAGAGCCCATAAAAGACCCTTTTTAGGCCCTTTGTTAGCTCGTTTTTGAAAAATCATAGCCCCGACGAAACTACACTCTTGTTGACGTCCTTGTACGCAACTATAGTACTTTCATGAGAAGATTAGCCCAAAATCGATAGTTGAGCCTAGCTATTTCTAGGAGCTATTTGCTAAGAGCACATTTCAGTGAATTTGCGTCTTCTTCAAAGTCATTTAGCTCCCATTAGGAAACAGACAACCGATTTTTACCATGCAGTAGTCATTTCAAAGGTCTTGAAAAAATATACAATTTGACCGCTTATAAAAGTCAACTATCGTACATTTAATAGGACTCACACTCGATATATAGTCAGTTTTTTCAAAGTATCCGATGGCCAAATGAAAACCCGAAAACTTCAAGACCGTAGCTCAAACCGTTTGGCCGTGAGATCAGTTCTAGTGCCAAATGTCAGGTTCCGTGCCCGCTACCTCGTTTTGCACGTTATTCTTATGGTACCGAGGAGTGGAAATTTTTTCATGCGTGCACGAGTTAATTTATGCTTTATATGTTATAAGGAGTCGGAAAATCCATCCTTAGAACCCTCGAGAGTGAAATTTGAGGTTGGCACATTTTTGACCCTCAAATATCAAAGTTTCCACGGAACCACTCATATCCGGTAAAGAGGAGACGAAGGCCAAACTCACTCTATTCCTTCGTGCTCGCCTTCGTGGGTTTTTTCAAGAAATTAAAACCGATTTCGGTACATCAGTATCAATTTTATTCTTTCAGTATGACAATTTACAAATATGTATGATACGAGTTTGTATCAGAAGAAGAATGATCAGATCATTCAGTGATTGCGCATCTGAGATCCATTGAATGAGTCGTCATCCCAAGGATGATCTCTCAAGATAAAGCAGTTAAAGCACATTGATTTCAATTATCTACCTACACACCTCATTCAGACAACATTGACCGAGACTACATTCATTAATTATAGTGATTAATCTCAGTTAGTGTATTAGAAGCTAAGACGCACTTTTAACATATGTTATCCCCAGTCACTCATAAACCAGTCGAAAATCTTGAAAGCAAAAGAAATTAAGTATAAGTGATGAGTGAGTAATGATTCTCAAATGCTTGTATACAAAATGAGTAATGAATGGACACAAAAAACCATTTACCAGTAGCTGCTCATTAGAAACAGTTGATGGGGTAAGGAGTCAGTCATAATCTACACTGATTTCTCTCTAATTAAATCACTTTTAAGAATCCCATCGTGTCTATGTTTCATTTTTTTCGATGACAAGGTTGTGCTCGGGTAAAAAGATAATATCCGATATCAATACTATCGCAAACTAAATTTTGCATGAATTTTGGATCTTCTATGTGACACATTGACATTCTAGTACATTTTTGGGCGACCCCACTTTTTTTTCTTGACTTTCGATATATTAAAGGAGACGGATGACTTGAGCAGACTAACAATGTTTTTTTTCCTCTGTATTGAGAAATGTTTAACAAAGTATTTCGATGCTGCATCAACATCATCAGCAAATTCGAGATTAGAAAAATTACTCATAAAGCCACTAAGATGTACTTGGCCTCAAACGGATTACGATCGAAAAAATCAACTTCATGTTCTCTCCCTCAACAACATATTCTCATTCTGATTCTCACGTGATTCAACAAAGGTTAACCTGTAAAATTGTCAGATTATATTTCTTGTGATTATTTTTACTAAGATAGTAAAATCTCGGTCGTAAGATTTTCATTTTAAATGAAATGATACCCAACTCGGGGCCAAATCCCAAATATGACATACATGTATTTAGTTGATATAATGTCCGTGAGATTCGCACGAATGAGACAGAGATTTCTAAAGTCAGTATAGCCATTCTTCAACTTTTTATTGCAGATTCTGATTCTTTTTTGTCAAATTCACTGTGGCTATAGATGAAGAGCCTACTTTAAATCGATTTGCCACCAAAAGCAGACTGGTAGCTGTAATTTTGTGGCTTTAGAAGTTAGAGTCAATAAATAAGTACAAAAATGCAGTGCCAATGCCCAGAGAAGATCATATTTAAATTTCCCTTTGATATTGACCCTGCTATGCCACCGAAGAGAATGAAAATTGTTTTCTTCAAGCAGTATCAGCACGGCGTTTCCATAAGCTGAAAATACTTAGCATAAATGATTGTATTGCAAAAATGGTCCATGTTTATTAGAGACTTCGTAAAATTTTAGAAAATGTAATGCATAATGGGCTCCTCGGTTCAATTTTGTTGAGGAATTCATTTTTGCGTGGTAAAAGTGAATCGGCTCATGTCCGACAGAAAACAATGCTGTCAAAAATAGCATCTCGTATTCCGAGTGAGAAGAATGTCAAAAAACCTCCGAGCTTGAAAGCTAAATACGAGCAAGGAGCATTCTGTATTTCATGAAATTATTCGCTGGGATTTATTACGTTAAGTACTTTTTCTAGGGTATCAAATTTTTGCAGGCGAAATGTATGAAGAACAGTGTATATTGCCCAAAAGTACGATTAGTACGTCTGTACACACGGATCCGGGTTTTTCCGGACTATCATATTTTTTCCCCACGGTTCCATGAACTTGTGACCCCGAATGTGGCCTGCACCAATTGCAAAAAGCATCCTTTTCAACACGATGAAAATTATTTGCTCACTCGTGAAACTTTGCCGAAGATTTTGCACACGCATTCGCGACGCTTGCACCCGGAGGTCAAGATTTGTATTGTCACAGAAATTTTTTCCGGCATCGTTCCTTGGTATAGAATTTTCGTATCGGAATTCACGGTTACAAATTTAAAATTAGTAACCATACATGGGCGTGTATGTTGGTGTAATTATAATGGAAAAATCATTACAAGCCATACCCTTTTTTTTATCTACCTCTGAAATTGTTTAGAATTCTTTTGCGAATATCTCTTTGTACATTTCTCGGTGAGTTTTGTAAGCTTGGGTTCGAACGAAAGCCCTAAAAGTATTATTTGTACAAGAATTCATCAAAGTTCTATCATCAAAGACTTGGTGCAAGACTCTGGCTGAGACAGTCCTGTTCACTAGCACAACAAAGTTTTGTAGCTTTTTGATAACATAGGTTTCGTCTCAAACATCGATTTTTCATCATCATCATCATCATCATACCCGTCAAAGTTACTAGGATAATGAATTTGGCAGGAAAGAAAAATCTGTGAGTCTTGATTTTGGTTACACTCAAATTGTAATCGCTATCTACTTACAATGAAGTCATTCATTCACACCTGAACTCGTTCAAAAACCTACAAATCTTTAAAATAAAACCGTGACAGTTCAATTGTTACAAGTTTGCATAGTGTTAGCTCTAAAAGCTAGAAAATTTCTCATCAAAAACCGACAAGGCATTAAAATAAATTTTTTACTGCAAGTAGCTATTTGGTCAAATTTGCCATGTATTATAATGAATTTTGGAGACGTAAAACACTTCAACTAACTCAAATTACAACATTGTGCGTGCTAAGGTTATGCACTGCTAATCGATCTGTTCAATTGTACAAACATTCACACCCCTACTGAAAGAGGCCGAGTCGGTGACCGAGACGGTTGACCGAGTCGGTGTACGGAGTCGGTGACTGTTTCGGTTTACCGACTCGGTCACTTCGCATGGAATGGTCCCAAATGCCACGAAACGAACAATAAATGATAAATTATCGTCAGAGGTTAATAGAAAAATTGAAAAAAAATAGAAAAAAACATGCCCGGCTATTTTCACAATTTTGACGCGCGTGGGATTCGAACCTGCAATCTTTTGCTTACGAGTCCAAGCACATGTGCCCGGGGCCAGCGGAACATGTTACGAGAGAGAGCTTAGTGAGCGTACTTGGAGTGTGACTCATAGGGAGTACCTAAGATCTGTTCATCATCAGTTTTATCATGAGTTGATCATAAACTCTGGCGCCAGAGCACTGAGTCAAGCCGTAGCTAGGATGGGACTTGGAATATTTCTAGATCTGGCTGCTTGACCGAGTCGGTTGACCGAGTCGGTCAACCGACTCGGTCAACCAAATTCAAATTTTCGCGGGAAAGCAACACGCATAAAACTAGGAAAATTTTCAAAATTTGACTGGTTAACCGACTCGGTGTTACTTTTCCCGTGAAAATTTGGATTCGGTTGACCGAGTCGGTGTACCGTGTCGGTAGTTAACCAGCCAAATCTCGGAAATTCCCAAGTCCTATGCGTGTTGCTTCCCCGTGAAAATTTGAATTCGGTTGACCGAGTCGGTCAACCGACTCGGTCAAGCAGCCAGATCTAGAAATATTCCAAGTCCCATCCTAGCTACGGCTTGACTCAGTGCTCTGGCGCCAGAGTTTATGATCAACTCATGATAAAACTGATGATGAACAGATCTTAGGTACTCCCTATGAGTCACACTCCAAGTACGCTCACTAAGCTCTCTCTCGTAACATGTCCCGCTGGCCCCGGGCACATGTGCTTGGACTCGTAAGCAAGAGATTGCAGGTTCGAATCCCACGCGCGTCATAATTGTGAAAATTGCCGGGCATGTTTTTTTCTATTTTTTTTCAATTTTTCTATTAACCTCTGACGATAATTTATCATTTATTGTTCGTTTCGTGGCATTTGGGACCATTCCATGCGAAGTGACCGAGTCGGTAAACCGAAACAGTCACCGACTCCGTACACCGACTCGGTCAACCGTCTCGGTCACCGACTCGGCCTCTTTCAGTAGGGACGGGCACAACGTCGTGTAACAATCTTACACGACGCGATGATATACTGTCATGTCGAAAAACTAATCAACATACTCATTACTTGATATTGTAAGAATACAAAGAAACAAGAATCCAATATCATCCAAACAGTTTTGAACGACAACATTTCGAACAATCTAACAAGATTCAATTTAATCTCAGATTGTGAATAAAATCAATGTTCCGACCAATGCCATGTTAATTCATGTAATACTTACAACAGCATCATGTTTTCAATAAGGCTACTGTCTCAAAGTATTTTGTAAAAAATAGAAAAAATTATATTACACTATAGTTTTTCTTCATTCTCTCACAAGAAATATTCCGCACGAGAAAACGTCTCAATAATCTCAACCTTTGGGTATATACCATGTTTCAATCTCTAGCTTTAATTTGAGGATAACACTAATTATCAAAGATCAAAGGCCAAGGAATCTCAGACACGAAGAGTTGAATAACAGTTATAGGTTATCATTTCAGGACGTATTATATTTCAATCATACGAAAATGCCTGCCAAGTTTGTCATGCCTTCTCAAAGGAACAATACTTTTCATTACTCTAACCTAAAAATGCCGCGTTTAAATAGGGTTTTAGGGTTCTCGTAATGAAAAAATATATCCGCACTTCGCTTGCAAGCCCATTTTGGGCACTGGAGGACATGTCTGTCTCGCTTCGCTCGACAGACAAACTGTCCTAGTGCCCAAAATGGGCTACCGCGCTCAGTACGGAAATATACTATTTCATGACTCTTGAATTATATCCCCCCCCCCCTCTTTTGTGTCAATTTCAACTACTAAGATTCATGAAACTGCGGAGACACGCAGTGTGCTTGTGTGAATGATGAGAATTTATATTTGTACAGAAAATGCTGAGCCGAAATATGAATATTTGAGGATATTTAACAAACGAGTGATTTCGACTCAGGATTTCGATTCTGATTGGATCCCTACACAATTAAGGATTCGTAGAAATTTCACGAAATTGCCGTGTAGATTACGTGCTTGGTAAAACGATTTTCCTTCGGGAGAACGCTGCGAAGTACCCGATTACGTATTTGTGAGACTCACAAATCTCAACATCAACTCGTAGTCCTACTGAGAGACAAGATCATTCAAAAATATAGAAATCCAGCAAGACTTGGCCAAAATAAAACAGCCAAAAAAGTGGAACATTGAGTTAGAGACAGTTGTTATTCTTCACTATTCGAAAAGATCTGTAAAAGTAATTGACTAAAGTCTTCATAATGCAGTAGTGATCAGAGGATGAATGGAAGTCTTTTTAAATGAGTCATGATACAAGATTTCATTCTAAAGGAATAGAAACCTAGCAGTCTTTTGCAAAGATTTTTTATAAACCAAATTCTTAAAAAACAAACATCTCATTCATTTCAACTATCATGATCCTTATGTACTTTCATTCAAAATCTTTGTTCTATCAAGTAAACCGATGCAACCACCAACAGCAATACGAGCAAATGAAAAATTACCACTCAATGGGCATGATAAGATGGGCAAAACTCATGGTGTCAGATGTGATGAGCGAACTTGAAAGTTAGTTTCACCTTCATAGATGGAAACCTTTCCGAAGTCATCTCACGACCGATCTCTATTACTATTAATGTATAAAAGCGTCATAAGTCAGGGAATCTGCAAGAAAAGTACGACAATTAGTAAAAAGATCTCACTGTTAGATTGGATTATTTCTTTCTGTGTAATGAGGTCCTCAGATTCAATTCGCTCATTATGTATCTGATCTTAGTTAGTAGACTGATTCATAATAAATTTCAAAAGTAGTTCGATTGAGATATCTCGAAAAGTAACAATTTTTTAATAAATTCATTCCGAGAATGACCAAGTATCGATTAAGTACTTCCCGATGAAGATTTGCAAAAAAATTCATCATGACCGATTATTTTTTACAAAGAATTAGCTTTCACTTTAGACCGTCCGTTCTCAATCTCCTTTTGTTATTACCCATTCAGAATGTAAGTTAAATGTGTGAGCACAAGCAAAATACGAAAAAGCATTAGTAATTATTAATTTTTTTTGAAACTAATTAAATAAATTTATATCTTCTGTGAAATCTTATCTTCAAACGGACGACGTTGTGTGTAGGACTGTCAACATGGTCAAGTATGTTCCGTAGGATCTGAAATGTTTTTTCATATAACTAATTTCTTGATCAACTCTTCATTTTGCAATTCTTCAAATCTAAATGTCAAAACTTTTTGAATTTCTTCCAAAGTTTGTGAATGTTGCGACGATAGATACACGTTGTCATGATTGTCATTGTGATAATGCTTATCAGATCACTTACCTCATCGGGTCTTCTATGTAGTTTGACGGGACTTGAAACAGCTCGGGGCTGATGTCATTCTTGAAAGCAAATTCTTGAAACGTAATTTTTGCTGTGACGGTGGGGAGAATGGGAATGTCTATTTTCACGGGAAATCCAGGAGGTAATTTCATCAGCACAAATTCTTTCAACTTATTGAAATGTTTAAACGGTGCTATTATCTCCAAGACGTTTAAGAGCATCTCAACGGTCAAAGGAAAATCTGGACTCATTGCTACAGTTGCCTTGAAAGATTTACTACTTTCTTTGTATACAAGATTTCGACCTAGTAATGGACACTGGCCCGATGGAGCCGAAATATAATCTTCCCACGAAATTCTGGATTCAGGTGGTGGGTTCAGTGATGCTCTCCTCATGAAAGGACACTGAAATTTGTAATTTAAAACATTACACTCTTCCCGATTTGAATAACTAAATAAATTAAACATTGATTACACACCTCTCCATTTTGGAAACTTTGTGATGAACCTTTAGTTAAAGACTCTATCATAGCTTTGTTTTTTTGTAAATCCTCTTCACTCAGATGCTCTCGTCTTTTTCTACTTTCTAGCACCATACCATTGATTTGATAAAAATCTGAATTAAAAGAACCTACCATTTCCTGTGTACATAAGAGATTTATTGAAAGAATTCCCTACTCATTTCATCAATATATCATGTAAAAAAGTACTGACCCGTCTATCTTCCTTGAAAATCCAACCTGTCTGGGCTCTGGAAAATGTTATACCTTTTGTCGACATTTGAGCAGCCATGATGTCACTTGACATCAAAATATCCACTTCATCTTCAATTTCAATCTCCGTTTCCTGAAAGAGACGCAAGTATTTTTATACCACTATTTTGAAAAACGATTGAATACAATTGATTGATAACAGCTACCTCATATCTGACCCGTTGAAAGAGTTTCTGTTTGTTATCCAGAACAGTCAATGATTTACTAGGTTTCTGATCTCCATTGAAAATAAATGAGATATCTCCTCTCTCCCATCTCATATCATTGAAATCTACAAGAGTTGTATCCATTCTAATAGAAGCACCACTTTTATGGATTCTACAAATATCTGATGGTAGTATTCTTGAAACTAGTGGCACTGTAAATATCCAAATAAAGTTTAACCTGCTCTAAATGAATGTCGTCATGAATTATTTGAGAATGGCTTACCCCAACTTTGAAAGTCCCACTTCAATTCCATATAAAAGTCACCCATCTGTCTGAGGGCTGATACAAGATTTGGTCTTTTCTCTTCCATCTCTTCTCTTGCTTGCAGCTTCAGTTTTCTCACAAGAGATGAGACTATAAGAGAAAAAGTTGACGTGATGAAATTATGAGTGCAAATGTTCTGGTCTTTGGAAAATTACAAGACTTACTAGTTTCCCTATCACCGTAGCTAATTGCTTCTGCAAGGGGGCTCCAACCTGCCAAATTCTTGACTTTGACAGGTACCCCATGGGTCAGCAAAAGTTGGATACATTCTGAAACAATAACAGCTCAATGACGAACCCTGTCATCTTCAACAAATTGATTAAAGATGCAAGGATCATCTTACCTTTTCTTCCCAACATCACAGCTAAGTGTAGTGGAGTATTACCTGGAAAAATATAAATATATGTACATATGAAGCTGGTAGAAATTTTGGAGAACAAGTAATGTACAAAGTGCCTCACCATGTTTATCCTTAGCTGTCATATCATGATAAGGTAATAATGTGGTCAAATTCTTGACATCTCCTTCAAAAACGCATTTGTGTATTGGGTACTCCTCTTCTACTTCAGCCATGGCTGTAGCAGTGTCTTACAAACAACACACAAGAAATGAAGTGATCTAAATCAGTCACGATAGTTCTCTGATTAATCTAGAAAGAGAGTAAGTCACTGGTTTCACTACACTTGCACTTGGATGTTCTTTCACAGTACATAAGACGATGACACACATTGTTCTTCAGAGTAACGCTTAAATTGAACTTTGGTCAGTCTTGATGGGTAGGAGATTTATGTATAAGCTGCACATCATAAAGGTAAATAGGAATACTGATTACTCAAAAACTGCATGTGTCTCACTGGTCTGTCAAACTTGTTCCAGAGCTTGCGACGATTCAGCAGGACTCAAGTCATCAGGATGAAAGGTATGTACAAGTCCTGTACACTTCACACAATTATTCTCCTGTACTTACAGGTAATGAAGCTCAATGTTGGCTCGTCGAAGGAGCCGATGAAGTAGGTACGATTGTCGCAAAACCTCGAGGGTACACAAGCAGACACACCTCCCGGCTCCGTTCGAGTTACGATATTCAAGTTCATCGTCTTGTCTTGATCCTCGTGGTGGTGTTGACAGAAATCCATCCTGTCACTTCCTTGAAACCGCTCCAAGACGTAGGTATTAGTTTATTGATGGACCACAGTCTCGACCACAGTGCATGATCTCGTTCGTTTTCATACGGTCAGCTCAGCTTTTTAACACTTGGATTGTAAAAATAGTTCGATTCGTCATGATGTCGCTTGGAGTGGGCGAGAGATGCGATATATGGACTTTGCCGGAGGAGGACGAGCGCATTAGCGGCGAGGGGGTTCGCCGATGACGAGAACCTCGACTTTTACGGAGAGATAGTCACCAGATAGTCTTCTGCTGCGCCAAGGAAATAACATACACTAGCAGACACTATAGCATAAAAAACCCGGCCACAACCTGTAGTTGTTGTCGCACGAGGAAGTCGCCATTTTGACATTTAACGCGCGCGCAGTCTGACTGCAGGATGATTGTTATCGCAAGTCGTATTACACCTGTTCTTATACACGCGACCTGTACAATTATGCACTGATATTGTTTTTTTTTACTCTTTCGTATATGAGATTGTGTCACAAGAATCGGATGCTCTGCTTTCAAATTTTGATACTTTTAATCCATGCTCTTGAGAACAACATCTGGTGAAGCTCAGTTAAACTCACCGCTTCGATTATTAATTAATAACAGGAGCCCAAATATGCAATTATGCATGCATGATCTGCATGCCTAATTTGGAACTCGTTGCCGAAGACGCGTCAGGATATTTGACTCATCTCCACAGTACGTGCACAGTACACCGCTTTTTTTTGCATCAGACTCTCCGAGAAACGAACAGTTTTTTAGTTTCGGTTTTTCTCGGAATTGAATACGCGGATTTGATAGCCTGCTGAAAATAATTCCGTGGGACCCCGTACGTGATTCCATGGGACTTTGGTGAAACCTGGCCCTGAAAGAATATGCAATCTTGCTTTTTACCAAATTTGGCATTGGAGACGTGTAGCATGCAAATTTCAGTGGCAAAGTTTGACCATAGTCGACCAAATTCAACCATTTTTGGAAGAGAAATAGTCAACATTTTTGTGCTGCACGTCTCCAATGCCGAGTTTTCCAAGTGTCAAGATTGAAAATTTTCCAAGGGCCAGACGGAATTGTTTTCAGAATAGTGGTATTCGAATGATATTTTCGATACCAATTTCACCCGTTTCAGCTGGCCCTGCTTCGGGAAAATAAATGGAAAATTTTTTTCTATCAAAATAATTTATTGGGTCAAAATTGGGTAAAGAAGCTGGGAATAGAAATTCTGAGAATTTTTGTTTTTACTTCTAGCAAGCCAAAATATATAGATGATAATATATCTTACGCGGCTTATAAATTAATTCAATGTAACGAAGATGCTCAAATTTGGTGAAAAAATAACACATCCGGTTCTGCTATAATTTTCTGAATTATTTTTTTCATCTGAAACAAAGTCCAAGGTGTGACTGATGAAGTGATTTGAACTTCATCATATAATCTATAAAGCACAAATAATCGCACCACATGCATGTAATGACCAAGTTTCATACTGGATCGTGCTTGATGGTGTTGGCTTGTACGTTTATTGTAGTTTATTGAGTTGAATTGTTGAGCGCGATTTTGTCATTTACTTAGAGCCGCAGTCTGAACTGATCCTCTCGCGCGTTATTGTACAATTGTACATACATACGCATACGCTCAACTACAGCGGGCTATACATGAAGCAAATAATAACGCAGGCGAGCAATTTCATATTGTCTAACAACGTCTCATCGCTCCCAGTTTTGTTGGCGTGTATTATAAGCTGTAAAATTGTCTGACGCAATAGTTTTTTCCTCGCTCAATCTCAAGGTCGTTTAGTGCAGACTCAAGATATCCTGCAGCGTTTTTTTTTCTTCATTAAATTTGCTCGATTAGCACTTTCTACACTGAGAACTTATAAACGCATGGATCGGCGGTTTTTTTTATCATAATCACGACCTCTGCCACCCCTTAACTTCGATGCTCCAAATCGATTAGGATAACTCATATTTGTTCACGAAATGAGATGTAATACATGGGATTTGAGTGCAATAATGCGTATTGTCACGCGCTCGTTTATAAGCGTCATCTTGGAATTCCTGTCATACATAATTTTCTTTTTTCATTTCAATGAGTGCACCTCAGAAGTTGAGCATTATTATTTGCGCCTTTTCTACTAATTTTTCGTATTGATAAATTCAACAAGTTGAAAGTTGTTTGACTAATATTTAGAAAAAAAGAGGAAAAAATCATTTTTAATAGAAGTTGGATTATTGTCAAGGTATAAGTATCTCTAGTTCTCTAATACTTGACACAATTTGTAAGGAATATGCATGATTAAAGACATAATGTAATTCTGAAATCCGGGGGAATTCAGTTCACTCCGCTCATGAAAATTGCAAACTTATAATGATAACTGACTTTTTCATTAACATAAATCGATAATAGTAGGATGTCTCATCAAAATCTAACGATCAATCTGATGAAGATGAGCCATCCAATCGCTGAATGATATTTATGTATTTCTAGTTTTTTTTTTTTTTTTTTTTTTTTTTTATCAATTGCATGTGATTGATAGAATAGGTTGGGGTAACAACCAGGTAGAAACGAATAAACGATCTGAAGCTGCATAGTGATTTGGGACTTACTCCAGTCTGACAATGCAGCTCAACAGTTTGAGACTTTATTCTTAATAATTGAGACAATATGAGCTTGAAAATTCACGAAATAATATAAGGTTTGAATAAAAATTCAGCTCATCCAAATCGAAGAGGGATCGTGACATAGACATTTTTCTCGACTTTCTAACTTCTCTATTTGCTGCTTGTGATACTCTTCTGGGCCAACAAGATATTCTGAGGGAAATTGTAAAAATCCGTTGTTGGATGAAGTGCTATCTAGAACCTACGAAAAGTCAAGAGAGCTACGAGAACCGCGGGACGGTGTCGAGTTTTATCTTTTTTGTTAGTTTCCTTTCTGGTTCTTCATACAATCGTATCTCTCCAACAACTTGTGAATTCAAAAGAATATTATACTTGGTTTTTTTATATTTCCCGGAACTCATCAAGATATCCACAATGATTTACACTTGGATTCACACACCATATCTCATTTATCAAGTTCAGGATCGATCAGGATCGATGTGAAATCGATTTGAATAATGATCATTATTCAAATCGATTTCACAGAATTCATCAGATATGCAATAAATTCAGTTCACGGCGGTAAGATATATCTGAAGCGTCAACTTGATTGATTTTTTAAAACTTACGGCAAATAAGACTTTACCTATACGCTCTTTTGTGCTGCAGGAAACGATTCTTTTATCTATATAATTATACCATCAGGCTTCACAAAGTAATATCATATCAATCACAAATACGTTCCAAGAATTTTGATAACGGTTATATATATATCATTCCTCAGAAACTGTTTTTGTTCTAATAGTAAGTGCAATAATTTGGATAAAAATAAAAATCGCTCGTTCTACAAAATTTACTTTTAAAATTGATCATTATCAAAATTGCCGCTCTAGAATCTAAAAACAACAATGCGTGAAACGGAACTCGACCGCGTGTATACAAAGTATTTGACGACAATTTCAAAACCAATTATATCAATTTGCGACAATATTAAGAGTGAAGAGAATCATCATCACGATTCACGTCAAAAACGCGCCTGCACAAAGACTTTCCAACTTGCACGAAAGCAGATAAAGCACGCATGTGCAGTGCTTACATATCGTGTACTTATCTCTTCGCATATTCGCAATATTCTCTCCCCGCATCATTCGCATCATCGTAGAAAATTGCACAGTGCTTTATATATCTATAGAGATATATATATAAAAATTTACATCAGTAAACCAGATGGCAGCGTACTCGCGAAAAGTGGCCATTTTTGCTTGCCCAGTTTATTGGGACATTGTTGCCGAGATCTGATCTCAAAGGCCTGATATTCTTCGAGCGAGAGAGAGAAAGCAAATAATATAAGCAACAGGACAACAGGATCATCGGCCCGGAGAAGATAGATAACGCACACAATCAACGCACATCTTCATCTCAGGGTAAAATCCACACCAATGATGATATAGTAAGCTTTGTGCCTGTCATTACAAAGGACGAGAAAAGCACAGCAGTTAGATAGTGACCCCGGGTGATCGATCATTCGCGAGTGTCTGTGATTTATTTAGTGTTTGTATATGCTTCGAGGAAGGTTTATCACCGCTGTTACGAAGATGGCGCAGGTCGGCTCGTCGCGCCCCGGACGGCTATGACGAATTTACATTTTACTACATCAGGAGAAGCAAGCAGACTCCTAGAGGCCTAGAGCCGCACTTCTATACCCAAGGTGGCTACGATCTTGATAATAGTGTATCTCCTCTGACTGATGCTCTATGCCATCATCATCAGCGGTTTGTCGCGGATGTCACGAGGCGCATCATTAGCGCCAGCTGAGAGCTATCGCAGCCGCAGCCTCCATCCTGATGAATGCACCTGACTAAAACCAACAACAAAACCGATGATTCGGCGAAGAAGTTTATTCTGATGCATTCAACTCTTGACTTGTTATAATATGGAGAAATTCGCTAATGATCTGGACCAAGTCCTCGATGATTTTGATTTCAACAAAGGTAAACATTGGATACTTATGTATACGATATTGAGTTGTATGATTGAAGTTGATGACACAATCTGTACTTTCCAGATTTGACCGAGCAAGTTGCATCTTTGCCTGCTCCTCAAGTTCACCATGGCTTGCCAATTTCGTGTGGGATTTCCAATGTTTATCATCAACCGACAGCAGTATTGAGTGCCAATAATGTGCAACATGCTCTTGTGTCGGATCAGGAGTGTATGGCTAATCACATTGATAATACAAGGAAGCTGGATGTCATGTCGGGTAATTTTTATACTCATGAAGCCATGCATGACTGTAATAAGTTGCAGCACAAACAGTGTATGGATATGGAGGCTGGGCCATCACCTCTGACAATTCACAATGACATATCCCAGAGATTGTTGCAAAAGCGGACTAATGAAAGTTCTTATGTAGCCAAAGACAGCCCGTACGATAAGATATTGAATCACCCAAATCTTCAGATGCCTAGTGTAAGCAATGTTTATAACAGCCTCAATGAGTACACTCATCCAAACATGAACATGGCTGGTTTTGAAACACCTGGTGTTACAAGAGGAGCTTTTGGAACTATACAGCATGAAAGTTCTGCAGCTTCAGCTTCATTGTACTCAAAAAAAACTGGAAGGAGTAACACGGATTGTGCTGCAAAATTTTCTGTGGATGAATTACTCATAGCTAAGCCAGAAGAGCTTCCTGATGAAACAATGGAACCCCTCAGTGCACCTCCAAAATATCAAAATATATTATTACCTGTCAAAGTGGATGCAAGTGCTGTCGGTAAATTTGGAGAAGGAAATGGTGGTAACTTGGCTCAATCTTTGGAATTTCCAAAAGTGATGACCAGCAATCATCATCCCCAAAACACTCAAGAAAGCTCTGATAAAGTTGCTCACAATACTCAGGATCAGTCAAAGCATGTGTATGAAAATGTATTTATAGGAACTGACATCCCAAAAGCTCAGAGCGCTACCTGCTCTACCGATTTAGATAAAGTGATGATCCCTGCAGTGAAACATACCTACCAGAATGTTGAACTCAGTAAGCAAAATGTTGATCTTGCTCAAAGTATTGATAACAGTGTGCCTGAGTACATTAATCCAAGCAACAAAATTGATCACGAAAGTGGTACTGTGTTAAAGCATGTCATAAACAATGTGGCTGAGCACATGAATTTAAATAGCACAAGTGCTTCCATTAACCGGAATCAAAACACTAATGTTGATCTGAGTTCAAGTACAAAACTTGTTTTTCAAAATGTTCAGTTGGATCATCCTGAAACACAAATTCCAGAAACAAAACCTGCTGCCCTTCCTCCTGCTGTAAAGCCAATCAGTTTCCATACAATAGATGATATGTCAGAAGAAGAACTCAATCAATATTTAGCAGATCTTGAAGCAGAGGAAAAAGCCAAAGAAGAGGCCTCAGCTATGTATGAAAATGTTTTAGAAGATCTCCCTGGATCATCAAGACCTAAGCCATCAGGAATACAAACAGAAGATGAAGATGCTGATGAAGCTCCAATATTTGAAGCTGTGACCATTGGTGTACTCCCTCAAGTACCCCAGGAAGATCTCCAGGCAAAGGCCAAAAAATTTGCCATAATCGATTATAGCCTGGAAAGTTTTGTTGGAGAAACATCACAGGACTCTGCAAGTGTAAAAGTTGTCCCAGATTCAAGTAGAATAAATGTTCTGATGGCGCATGATGGGACTAATATTGATAAAATGAGCAAGAGGGTGCATGAAAAAATGAAGAAAAATGCAGATGATTTAGAGCCGATTTCTCATGATGTTCCTTGTGTTACTGGTACAAGTGAAAGCATTGAAACAGATGATGGAGACAAATTTATTGGACCTAGTTCTACTATGAATGATTGCGGCAGTGAAATTGATTCTCAAAGTTCTGAATCTGCACAAAATGAAAACATGTACAGCACTGATGAAGCAGCTTCACTCTCTGGGAAAGTTGACAATTTAAATTCTGAAGTTAATGGACAAAATACCTCTACTTCATGTTCCAATAATCTGGCTGATTCCAAAACAATTCCAAAAACAGAGACCATTTCGCGGTTTTCTGTCACGCGCAATGTAGATGTCAATGACAAACTTGGTTGTAGGAGTAAAAGTAGTCATTCTCATAGGAAAAAAAGGACGCTTCAATATTCTGAGGGCACAGAAAGTGACGATGATTCTACCCGCCCGTCTAGACCACAATCATTAGATATAGTTTCATCAGTCAACATGTCAGATTCTTCATCTGCAGGTAAGATAACTGTTGAATTTGGCCCAATGTTATAAATCTAAACTTTTTATTGTTATCCTAAAACAGAAGTACTCTACAATCAAGAAACTTCGGATGCTGAGGGGGATAGAGATAGCGGAAGAGCTCCGTCTCCGGATGTATCAGAGAATTCTTCCATGGATTCTGGTACTGTTCTGGGAAAACAACCACCTTTTTGGGTGCCTGATAGTGATGCTCCCAACTGCATGTTATGTGACCTTAAATTTACTGTGATGAAGAGGAGACATCATTGTAGGGCATGCGGGAAGGTGAATTTCTATTTTTAGTATCCTGAAGATGACTCAGTCACTGAATATACTTATGCATACATTTTTTTAAGGTTCTGTGCAACAAATGCTGTAACATGAGGTATAGATTAGAGTATCAAAACAATGTAGATTCCAGGGTCTGCATACCTTGTCATCAACTCTTGACTAAAGGTATGCTTAATTCTCTTGACTTTATGATGTCTTACAATCTTAATGATTATTGAAAACAAACGTGGCTTCCAGCTGAAAGTGATTCTGGTTCAGGCGACTACACAGGGTTTGCAAGTGGAGGTGCTTTTGGTGTAAATTCTCCTCAGGTATGAAGACTCTTAAATTAATTTCTTGTTTGCCTGAAATACTCACTTGACTGGATGAACTTGGTCTGCTTCAACTAGTTATAGAAAATGCACAAATATACACCTGTAACAACTTGTTGAATACGCCATATGTCGTGTGTGAACTATGGTTTTAGCATGAACTACTAAACCATGTGATGATCTGATCTTTTTCTTTGCTGGAGTGTGTCAAATCTATTTCCGAATCATAGTGTAGAAGTATACCACCTGATATGATGATTTGGACCAAAGAGTATTGTAATATAAAGATATCTTGGGATTTAATGTCATCATCAGTGTGCTAACATTGATTGAGGGTACTTGTTTTCTCAATAAGTATGGGTAATTATTCCTGATTGCATGTGGAAAGGAAAAGAAATGGTAGATTTTGGTGAAATTCGTGATACAAAGTTAAACTAAGAAAAGCAAAGATCAGAGTTTTGGAGTATTCGACAAATGGTTATAGGGGAGACAGCCTAATCCAAACAATCCAATGGAGTATTGTTCAACAATACCACCTTTACAACAGTTGGCAGGTGGTTTACCACCACCTCCCACAGTGATGGTTCCTGTTGGCGTTCTGAAAAGAGAAGGCAGCACAAAACAGCGTCCTGATGGTCCTAAATCTGTGATGTTTAGTGATGGTGAGTCTCAACAGCTTGTAATTAATGTTCTCAATGATCACATTCATCTTGAACTTCATCAGAGTACACGAGCACACACAGCTACAAATTGTTCTACTTTTTGAGTTGATTTTTTGTTTGGTTCATCCTCATATAACACGATATTAACTTTCATTTTCATCCCTCAAAATGTCTAATAGACGTTTTGATCCCTGTTCCATCCCGTCTGTTTATTTTTCACAAAAATGTAATAAAAAAAACAGGAATAAGGCCTGGCTGTGACCTGACAGAACTCGATACATCCTGGGATTGGAAACCACCGGCAGCCCGCAAGATGGGATCCAGAAGATTGGTTGGAGGATGTCTGGCTACATCTTCAACAAAAAAACACAACTGTCCGCCCATCGATCCGGCAACTAACAGCTACATACCTCAAGATCCTACGTTGTTCCCTCCCACAGTTACTATCCATAAAGGACGTAAGTACTTCTTATCAAGATTTCTGTTTGATATCGTCATGAGAAAATTCAGGATCTGTGAAAAACCAACAGAATGTGGCTGATCAAACGAAACTCAAAGTTGAATTAAGATTGCTGTGATCGACACACCCGTGCACAACTTTAACGAGTGTATAGATACCTGGTTCTTTTTTCCTGTCAAGCGGGAAATATTCTCAGAACTATCATCATGTTTGTGAGCAAACTTCGCTCGCTATTCCACAGCACTAAACCTTGAAAAGTATGAACCTTCGAGCAAATTTTCCGAATTACAGTGATCGAAGGAAGCACTTCTCACGTGTTAAATATAAAAAACAAATGCACTCAAATAATGGAAATAATATGATCGAGTGAAATTTGATTGTCCAATGATTCGTGCTTCTTAATTCCTGTAATCCCCAAAAGGGTGACGACGAGAAACAAGAGCCTTTTTCTGTAGACTTTGTGATTTTCTGCCATATAGGGGTGTACTTTACGTGCAGTATTCATAATATTTGAGAGCTAAAATGAAATAGTTCAGAAAAGTAACATCCACATTTGTTGGGATTCTTTTGATTTCCAAGAACGTCACTCTCATCTTGGAGCTGTATGTATTAGTATCACAAAAAGTTCGGAGAGCATTTTTGGTATTTGAGCATCGGGTAGTCGCTTGCACAATTGGATATCGGAAAAACATCTTGCTTAAGGCGGGCAAATTTACTGGTGGAAAATGGATTATCGTGTTTCTTCTCTCTAGAGATCAGCACTCGATCTAAAACCGACTTGGATGGTGAAAATTTTTTGTAGTGCGGGATCGAAATGGAGAAGATTATCTTTTTTTTATCTGTGTTTTTCTTTCCAAAAATTGCTCCGCGAATTTCTATGTAAATTTTATGGAACTCAGATGCATTATAATGATAAAATTTAATTCGATCTGAAATTTATTACTTGTGATGAATTCAACTTTCGCCTTCGATTCTAGACAAAAACATAGCTCGAATGCGAAAACAAGTTTCCGCGTCCCGGTATCAAAATATACTCTCTGTGCTTCATAGCTACTGAAAAATACAATTATTTAAGGGATAAATCAGCTTGTATTTTCTGAAGGAATCTATCTTGGACTGTCTCTTAAAGGTTCTCGTATTCAGTTAATCATTAGATCAGTGTAATTGGACGAAGTCCATCGGCTTATCGCTTTGCTCGTGCTTCGTTGACTGTGTTAATCTTTTTCCACCTTTCCAAATTAACCATTGTAAGAGGACGCATTGTCCTTATATGTTTGTACTTCTATGAATGATGAAATCAAAGTTAATAGAGATGTGGTGTTCGATTCAATTGTTTCGACTCTGTATACTACTGTAGACTAACGCTTTTGCCTCAAATCGAAGAGCGTCACCGGTACACTTTGTATTCTTACCTTTGGACAAAAGATGTGCCATCTGACCAAAACGACAATTGAAACTTTTGTATACGTGAATTCAAGGAAAACAAGTGGATTGTGATATTAGACAAATTTCAAAGTTCTCTTCCCAAACTCTCTTCTCTTCAAACTTATCTAGGTTTTGTCTGTAACCATCATGTTGATAGACCACTACATCTCATGAATTACTATGATCACTGGAAAGTCCTTCAGAGCCTCGAACATAAGTCGGAAATGTGACGGACTTCTCGTATTTTGATTTCCTTCCAACCAGTTTGTGTTCACGCGATGACAATTTGCGATCAGTTTTTCAAAGAAACAAAAATGTTCATGGACTCGAAAATTTTCCATGTCCATTCATGAATATGAGTGTAAGATTTATCGACGTGATGATTTTTTATAGAGGTTACATACCACGAAACTACGGATCCAAGCAGTCTTCACGCATCTTTGAAAAACGAGTGTGAGCCTCCTGTCATGTTTGCAATCAACCGCAACTTGTATGCCTATGTAAAAATCATCGATCGTAAGTAAACTGGTCAATAGCTCCATAAGGATGATGGATCTCGATTGTGATAAATTAATGCTTTCCCCATAGTGAATTGCTGTGTTAATAAAGTATGTTGGAATGTCACGTCGAAGGGTCTCGCTTGCGTTGGGCAAGACGAATTAGTTTTTCTAGTTGAAACTTTACCAGATGAAAAAGAAGCGCCCAAAGACTTGTTTTTACATATTAATCAAATATATCACGAAGCTCTCAAAGGTACTGGAATTATTTTACAAATATTTTCTCTGGTGAATTGTGATGATAAATCAAACTTATTTCTAATTTTATTCAGGAATGACAATATCCGAATATTGTATGTCAATCCATCAAGGCGGAAATCTATTGGGATCACGAGAACACGCTGGTTTCCTTTTCATTAGACAAACATTACAGTGCTTGCAGAAAGTCGTCGTTCCACCAGCACCTTTTCTGGTGGGTCTTCTAGTTCACAGGTGAGGAAATAGGAGTAAAAATGAGTCGATAATGAATGTATCAAATGTATCAAATCAATGCTATCTTACTCATTGCATGTCTGTGTAGGTGGGAAACGCCGTGGGCAAAAGTATTTCCATTGAGGCTTGTACTACGTTTAGGAGCTGAGTATCGATATTACCCATGTCCGTTGGTGTCTGTGCGATTTAGAGATGCTGTGTACTTTGAAATCGGTCATACTATCATGAAAGTTTTAGCAGATTTTCGAAATTTTGCATACACTGTACCCAAAGTTCAAGGAATGACAATTCATATGCAAGATAAAATCACGAATGTCCGATTTCCGAAGAATCGATTCAATCAAGTCATGAAGGGTTTGAATAATTCGAATGATCATGTACTTGCATTTGCCGCAAATTTTAGCATTCAAGCCGATTCTCATTTAGTATGTATGCAGACCAATTCAAACGAAGATGAGAGTGTTTATCAGACTCAAGCTATCAATATCCAAAATAAACCCCGAAAAGGTTTGTCCTCAATTTTTCACTCTTTATTGCCTGCCCATGCCCTTGAAATTTGATAATATGTCTGATGTTTGTTACAGTGACTGGTGCTAGTTTCATCGTGATCAATGGAGCATTAAAGTCGTCCATGGGCCTCTCTGCGAATTCAAGTATTTTAGAAGACGGCTTGATGGTTCAAATAATGCCCGAGAAAATGGAGGCTTTAAAAGCTGCTCTAAAAAATATGCAAGATTTCACCATTGGCTGTGGTCGACAAGGCGCGCCTGAACCAGATGAAATCGTGAACATAAAATGGGTAGAAAATGACACTCAATTCAATTTAGGGTAAGTCTAATTTTTTGTTATTTTTCTTGATAAAATCATATCAACAATAACGTTTTTTATACTTATGATACAGCATCAAGAGTCCTATTGACGGAAAGTCAATGGATGGTATACCATCAATTAGAGTTCATAATGGAATCAATTTTGTGGGAACAAGCAGATTCATACGGTGGACAGAGGTATTCATCATCAAGGTAAATAATGAAAGCCTTATTGATGATCTTGCTCTTACTAATTTTCAAAGGTTGATTCTGAATATCTTATTTCAGCTGGATGATGAACAGTCTTTCGGAATGCATTATCCTGTCGATATCAATAAGTTATCGGAAAGTATAGCTCGAGCAACTTGCGCCGCACTTGTTAAGCTATTAGATTTATTAGCAAATGCAGGCCTGACAAAAATTGCCGTGCGAACTACAATACATCCTGACAACGTAAGTACTAAACGTCTACATAATAAAGTAGAGTCATTGACATGATTGAAGCAATAAAGCGTGCAGTCAATCATCCGCATCAGTGGTCAGATTTTCCGGTTGTAAACTTGACTCAGTCTCGTAAAAATTTATTCAGAAAATTGAATGCTTCAGAGCTCTATCTTGAATGAGGTATGAAGATGAAAGTTACCGAACGCCAAAACAACGTATTGTAACAAACAGCTTAGTCATGGGCAAACTTTTGTCATGTCTTTCAGTCGCGGGCTGATGCATTTAACAACTCTCTCAATATCGAGACAGACTGTAATTGAATGCGTAAATTACACGTTTTGCCTTAATCTAGAGTAGTTGGCTATTGGTAAATGCCGACTTATAGCCGACTATATGCTATAAATGTATTGGCTCAAATTTAAAGAGTTGAGGATATTATAGGATAGGATGATATATTCTCTATATTCTGCTTACTGAGAGTCTACATAATTGCAGGCACGATGCACGATACCACGCTTAACCTTAGAACTCTCTCGAGCTCCCATCAATAAGTGATGCCCTATTTATCGCAACGTCACATGATACTATCATATTGTCTGATTTAGGTTGGATATGAAGCTGGAAGTGAAGGAACGCGTCTACCGCCGATTTACATGAACAGCTTAGACAATGAACTCATTCAGGTTTTGCAGAAAGCTGTTCAAGGCTGTGAGGAGATGCAAACCGTGCTAGAGTTAGTTTTTTACGTACTTGAGACTGAGAATTGATAAATACTTATCTAACATCTCATCTTGAACACAAAATTTGTAAACGACATCGTTTTTTATTTTTATTTATTTATTTTTTTTTGAAGCGCAAATTTATTTCAATATTCAAACATGTACTAAAATGGAAATGTTCTAAAGATCTTAGCTTTGCCTTATCATGATCACAAATGGATATCGAAATAGTCTGACCATAAATGATCGCTTGAAAGCCAAAAATGTAATAGTCAATATTGTCATATTTGACGGAAGTATTTATTCCTAATCAAATTCGAATCTTTGTTCTGCGTGAAACTCAAGATTGTTGAATTTATTGAAAATTATTGAAAACAGCTCCATCCTTGGTGATAATCAGACATTTATTCACCACGTCATTCAAATTTTCTACTGGAAGATTTGATTGCATAAAGCAATAGAATTCTGTTCTGAATCCGATTCTGTATGTCCATTAGCCTTTGCTAAACTTTCTTTGCAATGGCTGTGAGTATAGTCTTCACTTCAATCTCTTTTTACTGTTTTGAATACGTCTTTTTTCTCAAAAATCAATTTAGATGTAGGATTTCTTCGATCAATTTTGTGTACATGTATGTCTAATTATTGAAGTATGTGTAATTTTTAGAATCAGTTTCGATATGTCTTGCACAAGCAATCAAACAGAATGGCAATAGCAGTTTGCCCGTCGAACTTTTGTGGACCCGGAGAATATTTCACTTTTATTACAGTCTATGAGGATATCCTCTTTCCCTCACGAGAATCAGATGAGCAGAGGCTCAAAGTGTTGACCGCTCACTGAGACAAAAGTCAACTTTTTCGTTTCACAAGAGTACCGCCTCAGTCGCATTATACGAAAAGTAATTATGTCTATTAATTGAATCGTTAATTTGATGCTTTCAACTTAGAATCTAATATTTGTTGTTTGTTTTGAAATGTTTACTTTAGATACTTATAGCTATCACATTATAATATTTATGAGTGATTCAATTTTATGAATGGAACAAACCTCGAATTTACACTTTTTTCACGAATTAATGCTGTACAGCGTCTAGATACTTTTGAGATACAAGTGTACAGATTGAGACTGGTGCACAGTATCTGGAGAAAATGAGAGGAAAATGGATGGAGTCAATGAATTGTATGATTATGCGCGATAATTTCACAAAAAGTATGTACAGGGAATGATTTTCTATCCACTTTTGCAAAAAGCTTTAGTCTGCCAAAAATGCGCCGGATTGTACTGCGAATACTAAAAAGAGAAACCACCGTTTCAATCTATCACAGAAACTATAGATTGTATCATCTTTATACGGTCGAAAAATCCCGACCGGGAGGTCAAGTACTTGGTATAATTTGAATATGATCTGCATAATATATTTCTACATGTCTTAAGAGGGATTATTGTATTATAGAGTTGAAGAGGGATTTTGATTAGATATTTTACAGCGTGACAAGAAATCGGGTCATTTCATGATCTATAATAACCTTGAGATAAATTCAATTCCTTTGCAGCCTCTACAAGGATTATTTTTATAATCAAATGAGTTTTCAAATGTGTATAGTGCATTTTTACTCGATGAAAAAAGGATCGTCTGAGGCAGATTTCTTGGCTCACTGTGATTTCATGGATAATTTTGTACAGTCACTTAGTAAAGTAATGTATTGACATGTTATAAAATTGGTAGTTCTTACTCTGTTATGAATAATTGTTGGAGCAAAAATTATTGTATAGTGTTATTCAAGAACAAATCATGTAAATCACGAAACGCTCTTTCGGGACTTTTTCCAAAATCTTTACTTCGAATTCCAAGTCATTGAATTGGAGTACACGTTTTTTTCTCGTTATTTTTTCAAAAAACTTTTATGAACTCATTGGACTCTATTGTTTTGTATTCAAATTTTATACATTTATATCAGTGGATCTGAATGAAAACTAAGCTTTCTGAGTCAGAGACTGTACCAAGATTCTGCAAAATATCATCAGCAAGTTATTAATTCATCTGATCGTGAAGTCAGCAAAGAAGTCTGGTGTTTAAGGGAAGCAGATTTGTTTTTACATCTTTGCCAGTACGTGCTACTAGAATACTGCTAGTTTTTACACTCATCCAGATCCACTGAATGCCAAAACCGATTTGCAAATGGTCTGTATGTACATATGTATTGCATTACTAAGTAAATAAATTGTAAATGATGAAACAAATATTTGCTCCGAGTTCTTACTAGTTCATAGAACTTCATACGCTCACGCAGAAGAAACTATTGCCGATTCCATTTCATGACGGTAAAACATCGGAACTGTTTTTACGCTTCCGTAAACACTGCTCACATATACAATTACATAATTGCTACTTATCGCTGTGACAATCGAATTAGGCCCGGTGACACGAGAGACAATCAGCATGATGAATAATAAGATACAATCAGTCCATTGCTCCTGTCCCGCAGAGACTAGTAAAAGAAAAAACTGCTCTTCCATCATTTCTTTCGCTCGAAGCAAATGCAAATCAACAACGAATAAAGTAATAATCTCACACATCAAGAGTATAATACTAATATCAGACTGTAGAAAAGGAAGAAAGAAAAATCAAAGCAAGCGATCAGATTACTCAATAAGAAAAAGCACATCACGCAAGGCGCGCAAGTTTTCGCGCGAGCCACAAAGTTCAAAATCGATAGCCGTCGTCTGGCGCCACGGCGCGTGCTCATCGTGCACTAAATTATTGAATGGTCGTCGACGAGGACTTGCATATGAAGCCAGAAAGCAAGCGGTCGGCTCGTTGTGGTCGTCGTTAGCAGTGCTGGTCGCTGGACGGGTTTGTTATAATATATCGCGAGTGTGTTGTAATATTATATCGATTAAAACCTAGTTCAATTTCGTCCTAAAGAAGTGACTGCTCCTGTAGCAGTTGTTTATTCAAGTGTTTGATTCATCATCTACTAGAGCAACATGCGCGTGTAACCCAGGGCTTCCATACGTTATTTTATTGTGTCATATCATCAAAGTGAATTAGTTACACTTGTATTTCTGCATTAGTGCAGAATTGCAGAAGTGCTGATCAAGCTCTTCTGCTAGACAAGTTGGACATTTGCCGCAATAACGGCGCAGCCCGGTCATCAACAGCAGCTGCCTGGAGCAGCGGCAGCAGAAGGTCCTAGGACGCAGCAAACGCGGCGCCCCTCTGTCATGGATCGACGAAAATTATCGTAAGTCTTTAGAAAATTCTTTTAGAATTAGCTTATAGATATTTAGCCCTTCGCGTGTAAAACCCTATTCCTAACCGTCACTATACTAACGGCAGAGCCATCAGCCAGCTGACCTTGAGGTTAGGGCCGCGGGGTGGAGGCCATCATATGCATACCTATTCAGCCCACAGCATCGTCCCGGCTCTTTCGAGATAATATATGTGTTATATTCGTGCTTTTCTCGTCACATAGGCACGTTCCACGCCTTTAATTACTTTTCGAGCGATATGACAAGTACTTGTGTATATATATACACATGTATATATACATTCATGACTCTTTTGCTTCGAATATTCACAAAAATCTGAGATTTTGAGGGATGTGCCTCGCGACGTTGTCGTTTTGACATGGTTTTGACGTTGATGGCACGATGAGGCATCGCTGCATGAGTCAAACTCTCGACGATGATAATATAGATAAGAGACACTATGTGTTAGCTATATTTATATATACGTAGGAAAGGTAATTTATTTGGTATGAGGCGTGGAATTCCAAAAACGTCTAACAACGTCTGCTGGGTAGAGCGTGTCCAGGGGGATGTTTCCAGGAACGGCGATATAATTTGTGTTTTAAAAATTGTACTGGGGTGTGATGGGAGGCTGGACAGTTTTGGCACACAGCTGATGATAAGACGGCTAATATATAGTGCCGGTGTTTCAAGTATGGCGCAAAAAGATTGTGTGGGAAAAGATTAGCGCGTGGTAAACATCTGCCTTTGAACCAAACTGCCGAATTCGCAAAGGGGAGAGCGCCCCTTGTTACATTCCATTATAAATGTGCAGCTGCAAAACGACCTCGAAATCTCGATGCCGTTGCACTCGCTGGGAAAAGTTGTTTTACGTTTATTTGAAATTCTAATAGCATCTCGTATTAGCGTGTTTATTGACATTATATAAGGTCGTAATCGAGTCAAGATCAGCATTGCGAAAACTATTAGAAAAATTCTTTCATAAAGTATGCACGATCCGTGATGAAATTTACATTTTTCTTTCTTAACATTACGTTTCCACCTCTGCATTCACTCGTGCCGTTAGCTTCGAGTGATCGATTTCATTTCTTAGTTCTATTTATATATGATGTGATAAAGCGCTTCTCGATGTTATATTTGTGGTTGAAGTTTATCATAAACTTGACATTATGAAAACCGACATATTTTTTGTCTAGAAATCTAAGTTGCATTTCCAAAGCCCTTAGATGATAACAAAAACTCAACAAGGTTCATTCCTTATCTCTTGGTTGCATCCTTAATTCCAATGTGTAAAATCAAATGAAACAATTTTCTTGGATTTCAAAGACCTCAGCTGGTTTCATGCTCTTTTCAAGAGGTCTTGAGTTGTCTTTTGAGTAAATATAACTCATGACTCTTACAAGTCAATTCAATCCATTGAGCTTCACTCTCGGCATATTTTGAGGATTGCCTTTGAAAACAGTATCTCACAAATCGTTCTTGTTTGTCAGTGATTTGTTGGTTCTAATTTATATTTATGATGATACCCGCAACTTAACTTCCTTTGATATTTTTCAGAAATATGAATTGAATTTTTGTCATTGTAAATTTTGTTAAACTCTGCATGTAGTGTTTTCTTTTTCGTAGATTTGAGCACTTCTAAAAAAGTTGATTTACTTTCAGGACATCTGGGGATTCTCTGTATGCCATCTTAGAGATACCCAAGACTGCTACACCAGATGAAATCAAGAAAACTTACAAAAGGCTAGCTCTTAAGTATCATCCTGATAAGAATCTCAACAATCCAGAGGCAGCTGAAAAGGTAATGAACCAAAAATTATCAACACCATCAAATCAGGATCTAATTAAATCTTTATTTCAGTTCAAAGAAATCAACAGAGCTAGAATTATTTTGACTGACCTAACAAAGAGGAACATCTATGATAATTATGGATCCCTTGGACTGTACGTGGCTGAACAGTTTGGAGAGGAAAATGTTAATGCCTACTTTGTCATTACCTCAAAATGGACAAAGGTATGATTCACAATTTTAGTCTTCTAGTTTCCTTCTCACTACAAATAGTTCTTAATAACCTTGTTCAAGCAACTGAAAATAATTTGAAATCAATTCATTTACAGATGTTCTTCCTGTTCTGTGCTGTCATCACTGGCTGTTACTGTTGTTGCTGTTTCTGCTGCTGCTGTAACTTCTGCTGTGGCAAATGTAAACCAACTCCTCCAGAGGACAGTGGAGCATATCACAATCTACATGTAAGTGCAAGTTATAAAGTTGAATGGATAAGTTTTCCTGATGATGTTGATTTGAATTTCAATGAGTATTTTTTCACTTACTCCACTTATTTGGTAGCTGATGGCACGATTATTTTCAGTTTCGGACATAATTTTTCTCTAAAATTTCTGAAGCTTGTTTAGGTAGTATAAAAAATTTTTTTTAAATATGACTCCGTTGCACATCTTGTAGACTATATTCTAATCAAACATTTATTTGGAGATAATGATTTGAATGCAACTCCTAACTCTTGACAACATTAACTATGAATGATGTCGAATACTGTGTAAGTTATTCTCAAATTTCAAGACTAGAAGGCTTATTCTTGACCACCCATTTTATCAATGCATGCTACATTAAAATATTAATTATCACGCGATAGCAAGCTACTGAATCCTCTGATGCTGCTGAAGCCTTTTATCAGTTTAGAGAACAGCTTTCCTACTTTGATCTAAATTTTGAAATTTTTCATTGGATCAATCCTCCCTTGTAACTTGGTTCTCTGATATTTTTGACTTATTCTATTTGATATTTGAAACTTTCAATCCAGATTACACCGTTATATATTCTTTCAAGTTTGTTTATTTTCAAACCTTGATATTCAAGCAAATTTTCATTTAAAAACACGTGAATACACTACAACTTCAATCTTTGATAAAAGTTGTTGAGGTAAACATCACATTTGGTCTCCAGAAAGCTCTTAATCATAATCTTCGTCGGTGAGTACACGGCTCGCCTGTGGTTCATCATCATCGTAACTACATTCGAACCCAAAAATGCGCAATGCTTGTTGATTGTTTTCACGAATTCACAAGATTATCCATCATCATCATCATCATTCCTTGAGTTGAGAAATTTATCATTGCTTTCTTCTAATGTACTTGGTATATTTGATTTGTGCGTATTCCTTTGAATTGATTTTGAATTACGCTCATTTCAGCATTCTTGAAATGCGTCTACTTGCCAATCATTTAATATTGTAATTTTCTTGTGAGCCCAATTTCAAGTTTTCAAATTGATAGGTATCAGTCTGGAGTAAGTAAATTTTCCGAAAGCTCCTCAAAATTGGCCCATGGCATGGATACTCTCCATTTGTGCAAACCTCGCGATGGATATTTTTTCCTCTCCACCATATACACCTCTCATCTTGAATCTCGCATAACGGAGGTTCACAAGACGATAAATCCTATTTTTTAATATCACGTGCATTTAAAATAACTAAATGCGATATTTTTGTGCCTCAACAAACAAACTTACTCAATAAGTGGCTCTGAGTTGCTTATGAATTTGCCCCATACAATAAGAGTGCTTCCCCATTCTTCTCTTCTTTCTCAATGTAAAACAACGTCACTCTTTCTGATAAGGAATTATCGGTCATGTGCACGCCTTTTTCTATTTTCTTGAGTGTGTTCATTAGATACTGTACACAAACAAGAGCGATGTCGTTCATAGGTAATAGATTAGTTGGAGAGTAAATTGAATTTAGATTTTTTCAATTTTTGACCATTTCAAATGGATAGGGATCGAATAAAATTAGTAATTGAACATCATCATGAAAAACCAGCATCCTAACTCTAAATTTCATGACATGTATATGATTTTGGCGATGCATTCTTGGCACTGAATCATGCAGAATTTTCATTTTGTTTTGATTATTTTGGCACAAATATGGTCATATTCAAGCATCGTTCTCCTCAAAATTTCATCACTCGTTTTACAGCCTAACGATGCGGAAAATTTTTCACACTGCTATTCTCTTTAGACTTCACTAGAGTTTGCATTCACAGACTGAGTCAGCTGTGTATCACGTAGCGCCGTAGTCTGTACATTGTACTGAATCACGTTTCATCATCGTTATTTTTTATTCACTATCAGAAGCAAGATCAGAACGCGAGTCGCTATCGGAAGAGCTGTAAAAGTGTGCCCGAGAAAATTTTCACTGCCAAGCATGCCAAGCCTAGTGTGAAAAAAAATACATAGATTACGAATTTTGTTTATGTTGTTGTATTATAGCGGAACCGGGATAATCCAGAAGGCAACGTAACCACAAGTCAACCGCAAAGTGTTCGTAAGTTTTTATAATACGCAACCCATTCCGCTTCATTAACCCTATTAATTTTTTCACGCACAGATCCTCTGCATATAACCTTTATCCCATTCCTCCCCTTCAACCTATGAAGTAAATTTGTCATCCCTGATCTCATTTGTGTATTTCTTTTGCTATCATACGCTTCATGAGTGTGTAGTGTTAACATGGTTGTATTGTTCTTCATGTACTCGTAGTTTCATTCCCAAATTAAATCATTGCCAATCCTTGATGGTCATTTCCATGGAAAATTATTTTTAAATCGTATGAAAATACTCCACAACATTTGACTTTGAACTTTGACTAAAGGCCAACTACAAAAAATAAGGGACGACTTTGCCTTTACCGTCACAAACTTTCCCTAGTCAAATTATGATTTGTTTACGAGATTTTAAAAGCATATTCATTCATATTGATTCACAATCATTATTGGATCATTAAAATACGCTATTTCGGTGAATTTCCGAATCAAGAACAGTGAATCTTTGACTGATTTCTCCAAAGCAGAATATCAGGTAAGTCCAAGCTAGTTGATTATTCCGTGCCAAAATTAGTACTTGAAATATATTTCCCGAGAGAAAAGCATTAGACAAAAAGGATTAGATGCAATCGATGAGGACTTACAAATCTCGTATTCTCTCTTCAGTTTGGAAATCAGCGCATGATAACGTGGCTGGTCCATACCGAATCGGATGATAATGACTTGGCGTCAAGCCAATTGCATGTAAGAACGCGAAAAATTTAGATATCTCTGGAATGTACAACACACCTATGACAATGTGATGTCTTTTGTACGCTTTTATGGTAGAACATATGCACGCTTGAAACAAATTAATTTACCGCACTAACATAGCTGCGCCCATATCACATTTATCAGTGTGTTGAATGCTCTCAGCATCCACAGGCGGACCATAACGTGTACATACAATTTCACGACGATCAAATTTTGATCTAATGTAAAATAGACATTCAATCGAGTCAGTTTATTGAGAAAGAAAAGAAAAAAATATGTGTGTCAATCATAAGGATGGATGAACAGGTACAATTTGCAGTATTGTTTATCAGCTACTATGAACGAAAAATTTTTTTTTAATGTTAATACAGGAGGAGGAGGGGGAGGAGTCTGACCTGGATGCAGTGACGACCCAACCTCAGAGCAATGCATCCCAGGGATTGAACTCTCAGGGATCGCCGTTGGCATTTGCGATGCCAGCACCACCGGGCCAACAAGCTGATGAGAATACAAATCTCAACAGTGGCCGAGGAGTCGTCTACACCCCCGGTATTTCTAGCTCTTGAATTCCGACAGCCTGCAGCCCTACCTCATATATTAAATACGCTCCGCACTTCTCTCTTTTGCAGTTCGTTGTCGCTTGTTTGATCAAATACGTTGTATCATACGCATCGTATTTTTTTTCTTCCTCTTTCACGTTTTTTTTTTCAATCCTCATTCCAACGTAGCGGTGTCATTATTAGCGATCGGGCAGTGTATTTACAGTCCAATGCCCTCTGTGCGCTGTTCTCGCATCTCAGTCATATATTGTATAAATACTCGATAGCAGCGTCTTTTCATTCATCAGTCGATAGCGTTTTTCTTCTCGCTTTTTTTTTTATTGTCCAAGAGAGAAAAACTTCATTGAGCTGTGACTCTGCGCGTTGATGTCGTTGAACCAACGTCGTAGATGAGATATATTATTTATATATATATATATGTGTGTGTGTGTATGTGTACTAGAGCTCACGCATGCATTTTTTCTTTCGTTACAGTGCATGAATCGGTTTTATTTGTGTTATATGCAAACACCGATTTCAAATTTTCAGTCATCGAGACAGTTTTTTCGTATGAAATTTCATTTTAACAAATTAATTTTTTCAATTATCTTTTTCGTGGATTTAAATTGACAATGCTAGCTGTCGTGAGAAATTTGCAGAATTTTGCTAGCCAACGACTTGTAAGAGAGAATCGAGCGCTTCGAAGAAAGTAGAACGTGCCTTAGAGCCTATCAAGAATTTTGCTGAAAGCCCTCCTCGCGATGAGGGCTTATCGGATTTTCTTCAACGTGTTCACACGTTCGGCTCACTATAAAGGTTTTGATTTATATGTATGCTTTACCCAAACGCCTAAGAAGGCAAGTGATGAAAAGAAAATTCCTCTATCTCTTTGTTAAGAGAAACCAATCAATTTATGTTGTCTTTTGGAAATTTCTTATTTACAAATGTGCGATTCGCATCATTCATTTATTCATCAAATCTCCACCAATTGTATATTATGAAATGCATGTCCAGTGTATTAGAATTGCCCATTAATTTATTCCGTAAATGTTATCTAGGCATCCAGATGACTAGAGACCAGGGATGTACGCAAAATTGTCTTCGAATTTTGTTCAATTTAGTTATTTGTCAATTGCATTTGAATCTAAAATGGATTTCTATCACAATTTTTTCGATTTTTTCCAACGATGATGCTTATGACCATCTGAGATAGAACGTCTGAAAAAACTCTGACGTGAATAATTGGAACAAAATTACCAGAATTTCGCAAATCAATTTTGGGTTCATCTCTGCTAGAAACTAGTTTTAAAATTAATTTTCGCGACATTCTGAAATCTTGATCAAAATCTGTATATCGCTGAACTCATCAAGACATGTGCAGAAAGTTGTAATAGTCACCTTTCATTTTCGCATAGTCGATAAGCATCATGTACAAGTTCCATACAGATATAAGTACCGGATGTCCGAAACGTGAGATATACGAGAACAATGTATCTCTGGCACATTTTTTCGTACATGAATCATGACATATTGAGGATATTTCACGAAAATGTTGCTCCATGTTTTGCCGAGGTTTTTATTGATTTCATCGTCAAATTCACCACTTATGCCGTTATCTTTGATCGTTAATAGAATAAACGTGAAAATTCTAAAACCCATGAGTGACAATTGAGTGAGAAAAATATGAACATGTTATTTGGAGCTTTTTCAAATTCAAAAGTAGTTCTTCGTTATCTTTGCAAATCCATCATGTTTGTCATACTTGAATGAAGCGTATTAATGAGAAATCATTGAAATTTTTGGTGTATAATATCCATAACATAACGATCATAACATTCATCAAATCGATGTAATATTATATCATCAGTCAAATTTTGAATGCTTCTTTCATGCATTCAAATTTTCGTTGTAATAATTTTGCTAGTTAATATTGCATTTTTAATTGTTTACCTTTGAATCATGTAAGTTATAGCTTGCTTGAATTAAATGAGATAATCAACACTTCTTTCGTGGTTTATTTTCTTGTTGAATTCATCATGCAATTACTCTGTGCTTTGGCTGTATCTCATGATCAGTTGAAGTAGTAAACTAAAACGGCTTTAGAACACCGGAATCTTTTGAACCCTTGAAATTATTGAAAAATGTTTGGTGTGTGTTGGTTTGCATGTTTTTCTATGTTAGTTTGCTGTGCAAGCGCATTAATTGAATTCTATCGCATTTATGTAATATAAATTATGAAAAAAATGCGAAGTTTTTAATCTGATCCAAAATTATTGGTTTGCACTAGCGTCTACAAATCCATTTGTGAATCCGGATGCGAGCAGCGGACCAGCACTCAACAAGTGGTAGTCATCCCGCTCAAGATTTGTTTATAAAAGAGTTTTAAAGCATTCCTCCTCTGCTAAATCACCTTCAAACTTCAATCCGTTGAACGATTGATGAATTATGCTCGGAAAAATTACGTCAACGAACAGCACTTACTATTAAGATAACTCATTGTAATATTGAAAACGCGTATATCAACAAACGTCTTTCGTTAACGCGGGAAAGAAGAAAAAGATGAGCTATGTTTCAAGTTATAATATTGTCAAATTAAGGTGGAGACATCATTTCTCAAAGTTTAATCAGTTTTTTATGGCTATACTGAAAGAAAATTCGAACGACATTGAACAAACCTATGAAATGGATCGAAAATTGAAGATATGTATTTTAATAACTTCCGTAGGATTCGAGATCATTCATCATGATTCCCCAAAATTGGATCATGGTTTTTCCAATTTCTAATAATATGACCGTTCTGCAAAGCCGATTTATTTCTTGACCACTAAATTATGAATTACTGTTATACACGATGGTAGGAAATAGATCTTGAAATTTATGAATCGAAACCTCGGATTCAATTCCGGATGATCTATATAGTCACAAATGTTTTGGGATTCGCAATTGAACACACACACGCACACCGCGGCACGCGCGTGCGTGCGTGTGTGAGTGTGTATACAAAATTAACACCTGAAGAAGCTCAGAGACTCAAAATCCTCATTTATTAGAAATTGAACAATTCGAAATAATTCTTTTCCTCATTGAGTAACGGATGAAATATGTAAGAAAAGTTGAAATAATTAGCACAGGACAATGAAATGTGACAATTTGATTCCTCCGTATCTCTTCTCGCACGCGGGTGTAATTTCGCCCTCGATATAAAAATGTATATCGATGTACTGAGTCGCTTTTAATCCGGCGAATGCTATTTCTACCAATTTGCTTTAGTTGGGATCAGTCAAAAACTTAATCGGTAAATATTGTCGAATATGTGAACACTTTCATGCTCCAAAAATTCAAAGCTGTAAAATCGTAGATTTCATGTTCATTTGAAGATGAATTCTAAATCTTTCAAGATCAAAGTTAACATTGCTTCGATGCCTAAGTCATTCGGTGCTACACGAAGTATTTTTCATGAAAGAATCTACAATGACTTAACTGCTGAAATCGAACGAGGTATACATAAGCCTCTTTGATGTCAAAAGAAATTATTCGCCATATGCTAACTCTAATAGACAGATTATAATCTTATAATCATTATCAAGACGTTATTCAAGATGAAGATCGAAGAATCGATTGGTTGACAATGAATTTTTTTTCAACAATTTTTCGATTTTTTGACATCTGTAGTAATAGATAGGTTCTGAACCAATAATATTCTTCAATCGTTATCTTATTGACCACTACATAATATATTTTCATCGGTAGCTAGCAATAAGTATATAAACGCGGTGTTATATTCGATTTCCTCACAGTGATTGTAATGTAAGTGATTAATCACCTAAGATTACCTGCATTACAAAGATTCAAAACAATTCCATCTCAAATGGGGTTTTAATAAAAATCAAATAATGTTTGAAACCATCGGAAAAAATTCTGAAGTATTTGCAAAGATTGAGAATGTAGTATACGAATCTTCCGCTCTACATAAATTTTTAATTTTGATTCGTCATTCATTTATAGGTATATATGGAGAAATCGATGTGTTCATATTGTATGATAAAGTAGATTTCTACCATTACTACCCATACATATATTTTTGAAAAAATAGTCGAAAAAAAGAATATATCGTGACTAAAATATCTCTTGCATTTCCAATAGCTACTTATAGTTAATTCAAAAATGTAGGAATTTACTCAAAATTAGATCGCAGTCCATCTTGATCGTATTCTCATTAAATGGAGTTGGTTCAAGATAGCCATTATTGCGAACAAGAGCTCAATATCAAAGAGATTATACCATCTGGTATAATATCTCTATGCTCAATATACAGTGCTGTGGCGTGGAAAAAGCTACAATTGAATGAACTCAATTTTCAAGTTGACATTCATTACTTGTAATGATACGAACATTTTCATATGACTAACAACACACGATAGAATCTGTTTCATTTGGATTTTTGTTGACAAGAAAGAATATGTAAGAACAAAGAAATAACACTGACGGTTGCTCTAAATTCCAGAATGTCATTACACCGAAACGTTTGAAGAAAATTTGAACTGAGCACAGGCCTGACCGAATAATTGATGCGAACTCGTAGATAGATAATATGCTCGCGTAAATGCTTATTACTAAAACAATTGTACACTTGCGACTTCCAGAATGTATTTATATTGTGGACTGTCGAACATTTTTAAAACTTGTTACTCTTTGTTGACACATGTTTCTCATCACGTTTTCATGGCATCTATTCTTTTGACATGCTCTTACAAATAAGTTTCCAGTTGATATTTGACTTTTGGGATCTTCGTGTTTTCGAATGAATTCGTTTGAACATGTTTTCAAGTGATGTTGGTCACAAAAATCAGCTTATTTGAATTTGCGTATTTTTTAACTTACCATATTCTCGATGTTTGAATTTAGACCGTTAAAAATATAGCAAGGTATCATGTCAATATGATTAAGGCCTATGGGCCTCTCCAAATTATATCGTCAACTACACTGTTTTTTGAAAAGGAAAAATACACTGTAATTTTTCAGTGAAAAAGTTTTAATGAAATATGTCTCATATGTTGAATGAAAAATTTTATCTTGGCATATTGGAACAGAATGATTAGCGTGTTGCTGTTGAAAGAAAAATTAATTTGATTAATCAGACCCATTATCTTGATAGATTTTTCCATCTACTGCCTGTCCAAGAAAGACTTTTTATGCTCTGTGAAGATTCAGAGCAATCCATCGCAAAATGCGTATGGAATGCATTCAGTAAGTTTCCGCCCATGTGTACCAGAGGATGTCTCAACAGCTTTCTCACATCTAATGCAGAGTGCAAAGAACACGTCTTTGCCGAATTTCGGGAATCATCTTGTTTTCGTTGAAAATTGACCTATCTCAACTGTTTTGATCTGAAAAGCTCTTTGTTTCAAGAACCTACGAGATAGCTGGAGAAGAGATGAAAATTAGCAGAGTGAATCTGTGGTATTTTGTTGTTGAATTCTGGAACAAAATATGCATGTAGGATCAAATTTTATGGGATCCGTTCAGTCCTCATTAGATAGATCAAGATGATTCACGAATTTTCGTCAGGGATATTGTTCCGTGCATCTCGTGCTTCCTTTGTAAGAGTTATTTAAAATGTAAATCTGGTCCAAGGATTTTTATTTAATATTCATCGGCTATTCAGCTTCCATTTTATTGCATGGAAAAGTTAGTATTTCAATGTTTACACGATGCTTTGAGATTTTCAAATAACTTTTTTTCAAAGAATGAAAATGCCCCAATTAAGAACAATCTGAGGGTCATCATCTCGGTCATTATGGTAGAGAAATTCTTTGCTCTATCAACCTTCTCAAACGTACCAGGTACCGAAGAAACTTGTTTCGTCCATTTCACTTGGGTTTCAAACTATTATTGATTCCGAGCAAACGCTATTGCTCGCAATGCAGAGATATTTCATAATCCTTCTAGAAAAGTATTGGGAGTGAAGTTAGATCCATTACGATCAAGCATTACTCTCGATTTTGTTCTAAGATAGATGCTCTTTTTTGGAAGGATCGAAAGAGTTGAAAATAAATTGTCAACTCCAGAGATGTATGATGATATTCATGTGAAATAAAATGAGTACGGAAGGTTTCCGATGCTATTCTTTCTCAAACGACTACTAAGAAATCGTAACCATATGTAATCGAACTCAGAAGTTGTAAATAAAATCGAAATGAATCCACCAACCCATGGGTATCGATTGATTATTCCTCTTTAAGTTGCCTCTAATTATTGAAAAAAATTGATTTTATTGTATTCTTGTGTTAAAAAATGATTAGTGAGTTGTTGTACATAAGCAATTTTTTCACAGATACAACAAAATGGAATTTTGAAGGTGATTCAGTGAAACACCCAATTTCACTCAATTGCCTCATTGACCGAGAGGGCGCTCTTTTGAAACACCAAATGTTGATCAGATTTTTGAAGTAACCACATTTTGTCAAAAATGTATTCAAAAGACTTCAACCAACTGGTTGAATCAAAACTTTAACCAGTTGGTTGAATATTCGACGGTTGTGAGTTTATGAATACGCTATCTCGTGAGATGAGCACTATTGGGTGGTGGTCTCTGGACGACATTTTTGGTCACCAAAACAAGTTCTCTCTTGTTTATTTTTATACAAATAAGAAGAAATACAGCGCCGGCCACGCGAACCTTTTTGGGAAACAATTCAGGTTAAGTAACATTTTCGCGATTTAGTATCTGGATTGGTGACCGCTCATTTTTCGTTTGCCTAGTTCTTGATCACAAACAAGTGATATGCTTCGCCAACTAAGACAGGTTGTCACCCATCCGAAAACAAATTTTATTCTTATTTGTTTGATAGAAAATAAGAAGGGACTTGTTTTTGTGATCCAAAATTTCGCCCTGAGTGGTCCGATAACAACCATTTACCAATCTCATGTGTTATTGTTCACATAGATGACCGATTTAATTTGATGGTGAATGGCGATGAAGAGAATTAAAAGGGTTGTCGATTGGATGAAGATGACAGAGATTTTGTCATGCTCAAAATAAAAGGGTCGGCGAATATTTGGCGCGAGCTATACATATAAGCGTAACAGTCCCACCTGAGCGGTCACCAATCCAGATACTGAATCGCGGTAATATGCTTAACTTGGATTTTTAAGCAAAAAAGCTCGCGCAACCACAGCTGGTATTGCTTTTTGTTGCTTTCACGAAGAGAAAGTATCGTATCGGTGCGGAAATTTTTGCATAAAAGTGATCCCATGTTTACCCAAATGGGACTTAATTTATCTTATTCTGCTGGTCGAGACCTGTCAAATGGTACCTTTACACTGCATTTGTACAACGCTCCCGGAGAATTATTTTCAATCACAGTTTGTGTATGTCCGTATGTGTGCGTGAGTTTGTCTATATGGTGTCGTATCTTTGTCACGCGAGTTCTCCTGAGACCCTGATGGAGCAACCTTCGTGAATCTTTGAGGATTTGTTCTAAATTGATCAGCGATGAGCCCAGCTGCCCAGCCCGTTGACAGCTCCAGATTCTCAATACTCTCTCTTCCACGGCAAATTAATTACCCACATTTCAGCAAAATTTTCAGACTATGTTGCGATCCAAGTGTTTTTCTAGCATCTACGATTTTCAATACAAATTGTCACTCATTCTTGTCCAAGTATTCCTTGATCATTCTGAAGAAATTGGGTAATACGGAATTTCGATAGCGACTTTCATTTTCTCAAAAGAAATGTTTAATTTTCCTTTCTATGTCATTAGAAAACTCATAGACACTTTCATCGATCTCGCTGAAATTTTGAGGCACTTTCAATGTCCTTGGACAATGAGCTCACTAGGGGAGGTCCGAGTTGAGGAACACGGATCTTGATGAAACTCTGGGAATCATCTTGTTTTGGTGAGAAATGAAGGTATCTCCAAGGATTTAATCCCATGAACTTCCTATTCTCAAATATAGCTATGGAGATGAGCATTGCCAATATAGGCCCATGTTGGAAATTCGTATATATAGATATACAAATAATGCTAATCTCTGTAGCTGTGTCTCGAAATAGAAGGCCCATGGGATTACACCCTTGGAGATACTTTCATTTCTCACCAAAACAAGGTGATTCCCAGAGTTCCTTCAAGATCCGTGTTCCGCAAGGTTGGACCTGTCCTTGTCAGTCGTTTTTTAAGCAATATCCACCGATTTATTTATGACCCTAGACATATTTTTAGCTTGAATTTTGATTTTTCCTCATTTCTGATTTGCGATTCTTCTTCTAGACCTCGAGGACGTTTTGACTATTCCGCATGAATTTTTCAAGGATGGTTCGAAATCATACAACGATACACTCAGTCGATTCCCAGCTCCACTAAATATCAACAATTGATCAAAATTTCTGAATTAAGTTCGTCCAAAAGCTCTAGTATCCAAGCGTTACAACATAAATCTACCAAGATTGTTTTCATGTAGTTTTTCATGATTTTGAAGAGATTAGTTGATACCGATTGTCGATCGATCAACATTCCATCTAAACGAAACATCATTATACGCTTTTATTCCACTTCACCGAGCTCTGGTTTTCTCCCCCCTAGATTCTCGTTTTGTCACCCTATTCCACCTTCCGGTTCAGCAGATGATCTAGTGACATTAGTACGTGTGCGAGATTTCCCACCGGAAAAGACTGCCTACTCATCGCATCAATTGACGAATCTATACCTCGCGTCAACCATCCGTGCAATGTGGTGCAATGCTTGTCTATGCATGTCTATCGTCTGCTCTGCATTTAATCATGAGTGTGAATCGCGACTGGATGATGGCGCCACATTTAAATACGATGGATAACCATTATATTCGCCACCCAACAGCGCGCGCATCTTCGCTATAGCTATAGTTGAACTATACTCAAACTGTGTTGTGCATTGAGCAATTTTTTTTTAAAGTCTTCTCAGTTCAAAAGTTTTACTCCATTGCACCATGTCAAATTTTACAACGTTTCTTGACGCAGTTAATAAAAGCGTATCTTAAAAATTCCTTTTAACTCTTACTTATTTTCATCTCCATTTCTATGTCGTTCGAAAACTTGCGCACACTTCCGCCGATCTCTCTGAATATTTGATAAATTTTTCAACCCCTTCTTGCGCTGGGCCGAAGCATTTTCAAGCGAAATTTCTTGTATCATTATGAGACTAGAAAGTTATTCAACTTGGAAGATGAATTATAACATCAAGTATGAAACACACCATTTGCAAGTGAATTTGGAGAATAACTGGTTAGAAATTATTATGAATATTCTTGATAGATGTTAAACCTTCAATTTTGTGATTGAGAACTTTTATTTCATAGAAGGCCGGTTTAATTTGATGGTAAATGTTGATAAGGAGAATTAAAGGGATTGTTGTTTAGATGAAGATAACAAAGAAAGGTTTTCATGATTTTCAACGTTTAGATCATCGACAGGAAACGAGAGAGCATTCCGCAAATGGCTTTTTGCAGCGTACTTTTTTCTATTTGATCACAAGTAAACACGAAAGAGCTTGTTTGTCTGACCCAAAAATGTCGTCCGGAAACTACCAATCTCATGGGTCTCGTATTATATCTATAGTAAAAGAATCGTCGAATTCTTTACGCGACCTAAACGTGGCAAACTCAGATGGTCGTTCACCCATCCGGATACGATCACCGCCAAAACGTTGCTTAACCCAAATTTCCGGTCCACTTCACTAGGAATTTTATCACTTGGTTGACCAGTCAACCGACCGGTTGAAAGAAAAATTTAACCATCTAGTTGAAAATTCAACAAATTTTTTACAGTGCATGTATGAAATTCGTTGCCTGTTCATTTCTCTTCATCACGACAGATGCAACACCAAATCCGTGGTTCAGTTTCTGTATACATCAATTGTGAATGTAAACTCATGGTTCATTCACATCTAAATCATTGACCTCAGAATCTTCAAATTAGCAAACTAAAATGGATTTATGCCTTCGCGTCTGCCAAATCTGACCACCAGAGCAGCACAAGTACTCGTAAAAGTATTAAATAAATAATCTCCATTCCCACTCACTCTAATAAACATCCTGGCACCTCGAGAGGTCTTAGATACCATTCTTGACTTTTGCGCCGTCGAAGCTCTTTTAAATCTCAATCGACGATTTGGCAATCAGAATCTATCACATTATAACAGCACTGTAATGAGTGACATGTGTTTGACCGGAAACTATAAGCAGCCCGCGAGATGATCGTCCCACGCATCGCAAATATCTATCAGTATTTTTTTTTCTTCTTTTTTTTTCTATTTATCGCATTATACGCCATTGAACTCGATACATTTGGTATTCTATATCTCGTCTTGTGGTGCATGGTATGACTGCCTCCGCAAAGCTACCGATAGAACACCCAACGTGAAAAAATGCGTGGGTGATTATATGGAGTGAATATAATACAAGTCGCAAGATAATGATTTTTTTTTTCTCACAAAGTCGACCTGATCTAGAAAAGGAAATTTGATTACGTGCTAAGCGTGAGCATAATAATTGGTGGGAAGTATATCGGGAGACCGATAATATGTAAAATACGATTATGTGGATCAGCTCGTCGCGAGAGAAAAACGTTGAGGTGGAATAATTCATGTAATACGAAATTAAGTGAAAAGTGTAATTGCTCGGATGTGGTGCATCTTCCGTGCCAAATCGTGTGGCCTAATACTGAGAAGTGGTATTGAGGCTGTGGCAACGGTGCCAACGGTACACAATACGATACAAATACCGCCTTGCATGAATGAGTTCATCTGAATCATTTTGATGGAGTATTCTAATTGCTCTATTCTTGATTCGATTGATATGAGCGATGAAAGATATACTTTGAACTCGTTAGCTAGCGTGTGTTTGGCTGTTATCTATGCCAAGCCATTTATCAGTCGTTGTAATTCATCAAAGTAAATTGTGGGCATATTAACGAGCCTATGTTTATTGTATATTTCGGAACTTCGTTGAGATCAAATTCAGAGTGCAGAATCCAAAGATGAGTATAAAAACTGTAGTAAACTACCCAGCGTGTTCTTATCGGATTTTTTCCCCAATTTCCAATAAAAGGTTTCTCAGAATTCTACAAGCATCTCCGGTTGCTATCATGAGACCTTAAAAGTGCTGTACATTTTTGTGACACAATCATCATATGCTTCAAGGCCTAACTTCAAGTATCTATAACTTGAGCATGTCCCAGTCATGTTTTTTTTTTTTTTTTTTTTTTTAAGGTGATGCGGTCGCCGTGCACGCTGAACTTTGTTCACAAAAATCTCAAAATCTTCTCCGATTTGGGCTAAACGACGAATTATCCAGGTTTTATAATCATCTAACTTGCCCTGGATAACTCTTCGTTTAGCCCAAATTGGAAAAGATTTTGAGATTTTTGTGAACAAAAATGTGCTAATTTGTAGGTTAGGAAGTACCCGCGGGCAAGTTATTCTCGTTCATTAGTGATAGTCTTGTGATTGGTGACAAATAATAAGCTGTCCACTACAACCCAGATGATAATACGTAATGAACAAATCGTCTCCAACTTCGTTTCCTGAAAATTTTCTGATTGACATCTAAATGAGATATAATTTCCGGGTTGCACGACGACCGCATCGCCTTAAGCGTATTACGAGACATACAGAATAAGTTGAGAGATATTTCATTTGAATCACTTATCGCCAAGTTATTGTAGATTAACGGAAAGCCGCAGTGTTTGGGTGCCTAAAAAAATTACAAATAGTACATTATGCACCGATTCGAGGTTAGGCTGTTTAGGGACATGGGAATCAATTTTCCCCGAGTGTAACGAGGGGAAAAGATTTCCAGTGCCCCAAAACGGCCCGACGAGCGAGGTGCATGTACTATTTTTCGGTATCAGGGCGACTACACGCCAATTTTCTGATTCGAGCCGGGAGGAAAAATGGCCGTTTAGTCGCACTATGCCAAAAATATACCTTTTTCGTCTCACTCATGAGGTTCCCCGCTTCCAAGCAATTATTTCGACCCTCGTCTGCAGCTCGAGCCGAAAATTAATCGCTCCAAAGCGAGCCACAACCTCATAGACTCGGGGCAAAATATACTATTTCCTGACTCAAGAGAGAGGTTGCCTAATCTGCCCCCGTAAGCCTTTGCTGAATTGATCGAGGAATTGATAGTACTTCATGAAAACGCGTCTATATACTACACTCAAAAAATTTTGAATCTGCAGGAAAAAGCTGCAAAGTGAGCCAAGGAGCATCTCACTCGCACTTGAGGGATTTGACAAAAAGGTTACACATTGAGGCTTCTCGGCCTAATTTCTATTACCGTGCAGTTTGAGTAGGGGAAAAAATAGTAAAATTAGCCGAAATCAATTTCACTGACCCATATGATGAGCAAAAATCATTTCAGACCACTCAATAACCGCCCACTTTCTACGATAACGAATATCAAAAAATGTCAGATGCAATTAAGTTGATTTGCCCTTACTGTTTTTGTTTTGCTCAAAACTTTGAACCACCTCAATAATTTCTAACGTACTTTGACTCATTTTAAAGCTTGTTTTCTCCAAAATGAGCTAAGGTAAGACCAATTTCAACAAAGTAGAGCTGAGCTACTTGAATTCTCTAAAGAAAAAGAGTTTTTGTAAATTTCTGAAAGGGTGTGCTTAATTCGCCCCCACTTGTGTAAGAGACGTATCCCTGGTAGAAATGGTGAACATTTTTTGGCCAATAACTGGCCGAGCTGCATTGCTCTTTACTAAGTATGTATAAGTAAGGTGGTGAGGAAAAATGATCACATTTCTACCAGGGATTTCCATGAGATTATATGGGTTTTCAAGAGAAAATCTAGAGAAAGATTATGGGGGGCAAATTAGGGCACACAACATTTTCTATTGTTATGGGCGTCAAATCGATCAGAGATCAAATTTTAAAATTCTGCAAAAAGCATTTCAAAGTTGAGACAAAGACGAGAAAAATGAGATGGAGTACGTTGAAATTGATGGCATGAATTTTGTTTGGCACAGCTTTTAGTGACTAACAAAAATAAGTCAAAATTAGCACAAACAGTATTTTTGGTCTAGGAAATGCATAAGCCATTTTGGATCACTCGAAACAATTCATTTTCTCATATTCTAATGTTCCACACGTAAGAAACATCCACAACAAGTCCTGCGTATGCGTACATCCGAGATCTTGAGTGGAGGCAAATCAGCCAATGGGGGCAAATTAGGCACACTAATGTTCGTTATGATTGGATAGAAAATTCAGTGTGTATAGGAATAGCTCGTGTTGTGACAGCCTGCTGTGAGTGAAAATAAAAAAATGACTCAAACTGGTTGGAAGTATCAAAATAACATTTGATGCATCGAGTTGAGAGATATTTTCTTTTAGGACGTAAATATTCAACTAAAACAAAAGGCCTAACTGAAGGGTTTAAAAATACTACTACGGGTATTCTTGTGGGAGGAAACTTGTCAATGATTCCAATTATCCGATAGTAACATTTTGAGTACTCAACAAGATGATTTCTCACTCACGATTTTAGTGGGTTTTCTAGAGATATCTCAAATCTCAAACCTTCTACAGGCTTGGGAAAAAAAAGATAAACAAGCGGAGTGTGAAAGTGAATGAAAATGTAAATTATGTCAAGATCTCTCGATCGGTCCCTTCCATTTGTTTTGTTTGGCACGAAGAAGAAAAGAGCCCTTCAATAGGTGAGACATAGGTCAATAGCACACTGTCAGAACATCGCTATAGCTTCCATCCATACCTGAGTCAATTTTTCGGACAAAGGTGACTTCTGACATGTCTCTACCTCGTCCTTCGTGCTCAGCTCATCTCACACACTTGATCCTTTCAATCTTTGATTCTGATCTTAACTTTTTTGTTGTGCTGTTCAGAGAAATACAGGACCCTTGTTTCGATAGCACCTAATATACTTCGATTGGCAACAATAAGGACTTTGAACTTCCCGAAACTAGTGAGCTGTCAATGTAGAAATTACGAATATGACTATCTTAGGAAACGATATCCTTGCGTACATTACGCACTGTTCACGATGCATTAAGGGTGTGTTTGTAAAAACATGGATTCAGCCTTGGTTTGTAGCAAGTTATCTGAGGTTTCCACGTAATTTCAAATCGTTGCTGACTTTTATTGAGCCACAGATGAAGTTAAAAAGGTCTATTGTCGCCAAGGACTACTCTCAACCTGAACCACTTATTGGGTTCTTTATAAACCATTGTGCAACCTTCATAAATTTTCAAACAAAAATCAGTTCTCGCAACTCAGACAATCCTCTATAATAGCCAGAAAAACCAGGCCAGACCCATCCACACCTCGCGTACTGTTCCAAACGGATCACAACAATTTCGATCATCATCCGATTTTCTCATAGCAAACAATTCCAACCAGTGACTACGAGTATACGCGACGCGCTCTCGTGCTCTACAATTTCGATTGGTGCAATTAGAAAATTCACGCATCACATGTAGTTCCAACGATAGAAAATAACGAGATCTACTGCCACGTTCTTTTTTTAAAACATAATAGATGCATGTTTGAGTCTAGCGGGAAAAATGTGTGAGCGGTTCATACCAAATGCGTTGCACATATGCTGGAAATGCTATTGGGATAAATAAACGGTAATTGAGCACGTATACATGTATGTGTGTGTGTGTGTGTGTGTGTGTACAATGTACATACATGGAGGAAGAAAGCGAGCGCGGGTGCCATGCTTATGGTCGTCAGCAGGAAGCCGAGAGTAAAGTGTAAGTACTTTCTTGTATCGAGGCCCCAGAGGATGTACGGTGTACGGGAATAGAATGACGCAGTGTACTTGTGCTCATATTTGCGTACACGCTTTGATATGACTGCATACTCTCGTATGTATACTTGTAATAACGCTGTTGTAATGATCGGACGCTTCCGCACATACCGGAACATGCATCGAGATTGCGCCTCGTTGCGCTCTATACTTGCGACACTTCGTCACTATGAAATAAAAAATTTCGAAAAATGTTTTTCCCACAACTCAACTTACTGGTATTCAAAATATGTATACTGATTTCCCAGAATTTTTTCCATCAAAGGTTATTGAAATAGTCACTCAAACCAACGTTCGCGATCAGGATCTCGTCAGAATTCCATCGTTTTGTAAACCAAGAAACAATTGCACTTCCATCTGATGCACTTGTGAATTTTCCAAGGTGAGGTCCCAATTGAGTGAAAGTATGCATTATTATTATTATTGTAAGGAATTTTAGTACGAGTGAATAATTGTTCATTATTGCCCTGGGCTAGGGCGAGTACGTTGATTTGAAGCGCCAGGACAGTTCATTTCCCGAGCGAAGCGAAGGAAATAAATCCTCCGTGCCCAAAATGAGACTGCAAGCACAGGGCAACTATAATTTGTCATTATGAGAACCCTAAGACGCATTTTTAGGTTAGAATGATGAAAAATTAATAACTGGACATTTTTCGTTCACATGGTCAAACACACTGTGTTTCGTTTTGCTTCGATCACGGTTTCGATATATCTATAGATGGTAAAATATTGCAATAATTGATTTAGTAAAAACAGCTGAAGATTGTGATCTTATCGTTCATGTTACGACAACGACATGTCTCTAATAAAAAATATCTCGAGTAACAATTTGAAAAAGTGGGCAATTTTTTAGCCCCTATAATATAGTTTTGATACATGAGCGTAATAGTTGTATCCATGGTTCTAACCAAAATATTCCAGGGTTCTCTTGAAGAGAAAGCATATAGAGTTGCCCTGTGTTCGCAGGCTCGTTTTGGGCGCAAAGGACTCATTTTCCTCTAGCGCTTCGCTCGGGAAATGAACTATCGTAGCGCCCTAACTGAAGCACCCATGGCAACAATGTACAAAGTTTTTCGAGTAACTTTTCTCGGCTCGAGCCGAAGGCGACTATCGAAATTGTCACAAAGATGCAAAATCCAGGTTTTGTGGTCGCATATTGTGTGCTTATTTTTCGACAAAATATGACTTTAAGTGGGAAGTCCGTGTGCAAAGACATTTCCGGGCACAGTGTGTCAAAAACTAAGAATCGGGGAGGTTGTGAATATAAAAAAAACTATATAAGTCGGCACCGAAAGGACCTATCTGAAATATCTCAGACGAATGATCGAGAAACTTGGTTCTATACCATTTATTTCTTTCAAACGTCTTTGAGAAAGAAGATTCTAGGACTCTAAGATATGCCGTCTTTTGTGGCATAATTGGCAAATAACTTCAATTTCAAGTGTACATGCTCGCTACTCTCGCGCATTTTTCCCATCCAGTTGTACCCAAACAATGAGCTCATGATGACAATGAGATAGCTTTCCTTTCTCACAAGATTGAGAAACACTAGACACAATTCTGGAGAAATGAGTGAACACTATCCACTCGCATGATTTCAGCGTTAGATCCACATTCGTTGGGAATAGTCTCCATGAACTTACTCGGGGAAAAAGTCTCAAGATTATTGTTCTGCACTTGTGAATGCATCGGTAACTTTTTCTCGCGCTTTTCTGACTTTGCAGATTATGATCCATTATGATTACATACCACGGTTGAATGTGTCATTCCAGCAGAGAAAATGTGCTCTCAGAAGCAAGAGGTATAGATTTTCAACCAATGATACATGTGTGACGGCCCTAAGGGCGTGACGGAATGCAGCGCGCGTTGCTTATGGAAAGAATGCGAGTCTCGGGCTCGCTTAACCTGACGACGCTCGCCGGAGCGTAACACGAACTTCCTTCCGGGGAAGTTATCCTGATCTGAGGGATCCCTCGAGCACTTCCCTGAGGACGTACTCCAGCGATCACCTGGAGGACAGAGAGCGGTCCACCCCAGGAACTGGGGTCATCTACTCTCTGCCCACCTTCGCCCGAGTGGAGAGTGCTAATCTCTCCACCGGGGAACTGCCTAAGGCCCTACCCCCCGAGTCGCAAGGCTAGTCCTCCGTCGCTCGGGTCCCTATGTGGACCTCGAATTGCACGACGGCTAACTCGGGCCACGGAAAAGGTCACGGGTCATCGGGATAAGGATGGATAACGGACAAGATTCTGGGATATTAGGGACGAATTTTATATAGAATATATTTCTTTGAGTGTTTTGTACTCTCTGTCTTCCCCGCTCGAAGGGTCATTCGAATCCCAACGAAATCAGGAAGACCGGAGAGATTTTATTCTCTTGAGGCACTTACCCCGGGAGCAGGAGCTCCCGTGCAGAGCCGTCATATGGTGAAACCGCCCTCATCGGGAAGAGAAATTTCTCTGACCGAATAAGGGGGTTCCCAGACAAAGGGCCATTGGCAAAAAGAAAGAAAAGAAGGATTTCATTTACTACTCTTTATTGATTTTAAAATAAGACGATACATGAAATCATACTTACAAATTAGTAATTGGTGTTCCGAGACCACGAGGCGGAAATTCCTCGAGTATAGTAATCTAACTGCTGGAATAGATACGGAGGGATCCGTCTGAAGAATCCGTGAGGAAGAGGGCGAGCCCAGGAATTGGGTCACTTATATAAGGCTAATCAGCCAATCAGGAGCTGACACGAGAAGAGCGTGTGCTGCCACCCGATTGTCTATCATAGAAAAATCAGTCTATTCAAGGGTATGGAAATGATCTCGCGCAGCTGTTAACTTAGCAGCTTTCCGCCTCGTGATCCATTGTTCACCGAAGATTTATTATCTTAGAATTTCTATACCGAATATGCGAGCATTTCTCTCGTAATTGGGATAACTACTAGCTATATGGGTGTTTCTCCCCAAAAAGAAAAATTTGTAAGGCAGGACGACCGTCAGGACGTCACACCCCCACCCTTAACGTCTTTCTACGGTGTCGCAAGCGACCACGTAGAAAGCGTATGTCTCCATTGTTACTAGCATGACGAATAGGACAACTATATCTAACATCATAACCCATGCCGTAAAACCAGAGTAAGCTACTCCCTTCACAACCTCTCGTGGTAGTCTAGTTCCATGGATTCGAAACCATCCTGGATAAGATGACACGCAACATGATTTTGGATCTAATCGTCTGGAGGAATTCTCTCGCAACACGTGAGCATTGTTTGGCCAAGATCTCATGACCTTTCATTCGTGAAGGGATTCACCGGACCCAGTACAGGAGAGAGAGGAATAGTATGTATGCTATGAAAACAAAGGTTCCCTATAATTTAAAGTGTCTGGTATCCAAACAAACAGTTGTCAATCACAAGAAAGCTCCGAGATTCGGAGTAACCTACAGAGAGATAAGAGTCAGAAATACGGCATTGGCACATGTTGACAGTGGTGCCGGCGTTATTTACCAGGATTTAGGTTACGAGCCGAAATCCCAGTATTATGCCACCGCAGAGCTCGGTTCTGCCCAGCGTCTGTGCGACTCTCATCACCTCCTTGGCCTTTCTTTCAGTAGTTTACAAAAAGAGTCATATATTTATTATTTTGTTTTAATTCCTCCTTAGAGCTGGTGCACATTGAATTTTCTGCATGAAAGAAGGATTCATTGAAGAATGTTCCTTGCATCGCTCTCGCCACTGAGTCTATCAAATCCCGGCAGAATCACACGAATTGGGCTCATCCCTGGCCGAGGGAACTCGCGTAACGAGGAACCGCAGAAGAAGGGAATTTTCGAGCCACAATATCATCCAGGAGGGTTTCGAATATTCGGACTAGATAGCAAGGCATAATTCTCATGGGGCTTTTAGGTCATAACTAGACGGGCAATCAAGCAAAATGGCGTAACGGGAAAAAAAATGAATACAGTCAGACACGTGATACGGCATTCACCCTATTGGATATTCGTTTTGAGTACATCAATCTGTTCTTCTTACGGAGCTTAATCTGGAAATTATTCGGTAATATCCGCGTCGATCTCACTCCCACGCGTTGGAGATGAGTTGGTGATAGATTTTGTCCAGTGAACTTGAATCGTTCTTCGCATTCCTCACAAAAATTCGCGGGCCCGCAATTAGGACATCGTTCGCAATGTGCATCATCATTCATTTTGGATGGAGTTTCTATTGACATGGATGGTTCAGCATCCCCGTTAGATTCGTCGAACCAACTCTCCTGAGGGACGCAAGGTTGTTCTGGTTCCCCGGGTGGAGCCTGTGCGGTATGCCTTCCCCAGCTGGGACTAGGCTCGGTCTCGATTCCCATCACCGGAGGCGTGGTTTCCAAATATTTATGTTGTCCGTGAGTGTAAAAATCCACCCTAGACTTTATTCTCCGGCAAAATTTCAATCTTCTATTCTCTCGGTCACGAATGTCATGGAGTGTTTCCAACCACTTGAATGTATTATCTTTATCTATCAACATGTTTATGCCAGGAAGTCGATGTTCCTCCAAGCTTTCCGGGGAGAGTTGAGTAATAGCGGCGACAACCCGTGTTATCAATTGTAGACTCCAAAAAGGATAGTGAACTGGGAACGACTGGACAAATGGACACTTTGAAAGGAGTTCATGAGTCTGTGGACACTCAGGACCCGGCTGAATATAGTACCCATCCTGATCGACTTTTAAAAGGTTACCAATGAACATATCTCCATAAAGTAATCTTGCTGCTCGTCTCAGATTCGGGCGAAGATTGATAGGTATGCCCGCGAAAGTGTCCGCTTGAATCATATGATCTTCTCGCAAATACGGAAGAATACGACCTCGGTAGAACAAGCTCCCTTTAACATAACATTCTCCCGGTTTGATTGTCGCAAAACATATCTTGACATCACTTCCCTCACCGCTGTCTTGAAACGCGTGCCAAAGCTGTGTTGTATTTTGATAATGGATGTCAAGACTATTAATCAACTTCTCTTGCGCTAAAGAGAGGTCGACACTGCCGTACGAGCTGTACCAGTTCGCTACATTCAAAGAGTCATCGTTTACAACAGCGCTCATTTTGGAGTGATGCGGCTACTTCCTTTCGGAATAATCGTATGTTATGAGTCCTTAGTTCTTCGAAATACGTGATGCTGAATGAATAGACTGATACGCCTTTGTTGAACTCCAGTGGCAAAAAAAAACTATCGAGTTATGACCGAATGGATACGGAGATTGGCGTGAAGAGAGGCTGTAGAAAGGAAAGAACTACGTAGATTCTACCATGCAAAACACTTCCATAACCCAAACCTTATTGTTTACACTTATATATGAAACGTACAATATACTCATTAAAACTACGTTGCTAATTATAAGTCTCTAATTGTTTGCAACACCTGCAGTTGGAGGTTGTTGACGGAATTTCGTATGCCTTGAGTGAAATGTTGCATTTGAGTCTGATTATAGGTATTGTTGAAGGGTCTGATCCAACGTATCTGACCCTAGTGTTTCAATCCTGCTGATCTTCGAATGATTTGTAGGTGCGACAGCTCTTGCCCTGGTGCTATTTGAGACGCCTCTTATTTCCAATTTCAATTTTCGCGCACTGACCTGCAGTAGCCGTCGGCCCGTGTACTAAGAAACCTTTGGCATCTATCTCGGTGACTCAATCATACTCATACAAAATTTTTGTTCTCTCAGTGTATGTGCGCCTCTACTGTGAGGCGTCTCAAATAGGCTCGTCCTTTCGGTTATACTTGGTTCTATCCGCCCATTTGTCGTTTTCTTTTGGCCTTGGATTTTTGTGATGCCTCTGCCCCTGCTATCATCTGGAAAACAAATAAATGTGAGTCGTAAATTCTTCCGAGAGGTCGCGAGGGAGCATATGCTGAGGGACCCGTGGTGACCCGCGAGTTTATTTTAGCAAACTCTGGAACAATGAGTATTCTAGATGGTCATGGGTGGTCAGTCCATAACTAGTAGCCGAGGTAGTAGAATTATCGAATGGTCTTCATTTCTTCAAGAATCTATACTTCGGATGGACTACCAGAAGTTGTCTCTTGAACTGTGATTTTCACAGAGAGGTGATTCAAAGAGATCTAAAAATCCTGGTATTCGCACTGACCGTCATTACTGTTGGTCCCGTTAAACTTCGAGACTGAGTGAGATATGATGGGTTTGTTTTTTTTCTTTTTTTTTCATAGACTATTATTATTATTATCATTTTTTTTCCTAGATCCAAAACACTAAAAGAACCTGATTTTGAATTGAGTTTTATGAGATTCCGTAACAGAGGTCACCACGGCCCCAAATGAATGGCTTGATCGCCTTGCACTTGCAACCTCGCAGGCCCCTCGGAGTGATGGGTCGGGTTGGGACTACTCGACCCAGGATGAGTCGAAGGGATTGGGGAGAGGACTGCAGGGTCCGGAATAGTTGGTGTAAAGGTGTTTATTCTATTAGGTTCTGACTTGAGCTAAGACTAAAATTGTAGGGCGAAATGTAGAGGTTGAGCTAGAACTGTAGCTGTTTAACCTCCAATAACTGTGCAATGTCCATGAGAACATATCGTCATTAGTGATCATCAGAATAGGAAGTCCGAGACATCCAGGATACTATAGGCATGATTTTCAGAACTGGGTTCAGGTGCGAGTTGGACCCATTCGAGACTGAGTTGATTTGAGTGAACTGAACGAAGTGGATTACTATAATATTGAAATAAACGAATCCAAAGATGTTCTGTACCAATTTGGCCAGCTCTGACAAACCTTTCTTCCCCGTAGCAGTATCAATCGGATACCCAGACTTTGGAAGGTTGCCTCTCCTGCCCTTCCGACAACCCTCAGGATTTTCAGGAACAATAGAAGCCATTTCCAACTCATCCTCAATAGTGTTGGGATGATACGCAAATTCTGACCCGGACTCATTTCCAGTGACTGACTCTATTCTTTCCCCATTGGTTTCCGATTCTTTGGAGACAATAGCAGATGATTCGTTTCTCACTTCCCTATGTTCGCTTCTAGACGTTGATTCTGACTCTATCTCATTTTCAGCAATTGACCTTTCATCTTTCATTCTAATTTCCAATTCCTGGGAGACTACAGTGGATGGTTCAAACTTCACTTCCCCATTTTCCCTACAGAACGTGGATTCTGACTCTGGCTCGTTTTCTACCGACTTTTCCTCTATCTCGAGAGCAATACTCTGAATTTGGTCAGATCTGACCAACAATCCGTAGCCCCGCTCGAATCTCAAGGCAGCGCTGATAGCCTCTTCGAGATTAGCTGGCTTGTTCTTGAATCGAATTTCCAGATCGGGCAAGAGCCCATTGAGGAATGCGTCGAGCTCGAGCTCTGCTATGGTCTCTGCGGAAAAATTAGGCATTTCGCTGAACTCTATTCTGTAACCTATTCGTCGGCTCAGTTTTCGGATATTGTTAGCAAAAACTATCACACTTTCTCCATCACGTTGGAAGATTTTCGAGAAATTTCCAATGAGCTGGAAAGTTGTCTCACTCGATCGGAAGGCATTGTACATAAGTTCCTTGAATTTTTCGTAAGTTTCGACTGCTTGAAATTTCAGATACTCACGAGCATCTCCAGATAATTTACAAGTTAAATATTTCAAGAGTGTGGCTTTGTCCCTGATATCTATCACCGTATGAGCCGCGTCACACTCTTCAAGGAACTCATCGACCGCGATGTTTCTACCATTGAAATTCGGGACTGTCGATAGAGCTACTTCGAGAAGGAGTCGGCGCTCTGCATTAATCACCATTTTATGTCGTTTTTCGACTCTGTTAGAAGAGTAACTTGAAATTTCTTTCTTTTCAAATCCTGGATTCTGAACTTTGACGAAATCACGGAATAGAAGAGATGTATTCTCTCTCCGATTCTGGTACAGTCTCCATTGCAACTCGACGATCTCATACAATTCTCATAGAACTTGCACTACTCGGGGAAAATTGTCTGATTTCGATCGTATTTCTAAATTTGCAAAAAAAAAAAAGAACTCGACTCATAATTCTGACTGACTGAAATTCCAGAACTCAGAATGTGACCGAAATCACAGTATTGGTTGAAACTCCGAAATTCTATGATAATCCCTCGAATAATTTGTCAGCATTGAGTCGATTGTGACGTCGAACTATTTTTTTCTTTTTTGATTTTATTTGAACACCTGTCCTGGTTTTGACTCGTTTGACTACGAAATTGCAATGAATTGCTTCTGTATTCCCCGTACGCAATATCATTCACTTTGAATGGAAATGACGATACACTTTCTGTGTTCTTTTGCTTGAACTAGATTTTTCCCAACTGGATGCTATGCAGAAAAATCTCTGATCTGAATCGCTTTCCAAATTTTAGGATTCGCGGTCAAATTCGACTGATGCTAGATTTCTCTTCGAGATTCTATCAAAATCTTGAATACAATTACGAATTGAATTTCTCTGAAATGCTTTCCTTTTCTTTCCCTGAAATTTTTATCCAAACCAGCACAGAGATCCGATTGTATTTGGTACAAGTAACTTTCAGAAAAATTTGTTCACATGAATAATTCAAGACTCTCACGTAACTGGATATCAATTCAAGCTGAATTTAGTTAAGCCAACTTTTGTTTGCACAGCCGCTTCTGCTCTGAACTTGTATGACTACAGAAATTCCGGGAATCGAGCAACTTATCAAATAAAAATTACACAGAAGCTGGTTTTGAAATCTCCGGTATCATGACGATTTTAATACAATAGAATTCGGATACAGGATCAGTGGAATGCCGACACAATATTACCACTCTGATTCTCTTTCCGAGTACTGACAAAAATTTTCTGATTCTGATTCTTTGTATTTGATATTTGTCCCGAAATTTTTGCTAAATTCTCGAAGTTCTCTGGAATTTTTCACTAGAGTCCGGGAAAATCATTCGTTCCCTATCAAAATTCTCTAAATTCCGGAATTTACTGAAATTTTCCTTATCGATCCTTGATTCATAAGAGAAAGACTAGGATTTATCTGATTCTAGTCTCCGTTTCCTCGGTTCTACATAAAAGTTACCTGAAATTTTTTTGACTCGACAGATATCTGGCTTGATTCCTGGCCTTGGGTAGGGTTTTCTTGAGGATTCAGTATACGTCCGGCGAGGCCGAGGTTATCCCTCCGGGTTGGCCTCCAAAATTTACTCCTGTGACGGCCCTAAGGGCGTGACGGAATGCAGCGCGCGTTGCTTATGGAAAGAATGCGAGTCTCGGGCTCGCTTAACCTGACGACGCTCGCCGGAGCGTAACACGAACTTCCTTCCGGGGAAGTTATCCTGATCTGAGGGATCCCTCGAGCACTTCCCTGAGGACGTACTCCAGCGATCACCTGGAGGACAGAGAGCGGTCCACCCCAGGAACTGGGGTCATCTACTCTCTGCCCACCTTCGCCCGAGTGGAGAGTGCTAATCTCTCCACCGGGGAACTGCCTAAGGCCCTACCCCCCGAGTCGCAAGGCTAGTCCTCCGTCGCTCGGGTCCCTATGTGGACCTCGAATTGCACGACGGCTAACTCGGGCCACGGAAAAGGTCACGGGTCATCGGGATAAGGATGGATAACGGACAAGATTCTGGGATATTAGGGACGAATTTTATATAGAATATATTTCTTTGAGTGTTTTGTACTCTCTGTCTTCCCCGCTCGAAGGGTCATTCGAATCCCAACGAAATCAGGAAGACCGGAGAGATTTTATTCTCTTGAGGCACTTACCCCGGGAGCAGGAGCTCCCGTGCAGAGCCGTCATATGGTGAAACCGCCCTCATCGGGAAGAGAAATTTCTCTGACCGAATAAGGGGGTTCCCAGACAAAGGGCCATTGGCAAAAAGAAAGAAAAGAAGGATTTCATTTACTACTCTTTATTGATTTTAAAATAAGACGATACATGAAATCATACTTACAAATTAGTAATTGGTGTTCCGAGACCACGAGGCGGAAATTCCTCGAGTATAGTAATCTAACTGCTGGAATAGATACGGAGGGATCCGTCTGAAGAATCCGTGAGGAAGAGGGCGAGCCCAGGAATTGGGTCACTTATATAAGGCTAATCAGCCAATCAGGAGCTGACACGAGAAGAGCGTGTGCTGCCACCCGATTGTCTATCATAGAAAAATCAGTCTATTCAAGGGTATGGAAATGATCTCGCGCAGCTGTTAACTTAGCAGCTTTCCGCCTCGTGATCCATTGTTCACCGAAGATTTATTATCTTAGAATTTCTATACCGAATATGCGAGCATTTCTCTCGTAATTGGGATAACTACTAGCTATATGGGTGTTTCTCCCCAAAAAGAAAAATTTGTAAGGCAGGACGACCGTCAGGACGTCACACATGTAATCTATCATAAGATAAGTGTGCCTAATTTGCCCCCACCACTTTTGTTTTGCTGGCCATTCTGATTCATCTCTATATTTTCCAACGTACCTTAGCTTTATTCAAAGCTTGTTCTAAGACCTTCAAAATAAGCTGAAGTACGTTTAGTTTCAACAAACTGGAGCCGAGATATCTTAATTTTTGCAAAAGAAGATTTTTTGCGAGTTTTCAACGGTGTGTTTCTTATATGCCCCCACGTGGAAAAGAGGCCTATTTCCACGAGATTGTACGGGTTTTTCGTATAATAAGGATATTTCGGCTCTCAGACCTCCAAACAAGACGTACTTTAGCTCATTTTGTAGCCTTTTTTACCCCCTTTCGAATTTTTTGAGTGAAATTGAGGTATTTGAATGAAGTGAAGAACGCCGCAGTTTAGAAAAAGAATATGGGGGAAAATTCGGGAAAATGCACTTTTTCTAGTGATATGGGCGTAGAATCGGCTTAAAATCGAATTTTGCAATTCTGCAAAATGCATTCTAAAAATGGGACAAAGACGAAGAAAATGAGTTAAAGTATGTTAGAATTGATCACTTCATTTTTGTTTAGCATTTAGTGACCAACAAAAAAGAAGTCAAACATACCGAAAACCATTTTTTTGTTGTAAAAAATGCGCGGGTCATTGAGGATCGGTCCAGAACGTTTATTTTTTCATATTCTAACGTAACGAATATGAAAAAAAAAATATGTGGCGAGGTCTGCGGATGCATACATTTGAAAACTTGAGTGGGGCAAATTAGGCAATGGGGGCAAATTAGGCACAGTTACCTTGTACAGGGTGTCCGAAAAGTAAGTACCCCCCCCCCCATTTTGCTTTCTCTAAAGAGAAAGCTTTATTTTCACCCCAACGAAAATTTGATCAAATTTTCCATACTAAAACCAACATATTCTTCAACAAAATTCCTTTCATCTATAAAAGCCTTAGACCATTCTCTTCCTCTCGCCAAAATCTATCAATTGTAGGTAACACTTTTCCTCCTAATGGCCTCCCAAGTCTGCCAAAGACTCATCTTTCCAACCCTTTTTCCGTGTTTGTGTGCGTGCGCGCGCGCGCGCGTGTGTGTGTGTGTGTGTGTGTGTGTGTGTGTGTATGTATCTTGTTTTATACCGGACACGCTTTCTCTTTTACTATTCACCTTATCAACTTTTGGCTTTCTACAAGTTGTACAGAATCCAATTCCTGAGAGCCCAGTGATTTGGCACCTTTCGGCTCCCAGTCAAATTTGATCCATGGGCTTTGTCAACCACAAGTGCTCAAATTTCGATTTTTAATACATAAATATCTTTTCCTCACACACTCTCACAACAAATTGAGTCACCTACACTATGATTTATTGAGAGCTATCGATTGGTTGATACCGAAATTTCATTTAATCTTTACAGATCTCAAATTTTCAGAAAAATCAAAATTTTGACCAAAAATTTCTTTTTGAGCCTTTTTAAACCTACTGCATTCAAATTCTGTCTCAACCAAATAATAGATATCATCGAAAAAACCTCAGAGTAGATGGCTCAAATCCTTCTGAAAAGCTTCTTCCAAAAAATGATTCAGAGAATAATGGAAAATTTTCCTCAATATTCAATTTTTCCTCCTACCTTTCTTTACGACTCATTCATCTCAATCTTAATGACCTAATCTATGATTTTTTCTGCGAGATCTATCGATTGGTCAATACCGAAATTTCATTTAATCTTTACAGATCTCAAATTTTCAAAAAAATCAAAATTTTCATCAAAAATTTCTTTTTGAGCCTTTTTAAACCTACTGCATCCAAATTCTGTCTCAACCAAATAATAGATATCATCGAAAATACCTCAGAGTAGATGGCTCAAATCCTTCTAAAAAGCTTCCTCCAAAAAATAATTCAAAAAATGACGGAAAAATTTCCTCAAGATTCAATTTTTCCTCCAACCTTCCTTTATGACTCAATCATCTCAATGACCTAAACTATGATTTTTTCTGCGATATCTATCGATTGGTTAATACCAAAATTTCATTTAATCTTTACAGATCTCAAATTTTCAAAAAAATCAAAATTTTCACCAAAAGTTTCTCTTTGAGTCTTTTTAAACCTACTGCGTCCAAATTCTGTCTCAACCAAATAATAGATATCATCGAAAAAAACCTCAGACTAGATGGCTCACATCCTTCTACAAAGCTTCCTTCAAAAAATAATTCAAAAAATAATGGAAAATTTTTCTTAATATTCAATTTTCCCTCCTACCTCCCTTCATGACTCATTCATCTCAATCTTAATGACTCGAACTATAATTTTTTCTGCATGATGCTATCGATTCATTAATACCGAAATTTCATTTAATCTTTACAGATCTCAAATTTTCAAAAAAATCAAAATTTTCACCAAAAATTTCTTTTTTAGCCTTTTTAAACCCAATCCATCCAAATTATGTCTCAACCAAATAATAGATATCATCAAAAAAACCTCAGGCTAGATGTCTCAAATCCTTTCAAAGAGCTCCCTCTAAATGATAACTCAAAAAATAATGGGAAATTTTTCTTAATATTCATCTATAGCACTCTAACCTAAAAATCGCAACTTTGTACATGATTTTTTGATTCTCGTGTCATAAAATATCATATGAAACTGCGTGCAGATGGGTAGTGTCATAATATGCTATTTTCCCTCCTGCCCCCAATTACGACCCATTCATCTCAATTTTAATTACCTAAACTATGATTTTTTCTTTATAACCTATTGATTGGTTGATACCGAAATTTTATTCCATGTCTACAGATGTCAAATTTTTGAAAGAATCACATTGCAGGGATTCAGAAGTGATGAGAAGTCATCTACTAAAAATTATAAAATCAGGAGTAATAGAAGAATGTCCAAAGGAGATTTCCTTAGAATGAGATTTTGCTTTGATGTAAAGTTCATCAAGTGATCGATGATATTGATAATTTTGAATTGGTATTGTTATTGTGAGAATGTAGAATTTTTTAACGAATATCTGGTTTGTGAGATTTATATTGATATTAATAAAGATATATGAAAAGTATAATATAGTTTCAATTATGACGTGAAAAGGAATATCACGTTTTATTTTTCATACAATTTTACGATGGTGATGGTCTGGTGATTCTAATTATCATCATATGACGCTTGGAGAAAGCTTTCTGCTAATCACTTTTAGCAGCGTATTTTCAGAAATGGTTGGGAATCGGGAAAAACCCCGGAACACCTGTCCCCTTATTTTGAAGAGGACATCCGATGGTGGCCTTGTTTTTACCTTGAAGGTCATTTTCAAGGTCATTTAAAGGTCAACTCGATTTTTTCGAATAGAAACACCTAATTCTAACCTCAAATTCTGAAAAAACATAGAAAGTGATGAAACTTTTGTTCGAAATTTTTTTTTGACACGACTCGACCTTGGCGAGATAAATAAAGGTCAGCACGGGTTGACGGTAAGCGCTGTAGGCGCTTCCGATGAAGCCTGTAGCTCCAAGAGTGAGCGCTTCATCGGAAATTTTTCCGACCGAAGGTGTTCATGATCACAGCAAAAATGAGTTTATATCCTTGTTCTCGACCTTGAAGGTGAAAATGACCTCCAAGGTCGAAGACAAGGACATTAGGTCTTTTCTACTGTGATCACGAACAACTTTTATCCCACACATTTTTCGATAAAATGCTCACTTTTTCGAGTTACAGCGGTCACCGTCAACCCGCGCTGACCTTTATTTATCTCGCCAAAGTCGAGTCGGGTCAAATAGAGTTTCGAACAAAAGTTTCATCACCTTTCATGTTTTTTTCAGAATCTGAGGTTAAAATTAGGTGCTTTTATTAGAAAAAATCGAGTTGACCTTCAACTGACCTTGAAAACGACCTCCAAGGTCGGTAACAAGGTCATTAGCTCTTTTTTACTGTGATCATGAACAACTTTTATCCCAAACATTTTTAGATAAAATGCTCACTCTTGGAGCGACAGCGGTTACCGTTAACCCGTGCTGACCTCCATTTATCTCGCCAAGGTCAAGTCGGGTCAAAAAAAGTTTCAAACAAAAGTTTCATCATTCTTCATATTCTTCCAGAATTCGAGGTCAGGAGTAGGTGTTCCATTTAAAAAAAAAACCAGTTGACCTTTAAATGACCTGGAAAATGACCTCCAAGGTAAAAAACAAGGCCACCATCGGATGTCCTCCTCACAATAAGGGGACACGTGTTCCGGGGGGTTTCCCGATTCCCAACCATTTCTGGAAAAAATGGGGGGGGGGGTACTTACTTTCCGGACACCCTGTATGTATGCTGAAAAAGTTTTCAGAGTTCTCAAAGAGTTTTCTTACTACGTCATAATAGACCGCATGACTTCAGATGTAAATCGTAAGCTTTTTTTATGGTTGATATTTGATCTCTGTACGTGAATAAAGCTCGGATGCACTGTCATGAGAAATAGGCGAAAATTAGTGCACTTATCGTAACAATGACGATTGCTGGGCATTGAGGTGTACGATGCACTCCTATTACGAAATGAAAATTCCAATATCCGCTTCAATCCAGAGAAGGCGAGCAGGACTGATCGGTGAACTTTGCTACCCATGGCACAGCCAAGCGTGGATGATTATTGCTGTGAACTTACCGATACCATTTGATTCTGATTGATACAATGGATTGTCATCCCTTTCTGAAGCTTGTTACAATTTGAATTGAATCCATCTATTCTGACAATCGAGCTGATTTTTGAGGTTCAGTAAACTGGATCAGAAGCGCTATTTACGATATTTCGCGACAAGGATTGATGGAAACAGTGGAAAAATCTGCAAGGAATCGGAAAATTTCTTGGACATTGTTGAATCATTTTGGCAAAAGAATTAAGTCTCAAGGGGCCGTTCACAAAAGACGGCCGCAGGTTTTTGATGGATTCTGACTCCCCCCCCCTTGTCACACCGTGTCACATATCATTCGACCCCCCCCCCCCCCACTAAAAAGATGTCACAAATTTCATGACCCTCCCCCCTTTCTGGTAGAAATTTTGATTTGAAATAATTTCTGGGTATTCAAACGCTTGTACACTAACAATTCACGAGATACATGATCTTGAAGATAAAACTGATAGTTTAATAATTTCCACAGGGCACCTATATATGTATAACATATATCTTTCGAAGAGAAGACAAAAAGGCATATTTGATCTACAATGCTTAATTAGCTATGATAAAATTCAGTTCTCGTCAACTCATTTATAAAATTAAAAACATACATATAGAGATGAAATAATTGGAATTGAATAATCTTCGATCTCTGTGATGCACATATTTTCGGTTAAGACATTTGTTCTTCAATGTTTTAATTGTGACGTACGCGCCAGATTTGAAATATTTCAACTGGTGAACGATATCAAAACTTAAACGAGAATCGACAACAATCTTAAAATATGAATAACTCTCATAGGACGTCAAAATGCATCACCCCCCCCCTCCCACGCCCGAAAGGCTCACATTTGCGATACCCCCCCCCCTCAAGTGTGGACGTCTTTTGCGAACGGCCCTCAATTGTTGACCATCTTCGAGAAAAAAGATAAAAATTGAAAAATGTTCAACCGATGTTCAACTCCCGAGTTCTGCCATTTTTCACTGTTTTGACACTAATATTTGTTATTTGACCATCACAAAGTAGTTGCGAGTGCCGGAAGTCATTTCTAATGTCAGCGGGTTAAACTTCAAGTAAGGATTTTCAGGGGGGCGGGGGTCAATTTCTTAAGCTGCATATACTTGTCATATATGGGGGAAGGGGGATGTCTCAAATCATGAACTTTCTCATTACATAGTTTATGGATGAGTTCGGAGCTCGTTTCCGTGGCCCTTCGATGATACCTTTCATCAGAGTTTAGGGCGCACATGAGTTACGATGAGTAGACATTGTTTCATTGAGGTAGGCACGAAATAATGTAAAATACCTTCCCGTCAAAATGTAGTTATCAATTGATATTCAATTTCAATAAATGATTAGCAATCGCATGACAAACTGAAAGTATAAAAAATGGCTAGATCTTGTCAATTGACTAAAAACTCAAGTGCATGGCCACATCTTTGATAGATTACCACTCATCCCTGAAAATCGCCTTATATCTATGAGCAATTTTAAAATCTCGGGTTTCATAAACCGCACATGTACAACTTTCCTTAAAAATATGATTTGAACAAATTGAATGACTTGAGTATGAAAATGCGGCAAACCTTGCTTCTCGGATAATTAATGAAGTATCAGTCTTGGAAGCCAGGGAATATAAATGAGACGTATTGAAAAAAAATCTGAGCAGGAAGGGCAAAGCAAGAGGAAGCAGGAAGAAAGAGAGATGCATCAGACGAATGACGGGAGGAAGAACCGACAAGAGAGATGAGATTCAAATGAAAGACGTCCGTACAGACCGGTATATATGGGAGGGGTCCTCCATCCATCCAAAAGGGCCGATCTCAGAGAGCAGTATTATAGAGCAGCTGCTGTAAGTATCGAGTTCGGAAGCGGGTGGCAGGTTCTATTACACGTGCAGGGGAGGAGGAGGAGAGAGCCGATCTTTGAAGACTCAGGACTCTCGGAAGTCCCAAGTACCCAGCGTCTGCGTTTGGATCAGGCCTGTCGACGACTTTGCTTTCGCAGTTGCTACTGAAATGATACTTTCACGGTTACAAGTGCGCGAGATCGAGCATGCCAATTTTATTTCTGTTTCTTATATATGTGGGGACCGGGATCGGATAGGAGCTTGCGAAATGACAAAACACTTTGATAAGACAGTGGTTTATTGATAAACCTCAGGCACTCGGACTCTCACTCAAGCACTCGCTAGGGGACGAGCTGCATAAGACGTATGCTACTTGAGGGACGGAGAAATCACGCGTGCGGTATATGTTTACCCAGACGGGGCTACATATAGACTGACTGCCGGGCTGCGGCATAACGGCCGCATGCCCTGTGCCCTCCAACCCGCGGCATGAACGCACGCCTCTCGAGTAGAAGAGACACACATGCTTACACACACATTCACGCGCTCTCGCTCACTCGTACTCCTACAATCGGCCGTCCTGGCGCTCGAACGCCCTCGGTCGACATCTGAAATTTTATTCATATTCCTCATCATTACATATTCTTATCAATTCCTAAGAATATCCAGGGATTCAGGTTAACATATGAGGATGTCTGCACTCAAATACATCCTTGGGTTCATACATCAAGATCATTCTTCTGTTCTCATAACCCAAACGGCGAGCTTACAAACTTACACCACTCGCAACATACAGCACTTACAGCACAGCGGCGTTACAGCCCACAATTTCACTAGCACTGATCAGCAGCGTTAGCCCTCTTCATCGGGCTCCGGCTCGGAATCTGCATCAGATGTAAGATCTCTCGGATCTTCTTCGCGGTCGTCTGGAAATTCGCGACACGGCTCCATGCTATCAGCCGATGACGTAGTGCGTGCTGGACCCTCGCTGGGGCCAACTTCTTCGATAGCGTACACTCCATGAGAATCGGACTGAGAATCGAACCGCATGACCTTCGACGGTCGTCGGGCACTATATAGTTCTTCATACGTGAGCAGGGCATCTCTGAATTTGCTCCAACCCTTAGCATTAACCATCTCCTGCTTGTGCAGAGGATCCCCGCCCAGTCCGACCACAATATAGTGACGGGTCTGATCCTCGTGAGCGTTGGCAGCTTTTCCTAGCCTCATGGCTCTGTTGAGGTATTCGATGGACTTTTCATCGGGTTTTTTCGTCAACTCCTTGAGCTCCTTGTAAGCCACCATCGGATTCGCTGACCTTCCGAACCATTCAACCAAATCGTGGCTGAGCTCCTCCCAAGACTCGTACGGTGTCTGTGAATGCAACCATTCGGCCGCCGCGCCCTCTATAGCCGTTTTGGCCGCAGTGAGCTTTTCATGCTCATTCCATGCTCCAATCCGAGCCACTTGGTTGAAGTCCGCAACCCAAGTTGAGACTGGCATCTCCTTATTTACTCCGGAAAACTTGGGGAGAGCCTTAACCTCCTCGCGATATGTAACTCGGCTTCCTTGAGACCGGAAACTCGATCGCCCTTCACCACCAGTGAGCGCGTTCAATGCAGCTGTGCTTGCTTGCAACGCTGCATACAGGGTGGCCGCCACGTCCGAGCCGATCAGACCTGAGTCCACGGTCCGATGCTCAGAATCCTGAGACGACTCCGAAGATCTCGGCGCCGCCTGTGCGGAAGTCTCGGGCAGAGTTACGTTTTGAGGTAAACTGGCGTTTTGAGGTGAACTGGGCGACCCCGTCGGAACCCGATTGCCGGAATCTTGTCGAAACGCGGCTTGTTGGTCCCTGATTAGCGCTAGCAACTCATCATTTTGCGTACGCAGAGTTTCATTCTCCGCGCGCAAGGTGTTAAGCTGCTCGCCTAGCAAACGACTCGTTTCTACACGATTTTCATTGGCTGCTGTCCATCGCGCATTCAACGCTGCAATCTCGCGGGCCCGTACCTCATTGTCTCGAGCGCGCGCCTCTTCCAACTCTACAAGTCGGCGTCGTAGCTCTTCTGCTGCAAGCATAGGTACAGCTGGTCGAGGTGCAGCTTCGCCCAAAACCGAGAATTCAGCTGGCTCCACCATAAGCTGAGCCCTAATGCGAGTCGGCGCGCCCGACCGCGAAGCAGACGATCTTCCATTGGAACTTGAATATGCCCGTGGGCTTTTAGCACGCGAGCGCGTATTCATCTCTTGATGCAATAGTAACGCTCACTCTCTCGCAGCCGACACGCTGCCTATAGCTATAGCTGCTCGCTGCTGCTGCGCGCCGCAGTGGCTCAGTTCCGCAGGCCTACGAATGAGGAGAGAGAGAGAGACGTGGAAAGCGTGGAAACTCGGTACATGAGTCCCACTGTCTCTGCTGGCTGCTCGTTCTCCCCTTCACACACAGCTGCACGTGCTATTTTTAACACCGCCCGCGTGGACCCTCAGCGCTTTCCCTTGTACAAACTATGTCTCCTTACAAGTGGAAGCTAGCAGGGTCTCGCGCGCTTTCTTATGTGATGAAAACTTACAGTTTTGACTCGCGCGCTTGGCGTCTTTCTGTACCCAGTGATCGTTGTGGATTCAGCTCCTGGTGGGCTATACGGCTCACTCAGAATACACGAGGTGCAGAAAACAGGACCAATGCTCGGTGCCTTGTGCTTTATACTCCTCACGGCGTCACCCGCGATGAGCTGTCCTCCAGGACACGGCGCTGGGCTGGCCAAGCCCGACGCAGCACTCTTCGGACGTGTATCCTCGCGGTCTCGGCCGCGTTGAGGATCACATCGGCACTTAGCCCCGTGTTCACCACAGATCACTGTTACGGGCACAAGTTCGCAAGCACACGTTGCAAGTTCACCAAGTCACCACGTAAGCACCACTAACTCTTTTCTTTGTTCACGGCTCGATCTGCGTCTTTTGCTCCTATCCCGGACGAGCCCCCAAATGTGGGGACCGGGATCGGATAGGAGCTTGCGAAATGACAAAACACTTTGATAAGACAGTGGTTTATTGATAAACCTCAGGCACTCGGACTCTCACTCAAGCACTCGCTAGGGGACGAGCTGCATAAGACGTATGCTACTTGAGGGACGGAGAAATCACGCGTGCGGTATATGTTTACCCAGACGGGGCTACATATAGACTGACTGCCGGGCTGCGGCATAACGGCCGCATGCCCTGTGCCCTCCAACCCGCGGCATGAACGCACGCCTCTCGAGTAGAAGAGACACACATGCTTACACACACATTCACGCGCTCTCGCTCACTCGTACTCCTACATATACCCCTGTGTAAGTTTTTATACATCCTTGGAAAAAATGATGAAACGATCTGCTATGAGATAAGCCATCAAAGTTTGCAGGTCGTGCTTGGCCGATTGCGTGGTATGAGGCGGTGAAGAAGCTTCTCCGTATTATAGTCGACTGGTCACGGACAAGTTCACAATGATAACTGGTTCTCAAGATTTGGCAAGGGTTAGGGATATGACCAGGTAGATTTGGAACAGGAAAAGATATCAAATTTCCATTTCGGAAATGAAATTGCCCGGTCAGAAAATTTGCTACTGATTCACCTTATCTTATTGACTGAAAAAACTTTCTTCGCAGATAAAATCAGTTTTAGCTGAAAGGGGCATCATTTTATTAGTGTAGAATTTTCGGACCGAACCAACGGCTAATACTTGATGAGCAGAGTGGCCTTTGAATATCGAATATGAGTTCCAACCCCATGCTTAATGACGTGTGACTCGTATCTATGCAGGTTACGAATATTATTTCCCTGAAAAAGAGAACTGCTTCATGACTTCGCATTATGACTTCGAGCAGTAAAAAATGTCGGGTTATCTAAACTGCCTGTAGCTCTGCCGAATAGCTTTTTGCGAATGAAAAATCGGCAAGCTTACATTGTGAGAATTATCATTCAGACCAGTCTTACTTGTCATCCAAAGACTGAAGTAAGAAAACAAAATCACCTCTAAAACTTTAATCGTAAAACGTTACCACGATACATTAAGTTTTTTCTACCATATTAGTTATGCTGTCCTGTGATTTCTGCGGTGGAATATCATTATTTTGTTCTCTTCCATTTTCAACTTACACATTCCGAATCATGATTTTCCTAAAATTCTATAGAATTTGTATCCTGCCCAGGATGAACCTCATAATTTGCCATTTCCGATGCCCTCACAGCAATATCATTGATACCTCAATCCACGCCGATTTCTCGAGATTATGGAAAAACTTTAAAAAATATCCCCAACCTTTTATCAGACTGATATTTCATAACAACCCAGCATCAAGACAGGAAATGCTATAAAGGAAACTCAACATATTTAAAGTCAAGATCGCCCACTGCCACGAACCGCTATGATATAGGTAGCGAGATTTCAAAGGCAAGTTTGCATCTAACAGAGGAAGCATAAAATACGCTTGGAGTATACTTGAAGAGAATTCTTGAAACCAAGAATATATTTCCGTTTCAGGGTTGACCGTAAACTTGGAAGATATGCGAAATCAGCAATGCCGATTCTTTTTTGTCGAACTGAGAAAAAATACTCACACCTGTGCAGAATAATTTCCCTCATAAAATATAAGTTAAACTAATCGTAACTTGCATTTGCCAAACAATTATAATAAAATAAAATAGTACTTATTCAACCATTGATTCTTATTCCAACGTAGTCGAGGCTACGTGCATCACAGACAATTTACCATCAAGATAATACTAGGCCATTCTTCAGAGTCAAAGACCCCAGAGATGTCACTCATTACATATATGAAAAAACTGACAATCCGAACCATCTCGTTGTATCCATCAGGTTGTGTACTATAGAGGTAGAAAGAAGGTCGGCATATGTTGAGAAAACCTCTGTCAGCATAAGCGAAAGGCACAAAACGATGCGACCATCAACACTCATCATGTTGCTTTCAGAAAAGTGATCTAGGTCAGGAAGTTTCAAATAATTTTGAAACCGAGGCTACCACACTTATTGTCGGCTGATGATGAATGGAAACTGCATGAAAATTTGAAGGAAAGTTGGCCGAATCATAGTATATGGTATAATAATTGAATCTTGACGACCATTTCCTCAACTTTTTTCTTCGCTGACATTGCGGATGTCAAAAAAGTAAGCACAGACCATTTAATGGATAGAAAAACAGTTCACAGTAACTCTCATGTCAATCTCCACGGACAATTGTACCCAGACATCGATTCAGTTACAGTTGGCAAAAAAACAATGGGCCAGTTTCGCCTCTGGAGGGTCCATTCGCTTGTCTCACAGTATTTCTCAGTGTACAATACATTCGCGAGTCCGTTCCAAATCCCACCATGAATGTGAACCTCGTTATACAGAATTCCCTTTGCGCTCGATTTAGAAAAGTATTGAGTAACTTCAAATACGAGACTTCAAGCCAACATGCAAGTACACAGCCCGCACGACAATGCAAATGAATAACGCACCGTGAGTGTGAGCGTGACTTCCATAAAATTGTATAAATTTAGCCAAAAATCAACAACCAGCAGCACACAGGCATTGTATTCATTTAAGCTTATCGTGACGCAGTCCACGCACTTTCTGCAATTTCCTCACCCACTATGAAAATAGCACTCTCACACGGAATATCGTATTTTACGCCATCCATAGGGGACGAACCCATGCAAACCATATGATATATATTGAGCCTTCCATATAAGAGTCCCGATTTCCGTGGCTCAAACAATGCACTGTTTATATTCCGTGCGAAAATTGTATTATATGGGGGATTGCTCCCGTTACTGGGACTTGCGGTATCGTGAGTAAATTGAACTCGGTCGTGACTTTTTCGATTTGATTCACTCCTCCACGATGCTACCGGAAAGATGCAAACGATTTTGAATAGGGCAAAAGTAAGGTGAACAGATGATAGTCACGGAAACCGGAAATGGTTCGTCCATCTGCTTGTAAATAGCGCCTCGAGTGAATCGTTGTTACACCGGAAATCCTCCAGTAGCTATACTAGCTGACTATGATATTCTTCAAGAGAAATTTTTTGTGCTGGTGCACGAATTGAACTTAGATGTGGGTGCTCATGTGAGTGAATTTTGTGGGAGGCCTGTATGGTATACGGGCGCAAGAGGAAGTTGATCAAAATTCTATTGTTGGCGCTCACTAATCGAGCTCATTTGATGTGTCGCGTGCGTGAGTTTTCTCCGATATCACGTGTGGCCTTGAACCGATATATACTTCATACGAAATTTCTGCTGCGGACTTGATAGCTCCCGAACCGCTAATGATAGTAGTGAGTAGCGGAAAAAGTGATATCTCGAGTGGTGTAGGGAGACCAATTTTGATATTTTTGTTGCCGGTTATGATAAAAGATGATACCATGAGTAGAGTTTGAATTTCCTGAAATATGATTAATCATCGATTGTACATACGTCAATTTTAGTTGTTTTTGATTCAGAAAATGAATCATTATTGAAATCATGGGTGTGGGCAGTTTAGACGGTGATCGAAGTGGAATGTCGAAATGTTGATATGAGAATTCTAAGGAAATGTGCGTGAGATTATGAGAAAATATTGCATTCTTTATTGGGAAACTTGAACGAGCTAATTCTAGGTTGAGAGCAGCACTTTGATGGCTTCGATATGCTTATTTCAACGGAATTTTGTGCGTGGATGCCTCCTTATCCAGTGTTTTGCTTTGCAAAATATATTACAAAATGCGTCAACCTGATGTGGTTTTTCGAATTATGTAAATAATAACGCATAATAAATGTCGAGTAGACCAAGTATTAATAAGAAAATGGGGGAATTATTAAATGGAAATTCATCCAAAAAGATAAAAAATTTTAGACACGTGTACGGCATCTATTTTCCTATCTGTCAGAAAATAGACAAGAGAAACAAATCGTCTATTAAATATCTCGTGTGACCTTGGTTCAAATTCAAAATTCTATTTCATCACGCTTCAGTCGTATCACCGTATATTTGAAAGCATCAAATTATTTAATTATAGAGAAGAGCACCGCATCAGGCAACACTAAAATTAATCAACATTCCAGATCTCATTGGTGGCGTCAGTAAAAAATTTGACGTGCATTTTACATTAGGCTATATATAATTACACTCTCCGAAGAAATGGTAGCTCACCGCTAACTGGTAGAAAAGTACCGCCGTTAAATTTAGATAAATTTGATGTATGATGGATCAATTTCGCGAGATTTTCGAGGAGATTTTGAAATTTGATACTTGCTTCGATTGAGAACCCACTCGAAAAGATTGTTCCTAATGGTAAATCGTGTTAATCGATGATCCATGCGATATTGATCCCTGAATCGGTTCGTTATCCGGGTCAACAAATCGTACATTAGTCAAAAAATAATCATTCTCTTACTCTCGTAACCCTATGCAAGGGTTGGAGAAGACAATTCCTTTTCAGCTCAAGGTTCGTTCGCTTTGTCTGCTTTAGATCGCTCTTCGCACCCAATCAGTTTGTTCCCGGTCCGTGCGGCGTCCATTAGCATATTGTATAGTGGCAGCCCGTCCCTATAAGCTTGCCGAACGATCGGGTCGATTTTATAACTCAACACACCTCACTAGCCAAGCAAATCGCTCACACCTTATTCAAGCTCTCTTCAATTCTTTGCATCCTTACATTTTTCGTCGATAAACGGCTAATAGTTCCATCTGATATACAGGGTGTCCAAAAAGTACCCCCCCTCTAAATGCGCTGAATCGCTTGTCGATATCTTGTCCCGTTTCACAATTCGTTTAGCACAAGTATCATTGAATTCTCAGTAGTTCAGAGCGATAGCTGTTTTTACGAGTGTTTTTATGTGGAAAATTCAGTGCTCTTTCATCAAAAAAAAAAAAAATCAAAAGTCAAACCAATATGTTCACCAGCTGGGCAAAAAAATCTTCTGGGGTCCCGACGGTCGGTTTTTAATCACGTTTTACGATATGAAATCCGTAAAAAAATCATGCGCAGAAGATCAGGACATCATATTTTACCGATCATTTATTTTACGTGAAATTACTCATCTGTCATTCCTTAGATTATTCCCATTACCTCAATTACACGAGCTCAAACTCACGAATCTACCGCAAAATGTTGAAAAGTGCAAGTTCTAACATGAAAAGGCTGCACGCGATACGCCGTTTGACCAAATGGCTGGGGTACGGTAGCCCTTTCACCAAAAGGCTGGTTTTAGCCCGCCCGATTGTAGAATCAATCGTTTTCAAATGAAAAGGCTGCAACATATATACGTTCAGACGGCCACGAGAAACTGTCGACGGGTTCATATCTCAATGAATTCCTCAGAGTGAGTGAGAAGTCCTCAATAAAAACTATGAATCCTTTTGTTGCAGAGAAATGAGCAAAGAGCTTGAGGTATTCCTACGACTCAAACTTCTGAGGAAAATTCGATAAGTGATAGACCTTTCCTAGTTTTCGCGGATCAAATCAAAAGGCGCGGCAGCGCCTTGCTGGCGAGTATATGAAAGAGAAGAACATGTGAGAAAGAGAGAGAGAGAGCGCGCGCAAGGCTGCCGTGCCTTATATACGCTGAGTTGGGCCGTTTTAACCTCACCTATTTTTTCAAACTTACTTATTTCATGCTTTTCTGGGTTCAGGAGGGTTTCATTCCCTCTGAACCCGTTATTTCGGTCCTCAACAAGGATATTGGCAACTCATTTCGCCGCTGACAGCGTTTAGTGCCAAAATATCTTACTCACTAATTTCGACCCTTCCGAATTTTTTCGCGTCAAGATTTCAGCCGCGTCAAGACACTCGAAGTCGAACACGATCGATTGTTGGGGTCGACCACGCGGGACGATCGACCGCGAGAACACGGGTGATGTTTTGATGATTTTGATGCAGCCGCATGTGTAGCAGACGGCGTTATTCCGCTCCAGCAGTAACATGTTGTAGCAGTAACATGTTGTAGCAGTAACATGTAACTTTTTTTACTATTTTGATTATATTATGTAGAGATAATAGCAGAGATTGAAAGCCAATCGTAGCACCGCCTGCAGCGAGCTTGTAGAAATCAGCTCTCATTGTTGAGGGAATAAGAGCCACTTATTGTTGTGGGTTTTCTTGTCTGGAGTGATATAAGAATAATAGGCCAAAGGCCAAAATGTGTGTCATTCTCGCTGTTGTGCAGTGTCAAGAATTGATCTCCAAAAATATTTGGAGAATTTAGGATTTGATCGTGAGGAAAAATGAGTGCCAGTGTCAATCTACATTTCAGCAGTGTTTTCAGCAGTGTATTGACTTTCAGTTTCCTCAATACTTCAGACAGACCCAACTCTGAAGCTATAAATTGTGCATTTCAAAGAAAAGTTGATAAACCACTCTAGTTGAAGAAGAGTGCGACCAATAGAATATCCTTCGTGTTGCTTTTTGTAGACCTGTCAATGTCCAACGCATTAAGAGGGATCGTCTCTCACATTTAGATGTTGTAAGACAGGTCAGTCAATTGACGACTGTCCAAGAACAGTTTTTGTGATATATAAGCACTGATATTTGGTGTTGCTCTGGTTATTACTTTTGAATATGATATGTCCATTGCGTAATACTCTAACCCAAAAGTCTCAGCTAGACTCTTACTCTCATATGGTATATGGATTTTACTTTCTTGGCACTAAATTCTGAATAGGATAAGAAAGTTGCACAGGGTTCACTTGTTTCATCAAGAGTATTATGAAGAAAGAAAGGCACTTTTACGCTCTTGGTGGGAAGTGGTAAGTTCAAATTGAAAAAGTTATTACTTGAGTTGTCAATCACTAAACAAACTGGATCCGTACATCATCTATCTGGAAGTATGTTGAGGATCATTCAAACACATAACACATAATGCTACTGAACCTTCATGTCCCTCAGAATGAGTTTGCATGGATTGATCCAACTTCTTGATGTGTTATGAATTACCAATGTGCTACATGGAATTTGTTTCAGTTTTTGGTCCTTAGAAAATTTTGGACAACAGATTTAGTGTCATAGTTCTATGTTTCATTTATCAATTAGTTATTAGTTATTCACTTTGATATTTAGCATGCTCTCTTGCTGAGGAGTGGATGTGGTTCATCATTTGGGGAATTTTCACGATCTAAAAGTTCCTCGTGATCCAAAAATTTTCTCTTGCAAGCACCATCACAAGTGGGTTAGGAGTCTTCGCATCAACTTAAGTCAATTCCATGAACTTATTTCAAGAGTCTTGCTATCAAAAATACAAAGTTGTCCTTCTCCAGATTTTTCTTTGTTCATGATCAAAAAATGTTCATCTTGGAATGAAGCACTCTAGTGTTAATTAGGAGAATGATTGTTACGGATGAGATACATAGAATTTTTTTTTTGTTTTCTTACATCCTACTATTTACAGCATGTTCTTCAATCTCAGAATATTTAGTCATTACCATAGCCGAGTGTTGAAATCTCCTCCCCCCCCCCCCCCCACTTCACTTTTTCCAAAAGTATAACTTGGCGAGTATGGCCATCCTTTCCCCCTATCACTTCATCTGGGATCAAAAATTGAATTTCAACTCTTGAGGGTCATGAAATCAGGGGAAACATGTCGAGTAACTATTTAGCAAAATTTAAACATGAAACAAATGGGTAGAAAATGAAAAATATTAATTTCAACTCTTGAGAGTCGTGAGATCAAGAAAAGCATGTCGAGTAATTGTTTTGCAAAATCTGAACGTGAAACGCATGGAAAAGGATTGATTACATTACGATTTGACTTTCTCGGTAATTTTGACTCAACTTGAGTTTCTCACCATCTCCTTCGTCTATGAAATGTAATGAAAATAATAATCTATTCAGACCATTGAAAAGAAAAGGAAACCAGAAAATTCAATCTAGCATTGATCGGTTTAGTTTAAAATTCAGTAGAGATGGTGAGTAACTCAAGTTGAGTCAAAATTACCGAGAAAGTCAAATCGTAATGTAATCAATCCTTTTCCATGCGTTTCACGTTCAGATTTTGCAAAACAATTACTCGACATGCTTTTCTTGATCTCACGACTCTCAAGAGTTGAAATTAATATTTTTCATTTTCTACCCATTTGTTTCATGTTTAAATTTTGCTAAATAGTTACTCGACATGTTTCCCCTGATTTCATGACCCTCAAGAGTTGAAATTCAATTTTTGATCCCAGATGAAGTGATAGGGGGAAAGGATGGCCATACTCGCCAAGTTATACTTTTGGAAAAAGTGAAGTGGGGGGGGGGGGAGGTTAATTGATTCTAGGAAACGCAAAAAGTTTCAAATTCGTTCATCAAATGGAAACCTCGATGGAAACAGCTATAGTGGTTCACCCAGGGCGAGTGACAGGAATTCAATTGCGGGGGGCAGTCCCATTGGGTGGCCCTTGCAGTTTGGGGGAAACGGTCCTATTTTGCCCATCTTAAACTTTTCGCTTTCTTGGGGGAGGGGGGGGGGGTCGCCCCTTCCCCAAATCCGCTCGTGGGTTTACCTAATTTAAGTTCTGGAATCGATGCATTAGGTTGTTTTGTCTCTTTTGACGGAAATTATCTTACACTGGTATGGTAAAATTTTCGGAATAACAGGCATGATTATTGAGGTCCGTGATCGAGGTTCATCGCGGCAGAGTAGACATAATCAATTAAATTCAAAATCTGACTTGAATGGCGTGCTTACAAGTTTAGGTGTAGTAGACTCGAATTGCATAAGGCCCTTGTATTTGGATAGAGCGATTCAGTACCTTTTTTTTTCTTTTTTTCCTCTAGACACAATATTCTTTTGATAATTATGGGGATATCAGAGAAAGAGCCGAATATGTTCAGAGGACAATTTATTTACGATACTACACAAATCTAAATCCTACAACATGATAAATCATAAAAGGGATGATAGCTCAATAATAGGCGACCACAAAAGTGAACATAAGTGTATAACTAAAATGTGAAAAGACAAACTCGTTAACTTGCTAAGAGGTATTTTTCAGATGAATATTGATATGAATGTAAAATCAGTGCCAACATGGTAAGAGTTCGATCAAGTTGTGTGTTTAATGAAGTGTGATTTATAATCACCAACTATCATCAAATCTTCAAAATCGTTGACCAATTTGTAAAAATTGAATTACATGATCACTACTATTTGCTGATGAATTTAGGTTATTTCCAAGTCTGCAATCAACTATCACAGGATTTGATTTCATCATACGAATTCTCATCTTCTTGATCCACAATGCAGTTGACGAAAAATTTGAATCAATAGTTTTCGTTTGATACGAATGTAAGAATTCTCAACAGTTTAAAATGATCGCCATCACATAAACTTATTGTTTATTTTATGAATAGTCAATCCAAGTTCCCGATTAAGATTGAGCGTTGTAAAAATCCAACCCAAAATTGCTCAGCACGTGAATATCTCTTGGCCCCAGGTAGCCCATAATTTTAAAGTAGATCGAATAAAATGTATCATAGTCCAACTTTATAATTTTTGCCAGGGTCATCGAAGCTCTACCAATATGTTTTTTTTTGTACTTCAACTGATCTAGTCGGCTACGTAATACGTTAGAAAATGTAGGAAAAGAGCGACAATGCTCATCTTTATCCTCCAATTGATCAATCAAACATTGGAGAGCTGCCTCTGAACCAAAATGGATATAATTTGTCGCGATATCATAATAAGCAAGTGAACGAGCGTATTTGAGCATTTTCATCTTAAAAAGTTCACTCCCGTACTGATCGCCTATTATCTCCAGCTTGTCATCGAGCTCGTCCGCTGCGTATACCAGCGTTACATATTGCCACATATCATTACTATCATCGGGTGAATGAATATGCCCCATCCTATCTCTCAACAAAAAGTGCTTCAAGAAAGCTTTTTCTACACATCCTGAATTTCGATCCCTGAAGGAGTGAGATTTCCAAGCTTCCAAGATTTGCTGGTAAAATACAATAGGGAGATGAGCGCCATACGTCAAAAGGAGATCAATCATCATGAATCGATTACGAGAAAATTTATCTTTTGTTTTCTCTAAGTGAAATACTAGCTCTTTCCAAATATCTGAACGATTTGGCGCTCTTGGGCTGGCTCCGCGTATCAGCAGAGCTTCAAGACTATCGTCATTACCAGCTTTAATAGTTTCGAACACTGGCGTGCGCCCCGAATTATCAACTTGATCGAGATCGAATAAAAAGTCACCATCAAGGAGATAAGCTAGAATTTCCTTATCTTCATTTTTGGCAACCTCGTGCAACGGAAATGGAATCGGGCAGCTTTTGAGATTTATCCCATAATCGTTAAAAGCTTGCAACGTGAAATGGTTACCATGCTGCAAGACCATTGTAAAATACATGGGATGTTCGGTCTTCGAGGCACCATATGTCAGCAGATGAACAATTATATTTTTATAAGCATCTTCGTCGCCTTCGAATTCGTGGTGTGATTTAATTGCAAACTCCAGTAGCCTTTGATAGTCCTTATCCCCCGTATTTACTCGAGCACCTTTTTCCAGCAAAAGAATGACAACATCGTCAAGCAGCCACAGCATCGCATCCTGGGAGATTTGAATGTATCTGATATCATAGTGGCTGTTTCATGACACTGTATGCGTGTATGCGTGGATAAATGGTTGTGGGAGGGGGCGGGGGCAGATACGATACTCGTTAAGCAATCTCGTACAATATTTAATAGCGCCAGATAGATTATTATTAAATCTTGTCCAGCCTTCAAGAATGTGATTGTTCAATAAATTATATATAGCTCTGGAGCGATCTGAACGTAATTGTCACTATGGAGGTTTTACTATAATTTTCAAAAGGATGTTCTAGTCCATAGAAATCAATATCATGTTCACTATCGCTAAAAACTGGCTAAAAATTCACATGGTATCATGTGAATGTAAGAACTACTCGAATTTATTATAGACCATCCATAGTGATAACAGCTCAGTAGAACCCAAACAGAATTTTAGTACTTACAAGAAGGAGTGAGTGCTTCGATTGGGGGTCAACATAATTGACATCGATTCCGCCTTCATTTATTATCTCCTTCGCCGATTCAGAGTCTTGGTTTGATATGACCCTATCAAGTTTAGCGTATACACGATCCTTCGGATTTTCATCAGAATCCATTTTTTCCGAAGATTGCTTCAACGGAAACAAATTCTTGAAAATCGCAGTTGTGCAGGAAAAGATCTACCTGCAAATTTGAATGAATAGGAAAGTCGGCAATCGTGAAGAAATGATTCCTGGATAATTGGATTCTGCTAATATTTTGAAAAGTATTGGTTAGAGCAACTAGAAGGTGTCCACTGAACACAATTGTGCTTATGCTTAAAAGATTTTCTTCTCATACTTAGGTTGACAGCATACAAACTGTAAATCCATTGAAAATTGTCACTTATTGTTGTGAGCTGGTGATAGTATCTTTATAATTCATAGCGCACAGGGATCTTACCGATTCAATACAGAATCTTCTATTCATCAAGCTCAAAAGTTATCGACTCTTGTGGGTATCTCCAGAACTTGTAGACTTGTTACAAGTACATGTATGAATTAATATGTCCAGAAAATATTTAGTTTACATATCACTCTCCACAAAGCGATCACTTGTCACTCAAATTTCCCAATAGATTTAATAGAACAATCAAATCATGAAAGGAGTCAATTGCAAGTTAGGCAATAATTTATGACCAATTGTTCAATGATGGAGATGTAAGATTTGTGTATAATGGGTGTGACTATGTCAATCTTTAGTGTGCCCAAGTGGTACCTCTCATTACACAACTACATACTCAATAGATATTAAACCTTCATGTCAAATTTCTGTATTTCATACGTTGAGCACTGAATGTGTTGTAATTTTAACAAACAACAATCTATCAAGGTACTGCCTCTAGCGCAAACTTTGTACTGACCTAACTTAAAACAGTTTGAACTAGATGACAATTGCAATAAATGAAACAAAGTAAAAGTTACCCCCGCTGTGGTTTCTTTTCTACCAGCTTACGGAGAACAAGCAAATCATAAAACACTCTAGATACCCATATTCGGGTCCCAATCATCTCTCTCTTTTTGTCTTGGTTTTTTCCCAGAAAGATAAGGTTGTTCCATTTTAATAGTAACTCATAGATCATTAATTTTTTCCTTTTCATCTTTTGTTGTGTTCCAGATGAAAAACATGCATTTTTTGGGATGGAAAGGAAAGCAATTTCCATGTGATATTGATTTCAAATTTAATTAGATGAGAATTTGGCAACCGCAGGGCAGAACTGCAGCACTAAGAGATCCTCTGAAGAGTCATTTAGATACAAATACACTAGTTAGGCGTGTTAGTGATACATGAAATCAAACATTGAATGATACTTTACAGCTTTGAGAGGGATTCATAGCAACACTCTGACTCAAAATGAATACAAGAAGAGAGAATCTCCAGAATACTCAAAGGAGATGTAACAAGAAGTTTCATAAAAATGTTAATGCTGTGAACTAGGGTCTTTCCTTCTTGAGCTGAGAGCAATAATGCTTGTGAACTAATTCTGTTTTATTAATGAGAAACACATGCTGATACATATGACTTTTTCAAAAAGTATGAAAGTCGGAAGGATTACTTGGGTGGATCCGGTGATGATATTCTTTCTTGGGGTACATGATCATTTTGTCTACTTATCTTTGGAATTTAAAATGTTTGGTTATTTACAATTATCTAGTGGCCCTTCAAGGAATGAATCTCTGAGATATCAGCTGTTACTTGGCAATGACAATAAATGTCATACATCGTCAGCGGTTGGTGATATAAGTTAAGAACAGTTGATACCATCTTTGATTCATTTTATTGAAACGACTCAATTATTGCAGTTATTCTCGCCAGACAATCAAAATGACGTTGAATGAAATACAATTAATATGCATGTACACTTACTAACCTGTCTATACTTTAAAAGCACAGTACGTCTTTCTCTCGCGTGGCAAAGAAAGCTCATCCAACAGTAGATCGATTACGATTTCGCTTCCGTTTATTGTTGCAAAAAATATTTCTCAACAATCTCAACTAGTAGATTACGGCCGCTATACACGCGGTGAACAATGGTGAACAACACTTGATTGACAGATCACTGATCAGCAGACTGAACTCCCGCGCAAATTTCCAGTCTGCTACCAGATATAGGGGGCTTTCTAGGGGCTCTAGCTGGACCGGGGGGAATTTGGAATCGCTTGTTACGAATTCTTAGAATTACATAATATCCATGCTAGTAATGGATTTAATAAAGTAAGGGACATTTATTTTTGATAATTTATAATTGTACCACTGAATAACTATCTTTCTTTGATATTTGAGAGTAAGATAGTTAGACGATAAAATAATGTCGATCGAAGTGGAGATATATGATGAAAATGAGGATGTGGAATACGAGATAACTGACCAGGAAAGTGTTTCAGATCCGGGTCACGGATTTGGCTAAAACTTCGGAAATGGTCTTCTTTCGGTGCCAAAAGATGATATCCAAAGTTGTAGACCCTAACCAGGGCTCAATCGTTGCCGAGCTAAAGACAAAAACATTAGAATTGCAAGTATACCTACATGCATAATTTTCAACATGGGCCTATATGGGCAATGCTAATGTCCTTGGCTGTAACTTGGAAACGCTCGAGCGTTAAGGTCTATGATTTTAGGTTTCATCTTTTGGCACTAAAAGAAGGCTATTCCCGAAGTTTCAGCCAAATCTGTGACCCGGATCTGAAACACTCTCCTGGTGAGACAAAGTTTCCTGTCAGTGAAGTAAAATTATTCGATAAAAGTCGATAAAAATTGATACCTCTCCTACTTTGTTTTATGAAAAATTGCTTTCAGTGCTACAATGATGTTAAACGTGTACTCATCTGAACTTTGGAAATTATTTAGACTTTAGAGTCGAGCTATACAAATGAAAAACGTGTTACCGAAATATTGTGATTTTATGTCACCCAATCAACTCCAACATCACAGGCACTGTCGGTCGATCATTCGAGTCTTAGAAGTGAGATCCAATCATCTTCTCCTTTTGCCCCATTATATCGTCGCATTTTATGAAGATTGCTTCCCTGTAAAAGAATACAGAAACCACCTCATATATTTTAGTGTACCCGTAAAATACGGCTTGTTAACGTGTGACTGATCGATCCCCGTGGAGTAATCGTTCACTCGCATTCAAAGCTATCTCAGTTCAAGTCATCTTGGGACTTTCGTTTTTTTTAGACAGAAGGAAGTGGTCCTGGATGAAATATTGTGGGAGTGAACAGGAGGGCGGAATATCGTGCAAGGATTTTAGATGGTTGGTTTTCCTCTGAAAGGATGAAAAAGAAAACGCGATATATAGAAGATTATCACGTGAATATAAGTGTATTAAAACTTAACGACCAGCGAGCAGGACATGAGATTGGCAAAAAATGAGATAGTGGGTGTGGGCAAATAGGTTTATTCGCGCCAGTCTAACGATGATGTATATTCGCGATGACGATATAGAATTCAAAGTTGTCCCTTGGTATCATCCCAGAAATTTAGAGTAGCCATTACACGTTATTAGTATAAGAAATAACAGGCAAAGAAGGCACTTTCATTTCGTGATACATTATACTATACATACATAACATTGATGATACGGGCGCTCCTTTTGTGGGCGCGCCCTCAGCTGGTATAGAAAGAGGTGTGGTCCTCAACAAAACTTTAAATACCTATAGGGCTCCTATACTCTTCAACTCGTTCGATGCCCTCTATCTAAGGTTCTGTCCAGACATCGTACTCCCTTCTACCCTAAGTATCGATTCCTCGATGAAAAAGTGACAATGATGTCGCTTGATTAATCATGTAGCTACATGGTGTGTTAATGGGGTTTAAAAAGGGGTGCGTTTAAAGTGAGAATTTTCAATATGGGATGTGTTATCAGAATTGTGTAAGAATTGACTGCTCTTTGTGCGTAAGAAATCGATCGTATCTTTACCCTTTACGAAACAAAGGGTGCTGTAATCACAGTCTAGTTAAATGAGCTCACCAAACGTGTTTATATTGATAAAGGGGATGCAATTTATTGAGTTGATGTTCTTATGTCCATGATACCTCGTGGAACAGCTTTTGAAGGTGATAAATCGCCCTAAGCTTTGACCTTATATGATTGTGATACAACTGCAACTTTGCAAATCTATATAGATACACGTTTTCATGCATCGAGATAATGATTCGATGTATTAAAGTAAAAAACTTGAACTTATTTTTCAATCTTTGGATTCTTCTGCTCGATGGTATAAGATTTTTGAATAATTAAATCTCCTTTCTTGATCTTTGCGAGCAACCTTTATTGGGCAATGTTTTGCCTTTTTGTGGACGAGTTTTCCTCATCCTGGATGCGTGATGTACAGTCAACATCAAGATTGTTTAGTGCATCCGAACGGCATATACTTGATCCAATGCCAGGAAGTTATCTTTGGATTCTTCTGCTCGTTGGTATGAGATTTTTGAATAATTAAATCTCCTTTCTTGATCTTTGCAAACAACCTTTATTGGGCAATGTTTTGCCCAATAAATTGGCAAAACATTGGCAATTGGCAAAACAACAAAAAAGTGGCAAAACATTGCCCAATAGAGGTTGCTCGCAAAGATCAAGAAAGGAGACTTATTTTTTAAATATCGGCTTCCTATCCCGATACTAATGACCGAACTCTTTTCTGTAATCGTTCACTTGTTGTTTTTGCTGGACAAAAATTTTTATTTTGAATGCAGCATCAATAAGATCTAATTTATTTTTTCGCCTATAAATTTCTGCCGCCACTGAAATATTGTGTAAGTTAAGGTGTTCAAATATATTACCCTTGCTTCGTGCTACAACTGAAATCCCGGCAGATGAAATTCTATGCCATACTTGCGAACTGGGTAAAATTCAAAGTGACCTTCGGTGTATCTTATTCCAATTATGCAGATAAAAATCAGAGCAAAATATGAGACGAAGCTTTTTTGAAGGATTTTTCCGTCAAGTCAGTTTAATAAGTCAATGATTGATTTTTTTCATGAAATGTTTCTTCATCAATAACGTCTGTTATCGTTCACCTAGGTGTACTATCAAGGTTTCATCCCACAACTCCGCTCTCATGTCAACGCTAGGTACTTGCTTTCAACTTTTAAATGTTATAAAATTTAGACATTTTCATCCATGCCTAAGAAGTATTGTGAAAATGAAATATTGATAGGATGACCAAAGATGTGGACAACCGCATCTCAATTTCAGCGTTGAAACGAGATAGTTCTACCCTCTTGGGGTATTATTTTTTAACTTGATGGTGCATGCACGTGTTACTGTAACATGGTACTCGATCGTCGCCATAAAAGGCCAAAGAGATATCATACATGAATTATAAACTACCTATGGACCTCCCATCAAGAAAAAGCACATTCAGAGGCCCCCAACAACAATTGATAAGACGGTCTGTGCATTCACACGATACACGAAAATTTTGCTTGGCAATATAAGACGATGAAAAAAAAACGCATTGAACGATGACGATTCATATAATATCCGAGGATGTGATTCGATATATGGTTATTGCAACGAGTGTAATGACGCGGTAAGTACGAATCATTGACCACCACTGCATCCACAATAATATACCTCCGATAAGCCGTTATATATGCGCATTATGTCGTCTGTGTCGTCTTGAACTCTCATTGTTCGAAGAAGCTTCGTACATGAGTTCGATATCTTATTTTGTTATATGCTGCAACTATTATAAGAGGAGACGCACGCTGTGAGCGTATCGAGCTCACCCGCATGAGTCAAGTTTTATGCTTTCAAGTCATTTACTTGTCACTCGAGATGGTTGTACACTAATATGCACGTGGTCATTTATGATATCCCGTCGTTGTTCGTTTGCATCTGATGCGTATATTTTTTGCTCATCTCAGCGAAATCACGAGCCTTGGAAAAGTTCACTCGCTTTTTGAGTGTGCAACTCATAGTCTACTATACACTCATCGTTATCAAATGTATGCTGTCAGTCAGTGGCGCCAGGATTTGTAGACATTGAAGATCAGAAGTCATAGATGAACTTTCTAGAGTCATCTTTCGATACAAACTTTGTCGAGCCATGCAGTGCAAATATTGGTAATAGATACAGGCTCATTCTATATAGTTTGTTATGTTTGTATTTGTTGAACTGAATGACAATTCCTCAAAATGCTTTTGTCTTTTGCTCATAGGCTTAGACTTTCGGCGCCACAAGTTTTTGTTGTGGAAAGAGAGTGTCAAAATTTATAGTTCATTGAACAATTGAAATCTAAAAAGGAGCTATAGGCCTTTGAAGTACACCGAACCGATCGATATATATGAGATGCATCCCCGAAAAACTGTGTTTGACCAGCTCATAATAATAAGAGTAGACTCACCTCGGACTCACGACTTGCGTCGTGCGATGGTCGTGACAGCCTTATTGAACAGACGACTTCTTCCCTTGATGAATTGGAACGAACCGCCCACATTTCAATTGTTCAACTCGGGATGTTTTCTAGCTGCAGCATAAACTAAGTTCACTCTCTAACACTTGCGTTTTGAGATTTTTCGAATCGACGACACTCGCATCATAGCACGGTATAAAATTTGGGGGACAATGCATCTCGTAACGAGTGGGGCCGGTGCGAGGTACAGCACAGTATATGCTTGTTCCGAGACATCTAAAAAGGAAGTGCAAACGTATACAGACACGTTCCCGTGAAACCTGTAATTTTTTTGTTAACGATTCAGCTTACGAGACTTTCGCTTGTGATCTAACTCTTGATTTGCTTGATTTCGTGAAATTTTCACTTTTGCACAGATAAAAGTTATTGCAAGTCTGGGGTGAAAAACATGATATGCATAGATATGACACTGTGACATCTTTCGTCCACAAAAACTTTCAAATTTACATCGGAACTTCCATCACAATCATAATCATGAAATTTGTAGGTATTATCAAGGGTATCATGCGAGAGATGCATTAATTTGGATTTTATGCCGTGAATTTTGTAGGAGCTCATGAATCGAATGTTGAGACGGAGTATGAAAAAATGATTGATAGGAAGCGAATAGAAGTCATAGCATCGCAGGCAAATAATGTATACGTGGGTATTTGCAAGGTACTCTTTTGAAAAAGCTCCAAAAAGTGAGCTGATTCGTTTTATTTGAACTCTTTTCAAACGTCGCCTATTCCGCTCGAAGAAAGGAGAGTACAGAACTCAAAGTACAAAAAAAAGTCAAATTGCCCGGTCTCGTGTCGACAAATACTCATCAGAATTTCGTTAAATAGTTCAATGTGATTTTAAACTATCCTATAGTAAAGATAAGTGCTTCGTAATCATATGCGAACATGCTCTTTGCGATCATAAACAACCACTTATGATCAATGGAAGTATTAGGTTTCCTTCCTCAGACATGGACGCGGGTATTGTAATCGGTTGGATTTCAAATTTTCCTTCTATTCTGAATGGAGACCTAGTTAGTATTTAGACATACGAACGCTCTTATTCCAAAGCTTTGGGAGAGGAAATTTTTGGAGTCTGCGATGACACGCTTCGTTTCCAACATGAATACGTATGATCGAGTGTACAGGCCTATGACAATCCATGATTTCATTTTCATGATCATAGATGGTAATATACGACCACAGTGTAGTCGGGAACGTATTCATCTTGAGGTACTTATTTCTATTAGGGTTCCTGTTTCCATCATCTATGCAGAAATGTGATTTTTCCGCAAAGTTTTTTCATTCTCCTTCACACACATCAGCTGATGGAGAAATGGTATTCAGCACTCGAGTGCAATGGTTTTCACATTTTCGTGATGGTTCCACCGACTACCATGTATCGTACTAATTCCCCGATGATTACGCGTAGTCTAAGAAAACTGCTCTCGTCGAGCACATCAATCAACCACAACTACTACAGCCATGAGTAATTTTCTAATAAAGCTAAAAACATTCGTGCTGAATCCTTAGCTGAAACCACAGCTGGTTCTTTCTTGAATCACGGTCATGCATAAAAGGAAGGAAATTTGACATGAAATCAGGAAAATGAAGAGTCTTACCAACAAATAAACCTGTAATTTTGTGGGGTTTTCACCTATCTCGGCGAAAAATTCTACTGTCATGATTCTTGAAACCTGTGCTCTAATAACAATGGACAAATGGGATTTCATAAACTCTCACTAGAACGGAAAAATTCTTGGAAACATCTTCCAACAGACCAACCGTCATCTCATATCCAGCTCTAGAAACAGGAAACCTCCCGACATCATACGCTCCAGGTTCAACTCGAGAACATACATTATATCTAGTCTAATACACGCAGATGCGCGTATCAGATCGCTATTAGTACTGCGACGATGAAACGGAACACACGTCACCGGAGATGCGCCTCATTTTCCATCTCCCAAGCCAAGTCAGCGGATGACGCCGCTGCACGCGCAACGGCTTCGAGTAATTCAGCACCTCCTTGTCGGATCCACCTACATACTTATTCTATTACATGAAACATATTCGTAAAAGTGTCACTAAACATTCCTGACCGTTTCACGCCCCGATTGCAGACATAACCTAAGTACCATAGCTTCCATTCGATCCTCATAAGGTGACCTCGTGACAGACTGATGGTTTCCTCGAGATCGAATGTCACTACCGTATCGATACTCGAATAATAATGTGTACCTTAAGTACATCACACCAAAAGATCATCCGGACTAGCACCTACCTACCTACATATTTTGATCATACGCAACTCGACACGAAATGAAGTATGAGAATTTGTATCGTGAAAAAAATCAAAGCTGCCGTTATACTCAAGAGTTGCGATACGATACATCTCGATGACAAGGCTTTCTCCAAGTCGATCTAATACCGACTCAAAAAATCCATCCATCCTCGCAGTTACCATTACCATCACCACCATCGATAGGAATGTATATGGTGTGGTTGTTGTGATGGTTCGAAAACTCACGCCTTGGCATCTATCGCAGCCTTCTCACCTTCTGAATATATACTTTCTGTTACCACCTGTGAGAACCTTGCAAGGTCCGATTGAACCGGCCTCGTTTCTTTTATACTTATTCTTTTTTTTCAGCAAGGAATCAAAGAGATAAATGAGGCTTCCGACGCGTGTAAAAGTGGTAGTGGTAGCCCTCCAAGGCGCTACAATGATGACTTGACTCTTCGATGTGATGATGGAGAAACGATTTAGCCCGGTACATTTGAGGCCTCTGATGCTGCGTAACACCTATACTCCATGAGAAGGCGCATCTCATATTTCTACCTGCATCTCGTCCTGGTTATATGCACAGTGGGTGTATTATTTCGATTAGCCGGTTTTCATGACGTTCCCATAGCGTCTACATTGATGAGATAAGCCTTCATCTTTAGAGTCAACGATGTCAGATCTAGATTCAACAAGCGTTGATTGACGTCTACTCAAGTTGAAGAATGAGAGTGTCGATTTTGCTAGTCTGTATAAAGCTAACTTTTTTCAGAGATTAAACTCAGATTTCTGCCTCAGAGTAGAAATTAACATTCAACTTGTATTAATTATATGATCTGCATCTGAAATCCTGGACTTTGCCAAATTGATGAAAATGCTTTGCCAAATCCGGACACCTTACTATTTTCCATGTTCGGGTGACGTCGAGCGGGGCCCCACGTCCCCTAAACTGCGGAGTCAAAGGATTTTCGTCAATTTAGAGAATTCAGAAAATATTGTGTCGATGAAATCGTGTTTTTTTATCGTTCCGAATCACCCTACTAGCTTAAGTCAATACACTTCACAAAAATTTATGTGCTGGGTACTTTCTTAATTGAGCTAACTTTGACAAACTTTTGCGAATCTTACTAGCAGAGTTGAGTTCGAGTCATTCGAAGCTTCTAACGTCTGTGATTTTATCCAAAGTGAGTAAAAAGTGACTTGAAAATTGATTCGATGAAGTTCACAAAGTATATTTATCTGCGACAAATACTTTCCCTCTGATATCTACGAAAATGCATTTTGTGAATGTTACTCTGGTCACTTTCTTCGAAATGTTCCACGACTATGAGGGTAAATCACCGCGAGAACCTCGGCGAGAACGGAACTTGATGGCAAATAAATATGTTATCTGTCGCGAAACAGCCACAGACGACATTTCAGCTCAAGAGTACACACCTCATCCTCACAAAGAGCGGGTATTATGTGTGAAAGAGCTTAGTGTATATGATGGATACTGAACTGGATAAAGTCGACTATTTTTCTAGGACTATTTGCCTTCAATCTTATCTCCGTGGACGAATTGTCATATCCTAGCGGTTCCCCAAAGAGCTTACCTGTACAGACAGAATTAACATGTGTGCTCTTTGAACAATTCTGAAGTGGGCGAGAAGTGCAGAAAAATATAGGATCCCATCAGGATTGGCCGAAGCCATAGCCACGTGCCATGCAGACTCAATGAAGATTTTATTACGTTATAGATTGGCGCACGACCGCGGTTTGTCGATTATTCACACGATGAGCTTATCGCGTGATGGGGAAGAGGAATCGGGAAAGAATTCAATCATGGGAATCGAGTCCGCGTCACTCGATCGCCTCAAGGGGGTATTATATACCTATCCTTGTCCAGAGTTGGAATACTCTCGACATCTCCGGATGCACGTTCGAATCGAGCCCGCGCCGGAAGCTCGCGGGAGAACGGATCTGACCGCTCACTCCCATAGTATACACACTCTGATGGTGTCCTTATAATCCAATGGGATGCACTTTCCCCGCTTTGGTTTTTTTTAATGCGACTATCGAGATGTGCGGTTATTGTCTCTTATACGAGCTTGTACTGAATATGGTATGATAGAGTAACTTTTCATCTGAATTTCGTGATCATTGGCGTTATTAGGAAATTTTGCTTCAGGACTATTGTTATGAATACGATACTGAAAATTTTCATCTGTGAAAAATTTGAAAAAGATGAATTTGATGAAAGTTCTAAATTTATGACTGTTTGCAACTCATTCACCAGATACTTCTAAAAGTAACGTACATTTTTAGCAGGATAGTGAGCTGGTCGACAATAAAGATACATAGGAAAACGCTCGGTTAGGAGTTGCTGACCATTTTTGGCTTAGAAATCCTTTCAATACCCCTTATTTCTTTGGGATAAGGTTTGTGTCGCTCTTTCTGCTTCAAGTATATTACATTTAATCGGATAATAAATTTGGTATCGATATCTGTCTTTTTTTTACAATGTGGTTTGAAATCTACTTCAAAATTCTGTTCCGAGTTGGGACTTGGATCACTTTGTTCTCCAAAATCTTGTAGAAATTACATGAGACATATCATCTTACTCCTGAAATCATCGTGGATTTTTGTCAGTCTTTTCTTGGACATTTGATAAAATTGACCCCAGATCTCAAATCCCGATGGATCCGCCAACTTTTCTCAATGGGCCAAATCTACGTGTTGATTTCCGCCCTTGAACTTTCTCGGAAAATTTAATACAGTACAAAAAGTGATCTATCTGAAGTCATTAACAAAATGATTGGGAAGTATGGCGCAGTCAAATCTCTAGCGGTTAGCCCAAATGTCTCAAATCATCCAGAATGCGATTGAGAGGCACCGATTCCAGGAACGATAGTCTGACGATTTTCAAGCGATGACTTTTCATAATTTCTGGGTACCACTTCAACCTTCACATTATTGCAAACCCATCTGAATGTGTCTAGATTACATTCTTATGAGTTTTTTAAAAATAAATTTCAACATTGTTGTTCCCCAAATAATGACTTTCAACTATTTTTTTATGTATCATGAAAGGATACAGACTGACATCCAAATAACGCGATCAAAACTCAAGAAGAAAAAGAATTTTACGTCAAAAATCGTAATATCATCAATCGCCACATGATGCGAGTTTTGAATAACAGCCCACCTTAAGCATTACACTCATCCTATTATTTGCTAATCCATATTCAAGTCCGATACCTTGGAATCAAAGTAATTACAAGATATTCAAATTTTGTATCTTCTGGGTGACTTTTGTGCCACTCTTTGGTTCTGAAAAAATCATAATAAAACTCACCTGAATGTTATCACTACACTTTTCCTACTTATTGACGACCTCGCCATCCGTTCTGCATCATTGACCACATTATCCAAAAATAGTCTTTTTTCGAAGCTCTAGACTACTATGTTTTGATATATGAAGTTCAAAATTCCCTCAATCCCTTACATAGCAAACTGCAAAGAGTCGATCTCATACATTTCGGCACCAATACAATAGCGGTTGTCGATGTACAAAGCCTTTTGGAGCATAATAATAAAAAATGGGCCTGGTAAGATAATTGGGCGGCTACCGCAGTCGATTCAAACTCAAGACAGAATACATCAAGTCCAGATAGGTAATACATGTATAGGAAGAAGAAAGAGGAAGATGTATTATAGGTAAAAGGGAACAAAACGCATCCCGGCATTCGCGGTTTCCTTTATAACATTCTTTTTTTTTCCTCGGTGAGAATTAATTCCGCGAGAATATGACGTCGGCGCCCACCATCAATACATTATACAAAATTTAGAAGGCGGAGATCTCGAGGACTCGATGCATTGATCTTTTAAAGGTCTCACGAGTCCATTTACTCGACCTCTATACAACCATACCTACGTACAAATTTTCATGCATAAAATACCGCAGAATGATGCTCCTCGTTCTCCCGCAGGAAGATTTTGATCCGCAGAGTGAATCCAGTCAAAAAATAGTGGGGGATACATATACAAGTTGTTCGCCTTGCAAGGTGAGATGCGGTCAGTTGCATGGGCTACCTTACTCACATTCTATATCAGGATTGGGTGCAGTATTTCTTCTTTAGTCCCTTTTCTTTATTATAATACCGTTCGTGCAGTGGTCTCCACATACATATACGCATATAGTATTGCGTGCATCGTTCTTTTCATTCTTCTTGAGGACTAAAGAGGGCATGAAATATATACACGTGACCACGTAGGGTCGGGTCTCGTATATTCTGACAATAATACTAACATCGTTCTTTTGGCTATTTTGCATTTCCACGAGGAGTATATGTGAGGGGCCCTATTACTGAGGGACTTATGAATGCACGTGGGCTACTTTTTTCGCTGAATTCGCGTGATTTTTCAGGAAATATCTTTGGGTCGCGCGCCATACGTCAACCTATACTTATACTTTGGGATCCCCTTAATTGTGTCGAAGATGGTGTACTATAGAGTGAGTTGATCGCTACATAGAGGATGACGAGGGTTCAAGAGGGAAAATCGAGTTGCCCCGAAAAGGATGCAGAGGACTATTCTTGATAGAAATGGGTAAATTTCGAGTAATCGCCATGACTGTTCGAAGAGTGGCATTCATTCTGTTCGTGTGTGACAACTATTACTCCTTTGAGAGAGTATGAGAGATTTATGATAAATAGAAACGTGAATTCTTAACCATATTGAACTATTTGAGATTTTTCTGTATCGATAGAAGCAGGCATTCAGGCCTAGAGTTTCATTCCTCTCAATTACTTAGTGGAATTCAATTAATTTGTCACAGTTAATTGAGCCAATCATCATCAGCTATATTGAAAGTATGATACTCGGAATTTATTCCAATGCAATGTACGTATTACGATATAAACATGTACTTACTTTGAAGATTGTGGCATTCAAGAGCTTCCTGTCTATAGAAAATTCATTCGAAAAATTCTTGCATTCACAACTCAAAAAAACATAACAGATGTCACGCAGACAATATCCATGGCTTACAATCAAACTATGTATTCCAGTTGCAAAGTCAAGTCAGACCAAATCGCACATGTCGTAACTTCCAGGGTACAATTGTATCGTCCAGGATATCTATACACATCAGGTGCCCAGCGTGAGGGCGTACAAGCCACTTACAACAATTTGTTTGTCGCCCTGTGGACTAATACTTAATACTCGACTTCATGTGCCTGTGGGAAAGTAATGCAACACCATACAAATCTTCAATGCAACAGAGACTGGACCAAGTGCTTCTTACACAATTCACACAAATACACAGAGATACCCGCATCATAGTCATGTGCACATCACGCGACGCTTGCATCATGGTGTGAAGGAAAAAGGGTGAGCTTCGTCGCCCTTGCCATCGTCATAGTAAACTCATTCTTTTTTATTCATTCTTGTTTATTGCTTTTTTTATCAGTCGACTCCGTGCATTTCCGATCCACGCAAACCCTACCGCAGAGTTGTGGCCGCCAATTTTTAAAAGGCCCGCCTCGCTCTTCTCATAATAAGAGCGAATATCGTCACGTGAGCAAAGCAAGCTTTTGGTCGAATTATTTGATGCCCTGCAGGTTTGCTTTGTTATGTGTTGAGGGGCATTTAAACACGTGAGATCTAGAATTTGCGTGTATCAGTTTTGTTTTGAAGGTTTGCGTGATGCTGTGGTTGTGAATTTTCGGTTAGATGTGCTCTGCAAGAAACACGTGATGGAGAAAAATATATTGTCCACGGCTGCACGACGATTCTTGTATGTGTGAAGTGTGTGAAATTCTGATGTTGTAATGTTTGCTGGCAGAGATAGACTGTTGGGATCTTCGAGAAAACAGTTGAAGTGAACTGTGAGTAATTGAACATCTGAAGCGTAACTGGTATTTTTTTTTAAATTTTCATTAAACTAAAAATTAGAAGCTACATATTCATCAATCTAGCATGAGGATGGTCCTGCATATTTTACTGACATTTTATTCACATCTCCAAGTTGGAGTACATAATGAACTTCTCCAAACTTGTACAACGGTCTAAGTATGGCATCATGCCATACAGTGCTATAAATGTGCCATTTTGTAATATGTGATCTATTCTGGGGCAAAAGATGGGCGTATGAGAGGAATAAACATGAAATAAATCAATCAACAATATAGGTCGGCGTTTTGAAAAATATTTATGTGATGATAATCTCGTTCAATCGGAAAGCGTAGGCCTTCGCAAGCATTACATGAAGGTACATATCTATAGGGGCATACTGCATACTTGGCATAGATGATAACGATTATTGTTTCATAAAATCTGGGCCAAGAGCTACCACAGTCTATGACATCCATCATCGTGCTCTGTCTTTTCAAACATCTATATCATTATAACGTTCACTTTCACAAATTTTACCATCGAGAATTATTTCATTATTACTCAAGGTAATATGAGGTAACATGAATCAATACCCCAATATTTTTCGCAGCTTTGAATTAGTTGATCATACTTGAGATGAATCACTTTTGTAACAAAAAACTTACATTATCAAGTAAGCAACAAATGGTTCCTTCTTTGGACTAAGATCTGATGCCAGGATGAAATCCCTGTACCAACAAGGGCAGGACCAGGTGTCCGGATCACCAATCTTGTCCAAATTTTTTTCACGGATTTGTACTACCTATAGGATATGAAAAATCAGAAGTAAGTAACTCTGTCAAATGGGTCTCGTGTCCAAAGATGGAGGCAATGAGATTATCATTGTTCATATAGGCCCATGTTAAAAAGTTATAAATATGGATATACAAGCAATGTTAATGTTTTTGGCTATAGATCCGAAAAAAGCCTATTTGTCGGAGAGTCACTCTCGATTCTTCATATGTTGGGTGATACAAAACTGTAAAAGAAAATTTGGACAAGATTGGTGATCCGGATACCTGGTCCTCCTCTTGTAAATGTTCCAAGGTTTTTTATGCATTTCTCTGCGCTCCATAACGCTTTTTCATCATCCAAACGTGGTTTTAGGGTTCTCATGATTAAAAATCATAGTTGCCCTGTGCTTGCAGGCTCATTTCGGGCGCGGAGAACTTATTTCCCTTGCAGCGCCAGTTGACCTTATGCGCCCAAGCTCGCGCCCAAGGCAACAAATAATATACTATCCCATAGACCTGAAAACCAGGAAAAAACACTGTCATCGCCGAGGTCATCGCGCCACTAGATCAAGCCCCAAACAATGATTGTAGGAAGGCGTGAAATTAGATTTATTCTTGTCACATATTTCTAAGGGTGGTGCTAAATATCTGATTCTACCAGACTCTCTCATCCAGATCTATACATCCATATTAGAGAGATAGCCACGAATGAAAATTCATTTACTCCTCCACAACTTAGACAACTTTCAAGACTGACGCCATGAACCGTAGAAATGATAATATTGCACCAATCCTCTTTACATTTAATAATTTATGCAAAATTCCATCAAAAAAAATGGGATTGAGGAATAATGCATCCAAACCACTTTGTATTTCACTTAGCTCAGCAGCTCTCATCACATGAGCTGATTTTCATCAGATAGCTTCTAATAAGCATATTTTGCAATTGCTTAATTTTGCACTTTTTGCACAAGGCATTCTGCGATGTCGCGATTTATACCAAACACGTCATAAGAGCGTAAGAGTAGGAATAATTGTGCATTAGTAGTACCAAGTGTACACTACCTGTTTTTTCAACAACGAGTGTCTGTACACAATTTTCTATACCGTAACCGTGACTTTGCACCCAACGCAATGAAAAACCCACGTGCATATGCGTGTAATTCAATTACTTATGGCATGTGCAAAGCTTTGGTGCGTGAGTTGACAGACTCTATATGCAAGGTGCAAGACGCGTGCATATGATACTTGGAGAATGGGTCTCGTTGTTTGGGTTATACGACTCTTGGACGCTAGATTGAGGTCAGTGGCCTCTATGTGTCCATTTCATGTTCCTCCATTCTGACCTTTAATTTTCTTGCATTGCTCGGACACTGCAGTGTTATTCCATGATTTTTTATTTGGAAGCCCAGGAATTTGGGGTAATAACAACATTTCAATGAGTTCATTGTGATTCTGAGTTTTTGATGTATGCATTTTAAGATTCATGAGAGAATGAATGAGTTTGTGTGGATGGGTCGAAAATCTATGTTGTTGATTGATCGGTTTGGATCCTGAAAAAATTGAAAACATTGGTTGATGACTCCAACTTATAGTCGGCCAAAAGAAAACATTGTACTTAAAAGACACGCGTGGCCATGTGCGCATCAGCATAGAATTTGGTGATCTATTCAAATTTCAACAAGATCAGGGAGCGAGAATAAGGAAGTTTGTTTTCTTGTGAAATTCCTGCATATTTGAGAGAAGAATCTGAAAATTTCATCACACTCCGACTGTAAGAACATCAAAGTATTTAAAACTATTATGATTCATTGATTGACTTTTCCAGATTTTTTCTGACTCATTTTGTTTGGTCAGTTTTAGAAAAGAAAATTTAAGGGGATTGTGTAGGTGTCAAATAACAACACAGTGAACATCTGAATGCTACTTGGGGTACCTTGATTTGAACCCAGTGAATCATCATCATTCAGGGACTATTTGATAATGTAATACCTAATATTATTGAAATTTACCAGATGTCAATTGCCCACTCAGGAAGTTACCAACTATGCTTGCCAATCTGATTATACTTATTGTTTCTGATGAAGAATCATCCTCAATATTCTTCAAGTCTCAAAGGAAAAAGAAGTATATTCACAATGTCTCATTTAGAGTTATTGATGCACGCATACATTGTGTCTTGTGGTGGGTGAAACCAGACTCTTACTCGTTCCATAACTCAAGATGATACTATAAATATTTTTCTCACACAAACCTTATGAAGATTCCAAAAGTTGGGCATGTATTTTTAGAAAAAATTCAGCTTAGACGTTGGTATAGATGAACGATGAATAAAAGTTTGACCTGTAAATTAGAGATTATTGAATTCAATGTGGTTCTCAAACTGGTCAGTTTGCAAATGGATCTGCACAAGCTCTAAAATCTATTATGATTTCTTTCCGGATCAATTTCACGTAAGAAACGAAACGTTTATTGGGACGCTCAACACACAATTGATGTCAGAGTATAGAATCCAAATTTCTATAACATACATGCTTCTCTCAGCATCCGCCATAATATAGTTCAATACATCCACGATAATCTCTTGTATTTCACGTGACGGGGAGGAGGAGGAGCAAGCAATAGAAAATCGATCCTCCCATTAATAAAAATCATTTATGACGATTTCATTGTGTCAAAGTTCAGTTGTCCCTCAATCCGGCTCTTTTTGGCTTCTTTCAAGACCAATTACTGGTCTATATTCGGACCATACCAGGACAATTATGAAAATCCAGACAAGTCCCCGGGATACTATAATATAATGCTACAAAGTGTTGTTAGACTGTGAATGAGCGATTTTCACTCATTTGTATGACACGTGTATATATGAATGTATCCACGTGTACTCTGTGATGGCACGCGCATCGATCTTTCTATATTCACAGTTGTGCGGGATACAATTTGTCCGCATGCGGAAGAGGACGGAACCGCATTGTTGGCCCTTCTCGCATATCCTGCTCTTCAAATGTCCACCTTTTAGAGCAAAGTTTTCTTTTTCTGCAGGAATCGCCAATGCAACTATGCGTGCGGGCTAAATCTTAATCCGAGCTCTTTCAAGGGAAAGGAAGAGAATTTCAAATTTACAAAATAAAGTCAGACTTTTTCAGCGTCATCGCTTTTTACTCTGATGCACTCAACTCATCCTGATCGCAAAGGGTGTAATTTCGAAATTCCTTCGAGGGTCGCTATATCCATGGGACGCCAGTGTAAGAGTCACTACATAAATGTACGGACACTGGATAAAGTAGTGGAGGTGGTAATGATCCCACGGGATCCCACCCATACTGTGTATGACCCTGTTCATTCTTATTTCTGTACAGCATCCACCCGCTGAAAATTTCATGTTTGTAGGAACCAGCAGTAGCGCTATCCCCTGCATGTATAAAAGTGATACATCGACTTCATGCTACCGTATGGAATGTGAAATTGAGGTATAGAATGGTCTTTGAAGGTCGTGAGTTTGCTTTTGAATGCCATGTGACCAAGAGGTGAGAGGACAATTTGGCATCCATGATTAATGATTTCATTGACGTGTTATATTTAGCTACTGTGATATCTGTCAACAGCTAGGATCATGCTTTTGTGTTACACAGAATTCAGAATGTGATTAATTGATTGGTTCTTTTTTGTGTCTGTTTGATGGTGAGGGTGTTCAGTTTGGTCGCAGTGAGAGGGTTCATCTTGATTATATGATATTGATGGAAAATGTAGAGGCAGATGTAAGTAGAGTGAAAAGATGGTCACGGGAAGTGATTTTTGTAGGGGTCTCATCTTCCTTTGGATGATGTGGCAGCATCAGGCGAGAAGATGATGCTTGTTGCCCTAGCATCTATGTAGCTCATCTTTTTTCACCGATCCCTTTAAACTTTGGTTCAATGTGTATTTTTCCTACTCTCGTTTTTTTTCACCTTCCCTTATATACTCGACATGGTAGCTCAACACATCCTCGAACACATCCGTGTTTATTTTGGAGGCAGCCCGGTGCGCTTGTGTGGAATGCGCGGGTAAATCTTCGTCGGCGGTCTTGAATGAACTAAAATCATGATCAGAAAAAATATTTAATCCTCGTAATCCCATCAGAGAATTACGTATTGAATGAAACGATTTATTTCTGATTTGATGAACTTGATAAATCTTTCATCAGTTGAGAATCATTCATTACAAAGTTCTGATGGGGAAAGAAACTGTAAATTGCATCTTGGAGGGAATGAGGCAAGAATGATTGGTTGTGAAATTCAATGATCCCGATCAAAAAAGACTCTTTAAAACCATGAACGAGGTCTTGGCAGAATTCTCACTGTGAAAAATATGATTGAACTTTTAACAATGAGGTTGGTTGTGAATTCAATCAACTCCTTGAAAAATTCAACAACAAATTTTATGAAAGTAACTGAGTTTTTTGTCCACTAGGGTTATTGTGAATAGAAAAATTCAGATAAATGATTGCAATTTCTCTCCAGAATTCATGACAGTGACTCGTTACAATAGTACATTATGCGTCGAGTGCTGGAAAAATGTTTCCGCACGAGACGCGTATGCAGTTTTATACGTCTGTACGCAGAAACACGCTGTTTATACGTATGGACGTATAAAAGTTATTTACCCCAACTCCTATCGACACACAATAATCAGGAGTTCAGTTTATCAGAACCAAACAGATATATTGTTATCACTTTTTGACCAAAAAGAGCCTCACTCTCACTTCCGCATGAAATTCCCCTCGAAATTCCCAGTGACTCTATAATATTGAAGCACGGATTCAGCGCCGGAAGATAGAGTATACAACTTTTCCTTAATTTATTAATACTTCATTGTTATGAAATTCACGACATGAAATTCTCATTTATGTTTATCACAAAATCGACGAATACAATTGAAATTGACCAGTATTGGCCAGCTTCAAACAGTTTTTCGCATGTTATTGAATATTTGTATTCACGAGAAGCATTTTATCCCTGACACGATGTCCCAATGGTACTTCGAAACATCATCAAACGAAATCCACTGATGACACAATAGAAAATTTTATACAAATTTTTTTCTGCTCAATTTCTGATCGACCCACGTGTCTAACTCACATCAATACCCCGTATGAAGCTATCTATTCAACTACATCAAATAGAAATCCGCTTCCAGAGGATCCGACATAAATGGGAAGAAGACTTTCCTCTCAATTTCACTTTTCCCGCATCGTTCACTCACCATATTAGTCGACATTGAGTAGGAAAGAGGCTCATGAATCGCATTCACTCCCAACGCTTCCCACCTCTTATAAAACTGATCCCTCGCAATAATATAAGTTCCAATATTATTTTCTCATAGATGTTAAAGACCAAATTGGAGGGATGGGGAAAATTTCAATCCGATTGGTAGCTATGTCAGCAAAGTTATTCTTTGATGGATCAAATCGAGTGGGCGTTACGAAGCGGCTCTTTAGCGCTCTTTTAGACTCCAACAATTCATCAGTCACTTTCTGTGTACCCATCGGATTGACATTTTAGCCGTTTCCCATGTATCACAGAGAAGACAAGATGTTCCTTCACATCAAATAAAGTACTCATTGTGGCTTGTGCATGGCCGATCGACAGGACAACGAGCTGAACTCGCATCAAAATTTCGGAAGATTCAGTCACACACACACACACACACACACATACACACGAGTTCCGACCAAAATTTTCCCGCCATTATATCCTATCTATACCTTGTATGTGGGTATTTTCTCAGCTAGATACCAAAAATTCTATATTCTTTTTTTATTCTTACACCCCTATATAAATTTAAGGTTTACACATTCGTAGGTGGGCGTTCGTATTAGATGAATTCACAGAGTCGCGAGCCGCGAGCGCCACAGCATCCCATTCACCCCCCAAAAGAATAGGAAGACTCGTGAGATCGGTATATGTAAGACAGACAGGGTGCCATTGTGTTTGATGGGAAGAATTTGCTTTGCTTTCGGATTCGGATGCTGCAGGTACGCACCTTGCAGATACGTATAGATACCGAATACAGGGTCCTAAATGTAGTCGATGCGCGTGCAAAGATCCTCGGATGAGTCCAGCAATCCTCAACGCTTGGGCGCCTTTCTGTTATTTCCCATATTATAACGCTTCTTTACCTTAGCTTTTTTTACCTTACTTCCACGATATGCCATCCCTAGGGTTTCAAAATTCGGCGCAGGCTTCTTTTTTTTCTACCGAGTCATCAATACGATGGGAGGCCCTATATACATACTCAAAAAATCGCTAATTTCTGTTTACACAGACGTAATTTTGAATCATTAGCATTTCCTTACTCCAGAATTTTTTTTCACCGCGACACACGACCACGAGTAGCATATAAGGATTACCTGACAGATCTATATAATTTTGAGATGAATAAAAAGCAGCTGGTGATGGTGCCAGTTAGGATAGAATAGAATTATTTGAATCTGAGGAATATAAGAAGGAAGAGGAAGACGAACAGGCTGTTTTGTGTAAATCACGTGTGATGCTTGTGCAAGAGTCAGCCCTAGTCTGCTAAATTTATGGTCGATCGAGCGCAGGGCGAATACGAATGAGTCTTCAAGGAAATTACCATTTCGTAGCTAATTCGAACGATGTTTTATTCGTCGCGTGAGTCTATACTAAAACGCGGATGGGACCATGCTGTGAAGTGACCATATAATAGTGTGAGAAATCTTGGTTTGGACATTGGTTTCTGTGTATTTTGTCAAGCTGGCCCATTCGTAGATTTGAGGCGTGCGAAATTGAGAGATAGAATAGTAGATTTTATGAGCTACTGGTAAACTAGTCTAATCGCTGACACTTTTACTCACTAATTTTGAATGATATGATTTTTTTTTCCTATGATTGTGTTCTGGTGACTGTGGAAAAATTGCGTCCTGCGAATATGAAAGTTTTGATGATAGAGTCGATCGGACAACGGTTTTATAGTCGATGCGGGATGATCAACGATATTCCGAGGCTCATCGCTGAATGATTTATGCAGGCCGTAAAAAATGCAAGATTCAGTGGCTCGTGTTTCCATATGATCCACGACAACTTAGTAAGCTACTCTTGCACTCTCGTGTCTCATCTTTTCTTTACTTTTATTCATTTCTCAAACTATGCAGGTACGAATTCTGAGGTTACCTACAACAACACTCATACCCCGCGAGATTTCAAAATCAAATCTGTCCAAAAACCTTGTATATCCAATTCTTTTGTCTCCATTCTATTCATAACCTTGGAGTCTTTTGTATTTCTTCTTTTTTTTTTTGAGCCCACATTATAGGACAGCTGTGTATAAAGACACATCGCATCCCTTTTTTTTCACTCTATTTTTCGAAACATTCCAACACTTGATACTTACACTCAAGCTGCTGTTGATGATGTTATACACAACAAACTGTGAGATGCATCTTAGAGAAAATGGTTTCGGGAAATTCGCTTTGTCTATTTTATCATTTCCACGAGACAGAAGCCTGAGAGAAAACTAGGGGTAATGGAAGGACTGATGGAAGGATCTTGCAAGGATTATATTAGGAGAGATGAACGTCAGGAGATTATGTACGAGTGGAAGGAGCCAAAGAATGAAATCGATGATTTCTTAAGACGATTTTTAAGCTCTCTTGATTTGTGATACAGACGTGTGTGAGACTGTTGCGATTGAAATTCTTTATAGCTGTATACACATTTCGTTTTGAAAATCGTATGAGGAATGCAGCTCCCGTGCCATTGTACGATTATAAATTAGACGAAACGCGATGGCTGATTCAATATTTGGATATCTTGGAATATGGGGATCGATAAATGTGTTGTGCTAGTATAGTTGCTTCTTAGGAATCGACGGACGAATAATTCAAATTGAATACAAAGATCTGACATATTCAGAGCTGATGCTACAAATTTGGATTTGGACACCTAAAGTATGTACGGGAAAGAGATTGAAATTGAAATTTATTGTCATCTTACTCCACCTCCCTTAATACCAAAAATCTTATCCAATATTTAAGGTTCGGCCTTGTTTTCCGTGTACCTAGAATGAGGATAATGAGTATAATATGCGTCGAGTGCCACAAAAAATACCTACGTGCACTTCACTTGTTTATGTAGACAGGTAAAAGACTATGGCTGATTTACATTTGTTTGTTGCTTCCAAGGTTTGTTCATAGGCCATGAATAAAATTTTATCTTGTAAGAATGTTTATCCACATGCAATCTTCTCTCACATATGGATAGAAAACGAACAATGAAATGTGATAGTCGGATGAAATTTTATTTGCACCAAACAAAGAAAGTAACTTGTTCTAGACGTAGACCGGATGCCTTCGGCTCAGCCTTTGGATTGGACCGCGAAAAGTCAGTCTTAGATTTTTGGAGAACCATTTTGGTGTTTTGACTGTTGTTTACCGGTAATGATCTCACTTACTTTGAAAAATTCTCTAAAATCCTATTAAGCACAGAAATCCACCACTACGAGTTTCGAACAAATTTTTCAAAAAGTATTATCCATCGATATCGATTCGAGGGTGGGAAGTTTGGTTTTGCTTTTTGAGTGATTGTTTTTGGCCCGAGCCCTGGCGAGGGTCGAAATTATCACGAGTAAAGCAAAAAAAACTTCACGCCCGAGTATCGAAATACGGTTTTCGATTGACTGGGCGTAAAGTGAACGAAAACTGCCGTGTGTAAAACACTGTTTTACGCACGGACTAAATAATGTTCTGAGCATCTGAAAACGGCGACTACCTTTTTGGTGGAAAAACTTCGGGTCAATGAATCTTTTTTGACTCAAGTAAAAATTAGAAAATGGCCCAAATTTTTTTCACGAAAGCGACGCATGTAATCGTATAAATTCGAGAATGCCTTGATTCATTCCATAACTTCGGGGTTCGCCATCACAGTAACAAACAATTTCGCTGAGTATCATCGTAGCTCAAAATAACACCGAACAATCTTGTATCTGAGTATACGCTCCACTATCGCAGTAGACAGCAAGCACAGAGCACTCAGATAAGAGCTTAGATACTCATCCTGCTATTAAATGTAATGCGACAACATCGATATGACGAAGAGAGCTCGATGTACGGACGAAGTTTGACAAAATTATCTCTTAGAGTATGTACACTGTGATGGCCCCGGTGATGGCTCCTCGGATAACTTCCTATATGGATGAAAAAATAGGAAATTCCCCAAACACGACGAGAATTGAGATTGCAACGTCATGACACTTCAGACCAATCGAGTGTTTCTTGAAAGGGTATTCATTGGGGGATACCCAAAAAGGCTAGAAAATTCACACTTCGAACCGTTCCCTCAGACAAAAGAATCTGGAACGTTTGATCACCATGCAGACTGATTCGATTACTCTTCATGAGCAAACATCTTTAAGTATATATAGTTTGAAAAGTAAGGTCAATTCAGTGGGCGGATAAACAGCGAGGTCAGAGGCCACATCAATGCAGCCACGCGTATCCCGCAGTGAAAACGAAAGGGTCAAATTTAGTGTTTAACCCTGCGCTGTTAGCCACGACGACGACAAAAAGGACACTCAAAAGACCGCATAACTTGCATCCTCCACGACAAAATTCTGCATCAGTCATGGTTCACAGTCCAACTTATATCCCCTCTACCTATATATCCATGAACACCATACGACCAAAACCAAACAGTCCAGCGTTGAATAAACGCCCCCGCAATCCGCGCCCTCCTCTCAACTTCCCTTCCTTTTCCTCTTCTCTTTCGTTTCATTTCACACTGAGCGCATAGCGCATGTGTTGCTTTGGAGTCCTCGGAGCGCTAAAGCAGACGCCGCGTCAGTTCAAATTGTGCGCTAAGCGAGCTCGCATCGTGTGTGCGGCCGTGCTGCACTTTCATGGATTTTACATTCATCGTAAAATTTGAGTGAAGCATTTGATATTTTGATTTTGTGAACTATATCGACGATATAGATGATTATGAACAGTGGTTTGAGTTTGTTAATCGTGAAAATAGTGAATTTTTTTGAAAATAATGGTGAACAAAATGATTATGGATGTTTACCTGGTGCAGCGGTTTAGTGACAAGCCGGTGCATTATTGAGTGCTTTGGTGGCTGCTGTGACGGCTAAAAAGCGGCATTTGAGTGCACTCAAAAGGCAGATATCTCATTTACGTGACAGTGAGTTTATAAAAATCTATATTTTTGACAGGTTGTGCATGTATTGATGTGGGATTCGGCGATTTGTTGCATAGATTTGAGTAAACTCTTTTTGTAATTACGTTTGAATTTCGCGGGCAATGTTGAGCTTGGAGTGCACTCGAGATGTATGAGACTTTTCATTGTGTTTTGAATACCAGTTTGGAATATTATTCACAGAATTATAGGGAAATCAAGTGACTTTTACATCTCCGGCGTCGTTGAATCACCCTAATCAACATGGCATTCAAACAGACAAACAGACCTGTACTCTTTAAAACTACTGTGCACAATTCTCGACTTGGTCGTCATCAAGTCATTGTGCACCGCATCGTTTAATTAATGAGTAACGAGTGATTTCATCTGCCAAGGCACAATCCAAGCCTAATTGCCTTACGACTTCTGTCTGATCTGGCGCGGTGTATGACCATTATTATCTCGTTGACTGATGAAAGATTTTCATTCTGAAAAGTTCAAAGATCATTCCCTGTTATATATGTAGTATCATCTTTAAAACTCTTTTTTTATGATGCCATCAGAAGTGAATAGTCGTGCGCGTTACCTCTTTTAAACAATTGGTATGAACTTTCCCAAAGATGCGACGATATGTGCGTGATGTTTCGTATAATACAAGACATTCTGATGATGGTAACTTTCTTCACCTGTCTCTCATGCTTATTATTATACCGTGTCCTGACTTTCTCATTGATTGACAGACTGAATTTAGCCTGAAGCTTGGTTGAATCATTCAATGAGAATTTGGTTGATTAAGATGGCTAGACAATTCTATTGTCGTGTTGAAATACTTTTCAGTCTGGATGATTTTTTTGAAAATGATTCAAGTTGAATGAATATATTTGGGACAGAAGTGCCAAATGACGCATGACGTGTGAAATAACATGAGGTGCTTTTTTCGCAATTTTGCAATTATTCCATAAATTTATGTAAATAATCATCAACGTGGCGCGGGATACGTTGGTTTACAATCCACCCACGCTCAAAAATATTTCCTGGACTTATTTTCAATATTTACGTTTGGAATTACTGATGAAAATATTTGATTCGTCGTTATCAAATAAGGTTTTTATTTCATAAACTTCCAAAGTCAATAATTAAGTTTTTGCGTAAAACTCGGGGAAATATTTCTCACTACCCACATCAATATAATCTTCCTCAAAGCTCACGCAAGCTCCCCCTAACAAATTAGTAAACAACTGGGTAAAGTGATGATAACACTATATACTGCTGGCAAAATCAGAGCAGCCGTATCAGGCGTGAAAAATAGCACGTCGGCTTTCCCCCACAAATTGCATTTACTTACGCACCGATCAAAGTCCCCACAATACTTTTTACCAATTCCTCATGCTGCAATCGGCATATCCGTCAAAACAATGCATTACGCACTTATAAATGCACGTGCGATGCAAATAAACAGCAAGCTCCAATCCGTACACTTACTTACACTACATTTCTGGTCACCCCAATCAAATTACCATATTGCATTATAGCGCATCGTCTGCAACACCAGAATAATATTCTTTGACTTCGAGCATACAAAATTATTTAAATGAGGAGTGTATAGTGTGAATATATAGGACGTGACTGAGTGTATAGAGTATGCACATAATATATAGTAAAAGGTCGCGTGGTTCTCCGTGTACAGTAAAAAAAAAAAAAAAAGGTGCGTATATGCACGCCTTTGCTATGAGAGTCAAAGACCAATAGAATACACATCCTCCGGATTGACAAAAGACCCGAGTGACTTCCGGCCCGATTCGTGTCCGTAATAGTAGAGAGGTATGTTCTAACCTCACATAGAAAAGGGCCACCGCCCCCAATCAGAGGGATTCAGAGGGTAAAAGGAGGAAGAGAGTGACTTTTCTCTCTTGACTTTTTGCGCTTCTTCTGCTACTGCAGGTCTTGTGACAATTGTGTGACTTTATAGTTTGGCTGCAGCTGCATCAGTGTAATATAGAATTTTTTTTCATCTTTTGCGGGCAGGTAGTAGTATGTTTACCGAGTCGTGCGTCCTTATAATATCCGCCCCCAAATTGGACCTAACTATATGCGAATAGGTTAGGTTTGTCGGGTATTGGGCTAACTTCCTGTGAATCCTGTGATCGGGACCACTTTTTCCCCTCTTATTCCTTTTTCGTAAGAAAATCTGGGCGTTTACCGACCACTCGATCATTATTACTCTGGTTTGACCATGTATTCTAAGTTTTGAGGTTATTTTTCATGGTTTTCGAATTGACTTTGAATTTTCCGCTACTACACCGACCATCTAAAAGTCACTTGTCATCAATTTGTCATGTAGCACTCATTGTTATTTACAGATAAATGGATCTGGAGGATAGTTGGGATCTTAATTCAATCGTATATGTTCCGGATGTATATGTTCTCGCGGTCTGGTCATACACGGTGGTCTTGTTTCGATGTGTAATTGGAGATAGAGGACGCTCTGGGAGTGCAATGTTCGCTTTTTGCCTCATCTTTGCGTGCAAGTACAGTGTTTTCACTCTTCGATTTTCATCCGGTGCGTCCTGACAGCGAATGTGGCCATTATTTGCATGTGAGGGGAAATTATTGGCCTGCTTATTATACTACCACGGCTTGATGCATATATGCATCGCTGAAAGTCATCGCGATACGCGTGCCAACAGTTGCCAATTGGTTTTGATGGCATGTGTGTGTGCATAAGATGTATTTGTGGCGATTGGATAAAAAGAAAAAAATAGTGGACAGGCCTTTCCGTTTCAATGGTATTTCTAATGTACTCTATCGATTTTATGAACTTTCTCTTGGATTATTGCGAAAATTATCCCCGACACACGCGGGCACTCGATGAAATATTGCTAACTCGTTGGAGAAATTATTACTAATTGGTTGTATGGGAGGTGTTTGCATTTTCACGCTCTCAGTCGGCACTTTGATTCGATGGATATTTTATTCTGTGATCGTTGAATCGATCGATTTGTCAACCGGTTAAATTCCAAAGCATATACTTTGCGTGTGTGTCTTGGCCCTCTGAATATTTTAATGAATTTTCTTTCACGCATCCATTTATCGTGATTGGTTTGTTTGTTTTATGGCTAAAATATGTAGAGTTTTCAAGTATTTTTTGGGAAAATCAATTAATTATGGAGTCATTTTCGAGCTATCTAATCCTGATTCTCACATTTCATTATCAAATTCATTATTGTATCTATAGTTTAAATATGAAGAATTGAAATGAAGGTCAGATAAAGAAATAAATATAAAATTCCGTTTTGTAGCTGAATGACGGACCCATTTATTTTCTGCAGGAATTTGGTGTGTATGTACATACTTTCCATAACCTGCCGAGCCTCTTCATGAATTTTTATCTCTTCATCTGGTCATCATTTTAATGACTAAATTCACACGCTGATGAATCTTTTCTATGACAAAGAATGGAAACGAAATAATTTTTTCGTGGTCTCTTCGCCCATTTTCATTGTTTATAAATAGTCTAAACAAGATCAATCTTTAGGGCGTGCTTCTTTATTAATGATATATTGTTATGTTTGATCGACATCTTGACGAGTTTAATTGTCATATGGACCATATTAAATGAAGATGGTCCATCAATTATCATCAATGTCACCCGTCAATTAACATTATATGATTGAAGTGAAATATTCGCCAATGAAAATCTATGGAAACATTCCACCCCGAGCATATTATCGATTGCGCTAATATCTAACATCCACACGAATCAAACTACGGAAAACTCATCATTATATAATCTAATTTCAAACACGAGACCGCACAAACTAGGGGGCATCTTATCTCTGACGCGAACTTTGATACACGATAGACAGAAAAATTTATGCATGAAAATCGCTGATTCCACAAAAATGCTAAACACATACCGACTCTCAAGAACACTCCATATGGAGTATTTATACGAAATTGATTTTTTTTTTTCAGGCTTGTCTCGCCAATAAATTTGGCTAAAAGAGGCCTGCACATCATCATCATCATTATCAAGTACAAAGATGTTGAAGCACGTATGCGTATCACCGTGGCGAGGCCGAAGTGACAGCGTAAGTCTAGCTTCCAGTACTGGTAACAGCAGTTCCGGTAGTGGAAGCCCTAGCCCAGGTCACACGCCACCACCCTCAAGAGCATCATCGTGTGCTTCACTCGTGGCGCCTTTAACCGCACTTTCAAGCTTTTCTCCAGCCGACACTCAGCAACAACAGGTTCGTATCTCCCTCTAACTCGAGCTCTAACTCTTGATTTTAACCATCCCCATACATACATGAACCACTTGTGCATACTTTATACATTCGTTGCAACCCCTACTCGGATTTTCAAATGCCTCTTGACGAACTTTCTCCCGCCGCGACGACGACGGTTTTGCAGTTCTGCGATTTTTCACATTTCTGTTGCTACCCTGAGATAAAACATTTTTCCTACCTACATAACATGTATATAATGTGTTCATGGTTACTTATTTTGGTTTACAATTAGCTGTATTATTTTAGCTAAAGTACCTCTTACAGGGAGGTATTATGGGATTTTACCCTCGTTAGATTTAGTACATTTTTATCTTAGAATATACCTACAGTGGGGTCTAAAAATTCTTTGAGAAAGCTTATTAACGGATATTGTATGGGATGGCGCCTACTGCAACACCTGATGTACAAGATAAAATTCAGCAGAGGATCATAGACTGTGAAAACTATGCCCTGACGTCATCGCGGTGGTAAATCAGTATTGGCGCCAATGCGCCTAATATTATATAGTTTCCTCACTTTTGAGTCTACTTTGTGAATGTATATAATACATGAACTATAGTGAAATCCGGAAATTTCTCAAAACTCGTTGAGATTTTTTTTTTACTACTACCGGCACAACAGTACTAAAGACACTCTTCAGACTTTGAATAGCCGTCCTTGAGGAATTTGGTATCCTATAGAGTAGGTGTATTATGTACCTGTGGACAGTCAAGTTTGAAAAAAAAGCCCGCGCATTTTGAGTATAGACGCAACATTTTAAGCTTGTGTATAACAGGACTATAGCTAACAATTAAGGTACTCTTGAATCATGAAATGGTCAGTAAATGGAATCGATGTTTATTGTCAGGGCCTTTAGATTAGACCCTTACAATTGACAGGTCTCTTAGCTCATCCTTAAGGTTAGAATGGCTTTTTTTATTTTTGTGACGATAGCCTGATCGATATTTTTGGTTCTGATGGGTGGATCATACTCACGCACATCGTTAAAATCTCTAATCAGTGTGAGAATTATGTGTGAGAAAAATTCGTACGGAAGTCGTTAACTCCCTCCACACATGATTATATTAGATTTTTCAAGATATCCAGGTTCCGAATTCCCGAAAGAGTGTGAAGTTGTTCTGACAACGATATTACGCGATTCTCAAAACGTTTAAGCCGCGAATGGCAGATCGTATTGATATGGCCATTCTCACGAACTCTTTAACACCGGGAACGGGACGTGATTGAAATATGGTTGCTTCAGAGTTAGTTCCTTTTAACCGATTTCTCCACCTGGAATACAAATTTTCACAAATTTCAAAATTCAAACTCTATCTACTTATGATAGCATCTCTGTACATTCATAGAACCGCAATGTTAAGAGTGTAGTTTCAATTGAAACCATAAGATTGGGAAACAATTGAAAACTGTCCAGATAATGAAAGTGAAACTGAGTTGACGCCACTTTACCATACAATTGTCACAAACAATAAAAGGGGTATAGTAGGATATGATCAAAGATGGACTCCGATAAGTGAAACGAACTCTTTTATTGAACAATATGTATGTACAATGCAGCCAGTATATAATTGAGAGCTCGACACTACACGCGACACATATCTGACGCGGACAATAACTGATGGGGATTGAAATTAATGGCCGCAGCTGTTATGCAAACACAAATTTATTCCATCTCAAGACCCACAAAACTCAAAAAATACAATATCAAACATGTGAAAGTTATCAATGCACCACAAACTAAAGTATGGAAAAAAAAAGTTGGCCCATACACAAGTGCAGGGAAAGTGAAGCTCATGGGAAAAAGCGCGTATGTAAACTTCGTCGGTGGCGCGGGCTTTTTAAAATTCTCACGATATCGGGCAACGTGTCTTTTGCCCATCATGATGCGGTTTCAAGCTGATGCGGCCTTTTTGCGCGATCTCGCACGGACACATCACACGCCATATAGGGGTAACTTGATCTCCTCGAGAACATCTCACCATGCATGCATGCAACCTACCCTACATTATACACACACACGCACACACACACACAAAACTCAATAAGACCCATCACCTTCATCATAGATTTGCCGCAAAAAGACACCCACACATTTTTTTAGTGAATTGACACACTGAATACACGTGGTCACATGGCGCGCGAAACTTAAAATTTCGGTCATAGTATGTGTTCAAAGTTTTTCTATGATGCAGGCGCGCGTTTTCGCCAAAGGGGGTCCAGAAAAGCCTCCTCGAGAAAACTAAAACTCGCCATTCATGCAGAGAAGTGGCGTCCAAGTGTCGGGCACACCATGGGGTCAGTCCACTCTTCTCGCTTGATGCCTTTGCTTGCTCGCTCTTTTTTTTTTTTTTTTTTTTTTTTTGAGGGGGGCTCCCTTTTTTTCTGGCCGCTTCCGCGCGCTTCCGAAAAATTTCAGCTTCTACAGTAACTGTGATTATCCCTACCTTGAATTTTGAAGAAGCAGGATAGGGATATAGGTAGGGAATGAGAGGCGGCAACATCCGTATATGTCAATGTCACGTGGCTTTTACAGATGTAGAAGTACGATATGTTGGCAATTTTTCATTCGTTTGCCTTTGCTGGTAATAAATGCTGTTTCTTGTCAAATAATACTTGACATAAATTGAAGATGAGAGCTTGGTGTTATCTGTCATTCTTTAAACTAAATTGGTAAACGTTTGGATGACTGCCACTCGATTCAATATAATATGTAGAAAATTATGGTCTAAGTATGTAAACGCTTTTAGAGTCGTTGGACTAATACAAATTATTCACTTATTTACCCGTGAGTTAATAATTTACAGCACACTATCCGCACACTTATTGTCGTTTCCGCTATTGCGACTTGTCTCGTCGATTTTCCTCGCGATTTTCTATTATACAAAACTAGTTGCTTCCTCATCCTGAAAATATCTTGTATCGAAATTATCACGAATTAGAATATAATTCTGCAATATCTCCTACATTGGTAGCAAAATCGAGCTAAATTATCAAACCATAGTGAATTTTTCATTTTTCTTTGACTTTTTGATGTTCACCCCCATCTTTCCAGTTTCTCCCCGATTCATCTTTTAAAAAACAGACAATTTATCCAACAATTTTTGTATTCCAGAGCCATAAAATTATTCAAATACCTCGATTTAAATTCAAAAACTTCGACCAACCCACTAACATCGATCATACCCAAAAATGAAATATCCAATAAACCCGATATCGAATTTTTTTTGCTCTTTCCCCGAACATTCCTCATCACTGAAAGTACACCTTTTCCCCATATACACAAGCAAAATAAGGGCGTATCCCTCACCATCAAGGAAATCACTACAGTCTTATAATACTGCAAAGGGCTTTAAGGTCTTATGGTTTGAGTGTTCGGTCTCGAGGGAGTTAGGTCTCGCCAGTGCATACCTCGCGCTCGAATTACGCGTCCGATGCGTTGGGTTCTCTTTTCTCTTTCGCACGCGCATTTGCTCTCTGATGCTTTCGGAAGTTTATTTGTGCATGCATACTATATACTCGCTAAGAAATCTTTCCAGACGTATGGAATCCTACTTCAATCCTCGGTCTAAAATCTAAAATCTCACCATATCCCTTACTTTGGACCTATTTTAACGTTGACGGAGGTCTAAACGCGTGGAATTTCACCGTGTGTGTCTACATTGTCGCGTCGAACTATTTTGACAATCTTGTATTCTCACAGATATAACTTTTAGAATATCTGTCCTATGCAAATCTGGGGATATAAAGTACTTACCTCACGCATACAGAGGGCTGGACACCATAACATCTCGATTTCGATCTTGTTCTTGAGAGGGTCTTTCATTCTTGAGATATATTCGCGCTCAAGTGCCTTTTCATCAAGCAGACTATAGTATGCCGGCTCATCTTGTTTCGCGGGCTTTTTGTTTCTCGTTGGCAAATGAGTATATAAGTATAAAGAGTAGTGTGAGAGAGATGCAACATCAGTGTGTCTGTCTGTCCGATGATGCCTTTTGGTGAGAACTTTAGTCTGCGACGCGTCGCAGAAACTTTTGGCCGATCTTTGATGGAAGCTTCTTTAGCCTTATATATTTCTGCAGACGAGAAAAAGCATCTGGAGCAAATGTTCTTTCTCAACCCCCTTGACTCGAGAACTTTTTGTTTATATCTCGATGAGGTCAGCTCTTTACACTTTGACCATCTGACTTTAATAATACTTTGCTCACACTTGATGTACAGAGATATGTTAGTAACTGTGATAATTTATTTGTGAAATGACGATTGTGGTCCAGTTTATAAGATGAAATTTCATTATTTATCATTTTGTCGATTTAGAAACGAATGGCATGAAGAAAATATATAGTTTAAAAAATAAGCGAGGGAAAAATTTATAATGCGTTAAGAAATTTGCGTTAGGGTTCATACACAATAGCAAATTCCACGCTGCCACTATATAGGTTATGATTGAAATTATTGAAGATCAAATTATGTGATTTGTGAATGAACCCTAACAAAACATGAATATTCCATAAAAGTTATGCTTAAAAAGTTATCATTTCGACAGCAATGATTTGAAATGAAAATAAATCAAATCAATCAATAACGGAAGAATAATTTTTCTTGTTACGAATAGGAATCTTGGTAAAATTTGCATCATCTCCAAGTTTTCGATGCTGAGAAATTCCAATCTGTTAATTTATTTAATTAAATCAACGGTGATGGGTGGTTTGTGATTGAATAGATATCTCTTTCACTATAAGACTTTTATTCAGATATTGTACTTCGAAAGCACGTGGAAATCGTGTACTGAACGAGCCAGTAGGCTGTAGTGACAAGTAGTAGAAAGAGCCGCGGAGCGGGCCCCTATATATATCCGCGGTGCCCTATCAAGCTAATGCATGCGTAAGTCATGCGTGTGCGGCGCGCTGCAGATCGTCACCTCAACACAGGAATCCCATATGAAACCCCGAAAAGCACGCGCGGCGCACGATATTTCCAACCTTTAACATGAGACTCTCATAAGAGATCCCTCAAACAGAGCGCGGCGCACCCGAATTCGAGCGTTTAAGGTAGTTGTACACCAAAATTATTCATCAACAGAATTTCTCGAGATTCTGCAGAGAGATAGTTCTAATATCGAAGAGTACGTGTGCAAAATTCCAGAACGGCTGACCATCCCATTTTAGAGTATCGATCGTCACAATTTGACCAGTTTTGCACATTTTTAACATTGCGCTTATGGGAGCGGGCCCCAAAAACAGCACAAAAATGGGTCCAGCGTAAAACCTGATCAACAGAAAATGGTGGGACTGCGAGAGATCCGAGTTTATGTATCAATGAATCATATGGCCAAGTCTGGAGATGATGGACCACGTCGTTTTTTAGTAATTGTTCATACAAAGCGTAGAATGCAAAAAATGCGACACGTGATTTCGATTTTAGGGTAGATAACTTTGGAAACCATGCCTGATTCTGTTCAGGAAGGCTTAGATGATCGTTTTTGTTTGTTGTTTGATGGAAAAAGTACAGTTATTAACAATAATAATAATTTCGAATATTTTGATGTGGGCAAAAAAGTGAGGTTAAGTCTCACTGACTCACGTAGTTGGTGTACAACTACCTTAACACGGGACTTCCATAAGAGCTGTCGCGGCACGACGGAGCATCATTCGAAAGCGCATGCGTCATCTATTTCAGAAACTAAGTCGCATAACGCAACATGATCTCACTTGACTCGATACATTTTTGATTCAAGATTCCAACACGCCCCCTCAAAAATTAATCGGGTCCGACTTCGTACATTGACTGACGAGTCAGTCTCGACTGGCTCCTCCCTATGCTCATAATGTAAACGAGTTCCAACGTGCCTTCGCTGTACCTTCTGGGGAATACATATGGCCCAACATTTGTTCGAGGATTGAGGGAAACCCAGGAAAAACCTCAATCAGACCATCTCATAGCATAATTTGCTATGTTATATGCATATAATTATAATATTTATCAGTCATCAGATTCTCCTCTGAGGTTCATCTTTGTCCTCAGTTGCAAAAATCTTAGTGTGGGTAATGATTTTGTCATTGAATCTGCAACTTGATGATCTGTGGACATATAAACAAGTTTGATTAGATTTTTCTCTATCTGTTCACGAGAAAAATGATATTTTATGTCGATGTGCTTGGATCGTTTATGACATGTAGGATTATTTGCTATACTTATGCAGCCATTGTTATCCTCAAATATCACAATTGGCTCTAATATATCAATCTGTACAGTCATTGCCAACGATCTTAGCCACATCGCTTCTTTCACAGCTTCAAATAGTGCCATGTACTCAGCTTCGGTAGAAGAAGCAGCGACAGAATTCTGTTTCTTTGAGTTCCAACAAATTGTGCAACTTTCGAATAGTTGGAATGTATACCCTGTTGTGCTTATTCTGTCATCATCATTTCCTCCCCAATCAGAGTCTACATAACCACTGAGGAAATTTTTGAATTCATTCTTCTCATACGTTAATTTTAGATTGATTGAGCCTTTTAGATATCTTAGCACTCTTTTCAAATTTTGCCATAGCTCTTTATTACTTTTCTTAGAGTATCGACTCAGAAAATTTACTGCAAAGCTCAAGTCAGGCCTCGTACAAATCATGATGTACATTAGACACCCAATGAGATTTTGACATGGGGCATCATACTTCTCGTCAGAATTCAAACTTCGATAATCGAGTTTTGGAGGTAAAGGGGTAGCTACAGCTTTACAATCCATCATTCTGAATTTTTCAAGAATTGCTCTTATATAGGAACTTTGATCGAGTGTCAATGCGTTATTTCTCCTCTCTATTTTTATCCCGAGGAAAAGTTTAATTTCTTTCAAATCTGACATTCGGAATTCTTTCATCAAATAATTTTTGAAATGAGTCATAGTATCCAGTTTTTGAGTTATTATGATGATATCATCTACATATAAAATCACATATATGTTTTGAGTGATACTGCCTTTGTTTGAAATGTAGATGCAACGGTCTACTTTCGAGTTCTGGAATCCGATTTTCAAAAGTTTCTCCTCAAACGTCTCAAACCAACATCGAGCTCCTTGTTTCAAACCGTATAGAGCCTTATTTAACTTACAAACTTTATTCTTGTCACATCTGATTCCTTCTGGAACTTTCATATAAATTTCTTCCCTTAATATCCCATTTAGAAATGCAGTTTTTACATCCATATGATGGATGAGAAGATCGAACTGATTCGCGAAAGCTACTAAGAAACGAAAGCTTGAAATTCTAGCAACCGGTGCGAAAGTCTCGTTATAGTCTATCATATATTTTTGACTAAAACCACGAGCTACAAGACGAGCTTTATATTTGAATGGTTTTCCAAATTCATCATTCTTAATTGTGAATACCCATTTGCAGTCAACTATGTTCTTATCTTTTGGTCTTTCGACTATGGTCCATGTATTATTCAATTGCAGTGATTTGAGCTCATCATCTATGGCTTGTTGCCAGAGAGTTTTGTCATCTCTCTTTTCGATCTCAGCAAATGATGTGGGGATTTGACAGTTAATCGACATTGCACACAGAAGGTATTGATCAACTCTTTCATCTTCTTCGTAACTCAACTTCGGCAAGTTTCTTATTCTATCACTCCGTCTATGCTCATTTGTCATTTCGTCATTATTAGATCTTTTATGCATATCTGTTTTAGATACAGATTTTTCAAAGTCTTCTTCATCATTGGTTCCACAATTAGAGCTCTCCTCAGATCTTTGCTCTATCATTTCTGATTTCTCATTATCAGAATTTTGTGCTTCAATGGGATCTGATTGACTAGCATCAGATTTTTCTCTCATTCCCTGATCTGATTTCTCACTATCAGACTTTTGGTACTCTGCTGGTTTTGACATGCTTTCAGATGCACCAGTTTCATTATATGGGTTTCTAGATTGAAAACTTTCATGTCTATCTATTGGTCTGGATTTCATGAAATTTGTTTCATCAATGATAACATCGCGAACTACGAGGAATTTACGATCCTCACAATTCCATACTTTATATCCATTTGGTTCGTATCCGACCAAAATAGCTTTATTCGATTTCCGATCGAACTTACGCTTTCTGATTTTGTCATGCACGTATACAGTCGAACCAAATATCCGCAAGTACTTTAGCTTTGGCTTTTTACCGTGCCAAATTTCATACGGTGTCTTTTCAACTTTCAAAGATTTTGTGGGGCTTCTGTTGATTAGAAACGTAGCAGTCAAAACCGCTTCACCCCAGAATGTTTCATTCATTCCTGCACCGTGTATCATTGAGCGGGCTTTCTCCGTTACAGTCCTCACCATACGTTCCGCCACTCCATTTAACTGTGGGGTTCGAGGAACTGTTAGATGGTAGCTTATACCATTTTCTGCACAAAAGTTCTTCATTTCATTTGACAAATATTCTCTCCCATTATCGCAATAGAGATTCACGATTTTTAAGTTGAAATGAGCTTCACTTTTTGCCACAAAGTCTTTAAAAACTGAGAAGACGTCTGATTTGAATTCTAGCAAATAAGTCACACAGTAATGTGTGTATTCATCAATGAACATGACAAAATAGTTCTTTCCATTCATCGTTTGAGGAGTGATAGGTCCAGCCACATCAGAATGGACCATGAATAATGGTCTGCTCACATAGCTTTTGTCTTTGGCCTTTTCAAAAGGTAATCTTGCTTGTTTTCCTTCTATACAAGCTTCACATAATTGTTCAAGAGGCGTTACATTCTGAATTTGATTTGTATCTTCAAACATTCGTTTATTCTTCAATTCTAAGAATTTTGATTTTCCAATATGGCCTAGACGCTGATGCCATATTTCATAACTATTATTCATGGTATGATAGGCTGCAATATTGATAGAGTTACGAGCTCTACTTCTCACCTTGAATTCTACACATGCAGATAGATTTTGTAATGGCTTACCTTTCATGATGATCTTACCACCATTTGTTACCTGAACTCCATCCTGTCCGAAGATGGTACTGAAGCCTTTCTCCTGCATTTTCTTGACAGACAGTAAGTTGTATGGGACCTCTGGGCTGTAGAGGACATCTTCGAGATAGCCACGGATTCCCAAATTGGTTGTCACGTGAATCCTTCCACGTTTGGTTGCATTGATAAATGTGCCAGTTTTGGCTACGCTGATCCTCAATGGTGGCTCATACAGCACAAACGAGTCGAATAATTCATCATTGTTGATTATATGGTCCGACGCTCCAGAATCCATCAGGAATGTTACCATGTCTCCATCATAGTTCTGTTGGGTATGAACTCCAGCCATGAAAGCGAAGCCTGCAGCCTGGGGTTGCTCAGTCAGCTCGACTGTTTGTAAAGTTGATCTTCTATCATTGTTGTAACTTTGCGATTTCTGGTAATAGTGGCAGTTCTTGATGACGTGGCCCTTTCTGCCACAATGATGACATTTAACGTTGGTTAACCATTTTGGTCTAGTTCTTCTCTTATTGTGACTCTTGAATTGATTACTGCTCCGTTTCCAATTTTTAGATCCATTCTTCTTGGGGTGAGGCTGTTCCACTGATTCAGCACTCAGAATTTTCATGCAGGTGTCATTGGTGTTATTACGTATTTTTATTTCGTGGTCTATCAGCCTTTTCTTCACGAATGCTAGGGTGAGATCATCCAAACTTAATGTCTCGATCGCCGTGATAACTCCGTCATAAGATGATGGCAATGTTAAAAGTAGACGTGAAACCTTCCCTGTCTCCTTGAGTTCTCCACCCGCAGCCACGTATTCAGTAATTAAATCATCGAAAATTGCAAAGTGCTTCACCAATGAAGTGTCTCCTCGAAATTTCAAGCTAAGAATTCTCTTGTCGAGCGCCAGTTGTGTAGCTATACTTTTAATATCGTAGATCTCGTCTAACCTGGTAAAAACTTCCTTGGCAGAACCATCCACCTTCACAAACCCGAGCAATGAGTCCGCAAGGAATTCCGCGATGGTCGCCTTAGCCGTTTTATCCTTCTTTATCCACTCTTCAGATGGTTCGGCGGGCACCTCCTCGTCGATGACTTCCAGGACTCCGATCTCACTTAGTACCAATCGGACACGAAATTTCCAAATACTATACCGCTCTCCGTCGAACGGCTGGATCTTCCTTTTTATCTTCAAGTCCATAATTCCTTCCTTTTTTTTTATTTTATTTTTTTTTATTTAGATATGAGTATGTTGTCAATCCTGAGTGTATAGACGGTCTCGCTGATGATGGGACGAGACCGGCTATTTATCACTATGAATCTTGAACACGGCACACACTGACTCTAATTTAGCAAAGTGATTCTGGGCCCATAACCTGTTAATTTATTTAATTAAATCAACGGTGATGGGTGGTTTGTGATTGAATAGATATCTCTTTCACTATAAGACTTTTATTCAGATATTGTACTTCGAAAGCACGTGGAAATCGTGTACTGAACGAGCCAGTAGGCTGTAGTGACAAGTAGTAGAAAGAGCCGCGGAGCGGGCCCCTATATATATCCGCGGTGCCCTATCAAGCTAATGCATGCGTAAGTCATGCGTGTGCGGCGCGCTGCAGATCGTCACCTCAACACAGGAATCCCATATGAAACCCCGAAAAGCACGCGCGGCGCACGATATTTCCAACCTTTAACATGAGACTCTCATAAGAGATCCCTCAAACAGAGCGCGGCGCACCCGAATTCGAGCGTTTAACACGGGACTTCCATAAGAGCTGTCGCGGCACGACGGAGCATCATTCGAAAGCGCATGCGTCATCTATTTCAGAAACTAAGTCGCATAACGCAACATGATCTCACTTGACTCGATACATTTTTGATTCAAGATTCCAACACAATCCGAAATAATCAATCTATCTATACAAGGCCATACGCGTCCGCTGCGATAATAAACAAATACACATAAATAAGCGAGAAGTCGACGAGTATATGATGATTTATCGTGAGCATCCTCCGATATTAAGTCCCACTATAAAATCTAATTGAAACACGGAAGCTCCTACATATGATAAACTGTGTTGCATTTGTGCGAAACATAACCCAATACACTCAAATTGAGACGTTGATTGAGATATAAGTAATCTTGGGTGAAGAAACGAGCCTATAGCTTCTCGCATATCCACCAAAGACGAAAGATATACATACTTATTACACCTGCGCAAGAAGAGATTCGAGATTCAATCCGGTTGTATGGGCTACTCTATGGGGACACGTTGGTTGAGTTGCTCTCTTAATCCGTATTGCACTTGCGTAAGATGAGACCCAGCGACATTGTTGCATTGGCTTACTTGTATATCCCTTGTATAAAAGCGTGTGGCGGATGTTCGCGGTATCGGGGTTTTTTTTTTTTTTTTTTTTCATTGACGCAGGTATATCACAGTATTATAGTGTCTCAGTCTGATGCATTGCAACTACTTTTGAATTCGAGGAAATTTTCGTATATTGTACAGGTGGCCTACTCTATTTTAGAGGTTGCGAACTCGCTTTACCCGTAGTATTGCGTTATCAGAGTGTGCGAAGAAAATGAAACGAGTTCGTGGGTGGTTTGGTGCGATGAAGCGAGAATAATAGCGCTTGAGGCGTTGAAGACCGCTATTATGTTCGATTCGATATATATCGATTGTGTGTATACATATACAGTCTTCGTTTTGGGGATTTCGGTGAAGCAGACATGATCGATAGATTTGCCGTTGGGAGTTTTGAGAATTTTGTGTCCGTTGAAGATTGCATTATTAGGAGAACGAGCTGAGGGTCGTAGAATCGTTATTATAGTTTTGTTCGTGTAACCATAATGAGTGTTAGAAAAATCAATTTTGGATGATTTCCGACTGAATCTTTAATGTCCTTGAAATAACATCACCATCATCATAGTTTCAAAGATAAAATATGTCATATTAAAATGATACAAAGTCTGTCAACTATGACATTTTTTTAATCTTTCCTGAAAAAATGCGTCTACCTCTTGATTAGCCGTACATATAAGAATACCCAGTTCGGAATCTTGCCTCGAGCCTTGCTTGTATACTACAGCCAATACATCACAGCCAAGATTTTCCCGCTTATCGTAAACAATACGCCGCAAGCTCGATTTTCCACCTCGTATAAATACCTAGACTTCGTATATCTATATTCCAATCTATGTCGCAACAATCACCATTTAATTTAAGAACAATAGAACCGCTATGTAGCGCGGCAAGGCACAAGGACAGTCTGTAAAGTTCGCGACTTATACAAAAAAAAAAAATTTTCGCGCAAAGGCAATCGCTCAAGTCACTATATAGTAGTACAGTGTCCGAATCGCCTTTGTTCCACTACAAATGTAAGTTCTGCTGTATGTAACAGTGATAAAGGGTACTTGTATAAGGCTCTACCACCTATTGCGCATGCGTGGAACAAAAATGAAAATACACAACAACTAAGCTCGACCCACGAAGTTTTGTACCTATCTATATATAATTGTTGTATTGTGGCATAATATTGTAAGGCGTTCCGGTGTCCTGGTCTCGCAGACTGTATGTCTGGTTTGTTGTTGGGTGTACTGATGGTGTGCCCTTGCAACATCCGTGCAAGCGTCACGGTCCGTGCTTCCGGTTTTTCGTATCTATTATGGAACTTACGGTGGTGTGTAGTGATATCACTTGCTATGTAGGGGGTCCAAGTGGTTTTTTTTTTGATGCTACGTCATGATATTGCCAAGTCTAACTTGATTTGTGGGGATCCGTGCGAAAGGAGCGTTTTGAGGAAAATTTGTTTCTGTGTTGTCATGTTTTCAGAAAATTTGATAAAAATTATGATGAATTTTTCTGTTACACTGGTCACTATTCATATGTCATGGAAAATTTTTTCACTGGTTACAACCAAGTTTCTTCTTTAATTTAACAAAATCGTGATCCAATCGTTGTACATTTACTTTTTACTTATTTAAAAAGAGCAGATAATTTTATCCAAAGAAAATGATCAAAACACATTTTTTTGGATAGAATTTAGTGAAAAGGCTGTAATTGATTGCTGTTATACAAAATCCTAAAATGTATGAATGGTTAGACTCTGGCGCTTTCTAAAATAAAATTTGGTTTCAGGCATTCGTCAGCTCAATTGCAAACAATCTGATGTCTGTCATTATCCCCACTATCAACTGTATAATTCACTCCTCAATTAATTTCTCATCAGTTATCATCTACTGTTTTGAAACATATGTAAAGTACCACTATGTTATCATTACTGTCTCTCGATTGACCATGAAAATTGTTACGTGAGCACTAATATGGCACTAACCACTTCATAATTTCAGACTTGATGTATTACTCGTCTAACGAAATCTAAAGATATACAAAATCAATTATACGCCAATTTTTCATGATTCAATACTGATTGTTTCATTGGAATTTTGTACACAAATCGCTTCCCTCGACACTAACATTATTTTCTTTTTGGGATAATTGCAATTGATCCTATAAAATCGATACCAATATTTGGAGAGGCACCTCATAAAAGGAAAAAAATCTTGTTCACACGCAGAAAATTGGCTGAGCAAGCCACTTTGGACACCCACAATTTAATATTTCGGCATGCATCGAAAGAGAGAGGGAATATAATTCAGCGCGATTTGAAAACACTTCGAGGGTGTTGATTTGCCAAAAGAATTCGAGATTCGGACGTGGGATATATACAGGATGGGTGTCCGCGGTGCGAGGGGCCCCCTTTATATTACAAAGTCTTGGCGCCGAAAATCGCGAGGACCATCAGAGATAATACGGGTTGCCTGGGCCCTGTACACACCTCATCTTTGTCGGCGCCTATATATATAAACATACATACATCCACTTGGATTCTTCATGTATCAATTTTTGTTTGGAAGCCCATCACCGCACCTTGAGATACGAAATTTTTGGGAAGGTCGGACGCGTCATTAAACGAAGGACGACGATTGGTGCATCAAGGCAAGAGCATCAGGTTTTCTGAGTCCCCGTCGAGTTGTCAGGGTATTTTATAGTCTTTTGGTAAAAAATATGCGATGAGTTGAAGCTACTGTATATAGAAGCTATAACCAATGAAAATTTTCGAAATTGTGGAATAAATGTCACCATAGGTAGTTATCGAAGTAAAAATCGTTAAGGGTGAGATATAAGGGGCCTCCCAGCGAGCCTCCCAGGGTGATGCTATGTGTCACTTGGATATCGTAAGTCGTAATATGTGTTTTATGCACAGGAAAAAGAGGATGATGCGCGATTAAAAATTCACTCAGTCACGACGTTTTCCTCACATCTGCGCAAGCTGTGCCGCATCATCATCTGCATTTGGAAAATTTTTGTCATCACCTTGTGTGCCATCGTCGTTGCGTCGTCGGCTTTGAGCAAAATTAAGAACTTGTCGGTATCCCCGTGTCGGTTATAATTACCGATTTTCGTCTTTCAGTGTGGTCTTTTAAAATCTTATGCCCGATGAATTTTAGTTGCACCTGACGCAACAATTTTTCTGATGACTACCTTGGGACAGAAGTTTTTTTTTCAAAAATTATAGCTTCTGCATCTAGAATCCTTGTATCATCATTCGAAATTTCGACTAGAAGTTGTGAAGAATTGTTTGCTCATAAACATTCATATCACGGTGCTGGAAACAAACTTTGTGAGGGATGTTCTTGAACAGATTTTTGAAAATGTTTTCAGGGCACTTCTCTCTCATGACCCACAGATAATGCGTTGCCCTAGTATAATAAATTATTCGCAGTGAGGTAGCGCGAAAGGCAAATGATAGCGGTAAACCTCTTATTCGACCCTCCCCTCTGTTGTAAAGGGTATATAACAGCGGACAAGAAAGCGGTACTCGATTCAATGGGGCACTATAAAATTGTTGTATACCATAATATATATAGGTGTTACCACCCGCACGTGCGTGTGCAAATTCAACACAATTGCGGCTCCAGACGACGACATTCAACAACTTCAACTCCTTATTGATCCCTATTAATATCCATCTATACCTATACCAATTATCACTCATACTTCCGACTTTGAAGCAAACAATGACACGTAATTAATCGTTTTTAACTTCAAAATTAATAATCAAAATGCAAACATTACCTTTACATGCACGAACCATCACTTGTATATGAATATGTTTTCATGTAACCTCTGTTTGAATCTATAATATACTCTTTGTTCGACAGATGAGACAAGATTCGATTTTTTCCGTGGTGCGGACACAAACGCACCTGGATCTTTTGCAATAGGAGTGAGGGAGTCTTGAAAGTTTCAAGATTACCCATGGATTATGTAAAATTGATCGATAAACGCGTGGGTGAAGCTCAAAACCTAATACTTATAAAACATAACTTGCTCGTATACGATGCACGATTTTCTGCGTGGGCCTTCTATATGATGATGCCTCGAAGTGTTGTTCTGTTCCATGGAAGGTCATTTAAATTTCAAAAGCTTCGCGCGCGTTCTTGGAGCTTGGATGCATTTTAGCTCTCGCTACCACTATACTGCACTCTGGTAATAAATGTAAATAAATAATGGTGTGTGTGTGTGTGTGTGTGTGTAGATATTTTGAAAACAACGCGTTGGCGTGTAGATATAAATGCATTATAAAAATATTGCCGCGCATCCCGCATGAGTTTCGAAAATCGTAATGCACTCATCATAATCTTATACGTTCACTCTTTTCTCGTCCATTCAAGCAACCTTTATCGAGAATATAACCTAAATAATACTTACTGGATGCGCCCACACGAGATGTATGGAGCAGTTCGCGCGCGCGGCATTCCTTACCTTATCCGCGTATCCGCAATATCGTGCAACTCAATTTTTTTTTGTTTTTCCTTACACCATCGGTCGCGATCCGGTCTGATGCTTCATCAATATGAGAGTCTTTTATTTATATATCTTCTTCTCTCTTTTCGTAATTGATTTGGTCGTGGTTCGTTGTGTACTGATGCTACTGTGTATATACGAATAAACAGGTATATGGAGTTTTACGTGTAGGTATGTGTATATGCATCAGTGATGAGACAAGTATTGAGAATTGGGATGAACCGTTATAGCTCGCTTTCGTCGATGTATAAATTTGCAAAGGCTGATGCGGAAGGATAAGTATGCATGCATGTTACGTTGTACGTTGAGGAGCATCAATCAGAGAGTCTGCTGGTCCTGCTTCTGATGATGCTCTCCTTTTTCTTTACCAAGAATTTTTGAGGTATGCAATCAATCCGTTGTATCGAATGACGAACATTCGAAAAAAGTTTAACGAAACGAGAATATTTAAAGTCGAATTTCGTTTTATCAGTATATCGTATCGATCGAGATATCGATATAATTGGCATCAGCCATTTTATCTCGTTCACGGGTCAATCTAGTATCGATCGTTCAAATTATTCCTATAGCTCATTGAGAGGAAGAGTTATATTACGATATCAAGATCGAATTATAGGGATAGGCTAAGCAAAGCTAATGGTCCGTATTCTTACTTTCGTTGAATGAGATACTCGTATGGGTATAGGTATATAGCTATATACACAACACATTCGATCGAGGGGGTAATTACAGACCCTGCAAATCAGTCTCGAGCTATTATTGGCTACCGCGAGTTCCATTATCGTATCGTACACGCTCATTAGAAAAGGAGAAGGACGACCCTGTAGATATATAACGTATTCGACGATTAAGAACTTTGAAAAACACAAGTACAAATAACCTCATCGCATAGTAATACGTGCACTTACGTACGAGAAAATAGCTCGGCAGAAATGCCCATATTAGCAATACAGAATTATTGCACTCTGATGTCCACCAGGTGAATGGCTTTTGTGATGCTGGTCTCCATTATAGGATTGTTTGTACAGGACCATTTTGTTTGAAATCGAGAGAAAGAGTTGAGAACCTATACCTATACATGATGTATAGATGTATACTTTGTCGTTGAGCCACGTGGACACTTGGTCATTATAGAATGTACACGTGGTATACAAGCTTTGTTATTAATCGGAGGAATGAGTATACGTATTGTTTTGATCAGTCGATTGTTACCCGATTAAGTTGTCTATAGAAATTTCTTTTCCTTTGGAACAATTTTTATTCGATACAGCGGAGTTCGTAAGTTCTTCGATATGGCGTAGTTCTGTAAAATAGAACACACGAATTTGTAACCATCTGAGAGAATTGGGTTACTAACAATCTCAGAGCAAGATTAATAGCTTTCGTAAGTGTATTTTGGTATATTTCAAAAGTGAATTAGAGTGCATCGACGCTGTATTTTCCGAGCTTGTCACTCATCATCAGGAAAGGCACCCACACGATTTTTCCATGACTGATGCACGCATCAGAAAAAGCTTTTCTCTTGCACAAGAGTAACTCTATATATGTCATAACCCTCGTGGATATATCGGTCGCAGCAGTGGGTGACGGTTTTTTGGAGACGGGCGTGTCTCTATATATAAGAGTTTGAACCGAACACTGCATGCATAGATGCTCGTTTATTGAAAGTTAGAAAGGTCTGAAAAGTCAAATCAGGCTAAGCTTTAATAAACCGATGCAGGTTAAGCAACCACTTGGAGATTTGTTTGGTCTCGATGTATTTGAGGGAGTTTTACTAAAGATATCTCATAGCCGTCTCATATAGCTCTGAACTCCGAGCTGAACTCAAAATAGTTCAGACGCACAGCTCGATTTTTTCCGGTTCCATGTCAACTTTTTTTCTAAACTGAACCACTCACATCTACAATATCTACAGCATCTCTTGATCATATTCACTTTCATCGCATACACGACGATGTGTAGCTGTTGCATATCGAATGCTTATGTTCACAATGCAATGGATGATTAATTAGTCAGAGGGCTTAAGATAAAGGATGAAGGGAATGTATGGCTAATAACATGCGACTTGAGGGATGCAATCTAAACGAAATGCATCGCATTGTTCGGTCTCGACGTGCTTATCTATTCGCAGGACATCTCTATTGGCATATATACGCACACTATGCTCGAAGCTCATCGGTGTCTCTGTACATAACCTATGCGATGGGAAAATGTTCATTGCCATCCGGTGAGCATCTCTTCTCGGATACTTACCTTTCTTTCTTTTTTTTTTTTTTTTTTTGTATAACCACCTCACTCGTATTTGTATTCGCTAGGCATCTGTTTCTCTATTCACATAGCGACGCTTCTTCAATGTCCAGGCAGTGTCTCCCATTCCAAGATCTCTATACAAGTTAATACACTGCACAGTCTATGTATATGTATAGTGGTGGAATTGAGATATATAGCACAGAGATGTAATCTAGAACCTGCATAATATAATGAATTCTCATTGTTTATAAATATGATGCATGAGTTCAATCATTAATACTTTCGGTAGTTTGCTGTAATAATTAATCTTGCAACCTATTTGTATCACCCCTTTGAAGGACTGCCATTATTGTTATCAATGTTGAAAACCAACGTTGACTCGATGTTCTTTACGATTGAAAGTATACTGTTTTTAGCAGATCAAAAATTTTCCTAATTTCATATTTATTGTTTTATTTCAATTTGCTCATCTCGTAGGACATGTCTTGTATAAAATTCGTCTGAAGCTTATAGGTTGAATAATTTTTCGTGGGAACGCTATCTTAGCTATTCGCGAGGCCATCCGTGAATTGGTTACGCTTGTGTAAAAAACATTTGAAGGTAGTATGAGACTATGTAATGTACATCACACGTAATGAGTAATTTGTAAGATCAAGCTATCGATTGGACGTGAGTGAACTCGTGTACCTACACTTTTTGTTCAACGCGTGTACAGAGTTGATTCGTTGAGCCGGTATAACACAATCCAATGAGAAATGCTAGTCTGATGAGAACCAATCTGATCCTAGCATATCCTGTAACTGCTGCGAACTTGACAGACAAGGTCGTTTGAATGATTCAAAGGTTGCCGCGCGAGGTGCATATATGATTATGATTCCTCTCGTTTCTAATGCTTGATATTTATATATATGTAGTCGTATAAGATTATCAGAACCGTGAATTATTTCTCACTTTGCGTTGCTCGAATACTTGTTACACTATCATCCATTGTACCAGTCAGCAATTCTATTCCAGGCGTAAGCTTTGAATATATATGACAAATTGACCGTTTCTACCGGTGCTGGCATAAGTTCATGAAAATCGCGGTTTTATCTTCTCAATCGTTAATCTCGCATTTATAATAATACATCTACTCGGTTTGGTATGCTTTGCACCTCTATAACAAAAAGTATCAGTGCAAAAATTTTTATATTCCATCTATATTGGATGTCGAAAATGATGAAATAAAAGTTCAGTATACAATAAAGCTCGGGCCAGGAGAGATGAAGAGAAGCTAAATTCGGTTGTAACGAGACGAATTAGAACAGCCCGGCTCTCTAATCAGTACTAATCGACTCTAATACGAAACACTGGCCCAAGGTCTTCTAAAAACGCACGCGACCAATATCAAAAGTGAGCATTGCTCGAGGCTGCAACGTGTTAATATCACGTGCTGCGGCTTCTGCTACCGAATGTCTTTTACTGTATCATATACAACTTTCAGAGACTTGAAAAATGTATCTTACGTATAATCCTAACCTCTCAATTGTCTTGTATCCGTGATGAACTTTTATCAGACAGAGTCGTGACTCGTTTCATTAGCTTGGACAAACACCGTGCATTGTTAATTAGTATAGGTTATACCATATAGAGTATAATACTCATATGTGTACGTATATCAAGTGATGGCACGCGCAAAGGGAGAGATACATCGGGACGAAACGGGACAATCTCGTTGCTCATCTTCAATCAGAGTGATTACAATTCAGACGAATTTTATTATTACTCTCAATTCGATGCGAGTGTTTTTAAATGCACGCAGCAGCTGAAATGTGTCAAAATGAGTCAAGAGAGCAATTTTGTGGCGAAGGACAAAGGCTTTAAAAGTGATTCATCTTTGCCCAAGATCAACTTGGATCATGAGAGGTCAAATTGAAATTTGCGCAGCTCTGGCTGTTTCATCTTTCTTATAACCCCTATACAAGTATATATTATCATTTCAGAGAGGAGAATCTCGAATTACGTTTACACTAGATTAGACAAAGTTCTACAAATAGTCTGTTTCAAAATACTTGCATCAAATCTTCGTCGAAACCTTGCGTTCACTTCATTTTTCCAACGACCTAATAGGTACACAGCCCGCCTTTAATTTCAATTTGAATCGTCACAAATGAAGAAAATTTCTCTGCCCGGAAACAGTGGATACGTATGAGTAATATACATTTTGAATCGTGACGTGGTTGCTGCTGCTGTTGCACTCATTTTGTGTGTATTATTGTATCCAAGAAAAATTTCCGAGCCGCGTGAATATGGTCACACGATCGAGATCATACGATCATACATAATGTCGCAGCAATGAAATCGGTCAGCTTATACCTATTATAAAGTGGGTATAAACGCGGTGAAAGCGCACACGTGGATTTGCGTGAACCCAGCTGCACTTCAATACCATATCAAGATACAAAATAAAACACACGATACATAATGGCGATGCTGTAAAATTTGCAGTATATTCTCTTCTAGAAAATTTCCTTACCAATCAATTGCATAAGTAGAGCAAATGTGAGACCGCATGTATGTAGGTATTTTTGTGGTCAAATTCTTCACAACGTACGATTATCTTCGTTCGAAGTCAGCGAGATGTATAATACGGTACAGAATCCATAATCTTGAGCTACCGATCATCGCGCGCTTGCGCAACACGTTCGTCCTCTGCCACGGTATTACACCGGTCCGCATCAATCTTTGCATTCTAGTATCTTTTGCATCCGTTTTGTACACATTGCATGGATATAAATTTTTCACGTATCAAAGACAACAGATAGTTTGTACCTGCAAAATTTTTCACTCCGTTCCATTTTCGTACTACGCATGCGCAGTAGATCCAAACCCCACCACGCGTCCCCCTATACATAGGGTCGCATCTTATTCGCGCGCGAAGTCAATTTTTTTTATTCTTTCCCGTATTTGCGTGTCGTATTATCATTGTCCGATGACCATCTGCTTCTAATACAGAACAATGCAATTGGTGCAAACAGGAAGGTGTGGTATATAGCTTCTACCGAATAAAATATAGGACAACTGATGCGAGCGACGATGTACAGACACATTTACTTATGTCTCACTGCAGGATGTACAGATGTTGCGGGCGGAGTAAAGATGCATTTTTGGCCCTTATACCTTGTACTGTTTTGTACTTTTAGAGTGTTGCATTGCGCTGCTGTATAAGAGTCGCGAATGCAAGACTCATAAAAAAAGGGCTACACAAAAAGAAGCTGCAAGGTTGAGGAATTCGGATGGGGTCGCGTGCGATTGAGTAAAAGTTGGCTGAGTGGAAGGCCCAATCTCTCGGCTCTGATGCCACTGCAATTTGCTGCCTGAGAAGATGTTGTGTACAGCATACTGTTATAGTAGCAGCAACAGCAGCAATTCGCCTGTCGGATGTACTCGTCTCTTGCCGATCTCTGATGACTGGTGTTGGGTTTTGAAGTTGGTACTGGATGGTGGTCTCTCGCTTCGCGCGATTCTTGCCACTGTTTTTTTTTTTTTTTTTTTTTTTTCAATATAATAACGGGTATAGTTTTTTTGGTTGCCCAAATAGGTGACTCTTGAGTTCATACATATTTTTTCATATCCAATGTTTTACAATGTGTTCGATAAAAATTTGATATTTTAATAGGTTTTACTCTGGTTCCAGTGAATATCTTGAAGGGTATCTTGTATGCATGCGCAATGATGTAAAATGATACGGTTGTTGCACCTGATTCGTTGATTGCAAATATAAATTTGTGGTTGGCACAGATATTTTCTTGCAATCGATCGTGAAATTGTGCAATTCGGATCGTTTTGATTTTTTGAGCAGGATCAGTTTCTTGATACCGATGACTTACATATCGAAAATTACGCATTTTTTATGATCATCTTGTAAATGTTTACCATACTGCATTTCATGATGGTCAGTAACACCATCGGTGTGTGTGTGTGTGTGTGTGTGTGTGTGTGTGTGTGTGTGTGTGCTTGTGTATAAGATGGATAAAACGCGCATCCAGGATAATCAACGACAAGATGCAACTTGAGCTCGTGGCATTCAAACCCACGCCAGATATACTGCAATTCCACCATATCTATGGTTATAATGCGCAAAAGTTGTACGCCTTGCGAATTTGCGATGACACAAATTCGAGTATATAGTGAAGCGTGTAATACCTTTTACGGGTGCGTTTGTATATTATCTCTTTCGATAACTACCATCGCACCGCCACCAGCAACTTTTTTATAAACTGCGAGTATACGCGTGGGTGCAACGTCAACTATATATTACTACTGTGGTTTGCGCTATACAACAAACACGCGCACCTCTCTGATTTTCACACCTGTTCAGTATCTATATACAATGTGTGGGTATGAATGGGAAAGAAAGAGAGAGAGATATATGGGTGCATGTTGCGTCCACCGGATATGAGAAATCGTGATTTTTGAAATTTTTTGTTGACTCGAGTGAGCGAGAGCAAAAGACTTGATATTTTGATGAGATTTATCGAGGTCTTGAGCTCGCTTTATTTTTAGCTTAATCAAGATGTTGCTGTTTGAAAATCTTGAGAAACAGTTGTGGAAAAAGTAGTTTTCTTGATAACTAATTCTGCAGTGGCGGGGAATGGTGTCTCATTAGGTGCTTCAAAGTAAAAGTAGTTATTGAAAATCGTTCTCAAAGTAGTAGGGAGTTTTAATCAATTCTTTGTCTTTTAGTGAATTAATTCATAACCTCAAATGGCCATCATCAAAATATATATAGAGACAAATTTAAAAATCGTGCCCATCACTTTTCAAACCTGCCCCCTTCGCCCATCTCTTCACAATTCTTTCGTTGACTATCCAAAAAAGTTGAAACTGAACCAAGTTCATCATTATTTGATCCTTATGATATCCTTTCCCAGCATGTGCACCTTCTTTCCTGTATCATTAAAAAATCACGATTACCCTCTTTTGAGCATAGTTAAATTTTTCTCAAATACGCAATCACTCACGCAAAACATAACTGACCCACATAATCTGTGAAATAAAATCCCTAATCACTCGTTTCCAATTTATATAAGAAAACATTTGAATCGAAACGCGTCAAGGAAGATTAGATTCACTTCTTACTACTTCTTATACGTACAGGCTCTCTCTTTTTCTTGTTAATCAAGATTGATCTCCGTGACCGACTTGTTTTAGCGCAATTTTTCCACCCGCTCGAATATCGTTTTCCATCATTCCACGACTGATCTCGCACTAATACAAGCTATATATAATACCTTGTCGATGATCATCTCCTCGTCATTCTCGTCTCTGCATTAAAGTTATATAGCCAGACCGGATCTTTGAGAAACGGCTACCTTGCCATTGGCCAAGCAAAGAGAAAACGAGTTATTTAGCCCTGCGTGAGCAAAAAGTGCGAAAAGTTCCTATTATGGCTTACTCTCTCAAAAGTGCATCAAGAAAGTCGCCTGCTAGTTTCTCAGTCGTTTTCTTTTCAATATTCATCCATTTTAAATATTGAGTATTCTTAAACTGTAATATCGATACATATTCTGCGTATATTTTTACGTTTATATGCTACATAGGTATAATGGGTAGCACATTTATACCCAACACACACGTATAAATAATATCTCGCTTTTCACGCCTCTTATAAATTAATTAAGACGAAATAACGGACGTTGCGCAACTACACTGCGCATTCGGTCAGGATACCATAACACTTTGTTGATGTTGTTATCATACCGCACGTGCCATTTTACTTTCCGCATTCGAACACCTCTTGATGCACTTTGTATATAAAGCCACTTTGCATTTTCTAAGCACTGTATCTCTATCAATGTCCTTTTCACGTGAATAAATATATATATATATATATATATATATATATATATATCGACTCTTATCGACGGAAGCTGCGTAATTATTACTGCATTCGTCGATCGTCAATCGGGTTGATTGTGTCATACGTTTCGCTTGGCAAGTAAAAAAAATGCCACTCGGGCAATTCAGATAAGACCGATCCGAATCTCTAAAACCATGTGATACGGGGTCCGAAGCTCGATTTCTGTCAAAAGGATCTTTATTTTCCTTAACGAGCGATAACGATTTTTGTGATACACAGGAGACATCTTTATCGTTTCCATGTTTGTTAATGTATAATGTATCGATTTAACAGTGCTACCATTCATCCGATCCATTTCTTTAAATTTATGGTCAATATTTATATCAGTTTTTAGTAACATTACCCAGTTCCAGACTCAATTCCGTCTATATAAATTTTAATGTTTTCCTACACGCATATATAGGAATAAATGCAAAAAATTGAAGTTACGATCGTATAAGTAATAACATTCATTTTTTACGACTAACTTTTGCTCAATTTCACCCGGGACAGTCTATCTGGAGAACAGAGAACATACAGAAAAGAGTTGTTTCCTCAAGTTAAACTGACTCGATAAATCTCCCTGTTTCGTACATACGTATATTTACAATTGTACACAGGCCCACCCGGCCAGATCCAAGCTGATAGGCACAATGTGTGTTTAAACCTAACCAACAAACTCATACGCAAATACTATTTTACGCAACAGTAGACTTCTATATTACTAAACGTGAGAAAAAATCACGCCCAAATGCACTCCCCACACACATACCTAACCTCGACTCTACATATACTTTTCCCCCAAAATCTTCAAACATTCCTATTTACACACTTGAATGCACAATACTTGAACCGGGAGGCTGCAAAAATCTCACATGCGAGAGAAAAAGATGCGATCTCGCCCTCTGGCGGAAACTTTATTCCATCGAATAAAGACGCAACGAGGCCCAAACGGCCATTTATACAGATAGATTCTACCGAAGCGATAAGTCGAACAACAAAGAGCCGAGCGGAAGCATAAGGTCGTCTCATCACGTGTTGGTGTATACATACATATGCATATGCACATACGTATATATTATCATAGTCGAGATTTTGTATGTATAGAATATCGAGCGGAAATGAAACTCGCATGGAGCGTATTATGATTGACCGGAAGCACGCGTATGTGGGCATCATATACGCATGTATACAATACTGTATATTACATACTATACATACCTCACGTTCCAATACACGTATATGAAAGAAAGCCTTGTTATGAATCCGCGTTGGTATTTATTCGATCATATTGCGCCCGCAGATTATTTCACATCCTTGGATTATTGGAAAATCGGCTCTATACGCGTGTACCAATCATTATGATACTATATAGTACGACATACAACGTAAGTATAGCGTGACGCCAATGGAATTTCCGCAAATCGGCTTGATGTTTGGAGGTGAAAGAAAGAAACGATTCGTTTTGGTATTAGTTGTATAGAAGTGAGCCAATCGAGTATTGAGTGACGAATCGAGCGATTCATTTGTAACTGGTATTTCATACATTTTTTGCAAAGCTAATGGTGACAAGCGTATCGTATTATACATAGTATATACTTATACATCAGCTGATAGATAGCGGGAATGTCTGATGCCGTGAGCGACGCACGAAAATTACCGACACTCGATAAATCAGTTGAAGCGAACGAGCACCTGACTATTTGGAACCGCAAGGTATAAATATTTCGGAAGCGTGCAAAACTTGAGAGTCGATTAGAATCCCATTTTATCGCAAAAGAGCTCCTGATGAAATTCGAAAGATTTCGTAGAAGGTTGTAATGGACCAACGCAAAAATTTGACGATCAAGAATTTTACAGAGAGAAAGATAAGAGAAAGAGTCCAGGAAGTTGGTACATATAGTAGCTGCATTGACCAAAACTCGAGTAAAAACGAATAGAGCGATAGTATGATATCCGGAGCGCTGCGAGATGTATGAGTCTTCTTATACTATACGCGCGTGATTTATTACGCTTGGGATGTGGATCGAGGATATACGGGTCGCATCATATCAGATATAGTTATATTATACATTTATGTATAGGTTAGGTACTTTGATGCAGTTAGCGCGTGATGCTCATTGCACCATCGCCGCCGGCCGCCACCACGTGATAACAAACCTACTCGGATTATTGCGTAACTATTATATACGACGCGACCTCTAACGGCTGTCTCTGATTAGATCGCTGACTTCCGATGCGCCGCATATATAAAAGCGTTTACTCAATATGTATCCATGATAAAAGACCTAACCTCGAGTCAAATCTCACTCTCGAATACTTTAGTTCTAGTTTTGAGAGTGTATAGTTATGAGAGTTTCACGAAGCGTTAGGGTGAATTCACATATGACGCATAGAAATACAGGACAAGACTCATTTTGATTGAGTTAACATGGTAGACATGACAGTTTATAAGGGCGCATCCACGAGTAAACGACACGACACTAAGATACGCTAACTTACTTTTAATAATTGTGTTTTCATTCGGACAGAAATTATGTTTTTTTCTGTCTTTATTCGACTGCTCAACATCAAGAAGTTCTTGAAGAATCTCAAATAGACGATACAATGTGAGATGCGTGAATTCTCAAGAACACAGATGTTGTCACGTGAGCCTATCCGGTATTGTCTTGTCATGACGCAAAATCCAACGTCATTGTGGTGCGTGCATTCGTGGATGCACCCTAATGCATGAACTTCTCACCGTGTCACACTCGCGTGTTCTTATGTGAATTCGCCCTAATACGCCAGGGTCAGACGCGCTAACTCTCGCGTACAATGACATTTTAGCACGAGAATAGAAATAGTCCTCCATGGTAATAGACCTTTACATCTCGCTTTAGCGTATAAATTTTCCGCGAGATTTAAGCGAGACAGGGTGCACCTGCAACTCTCAACATTGAATGTACTTTTTGTACGCAATGCACCTGCCGTTTATTCCTCCCCTCAAATTCCGCCCAAAGCGTCCAATTTTATCCACCCGCACTGACTTATACGCTAAAATTCTCTCGAATTCTCTACAGTATATGGTCCACAACGAGTCAAAATTAATAAAGCGTCTGCTCGACGAATAATAATCCAATCTTGGCGAGTGTCGTAAAAGTCCAGCTGCCCCGTGTACGTTATTACAGCCGACGACGACTCTTTTGACGGCTCCATCAATTTCAATGAGGCACGCGTGGAGCAATTTCAGCGAATTTGCCAAATTTAACGATCCGACAGTAGAGGCTCATCTTGGTATTAAACACATTTTAACACAAGGATCAAGCTCCTTGAAAAATACATATTTTACACATCGTGACGATCGTTTGCTCGATCGTTTGGTTAAATCAGCTGTCCCTTGAACAGGTCTCACCCGGTCATCGACGTTTCATATATATGTATTAGCTTCTGTATCCCCTATCCAATCCAGATTTGGATAATGACCATATCCGCAGTATATAGCTCAGACTTTACGGAATTTGCGACAAACATGCATGTATACATAGATACTCATACTTATATGGAGTCTTGTAAAAAAAAAAAAGAGTGAGAGCAAAACGTGCGACGCGCGTCTAATTTGGCTCGCGTGCAGCAGACGCATTTATAGATACAGATATATAAAGAGTTGTGTGTTCGCTGTGTTTAAATACGCCCGCGAATAACCCGTGTTTATTACGGAATTCCAAAGCGACGAATTCGAGGATATACCCACATATACGTATAGTTGTTAGTTTGTACGTATTTTCATGGAGTGTTAGACGAGACGTACTTACATATTAGTGGATGAAATGGAGAGAGTTACTTCCTGCGACGTCGTACATAACTGTACTGAGACGCTGATAAGACGCCCTTGTCGCACAAAACGCAACTTTCTTATCGCTCTGCGTGAGGAAGACTTCTTTAAGAAGTGCGGACGATGCTATTACCCATACATACTTGTATTATAAATTGTATATGGGCATTATAGTGAGTGCACTTGTTCTGGGGTGTAAATCGTGTCACCACGCTCTGAAAATTTATTCGGACAATTTCCATCCTCGACCTATATCTAAGAATTTATTCTTTATTTCTCACAATGCGGCTTCTAAATACTCTCACATCAAAGATAAAGATAAATTTTTCTTAGAGATTTCCATGTACGATCACATCGCGAAGCTGATACTTTTTCAGAATCTAAGAATTTATCTCTTTCACAACGAAACGCGAACATCCGATATCCTAACATCTACATAAGAGCGTCTGATGGCCTTCGCAGGAGGTAATTTCTTTGGAATGATGTGTTATTACTAATTGCTCGTTGGAACTTTGATATTTTCTCGAGTATTTTCCCTCTTTCCAATCGACGTACATATGTACGTACTTTCAAAGTACTTATATTTTACAGTCATCGAAGTCGTTGTACTTACACACAATATAATTATTGTATACAGCGAGACGCATATATGCATAATGTGTCTCGTTCACTTACACATACAATATATATATCGAGATATCGTGACAGTCAGGTGGAACGAGCCAACTGTATTTCAACTCCTGGAACGATAAAAAACGATACCTGACGAAAGCCGTTAGAGAAGAAGAATAAACTCATCTTAAATTTCCAAGTGCACCATCAATCGATACAAGACAACTATATATATTCGAATTTCGTGACAATTCAAATCCTCGAAATTGGAGTATACCGTATCGAAACTGTGACGATGACGATTTTTCAAACCTGTTCGAAATCGTTCTGAAAACTTCGATTCAACCCTCGGACACACATCAGACCACACAAAAAATTTCTTGAAGAATATCCACATGTATCCGCGTTGATTGATACACGTGTATTCCATAAACAGGTATATATCCTACTTACTTTCAAGAGCAACGCGCTCGAATAAAAAAAAGGTAGCCGTTAATCGTACAAGGCGATGGTCCGCAACGGTCCTCATCCTCTTTATATAGTATAGTAAAAAAAAATCTTGCCTTCGGAGATTTCAAGGGTCTTACACACCTGAACATAAAAGTCCGACTTTGTACATCGTGATCATCGAATTGAGAATTTTTTAGATACTTTGAATACGTGTGTTTGTCTATTTACATCGGTATACATATGGCCGCCGATACATATTATGAATTGCATGCATGCGAAAGATCATGATGTGAGTTGGTGTGATGAAAGCCGGATATGAGTGTATGTGTACATTGGGGATGAAAGCATAATCTTACCAGCTATTCAGACGATTCAAAATTTCTTTGGTATAGGCCTCGTATGTGACGAATCGAGAAGTAGAACGGTTAGGTCAAATTGAATCATTGAATGTGAAGACGATCGCTACCGGAGATGAAAGATTGCATGCACACTTTCTATGGAGTCCTTTGAATTACCAATCGCGAAGGTTTCATCTTTACATCACACGTGTTATTGAAATTTCATATAATGTCAGTACTCAGAAATTCCTGCAGAGCCATGCATGCATCCAATAGAATTTGCTTCCATGGGAAAATTTCTATGCCACCTCAACATAATTTTTCCCACGGATGAATTTTTACCAATTTTTCACTAAAAACATAAATATTATCGAGAATGCACAATAACTAATGGTTAAATGAATTATTACACAGCAACAAAACAAGATATCATCAATACAACTTTGCATGGCAGACTTAACCTCAAAATTCTGTCAATTAAATATATTTTTTATTGCATTACGATACACTTATTTGACTAGGCGAAATCACCGCCATCGCTGGAAAAATTCGTCTGATGGAATTTTTTTACGGGATCCCCTCCAGAAGACCCTTCTGAATCCGAAAATCCATGTTGCCAGACGAAATTCTGGTGCAAAATTGTTTAAACTGAAATTGTTTAAACAAATTAGCAATATCAACTTTTTTGGTCCCAAAGCAACTTGGTAAGGTTATTTGGTTCATTTTAAGAAGAAAATCTCTCTTGTCATTTTTCTCTAAAAGTCGTTGTTTTCGAGCTGTGAGCGTTTCAAAGTTGGAAAAACGCGAAAATCGCGGTTTTCAGCGACCGATTAGAGTACGAAAAACGTGAAAATCTCATGCTGCTAAAGCAAAAAAGTGTTGATTGGGATGTCCGTAACAATGTCCAATAGCATAAATTCATGTTTCCGAGCAATAACGCATTGTTTTTCCAATGTTAAGGGGGTTCGATAGCGACTCGTGAGTCAAGGTGAAAACCGATAATAGCAATAAACCCAAAAATCCATATTCGCATTCTTGACTGCTTTAATTTCTATCTGTAAATTCAAATTATGAATTTAGATGAGGCCACAAATAGTTTTCACAATGATAGAGTCTGTGGAATCATAATTTATAATTTCTGGTGCATCGCTTGACTACCGTAACCTCGCTGCAACGAGCACGGGAATTACATGTATAACCTCCGCGTCATCAGTTTGTATTCAAAATTTCTCTTCAAAATGTCCGTCAACCCCTTATTTTTATCGATTCATAAGGAAGTACGGAATCACAATTTTCTACACCTAGTTTTTCATCATTGTGGCCGATAAATACAGAAAGATATCGCGTCACTTCCTGCCGGAAAATTCGATACGCCCGTAAGACGTGGGTTAAACATCCAATTTTCAAATAAGTTTCTCTCAAAAATGTCATCGTCAACCCATATTTTTCTCAGCGGCAATCGATTCAGGGGCTCTCAATCTACAAATTTTATCAATCCTATTTGCCTGGCCGAAAAAGTCAGTAACTATCGAACCCCCTTAACAAAAGATAGATTTGCGGGCTACAGCAACGGCGAGGAAGCAGACGACGCGACGCCGCCACCGTCGAATCTCTATGGCTATATCGTGCGCAACTACCCATTGTTTACATTGAAAAAACAATGGGTTATTGCTCGGAAACATGAATTTTTGCTATTGGACATTGTTAAGGGCATCTCAATCAACATTCTTCCGCTTTGGCAACATGAGATTTTTACGTTTTTCTCACTCTAATCGATCGCTGAAAATCGCGATTTTCGCAATTTTTCAACTTTGAAACGCTCACAGCTCGAAAACGATGACTTTTAGAAAAAAATGACAAGAGAGATTTTCTTTTTAAAATGTATCAAATAACCTTACAAAGTTGCTTTGGGACCAAAAAAGTTGATAATGCTAATTTGTTTAAACAATTTCAGTTTAAACAATTTTGCACCAGAATTTCGTCTGGCAACATGGATTTTCGGATTCAGAAGGGTCTTCTGGAGGGGATCCCGTAAAAAAATTCCATCAGACGAATTTTTCCAGCGATGGCGGTGATTTCGCCTAGTCTATATCCAACCGCACTACAGTCTAAACTAAACCATAACTCATCGTCAAAACAATCCGAATAGAATTCGGACTTTGATGATACATCGAGAAGGCGGAGACCGTTTTATTTATACCTAAAGAGCCTACATAGGTACCATGTATATATAGGCGCCCCAGTCACGTTATGAAGTGGCAGAGTCGAAGCGGATGCAGACCAATCGAGGAAATTAGATCTGATGAGCGCTTTCCGCGACCATTAGAACATCACAACACATCAGTAAGCCTTAAAATGTGTCTCCTGCATGGCGGCGCTTATCGCCATCGCCGTGCCGACCATTCAAATATGCAGCTGCACAATTTGATACTATGAAGCTCGTTATGGAAGGAAAGTTGATAAATGGACAACTCATAAAAATTCTGATGAGGCGGCTTCTGGGAGGATCACCTTCGACCTTTATAGTGTATTAGTGTTGGAAGACATGCAACTGGTCATTTATTATATTAAACGATTGATTGTCATCTTACGGAGGTTATGGTGGCTACCTCCTGAACATATGACTAAGCCTTTAAAAATGTGGCTCCTTAATCATGTAAGCTGCGCCCAGGAATGTCAAGGTTTTTGTCATGACGGACGAGTGTGTTTTGGAAGTCTGTTCAGAAAGCCCACTTGCATATTTCGTAATTGGAGATTGGAGATAACAAATTGAGAGCCAGGAGCTTATTCAAAATTTTTTCCAACTCGCTACTTCGGTTGATTAGCAGTTTCTTCATCAGAGACTAATGCAGTTCAGAGTTTAATCTTTTTAATCAACTCCAACCAGGCCTTACTCCAACAATCTTTTAATGTTTTATTGAACATATGGACGATTCCATGTTTGTACGCGTATACTGTCAAGATCTGCATCAGGTGTCTCACAATAGCACTGTGTTTCCGGCATCCCTTTTGAATTGATCAAAAGGCTCGACATCACAATGTAAAAATGTCTGTTCGTGACAATCAGCTCCTTTTTTGTTGATGTAAGGACCACTCAAGATGTGCGCCCATTGTGGGCCAAAAGATTCTTTTTTTATTGTGTGCCAGTGTCGCTTCGCACGTGTTCGATGTCCGGTCGTTTAGATGGATCAGTCGCGTGGTTGGCTGCAGTGTCATAATCTCTGTATAGAAGTCAAACATCGATTCTGGCACCCTGGCGAGTGAGCCCATTTCCGTTGAAACCTATTTTATACAACTTTTACAATTTTTATCGCACTTTTCTGGGACTTCAGCATGAAGTGACGATGATGTCATAGGTGGCCGTGATAAAATCAAGAGCAAGATCGAGAAACAAGTCATTATTCTATTTTGTATGGACCAAGTCTGTTTTGACTTAATCGAACTATGAATGAACTAACTTTCAATTTTCTTCATTTGAATACCAACTTATTGAATAGTAGTTTCTTAAGAGTGTTCTCGTCGCTAGTCGCAGTGATGATATGAAAATAGAAATTCAGTAACATTTTTTTCATAACTCCCAAACTGATGTCTTACTGATTTTGGGATCAGGAGCTATACTATGTCCAACTCGATTTCTCAATCTTGAAGACTGACATAAACATTTGTTCTCATTTAAACGAGCTGGGTGCATCCGTTTCGAATCTGGTTATACCTCATTATTTACCCATTCATCACTTCTTATATCAAATTCTTATATGTTTCATTATTTTTTGTACCGCTTTAGGCGTATGATCTTATAATAATAAACCAATGCCGTACATCAGATGTGCCACATTACACACAATACAAGGAGAATTACGCACAAAACATCAAAAAAATTTGCATGCAAAACTCTCTTAAATTTTTCGTTGCATTGGTAAATTTATGCCTACGTATAGGTTATATTCGCAAGATGACCATCATCATAATACACTCACGCATATGGTGTAAAAGGATAAAAGCTCAGAGAATTGCCGTCAATTTTTGATGCTCCAGGCCTAATACTCTGCACACGCGCCCGTTTATGATCTCTTCTTTTTATTATAACGTGTAGCATCTCACCTCCTCTCGCTTTAAATTTGCGCAAACTACCCTCGCTTCACTTTCTTATTGGTCTTTTACAGGTGTAATGTATATACATATATATTTTTTGTATATAATATTTAAAGAGGCATCTGGCGAGCGTGTAAAATATATAAGACGCCTACACGAGTGAAGCAAAAGAGCGGGCGGAAGAGGCGCATTGTGTCCGTCGAGAGCATGCGTGTATCACATTTTATACCAGCCTTTCATGAACCATCAGTACGCGTGTGGTACTTCATACTCAATACATGCATCCGAATATGTAAGAATTTATATAAGCCGGAAATCCGTATCTTCGTGGTTGGTATAGCTCTTATTCGATCGAGTACTCACTTCCCCATCAACAACATATTGTTTCGGATGCTGTGGATCGGCTGCTCAGAACAAAGTGTAATTATTACACACGAGTGCAGCAGATCAGCAGCAGCAGTCTGATTGAGAACAATTTACTTCGACCTGGCTGTGCATCGTTTATTGATGACTACCGGTGTGCATCGCGGAAGCTACCATGAAAACTTGTTTTTGGGGATATACGGGGGTATACGGGGAGATCGAGAATATACATATATGGAATCAAAGTAGTGCACTGTACAGGAAGTTCTCGTTTGCAAAATGATCTTTGAGCTCTGTGCACGTATCTACATAGTGATTGGCATCGGGACAATGTTGTGGACCAGAAATTCTCTTTTTACTGCCCGCACTAATGTCTATGTCTAATGCAACTATGCCTATCATAATTTGCTTGGGAAATGTTAAACCGTTTGACTCAGTCACGATCGTAATTGCACTGTTTCGATTGTTCGTAAAAAAGAGAGCGTTTGGTACAGGTATAGATGATGAATTGGCATGTTTTAATTCAAACTCTATTGAATGCGATGTGAATTTTCCCAAGCCTTCATAATGAAATTTATTCGTCGATGTGGAAATTTCATACAAAAGGTCACACACGCGCATAGTTACATTTTTATCTTGTAATTATTACCCACGAATCCAGGCTGTGCAACTCTGGGCTGTTGAACCTCGATTTGAGATCGGATACAAATATGATTTCGCAAACTTATTCGAGCTCTCGATTTCAATTGCTTAATTGAATATAAAGCTATTGATTAAAGTGATCGTCGCGTTACACTTTTGCTCTTGGAAAAAGTTGTAGAGTCAGTACACTTCAAGCAGTGCGGTTGTAGAAATCGAAACTGCCACGTGAACTCCGATACGGTCAGCGATTTTCTCGTGTACTGCTCTTTGATACAACTGATTCGGCAAATTACAATATGCATGGTTAGTTTGCGTAATATTTTAGGAGACTGTTGTTTTTATTCCTTTGGCATTATGTCTTAAATGTATCCACGCGAAAAAAAAAAATAAGTTGGGGAGAAGATTTCTTTGGTTGCAGTTTGAGCCAAACCTAGCTTATGAGACTTGGCAAAACTTTAGCCATCAGTTTTCCAAAAAAAAGTATCCAATAAGTTTGTCAGAAGCTTGTCATGGAGTTTACTCAAACTTTGCCCAACTTTCAGCAAAGTTGTGGAAAAATCGAGGGTGTTATCAAAAAATTTGAGGAGCCTGTAGCTGAACTATGGTAGACCTCCATCCTAAGCTTGACTCAAATTTTGGAGAAGGCATGCCAAACTCGACAAGCTTTTCGGAAACTTAGTCACTTGAGAGAAATTTTCTTGGCTTTCTAATGGAATGGGTTTCAAAAACCCAAATTCCTGCGCATGCGCAGAAAACAGACGATTTCCCATTGCTTGAAAAACTGATTTGCGAAAAACAGCAAAAATAGGCTTTAGGACTCGGAAAAAAATGTTCGGGACCATTTTTTCTGAAAGAGCAACATTTTCAAAGAGCTGTAAAATTTTTCCCGCCTAACTGTACAGAGATTTTGCCAAACGCGCGGGTATTTTTTGGAAGCTTGATGGCTAAAGAGTTCGATCTAGTCTCGTAGGTTAAATTTGGCCCAAATTTGACCGAAAGAAAACTTCTATCAAAGTTGAACCAAATGTGATCATTTAAAAATAGCTAATTATACACAGGTCATGTCGACAATTCATCTACAGGAATAGCCAACGAACGAATCATGTATGATGAACATACCTTTGGAATGAAAATTTTAGATATTCTTCTATGTCAACTTGTGTCGACTTCTAAGACTTCGAATACTGCGTGTATAGATCGCGATAGGCATAATTTTTCCCCAAGAATCCGAACAACTATAGAGTTGAACATTCAGCTCACTCATATTATAATTTATCATACCGTGAATATGACATGAAACCAGTGTGATAAGATGCTTCTATAAATAGCTTCATCGAGTTAAGTATCGACAAATGAGTGATGAGTTTCGGAATGAGATTTGATATTTTTTAGTGAGTGAAACTGCAAGCTAGTTTGAACAGCAGCAATATTATATTCGAATGAACACTTTGATAAATTGTTGAGTATTACGAGATCATATTGGTTTCGCACAACGGGGCTCCTGTTGCACATCTCAAAGACACATCGGTCATACTTGTCTGCATCGTCTGCATAACGATATCTCTGATGAATGTCTCGTCTTCAACAGAGCAAGATCTAGAAAATTTATTATATATCGTCTCATCTTCTGCTGCGTTGGAGGGTGGCGTCGTCGTTGGTTCTCCGGTATCTTGTGCACGTGTAAAGATAGTCAAGTCCATTTGTACCTGCTATATGAAGACTTTGTGGGGACTTCAGGGTGAATCCACAAATGATGCACATGCAGTGCACACGGGTATATGCACTGCTAATCGGATTTGAGCAGAGATTAGAGAATTCAAATTAGGAAATCTCCAATTTAGGCCGGTTTATGTGTTTATGTATTTTGTTATGACTGATCCAAAGCAGAACTCAATGAATTTATTCCGTATACCAAATCCGATGCGTTGCGCGTGTGCGCGTGAGCAGTGCATATGCATCATTTGTGGACACACCCTTACGAATACAATCAGTAACTCTCTGATGGTATTCGTTTATTTCAGAACAGGCAAGCATCCTTCACATTCTGAGGACTCAGAATGATAAATACGTATTACATATGTGGAATCCTGAGAAGGCCCTGTGGTCAACGATACATTCAGAATATTCATGAGTTTGAGGGCTGCGATTTCTATTGTTGTTAACCGAGTTATACATCGAATGAGAGTAACTTTGTTACACAGTTAGAGATCAGGAATGAATTAATAACATCGTGAATTAGTGAGAGCTTCGTCGAGATTGATGCATCGGCAATTTAATTTGACGCGTGACGAACACGACCACCTTCGATGTATGTCATACTTATATTACTCACCATATGTAACTGTAAATATACCTGCTCGGGTAACCTGTGTATTTATACTTGGCAATAAATCTTGCTTCTGAGGCAAAAGCTTGGAGCACTGGTCACTTCTCGAGCTGTCACAACTATCTTTTACATGTGATGGCTGATTTGGCAAAACTTTTGCACCCTCGCATCATAAGTACAGTCGAATCTGATGAAACACCAAGTTTATCATAGTAGCCAGAAATGCAACACCAATATTTTCAATTTCATTGCACTTTTTTTTTTATACAATTTACATTTTATAGACGCAGCACTCGGAGTCACACATGCTGATTAATTAGCGATGACATAGGTCAAATTATTATATATTTGACAATTGCGCATTGGCCAAGCGGTTCGTTGACATCTAATGTATATATCTACCCAAAACCAGACATCTAGTCAGATTTATACACTCTGTACTGTGTTGAGTATATTTATTGTTGTACCTCATTTTTTCCATCCACAATAAAACATAATAAGGGCGAAGGGGGGAGAGGGTAGAGTCCCCGTGCCATCTGCTATCAAAAAAGCACAGAGTCTCGATTACCGATCTGCATCCGATATCTTGCATCTTTTTATACCACCAAACACATAACTCTTTAGTATTTAACCCTAATAATATACTCACCTCACCACAACAATCTTTGAGTATATATTATTCGCGAAGAGGCACGCGCAAAAAAGCAGAATACGCGGCTTCGGGGCATTTTTTACACGGCTGCTTCTGAAGTGTTTTGGCTTTTTTTTTTTTATAAGAGTTTCTCGGCACCGGAAGCCTCATGCAGCAGCCAAAGCATGTGTTCTCTGTGATGTCTGAGTTTATAGGGCGCAGATATCGTGTATAAAGAGCCACCTGAAACGGGCCCAAGTACAAGGTTAGAGCAGCTGAGCTTTCAAAGCAGCACAGCCACGCGAGCGGATATATGCCGGCCCATTCGATGGATTTATTACGCACCCATGTATATGTAGAACCAAGGATGAGAGAGGGTGGTTCTCCTCAATACAGTACTTCAGGGTGTATAACACCCGCCCTCGCACACATCATCATCATCAAATGCTTCCTCCACCTTTTCCTCCTCATCCTCTCGATTTGGATGTACTTACTTCTCAACAAGTATTACATTGCTGCAGCACGCGTCGCTCGACACGCCGCGCCGGATATGCGGCTTCTCAGAAGATATATATTCCCAATTGATGCCCCTAAGGCACCCTAAGGCTGAGTCTCTTTGATGCGTTAGTTCAAGGGTCGTTTGGCAAGCAGACCAGCTGTTGAGATGATTCTACTGATGCGGTACACTATATGTGAGGTTTTAATTAGGTGTATATATATATATATACTTTTTTGGTTGGTGTCGAGTAAAATTCGAGTGAGTCGTGCAATTCAAGTGAAAATTTGGGTGGAACAGGATATAGAATGTTTGGGTTTTTGAAGATTTTCTAACGGTTATAGATCGTGTTCGAATGATTTGTTTTGGGTATCTTGTTGCGATTAATGAGACAGGTTTGAATTTGGGGGTGTAATTGATAGCTCAGAGAATGGGAATCACCCTGACTTTACAGTTTTCTGTAATATTGGTTTTGACAATATTTTCAAAAACTGCAAATATCCAACACTGATTTATCGAATGATCATGCGGTCAGATATTATTATGACCAGTTTTCAAAGTTTATGAAAGTAGTTCATCCGCGTCAATTCAACAATTTTGGTTGATTCCTCGCACATGAATTTAATTCTTCATTCAGCTCTGGTTTCAAGCTGGTTTTTCAAACTCTAAACAGTCATTCTTCTTCAAAATATTCAACTGTATCTGATACACAACGTAAAACTCCGTTACCTGATGAATACTTTTTGGATCAATTTTACGACTCATATAAATTCCATGGAAAATCTCGTCAGCCGGTCAGCGCTTTGCATATACAGCTCAAATCCGTAAAGTCATCGAAATTCAATAAAATGATTCTCTTTCGAGGCCTTCCAAACTACAGTAGTAGGCGTGAAATATTGCATCGTTAGGTTGAAAGCAGGTACCATTGGCCAGTAGCACATCCTTCTGACACATATTCATTCTACTGTCGATCTATCGATTTGTATGAGTTATGATCCTCATACTAGACGTATTTCTTGTCGGCAACATCAAAATCTTTCAAAAATAAAAATCTCACCATACTTTGGGTGAACTCAAATATTTCTCGTTTCCATTTCACGCCAACAGACCGCTTTAATCCAATGCTAATTATCATCCCAATTCACTGTTTACATGTGTAGAATATTCTTACGGTATCACCATCACACAAAAATATGTATTTACATGGTGAACACCTCTATTCCCGATTTTACCTTCAATACACATAGCTCTGTAATTTGGAATTCGAGGCGTGTCCCATCTTCAACCACTCAGGTGTTTCCTGACGTGTAACATATATGAGTGTGTGTGTGTGTGTGTGTATGCGTAGATATATTTGTGAGATATGAGTATGAAGCATACGCATTTGGGGTGACGAAAGTGTAGGAGTGTGTGTTTTTTAACCGAGCATCATCCAGAGGGGAAAGGATTAGAGCGTTGACTCTATGATCTTTGAAGAAGCGACGATTCCTGTGATGTCGTCTCTTTTCGTTTGAGTTCTGAGCTGGTTGAAAGTTTAAGTTGGAGTAGGATATGACGCCCCCCTAACGGCGGGACTCTTGAAAAAAAACTGCTCCACTCGCACACAAACTTTTATAAATGCGAACGAAAAAAATTCGGAAGTGAAGTGTCGTCTGTGATCCACCGTCGACTTTCATCTATACATTGGTGTATCTATCTATACTCATGCGTGCGTCTAGATTCTCATGCAGTTCTTTTTTTGCAATCTTTCGTCGCACAAATTCGTTCGTACCGCACATCACGCATTATAACCCCGATGAAAAGCTTCAATTCGCGACTTGTATAAGTCACCGTATACCGACGCAATTACTCATTCAACGCTAATTGCGCTAAAGCTTTTTAACGGTATATTGCGTATATACTATGCGTGGCTGCGTACATTTGAGTGATAAGTGGCGTGTGAGCGGGAGTTTTTTCAAGTCGTGTTTACAATTCGGAAACGCATTCAAACTGTAGGAAAATGGCAAGACTAAGTTGTATTTCATGTAAGGATGAATGCTTTTTGATTATTTAAGTCATACGAAAAGACTTTTGAGATTTTTTCGGGATGTTGCCCTTTTTTCTACAGTAGAACTTGAACCTTGGAATTGTATGGTATCGCCTTTCTGACGAGGAAAGGATTAAAAAACTCCTGATTTGTCCGGAAGTTGAGAGCACCGTCATGATTGAAAGGGAGATATTTAGAAACTCAACGAAATTATCACTCACACTGAATGAAAAGCTTCAAACCGAATTATTGACCAATTTTTAGAATAAAATTAGGTAAACATCGGAAATATTTGATTAACGGCAATTATGAGACTTCCTTCCGCAATACTTTTCAATTTATTCGATAAATTATCCAGATTCCACTTCCCGCGTATCCCGCGCTTACCTTGCGATACATTCCACCACATGCATCACTAGAGAGCTTACGCAAGGATGACCACGCGATTAAAAAAAAAAAAGAAAATAAAACAACGATGTCCTGGCGCCAAGCTAATACTCGGATAGTTATATACTAAAGCCTCATCATCGCAACTACGAACTTCCGGATTAAAACTGTCTTACCCTAGAACTATACTACCGATGCTATCTCATTAGGAAACTCGAGCCGCACGCGTCCAGCTCCGATTTTCTCGTCCGGGAAATCTTACAACCCCCATATTATTCATATAAGAAGCCCTATATACCTTAATATGAGCCTAAATACGCATACCTGGATGCTTTTGAACGCAACACTCAGGTATAATCGCAGACTGGCGCGTGCCGAATTAAGCATTCCTGTGGTCTCAACTATAAGCAGACCCTGATGTATTATATAGATATAGTGTCTATATACTGGTGGAGGCACTTTGTAGGATTTTTACGAGCACGCCCCTATATATCCAAGCGTTGCAAGCTGCACCCCCGCCCTTGATTTCTTTATTTTTTTTTTTGAGATCCGTTTTTCTATGGTCGAGACGAGAGACGTCCGCAGGGGTTTTATATAGAATGTACATATACCGGATGCACCTTCTTATACGTCAATTTGGATAGACGGTGAATGAAGCCGCAAAACGTGTAACACCTTGCAGATTTTTTCACCAGCTGCTTTTGCGTCGTTTTATCGAAGCCTTGTACATTTTCTGGCTTTTTTCTTTAGTTTGATGAATTCAATTATCGAGATTTGCAAAGTTTTTGTGAAAACTTAGTCTTGAAAGAATCGCAATTCATTGTTCATCAGATTTAAGAAGAAAATCATTAAAAAAGTGAAAAATTCAAGAAAAAAGAAAAATTTCATGAGAGTATTCTATAGAATTTGAATGAAAGCTTTGAGCTTGCAGCCATGACTTTGACCAGTAGAAAATAGCCGTCAACGTTGTCGTGTACAGACGAATGAATGTGAGCTTGCGCGGCGAGTCAATGCTCCTTGAAGCTCAAGCCAGACCCCTTCCTCGTCTTATGTCTGCCCGGTTAGTAAAATAGATGTAATAATGGTGTCCCATGAATTTACGCGACGGTTAGATTAGTAGTATTCCCCTTCAATGGTTTGCTCTGAGCATATAGTTCTTGCTATAAATATGTTGGATTATAATACCTTCCAAGGTTTCGAAACCAAGCTTGCGACGACTATTTTCAGTATCCTATACTCGGAAATCTCACCTTGCACGCTGCAGACTCTAAAATATATATATAAACACACAAAGCCATTCACCCTCGTAAAAAGTCGAATCTAAAACAAGAACGTTAAAATTAAAAATTAGAACACCAATCGAGAATATTAAGTTCGAAGACCACCTGCCACCGTCTCGTAATTCAATTCTGAGCTTTTTTTTGTGCCCTGACTGAAGTAATACATTATCTAAACAAGTATGTACACAAGGAATCGTGTTAACAACAATACAAGTATGATGTGTGGTCAGCAAATGAGTATGATATGAGTCACCGAAAGGGGGATTTTTGCAACGTGCAAAATGTAAGTCTGACTCTGGTTGTAATCATGCATATCTTGCGAGTCAATCTCGACTCATCGCTCACTCATGCTGTTGAACAAAATTGAAACGGTTTGTTTTATTATTTCACTCCCCCTTCAGTATGGACACCAGAGTAAACCGAAACCTTGAAGTTGCAAACAATCGTAGTTTCTGACCTCGTAGATTTTCATCATCATTACTTATTGCACTCAGTGTTGGTGTAGACAATCTCATTCCCATCGAGTATTTGAAATTCAAATTTTCGCGCCACGAGCTTCTCGCGTGACCCAATCTTATCCAGCCTAGACGCATTTATAGCTATTCATATGAGCTTTTTTGGAATGCGTCTGAGCTACTGCATCTGGAGCTTAAAATAACTATACGGGGTGTAGGGCTCTAGGCACTGGATCGTTATATTTCCGGTGGGCTAGAAAAAACTAGCCCGGAACCTTTGAAGAGCTGATGAAAGCATTTGATGATGGCTTAGGGTAACCTACAACGTAGATGATGGGGCAAATGAGCTTATAGATTGTTATTTTTAGGTAAACTACTGTTTTCGACGAATGTCAAAACATAGATGCAATTTTCTAAGATGAAAAATATCGGATTAGAATAAAATTGCCTGATGCACCAAAAAAAAGTCATTCTGCCGATGCCTATCATCGTGATCATCATCAGTCATCTGCTTATATTTATACATTTCTTGCAGAAAATTCCTAATGCAAATACTATATCTATTTACGAAGTGAACGCAGTCTGCACAGTAAAATATCTTGTCCTCGAGATTTGCAGCCGTCATCGGCATCTGGATTTCCCGTATCGTATACAAGCTTGCGTAGTGTATTTGTGATTGCAAGAGAATTTTTATTCGATGAATCAGAAAATCTGCGCTACCGCAAAACACCTCACAGACGCGATGCGCAAGAATCTCGCTAAGATTTCATTGATGAACCGGACATGAGGAAGCGGAATGATTTGTCAGAGGTCAAATCTACATGAGAGTCATGCAACTTTTACCGTACAAACGAAGCCTGTAGTAACTGATTCACTTTATACAGCTGTGTATTGCGGTTATGATGATCTTGGCTCTCGATTACTGTGTAGCAGAAATCTCGCCGTTTGTAACGAAGATTTTTGAGAAAATTTCTGATTTGATAATAGGTCGACAGCACTGCTAAGTCAGTCAGGATCACCAAGGATGGTCTCAAAATTAATTTTTGGTGTCATTTCAAGTTTAGTTTTTTGCGCAAGTTTTTCATCGAAAACGATCATAATTGGTCAATTTATTGAAATTTGAAAATTATTTTCGAGTACATCCCTATAGGGATCACTATGAATGTTCAAATTTCCATGGGCTGCTGCTTAGGCTGATGAGAAAAAATCTCGCAACAAAGATAGATAGTAATTTTTTACTTCTGTTTGTACTGACAATAATTGTTGAGCATCGATACGTGAGCCCGCAAAGCTGCCAAGGTTTATAAGATTTCACAAGGCCCAATGATGGGACCCTCGAGTCAATTAGTTCTCTCGGCACGTACGACATTTTTCCAAGCTCGACGACGAGCCATCAGGAACCTCCGCACTATAAACTTCGTCCCTGAGTTGTGTGATGGTACTTTTATATGCGAGCACGTTTTGCGCCCGCAGGACCTGTACCGCGAACTTACGGTGTGAATGTGGCCCAGTAGTATACATCAATGCTGTATATATAACAATTGAACATTCTCGCCGTGAGATTTTTTTAACACTGATGCATTCTGAGAAATTTTGAAAATGGCACTCGACAACAAGTTGAGTATTGGTCAATGGGCTTCATGGTTCTATGGGGCTTTTCGAAGTTTTTCAAAAATAAAATTATTTTTCGATGTGAAAGGCCATGAGACAGTTACTGATAATATGACGGGATAATGTATTTTAAGCGATTTGATAAAAAAAAGTTCGAATATTGACTTGTACCGGTGAGGTCGATGATCGAATCTACATCTTACTAGAGCATGTCATATGTGTTTAACAATCCATAGTCTTATAATCCACTCAATGTCCATTGAACTCTCAAAATTCAATCGAATATCATCATTAGATTTTGATAAAAAAAACTTGTTGCGAACCATGTAAAACGTAAGATGACGAATTGAATGATGTGATCAGGAGCAAAATGAATCCCACTCATTAGAGATTACGAGTATTCTACAACTTCCAAGTGATCCTCTGAATGTACAAAATCACTCATCAAAATCGATCCTCTAGATCGAATAGCATGCCAATTCAACACTATAGACACGAGCAAATATATTAAAAAGTCATCGACGTGATTTTTTTTATGTCTTGTCTCGCGACCATCTAAGCCTATATAAAAGAGGATTATAACAAGAGGAAAGAATGCAAATCCAGACGATCGAGTTTCAAAAAAAGATGGGACCCCAAGCTACTCACACGTGGTCCATATGTATCCCAATCCACCACCCGTAACCATTTGCAAAAGTATACACTTTTAAACCACGTGTGCAAGCCTTCAAGGCATTGCACGTGGCTCGCATTTTGGCTATAAAGCTTTGCCAATTCAGCATAATATCCTCTGGTGCTGCTTACCAAAGCTTTGGTATTGCGGGTCTTGGTTTTAGGGAACCTTACTGCACGATAATTGCAAGCCTGATGCGTTAATTACAGACTAATTGTCGGATACATGCGTCGTATACGATTTTTTTTTTCAACCACTCCCATCTTCTTCCGTCCTTTGTAAATGAAGTCCCCTGCTGAACTTTCTCCCTTTCTTTTCCTCAAACGACGCGACACTTCCGCCGTTAGTATGTATTATAGGCCCTGCGGGGGCTGATAGTTCCGCGACCTCAAACTCTAATGAGCTTCACATTTTGCGAGATGTCGTTTTCCCGGAACACCATAAATGTACATATATGTACAGGGAATGATTTATCACGTGGATAGGAAACTGATCGAACACATATGCGGGGGTTGCACATGCATAGAAGGACACTCGACACGACATCTAATACCCCCCACACATGATTTCCTATACCTAATAACTCATAGAATTTGAGTAGTTTTAAATTCAGAGATTTAATGGAATTTTCGTATTTTTTTGTTACAGACGACGATAAAGGTATACGCCAACTGTTTGAGGCCAGACATCGAATACAAAACGCTGAGTATAACGTACGAGACAACTTGCAGAGAGGTTGTTCAGAATTTACTGAATAAATACAGAATGAGACATCGAGATCCGAGGTTATTTTATTTGACAATGGAGGTGACCGTAAGAAGGGCCAATGTGAGGACGGTATTACCCCTTGACGAAGATGCCAGACCTGCTGTACTTCAGTCTTGTCATCCACGAGGCGACTCAAGGTATTTATGATAATTTTTCGAACTCATTCTGAATTTTGAAACACGAGATCGCGGTGACATCCTCGTTAGAAATGAGACCATTTTTCTAGCCACCTATAGCCATTAGCATTACCACTTGGACAGTGATTGTCCAAAAACTGTTCACCATTTCCACCAGGGTGATACAAGGATTCAATGAATGGAATTAGTTTTAAAAACTGAAAATAACCAATACATCTTTCATTACGAGTTCCAATGTTGAAAACGCTGATAGTATTAATTTATCAATTTTGACTCAATTATGGGGAATAATATTAGCGGTTTTTGAGATTCATATATCTCGTGTAAATTTACTGATAAGCATCTCAAGATTTTGTCAGACAATTATTTAGAACTGAGTAGTGTTGTTTTTCTGTCGCAATTAAAAAGAAGTACCCATGTTGTATAAATGAACAGCCAGCCAAATTGATCCTCATAGATCCATTAATTGATACCTCTATTGAACTCATTTTACTGGATATCATATACATTTAATTGAAGTCAATGAAAACAATGCATCCCCCAACTGAACCATCCCGAAACTGCAACGCGCAGTCTAATTTTGTCAATCCAAATAAGAAGAACGAATCTGGCAAAGAAAATAAATATCCAGAAAAAGATACTTCCTCGCGAGCTTTCTGAGCGCGGGCGAAGCTTTGATGTCTTGAAAGCTAACGAGAGAACGTGATGGTTTGTTACAGATTCTCGTTGCAGACTCGCCGTGGCGGACTCGTCAAAATATACGACAGTGCTCTCATGTCTGGGGTAAGTTGACTTTCAAATTACGACACATCCGCAAGCTTTGCCTAAAATGATATACCAAAAAGGAGTTCACTTTAGAAACACTCGTTTACCGCAAATCTTTTCTTATGATTTACTATGATTGGCGATGATTTGTGTGTCTACAAAAGAAAAGTCTAAATGTTACCATTTTCTTACAGTCAAAATATAAGAGCCTATTGGTATCGGAAAAGACCACAGTAGACGAGCTGATACAGATGCTTCTCACCTGTTACAACTCAACCGAACGCGTGGAGCAGTTTTCTTTGTATGAGGTTTGCGAGGGTGAAGAATATCAGAGAAAACTCCACCCCGATGACTCGCCTCTAAAAGTAACGCAGCGATGGACCAGTGCTGATCGTCATCTGCGCATCAGACGTAATCCAGATTACGACCCACAGAGAAGAAAGGTATACAATAATCTCTCTTCAAATCATTGATGAAACTAGCCAGACAGATCCTTGAAAAATTTTTTTTGTCATGTGAAGTCATTCTATTTGAAATTGCCAAAGAATTTCTTAGAGTTCATCTTTCAATCTGAATTTACAACTGTCCATTTTTGCAAATGATAGTAGATCTGTCTATGATGAATCCCAAATTGAACCATTCGCGGAACCAGCATCCTTTGAATTCGTCAATTTAATCTGTTCGAGAACTTCATGATGGTGAGATTTCTTCTCCTGAAATGATAGTCGAGTGTACTGTTCAATTAGACCCCCTCTTACTTGTCCACAAATCCATGTCATCTGGTCGTGAACTCTCCTACTCTTTCCGAAACCATGAGTGAGAACTCACTGGATTTCAGTTAGTCTGGGATCAACTCTGACTGAAGACTTCAGTGAGTAATTTCACTGTGTATCCACTGAAGTCGCACTGAAACTACATTGACCTTGGTTGGTTAGACGAGTCTCCATCACTGAAGTTTCCGTGAGCATCACTGAAATTCCAGTGGTACGGACTCGTCCGACTCCAAAGACCACTGAAATTTTAGTGTTGCACACTGAAACTTCAGTGATGGGGACTCGTCCGACCAATCACGGTCAATGAAGTTTCAGTGCGACTTCAGTAGATACTCACTAAAACTACTCACTGAAGTCTTCAGTCAGAGTTGATCCCAGACTAACTGAAGTTCAGTGAGTTCTCACTAATGGTTTCGGAGAGAGTAACTTGACTACTCAACATAAGTTTTGGCTTCAAGATTTTCAATTCAATCCAGAAGCGATCCTCAAAAAACATTAATTACTCGAACCATACAACTCCATTATGAGAAACAGTTCTCTAACGAATCAATTAAAATTTTTCAGAGCATGTGGGCATCGGATTCTAGCATTGCCTTGGCAATGTCAAGGCTACAGCTTCAGAATCCATCCATACACAATCACTTTTTCGCTCCAAAAAGTAACAACAACAACAATAACAAAAGTAAGAGCAACAATCACCATCATCATCATCACCATAACAACAACCACTTGGCTTATCGAACAAGTCACGTGCACGTTCCAAATCTTATTCACCATACAAGTACCACTACCACAACCAACAGCGACAAAAATAACAACAGCAGTTTAAGCAACAGTTGTGGAAGTATCAAACAGAGTAGTCCAAGTCTTTTGAGCTCACTTAGTCAACAACAGCTGCAGCATCCGCGTATAGTGGTACCACATCCGTCTCAGCTGCAGCCCATAAAGACGACTCAACCGTTGATGAAGAGCTTACCTTCGACACCATTGGCAACGAAACATATTGCTACAACTGCTTATGCAGATTATGAAAATTATTTATTTATTTGATGCCCTCGGGATGAATGCACTCTTCTGTGCGATGAGGAGTCTTTCTTAACGTGGGTTATTTCGAGTACTTTGTAAAACAATTTTTGTAGACAAATTTCACCTTTATTACCGTAGAATTTTTTGTTAAATGATCATGAGTACTCCGAACAGTTCTTCAAAATATTCTAGAAACTGTATACACGAATTGATCTCGATTTCACCCACGTTACAATACTGATTCCGTTGAATATTTTGTACATTTTGTTTCAAAGTTCAAATTTGCAATTAACTGCCAGGGAACACTGTCATTCGCGCTCGACTTAAGCTCTGAATTTATTTCTGTACATTTTATGTTACCTTAGAATTATAAGTTGATTTAAAATTTCGAATTGTAAATATTTTGTTTTTTTTTTTCTTAGCACATGCAAAACAAAAAAGTGTATGTGTTGACAGTCACTAATGCATGAAATATACCAAAGGTAGTTATGTTTAAGAGGAGTCATAAATCGATAATCCTTGAAAAATATTGAATCCATGAGATGGATGAAATAGACATGGCTAGGCAGACTAAAGTATAGATTTATTATCGATGCACTCTATAATCGAGTCAAAAAAATATGCGGAAATGAGTCTGAAAAAATCATGATCTAATTAATTTCTTGGAAAACCATATTATTGTAAGCATCAGTTGCAGAATACCTAGAGGAAAAGTTTTTGATTGTAGTTGTATGATGAATCCTTTGTATACCAGATCGCATAGGTATCATCGACTATAACCAATTGTATGAATATCCATTTGGTGTTCTAGGATTTATTCTCATATAATGGGTATATCTATGGCTAACTGATGTCCATATTTGCATTTGGGCAAATATTTCCGTATATTTCGTAGAATCTCTTACATGCGTAATTTTATAACCAAAGAGAGAATGTTTTCCCTAAAAATTCACGATCACAAGTAATTTTTTGGAGATTTATTGGATATCTAATGAATGAATAATTGAAAAACAAAAATCAGTCTGAGTCATCCATATATTTGTATTAACTGAAACTGTATAACAAATTTAAAATCAATCTCAAAGTAACGTACTAATTGTGTGATAACGAATTCCACTTATGCATGCTTATAAAAATAAGATTCCGTATGAAACGTTGTCACTTATCACTTTTTATTACACTTGAAGTTTGTATTTGGTTCACTCAACTGTTCAACAATTCACATTTCAATCATCACCGCAATTGTATGTTAAAGTTTTCACACAGAGAATTGACCAATTATTGTAAATATTTTTTACAAGATAATGTAGGAACTCAGCATTACTGTATTATTTGCGAATTCTTAATCATTCAGTGTTTTTGTAATCAATATGTACATAGTTTTGCAATATCTTGAAAAATTTTTGGCCCGAGGCCGTGAATATTAAATGTTGTGAGCATAGTAAAAAAACTCTTATTCTTGACCCCTAATCGTGAATTTCAAAAACAAATCTGATTTCGAGAATGATTTCTAGATATATGCAATTTCATCAAAGTAAACATCAGCTTTGATATTTTGGAGTTATAGGCATAGCTACCTATTAAGTACCGCTGTGCAAATTTGCAAGAATTCATCTTTGTAACTCTTTAGGCACGATACTTTCCTTTTGAATAATTAGAAAAGATCACATCCAGAGAGTCCAATTGCACAATATGATACATAATGGAACTTTGGAATACAGTAATTGTATCCAAAAATTCAAATACTCATTGCAAGATGGGATCAAATAATTGATATGAGAGCACATACATGTAAATCATGCGATTGTTGTTCTAAACATTCTTCCGCTCTTTTCAACAGCAGTGATGAATTTTCGTGGAATCAAGTTCTGTATTCACTAAACACTCGTTTTGGACCCAAACAACATTTTGAAGATACAAATGGTAATACAGTCTCTTTTATTCGTCGTAATGAGGTTTTACTCAAGAAATTCATAGAATCACAATTTATGGCGAAAATGAAATGAGTAATTCTGAGCAGTAAAGATAAAGAATATACTGTCTCCATCAGGTATTATCGGTACTTCTCCTCTCAAAATCAGTGATTCCAAAAATTCGCGAAAAAATTACGGGGAAGCCACGTGGCTATACAAAAAGATACCATCGGAATGAATAATTGATGCACTTTTACGGTCAAATCGACAAAAAGAGTGAAAAAACTATACGCGAATTTGTGATCTTTATACATAAGGGATCCAGTCTAATAATAATTGAGGGGGTTGGGACAGTGACATTTTTAGTTTGGAGGAAGAATTGTCATATTTAAAAATTATACAACTGAACCCAAAGATATATAAAAATATTTTATATACTAAAACTTGAAAAGTATTTAATCTAGCTACTTGTCGAGCATATTGATCTTGATTTTAGCACATATTCGGTCATGTCTAACAGTAATAGGAATATTGAGAAGATCACCAAAACTAGACGGTCCAGTTTCGTCATATACCTATTTATTCTTACTACTAAAATTGTGCGTCAGAAACTATCATTATATATCGTTAGATGTGTCATGTTTCTCCTGTGTGTCTTATTCTGAAGTAATATCAAAATACCATCCAATTCCTCGTGGCTAGTTAACAAATATAATACACACGATATTCCGGATTAGGCTTTTTAGGTGAAAAAAAAAAAAAAACATTTTTCGATACCAAATCCAGTCATCGGGGTCCTGTCTGAGAGCAAAGAAAGAGTAGAAAGAGTATTAAAGAAAACTGAGAATCTTCAAACGAATCAATAATTCTAGTGAGTGAGGAAGTGATGGCATTCGACAAGAGTTGGAAGTGAAATCGGCGATACATTGTTAACATTCACAGAATTATCTATGAAAAATATCACGATTGATTTGATCAGCTTGTTCAATTCTAGATCAAAAACTTGCTGGCTTTGCAGATGCATTGAAACTTTCTGCATCAATAAGGATTGGTACTCTAGTTTAATCTTTCGGCCTAGTTTCCTAGTTTCAAATTTGTTTGTTCGGTTCATGCACAATTTTTTGTTACGTCTTTCAATGGAATCATTGCCTCTTTATCATGCCGCCCATTCGTTATTGTCATCACACTTATTTTATCTTTCTTTTTACTCCCAAAAAGATTTTCTATCTCTGTGAGAGATTTATTTTTCGTCTCAGGAAGCCAAATGATTACAAATAATGTTCCAAAAAATGACATAACCGCATAGAAACAGAAAATTCCATGTTTTCCAAGAGCTAAACTCATATCAGCATAAGTCTTAACTACAATAAAACTAAAAATATATCCTAAGCTAGTTGTCACACCGGGAAGAATGTCTTTAACAGATGTTGGATAAATTTCACCAATCATCGCAAATGGTAAAGTTAAAAATCCTATAGTACTAAAAAAAATGAACATTATGACGCATACTGCAGGTATCAGTCCACCATCATCAATTGAATAATTACAATCTTTGAGATATAGATATATCGATAATGATGCCATAAATATCGTCATGCCAATACCCGACACTATTGACGGAAGTCTACGTCCAAGTTTTTCTGAAACTGATGCCAAAGCTATCGAACCGCACAATCGTGTAAGACCAATTAAAATAGCTCCCAAGTAACCACTGATAGTTAAACCAGCATTACGGCTTACTTCTACGGCGTAATAGATGACAGCAAATATACCAGAAAATTGTTGAAAGAAGAAGAAACAAACCATTATGATAAATGGTTCCATTGCCTTGCGAGATGCCAACTTCTTTAGAATGCTTTTCTGCCTCTTGGTCTGCATGAGAATTGTTGGCTTTAATTGAGCCTCCAAATCGGGAGACATTGGATAGTTTTTTGGGAGACCATTGAATTTCCTCAATACTTTTGCAGCCTTTTCAGATCGCCCATGATTTTTCAACCAGACTGGAGTCTCTGGCACAAATGCTACAGTTAATAGTATTGATACAGCAGGAAAGAGTGCACAAAGCAATGCAATTATCTCCCAATTATCCTGAAATAAGAGGCGATAATGTAAATTTGCAGACAAATACTTTCGAATGCTTACAGAGCCGCTCAAAATTTATATCATCGAGCTTTCGTAGATGTAACACATCTGTAATTGTTTAAGTGTTTGAGACCTAGCAAATACAATTCCAATTGAATAAATATTGCAAGAATATCCCCATGAAAAATATTTACACAGTGTCCACATTTTTGTGGCTCTGAGATGAAGATACCTCTTTAATCATGTTTACAATATTATGTTCGGACAATCCTTCCTCTAAAGTTCTTTTTATGAGCTCAATTTTTCTTTTACCGTCAACCGGGGTAACTTTGGAACACGGAGGGTAACTTTGGAACAACCCATGAAAGAGTGGTTAACGCACAGTTGGCTAGGCAAATGATCCTCAGACTTTAAGGCAATGCGGTCGCCGCGCAACCCGGAAATTATATCTCATTTAGATGTAACTCAAAATTTTCACAAAACGAAGTCGGAGACGATTTCTCCATTACGTATGATCATCTGAATTGTGGTGGAAAACTCATTATTTGTCACCAATCACAAGACTATCACTATAATAAACGAGAATAACTTGTCCGCGTGTACTTGCTACCCTACAAATTGGCACATTTTCGTTCACAAAACTCTCAAAATTTAGTCCAATTTGGGCTAAACGAAGAGTTATCCAGGCCAAGTTAGATGATAATAAAGCCTGCGGATAACTCGTCGTTTAGCCCATATTGGAAAAGATTTTGAGAGTTCTGTGAACAAAGTTCAGCGTACACGGCGACCGCATCGCCTTAATACCGATCTCTCCTACTTGGGGCACGCATAAACAATGTTTTGCACTGGCGCGAAGGCCTCCAACAGCTTTTAATTCGTTTACAAGCTGACTTCTTCAGAAGTACGTTTTCAATCCAACAAACAGTCTCTCGGAAAAAGTGGTGTGGTCCCGACTTTAACAGGTCGAATCGAAGGTATATATAGCTGAGCTAGATTTCACTTGTCTGTACACATATCTGGACGAATCCACTCTACATCGGAGTATTTTTATCCAAATTTGATTTTGTGAAGTAAAAACTGAGGGGTACGTACTTTTTTTCAGAAACTGGGGTAACTTTGGAACACTTGTTCATGAACTCTCAATTATTTTCCAAGATCTATATCATCATCGGATTCTACTGACTTGAAAAATCATTGACGAGCTTCAAAATGCGCCAAAAAAACGTCTCATTTCGACCCATGGAAGCCAAGTTATGGCATTTTTTGTCAAAAACCGTCTGTGAAGGTATTTTCCTCCTCGAGAGTTAGCCGCGACGCGGGCAGACAAGTATGCTGAAGGCGTCTATGCTCAATTATAGAAGTTAAATTCATCCAAATAGACTTTTACAATAGGTCAATGGAAAGCTAAGACACTCAGCTTTCGATTACTGATCGTGAAAATTGATTGCGTGACCTAGTTTAAGGATTAATTAATGAATAAGTAATGATAACAATTTCTGTTCCAAAGTTACCCCAGTCCGTGTCTCACTTTGGAACACGACTTTCAGCGCTCATTCCTCCAACTAGAGATGTTCAAATGGACCTTATAAACACCGCAATCAAAAGCTGAGACTAAAAACTTTCGATTGACCACAGATACAATGCACTTCTGATGTAAGACGTACAAGTTTTGCGAGGTTTAAGAGAACAAATGCGATTTTTGTTCCAAAGTTACCCCGGTTAACGGTACCAAAAACATAAACCAGAATCCAGCTGTTACATTTATTATTACAATAATTCTTGTGTATCAAAGTCAAAAGCATTTCCTCACCTGAAATATGTATCCAAATGTGTACACAATAACAACACCACCTGCAATTGTTATGCTAGTCCAAGTGAGTGTTGTACTTCGTAAAGCAGGAGAAGTTACTTCTGCAGCATAAACTGTTGCAGATACGGAAGCTAGACCAATTGCTATACCAGACAGAAATCGCCCTCCAAGAATTTGATCGTACGTTTTGGAGAAAGCAATTATTAGCCAACTTATCAAAGAAGTACCTGATGTAATAAGTAAAGTATTTTTTCTCCCTCTTCGCAGAACGAAACTGGACAAAATACATCCAAATGGGGTTCCTATTGCTGCTGCACTAGCTGGAATAAATATTATAATAATTAATTTATTTATCGACTGTAAGTTAAGTTTTTTATAAATATTTTGAAGATTCCATGAAGGTATTGAGACAATCGTTAAGTGAGATTGTAAAATCCATTTGTTACAACGTAAATATGCAGCCGGCATTTAGGTTCCTAAATGCCGGCTGCATATTTAATTAATTTAACCTAAATGTAGCCGACATTTAGGTTCCATCCAATCCTCGATCCAATCTATCAAATAAAAAATCTCTATGCTGGGAAATGAGATGCCTTGCAGGCTTAATGTGATTAGCGAATTGCTTGATTATACAATGTCACGCCATCGCAGCTATCGCAAAAAATCTCGCAAGATATCTGTACTCTGATACGTATCAAAAATAATTCAGATTCAAGAGTAATAATGATGAGACGACCATTCTTTGCCCGCGCACCCAAAGTTGGAAAGGCTTCTGTACCGAGACCCTACTTGAAAGATTGTAAGAGATAGCCCGTACAATTCATGGATTAATTTCAAAAAAAGAAAAAAAAACAAGTATTGTAGATTCGGAAACTTGTGAATCTTGACAGAAAAAGTGCGAATAAATTGAGAATACTCTCTAACTATGCTAGAGAATTTGACCGACACACTCTTGGATTCTTTTCGTGTACAGTCTTGCATCAAACATTTTTTTCAGAAATTTGAATTGACATGGGATATACACACATGTAAGGAGATTGAATTGCACACGAGGTGGATCCTCGTTTTCCACGAATTGAGCAATCAAATCACGACCAAATAATTCTGTTCCTTCCCTGGTAGAAATGTGACCAATTTTTTTGGCCACCCATGCAATATATAGATATAGTGACAATGCGATTAGGTTAGAATTGGCCAGTTTTTGGCCAAAAAATGCTCACAATTTCTACCAGGGTTGGCGAGAGAAAATCGCTCCAACGGGGGGGCAAAAATACTTCCCATGGTTGCGACATGTGGCTCTTTCATCATGTCACGCATCACGCATCCTGATTGAAATTCATGATCTTATAAATAACAATTAACACAGATCCACAAAAGTGAAAATAATTTCCTGATCAAAAGTTGAAAAATATTTTAATAGGGTCCCTATAATTTATGGGTCTAGACGGGGGAGGGGGGGGGGCAGCCGCCATATTCAGCTCAGCGAGCTACACATACATGGGCGCACCGGTGTGTGCACACCACGGTGCACACTCACACAGATGCGTCCCCATCTAAGAAGTACGAGATCGTTGAATTTGGCAGAGCCAATCAGAAGAATTAGCCCCCCCCCCTGTCTAGACCCATAAATTAAAGGGACTCTAGGAAACGCGATGGCGGCGCCTCTAGTGGTCACATTAGACAACAATTTTTAAAAATAAAAAGGAAAGAAACCAACAGTATCGCACCCTGTGGATTACTTTGACAAATTTTAAGAAAAGTTTCATCGGATTCGGTGCAAAATTGAGCTCAAAAATTTTTCTCCGATCTCGATGAAACATTTTTCAAAATTTGTAGAAAAATAATTCGCAGGATGCGGTACTAATGGTATCCTCCGTCTTTGCTTTTAGAAATTGTTATTGGTATTATATTAATTTGACCGCTAAAGGCGCCACCATCGCTTTTTAAAAGGTAGAGAGCACTCTTAAGCTGGGTAGTTTTATCCAAAACTTGAATAGAAACTAAGTAGGTCAAAATTAAGAACAAAATCAAATTATCTTTCATTTCTGTGGGCCTGTTTAATCGATGAAAAATAGCAAGGATATTGATTGGCAACCGATTTAGAGAACAAGCATGAAAATTAGCCAACTATGGAACACCAACCTAGCGGGTCCTGGATCTTGACGAAACTTTGGGAATCTTCTTGTTTTGGTGAGAAATGAAGTTACCCAAAAGGGTTTTGTCCCATGGACCTCCTATATCTCGAGATACAGTTGTGGAGATTAGCATTGCCCAAATAGGAACATGTTGAAGATTCGTTATAGATATACTGACAATGTTCATAGCTGAATCTCGGGATGGAAGGCCTATTGGACTGAAATCTTTTTAGGTACCTTCACTCGTACCTTCATCCTTCACTACACAACACAATTCCCAAAGTTTCGTCTAGATCCAGGACCCGAAAGGTTGTTGTTTCCTAGTGAGTATAAGTGGAGTATAAGGGGTGGAGTACACCTCTTTGACGGACAAAATGAAACTATTAAAGATCTATCTTACCTATCCATGACGCTTGTTGTTCATCCACGTGCAAGCCTTCAGTAGTATTAGATTTCAGAGTAGGTAATACGACGGCACTGTAACCAAAGCCCATCGACGGTCCCAGTACAGTTACATTGACCAAGGCGCACGTCAAGAACTGCAATTTGAAATTCTCTTTTAGTTTCAATCACCAGAGAAATTTCTCATTGTGACAATTTTCTTTTCAGTGGGCGTAGATACATAAAGGAGCCCGTGAATGAGCATGAAAATCATATCGGTATGGCTTGAGGTGTTCATGAGTATCGAACATACTTTTGATTATTGTGAGCGGAACCGAGATGGTGCAATGTCCATCAAAACATCTTAGCTGAAAACGACGTGTACTAGTTGACCAACCATGCAGAGATAACTTTATCGACTCTTTTATGAGTACATTTCCAGATCTTTTCGAACCTCATGCAAAATTTCACCTTAGGCGTAAGCTTGTGGGACGAAGATTTTGGAAATGAGTAAGAGATGAACAGGACCTTGACTAGACTTTGAGGGTTTCTGGGGCCAAATTTTATGGCATTTCACTATGAATATTCGATATGTGTATGAACTGTGAACATATAGATTAATTATTTATTCAAATGCCGTGCGACCTCTTCAGAATTTATGTGTATATATATTTTCGATTCACCGCGATTCAGCACCGTCGACCAAAAGTCAAAAGTTCACAATGTCTTATAAGAAGACATATGACATTGCGTGATCTTTGATGACAAAACACCTCGCAAAACACGTATGTACAGTCGCAACTCTGAATCACCACTCGAGTTCGAAAATCTCACCTGATAGAAGAAACCAGTTTTCTCGAAGCTTCGCTGTTTTTCATGAGATGTAGTTTGAGCCTGCAAAAAACAATTACGACTTATTTCTATCATGATTTCATATTATTGTATCAAGTTGTGAACTATTCCCATCGAATCAGCGTTTTTCACAAAGATTAACCTTCAAAACCTATCAACCCCTCGATGTCGATTCGATACAGGTCATATAACCTATATCTCTCCCTTAGTCCACCCCTCAGCATATATAGCCGCAAATATCATTTCTATAAAAAGGATTTATTTCCAATTTCACTCGCATTTATCCTACGACCCTGAGTAAAATTTTGGCTCCTATTAAAATCAGTCCTGGGAAAGAAAATTGTGACTGCAATTTCAGTTATGAATGATGTGAATATGAAGGTTCACAAAATTCGTTCTAGTCAAGGATTATAAAACTTGACGAGATAAATTTCATCATGAGCATCGTAGACCTCTGAAACTATTTTTGAGTATGCCTACTTCAGTTCTAGCAACGACATTAGTCTCAAAAACATCTTCAGAATATAAAAGTCCAGTTTCCCATTTCCGATGGTTGACAACGATTGACTTATTCAGACTAATCTAGTTGCATCGGTATTACTTTGAACTCGACTTTGAATCAGAATAGTGCGTGCTAAGGAGTCCATGACCATCAGATCTGAGTGTAGTATTTTCAAATAGGATATTTTTAATCAATACATGGTTATATATATTATGATTCAAGGATACCTCCTCGGCGACAAAATTCAGTTCACTCAGATACGACGGCGTGGAAAACCTCAATTCAATAATGTTTATTCTCAAGCCCTATGTGGTATTATAAATGTTTCTGTTTTGCTCAGCATTTTGAATCAATTCAATATTTTTGAACGCACCTCAAATAGTACTCACTTCAAAGCTTGTTTCCTAGGATGAATTCTATTTCGACCAGACAGCTATCTCAATTCTTGCAAAAAAAAAAAACTTTTTATGAATCGGTGTATAAGAAGCCTATTTCGATGAGATTATACGGGATTTCTGTGAAATCGAGATATTTCTACTCCCTAAAGTCGAAATGAGTCGTACCTTAGCTCATTTTGCAGCCTTTGTTACACCCTTTTATACTGTTGAATTTAAATGGATGGATGACCATGGAGTTTGTAGCAAATTTAGAAAGAAGTTATGGGATAAATTAGGCACACTGCACTTTTTGTATCATGGGCGTACGGTGGGTCAAAAATAGAATTTTGCGAGGAATTTTGTGATTCTGTAAAGAGCATTCTGAAGTTGAGACAGAGTCGAAAATTGAGTTAGAGTGCATTGAAACTGATTGCATCAGTTTCGTTGGGCACGATTTTTTTTGTGACACTTTTAGTAGCTGACAAAAAAAAGTCAAATTAGCAACAACAGTATTTTCCTTCTTAGAAAAGCTATTTTGGATTACTCGGAACAGTTAATTCCCCCATATCTAATGTAAGAATTTTGCGTGGCAAGTTGTGCGAAAACGTACACACATTTGAGATCTTAAGTGGGCTCAAATTAGGTACATTTACTTCTTAATAGCTAATTAATTCTTTCAGCCTTGGTCCGGCTTCGACCTATGGGACAAATTTTCTCTTCGTGAAAAATTTGTTATTCGAGTCGAAATTGAGTGAAACAAATGGAACTAGAGGTTTTAAAAATTTTGTTGTATATTTCTAAGTAAGCGCGCAAAATCAGATGTCGGTATGATTCTTGTGAAATTCAAATCCTCATGCAAAGGCTGAAGTGCATGTCTCAAGATAATTCCTCCAATGTATGTGTCCCAGCTATCGCCAACTTATGGTTACCCTATGTATGTCCATTTATGGTATTTCCAGTTATGGGCATCCGTGTTGAAAGGGCTAACACATGTTTAATAGATATGTTCATAAATAGTTGGCCAGATGATGGATAAAGCGTGTTGGCTAGTTTCTGCCAACACAGAATTTTTTTCCATTTTTGCAATACAATGATGACTGTTTATGAAGAGTTGTTTGCACATCACACTTGATGTGAGATCGCATAGGAAACTAGAGTTTTGTTCAACTGACGGTTTTCTGGCATAGAAAAATCTCATAAGTCGGATCTGCTAAAAACTGCCATTGATTTTGGAAGCGATCGACCATCAAATTAATGAATTTACCTTAACTATCAAGCAAAACGATTGATACTCATGAAAATTGATGTCAATATTAGACGTAGATTGTTTTGAATTGCACTGTTAGCGCTCGGAACTATTTTGAGTAGATATTGCGATGGAGCAATTCATTGACGCAAACGAAAATTTTCCTATACTTTACTTAACTTAATTTTCCATACTATTCTGATGACTTTGATATGTCGAGAATTCAACGAGGCTAATCTTTTACCGTTTGATCCTTTGACATTTTACAATGCACGTGCAGCACTCAAAATTTTAATCGGCATTCAGGGATGCAAATGAAACAATAGATTGGAAAATGATGAGAGGAGCACGTGATCATTCAATTTCTCATCGTGCGAGAGTCAGCTGTTACAGATCCATTCTATCTTTATCAGTTTTTGATTTGGTTAGTTTGAACTTGGGAATTCACGTAGCTATGTTCGAATTTTTCTTCAAAGTCTTGCCATCTAAAACATTCTCAGCATTTAATTGACGTGAAGTGTTTGAAATCCAGTCCCTCGATGCGTTGATAATTTCAACATATTTATCATACCGTATTCACTTCGTTTCATTGATTTCCATATCAATTTTTTTTTTATTGCCCAAGCTCGTTGTGTGACTCACATGATTGTGTGTTTGATGTTAGAATGGAAAAAATACACTATGTAAACGTTCTTCCTTCTCCTGTTTGTTTCGTGAACATAAGTATCAATTAATTCTTTTCTTTCTTGACCAATCAATCACATTCAATGGGAGGTTAGGAAAAGACTCAAAAGGATGCGATTGAGTTCAAAAATTACACTGACGAGAAAATCTTGAATTTTTAGAATGCAGGCAAAAGAAGATAGCTGGAATTGTTTATATAGCGGTGACAAAACTCTCACTACTATTTGCTAATTCTAAACTTATGAATCAAATTAACAAATTAATATAACAGTTCTACCTTTGAGTCAGGCTCCTCGTCGGTCTTATCCATGAGTGTTAATTGAATGAAACTATACTTGTGATTTACGCACTACACTGTATCACGCACTTTGTTCACTGATAAATGTCTAGTATGCATTCGATTCATCTATTTTTCTTTTTTTTTTTTGAAACTACAATCTGGTACGAGCATCAATTAGAAATTTTTTTTTAGAGTATGTCTCAATCGACTGGAGATCAAAAAATTGCATTTGATTAGATATGTTTCGATGGCGAGCGGTTCACGCAGAATTGGTTTCTCTTTCTTCCACTTGATGCCTTTTATTCTTCATAACTGCCTTATCTCTTTATCTTCAAGAGGTGTTTTAGGTCTCTTATGAATATCTTTGATTTTGCAAATGCTGTTCATTGGTTTATTACTTCTGAGAGTTCTTGACGGTTCAAACTTTCTGCGCGCGATCGGGTGCTCTATTTGAGTGCACCGGATAGAATGAGAGATAAGTCCGCGCTCGGGAAATCATGTATAGTAAGTACAACACATACGTTGTAGTATTCCAGTCTCAGTTTAGCAGACAAGAATTTCGTCTGACTTTCCCTCGTTTAGATCGATTCTCGTGATGACCGACTGTCCGACTCAATTTCTGTGAGTATGTTATTAAATTTTTTCCAAGTGGGGTCCGTGATAAAATCTGAGGCATTTAGTTCGGATTATTGAGTCAAATCTTTTAACCAATGTTTTTGTACATTTTTTAAAAATTTTGAATAAAAATCATGGTTATGGTTCAAATGGCAATGTCGAATGGCTGGACAATTTTCAAGATTTTTATGGAAAATCTCAGTTCAGGAATTCATTTTCGTGCATTTTAACTTCTTTAACGAATCAATTAAAGACATGAAATTTTCATGTTCCAGGGGTAAAAATTGACTACTGATATGCCGCACAGTTTTAATTTATAAAAGGTTATCAATATTGAAGGCCGGGAAGATCCGGTAAACTGATGACAGGACTGATGGCACACAAATTGGCTATGACTCGTTTAAAGAACACCAACTCGTCTGAGCAACTCACGGCAACTAATCGTTCTCCTCCACTTTTCGCAGATGTGTACCAAGAGAGTCATTAAACCATTCGACGAGTTTCCAAGCGAGTTTCATTATACACGTGCACATATATCCTGACAAACGTCATTCGATTCTCTTTTATATACCTCGAAAGATATCGATGCTGATGCTGAGGCTCTATTATATATAGATACGTTCACTCATATGTACTCGGTCACAGTCAGATGAGCTCTGGATGGTGATCGAGGTTTTTGCTTCAATGTATCTTGTAGAGGATGCAAAAGTCGGGTTCAGACTGAAAAGCGAACGCGTGGGCGTTTCAAACGGTATATACTGCACATGAGAAAGTGAGCCCTTACCTTGCAATCTGTTCAGTCCGAGGTTCAGTCTCTCGTTACGTTTAGTCTTATATGGTGTCGTAGTGATCTCGGCATATGTTTTTCCACGGGAGGGCTTGTAGAAGTATTTTGTGTATTTGTAGGAAAAATTAATCTTCAGATTTTTCCCGTTACTATTGAATTCTTCCCGAATTGTGTAATGATCAGGAAAGTGCTCGTCGGATCTAGCTGATATTTTGGCAATACTTTTATGTCTCACAGCCTCAAAATATGATATTATAAATGTTGAAACTTAACGTTAATTCGCTTTGGAGCTTCAACTGAATACATTGGTTTTGCCTACGTAAAGATCTGTGATATAGAATAACACATTTGCATAAAAAATGGTGTGTATGTCAATGTATAGTAGTAGTAGCTCAAAAGTGCTCGACCGTTGGGGTCTATAATTTTGTCTATATTTTAATGATATTCTAACTCTGAATGAAGTTCATTTTCAAATAATATTCTGAATCTAATGCTATCCGTGAACTAAATATTTCATATGATTTGTATTCAGAAACGACGCGTTTTGAATATCTGAATGTATCCTTTTTCAGTTTAACTGTTATCACTAATCTAAGGGAAGAATATTTAGAAGACGCTTATTAAAGACTAGGACTTATCAATGCAGAAGTGGTGTTCTGTGATGCCCTCTGAGGTGGTTCAAAACCGTGATCCGGGTGTGAAAACATCCTCCTTAGATGTATTTTTAATTTGGAATCTTTTACCTCATGCAAAAGATATATTATCATCTGTGATACTCTATATCAAGCTTTGATTAAAATTTATCAATCACTTTTTACATGATCGTCTTGTTTCAAGCTCATTCAAAAGAAAACAATTCATATCTGCTCATATGTACCAACACGGCTTGGTTATTCCATGAGTATTTGTTTATTCGGTCAAAAATACTGAGCATAATTTCTTCAAAAAGTATCTTGAAAAATTTCGAGGAGAAATTTTTTCACGTGACAGTCAATGATGATTCTCAAATTATCGATCTCTGGATGTTGAAAATTAAAGAATAATTGATTTAATGGGAGAAACTTGTTAGTCGTACGCTCAATTCGTGTGCGTTGAGTATGATAATTTGCACACAAAGCAGGATTGTGTCCTTGGGGTGATGTTCGTTGACATGATGATCAATTCATTTGATAAGTCATAGGTATTTTTGTGCCAATACTTCATCAAATTTATGAGCCTATAGCAGAATGACATTTTGCATTCCTACTTATTAACTTATTATTCTGTTTCGAGTGACTCCATGATGATAGACATGACTTCAATTCCATAAGACAATTTTGCGTGTTTCATCTTCTGCCGCTGCTATTTTCCGGTATAAGAGTTATACGGTAATTGATTCCGGCTCAACGGGAAAGTAATTGTTTCAAACGCAAACCGATGATAAATTTAAGTCGCGATTGATCGAAAACGAACGCACAAAAGTTTTGAATGATACTTTTGAAACACATAGTTGTGGAAAATTATATACTCATCCATTCTGCAGATTGTCGCGTAAGATAAAATTCAAATGCATTCAACATTGGCATGATTGACCAAAATTCAAATTATCTCACAGAAAATGTTCTGGCTCATTATAAACTTTCTTAAAAATTCTTTCTCGTGTTCTTTGGACAACCTGAAATTGAAAAAGTAACAATACAAACTGACTCGACTGACCAACAACGGGACACACCGGCGGATTCCGCGATTTTCCATTTTTCAATTTCTACCTACAAGTGATAGCTGGTACTGCTGCGCTATTTCTGTTACGGTACCATCCAAGTCCCGGAGAGATGTCACAGGGATGCCGGAATTTATACTGCTAGTCTAGTACTGTTGCGGTACCACACAAGTTCCGAAAAAGTGTCGCGGAGTTCCCGTACACGGTGCTCGGGAAAGGACGATAGGTTGAACAAAATTGTCACCAAAAACTGAACACGTGGTGATTTAGTACTATGCCTGAGGATCCAAATCCCATTTCGACCGAAATGGAGCAATCCCCTTTTTTGAAATGCAAGCTTGATTCGTATTTTTACGTGTTAATCAAATGGAGCTGTTTCAGCACTTTTACTTGTCAAGACCATAAAAGCTCTCAAAGCTCATAACTCAAACGTACCTCAATATTTTCCAATGTACTTCAACTTATTTTGAAGCTTATTCAAAGACCTTAAAAATAAGCTAATGTGAGCTTTAATTCAACACAGTAGACATGAGCTATCTCAGGAGTTAGGAGCTCGAAAAGTCTCAAATCGTTAGAAGAGGAAATCTCGGGTATCGATTCAAAATGGGGTTCCTCGACTCTAGTTTGTTGAAATCAAACACACTTCAGATCATCTTGAAGACTTTAGAATGAGCTTTAAAATGAGCTGGAGTACGTTGAAAATAATTGGGATTCGTTTGAGTTATGAGCTTTGGGAGCTGTTATGGTTTTGACAAGTGAAAGTGCTGAGACAGGTCCATTTGATTAACACGTAAAAATACAAATGAGCGTAAAAATACAAATTTCAAAAAAGGGGATTGCTCCATCTCGGTCGAAACGGGATTTTGATCCTCGGGCATAGTACCAAATCACCACGTGTTCAGTTTTTGGTGAAATATTTTGTTCAACCTATCGTCCTCTCCCGAACACCGTGCGTATCAGTCTCGAACTGGTACCACAATAGTACTGTTGCACTAGTACTTTTGTGGTACCATTTGAATTCCGAAAAAGTGTCACGAAGCTTCCGCATCCGTCTCAAACTGGTACTGCTGCGCTAGTTTTGTTAGGGTAACATCCAGGTTCCGAAAAAGTGTCGCGGAGCTCCCTATCAGTCTTGAACTGGTACTGCTGTGTTAGTACTATTGAGTACTATTGCAGTACCATTGAAGTCCCGGAGAGATGTCGCAGGGATGCCGTATCAGTCTTGAATTTATACTGCTGCGCTAGTACTGTTGCGGCACCGCTCGAATCCTGTGGAACTGCCGCGGACGCGCCACATGAGTCTTAAAGTGGTCATGCATTACTACTAGGTTGGTGCAAAAATGCTCTCCTTGAGCGAATTCTAATCTCAACAAAATCCATTGACCACTAAGACGGAAAAACGACTCGATCTGAAACTTGAAGTACACCCACCCCATCTAGAGAAGTACACTACTTTCGACACACCCTGTACATTCTTGTCGTTGAAGGTTTCGGGGCGATAAATACTCCCAAATTCTTCGATGAGAAATCTTTTTAGGAACAATTTGACTGGCCAGGAGAGGTCATCACATCCGGATCACGGATTTGGCTGAAACCTTGGGAATAGTTTTCTTTTAGTGCCTGAAAATGAAACCCAAAATCATAGACCCTAACGCTCAAACGTTTTCAAGCGACAGGCAAGGACATTAGCATTGTAGGTATACCTATATGGACGATTTTTAACATAAGCGTATATAGACAATGCTAATGTTTGTGGCTGCAGCTCGTAAACACTTGAGCGTTAGGGTCTTTAATTTTGGGTTTCATCTTTTGGCACTAAAAGAAGGCTATTCCCAAAGTTTCAGCTAAATCCGTGATCCGGATGTGATGACCTCTGCTGGTGAGAGGTGTGTGCAGAATTTTAGCAAAACGTAGAATAATTTCACAAAAAAATCCTTAAAATTCTCTACCGCGTCATTCCATGGATATCTGCATTGATTCCACGTATGGTCGGACAAGGTATGAAAATATTTAGTCATTGCAGTAAAAACGGTTGAGTGGGTTGCTAGTGACAAAGGGTGGCTTCTAGTACGATCACCCTGTATTATTTTGATCACTCGAGTAAGAAGCGATTACTTCTGTCCAGTGCATTGGATTTCTTTCTAAGCTCAACGTCAAGAAGGCTTCCAATCATTATTAGCTAACCCATACCGTCGCATACCGTAATCTTGCGTAACAGACTTTTTTGAGTCGTACTGATGATGAAAATTGCCGAAATCTGCAATACAAATCACATGCAAGGACGAGATTTCTCAAACGAAATTGAATTTTTCTAATCTATCTTCAACGAGTCCCCCAAATAGTGTATTCCTAACGAGAAACTGAAATATGACAAAGTTGTCAAAATAAATTGATGCAGAGGTGGCTTTTATCATGTCTAGGCAGCCTCCTTGTCTGGGAAGATAATTGTCTTCGTAATGCAAAGTACGAGGAGAAATTAAATCACGTTATTCGTCAATGCAGGCTCTACGATAAATTCAGGTTCTAACTGATCAGAGGATTTTTCAGACTGAAATCAAAAGGCGCGGCAGCGCCTTGCTGGCGAGTATATGAAAGAGAAGAACATGTGAGAAAGAGAGAGAGCGCGCGCAAGGCTGCCGTGCCTTATATACGCTGAGTTGGGCCGTTTTAACCTCACACATTTTTTCGAACTTACTTATTTCATGCTTTTCTGGGTTCAGGAGGGTCTCATTCCCTCTGAACCCGTTATTTCGGTCCTCAACAAGGATATTGGCAAGTCATTTCGCCGCTGACAGCGTTTAGTGCCAAAATATCTTACTCACTAATTTCGACCCTTCCCAATTTTTTCGCGTCAAGATTTCAGCCGCGTTACGACACTCGAAGTCGAACACAATCGATTGTTGGGGTCGACCACGCGGAACGATCGACCGCGAGAACACGGGTGATGTTTTGATCAGCCGCATGTGTAGCAGACGGCGTTATTCCGCTCCAGCAATAACATGTTGTTGCAGTAACATGTAACTTTTCTGACTATTTTGAAGCAGAGATAGAAAGCCAATTGTAGCACCGCCTGCAGCGAGCTTGTAGAAATCAGCTCTCATTGTTGAGGGAATAAGAGCCACTTATTATTGTGGGTTTTCTTGTCTGGAGTGATATAAGAATAAAAGGCCAAAATTGGTCTCGTCGATCTTGAAGGACGGAGACCAAATATTCAACCTGTATATTAACCATCAAGGACGAAAAAATCTACCAAAATCACTTATGACGCAAGCACCATCACAAGTGGGTTAGGAGTCTTCGCATCAACTCAAGTCAATTCCATGAACTAATTTCAAGAGTCTTGCTATCAAAAATACAAAGTTGTCCTTCTCCAGATTTTCCTTTGTTCATGATCAAAAAATGTTCATCTTGGAATGAAGCACACTAGTGTTAATTAGGAGAATGATTTTTATGGATGAGATACATAGAATTTTTTTTGTTTTCCTACATGCTACTATTTACAGCATGTTTTTCAATCTCAGAATATTCAGTCATTACCAAAGCCAAGTGTTGAAATCTCCTCCCCCTCACTCCACTTTTTCCAAAAGTATAACTTGGCGAGTATGGCCATCCTTTCCCCCTATCACTTCATCTGGGATCAAAAATTGAATTTCAACTCTTGAGGGTCATGAAATCAGGGGAAAGATGTCGAGTAACTATTTAACAAAATTTAGCAAAATTTAAACACGAAACAAATGGGTAGAAAATGAAAAATATTAATTTCAACTCTTGAGAGTCGTGAGATCAAGAAAAGTATGTCGAGTAATTGTTTTGCAAAATCTGAACGTGAAACGCATGGAAAAGGATTGATTACATTACGAGTTGACTTTCTCGGTAATTTTGACTCAACTTGAGTTACTCACCATCTCTACTGAATTTTAAACTAAACCGATCAATGCTAGATTGAATTTTCTGGTTTCCTTTTCTTCTCGCTGGTCTGAATGAATTATTTTCATCACATTTTATAGACGAAGGAGATGGTGAGAAACTCAAGTTGAGTCAAAATTACCGAGAAAGTCAAATCGTAATGTAATCAATCCTTTTCCATGCGTTTCACGTTCAGATTTTGCAAAACAATTACTCGACATACTTTTCTTGATCTCACGACTCTCAAGAGTTGAAATTAATATTTTTCATTTTCTACCCATTTGTTTCGTGTTTAAATTTTGCTAAATTTTGTTAAATAGTTACTCGACATCTTTCCCCTGATTTCATGACCCTCAAGAGTTGAAATTCAATTTTTGATCCCAGATGAAGTGATAGGGGGAAAGGATGGCCATACTCGCCAAGTTATACTTTTGGAAAAAGTGGAGTGAGGGGGAGGAGATACCAAATACGAAACCTTATAAGCGAAACTCCGTCGATTTCTTAACGGAATTGATAAGAACGTTTGAGTACTTGGAATGCGTATTTCTGTCAAGATGAATCAATCTGCAATGAACAATTTAAACTTACATACTTTTTTCGGTCTGAAGTACTTGATTCAATAAGTGAAAAAAATGTTGTTTGACCGAGTTTTCATCCGTATACGTGTGCCTTTCAATCAGCATCAAATAGTTTCGTACTTATCAGAATACACCATACTGCTATGGATTAGAGTGAAATCTTGTATCTCGTAAGTTGATTGATACAATATTACGAAAGATTGTTAAAGTGTATTATCTATTGCAGTGATTATTTTTGTCTTGGGAATCGATGAGAAAGCGAAAATCACGCCTTGCCCAACACGATATAAGTGATGATTGCTGCATTGGAGGAATCTAAGCAAATGTAGTTCATGTGATAATGACCTTTCTTTGTTACTGTCCTTATCAAACTTACAAGAATGGAATAGACATGGATTTATTTTTTCACTGCACCTAGATGAGACCCTTTGTCTAAACTCGTGATCGATATTAGAGCTTATGAACTGCTGACCGATGATGATTTCACATTATGGAAGATTCTTTCTCTAACATTGACCTCTTTTGATTTGATTAAACAGAATGCTCATGATAGCATGCCAAAGATGAGCAAACATCATCTAGAAATCAAGTCAAATGTTCGCAACAAGTGTAGCATGAGTCAGCGAGAAAATTCATCAGAGATAATGGTATGAGAATAGGCAATCATCTCTTCTTACTAATACCACCACAAACAATCTAGCGGATTCATATCGTTATAATCATAGCCATGAAAGGCTAAACGATTGAATCTTGAGTAAACTTTTTATTTGCATCAACAGTATGTACTTTACTTAATAAAGGAAAACTTCTAATTAAACGATTGAGTGGGTCTCAATTGGGAGCATGGTTGTTATTCATGCGATTATGTTCTGATTAATTCTGGTCTTATGAGGAGGAAAACAGCTATTTCCATCTTCACTTAGTGGAGAATATTGCCCGAGACCAATCGGAAAACAACAGGCAACAAAACGGCGTGAGCGCTGGTGAATTTGTTCAAGACTGTTAGTTAACAAATTTGACCCTCATTTCTTTTCTCCAAAATCTTCTGCTGATATTTGTAGAACAAAAAATGAATCATTGATCCCATTAGAACTGTTTTCAGGTATTTACAGCCTGCATGGTCAAGTCAGGGAGATTTTGAGAAAAATCTTCCTTTCTGAATATTTTTTGAATATTCAGCGGAAAGTTTTATGCTCAGTCTTTGTATGAGCTCCATGTAAATTTGAACCAACTCTAGAATCTTTTTTCTTGTAAGAGTCTTCGTCGGATAATTTTCGGTATGATTCCATCAGGCACGAAGATATTCTCGACTGAATCATTTCAGAAAATCTCGTTGTCCCTCTTAATCGAGCATTGTTGGTTGGCTATCCATTGAAAGTGCTATGTTTCCAATCCTTATTAATTGGTCCGGATTGGCTTCAAGAACCGTGATTCACCTGGAATTTCATATAGAAAAATACAACCTGATACAAACACAACTTTTGTCAGAATTGAGTCTTCTCGGCGCAGAGAAATTGTGATTCGTCTTGAATTACTGAAACCATGGTTTTCAAGTTATGGAAAGATTGAAGACTTCTAATTTTCTTTTTGTATAAGATTTATGATCAATCTCATAGGAACGCATTAATCGATTTCCCCAATTTTGCTAGGTGTCACCTGAAGTGAACTTCTTTACTATTTTTTTATCATCAACAGATTTATCGTGTGGTAAAACTCAATAAGAGCTCAGGAAGAACGAAATGAACAACATGAATTCCAATTAAAGTCAAAAGTATGAAAAAAGAAGATGGAAAATTTAATGAATATCACAGAGCACGATATAATGACGCAGATGGAAAAATATTACTATAATAATATCTCTGAACTCGGATGATGTCAATGAATAATTTCCGATCCCATAATGAGACAATCAATTCGTTCCAATTCAGTCGGAATGTTTACAGATCATAATTTCGTAAGGGTTTGCTTTCGTCAATAATCGTCAACTGCATTTCGCAGTAACTGCAGAGTGAAAAAATGCTTTAATCATGTGTATGACTCATATACGATATCAGTTTTTGTTTGATCTACTCAAGACCGCCAGTCTCTCAAGTTTTAGCAATAATTGTGATCGTATCCCCGATCAAAAGATTTGCAATATCATGCTGTCGTCAGTTTTATCCGATTTAAGCATCACCAATATATCATTGAGAGCACAATCAAAATCAATTTCGACCTTCGATCGATATAATTGACAGTTCCGAATAAGCCCGCAAAAACAGGTAAAGAAATATCTCCATTATGGAAGTAAATGTAAGACCAAAACACAATGTTTTAATTTTTTAATTTTGTAGGAAAGAATGTACAATAAATGGGGTTCATACTTTTGTATCGTATCTCATTTCTCAATTTACTCGTTCTTTTTTCGCTTAGATATTTGCACTAGGCTCGTAATGGGTATTGTATTTGCCAGCTATATATTTACAGGATGAAGAAAAAATCTGTCTTCCGGGTATTCGTAAGGAGCACGGTAAAGATGTACTAATCATTTATGATTTAATTATATATTTAACAATGAATACGATTAGTCGACGTGTATAATGATCCCTAACTCTCCATTCATCAATTAATCACGCAAAACAAGAAGTTACACGATTCAAACCACTATTTACAGATTAAAAAATTCGATAAGGTAATATCACACGCATAAAAGTCACTAACACACACTATTTGGGTTGAGATGATCGTTCAAAATCACGAATTTGAACACAGACAGGTATCCTTCATGTTGAGACGTATCCAGTTTAGGTAACGGGTTACTCTTGTATAGACACCTGGGTAACCTGGTCGACCTGGAATATTGTTAAAAGACCAAAAATTGAGCAATGTATTTCAATTAGAGTGAGGTAAGTGGTGAAAGAATTTACCGCATCCAACGCCCCAAGACACGATCCCTGAAAAATATTGCGAATGAGAGATCAATCAATATAGAATGCGTCTATATTTATCGTTCTTTCAAAATATAGCTTCTTGAAATGTGGCCGTGCTACTTGCTTGAGACCCTCGAGAGTAGCATTGAATTTCGAGATCAAAAAGTAGATTTTTGAGGTGAAAAGCCTCACGGTGAATGATCAAGTACCGATGGCCTATTTCATGTGATGGTTGAAGATTGATTCAAGTGAGCGAGCATTTGGGTATTCTTATCCTGATGGAACTCCTGGATTTGGAGCAAATGAATGATTCTACTTTTGCAAAATAAAATTATGCTGATTTAAGAATGTATGACTTATATAAACTCGTTTATTCTCGCGTTTGATGGTCAACTTGTTTTATTCCAAAAATAGTTATCTCCGCAACCATCGCTGTCAACGACTGTATCTCTAGCAAGAGTTATGTAGTAAGACAGAAGGTTTCAAGGTCAGAACAGAGATTTTTACTATTCACTTGAACCAACATCCTCAACCCGGAAAACTGCCACATGTACCGTAGGTATGTCGTAATCACGTGCCATTAAAACATTCCCAAGAAATCTAGTTCTCATGCCAAAAAAGAGGATTTATAAAAAAAACAACCTGCTATCTCCAATTTTCCTCCATCATCGACGAGAAGAGGTCCACCGCTGTCACCTTGGCAAGAATCTTCTTTGCCATTCCCTACGACCATTATAATTGACCATGAATATTTTTGAAAACCAATTTATATGAAGATGTAAGTCATATTGGGCTCTTACCTGCACAAACCATATTTTCTGAAATTCGAGTTGCACGATACTTCATCATTCTGCACTGGTCTAAGCTGAGGATGGGAAGAGAAACTTCTTGAAGAACTCCAGCCAACATTCCACCTTCTTTTGTGCGACCCCAACCTACAGCCGTGCCAGACTTTCCACCAGGATCGCTGTCTGTCCAGAGTGGAAACGAAATAATTTAGTCATAATGAATGATCAGACTAGGTTTTCAATCTTAGAAGAAATATTACACCTGACGACAAATGAATGTGAGCATTTTCAAAATCAGGGATTGCCTGATGAGAATTTGGAGTAGTTTGTCCATGATTTGTTATTCGATAATTGAATTCTCTGACGATAGCGATTTGCATGACACTAGGTTTATTACTTGTCTTGACCCCGATTTCAGTCTTGACCTAAAGCACGAATTGTGATCAAACATAATCTTGTCAGGATTGATCATGTCTTTCAAAATCTATCTTCCTAAGACCGTGATGAAACCGCTGGGATGAGACTCAATCCTAACAATTTTTCATCTCTGATGATGGAAAACTTGAGTTTTGCCACCGGGTTTTTCGATTTTCTAAGAACATTTCGCGAATTTTTGTACTGATTCAACTATCCATAACACACGCTCTAGTGAAATTTCAAGAACCTTATCCATTTTGTTTTCGAAAATTTAGTTTTGAGAATTTGAGCTCGTAACACGTAAAGACTAGAGAGGAGCAGAAATCAGTTTGTGGGGACAGTTCTTGTGAATGTTCTAGGGATTTTTCTAAGAAGTTACTGAAAAACTGATTTATCTTTCATCCAAGTGTTACCTACATCCTTGCCAAAAACAGGAATCGTAATCATATGGGCACACTTTTCGACACAAAGGACTCGCAGGATTTATTTCCCCGATCTTATAAATCCAAGGAAATGGAATGTCTTCATTACCCAAGATCAGTATGCTCATACGGTGAGAACAAATATGCCATCGCCTAAACCAGAAAGGACGTTTTCAAATTCATTTTGCCGACCAATTCGACTAATGAAACCTCTTGGGTAGATACATTAATGCCTACGTTATAGCTGAAATTTCGAGAAGTTGGAGTACAAAAAGTAGTGTTTGCTCTCATAACGCAATTTCCCACGTAAATTGCAAAATTCCTTATCTTTTGTTGAGAAGAACAAAGATTTTGGCAAGCCCCAAATCCCCTTCAGAATCAAGATGTAATAGTCATTGTTGTGTCTACTGTGGGTAAATGATCGACCTTGAAACGTATTATCAAACTTGTTCCAGTTCCGGAAGATAAGATCAAGCAACGTACATTGTATGACGAGATACCATCGCAATTCACAATCATCGACGTGATTAGACGTGATTCAAGAGATACAAGATAGAATGTTTGAACAATTGGAGGTTCTCATTCACCTGGTTGAGGAAGACAAACGGGCCTCACAGTTTTTGAATACGCGACGGGACGTCTGAGCCTTAACAAAGCAATATCATGGTTGTACGTTTCAGTATCAAAGTTCTTGTGACGAATTACAGCTCCGACAGCTCTCATTACAGCTTTTCCATCAGATGTGATGTATTGATCGTGGTCTCCCAAAATGATACGAATTTTAGACCTTTTTAACCTGGAAAAAGAAAATTTTTTTGTAAATTTATAATTTCGTTATTTAAATGATCGAGATAGCCATTTTATCTTGAGATTATATCGTATTTTAGTTCGATTTTAGGTTGATTAGCTTGGAGTTTTCCTCCTCTATTATGAAAATATTTGAAAAATTTGTGAGACAGGGGATCGAACTAACGAAGGATTAAATATAATGTCACGTACTTTCTGATGCAGTGAGCTGCAGTTATAACGTAATCATTGTTTAGAAGGCTTGCTCCGCAGTGGAATTTTCCATCATAAACTAATCGAGCCAACCAAGGATATTTGTTTGGTTCCGTTGGTCGACCGCCAATTATTCTGTTCTCCTGATTCGGAAGGCCGCATTCTAGAATAAGAAATTGAGAAAATATATTCAATAAGTCTGAATAATGAATTTGCAAAACATTGTGTTATTGATGACCCCCCCCCCTTCATAAAATCAGAGCAACATGCCAAGTAATCATTGACAAACTTATTAGCATAGTAGTAATTCCATGCGAAAACGACAGACCAAAAAATGGTTGGTCTCAAGGTTCTTTTAAAGTAAACTTTTTCGATTCTATAATATAGATTAAAATAGGAACATCTGCCACCGTAAAAGATTTCTTTTTTCGAACTCTGGCGCACTGATCCAAATTAAGTTATGAATTTTTTTTGCAAAGTTTTCGTGGCTTTCTATACACTACAACCGTTAAAGCTCAAAAGCAACGTTATACATGGAGAGGCATGGTTTGGCGCATCTGAAAGGTGAGCAAAGAACCTATCAAACACCAGTTTGAAACTTCGGTTTTCATCCTATCTCGGTTACATATGGACGATTCCGTGAAAATTACTCTCCCATTTTTTTAAATCACAAAACTATTGTTTTCAATTTTTCAAAAATAATTTTTTTTTCCATTTGAAAAGTTGTGTTCCTTACGAAAGAAGTTATTCAATCTGCTTTTTGGGGTTCTCATCTGTTTGTTGGGTAGTCTTTGAATTTTAATGATGAAAAGCCTCCACTTTCTGCGCATTTGGGATTTTGAAACCACTTTATTCGAAAAGCTGAGAAAATCTCCGATTATGTAACCTAGATATGATGAAAATCAAAGTTTAAAAAAAGTTTTTGACATTAGTTCTTTGCTCGCCTTGCAGATACGCAAACCCCGCCCTTCTATTCCAACATCGCTTCTGAGCTATAACGGATTTAGTGAAAAAAGCTACGAAAATTTTACAAAAAAATAATTTTAAACATGAATTTCATCAGTACCTCAGGACCCACAAAAATGTTTCCAATTTTTTTATGGCGGCAGATGTTTATTTTGACCTATAGAATTGAAAACGAAAAATTTCACTCAGAAAGAACTCTGAAACCAACCATTTTTTGTATATCGTTTTCTCGTGCAATTATTAATATAATAATACAAGCTAATATTCTTGAAATTTTCGTTAATAAGTTGCTCAGTCAAGAACGGATTGTTCAAGACAAGTCAATGCGTTCTAATCGATTACTTCTGAACACACCTGGTAATGACGAGAGAAGCGAACCCACACAAGCCACAGCGCGGAAAAGGTTACTTCTGACAATTTTGCACCATCACAGTTATGCGATTGTGATGGTAATCATGTAATTAGTTATGAGCCAAAATGAATATTAGGCTCGTCACTTTTTACGTGTTCACTTCGTTTCCTACCACTCATATCTTCCGAGACCAATCTAGCTCACACGATCAAGGTCAGAATCAAAATTGTATCCACGATATAAAATTGTTGTAAGTACTTGGGTTATCCCCTCTCGCTACTCACCACAAGTGCAATTACGAATTTTCTCATCATCACCAGTTGCCTCGGCATCCAAATCGGCAGCGTTGCTACCTACTCCTCCGCTTCCACCCAAACCAGAAGCAAAATTGATGTCAATTCCAAAGAGATCGTCGAAAAATATGCGTCCGCTTCGATTTGATCGTGGTTGTTGCTCATAATTGCTCTGTTGTAAAATTGAGAGAAAAATTCAAACTGTTTGAAGATTCACATTCTGTGGGCGTACCATACATACTTATAAATATTCGTAAAACCGGAAGAGAGAAAGTGACCGTTAATTGAAGACACCGCGCGGGCGCAGTCGAATATTATATAGGTCAAGGTGTTCGCAAGTATACCAGTAAGTCTCTACGGCATGCCATTTTTTGCTCCTCTCTCTTTCTCCGGATGAATTTTGCTTGTTCATTCTTCTTTAGTCAAAATTAATGCATAATCTCATGATGACATTTGATTGTGGCATTGTTGTGTCATCCTGATCAAATATTGACGGATTCGAGCGGCAATCGCGTAACACGACACGTGTTGTGTGACTCCGAGTGATGTGGATTGCTATACTTATTCCACTTTTGTTTGGCTACCCAATTCTCGAATCTCGAAAGTGAGAGCATCTCACTTTCTATCCACATTTTTCGATTTTACCAAATACTCGGCAACGGGGACACCAATCATACACCCGTGAATCCTTAGAAGTCATCCGAACTGACCAAAGGGAAAGTTGCCACATAATCATTAGCGTTTTTGCACACATGTACCACAATTGGCTTAGTGGATCATTTTTGGAGAAATTGATAGGATAGTTTTGATGATACTCATTAGTAGGATATTATTCATGAATTATCAGTACCGTAGATCCGACCGTAGATCTCACTTTACTCAAATTAGTTGGGGAATCAGGAATTTTCTCAGAAAAACATGTACATGTTTTTAATAATGGAAACCGAGTATCTTATAAAGTATAATTCCGTAGAACTTATTACGCGATCTTAGTTACCCAAGTGGATTCACTTATACCCCAACGTAGGTCGTAGCCAAATGGCACACTTCACATTTACGCAATCCCTTCGTTAAAATTACATATAATAATTATTACCATATACTCGAACTATTCCAGGATCATAATAAACTTTCTAATCCAAATGGAATACACATTCTTTCTTTAAAAATTCCAGAGAAGTCAAATTTTGTCTACTCTGTAACTGGGCTGATGAAACATTTTCCAAATTCTAAAGAAGTTATAAGAATTGTGGCTCAGATCGCTCTCGGAATCATTTTTATACTACAAATAAACTTCCAAAAGAAGCCATTGGAACTTGATTTGAAAGAATATTGTCCAAAATGAAAATGTTGGCAATTGTCGGAGGTGGGTTATGGGTGCTAACTTTGACAATATCTTATGGAACAAAACATTTTCCCAAATTCTGGATTCGGTCCATCCAAAAGATGATTCTGAGAAATGAAATTACATGTAGTCCCGAGATCCAAAAAATGTACTCCGACTTTGAAACGCGATTGAAAAATTGTGTGTGCTAAATGGCTATCATTTAAGTAGTTAAGGGTCAAATACTGACAAAATGAAATATATGTCAATCAGACCGGCCTGAAATAATCTTGACATTTTTCAGCACATAATCACTGTTTTTTGCAGCTTTGTGAATTCTTTTATCAGACAGCAGAAAAATGTCAAGTGCAGCTCGTTTTTTAATCACTGTTTCATCTTCGAAATAATACTTTTAGGATCGTAATTTTCAACTTTCTAAGACAACTAAAGAAATGATCGAATGTTTCCAATTGAAACACTCGCCCCTTACTCGGGATTTTTCCTAAATTTACTTTCGCCCCATTGACATTCGAATGAATGCAAAAAAATCAACAAAATGAAGTGTACCTGTAAGCCATATTCATACGAATGGGATACAGGATATGGGTGATACCAACAGAATTGTTCTTTGGGCATCAAATATGTTTGGGAGTAGAATTCCCTCATGTTGCTATTTATAGAGCTGATGAATCTTTTGGTACCTGAAATGAGTTGCGATACGGGGGACAATCAAATCTCAGACTCTGCCAAAATTTCAACCGATTTATATTGATTTTGTATGTCACGCGATGAACCATCTTGCAACTGTTTGCACATATTCTTTGAGGCACTCTTTGATTCGACCGCTATCAAGAAAATTCTCTTCTTATTACATTGTAATGTGTTATGGTTGATATTGGTGAATTGATTAATAAAGATTGTCACATTTTCGATTCATCAATTCTGACGAGTGAGTGAATGATTAACCAAAAGTTCATGTAGAGCCATTGAGGTGCATTCTCATAGTCTCCTAAGCTTCGACTTACAAATACGAGGACCAATAGCGTTGGTCTTAGGGAACCGCATGGTTTGAAGCGCTGCACTGTTTGGGGGTCAAAACATACAATACAAGGCCGGAAAATCTTGAGCCATCGAAAGTCAAAATTAATTGATTTAGATGCTACTCATCACAATCTCTAAAAAGTGCACCAGGGTCATTTTTTAGCAAATTGGACGAGGTACATTTGAACGTGATGCCCAGTGTTAGCAGTGCAAGATGATGTCGAAATATAAAGATTTCATGTACATACACACAATAAGTCACCTCAAGTTTTCAAATGAGAATTAGATGCCATAGAGTGAATTCTTCCCAAAGACCAAATAAATCAAGCTAGGATTGATGAGAGGTAGGGTACAGAATGTGATAAAAAATTTTTTTTTCCTGTATTGTTCAACATCTTGATTTTCTTTCCCGAAGACAGAGAAAATTAAAATTTTTGCAATCCGAATCGTTAGACACTTGGAATGGCAATTTAAAAATTTCATGTACTCACAGTCTGATCAGTTGTAGTGGATGCTGCAGCAGCAACAACAAGAGCACACACAGAAAAAATTAAACACAGTCGACCCAGGGTGAACTCAATAACAGTAGGAAGACGATCAGAACCTATAGCTCTCGAAGACGACGTCGTCGACATGATCGGCGCGCGTAATTATATTTAAAATCTGTCTGTAAAACTCTCATATCATCTGCCTTCGAACCAAGTCATGTGGGTGAAGACTGAACGGTATCCAAACGAAACTCGCGCTCATGATGGACGAAAGACATCACATCAATACATCCGCTGACCACAAAACCGATCTTTCCTGGATGCTTGCGGTGCTTTCACTGCGCGCCAATGCGCTCAAGAAGAAAGTCCTGAGCGCCAACGCGCGCGTCAGTGAAACCGGCACCTCATCGTGTGCCGAATTGAAGTGTTGGTTCATCATTACTTTATACTAAACTGACAATCGGCTTCATGTTTGGGAAAAGAGTAAAAACTGTTCGCCGACTTCATTAGATGATTATAATAACTGGATTATGGAGGATTGAAGAAATCGATTTATGAATAGTGATGAATGGCGATGAATAAACAAAACGAGATGTTGCAGTCTTAGATCGGAGATTCTTATTATTAGGTCTTTGACCATGACTGACGAAAGTCATGCGGTGTTAATGGTTGTCTCGCGAATCACAATTTGCTATTAACCTAGATTTTCTAAGATTTCGTTTGCCATCCTGTTAGATAAATGATTGGCATTCTTATTTGAGTTCTTATTATTATACCTGCTCTCTGGTCATTCAGGATTTGTCATTATGATGTGTATTGGGAACGTTCTCAGTAAATAATTGGCATAGAAAATGTTGTAACATTTTATGCGAGATTTTCCAACCAACAACGTGTAGAGAGCTAAAGTTTAATCTCGAGAGGAAGAATAAAATAAACCAACATCTCTCCATCCATGTCGTTTTTCATCAAATTACCGTAAACCTCACCGTAAACACAGGTTGATAGCATGTAACACGTTTGCAATTGCAAAAAACTTGTAAGCAGTATACATTGTTTACTATGATGTTCCGAGTACAACTTGTAACATCAACTGATAACTCAGATGGAATCTCATTCTGAATCAAATTTATTGGCAAGTATGAGGAATAACCGAGAACAACACATGCATGTTTAAGATTTTCAGGTCGTCGTAACGTCCAATAATAAGACGTAAAATAGTACCTCGTGTGCTTCAAAAAATGTCTTCAAATAAATGAAGGAAGAAAAAAAAGTCATAGCATTTGCCAGATGACCATTTTTTGCAATTTACTGATGTTTGGGTGCATAAAATTGGAAAAGGTAGTATTCGCACCTCGTTCATGAAGTTCCCCGATTTCAAGCGATTATTTCGACATTAGCTTCGTTTGCGACTCAGGCCGAAAACCAATTGCTCACCCTGCATGAAAATAGTTCTGTGGTTAACCATGGTTAACCATGGTTCCCCGTGAGGAATCGTGGGGTTTGGCCCTGGGGAAATGTTCATTCATAATATTCTGCCAAATTTGGCATCAATTAAAGACGTGCACTGTGTAGCATACAAATTTCCACCATAATCGACCAAATTCGACCATGTACGGAGGAATAATGGTCAAAATTTATATGCTGCTTGTCTTCGATGCCAAATTTTGCAAAATATTAAGATTGTATCATTTCCCTAGGGCCAAACCCCACGGTTCCCCATGGTTAACCACAGAATTATTTTCAGCAAGGCAGAAACGAGCTACAGCCTCATAAACTAGTCGTGAAATGTTATTAGATGCTTGTGCAAATTCGGGAAAGTTAATATTTGGTCAAAAATGAATATTTTTGCAAATAGATAAACCAACATGATAAGGAGCATACTAGGAGCATACGCACAATTGCTGGCGATCATATTCCGGTAACGCATCGGGATCAAGTCATTTTCTGCCTCTTGTGCGCCTGGGTTGCTCAATCCCGATAAACAGCAGAGTCTTTTAGAGAAGAAGAATGCAGCTGTACAGGCGTGATATTACTCTGCCTGCAGGATTCCATCAAGCTCTTCACACGGTATGTTTTTTCAAATTGCCACTCGGTCATGATCTCTACCCTCACACTTTGATCAATGCAACCATGTGAGGATGAAAACTTTTTTGACTCATTATTTATCCCCTCAGTAAACTAAACCAATAACAAAGAGTGCCATTGAAACTACTCGTTGAGCAAATAATAAGTCAGGAAAGATTGAGTTGTGGAAAATGGTGGGCCCCACCGGTGGGTCCATCACAGTGAACGTGCAAAGAGTGCAGCACAAGGTCATTACATGTAGGTGATTATCCAGCATTTAGACTTTTCATTTCAAAGGACAGTTTACACAGTTGGAGTAAAACACCATCACCTCCAAAACTCGTGTCCATGGTGCAATGATTGAAGGAGTTTTGAGAGTTAGATTTCATATTGTTTTTCTCGAGGTTTTTCTCGATCATAAGGATGACGGAGTTGATGAATATTCTCGTAAAATTGCGTATTCTTGAGATGCATTTGATGTACAAGTTTTTCTACATCATTACTGCATCCAAGAATTTTCCCGACTTGTTTGAACTTTTGGCTTGATGAACACAAAATCACCTCAACAAAGTTGGATACTCATTTCAAAGATATCACCAAATTGATTTCTTTTTCTAAAAGTAGAAATTGGAACTAATTTTCCGGACGTTCCTAAGCTTCTGACTTTACTGGGATGCGAAGCTCTGTTTCACTACTTTAATCCCTTGACTACTATTTTGTTCCCTCTAAGAGACATTACTCATGCCCAATCATTTGTGATAGTTTCTTTGTGTTGCATCAAAAAAATAGGGAAATTCTGAAAAATATCTGTCACCATGAGAAATAAATATATTGAAATCCTGATGATGCCTCAGAATGGAATTGTGACAGTGAGAAAATGAAAAAAACGAAACATTTTCAAAATTCTAATTTTGACATGATGACAAAAACAGCATTTCCGATGCCAGGGACAATTCCATGATGAACGGATTGACACGTTCACTGGACAGGCATTCTTTGTCATTTTCGGTTTGTCACGATGATGATCCTGGACTCTCACTATACGAATGATGCCATAAATAACGGTAAACTTTTCTCTGGTTCATAATTTATATCTTTGACAAACTCAAGCAAAGAAAAAAAGATATAGATTGATACCATAACTTAAACATCAAAGTGCAATGGGATTGGAAATTTTTCTGAATAGAAGAATCAGGCCCTTTGAGACTGGTATACAATAATAATCAGAAAGATTTAGGAGGAACTAATATCTTATTTATTCACCTTATAACTAGTGTACTACACAGAACCTCACAGAGGTCAACCAGTGTAACATACATGGGACTAGATATCAACGAACCTTCATCCAAAGGTCGTTCAACAAAATAGTTTAGTTTTGTATTCTACATCACGAAATAAGTTCATTGAGCTCTTATGATATTACGATAAGGCTTACAATTTTTTCTAAAACTTCATAAGACATTCATAATGACTAAAGATTCATAAGTTACACAATAGAACCCGATGAAGTATGTAATAACGGTACCTAGTTCTAAAGAGCACGTACTAGTGTTTGTCATTCATTCATTATTTAAGCTGTGTGGATCTCTTGGCGGTAGACATTTACACTCATGCTGGATTTGTCGATCAATCCAACTAAGATAATTTGAAACTTTGGTGTAGACACCTGGAAATTTTGGCCTAGCACAGCCTCGTCCAAAACTTACTATTCCAACAAGATCCATAGCACCATTACCCTTGCGAACGTTGAATGCACCACCGCTGTCTCCCTGAAATAAGATTTGACTGATTACTCTGATTCCTTTTTTTCTTCAAATACCGCCCCTTTTTTTTTTTCTTTCATGGTAAAACATGAAAGAATATGGAAACTCACAGCACAGGAGTCTTTCTTCCCTTCAAGATAACCAGCACAGAACATATTTCTCGTAACACGAGTCTTTGGATATTCGGATCGTAGACATTCCTCTTCAGACATTATTGGAAGCTCAACTTTTCGAAGTTGAAGGCTGAGTGGTCGCCCTTCTCCAAGTCTTCCCCATCCAATTGCGACACCCGTTGATCCAATGTAATTGAACCTCTCTGAAAATTTTGCATAAAAATGATAAAAATCATGTTCCTTGGTGGGGTACATGAAAGATCTGAGGGTTAGAAATGACTATAAATACCAGATTCAAATTTTAATAAAAGAAGAATCCTTACCAAATACGCGAGGCAAGCAAACGGTTGAGGCAGGTCCGTCCATAGGAATTCTTCGATCGAGCTCGATAATAGCTATGTCATTATTGAAGGTCTGTTTATCGTACAACTCGTGTATCTTGATGGATGCAATGTGGTATTCCTCATTGTCAGGAAGTCGGAGACCAAATTGATTTTGGGCAAATCTAAAAGTTTTGTGAAAATGGTAAAAAATAGTCTGTTATTTTCTTTTGGGATGTGGCTTTTTTGACAGCTCTGGTTACGATATTTGTGAATGCACAGCTATAACAAATGTTTGTCATGGCTCAAACTTTGTCAGATCAATCCAAATTGTATATTAAAAAAAATTTGCTATTTTTGACAAAGAAAAGTAATTATGATGAAAATATTTACCCATAAAAGCAGTGAGCGGCTGATACAAGGTGCTTTCGGGTAATCAAGCTAGCTCCACAGTGGTGTAAGCCTTGATATTCGATGGCAACAGCCCATGGAAATTCATTTGTGTTTGTGGTGTCACCATTGACTATTCGAACTTGCCTGCTGACACCGCAAACTGTAATCATATGAATTTTCCTGGATTTAGCAAAGAGTAGAGAGAGAGAGAGACTAGGGTCATAAAAAAGTTTTTCAAATTTGGTATCAATATGGAAAGACTCCCTGTTCTGAACAAAATTATTTCAACTTTCAGTGAACAAGGAGGCAGGATTGCTGACATATTATTAGACCGCTAACATATTTCGAAATAATGCTTGAAAAGTTGAGGTGTATCAAAAAATATAGTGGTACTGCACGGTTATCTGCATTTACTTTCAGAGTTGCTGAAAAGTGACTTGAGCTTACTAACTAATGTCTTTATAGAGATCAAAATAATCTGACAACCGTCCTTTTGGAGAAAGATTGTTGATATCGTGATACGACTGTCTCAGAACGGCTCCTTGCAAATTAAAAATCCTCCATTTTAATAGTACTTTATGACACTGCACGTGGACGGTCCTTCGTAACAAAATTACCCGTCCGGACGCAGTGTCATACAATATTTTATGTTACGAGTGCTCAAAAATCATATTCAAGTTGCGATTTTTGGGCACTAGTAACATAAATGTGATTTATGATAATCCATACACTTTGCCTTAATAAAAAAGAAATGTCGGAGATGGATTTCTCGTCTTCACTATAGGGAATCCAGCTTGCGCACAGGTGCTCTGAGCACCTTCTGCAGGAGCACCTGGTACATTTCAGGTATTTGTTGATGTAAAAATCAACCTGGTATTAAAATCAGAAATCAGAAATTATGTTATACACTACCGGTCAAAAGTCTGAGGACACCTGGGAATCAGACTGATGATTTTCGGAGTTGGATATCTCAGAACCTGTTGGTCGTAGAGAGCTCTGCGTGGTTGCATTTCGTAGCTCATATCGAGCACTTTCAAATCTATTTTCAGTATTTTTCGTCCCGCGTATTATACCGGAGACACACGAGTCAGAAGAATGCCTTTTTTCGCAATTTTTCAGGCTAGGTACGAACGCCCGCCGATTTTGGAGAGATTGTTGGATCGCTACGAAACCTATGACATCTTCAAGCCCATGAAAAAACCTTTAAAATCCGTTTTTGAACGTCTCCCAAAGTGGTTCTGGTTCCGAGATATGACTGATTTTGCTAAGGGTGTTTGTATCTCAAAAAATCACACGGTAATCCAAAAATGACGAGAAACAGCCCGTTTTGAGGCATCTGACCCTCATTTCTGCAAGAGTTTGACTCAACATCGAAATTGCCAAAGGAAATCAAAACTACCGACCTTGAACTGGGCTGTTTCTCATCATTTTTGGATTATCGTGTGATTTTTTGAGAGACAAACACCCTCAGCGAAATCAGTCAGATCTCGAGTCCAAAACCACTTTGGGAGAAGTTCAAAAACGGATTTTGAAGGTTTTTTCATGGGCTTGAAGATGTCATAGGTTTCATAGCGATCCAACAATCTCTCCAAAATTGGCGGGCGTTCGTACCTTGCCTGAAAAATTGCAAAAAAATCCATCTTTCTAACTCGTGTGTCTCTGGTATAATACGCGGGACGGAAAATACAGAAAATAGATTTGAAAGTACTCGATACGAGCTACAAAATGCGACCACGCAGACCTCTCTACGACCAATAGGTTCTGAGATATCCAACTCTGAAAATCATCAGTTTGATTCCCAGGTGTCCTCAGACTTTTGACCGGTAGTGTAGATATAACGAGAAATCCAGGATGGTATTGGATTCAAATCAAAATGGACAATTTGGAATGTTTTCCATTCTGTGAAAATTGAATCTCTTCAGAAGAACTCAGAATTTGTGATATTCATGAGCCTATTCCTCAAGTTACTTCTCCGAATTAATTTCCTAACCATCAGTCGATGTTAACTACCGACATGTTGGAATTGGACATAATAATTGAATGATTATGATAATCTCATCTATTACTTGATGGGATGGATACTTGATAACACGCAAATCTGTTGTGCAAATCTGAAATCGACGTGCTTATACTTACCGCAAGTGTCGCATTCGTCGAGTGAATCACTGGATGGCAGAATGTTGTTGTTGGTAGAATTATCTTGATGGACTGCGTCGAGGCTTCCTCCTAGAATCTGGAATGAACAACTTTTTCAATAATCTCGTACTGTTTCTTGAAAAAAATTGCTCGATTCGGCCTATTAGTAGAAAAAAATAGGGAAAAAATGAGGACTAATTTCCAGAGTACAGAACACATTATCTTAAAACTCGGAGCTATTAACATTCGTTGTCAGATGTTTTTTTTTTTTCGTGTGTTAGAAAATATTTAATTGGGTCTGCAGTTTTAGATTACTCATCGAGAAAGTTAATATGGTTCACAGTTGTAAGTTACCATGACATGCATAATAGCTTCATAAATGATGTGACTATCAGTTAGGGCTGTGAGTCCCATCACTTCACCAAAGTCCCAGTTATGAATGATTATATTATAATTCAATAATGTATGTGAGGTAGTTTAGTGAGGTACTTATGAATATTTTATGATGATATTCAAGACCTTTTTGTATATTTCTAACCGGCTATGATAAATACCGAGTCAATGGCCATCATTTGCTTATGTACCTCTCACTATGATCAAAGCTCTAACTTTTTGAATCTCGAATATACTGTTAGGCATCTTGCATTTTTTTCTGGCCCTTTCAAGAAAAGGTTGTGCATTTTAGAGCAATTCCAGTTAAATATGGTGCAATTCGAGAAAAAAATTGTCAAAAGTCTTTATATTTTGAGCAAATTGTTTCAAAGACGATCGGCTTCAGAATGACTTCACTCATGTTAACCATACTCGTTAGATAAAATAATCTATTTCCTCGAGATCAGAGAATAGTCTGACCCTTTTTAAGCATTAGTCTAGCACTCAGGTCAATCCCCACATGAATAATTATGATACGCCTCTGAAGAGTTGATCCATCAGATTAATAAAAGCTTGGGCTCATCTATGCTTATAGCACGGGGCATAATGAGACGTGTGTTGGTATGACATCATTTATAGCTCAACCACTTGAAGTCACTCTGAAGCCACTCGACTTTGGGACAATTTGCTCAAGATAGGAAAATTTTTGAAAATTTTTTCTCAAATTGCGCCATGTTCAAGTGAAATTACTCTAAAATGCACAGCCTTTCCTTCAGGGGGTGAGAAAAAATGCAACGAGCCTGTTGAACAATGAGCTGAATAGTAATATTACTAAGGCTGACTTTCCGAGTGCGAATATCAAGGAAAGTAAACTCGAGAGTACACGAACAAATGAGCCAACTGATGCGGAAGTTTCTCTGTAGATGTCGTTCCAAGAACAAAATACGCATAGTATTTTCACCGTCAAACAAGTTTCCATTTCCTTATCCAGAATTTTCGAAAAAAAGACAAATCATTTGTGTAATTCTCACCAAGCAGCTGGAATGCTATTCTTAGCAAATGACCTTTACATTATACTCCGAGATCAGTTTTAGCTGAAAGCCACACAAGTACTCTTGAGATCTTCCAGAACTTTTGACCAATGTCAATGCAGTGAATCAATCTCAATAGAAGTTACAGTCGAAATACCGCGAAATACTAGTTCCAGCCTTCGTATCATTCTGAGTCGCTGAATACTTCCGAGTGGATTTTCACTAGTTTTACAAGCTTTTGAACTTTTATAACTGCTTCAAGGGGACTGCACGATTTGACTTTTACAACAAATAATTTTGTAGATAATTTCGCGATCTATTGATTAAGGGAATTTTTGGAATCAAAATGTGACGCAACCACGCAGAAAAAAGATGCTTGATCACTCATCTTTTATCACAACAATCAAAGTATAGTCAAATTCTGCATACTTCTGAAGGCAGCAAGACTGTTTTGACGAAAAAATTTTCACACGAACATTCTATCTCTTGGCAAACTTATATAGTCTCCAGAAAAAAACTCCATTTGCTCTTCTCTCCCATAATTTTTCAGAGTAAACGAGTCCTTTGGCAGAGTGGCAACTCGGAAATAATGAGATTCACTCGGTCATGAGTGAAATTTCTACTCGGAAAAAGTGAATCTCACTTTTCTGGGAGTTGCCACAAAGGAGGGAGAGGGTTCACTCCAAAAAATTTGAAAAATTAAAACAAAATCGATGGTGGCAAGCACTGATATACACTCTTATTGTATGTTGCAGTTTCAAGGAATATACAGCAGTAGAGATCCACAAATTCATATATCCAAATTTAATATTTACGTGTTATTACAAATTCTTGTTTCGATTTGAAGTTTGAGTGATAACACAGTGTTCAGAGTTGGAAATTATCAGTACACATCAACCCTTATTCCTCTCTACTTATGAGCGACAAAACCTTCCCAAATTTTTATCGTCTCTGAGAAATTAGCCACCAATGGAAGTAAGTACCTATTAAAATTGCAACTTGAAAACTGCACAACAAAACAAATCGCACTCTATCGTTTTGACTTACTCATTGAGGCTATATTAACACATGTCACTTGAGAAAAATGAAACTAGAGCGACAAAGATATGATAGGAGAGACATAAACTTTATTTATTAATGAACTCACCAGTCGTGGCGTGAAGCGGGCGCCACAGGACGTTGCAGCAAAAGTGCAGAGCACCAGGATAGTGGGGCACAAAATTGAAACACCACGGCACATTTTCACCAACTTTGAGTTTTTTTATCGTGCACACGCGAAAAAGTATAACTTCAAAACTAATTTCTAAAAAATATATTGAAATTGCCACCTGTACTCCTATTTGTGCAATATTTCGCTTGTTTTTAATGTAATCCTAGATGATACTGTACTTCAAAAAAAAAAAGTCAGCAGCCGAGGCTTGACTCCGGCGCAATTGATCCCTTTTGCGCGCTCAGTCTCGGCTGCTGGAAAAGTGACGATTGCTGAGTGTTTTGCCGTTTTATAGTATATTATAAGTATAATAACCGAAGAGGCGCGACAATTTGAGGTGGGGCGGGTTTACCTTGGCCGGTGCGCTTGCATTGGCAGATAGGCCGAGAGCACGAACGACCTTTTACGGATCGCAAGTTTCATGATGATGCAGGGTAATGTTCTCAGATGGCGTAATTTTATCAGGATTGACCCGCGACCAACATTCGCCGATTCCAATGTCAACCGATCATCCCCAAGGTCGTTAGCGTCGCTAAAGCCATATTTTTCCTCGATGTATCGCTTTGCAGGAAGATTAATCCGATGATAAATCACCTATGAAAGTGCGGGCTACACTAAAATTTGAAATGGTTCTCGTGGGACACTATAATTTTGCCAATTATAGAATGTGAAGTCGTATAGATGATTTTCGGAATATCAATAGTTTGTATCAGATTTGGAATGAGATTTGGTCATTCAAAATGATGTCAGATGATGGTCTCAGAGGTCAATGTATTTTTAAAGCCTTGGAGGTGATTCGAGAGGCGAGACTGCGTGGCACGTGAATTTCTCAATCTCAAAGAATCATCATACAAGAGTATTGGTATCGTGTGATGCTAAATTTTTATTCAAGGTCACGTGCACTTTGTTCCAATTTTCAGGGGATAAAATTTCATGTCGGCCGACAATGAATGAAACCAGTACCTTACGTAATAAGTGCATGGATTTTATAGGATTATCGCCGAACTTGGGTGAAACTTGCATATGAAATGCAAATGTCAAATTGAGTATGTTATGTGATCACTAATTCATTCCATAACTGAAACTCCTTGACGAAGGTCATTGGTGAATTGTCAACTGAAATTGGGAATATTCCATGTGCCATAACAACCACAAGGAGAGATAAGTTATTCCGCTGTTCTTTTCTTATACATGCTCATAATGTTTATGTCACAAAACTATAAGAGTGATTTTTGTTTCAAGTTCTATAGATGAGGGACTCAATGACTCAATGAGAAAAGTCTCTTTTTGTTGTTTATGGAAAAAATTCAGCGAGAAACTTTCCTCAAACGGGTCAATGCAACAAGGTGGAAAAATCTTTAGGATCGGATCACATCGTGGGAGTAAAATGACGTATTAGGGCCGAAACATAGTGGCACGATTTTTACACAAACATCAATTGTCACGACAAGTGTGAACAAGAGTGTGCGCACAAATTTGCGGAAACGGAAGGTTTCCGTTTTTTCATGTGAAATCTCGATACGTCATCGTTCGAAAACGACAAGTGTCTGCAAACACTTGTGCGTGAAATATAAAAACGGAGACAAGAATTTTAAAACGCAAACGAGAAATAGAAACATCAAGTTTGAAACGCAAACGGACCGCAGCAGGGGGTATAGGCCTCGTAAACCTTCCGTCAAAATCTGCATACAATAGCGAGGATCATCGGCCTGCCCCGCCCACGGTTTTATTGGGCCCGAGCAGCTGCGCTAATTGCTTTTCCGGCCGATTAAAAAAATTGCGATATTTTGTGATATTGAGGCACAACCCGGCTTATCACGTCGGAGCTGATACAAGTATCAAAAGCCCGTTTGAATGGTGAAAATCGGCCTATATTTGATTACTGAAAATACCTCGAAAATTTTTTTGCGATATCACCTCGACTATCAAATATGGTCCGATTTTTACCATTCGAACGCGCTTTTGATGCTCATATCGTATGCAAGATTATGAACCAACTTTTATATCAGTATTGCAAAATATTGCAGTTTTTTGAATGGGCTTGGAAAGAAATCAGCGCGGCAACAATCAACAATTTTTCTGAAAAAGGATTTAACAGAAATACCTCTCTGGAATTAAGAAATCGATTTCTGTGGTTGCCGGAGAATATCTGAATTCAGTCTTTGATCCACTTGTAAAAAATCATTTTCAGCCTAAAAAGGGCATATTTAGAAGACCCGAAACGTTGTTTGTTCCCTGAACTGATAGAACAAAAATTGTCCAAACAAAGCATCAAATTCATAATCCATCATTGATAACTGCTGGAGTCGAAAACAAATCATACAAAAACTTCTTGTAGAAAGAGATTGATTGATCAATTATTCAGTCTCATCCGGTGCAACGTTACAGTGGAACGATCAACATTTTTACTTGATTGAAATATTATTAATTAAGAAAACTGTTCAGCGGGAAAATAAGAGAAAGTAATCCATTTTTTGATCCTAATGAACTCTTGGACGACTTTGTACCGATCCAACCAGTAATATTAAGGTCTAGAATGTCTTCGAAGGGAAAATTTTAGCCCACAGATGGTACAAAATATCACTTGGTAGATTGGGTGAAATTGACCTCAGCTGTATTCAGATTGTGGAAGTCCGACAAATTCTAGATTCGCATAATGCGAGAAAATTCACGTGGGGAACTTGGACAAATGCGTGCTGCAGAGCGCGTGATCGGGAAGTATCGCAACCCCCCCCCCCCCAGATGGGTCCCTACACCCGCCACTGGAGTAATCAAGTGATAATTAATCACACATTATGTGTATGTATAGCTTGAATCTCCTTACCATGATGTTATACTCGTAGGCGAGACTCTAATAAGTAAAATTGTAAATAATGAGGGTATCGGAAGCGCGTTTGAATAGTATAAGCCGGACCATATTTGATAATCCCGGCGATAGCTCAAAAAATTGTCTGAGATATTTCCAGTTATCAAATATGGTCCGATTTTTGCCATTCAAACGGGTCTCTGATACTCTTATCAGCTATGATTTGAAAGTTGATTTATGATTCAGGATTATGAAGAATTCTGATTTTTTTAGAAAATGCATCTGAACAGCAATTAAATGTAAATAAAATTCGTGTGTCAATTTCGGTTTCGTAGGCGGGGCAGGTTTGTGCGGAAGATTCACAAACCTGGACGGTAACTTGTGCGTCAACCCATGTTATTTGAATGGAGAGCGGACGTCCGCGCGAGCGGAAAAGTCACTAAAATGAACAAGAAATAATACAATGGAAATATCGATGAGGCTACTACGCCCTTCATGGGGGCCATAAATCTCTCACGGGACGAGGCGCGCCGCCCGTCCTCTCGTTTTTATTGGGCCCAAACAGCCGCGCTGATTTCTTTCCAAGCCCATTCAAAAAACTGCAATATTTTGCAATACTGATATAAAAGTTGGTTCATAATCTTGCATACGATATGAGCATCAAAAGCGCGTTCGAATGGTAAAAATCGGACCATATTTGATAGTCGAGGTGATATCGCAAAAAAATTTTCGAGGCATTTTCAGTAATCAAATATAGGCCGATTTTCACCATTCAAACGGGCTTTTGATACTTGTATCAGCTCCGACGTGATAAGCCGGGTTGTGCCTCAATATCGCAAAATATCGCAATTTTTTTAATCGGCCGGAAAAGCAATTAGCGCAGCTGCTCGGGCCCAATAAAACCGTGGGCGGGGCAGGCCGATGATCCTCGCTATTGTATGCAGATTTTGACGGAAGGTTTACGAGGCCTATACCCCCTGCTGCGGTCCGTTTGCGTTTCAAACTTGATGTTTCCATTTCTCGTTTGCGTTTGAAAATTCTTGTCTCCGTTTTCATATTTCACGCACAACACTCCTTGTACTGAATTTCGCAAGCCCTTCCGTTTCTTCCGCTTTCTTGTTAAGTTGACGTAAACTTTTACATGAATCTGTGCGGACACGTGAACGTCAAAATCACAAGAAATTCTTTTTTACATGAAAAATGACATAAACAAGGCCACTATGTTTGGGCCCTTACGCATTTCCCGTCAATAGATCTGATACAGCAGATGCGGGTAGATGGAAAAATATTATGGTTATGGATTCCATTGTAAAAATTTTTTTCGCAGAACTAAGATAATGACTTGGCTCGTAAAGAATCAGTGTTATGACTTCGGTAACCTGAAGGCGCTCATCCGCGATCTGTTTTATTCAATGAGCCTTGGGTTCATACTATTAGTTTGTATTATAATCGTGACGTAAACACCACATTTGTGTCATACACTGTGTACTCGGATAAGATTTACAAGGTACTGATAAATCGTTACGGCGTTTTAATTATTAGAAAAAAACAATTATTCGCAGGAAAGTAGTGAGTGACAGCTAGTTTTTGGACGATTTAGATTTTCCATTCCTCAGGAAATGCCATCATCAAGGAATTGTTTCAGATTGGAAGAATTTATTTCTGTTTCATTTTTATCGTAAGGGGATTGAAGTATTCCAAATTATGTTTTTCCAATGGACAACAATAACATTGATTATTAACATAGATCTAGTTGTGAACACATCATTCTTGAGTCGAGTCTCACTGATAATTTTTTGTACATGCTTGTGTGTTATCAAGGATGAGTGGGTGAGTGGGTGGGTTGCTGCCTTCAAGAGTCAAGATCAACGAATTTTATCAGTCATTCTCATGGGCGCGATTTTTGTATGGTAGATAAGGTGTGTGGGCTTGTAAAAAGTTTGAAGACCCTGAATGATGAGTCAAGTGTCAACGCACGCGTTGTTCATTGATACTCTGTACTGGATACAAAAATGCCAGTACTATAAGCTATTTAACACGGAATAACGCAATGTCGAGTTTCAATAAATAAAAGAGCATCACAATCAGAGGCTCACGAGTTTTTCATATCAAATTCTTCTATGTATAATAAGGAAATCCTCGAAGGTGGGCTAGCTCGAAACTTACTTCCTTATTCTTTAATTGCATCTGAACAATTTTCTCAGAGTCTAGTTCTGATTCGGAATAATGGATTATCTCCATCACTTATGACACAATCGTTCTGCCATTGCACTCGTGATAATAAAAATACGCCAAACAAACAGAAAAATATTTATTATGAAAAATTAATTACCTTGCATCGCAAGAGTAAATTTCCTTGACTAATAATTCGAATCATCCACTGTTTATACTAAAAAAGGAAAAAAAATACTTGATAGTTTTCACCCTTGGCCTATGAAGAGCAAAAGAAATGAGAAAGTATGGCAAGGCTCGCGATGAATTTGGCTTCTCATCCGGGGCATGGCTATACTGAAAAAAATTCTTGTCTCGACAATAAAGCGTTATAATACAACGAAATATACGCAGCCCGCATGAGGGTGTCCTGGCCAATATACCTTGACCCACAACTTACGTCGTGTCATTATAGTAGTGTCTCAGGTGGTGCTGCGTCTCGGGGATGCTTATCTCGATGGAATCGTATAGTGATAAGGGACGCAAACGTCCTTCCCAGATACCCTGCACCTCTTTTTGCGCAGAGCGCGACCCACAAGGTCATTTGCAGTCATATTCGCGCAAATGTTTGCGTTTCTCGTTGATTAGCCCCAGTTTCATTCTGATTACACAAGTAATGAATAGTGTGAAGCGAGCAGGAGCTTCAAATATGTCAAGTTCTTCCGCATGATCTTACAAGATCAGTTTCATCGGGTGTTCGGTTAGGAAAGTATTTGGAATTTTTTGTTTTTCATCTCTTGAATACCGGGAGTCGACTTAGTAATACTAGAGTCTGAACCCAAAGTACAGTAAAACATGAAGTCACGGCTGCATCGAAATTCATGGGTAGTTTCTATTCTCTTTATGAGAATTACATCTAACCCGGCTGATACACCACCGGTCAAAAGTTTAATGTTACCCAAAATTCTTTTTCTTCCGTTTTGTAAATTGAACCTCAACACTCTACTTGACAAAAAGGACATAAAGGCCCATTCTAAAGGCCTTCCCACGTCGTTCGAAATAGCATTCTTGAGGCTTGTCTGCAAGAATTCGGATCTTTCCAATCTTAGCCGAGAATAGGATCAATTTTGATGGTTTTTGAGAGAATCCATCTCATGGCTCCGGAAAATATTATGTACAGAAATATATTGGTATGTAACTTTAGAGAACTTAAAGTATAAATCTGAAGCTTTGACAAGCATCCTTGAACGTATCTCTACGCCTCTCCCACTTAGAGCTATGACATTTTTTGTGAGGAGAGATTTTTAAATCGAGAAAGACTGAGGCATTTTTTTGGGATATAATTTTAATTCCAGTATGTGTCATCTACATCTTGGTCAAGGATACCAAAAAGCTTGAAATTTTCCCCAATAAATGAACTTACCCACTAAGTCAACTGGAGTAACTTTGGGATACGGGGGGGGGGGTAACTTTGGGACAACCCATGAAAAAGTCGTTATCACGCGCAATCGGCAAGGGAGATAATCCTAAGGCTTTAAAACTGGCCCCTCCCGCTTGGGGCTCGTATGGGCATGTTTTGCACCGGGGCGAAGGCCTCCATCAAATTTGTGTTTGTTTTCAGAAGTTTGTTTTAAATCTAACAAACAGTTTCTCGAAACGATTAGTGTGGTTCTGGCCTTTGCAAGATGACTCCAAGGTAACTGAGCTACATTTCACTTGTCTGTATAGATATCTAGACGAATCGGTCGTTAAATTCGTGCATTCTCACCCAGTTTCCAATTAATAGACTAGGAACTGAAAAGTATGTGTTTTTTCTGCAAGCTGGGATAACTTCGGGACACGGCTTCGAGCGCCCATAACTCTGATCAGGATCAGGGACATCCGAATATACTTCGATACTTGCCATTCAAAAGCTGGAAGTGCAAGTTTTCGATTGATCACAGACACAATGCAATTCTGATACGACTGGTGCGAGTTATACAAGTTACATGAGTTTTAAACAGAATAATGCCCCTCTCGTTCCACAGTTACCCCAGTTGACGGTATCCGTGAAATTCCCAATTCAATGTATGCTGTCCCAGAGTTACCCCAAACCGGTTTAACTTGGGGACACGACTTTGAGCGCGTCTAGCTCCATTCAGAGATGTCCAAATCGACTCTAACAGCCCTGCAATTAAAAGCTGAGACTGTGAGCTTCCCGTTGACTACAAATACAATGCGGTTCTGGTGTAAGATGTACAAGTAACAGAAGAACTAAGAAAAAGAAATTCCCAGAAGAGTATCCCAAAGTTACCCCAATTGGCGGTATTTGTCTTTCTTGAATTTGAGTGCTATTTTTTGCGAAAAAACTTTCCTCGTAGAAAACGTCATAGCTCAAATCGGGCACTAGCGTAGAGCGAGATAGAAAGACGTTCTAACTCTCTAAAGCTCTAGATTTGCACTTTTCTATCACAAGTTCCGAACCAAATCATTGGATGTACCGCTGATGTGCAGTAGCCAGAAGGTTCTCTTAAAACTCACCGAAACTGACTTTCTCAAGCATAGATTGGACAGATCCAGATTCATGCTGATAAAAATGAAGAATTTCATCGTATGGTGTGTGGAGAGACCTTCAAAATGAGCTTCGATAAGGTCCTTTTCGGTCAAGTCGAACCTGATGGCTTAATTTACAAAATCGAAATAAAAAAAATTTGGGCAACCTCAATTTTTGACTGACTTTGTATCTAATACTGTGTATGAGAAATTCCCTAAAGTTTTCATTTCATTCTTCCCAAAAAAGCATTCTTCAAGTTTTCTCAGAAGTTACTTTCCCATTCAAAAAATTGCGATAAAAATCTTTCCAAAATGCCTTTTGTTTTTTTTTGTATTTTTAATTCCTTATGCAAAAACCAACTATCTTCCACACATGCGTCAGTTAGACTTATCCACACTATTAGACGGAGCCAAATTATGAGCGTGTAGAATTTAAAGAGAAAACCAAAACATGGTTCTCATTCAACATTGAAATAAATCATAATAAGCATCGAGAGTTAAGCCTTGACACACAGAATTGATATGATTCATTTAAAATGACGAGTGGCCTTGTAATTGATCCTTCACTGATGAATACACAGTTGAAGCGGCAAAATATGGATACAATGCAAAAAATGATACAAATGTTTGTACCTTTTCTACGAATCTGATTAAGTTCTTTTCAGCCATTTGAGAAGCTTGGATTTTGAATTTCTCATTGGATATTTCCTTGATAAAACTTGAAACATCAAAAAATTCACAAAAGACAGGGTGGATAATCGGCGCAGCCAAAAACCAGAGGTGACACAAAAAGAAATGAAGTGAGAGGTTTCATGAGTTTGGGGCACTGATGTATACGCGAACGTGGGCCAGTCGCGATACTCGTCGAGAACCGTTAATTCTCAATCGCATATCTCGCCAAACAGCTAGCCTGAATTCCGTATTCGTGGCAGGACGATGCTCCTTTCCGCGTCGAATTTTTTTTCCTCCATATAAATGGAGATTCGCACGTGAGGCTAAGACCTGTCTAAAAGTGTTGTTTGAGCCGTACCATCCTTGCTGCCTCGAAATACATTTTTTTAAATTTATACTCGCGTGAGTGAAACTTAGTTTTGATTGGGACTTTTATCAGAGTTTGATAATAATACAAAGTCACGCGTTTGCGCGAGTGCTATACACGATGAAGAAGCAGTGCGGATTTTGGGTCGTCTTGACGCTTGGATGTGCTCACGTTTTGGCCGGACAGGTGAGCAAAAAATGAAAATAGGCTGTGATACATGGCATTGAATGTATAAATGCCGTTTTACAATCAAACATCAAACATATCTGATTTACAAATCCATTTTGAATTCATCTAATTGATTGTTGGGATACGGTCTGTTGAGTCTTCGTGCAATTTATCGCGAGATCAGAATAAGTCTGAAGAATGATTCTATGATGAGCCTCAACAGATGATGACAAATCTCGTCACGGATCTAATTTCAAAAAGTTGAAAGTTGGAGAAGTTAAGGCTTCCCATTAGGAAATGATGTTAGTGATCATGGTTTGATATATTAGTGAATCTTGGAAGTCTTTGCCATTTTCAAATGTTTCGGTACCAAAAATTGTGACAAATTTTGTAAGTTTTTTGGTATCATGCAGGTTTTTTCTTCAATTCTTGAAGTCTTCCACTGATAGTTTGGCTTCTAAAGTTCTCAATTAATGGAATTCTAACGATTTTCACGAATGTAATCAACTGTGGTAAGCCCAGTGAAATTGTAGGAAAGATCATTTCTAAATTACCGGTGTGTAATAAAAACTGGTGAATTTGAGCAATCCATTTCTTACGATATATTGCATGTTTAGACATGACACATTCACAAGAGCAGTTGGTACCAATTGCTCTTGTGAATGTGCCCCTGGTAGAAATTCTCTTCAGTGGAATACATTAAAGGTCATAAGACGGCTAATTTTTAACAAGTTGACTAAAAACTGGTCATTCTATGGACACAAATGTGTCACATTGAAAGGAATTTCTATACCATGCTTATGAAATATCTACCCTGTATCGAATTTCTTCAATGTCTACACTGAGGAAAAAGTATCTACAGTATACCTCCCAATGGCGGACAGTCACGGTCACATGAAAATTGTCATTTATGCAGAAGTGCCCGCTATTTAGAGGTGTCATTCCCATAAGAATCAATGTATTCCTGCCTATCGTGTCGTATGATAACTGCCCATTATAGAGAGAATTCCGCCATTGAAAGATGTCCGTTAAGAAAGGGTTCACTGTATTTTATTTATTGTAACATCAAAATTGGATCGCAAGTCTCTTTCAAATAATTTTCGGCTTCAACAAGCATATGATAATTTACTCGACTGATAAACAGAATTCCAATTGGAGGTACCGGTCTGCATTGTTCGTCAACGATTTGACGCTGCGATCTAGCAATAATAAGTTGATGTCAATTATTTGTCGAGAGCTACTAATACAAAGTATATATATATTTTTGAAAATTTCCTGTTTCAGATGGATGAGACGAATGATAACAAAACAGGGCTAATTCGAGCTGATGGGTCATCACCGTTTCAAAACCCAGTTTTAGACGAGGATAAGTTCTTCTTGAACTGGTTACAAAATGTTTTGGGGTATAAGCCATCTATAGCAACAACCACAAGAAGAACTCCGATTGAATCGATGACATCTACAACAAATATTCCAAATGTGGCATCAAAATGCCCAACTTGTTGTGAGTTATAATTCTTTCTCGCTTCTTTATATTAGTAAAATAGTTTTGTCCACTGAGTAGTCTCGCAAAGGAGTCCCTCGTTACCCCTCGTGAGGATTTAGTTCCAGAAATGTATCGCGAATCAGGAAACCCCGGATACCAAGGCCCGCTCTGATCGGTGTATGGTGAACGGATTTTTAGGGTGCGTCCACAAAAATGAACCAATCAAATAAGTTCAGAAGTCTCGAATGCTCTCTATGGACCATGCGTGAATATATACCAATCCCTGTTGGAATAACGACGTGTTTCGGGCATCCAACTATGCCCTTCTTCAGGTTAAATATTCTAAAATCTGATGAAGATCTGGAAACGAGAGGTTCAAGTATAGAAAAGCTTAAGAGCTACATTTATCGACGCAGGTGCGGTGTTTTGTGATCTGTAAGCTTTTTTATACTTGAACCTCTCGTTTCCAGATTTTTCCAGATTTTAGAATTTTAGAATATTTAACCTGAAGAAGGGCATAGTTAGATGCCCAAAACGCGTCATTATTCCAATAGAAATTCGTATATTCACGCATGGTCTCCTGAACTTATTTGAGAGCTTCTGGACATTAGAGTAAAAAAAAAAAAAAAATTGGATAATGAACCACGTTCATAAATTCTTGGCTCATCCTAGCGGGTCTCTGCATTCCCTCAAGTTTTTACGGGAAAGCATAAGACTGAGTATCTGAGTCACCATTGGTCACTATTGAGTCATGAGTTGACGCCAGATTCGACTACGCAATCAATTTTGATTCAGAAGGTTGCTTATAGTCTCATATCATCGGACAGATTTCCTAACGTTGACTCAATAGCAAATTTCTTGATCTCTTTTGTACTGTTATTCGGTTTGAGCAACGGATCATGTGGGGTTGATACGATAGAAATTCATTCTAGACTGACAGTTAAGATACAGGTCGGTTTAGAAGTGAGCACGGATTATTATCCAACACAAGCAAAATTATATGAGTGAAACCAACGATCCACGGATATTAGATCAGCGGGTAACGAGGGATTCCTGTCCGTCATATGTATATGAACCTCATTCAATAGTATAAACAATTTATCACTGCTATAATTGTTTAAACCGATTCGTTGGCCAATTTTGAATTTCACTTTAAACAAATTTTCTCAGACTGTGGTATAGCAAATAAGATGACCAGAATTGTTGGCGGACACGAGACCGAAGTCAATGAATATCCATGGGTAGCTTTATTGATGTACAAAGGCCGATTTTATTGTGGTGCATCTGTAATCAATAGCAAATATGTATTGACAGCAGCACATTGTGTAGAAAGGTATGAAAATCATAATTATATTCTTTCTTTAATTTTCATCAAGTAATAGGATTTCAATTTTAGATTTCAGAAAACTTACATTTCGGTACGTATTCTGGAGCACGATAGAAATTCTCCTAACGAAACGTTCACTCAAGATTTTAAAGCCAAAGAGATTTTGAAGCATCAAGGATATTCGACAGCAAATTACGATAATGACATAGCTCTCATAAAAATAGATGGAGAGATCGTGTTTGACAATAAAATCAAACCGGTATGCTTGGCGGAAAAATGTGAGTAAAAAATTGAATTTCACAAAGAATGTCAGGTCGATAGTAAATATTTGAATTGTAACATGAAGAATTATACCTAATTGATCAAAGATCAGATATGCAATTTAAAAAGTTCGTCTCCAACAGCGAAAACTTTCTCTGGTGAAATGGGTATTGTAACGGGTTGGGGAGCCATTGAAGAAGGCGGGCCAGTTTCTACGACTTTGCGAGAGGTTGCTGTACCAATATTGTCAAATGTTGAATGTCGAGCCACAAGATATCCAGCTCGAAAAATCACTGACAACATGATTTGTGCTGGGTACAAGGAGGGTCAGAAAGACTCATGCCAGGTTCGATCTTCAACCTTTTCACAATGATTGCATGACGATACTAGTAAACAGGAAAGGAGGGAAGAGTGCGTACACTGTAAGAAATTGGTTGACTTCCAACCAAATTGGTCAACTACTGGATAAAAGTTCAATCATTGCTTGCATAGAAAATTCAACCAGTTGATCGACAATATTACCACAGCGAATATGGGAGTGAAAATGGGATCCGTTTGATTATTCAATGGTGGTTTCCGGCTGACATTATTGGGTCAAGAAAACAAATTGTTTCATGTTTTTTCCTACAGAGATTCGAAAAAATATCATCGCCGGCCGTGCGAGCCTTTTTGGGCAAAAATGCAGATTCAGCAACGTTTCCGCGATTCAGTACACGAATTGGCGACCGCTGGGGCTTCCAAGGTTACATCACGTGAAAAATTTGCCGACTCTCTTATAATGGGTAGTAATAAGGGACCCACAAGATTGGTTAAAGGTGGTCTTTGGAAGACATTACTGATTGTGAGTCAAGGAAACAAGTATTTTCACGTTTTTTCGTCAAATGATAGAAACAAACAAGACGGCTCGAATGGGGCTGCTACGTTTAGGAGCTCCATTCGAGCGGTCACCAATCCGGATACTGGATTCCCAAAAGTTGCTCAACCTGGATTCTCAACCCGAAGAGGCTCTTAACGCTAGCGCTCTTGTTCTTTTCTATTTGCTTACGAAAAAAACGCGAAGAAACTTGTTTCCCTGGCCCAAAAGTGTCGCCCGGGCATAACCATTTACCAGTCCCATTAGATTTCATTAATAGACCCATAATAGAAGAATCGACGGATTTTCTTGGGCGAGCTATAAGGGTGGCAGCCCCAGCCGAGCAGCCACCAATCCGGATACTGAATCGCGAAAACTTTGCTTAACCTGAATCTCTTTTGGGAAAGGCTCTCAGCACTGGGTTTCTTGTTTATTTCTATTTGCTTATAAAGAAACACGAAGAAACTTGTTTTTCTGACCCAAAAATGTCATCCGGGGACCACCACTTACCAATCTCATAGATCCCATATTCACGCCCATGTTCGTTGTAGAAAAATGTTCAACCAGTGCTTGCCGCAAAAAATCAGCCAATTGGTTGATTATTTGCGTCAACCACTGGTTGAGGGAAAAACTTCAACCAATTAGTTGAAGCTTTTCCCAGAAATTTTTTACAGTGTGTGTAATGTTGTATAACTTCTGATTTTCTCGAATCTATCGTCAGTTCAAATCTTCAAGGGCTAATTGTGAACAATGTTGCGTGTTATCAAGGTATTTTTTCGATACTTCAGCATTATTTCATGCTCTGCATGGCAAAATTTTCAGAAATTTCCCAAAGCTTCCCAACTACTTAATTTCACTTGTTTTTTATTTTTTATTTTTCCCTCTGCACGTTCCATCAATCTACTGGATCTTTTTGGTTTCAATTTTAAATTTGTCGATTACCAATCTCATTATGAGCAGATCTTCCAATGAATGTGTCTAAAAATCACACTTTTCGCGGAATAACCCATATGAGAAAATCCCGAGAATCTAAAATGTTGATGAAAGTCATTTTGTGGCAAATAGCCATTTTGAAGCTGGTAATTTATAAGTATTGAAATTTTGACAACAAAGGTCTAGCACATGATATGAAGATATTGAGGTTCTGAAAGAGATGACAAGAGAGTACAAGTTGTAGTCGAAGGACTCGAGGAATTTTTGTGCATTTCTTCAGAGTTGCAGGCTAAACCCCGAATCAGTGTTGTCTAGTTCCAAAAAATTTCTGTTTTGATCCGAGTCAAGACTTAATCGTGTAAAACGAGCAAACGATTATCACGTACCTAACGCGAAGATATTATGGGTTATTCTTGATACGACATGATATAAGTGTGCCTAATTTGCCCCCGCTACTTTTGTTTTGCTCGCCATTTCAACTCATCTCTATATTTTCCAACGTACTTTTGCTCATTTCAAAGTTTGTTTCAAAACCTTTGAAAAGAGCTAAAGTACGTTTGATTTCGACAAATTGGAGCCGAGCTATCTTAATTTTTGCAAAAGAAATTTTTTTGCGAGTTTTTGACAGTGTGTTTCTAATTTGCCCCCACGTGGAAAAGAGGTCTATTTCCATGAGATTATACGGGTTTTTCGTGAAATCGGGATATCTCGGCTTCCAGACCCCCTAATGAGATGTACGTAAGCTCATTTTGCAGCTTTTTCTACACCCTTTGAAGTTCTTTGAGTTGAATTGATGGAATTTGATAGAATGAGGGACGAGTTCAAAAGAAGACTATGGGGGAAAATTAGGAACACTGCACTTAATTTAGTAATATGCGAATAGTATTAGTTAAAAATTGAATTTTGCAGTTCTGTAAAAAAGATTTCAAAGTTGAGACAAAAACAAAAAGAATAAGCTAAGATGCCACTTTTTTTCGCGCAACTTTTGGTGACTCGTCAAAAAGAAGTCAAGAGTACCGGAAATGATTTTTTCGTACCAAGAAACGCGTGGGTCATTCAGGATCGGTCCAAAACGTTCGTTTTTTCATATTCTAACGTAACAAATACGATACCAATGCACGGCGAGGTCTAGGTGGGCGTACATTCGAGCACTTGAGTGGGGGAAAATTATAGGCACGGTTACTCTACTTAGTAATCTGCTATAATATCGGAACTGCATTTATACATCGAATAATATGCGCCCCTGCATGTGTCGAGCGTCTATAACAATTGGACACATCAATTTACGTAATACGGTCACAACTTTGAATGCATCTCAGTTTTCCTGGGAACGGAATCTACCCACTTCCTTGTTCTTTTGTGTTTGTTAAAATTTCAAGTTGGTAAAAACAAAGCATTCGGAATAACTCTTCCCTCATCAATATTTGTTTATTTATTCAGGGCGATAGCGGTGGTCCTCTTCATGTGATGTCTGATGGCTCGCATCGGATTGTTGGGGTGGTATCGTGGGGCGAGGTGAGCTGACATTCGATTACTTGCTATCAGACAAGATTGATGGTACTCTTTAACATTATATACACTTTTATTATATTTTCTAGGGATGTGCTCAGCCAGGATTTCCTGGCGTCTACTCACGAGTCAATCGTTTTATTACGTGGATCGCACGTAACACCGTGGATGCTTGTTACTGCACTGAAGCGAGGAATTCAAAATTGTAATCGGTTGTTCATAGTGAATTGCGAAAGAACTAATATTTTAGAAGCTCGAATACACAGTTGCCTGTTTCATACGAAAGAAGTGCGATCTCCGTGGGGTGTGAAAATTTCACTTTGAGTTCTCAGTGACTTGTACAAGTGTCTATCGTTCAAGCAAATAAAAAAAATGTCATACAGTTTTTTCACGATTCTGTACAAATGTATGATGGTGAATGCAACACTTTAGGAAATCGTCGCAATTTTCAGTGTAAAACGGTTGTTTCAAATTTTGATCCCTTGGATCACGTGATATCCACCAGAGTTCCTTTCCTCAATTTGAAGGGAGAAGCTGATTGAAGGTACCTGCACCTAATTTTTTCGATATTTTGTGAGATTGACGAAAGAATAAACTCTCAACAAAATTCTTGTTGGAAAATTATTGTGATTCCCCTGTCCAATATCCGACCTGCAGTAAGAACTTGTTTTCCCTGGTTAATTGGTTTTAAACAACTCCTAGTTTACAGAGTATTCAGATAGAAACTCAGCCCTGAAGTTTCGATTCGTTCAAAGAATGCTCATTTTTTTGTGGTTAAGGTAGTACTAGCGGTCCTCGAATGACCGTACAGAATATTATGAAATTCGGCACAGTGGTAGCTTGATATCTCAAACTGCCTCAGTTGAAATTTCAAGAGCCTTCAGAGTCTGAGAGAAAAGTTCTGAGCAGTTTCGTGAAAGTCGATTTAACACGGTGGCTTATGGGAAATGACGAGTAGAGTAATACCTACCGTACAGATTTTCACGAGAGTCGGTCCACAAGAGGAAGAGGGCACGAAAATCACATAGAAACCAACAGATTAACGATTCAGAGCGTACAAAAGAATATCAAAGCCAAAGTGTTGGTCATTTCTGCGGTTTTGGGGTTAGGTTGTCGTCTGCTGCGTGCATTCACTATACCTATATCGGGAGCGCGACAGAGTCAAGCGCGGGTATGATCTGCACTTGGACTCATCAGTACCGCTAGTACTACCTTACGGGGACGTCGGAGTCCTATCAATATTTTACAGTTACCGACATGGTCGAGTTTTCGGATTTCTTGATGAATTTTTGAGATATCTAAAATCTAACGAGTAACGCCGATTCTATGGGGTCCGGATTTTGGGGTACCCATTATTGATCAGCTCCCTATCCGGCCTGATCCGGCTACCCGGACTTAGGGCTATCCAATCTGTTGCCCTAGCAGTGCCCTATGTATTTTCTTAATGAATCAATTTTTTTTGTTTTTTCAAGAACTCTCATTATTCGATACAATATTAACAGAAAATTGAGGACAACTACTTAAGCAATCAGATTTAATAGCGTGTTATCGAGTATGTCATCGTTGAGCATCAATTGGTTAATTTTGATAGTGTTGGGAATAAGAAATGGTTTGTCGATTTTTTTTCTTTTCATTCCAAAAAAAAAGAAAAGATTGGGTTATGTGCTGACTTAATTCGTCAACCCATACAACTTGTGCTCGAAAATATATATTCAGAAGATTATCCATTTCACACACATAACTCCTAATCTCTATACTTTCATGTGCAAATACATAACTTGTGAGACTTTTGCTATTAGGGTATTTTGTTCAATGGTCCAAAAGTTCATTTCAGTCATGTTTTGTCTTTCTTTTCGCGTCTAATTAGTTATTTAAATTGATAACATTAACACAACTGTATTGAAAAATTTAAAGGAGGCGGTTTTTCTCTTAGGGTGATTGTAGGGCGCTGATAGATCGATGCATCGGGCAGCCCTAAGTCCGGGTACCTGAATCAAGCCGGATAGGGCGGCGGATCAAGAACGGGTGCCCAGCCCTATCACACCCAAACCAAATTGTAGGGCAACCCCTGCCAGATCCGGATAGGGTGCCGGATCCGTGGCAGGATGCCCCTACAAAATTTCCGATCGGGTGTCCGCCCATGCAAGTTGAGATCTCCCATACTTAGCTCATAAAGAAATAACATTTGCGACAAGCACATGATCAACACGGATTATGATGGATCAAAACAACACCAATTATATCCCGTTTGGTTTAGGTGCGTGCGGACGAATGCGTCGGAATGACATCTTCAAGAGGATGGGCGAGTTCATGCGCCCACTCGACTGAAAAAGATCAGATTCTCATGGCATACACGGAGAAATTGTTCTGCTATAAAACATAGCGTCAGATCACAGATGGCGCGGTCGCGCCACGTTTGTAGTAGAGACCCTCCAGGTAGTTTGTAGGAATAAGCTGATGGCTTACCCATACAAATGAATGACTCTACACGCTTTGAGCAGAAGGCTCTTATTCGTTTCGTCCCCCACCTGGAACCTGGTTCATCGTAACCGGACTCATCAGCAGGGCTGGTGTTACAGGTGGTGCCCTGGACGCTTGGCGATGAAGCACTTATGCGTTCTTATATACTAATCGAGGTCTCGAGCCGTCGATTGCGGGAAAGGAGCTGGATCCGTCATCCATCTATTGCGCATGTGATGTACCCCACAGCCACTCCCCCCGCTTCAGAGCCAAAGCGTTCAAGGGATGATTCTAATTATTACATATGCACTTTCATCTCTTCCACTACCTTGCTCGAGCTACAATGCCGAGAGCGAATCAATCGGTCATTGCATCCAGTGCCGAGAGCGAATTCTACTGGTCACTGTGTACCGGGTCCCCACCCCGCAGTTAGCCGAGTCCCTGCTCAAAGACTAATACTTCGTGTCGTGGTTTCTCGGCGGATTGGCCTAGTGGCTTTATGAGAAGAGTGGAAAAGCTTACTGAGCGTACCTGTATTAACTTAGAGTTGCATTGATCTGACTTCATGAAAGTTGTGTTCAATCACGTCGCGGGTTACCAATGTAGGAATAAGCTGATGGCTTACCCATACAAATGAATGACCCAACACGCTTTGAGCAGAAGGCTCTTATGCGTTTCGTCCTCAACCTGCAACCTGGTTCATCGTAACCGGACTCATCCGCAGGGCTGGTGTTGCAGGTGGTGCCTTGGACGCTTGGCCATGAAGCACTTATGCGCTCTTATATACTAATCGAGGTCTTGAGCCGTCGATTGCGGGAAAGGAGCTGGATCCGTCATCCATCTATTGCGCATGTGAGGTATTATGTGCCCCACACGTTCGATAAGTCTTGCGCACAATCGACGCCGGTTTCCCCGACATTCGTAAGGTGAGAACACGATTTGTGTTCCGACTTCATCTTTGCTGCGGCTGACTGCTTTGCTTGTGCCGCGACGCTCATGTGTGATTCGCGGGAGCGAGGATCCGGCCAGCACATATATAGACGATTTGCTTACGTATCGCGGGTGGACGTAAGCAAATCGCTCTATTATTATGATGATGTAAGGGATGCATGCATTTCATATAGTCCAGTAGTCAGAATTCATCTCGATAACCAACTCTTTTCCAAATCCCAAGCTCTCGTGGGCGCCCGGCTTATGTACACCTTTTGTTCATAACATGGTAGATGTGTTGGTAGCCGAGGGGTTATCACATCCGTCTGCCACCCGCAAGGCTGCGGGTCGAATCCCGGTCGGGTTATTTTTTTTCTGTATAATAATACGTTTTTTTTTTAAGCATCGTGCAATGAAAATTGATTAACAACTCGATTAAACCGAATGATATTTTATGAGATTATTTTATTACTATCAGCGTTGCGCAGTCTCATGAATAGACACATACTTGTGATAGATTCTCGGATATATTTTATTACTGTTTGATGTCCAAAAAGACAAAAGGCAAGATAAGATTTATTCTTAGAAAATTATTTCATTCGCTCATGTCAATTACAATGCTCATATCTGAAACATAATTGTAATTTGTTATAACTACCAACTCAATATATTGAAAATATGTGTCTATTCGTGAGATCGCGCAACTTTGATGGTATTAGAATAATCTCATAAAATATCATTCGGATTTAATCTAGTTGTTGATCAATTTCCATTGCACGATGTTGAAAAAAAAACTTATCATTATGAAGAAAAAAAAAAATAATAAATAACCCGACCGGGATTCGACCCGCAGTCTTCCGAATGGCAGACGGATGTGATAGACACTCGGCTATGAACACATCTACCATGTTACGAACAAAAGGTGTACATAAGCCGCGCGCCCATGAGAGCTCGGGATTTGGAAAAGAGTTGATTATCGAGATGAATTCTAACTACTGGACTATGAAATGCATGCATCACCTACATCATCATAATAATAGAGCGATTTGTTTACGTCCACCCGCGATACGTAAACAAATCGTCTATATATGTGCTGGCCCGATCCCCGCTCACGCGAATCACATACGAGCGTCGCGGCACAAACGAGGCAGTCAGCCGATCAAGCGCCTCGATCCGAATATCAAGCCTTGATCAACTTTCTTGAGCGCACCTTGGTCAAGAATAGGTTTATTCGATTACGCCGGCGTGGCCGCCGTAATCGAATAACCCGATCAGAAAAGTTAGTCAAGCTGCAATCCAGGCTTGATCAAGGGGCTTGATCCCTTGAATCAAGATGTGTAATGCCGCCTTGACCAAGCTATGATCAAGCCTTGATCAAGATCGCGGAATATTTTTGAATTTGTTGTAGCCCCAGATAGACATACATGTATTGTCGTGTGGCGAGCGTATTGAAGAACTGCGTCCTTGAATAATCACGGAAATAGCGATGAAATGCACGTTTTTATTGAGAATTCCGGGAGATATGGGTAAATGTGCAGATAATCGAATGTATACACAAACTCATAGCCATTACCCATAGGTTATGTCAATGAGTTTTAGCACATTTTTCGCAGGAACTATTACTTTCCAAGGTGCGACTAGTGAGTAAAATAAAATCTTTGCATCCTGGCCAACGTTGTGCAGTATGCACTGCTAAAATCCATCAAAAGATGGAAAAACAGAGTAATATATATTCATTCATAAGGAAAGGCTATTATGACTTTGGAAATAGTATCTAACCTATATACGAGCAGACGACGCTCCACGGCTCACCTCATCAAGATTTTTCAGAAAAAATTTCATGGTACATACATCCAGTCTCTATTCCTTTGCGTTTCCTATTAATACAAAAACTTCACTGGAAACACGCATGAAAAACTGATAGACACTCATCCTTAACTTAATTCCCATCATTCATATATTATTGATGTGCTTTCAGATGGCAGGAGGTCATGACAAATCTACCCCGAAGCAAACATCACGATCGTGATCAAGGGTTGACCCACGCTTGATCAAGGCGGCATTACATTCTTGACCAAGGGGCGCTCAAGAAAGTTGATCAAGGCTTGATATTCGGATCGAGGCGCTTGATCGGCTTTCTGATCGGGAAACCTAATGTAATGCCGCCTTGATCAAGCGTGGGTCAAACCTTGATCAAGATCGTGATGTTTGCTTCGGGGTAGATCTGTCATGACCTCCTGCCATTTGAAAGCACATCAATAATATATGAATGATGGAAATTAAGTTACGAATGAGTGTCTATTAGTTTTTCATGCGTGTTTCCAGTGAAGTTTTTGTATTAATAGGAAACGCAAAGGAATAGAGACTGGATGTATGTACCATGAAATTTTTTCTGAAAAATCTTGATGAGGTGAGCCGTGGAGCGTCGTCTGCTCGCATATAGATTAGATACTATTTCCAAAGTCATAATAGCCTTTCCTTATGAATGAGTATATATTACTCTATTTTCCCATCTTTTGATGGATTATAGTAGTGCATACTGCACAATGCTGGCCAGGATGCAAAGATTTTATTTTACCCACTAGTCGCACCTAGGAAAGTGACAGTTCTTGCGAAAAATGTGCTAAAACTCATTGACATAACCTATGGGTAATGGCTATAAGTTTGTGTATACATCAGATCATCTCCACATTTACCCATATTTCCGGAATTCTCAATAAAAACGTGCATTTCATCGCTATTTTCGTGATTATTCAAGAACGCAGTTCTTTGCAGTTCTTCAATACGCCCGCCACATGACAATACATGTATGTATATCTGGGGCTACAACAAATTCAAAAATATTCCGTGATCTTGATCAAGGCTTGATCATAGCTTGGTAAAGGCGACATTACACATCTTGATTCAAGGGATCAAGCCCCTTGATCAAGCCTGGATTGCAGCTTGACTAACTTTTCTGATCAGGCACCTCGCGGATGTCGGGGGAGCCGGCGTCGATTGTGCGCAAGAATTATCAAACGTGGCGCGACCGCGCCATCTGTGATCTGACGCTATGTTCTATAGCAGAACAATTTCTCCGTGTAGGAAGGGGAAGGGGGGGCACACTCCAGGAACGTTTTGCCCATTTTCCTTCACCTTATTACAAACGACATCCCACAGTTTTCATGTCCTGGCGTCGAATGTTATTCGAATGGGAAGCGTTACAAAAGTTTTATCGATGAAAACATATGTGATCGAGATCATGTGGGCGCTTCTATGAGGTTGCAATCGTTCATATAAAACTCGAAAACAGCTATAATATACTGAGGGACCCATTCCTCCTCCATAAGTATCACTACACACTCGATTTTGGAATTTTATAGTGAATTCTTTGAAAACACGGATGAGGACGCCAAAACGCAAATAGGTGGAACTCGAGTACTCCGAATTGTCCAATATGGTCAGAAAACAGAAAACTAGTGGAATACAGTGTGTATTTGTGTTCAAAGTAGCTTCTGCGTGTTGTGAGTGCGTAGATGAGGATTCAATCAGGCGCGCTCAATGGACCTCAGGCATCTAATCATGGTCTTCATTAATTACAGAAGTAACATGTTACCAAACCAATGGGCACGTATTTTTCCACTCATTCAGGAGGTCCTACTATAACGAGCAAAGTTGGTTCCAGATGCGTGCCATGAGAAAAAAAAATTTTATTTTCAGCAACCCAAATGTTAAAAGTTCTGTAGAACCTTGTACAGTGCACTGAGAAAAAAATAAAACAGAAAGAGCTGGAGACCCGGGCAGTTTCTGCTTGAGAGCCAAGCAGAATCTCCTTGGCTTGTCGGGTAGACGTTGGCTGCGGTATACGTCCTGTGCAAATCATACGATTGCTGTGGAACGATTCGATGAAATGATCTGAAATTTTTTGTACACATAGTTGGAAAGCTTTGCTTCCGTGCTGTGGAAGATTTGTGCCGAAAAATGCTTCCCTAAAAATTAAAAAAATCATGAGATTTCTCATCATTTTTGGGTGTTTCTCGCCATGCTCGGTCGCGGGAGGCATAATTTTCGACATGCGAGGAAGTTTTTTAGTTTTCAACCATGACAAAACTCAAAGCGAGAAAGTTGTTCAGAATTGTGTAAATAATGTTGACCACTAATGTCTAGATCGAATAGTGCGAATGAAAGAAAGTTTCAGTAGTTTTCGTACACGGTTCCCGGCGGCTGCCGAGTACAAAATCAAGACGCCTCGCTAAACAATCTCAAAGAAATTCCCACAACTTTTTCTCTATTGCATCATTCGATCTAAACCTTGGAGACTAAGCTTATTTACACAATTCTGAACAACTTTCTCGCTTTGAGTTTTGTCATGGTTGGAAACTGAAAAACTTCCTCGCATGTCGAAAATCATGCCTCCCGCTATCGATCATGGCAAGAAACACACGAAAATGATGAGAAATCTTATGGTTTTTCTAATTTTTCTGGAACCATTTTTCGGCACAAATCTTCCACAGTACGAAAGCAAAGCTTTCCAACTATGTGTATTCAAAATTTCAGGTCATTCCATCCAGTCGTTTCGAAGCAATCGTATAATTTGCACAGAGCGTGTACCGCGGTTGACGTCTACCTGACAAGCCAAGCAGATTCTGCTTGGCTCATCCAGCTCTTCCTGCTTTGTTTTGTTTTCAGTGTGGAACGTCTGACTGTTAGAGACTGCTAGAACGTCTGAGTTGTTAGACAAAATTCAATATTTTTAAATATACCTCTGTATCGACCGCAAGCTTTTTGGAACCAAGTATGAATGGGTCTATTAGACTTTCCGCGTTCATTATCCAATTAGTTACAACTTCATGCTTAAGCCATTGTCGTAGATCAGTGAGTAGAAGGTCTTGCTTCCCAGTCACTCAAGGTATTAAAATCTTTGGAACAAACGTATGCTGCTTGATAGGCCTGCAACCAACCCTCGGAAAACGCTCTAGAAATAGAAAAACCGGCAAGATTCAGGTAACCGGTTGAAACCTTTTGCGATCGATTCTATACACCTAGGGGGACCTGCAGTAGATTTTGGCCGCTTTTTGACCATGCAGAACATATTTACTATTAACAAAAATGCCTTTTTCATCATTCTAACCTAAAGAGGCCGCATTCAAATGCGGTTTTAGGGTTCTCACGATGAAAAATCATTATTGATCTGTGCTCGCAGGCCCATTTCGGGCGCGGAGGACTTATTTCCCTCGCTTCGCTCGGGAAATAAACTGTCCTAGCGCCCGAACTGGGCGTACGCGCCCAGGGCAATAATGTACCATTTTTCGGTTTTTGAGGATTTCAGGATTTTTATCTTAAACTTGTCGATTCTCCGCGAGTTTTGCATTTTCACACTCCAACTTTGGATCTTCTTTAATGTATTCTTAAGGAAATGGCGGTGGTCCGGGGTCGCTAAAATTTTTTTCAACACAATGGCGGCATTTTATAAATTCTCGCGGAAATGAGACTTTTTTTTCAATTGCAAAAAGTTTGTTACAGATTTTCGAATTTGATAATCCTTGTGCACGGATATCAAAGAGCACTAAATACGAAGTTTTTGGTGGAGTTACAGATCTCTAAGTTCAATAGCCGAGCAACAATGTTAATTTGTTTATAAAGCGCGGCCACGCGCGAGGCTCGTTGTCGGGACGCTGGGTAGCCCTGAGTAAGTAAGTCGTGTTTGGGAAGTTGTAAAAGTGCTTTTCTATGTATTTTGAGGCGCTGGATCGATTGCACGAGGCCATTTGCCCGAAAACGCTGGAATTTCATTGTTATTAACAATTGTTAGTGCAAAATTAAGGTTTTTTGCCAAAATCTCAAGAAATATGCATTTTTACGAGGAAACGCTAGAGATCAAAGTTGTAGAGCGTAAAATTCTCTACAGGAGGAGTATTCTTGAGTTTTCCGGAAAAATCAAACCCAAGCCGGACAATTCACGAAAAGCGTCACCCGCGGTTGATACGGGCTTCAGGGGCGACCGATGCACCACTGATGAATTCACTTGGATATTCAAGGCTAGGCAAGCCAGTATATCTTGCTCACGTGATTTTTCATTACTTGAGTGAAGAATTATATGATTCACAGGATACTGAAAAATGCAGAACAACAATGCAGCCGACGACAAGTGACGTTCGCTTGCGTCGTCGTCGGTGGCCGTCCGCCGGCACTTGTTTAATCTTGTTCTTGCAGCGATGTTCCTCGCGCGAAGTGTAATGTGCGCTTGTCTTGAACAAACTTGCTTGAAAAGCAAGCAAACATTTTGACGCTATCATGCCTCAAGCAATCAATACGGTGGTTTGTCACTGGGCAGTAGATCCAAACAAAGACGATTTGTATCTAAACCCCAAGGAACGAAATTATACTATGGATAGTTATCAGAGAATAATTCTCTCTGCTCTTCGGGATATCAGTCGCCCAGTAAGCCATTCACAACTCAAAAGAACAATAACAATCCACAAATATACTCGATTGAGAGAAGCTCACACAGAGAGATGGACCAAGGCTCGCGCGCGACCCGAGACCGCTGTAAATCCGCGAAAAGCAATTTGGAATTGTCGCTCGGCTATTGAATGTAGAGATCTGGAAATTTTCCCTTATAGAAGGAAATTCCATTCAAGGTAAGATATACCAGCTCACCTAGCCTTAAATCTCCAAATGAATTCATCAGCGGTGCATCGGTCGCCTCTGAAGCCCGTATCAACCGCGGGCGACGATTTTCACGAATTTTCCGGCTTGGGTTAGATTTTTCCGGAAAACTCAAGAATACTTCTCCTGTAGAGAATTTTACGCTCTACGACTTTGATCTCTAGCGTTTCCTCGTAAAAATGCATATTTCTTGAGATTTTGGCAAAAAACCTTAATTTTGCACTAACAATTGTTAATAACAATGAAATTCCAGCGTTTTCGGGCAAATGGCCTCGTGCAATCGATCCAGCGTCTCAAAATACATAGAAAAGCACTTTCAAAACTTCCCAAACACGACTTACTTACTCAGGGCTACCCAGCGTCCCCACAACGAGCCTCGCGCGTGGCCGCGCTTTATAAACAAATTAACATTGTTGCTCGGTTATTGAACTTAGAGATCTGTAACTCCACCAAAAACTTCGTTAGGTAGTGCTCTTTGATATCCGTGCACAAGGATTATCAAATTCGAAAATCTGTAACACACTTTTTGCAATTGAAAAAAAGTCTCATTTCCGCGAGAGATTATTTATAAAATGCCGCCATTTTGTTGAAAAAATTTTTAGCGACCCCGGACCAACGTCATTTCTTTAGGAATACATTAAAGAAGATATCCTCGAAAGTTGGAGTCTGAAAATGCAAAACTCGCGGAGAATCGACAAGTTTAAGATAAAAATCCTGAAATCCTCAAAAACCGAAAAAAGACATTTTTGTTAATAATAAATATGTTCTGCATGGTCAAAATGCGGCCAAAATCTACTGAAGGTCCGCCAAGGTGTATAGAATCGATCGCAAAAGGTTTCAACCGGTTACCTGAATCTTGCCGGTTAGGAGCCAAAAATTGGGGTAGGTTGCAGGCCTATTGAGAAAGAGATTTGTGGATAGTCGACAACTCGTTTTAATGTTGTTCCACTTGTACTGATTCAAGGAAAAAAGTTTGCTGGTGGTATATCTTGCCGTGCATTCATAGCTCCTTTTGATGTACAAGGAAAATTATCTCAGGATCCCATTCACTCACAATATCCATCATAATGGACTGATTAATCTTTATCAATTTCCAATGATCGGTTATCATTTTTTTCGATTTCGTCAGAAAAATCTGGGAAAATTCTCAAAACTTTTTATTTATACGAGAAATTAATCAAAAGAAAGGCCGAGACAAAATACCCGATGGAAACCATGGAGTAAAACAAAAACCGGAAAATTTTGGAAATCACAATTTTGACTTTTTTCGCCCCTTTGTCGTCAAGGAAACATATTCTCAATGTCAGGAATACGTTTCTCAATGCCCAAAACTCACAGTACTGAATGGGTTAATATTCATAAAGGACCCCGCAGAAAATGATAGGATTTTTGCTCTCAGCGAATTTGACTGAATCGACAATCAATCAACAGAGCTCGAAGAGCTGAACCAAAGTCTCTATTACCTTTGAGCCTGAAAAATTCTTATTCTCGAAAGATTTGTCCGCATATCATAAGTGATTTTGGTAGATTTTTTCGTTCTTGGTGGTTAATATACAAGTTGAACATTTGTCCGCATAGTCGACGATTTTACCGAGATAACATGGGGTTATGGCACCAATAAAACAATAATATACGTTCGAATCCGCTTGGCTCGTTCGGTATTTTACGGCTAACGAACGAGGAGCACCCAGGGGTTGGGGGCCATGGATTTGGCTGAAACTCTGGAGATAGTTTCCTCTTACCACAAAAAAGTAAAACCTAGAGCCGCAAGTTGCAAATGCTTAACCATTTTCAAGCTACAGCCTATGACATTAACATTGCTCATATGGGCCCATGTTCAAAAAAGATATATGTATATAGGTATACTCGTAATGTTAATGTTATCAGCTGCAGCTCGGAAACGTTTGGGCATTTGCACGTGCGGCTCTAGGTTTTATCTTCCTGGCAGTAAAAGGAGACCATCCCCAGAGTTTCAGCCAAATCCGTGTTCCACAACCCCTGGGTATTCCTCGTAAGTAAGACTGTTGCAGCAAGAATCTTTGCATTGCACGCAATTTAATAATCCTTTTGAAAAAATCTTTCTCTACTGTCACTCTCGCAGGATATTTTAAATATACGAAATCGAAACGCTTAGAAAGATCTCGATAATTCAATTACGGACAGTGAGGATCGTCAAGGCAAATGCATATAACGTATTTTGCATCAACGAGATGTAACAATATTTAGAGTTCACGCCTCTATTCCAGGATGCGTCGAGAATAAGTAGCGTTTTTCCGCTGGAAGATTGAAAAAGACGTCGCTACTCTCTCAGTGCAACCCTATAAAACAATGCATTATGTCTCTTTCTTCGAACTGTTTATCGTTGAAAGTCACGAGATTCTTACTTTTTTTGGTTTGCGGCGGTTGGAAGGGGGGAAGGGGCTCCCATGGACATTGAGAAAAATAGTAGAAATAAATTTTCTACGGGACATTGCGCTATAAATAAGCTCTTCACTGTAAATCCCCATCTGTAAAAACTACGTGGAAGATTGTTCCCTAGAACAGATTCAATCTGTTCATTCCCGGGTGAAAATTATTTGTTGAAGCTGCAATTTGAATCCGTAAATTTTACAAATTTAAACTCATAACTGACAGCTTTACTCGTTCATAAAATAGCAATTTCTCGTCCAAAATAGTATTATACGCAACGATGGCGAAAAACGTGCTTCACGCACGAGCGGGATGCTTTACGCACGACGAGTGTGTAAAGCGATCTCAACCGTGCGGAAAGCATCACATAAAGCATCGTGCGAGGGTGGAAAGACTTTCGCCAGAGTTGCGTATAGTATTTTTCATAATAATGAGCGGAAAGTTAGCAATACGCCATTAACAAGCCCACGATACAAAAGATTGTCAATCAAGCAATGGTTGTGCAACGACGCAGGGTCTTGACCAGTCAATATTGAAACAAGGAGAGGAGTATTTTAGGAGTTGCGAGTATTATACATATAGGCGACGTGCAGAGCGAAGTATGGTTGAGAAAAATTTTGAACATATCATGGGATATAAGTAAGATTATTTCAATTCTACCTGCACCGAGAGTTACGTTATCAAGTAACTGGGATCCTTCATTTGGCGTAACTAATCCAAGTCAGAAAAATACCGTGTATACCGAAGCCGCATCGAATAAGGCATTGTCCTCCTGGCTATCTAGTAATTAGTTGAGGGCCCGTGATGTGGCGGAGCGGGGTCCAGGGGTGCAACCCCTGGTGGGGGCCCAGGGGGCAAAGCCCCCAGCGGGGGCTCTTGAGGAAAAAAATCTGATGTAAATGCATTAAGGGCATGTGAAAGCCGACTTTTACCGACCGAGCGGACCGTGCCAAGAGTAAGGGAGGTTGGGTTTATAGATATCCTATTTGTATCATAAGGAAGGGGGCGGAGGGGACATTCGACATTCAACCAACATATCAGTCGCAATACGACCTGATATATATAATAGCTGTATCTCTATGCTCGGATCCATGCTTCTTGGTGCATACATGGACTCATGACTGAATAGCTATCTGCAAGGTATACTGATGATGGAGATTACTGATGCGAAAAATAAAGGTTTCATTCATTCACATTTTGTATATACTTTCAAGTATATTTTCTATGTGACATCTAGTGATAATTCTGCTGGGGCTCACATTTTGTATATACTTGCATTCAAGTATATTTTTTATGTGACATCTAGTGATAATTCTGCTGGGGCTCATATTTTGTATATACTTGCATTCAAGTATATTTTTTATGTGACATCTAGTGATAATTCTGCTGAGGCTCACATTTTGTATATACTTGCATTCAAGTATACTTTTTATGTGACTCCTAGTGATACTTTTGCTGGGGCTCACATTTTGTATATACTTGCATTCAAGTATATTTTTATGTGGCATTTTTGTTGAAATATCACTTTCACTCTTGAAAACACATTTTTGTACTATGTGTATTCATTTTGAGTGAAGTGATTTTTGCAGGAATATTTTCCTCGGTAACTTTTTCTCCAAGCAATCACTCGTATGCACATCTCTACTCATCCTTGAGCTATTTTGTCAGTTCGAAAAGAGAAAACCTGTTCAAATCTGTTTTGATTCTGACACCTAGGTGCCTCTCGTTGGCCAAAGTCATGTATTCATGTTACCGCTGTACCTAAAAGAATTCATGATGTTAGTATTACTACTCATGTTTAAGAATACATTGAGATTGTAGACTCAAATTTGAATCTATTTGAGACTCAAAACAATTCCAGAATTTCATGCGGAGCAACTCGACAAAGACAATTTGTTCCAAAAATTTTGGGATACAAAGTTCAAGATGAATAATGAACAACTAGAAATCAGTAAATACAGATAGAAGCTATGAAGATATTATTGGAGTACATACATTCATGACATTCCTTGGAATGAAGATGAAATCACACCGCTGGAATACAAATATCTCAACAAACATAATTAGGAGCTCGTGGCATACCCAAGATCAGCTTTCGCTCTCAAAGTCACTCAAGCGAGCTATTCTGAACAAATATTTCAAGGTATTCTTGTTGAAACCTTGAAAAGAATGATGAGATTGATCAGAGGGCACACAAATACCAATGAGATTCTGAATTCCACCAATAAATTCATCGTATCATGGAATTTACCATCTAAGTTCCCAATTCTAAGTCACAAAAGCTCCACAACTGGGCCAATTTTGAACAGATTGAAACAAATGAATATGAATTCACTCCTGTAGAATCTAGGAATCTCAGCAGACACAAATTAGAGCTCACTGCAATGTCCACTAATTCACTTTCGCTCTAGAATTCACCCGGGCGCTCCATTTGCACCAGGTGATTCCAAGATATACTGGTTGGAACCTAAAGTAGTATGGTAAAATCAATCAAACATGATTTAGAGATCAAATCATGGCAATAAGATTCTTTTTATCAGTACACTCTTTGAAGAATGACCTTGTAACTTTTCAATTTCAAGTCACAAAAACTCCACAACTAAGCCAATTCTCAATAGATTCAAAAAAGTGAATATGAAATCACCCCTCTAAAATACAGGGATCTCAGCAGACAAAAATTGGAGCTTATAGCAATGGCCACTCATTTACTTTTGCTCTAAGAATCACCCGGGTGCGCCATTTGATCTAGGTAATTTCAAGATATTCTAGTTGAAACCTTCAGTAGCATGGTGAGATCAATCAAATATGTTCCAGAGGTCAACTCATGACAACAAGATACTCAATTTCATCACTTTCATTCTTTGTAGAGTGAAATCCACCTTGTGACTTTTCAACTCAAGTCACAAAATTTCCACGATTAAGCTCTAATTCTCAATAGATCTAAATGAATGAATGTGGATTCACCCCTCTATAGTATAGAGATTTTAGTAGATACAAATTGAAGCTTATTGCAATTTCCAAATATTTACTTCTGCTCTAAGACTTACCCGTGCTTGCTATTTTCACCGAGTATTTAGACATATTGTAGTTGAAACATCAAAACAGAATCATTAGTTTGCTCTGAAATCATCTGAAGGCCTCGACATCACAGGAACATTCTGAGCTGCATCAATACATATTCTTAGCACAAATAGATAGAGTTTGGTGAGACCGAAAGGTTGTAAACCTTTCTGATGAGCTATCTCATGTATAGCATTTTTTGCAAGTTTGGTGGATGCATGCTTTTCCTCTCAGTTTATCGATCAATTGATTCCTCCTCTGATCTGTTTTCAAGTACATAACTTCATCTATATCTTGGGTAATGCTAACTCCACATTCTGTATAATGATTTCTGATGTCCACGAAAGACAATTTCATACCTCGAAAGGCTTAGATTTGGATGTCAATATCAATAAAGCTTTGCCTCGTTGCTTACTATTATTGTTAATTATTGAGTCACTCCAAGGCTCAGAATGATTATCACTGTCACTCTTATATATTCACTGCTTTTCAAATCAAGGTGCAAGTAATTGCCTCAAGAAACAGGATTGTCACTCAGATTGTCATTGGTTCTCCTCAGATATGAACAAAGTTATCACTATTTTTCATAAAATTTTCCAACGAATGAATTTTCTGTTCCTGATTATTATTATGTGCAAGTCAAATATATAAGTAGGTACCGCGCGACAACTCACGACAGTCCATCACCGTTCATTCAAAACAATAACAACAGCTGGTGTGGGCGGTAGAGGACCTAACCCAACCTTGCCTCGACTCAGCCAAAATCACAGCTCATGGGCCTTCCGCAATGTCATACGTCTGATCATTTTCTGAACTATTTGAGGACGATCTCGGAAAAAGTACTTCCAAGTATGGAAGCTCTCGGATGCGATCTATCATTTAAAAAAAAAATCGATTTAATTGATTGGAAGTTGCCTTCAAACTTTGGTTTCGAAGTCAGGCGTGTGAGTATTTTTTCAGGCAATGGTCAACTTCGAAACCAAAGTTTGAAGGCAATATTCAACCGATCAACTCGATTCTTTTTTTGAATGATAGATCTGATTCTAAAGCTTCCATACTTGGAATCACTTTTTTGAGATTCACCGTAGAACTCGGGAGAAAAATCGATTTGTCAATGGTTAGGGTCGTCGGTAAAAGTTGGCTTTCACATGCCCTTAAATCTAATGAGAACTTCAACCGAATTCTGGGGAAAATTTTGTTTTGACATAGATTTCTCTAAACAAGACGGTCGATATATTAGCAATCTCGCTCATCTCCAATATCTCGACCAATCGTTCAGGAGCGAGCTACTACCTCGGAAAATTTGGTGCGAAACATACTAGGGTGAGTATACTCAACTCCCACCCAGTGAGCCATTTTCTCAACAAACCTGGTTCACTTCACTACTCTAGCCCATCTCAATATTTTTGAACGTATTTCATCTCAGTTTGTATAGGTTGAAACAAGCTTCAAAATGAGCTAATATATATCTAAAAATATTAAGATGGGCCAGAGGAGTGAAGTAAACCACGGTTCTTGAGAAAATGGCTCAATGGGGGCAAGTTGGGTACACTTACCTCATTATCTTTTGAATGCATTCCACCGAAGTAGAAGAGATGCATTTACGAGTGACTCCTTTTGAAAAAGGGCTCTCTGGTGGTTGCAAGATAAAATATTGCACAGGTTTATTCAATCACAGTGATGTTACCAACAACTGTTTACTTCAAGTATAATTCTGTAATGGGATTTGGAAAGAGTGAATCAGGGTTGGCGGGAAAGTCGCCTTCTGCGTCACCATACTGAGGTACGGCGCGGCGCTTGGCTCGTATTGATTCGATAGAACCTTAATTTTTCCCATCAGTGTCCAATTTCAATATGATCAACTTTAAATTTGCCGAAGCTTCACGAATCCCCATGAATTTAGAAGCTCGTGCGTAAAGAAAAGTACAGCGTGCATAAAGCAGCACAACCGCGCGTAAAGCAATTGCTTTACACACGCTATGCGTAAAGCACTCCTTTACACACTTTTTTGGTGCTTTACGCACTAACTTTACGCTCAAGTAATATGAAAATAGTATATTTCGCACCGAGTTCATGAGGTTGTAGCTCGCTTTTGAGCGATCGGTTTTCGACCCGAGCCGGAGGCGAGGGTTGAAATGATCGCTCGGAAGAAGGGAACCTCGTGTGCGAGGCGCGAAAGTTATTTTTCGCAATTTTGTAGGCACTCAAACATCGGAAAATTGCGAAATAGTACATTTCGATACAAGGGCGTAAAACATTTTATTCGCGTCCGAGTGATGGGTTTCCGGTCCGAGCCGTAGGCGAGGGTCGGAATCATCACGAGGATGCGAATAATAGGTTTTACGCCCGTGTATCTAACTATACTTTTCGATAAACTGTGAGTAAAAGTCGACAAACTGTGCGCAAAGTGCACTTCTACGCACAGTGTATCGAAAAATTTTAATCGGCTTCAGTAGTACTGTATAAGCCCGGAATTGGATGAATTTTTTGGAAAATCGTATGCGAATCTTCTTTATGTCCGTGATGGGGATCGAACCGTCGCACTGAATTAGAATTTCGGAGGCATGACCACTGTACTCTTGAGACTTTCATATGAGTTTCTACTAGAATGCCAGTACTATTCCGTGCACCGATTTTGTGGCATTTTGTGTTCTCGTGCATAAAATATGGTGATTCGTATGTAATTTGATTCCCTCAACGTGTTCTTGGTAGTACTGAATTATGATAGTTTACTAGAAATTATTATAAACAAATTTTTATAAATCATTGCAAATTATTTTTATTGGGGAATAATTGTTTCTCATTCTCTGACATATTTTGAGTGGAAAGGGTTTGCCCGAGCATGTTATCAAAACCCATCAGAGTTTTCTTGGGAAAATTTCTCAAGTTTAAGAAAATCGGAGCTAGGAGATTTGACTTTTCAAATCGTTATCGGTCGTTGGTCTCGAATGGGATAAAATTTCTCGACTTCCCATGAGTTTCAACTCCTGTTCAAAGCGACCGCAAGAGGAGAAAATTCAAATTCATTCAGAAATTCTTCTAATTGTCCGTATTTTCATAATACTAGCGCGCCGGAATTTTTCTTGGCATTTCATGGATCTCATATTGAATTTGTAGTATTCACACATTTAAATGCAAATACTTCTGCCAAGTCTGAGATCTACATCTCCAATATAGAAAAAAATAAATAAAATAAAATAAAATAAAATACAAATAAATAGATAAATAGATAAATAGAAATATAGATAAACAGATAAATAGTAAATTACATATTTATCTGTTGATGTTGAATAATCATCTGTAAAAATTACAGATTTATCGGTATAGGCATAATTTCTGCAGATTCAATTTGTGAATTTTTACAATTTGAGATTTACAGTATCGCTATCTGTGCCTTTCAGTATTTTGTAATGCATTGCAACATCGTCTCGAGTTTTTGAAAAGCGTTTCAAAGTATTGTACAATGTGCACGTGTGCAGCTCATCGAATTTAGCCAAAACCAGACGGAACTCGTCGAGTTCTGCTTTGGATCATCCGATATACGAAGCAAAGACCCAAACTGATTCAAATGAGTAATTCTCTGATATATGAGCCCTTCAATCTCTTTGCTCAGATGAGCTGTAAATGTATATATTATGCCCACGTGCGCAGCTCATCAAATTTTAGCCAATACCAGATGGAACTCGTCTAGATCTGCTTTGGATCAGCCGGTAACGCAGCAAAGACAAAACCCAATTCATATCAGAAGTTCTCTGATGCGAGGCGAGCCCTTCAATTTTCTCATCTTCGATGAGCTGCACATTTATTTGGTATGTATTCGGTTACAACCAATTGATGTAGAATCGAGTGCGGAATGCTGGAAAAGCATCTCTCTAGTTTATTGAAATGTGGATAGATTAGTTGTAGAGGGAGATCTGAGCAAAAAATGAATTTTAGTTGAAATTTTTCCATCATGTTTTGAGTTATTTTTACAAGATTCCCTTTCAGAGGAATTCAGATGACCTACACTATGGTTTTTTATGCAAAATATATCGTTTGGTTGAGGCGAAATTTTAATATAGTTGGTATGAAGATGATCAAAATGGAGTCTTTTGAATATTTTTGTATTTTTTGATTTTGACTGTATCAAAGCGAATTTCGAAAAAATTCTGTATCAACCAATCGATTTAGAATGACGAGAAAGCATCAACTTAGTTCATTGAAATTTGAATGGATTAGTTTGGGGGGGGGGATATGAGAAAACTATAAATATTGAAACAAATATTTCGGTATATTTTGAGTTATTTTTTTGAGGAAGCTATAAATAGGGGGATTTGGACTATCTAAACTGAGGTTCTTTTGGCAAAATCTGCAATTTGGTTGAAACGGAATTTGGATACAACTGGTTTCAATATGCTCACAATGCAGTTTTTGTTAGAAATTTTCGTTTTTTCTAAAAATTTACGTTTGCGGAGATTAAATAGAATTTTGGTATTAACCAAAAGATAGATTGAGCCAGAAAAAAACATAGCCTAGGTAACCCGAATTGGGGTACGATAAAGTTAGAAAGAGATATTTTACTATGAGAGTGGATAATTTTAGCGATTTCACCTCAAAAAACGTCTAAATCAAATTCAATTGGGAGAGGAGAGCAGCCAAATCACTGGTCTCATCTCTGAGTGATTCTCTACAACTTGTAGAAAAGCAAAAATCGATTTAGAGTGGAGTGTAGGAGAGAAAGCGTGGCGCAAAAAAAAAAAACAACATACATACACACACAGACACATGCAAAGGGACGGAGAGATGAGTCACTGGGAGGTTTTGAAGGTTTTTAGAAGAGAAAGTGTCACTTACAATCGTTAGATTTTGTCGAGAGGAACAATATGGTTAAAGCATTTTTGTGATAGGAGAAATTCTGTTGAGAGAAATATTGAGTTGAAGAGAAAAGTTTGATCAGAAATTTGCTGCGCCGAAAACAAAGCTTTCTCTTTAGAGAAAGCAAAAAGGTAGAGTTCTCCCTTGCGGGTTCGAGAAGTAGAATTTTTGGTGAATCGATTCTATTTGGATTTTCCACAGCTCACAATTTCGGTGCCAGGGTACCTTTGCCAATTTGGCAATAGTCGTCCCCTATTCCATAATTATAGAGTCGAGGTTAGTGACGTGAAAACAAACTTTCCACTCAGATGCTTTCTCAAAAACAGATTGTTCATTCGAAAACAAGATGTTGATTCCAAAACAGTATGAACTATGCGTTCATTCCTGATCCTATCTGGATGACTCCTATTATCTGTATCTAATCTCATAGTATATAAGGAACCACTGCTTGCATGCAATTAGTTTCGGTCCTAGCCTTATCCTGGCCGGAAGCTGGGCTCTGTCGGCGTAGCCACTACGGGCGTAGCCAATTCGAGGTGTCAACCCTGACTACAGCGCCATAATAACACGGATGAACGCGTAAGGTGGCGGAATATTGAACTGTCGCTCTGCCAACTGGCTATCCATAATTTTCTTAGAAAAAATAATTTGTCTTTTCCAGAAGAAATTTTGTCTTTAAACCAAGAAGATAAACACTGAAATCACCATGGATTTTCTTCAATTTAATGCCGAGGAAATATCGGCAACGGATCTAAACGGAGTTAGGCAAATGAGGAATTTTATGCACAACTGTATCCGGGATATTCTACAGCCATACTTACAAGCTCTGCATGCTCCTCCTCATATGCAAAGTAAATTCCCAGAAATCATTACAAAGTCATCACAGAAGTCAAAAGAATTTAGAAAAAATGGCAATGACCTCTACACCAAGAAGGTGCATGATGAGATGGATCATAAAATGATTTTGTATTTCTATACAAAAAGTATAGCCTTTGCTCTACGAGATTCAGAAGAATTGGCCTTAGCTTACAGTAATAGGTCTGTTTTGTGGATGCATGTAAAAAATTACCATCTTTGTTTGATTGATGTTCAGAGAGCGTTGAAGATAACAAAGTGCATTCATTTGAGGACAAAACTGTTGGCACGTAAAGCTAAGTGTTCAAACTTGAAACAAAGTAACCGAAGTCAGCCCAAAACTCTGAAGTTTCCTGCCTTCCAACCATCAAAATTGGTTCCATGCGCAGCTGATTCAATTGCTCTAGTTCACAATGAAAGGTATGGAAGACACTATGTTGCTACTCGTGATATCAGAGCTGGAGAGGTAGTACTGAGCGAAGAAAGTCCATACATAGCTGTAAAAAATGATCAGATCTATTTAGTTTGTTCGCATTGCCTTGCATTCGCATGGGCAGGAATCCCGTGTGAGTTTTGTGCACTTACCATCTATTGTAGTGAAACTTGTAAAGAGAAGGCGTGGAATCAATACCACGATATCATGTGCTCAAAACTCTCAATTCTCCAGTACATTGCAAAAAATTTCAGCGAAGTAGAAGACATTGTGAGTATGTCCACAAGGATAATTGATATTTTTTCCAAGAAAGAAGGAATAGGAAATATGGTTCGAGAAGCAAAAAAACTAGATCAAGGAAAAAGTATGTGAATTTGAATGAAAAAAAAATCAATACATTTAATATTCTGTTTGATCAATGGTATTCTGATTGAAAAATTTGTATTCATTTCAGGCTTAAGTTCACAAACAGCTACAGAATGTGATTTGGATTGTAGAAAATTCAGAACCCTCTATAGTCTCTCAAATGCCAAGATCATCAATGAAAAAGAACAATATTCACTCTTCACAATCCGTGACAAGTTGACCTACATTATGAATGCCAACTCTTTCAGGGTAAGAGCTAGTTGATACGTCTAATCAAATTGCTGATCATCAGATTCTTCAACATGCCTAAGGAAGTTCAGTCGTTATAGCTGAGTTTCACTTTCATTTCAATTCATTTATTGAGGAGTCTACACATTTTACTACACACGGTAGAGTTGCTCTAGGCACTTGTACACAGCTGACGACCTACAAAACACGATGATAATTGAATAGTTATTAAGATTAATTGGTGCCCATTATTCTAATGACAATCTAATGAGTAGCTTGCGACCATTCTACTTTTTATTCAAAAAAAGAGAATTTCAACAATAACTTTCAAAAATGTTCAAGATATCAAATGAACTACGAAAACACTAAAAAATCTTCTACATATATGAAAAGTACTATTCAGATCATTTTAGTGTGGAGCAAGGTGTGTCGTAAATATAATTTTGCTGTAAAGTTGATTTGATTATTCATTATTCTGGCGTTGCACAGCTATTATTTCGTGTAAGTTGAGTTTAGCTAGACAGTGTTTTTTACGATATCATATATCTATATCAAATTGAATGGAATTCTGTTGAAATCAATTAGGTCTTTTGAGCTAAAATTTTTGTTCTTCCCAAAAACGAAAAGCTAATCCTTAACATCTGAAAAATCTGATGGACGATGATGGCAACCCGACGTTTGATCCGAATCGAACGAGAATGTGCATAAGATGTAAGAGAAGAGCAGCTAACGCACTCCACCATGGTGCATACAGGGCGAATTTTCGTGTACTCTGGAGTAATCTCTTCTAGAATGCTTTTTGCTTGTTTTGGATAGGAATCTGTCGAAACTCTCATTCTCTCATACGTTCTGTGCAACTTGGTACACGTACCGTGTATTATCAACTTATAATTTTGTGAAAGACTTTTCATTCATATTTCCCACTACAGTTCGCGCCTATCCAGCCTGATGAATTATCCAATTTCTGCCCATGTGACAACACGGGATTTTGTTTGAACAAGAGATGTTCAAACAGAGGAAGTATTATTGGACCTTGCAGCAGCCTCGCGAATCACAGTTGTGTGCCGAATGTGGTACAAATTTTTTTACCAGGGCCCAAGATAATCTTCTTGACTGAAACAAAAATAAAAAAAGGAGAGCAGGTGAGTAAATCTAGACACTTTCTTCAGTTTGAATAAGATCGATGTCACAAAACGAAAATTCAATAGTCTTCATACAGTGGGATGCGGGAAAAATTCTAAAACTCGTTTTATTAGGGGAACACTCGGGTAGGGGTGTGATGCTAAATTTCCAAATCCCTTTCAAAATCTCGCATACGCCTTCAAGTCTGGAGAGGCCCGTCTTCGGCTTTTTGATTCATTCTCAAAATATCAGCTTCGTTTCGATTCAATCGCTTTCGACCTACCTGGGCGTATTCCCGCTTCAGATACAGTTCTACTCCTCACCACACGGTGCAGATATACAGAAACAGTATCAAGCTCGATTCAGAGGAGTTACGTCAGAATTAGTGGGGTTTGATTATTCATTTGGAAATTCCGGTTAGTTGTGATGTAATCGAAGCAAACTTTACGAGCCATCATTCAAAATTTATCCGTGCTCCCAATACCCACATTTCCGTCAAAAAACCTTAGAAAATGAGCTAGATGAGGAAATCCCAGAATCTTTTGACTTTTGGCCCCTAAAAGTGAAAATACTGAAAAACGCTGTGTACATGTCTGAAAATTTCTGTACAACTTCTTTGAAGGCTCCGAAAACATAATCTCCCATGTGGATCACCTGAAAATACGCTGCTGAAAGAGTTTAGCAGAATGCTTTTCTCATTGCGATTGGAGAAGTAGACTTATTCAAATACCGTCAAATTGGGTACTTTTGGTACGGTTTCGGTACTTTTTATTTTGTTTGGCTTGGCATTCCTATACACATTGACGAAACTCACTCGTATTAGTAGTCAATCGAAAGCTTACAGTCCCAGCTTTCGATTGACGGGCTACAAAGTTCAATTTGGTTTTACTAAACAGGAGCTGTTAGCAATTTTGGAAGTGTACCAAAGTTAGACCCCGACCGGGCAATTTTGGTACACTTACGAAATATTTCAATTCCACCCACCGACCATGCGGGGGAATCAATTTCAATCATTCACTCTTCTTGTCCTGAGCTGTTTGAATAGACCATCACTCGACTCGAGATGAGTTGAGAAGAAGCTGCCATACAGAATTAAACCAAAGTTACCGTGCCGTAATGCTTCTTACATAGAGTGGGGTAACTTTGGTACGGTTTTTTGTCGTTTTTCCCCGAATTTTCATTCGTTAAAATTCCAAACTGTAGAATTACACCAATGAAACGATGGTTTCTTCAATATGGTGATATATGTGGTCAAAATGTAGCATTATTCATCCGTAGATCGTTTCGGTACAGTTCTTGCCAGGTACACCAACTGGACCACTCGCGTATTGCTGAATCAGCTATATCGGGAAAAGCTCCAATAAACGACTCCAATCATTTACACGGGATCTCCGATGGCTTAACACATTGTTCATGTGTGTGACAAGGGGGGGGGGGGAGAATAGGTTTCAGAGCGATAGAATCATTTACCTTGCCAAACGCAGCTTTGGAAATCATTTTTCAGGGGTGTACCAAAGTTGCACCCGCTGTACCAAAGTTACCCAATTTGACGGTATTTTAATTTGTTACAATGATCAATTCTTCTTATGAAATTTGTATTAAAATATTTATTCATCCCAAATATCAACATTATCAAATGATGAACTTTATCAAATAATCATTCCAGTAAATAATAAATCATTTCTCTATTATTTTCATATACTTTTCCAAATGTTCATGTTTACCAAGAATGCTCTCCCAAAACTCCAGTCAACAATATTTTCATTAAATGATTCCGCACACTGAGAAAAAAATTTTGGCCTTGCATTTTGCCGTACGATCAAAAAGTGGTATAGCCAGGAGAGCAATACCGATTTTGTCATCGAATCGATACACATAAGATCGGTTTGGTAGTCAGGTATTACTGCCAGAATAAATAAACGTGGCCCATATATTTCAAATGCTCTGATGTGATCGATTCACAATCACATTACGGCTATTTTGCTACAAAAGCTACCAATTTTTTGCACAGAATGGTGCCGGTAAAGGGACAAAATTTGTTATATTGAAAATCTTTCGATTATATTATATTTAATATAATCGAAAGATTTTTAGGTTACTTGCATGCAATAACAAAATCATTCTGCTGTGGTGACAATCCAGTATTGGTCTGATGGTAATACCACATAACAATACAGTCGTATTGTGCTGACGGCAATATTCTTTTCTCAGTGCAGTACTTCATCGACGGATCTCTACCAAAACAGATTGTTAATGCGTACGCTGTCGCTAACAGATCACAAGAACTATATTATCTAGTTTTTTAGATGAAAAAAATTACAAATAAATGAAGAAAGATTCATAAGTATAAAAGTAATCATCGGGGGGCAGTTAAAATCTAGCATATAGAGACGCCTCCGAACATGGCATAAAAATTTCAGGATGATCTATCAAACCAGTGAGGAGTTTAGCTGAGCCATAGAAAACAACATAAATACACACACAGCCACGGACAGAGGACTCGAAAGATGGAGTTGTAGTAATTTTGTGAGGGCTTATAAAGTAAAACTGTGACCTACATTGGATAGATCTTGGCCAAAGGAAGAGGACTGTACAAATTTCATGTATTCAAGAGCTTCACTGAGAGAGAAAAAATTTTTTTAGAAAAAATCTGACGAAAATTCTCCTGGCACCTAATAAATCAAAAATCGCTAAACGACTTACAGAACAGAATCATGCGCCACATTTTGGAAATTTTTTAAAAATTCGGTCCGGAATTTTCATTGATTGGGTGAGCGTCGGCGTCAGGGATTGCCCGGCCGGAGATCTCTTATAGAATAGTTGAATGGATGTCAAAGATCCTCAACTTTTAGAGTTCATTATTAGGATCGCCCGATGGTAATGATGGAGGCTTGTGACCTATCAAAAGGTGGAAAAAACACACCAAATATTGAAGAGTTTCGGTCGCACCAGATCCCATCTTCCACTAGCATACAAGATGCGAGTATTAAATACGATCCTAATCATTCTTATACAAATCCGGAGTGTCTTTGAACTTTTTGAAAGATTTTATGGAACGTTTCATGCGACTTCGTCTATGTAAAATTCTTAGTGGCCCGCACTTGTACAGATAGTACTCCAAAACGCGCTAGAGTCTGAGAGTAGTGAGGTGGATATGGTATCTTTGTACTATATTATCCACTATATCTCGGTAATTTGGAGTCCGCCCGTTGATTACAGCAAGTGCACACCGCCGAGAACGGCGTAAATATACCACGAGTAACACTAATTTCTCTTCTGTTGAACGCGATTCTTTGATTTCCCCGTTGATGTACATAGATGTGCAATAGGTTGATTTCTTTGTTTTTACGTGAGTAAGACAATGAGTTTATCGGGGAGTACCTCTAGAAATACGCTAAATGAGCCTAAGAACGGGGGTAATAATTTTTCATCGAAATGGAATGACAGACTGCCCAATGCGTGTCACCTCGGCCACGGCTGAGTACATCGATGCACATCTCCCGGGAAGAAAAAAAACATAAGTTTGGATCGTAAGAAACATGCCTGCAAAGTTACTGAACCTACTGTAGTATGCTAAAACCATGAGAGCTTAACAAAAGTAGTGGATATATACCAGTCCGAGCGCACCCCAGTCCGAGCGCACCGGTCCGAACGCAATGGGAAAATAACATGTGTACCAGTCCGAGCGCAGGGTCTGGTCCATAACCCAACTCTCTAACCCATAACCCAACTCTGTAACCCATCTCTCTCTAACCCATAACCCATCTAACTGACCCATAACCCAACTCTCTGACCCATCTCTCCCCAACTAACTAACCCATAACATAACTCTCTGACCCATAACACAACCAACTAACCCATCTCTCTCTCTCTCGAACCCATCACCCACTTTCTAACCCAACTTTCTAACCTATCTTCCCCATAACCCATATTTCAAGGTCTTTTGGCCGTATCTCAGCGGATAATGCCCCGAGAGGCTCCGCGATGAGTGCATTGAGTTCCTCGTGGGCCCCTCTTTCATTTCCCATTCTGTGCTCCATAACCCATATTTCAAGGTCTTTTGGCCGTATCTCAGCGGATAATGCCCCCGAGAGGCTCCGCGATGAGTGCATTGAGTTCCTCGTGGGCCCCTCTTTCATTCCCCATTCTGTGCTCCATAACCCATATTCCAAGGTCTTTTGGCCGTATCTCAGCGGATAATGCCCCGAAAGGCTCCGCGATGAGTGCATTGAGTTCCTCGTGGGCCCCTCTTTCATTCCCCATTCTGTGCTCCATAACCCATATCTCAAGGTCTTTTGGCCGTATCTCAGCGGATAATGCCCCGAGAGGCTCCGCGATGAGTGCATTGAGTTCCTCGTGGGCCCCTCTTTCATTTCCCATTCTGTGCTCCATAACCCATATCTCAAGGTCTTTTGGCCGTATCTCAGCGGATAATGCCCCGAGAGGCTCCGCGATGAGTGCATTGAGTTCCTCGTGGGCCCCTCTTTCATTTCCCATTCTGTGCTCCATAACCCATATTCCAAGGTCTTTTGGCCGTATCTCAGCGGGTAATGCCCCGAGAGGCTCCGCGACAAGTGCATTGGGTTGCTCGTGGACTCCCCTTCCATTTCCCATTCTGTGCTCCATAACCCATATCTCAAGGTCTTTTGGCCGTATCTCAGCGGATAATGCCCCGAGAGGCTCCGCGATGAGTGCATTGAGTTCCTCGTGGGCCCCTCTTTCATTTCCCATTCTGAGCTCCATAACCCATATCTCAAGGTCTTTTGGCCGTATCTCTACCCTTTGCAGGATTGCATGGTCTCCATTCTTTCTGTACACCCATCTTCACCGAGGAAATGGATGCAGATATTGAATGAGAAACCCATGATGACAGAATGATTCGTCTGCACGTTCAACCGAGCTTTATATGCCAGTCGTCCCCACCACAAGTCGAACCGCCGACGCCGCACGCATGCGCATATCTCAATTACTTCAGCTTCGGGTGATTTATCATTGCTCTTCAATGAAATACTTTCGAGTAATCCGTAAACGAGATCCAGTCTCCTTCCACAACTTCGATGCCTAGCGCTTTCATGCATGAATGATCATTCTTCCCTATTCCATACTCTTCTATCTTCTCCACACAATCTTTCAACCTGCGCAAGAATGGTGTTTCATATCGATCTACTTTCTCGAAGTATAGATCGACATCTGGGATGATGAGTTTTGAATGCTCCTTGTAGTAGTAGCCGGTGTCGAAATTATAGAAGAAATGAGTTTCAACCCATAAATTGCCATCTTTTGCAATGAACACAAATGTGGGCGATTCAACGCATTTCTCACAATACCGTCCCTCATAGAAGAAGTGAACGCTGGCTGTCACTCCACCCGGTAAGATCTTCCAATCTTGAGATTCGAGACGCCCTTTGTAAGAGTACATGGTATCTTTTCTTATTGTGCGCCCGTGTCGATCCAGAAAGTGAACGCAGATGTAGTATGAGCAACCCATGATGTCGGATTGATCCATATGTTTATTCAACCGAGCTTCATATGCCAGTCGTCCCCACCACAAGTCGAGCCGCCGAAGCCGCACGCATGCGCATATCTCGATTTCTTAAGTGTACGCTAGTGTAGACATTGTGCAACGCATTTTTTCATTATCACCCATATGATATTTATTTACAATCAGTTATACATATACAGATAGTTATCACGATTGGCTACCGTGCAGCAGTCGTACAATGTTTTTAAGAGTCTACCTCATCCTGTCCGTCGTCATCAGAACTGGGGGTTCGTACACGTTTTCGATTGTTCATGGACCATATTTTGGAGTTTGTGCACGTTGTGAGCTGCGCACATGTAATCCATGAAGTGCGGGTGTAGACCGCACCTCGTAGAATTTATTTCAGGCAGCCTCTTCAGACTAGGACAGCCAAGTTCCTCGAGATCGATGATCTCCCTGTCAGACATCTTCTTCGTCGGGAGGAAGCTATTCCGAGCCCCCTCGTACACCCCTCTTCCATTCTACACACTGTGCTCCATAACCCATATTTCAAGGTCTTTTGGCCATATCTCGGTAGATAATGCCCAGAGAGGCTCCGCGATGAGTGCATACAGTTGCTCGTGGACCCCCTTCAATTTTCCATACTTTGCTCCATAACCCATATTCCAAGGTCTTTTGGCTGTATCTTGGTAGATAATACTCAGAGAGGCCCCGCGACAAGTGCATATAACCCATATTTCAAAGTCTATAGGCCATATGCTGAGAGAGGCCCCCCCCCCCCGGGATGAGCGCATTGTGATCCTCGTGAACCCCGCTTACAATTTTTCATGCTGTGCTCCATAACCCAACTCGCTCCATAACTCATAAACCTCCAAAGAAGGGTTGCTCCATAACCCAACTTGCTCCATAACCCATGTGTCTTCAAAAGAATGTTTTACTCCATAACCCAACTTGCGCTATAACCCACGTGTCTCCAAAAAATGGGTTGCTCCATAACCCGTATTGGTATATTTTTGGCCGTATCTCAGTGAATAATGCCGTGAGAGGTCTCGCAACCAGTGCATTTGCTTCCTCGTGGGCGCCTCTTCAATTTTGAAACTGGTTCACCATCAGTCGGTAATGCAGGTTTCCTCCCTACCAACAGTCGGCAAAGTAGATTCTCTTCCTCATCATCAAGAGTTGAGCGGAGGTGATGCAGGTATCATGACAACTACTCTCTCCAGGCCTCGATCTGCGGGACTCAAGGCCCGTAACTCAACGAATAAAACTAACTCACACGATTGAGCGTCAGCTATCGAATTCACGTCTAGTAGGCAGCCGTCCAGCAGCCAGATGCCAGCAGGCAGCAGCCAGGTGCAGGTGTCAAGTGGGGCAACTCATCCCGGTGCTCGCATCCTGATGCATGCCCTCCCCTCTAGCAACCTGTTCTGATTATTCCCACGAAGTGCCGGTACTCAGCTATCCCGCACGGTATTCGATCGGTACTCGGCTATACCGCGCCGTATTCCGTCGGTATTTGGCTATACCGCGCGGTATTCGATCGGTATTCCGTCGGTATTCGGCTACACCGCGCGGTATTCCGTCGGTATTCGGCTATACCGCGCGGTAATCCGTCGGTATTCGGCTATACCGCGCGGTATTCGATCGGTATTCGGCTATACCGCGGGGTATTCCGTCGGTATTTGGCTATACCGCGCGGTATTCCGTCGGTATTCGGCTATACCGCGCGGTATTCGATCGGTATTCGGCTATACCGCGCGGTAATCCATCGGTATTCGGCTATACCGCGCGGTATTCGATCGGTATTCGGCTATACCGCGGGGTATTCCGTCGGTATTTGGCTATACCGCGCGGTATTCCGTCGGTATTCGGCTATACCGCGCGGTATTCGATCGGTATTCGGCTATACCGCGCGGTATTTCGTCGGTATTCGGCTATACCGCGCGGTATTCCGTCGGTATTCGGCTATACCGCGCGGTATTCGATCGGTATTCGGCTATACCGCGCGGTATTCCGTCGGTATTTGGCTATACCGCGCGGTATTCCGTCGGTATTCGGCTATACCGCGCGGTATTCGATCGGTATTCGGCTATACCGCGCGGTAATCCGTCGGTATTCGGCTATACCGCGCGGTATTCGATCGGCATTCGGCTATACCGCGTGGTATTCGATTAGTACTCGATCGGTATCCTGGTTTGAGTCATCACGAATGGTCGGGAACTCTGATATAAAAGGGATGATTCCTACGGAGGTACTCCAGTCAATCAGAGCACGTCAAACCGCGGACATGGAGGACTATATCAATCAAAGAGATGAACTCGTCGAGCTCATGAAAGCCAAACGAGCTCTCAAACGAAAATATGTGGCGATGCAGCGCCAACAAGCTGAGTTTGAGAAAAACATGAGTGATACATTCAAGCCCATTACTGATCCACTCGAGAAAATCATAGCCCATCAAGAAAATCACCGAGATCTCCAGAAAGAATTCGGACAACTGGACGATTCGGTCAAGGCCTCGTTTATAGGCGACGAGACTCTAATGAATCGGAGCGTTCCAGAAGATATCGAGAGTCAAAATTCATCGGTTGCTTCATTCGAGACGGCTGAAGATGAACTTAGCGAGCCCGAAGACTACTTATCTACCCTGCGTAGGGATGATCGTAATCTTGATAGGATATATGGAGTCAGACGGAATGGGAATTCCTTGGGAATCGGTAAATCTCGAGTACAGCTAACCAATGACTATATCACAGTAGATAACCAGCGGTTCCCAACCACAACTGGTTTGCTTGAATTGATCTTCAAAAGATCCCCAGATCAAAATGTGATATCTGAGGAAGATATGAGAAACTATCGCAAAATCTTGGATGTCTCGCATGTTCACCGTAAAAGATTCGTGCACGATGGAGAACTGCGCAAGAGCAAGAGCCGAAAATTCCAGAACATAATCGCGCCACTATTTGACGTGGATAAACGAGGCGGATCACTGGCGAGTGGGTTGATCACTATATATTGGGATGATCCGAATAAGATAGTCGACAGACTTCAGGGTCTAATTGATGAAAAGTCAGCTGGTAATCGAAATAACGATGATGAGATAAGAGCTATCTTAGAATCTTTGTATATGGCGGGCTACATAAGTACAACTTACTCTTGAATTAGTATTCTTGAGCAAGATTTAGTATAAATACAGATAAGAATGACCAGAGGAACATTACTCATTGAGCAGTTAAGCTGACGACATGGGTGAGAACTTTGAGGAAGCTCTCGAGAGAGCTGCTATGGCGGTGAAGAAGAAACTGCAGCTTCTACGCGAGGAGCCCTCATATCGAGGGGGCCTGAGCAAATCGAATCAGGTCCGAGTACCGGGTGGAAATGAGGAGCCTCCACAGGCAGAAGAGATCGATGAATCGATGAAATTCATCAAGAATCGTCTTGGCAAGGATCAACTTGTAGTGAATGGGAGTCATTTTAACCGAGAGAAAGTCCATCGAGACGGTTCAGTTCGATGGAAATGCCATGCATACTATAAGACCAAATGTCGAAGTATACCAGTGACTCGGGGAACGAATCTGGTCAGCGTTGGCGATCACAACCATGCCGGGGAGTTCATTTCACGAACACAACCGTCTACGTATGAGAATGCAGAGAATAGTGGAGCTCTTGGCAATGTTGCGCCTCCAGAGAGTCGTGATCAGAACCAGTCGATAATTGTTGAGAATTCCAAGAGTTCGGTGGAATCGTCTCCTCACGAGTCATCGAATAGAGAGGGAGCTGTCGACAGTGTTACTCCTACAGAGGGTCGCAATGAGAGTCATTCAATGTTCGATAGAAGTTCTGACAATCCGGGTCTCACCAGTTCACAGGGTAATGCGGAATCATACCCTAGCTTTGATATTTCGGACCCTAGCAGTATGCACGAAGACCTAGAGAGTATATCATGTTCACAGAATGATTCCGGAAGTACCCGAGTATCCTACCCTTTCAGTTCGAGGGACGATTCACAGTCTGACTCAGATAATCCATGCATTGATAACTGGGAGTCCAAACAAAATGAGTCCAGTGAGCAATGGCTAACTCGCGATCATTGGCAACCCCATTGTTACTCCAGAGGGTCTGCGACAGGTGACGCCACAGACGAAATATACGATAGGGGAACTTCTCCATACATGGATTTCCGAGCCCCAAAGGCCGGAGCAAGGGTCCCTTGCCTAGTCAAAGGTTATTCGGGAAAGAGTCAGCAAACTTCGAGGTCCAGGAACAGAGATTCATTGCTCACATTCGCACGTCAATCATTCAGACGATTAGGACTTCCGTCATACGAGACTCTCCCACGGACCATACAATATGTGCAGGGTATCAGGAGGCGTCATTATAATGGGAGATACTACTGGTCCAAACTGGAGCCAGAAATAGGGAGCTGAGCGACTAGCGTCTCTTGGTTGATGAGGTATACTTAGTCCAAGGACTCTAACTCTCGACCCGAGTTGCGGGGATGATTTGAGGGAGAGAATAGCGATAGAGTACCGCGCGGTATAGCCGCATAACGATCGGATACCACGCGGTATAGCCGAATGCCGATCGAATACCGCAACGTATAGCCGAATACCGATCGAATACCGCGCGGTATAGCCGAATACCGACGGAATACCGCGCGGTATAGCCGAATACCGATCGAATACCGCGCGGTATAGCCGAATACCGACGGAATACCGCACGGTATAGCCGAATACCGATCGAATACCGCGCGGTATAGCCGAATACCGACGGAATACCGCGCGGTATAGCCAAATACCGACGGAATACCCCGCGGTATAGCCGAATACCGATCGAATACCGCGCGGTATAGCCGAATACCGACGGATTACCGCGCGGTATAGCCGAATACCGACGGAATACCGCGCGGTATAGCCAAATACCGACGGAATACCCCGCGGTACAGCCGAATACCGATCGAATACCGCGCGGTATAGCCGAATACCGACGAATTACCGCGCGGTATAGCCGAATACCGACGGAATACCGCGCGGTATAGCCGAATACCGACGGAATACCGCGCGGTATAGCCGAATACCGATCGATTACCGCGCGGTATAGCCGAATACCGATCGAATACCGCGCGGTATAGCCAAATACCGACGGAATACGGCGCGGTATAGCCGAGTACCGATCGAATACCGTGCGGGATAGCTGAGTACCGGCACTTCGTGGGAATAATCAGAACAGGCCGCTAGAGGGGAGGGCATGCATCAGGATGCGAGCACCGGGATGAGTTGCACCACTTGACACCTGCACCTGGCTGCTGGCTGCTGGCATCTGGCTGCTGGACGGCTGCCTACTAGACGTGAATTCGATAGCTGACGCTCAATCGTGTGAGTTAGTTTTATTCGTTGAGTTACGGGCCTTGAGTCCCGCAGATCGAGGCCTGGAGAGAGTAGTTGTCATGATACCTGCATCACCTCCGCTCAACTCTTGATGATGAGGAAGAGAATCTACTTTGCCGACTGTTGGTAGGGAGGAAACCTGCATTACCGACTGATGGCGAACCAGTTTCATAATTGAAGAGGCGCCCACGAGGAAGCGAATGCACTGGTTGCGAGACCTCTCACTGCATTATTCACTGAGATACGGCCAAAAATATACCAATACGGGTTATGGAGCAACCCATTTTTTGGAGACACGTGGGTTATAGCGCAAGTTGGGTTATGGAGTAAAACATTCTTTTGAAGACACATGGGTTATGGAGCAAGTTGGGTTATGGAGCAACCCTTCTTTGGAGGTTTATGAGTTATGGAGCGAGTTGGGTTATGGAGCACAGCATGAAAAATTGTAAGCGGGGTTCACGAGGATCACAATGCGCTCATCCCGGGGGGGGGCCTCTCTCAGCATATGGCCTATAGACTTTGAAATATGGGTTATATGCACTTGTCGCGGGGCCTCTCTGAGTATTATCTACCAAGATACAGCCAAAAGACCTTGGAATATGGGTTATGGAGCAAAGTATGGAAAATTGAAGGGGGTCCACGAGCAACTGTATGCACTCATCGCGGAGCCTCTCTGGGCATTATCTACCGAGATATGGCCAAAAGACCTTGAAATATGGGTTATGGAGCACAGTGTGTAGAATGGAAGAGGGGTGTACGAGGGGGCTCGGAATAGCTTCCTCCCGACGAAGAAGATGTCTGACAGGGAGATCATCGATCTCGAGGAACTTGGCTGTCCTAGTCTGAAGAGGCTGCCTGAAATAAATTCTACGAGGTGCGATCTACACCCGCACTTCATGCAGGATGCGAGCACCGGGATGAGTTGCCCCACTTGACACCTGCACCTGGCTGCTGGCTGCTGGCATCTGGCTGCTGGACGGCTGCCTACTAGACGTGAATTCGATAGCTGACGCTCAATCGTGTGAGTTAGTTTTATTCGTTGAGTTACGGGCCTTGAGTCCCGCAGATCGAGGCCTGGAGAGAGTAGTTGTCATGATACCTGCATCACCTCCGCTCAACTCTTGATGATGAGGAAGAGAATCTACTTTGCCGACTGTTGGTAGGGAGGAAACCTGCATTACCGACTGATGGTGAACCAGTTTCAAAATTGAAGAGGCGCCCACGAGGAAGCAAATGCACTGGTTGCGAGACCTCTCACGGCATTATTCACTGAGATACGGCCAAAAATATACCAATACGGGTTATGGAGCAACCCATTTTTCGGAGACACGTGGGTTATAGCGCAAGTTGGGTTATGGAGTAAAACATTCTTTTGAAGACACATGGGTTATGGAGCAAGTTGGGTTATGGAGCAACCCTTCTTTGGAGGTTTATGAGTTATAGAGCGAGTTGGGTTATGGAGCACAGCATGAAAAATTGTAAGCGGGGTTCACGAGGATCACAATGCGCTCATCCCGGGGGGGGGCCTCTCTCAGCATATGGCCTATAGACTTTGAAATATGGGTTATATGCACTTGTCGCGGGGCCTCTCTGAGTATTATCTACCAAGATACAGCCAAAAGACCTTGGAATATGGGTTATGGAGCAAAGTATGGAAACTTGAAGGGGATCCACGAGCAACTGTATGCACTCATCGCGGAGCCTCTCTGGGCATTATCCTCCGAGATATGGCCAAAAGACCTTGAAATATGGGTTATGGAGCACAGTGTGTAGAATGGAAGAGGGGTGTACGAGGGGGCTCGGAATAGCTTCCTCCCGACGAAGAAGATGTCTGACAGGGAGATCATCGATCTCGAGGAACTTGGCTGTCCTAGTCTGAAGAGGCTGCCTGAAATAAATTCTACGAGGTGCGATCTACACCCGCACTTCATGGATTACATGTGCGCAGCTCACAACGTGCACAAACTCCAAAATATGGTCCATGAACAATCGAAAACGTGTACGAACCCCCAGTTCTGATGACGACGGACAGGATGAGGTAGACTCTTAAAAACATTGTACGACTGCTGCACGGTAGCCAATCGTGATAACTATCTGTACTACATCTGCGTTCACTTTCTGGATCGAGACGGGCGCACAATAAGAAAAGATACCATGTACTCTTACAAAGGGCGTCTCGAATCTCAAGATTGGAAGATCTTACCGGGTGAAGTGACAGTCAGCGTTCACTTCTTCTATGAGGGGCGGTATTGTGAGAAATGCGTTGAATCGCCCACATTTGTGTTCAGTGCAAAAGATGGCAATTTATGGGTTGAAACTCATTTCTTCTATAATTTCGACACCGGCTACTACTACAAGGAGCATTCAAAACTCATCATCCCAGATGTCGATCTATACTTCGAGAAAGTAGATCGATATGAAACACCATTCTTGCGCAGGTTGAAAGATTGTGTGGAGAAGATAGAAGAGTATGGAATAGGGAAGAATGATCATTCATGCATGAAAGCGCTAGGCATCGAAGTTGTGGAAGGAGACTGGATCTCGTTTACGGATTACTCGAAAGTATTTCATTGAAGAGCAATGATAAATCACTCGAAGCTGAAGTAATTGAGATATGCGCATGCGTGCGGCGTCGGCGGTTCGACTTGTGGTGGGGACGACTGGCATATAAAGCTCGGTTGAACGTGCAGACGAATCATTCTGTCATCATGGGTTTCTCATTCAATATCTGCATCCATTTCCTCGGTGAAGATGGGTGTACAGAAAGAATGGAGACCATGCAATCCTGCAAAGGGTAGAGATACGGCCAAAAGACCTTGAGATATGGGTTATGGAGCACAGAATGGGAAATGAAAGAGGGGCCCACGAGGAACTCAATGCACTCATCGCGGAGCCTCTCGGGGCATTATCCGCTGAGATACGGCCAAAAGACCTTGAGATATGGGTTATGGAGCACAGAATGGGAAATGGAAGGGGGGTCCACGAGCAACCCAATGCACTTGTCGCGGAGCCTCTCGGGGCATTATCCGCTGAGATACGGCCAAAAGACCTTGAAATATGGGTTATGGAGCACAGAATGGGAAATGAAAGAGGGGCCCACGAGGAACTCAATGCACTCATCGCGGAGCCTCGCGGGGCATTATCCGCTGAGATACGGCCAAAAGACCTTGGAATATGGGTTATGGAGCACAGAATGGGGAATGAAAGAGGGGCCCACGAGGAACTCAATGCACTCATCGCGGAGCCTCTCGGGGCATTATCCGCTGAGATACGGCCAAAAGACCTTGAGATATGGGTTATGGAGCACAGAATGGGAAATGAAAGAGGGGCCCACGAGGAACTTAATGCACTCATCGCGGAGCCTCTCGGGGCATTATCCGCTGAGATACGGCCAAAAGACCTTGAGATATGGGTTATGGAGCACAGAATGGGGAATGAAAGAGGGGCCCACGAGGAACTCAATGCACTCATCGCGGAGCCTCTCGGGGGCATTATCCGCTGAGATACGGCCAAAAGACCTTGGAATATGGGTTATGGAGCACAGAATGGGGAATGAAAGAGGGGCCCACGAGGAATTCAATGCACTCATCGCGGAGCCTCTCGGGGGCATTATCCGCTGAGATACGGCCAAAAGACCTTGAAATATGGGTTATGGAGCACAGAATGGGAAATGAAAGAGGGGCCCACGAGGAACTCAATGCACTCATCGCGGAGCCTTTCGGGGCATTATCCGCTGAGATACGGCCAAAAGACCTTGAGATATGGGTTATGGAGCACAGAATGGGAAATGAAAGAGGGGCCCACGAGGAACTCAATGCACTCATCGCGGAGCCTCTCGGGGCATTATCCGCTGAGATACGGCCAAAAGACCTTGAGATATGGGTTATGGAGCACAGAATGGGAGATGAAAGAGGGGCCCACGAGGAACTCAATGCACTCATCGCGGAGCCTCTCGGGGCATTATCCGCTGAGATACGGCCAAAAGACCTTGAAATATGGGTTATGGGGAAGATAGGTTAGAAAGTTGGGTTAGAAAGTGGGTGATGGGTTCGAGAGAGAGAGATGGGTTAGTTGGTTGTGTTATGGGTCAGAGAGTTATGTTATGGGTTAGTTAGTTGGGGAGAGATGGGTCAGAGAGTTGGGTTATGGGTCAGTTAGATGGGTTATGGGTTAGAGAGAGATGGGTTACAGAGTTGGGTTATGGGTTAGAGAGTTGGGTTATGGACCAGACCCTGCGCTCGGACTGGTACACATGTTATTTTCCCATTGCGTTCGGACCGGTGCGCTCGGACTGGGGCGCGCTCGGACTGGTATATATCCACTACTAACAAATTTTGAGAGTTGGTCCGAGTGACACGGCATTCTGTCGATTTTCGGGTATTTTCTCGCACTTGATCGGGTCTAGTGTCTATCCACATCCACCAATCCACTTCAAATTTGGTGTCCACTTTCAGGACATCCAAACAAAGAAAATTTGATTGGTTAGGCCTGATCACACGCCACACAGCCCAAATGCTGGTGGAGTGACAGCAACAGTCAAAAGTTTCTGGGATTTCCCCAGATACGTCATATTTAAACAATTTCAAGTCCAGTCATTCTTCATGCGCTGAAAGAATGAATTCCCGGATAGGTTACAATATCGCAAATGCAGTGTCCATGCTGCGCTGGGGCTTACAACAATCGGAATGATCTCCAATAAAATTCGAAATCCCTTCGATGGATCAGTATTTTATACTTAGGTTCGACGAATTGATGTAAAAGGTCGAGTTTCAATGAGATCAGCGTCTGGATTTGTTGAATGTAAAATGGATTTCATGATTGATCTCAAGATTATATAAGGAAGACATTCCTAGTATATAGGTTAGAATGAAATCATATCAGTGTGGGTAGGTATCTTCAATCGATCATGGAGGAGCAGGATATCGTGTTAGGAAAAACACGATATCCTGGTCCTGCATGATCGATTGAAGATACCTACCCATATTATACAAGAAGAGGACAATTTAAGTGTTTTACCTACGAAATTATATCAGATGCTTGATCAGATGTGATCCAATTTGTCAAGATACAAAAGTCGCTTTGAATAAAATTGGTTGGAGTTTGAAGATTCACTACTCGATAGTGGCTAACAAAAGTACAATACCGGTCAAGAATTTAAGCTCACCCACAATTTTTTTTTTCAATTTTGTGAGTTGCGCTACTGAGCTTTTCTTAACCCTACAGGGCTTTACCTGGGTTCTGGGCTCATTTTGAAGGGATTTTTACGCATTTTAAGATTGCATTACTCGTTTTTATCGACACAAATTGGGATCTTGCCAATCATAGCTCGAGAAAGTGTCAATTTCAACGATTTTTGAGAGAATCTTTAGGCTCATGCAAGTTTGAGGCACATCAATGTTTTGGTATGGGACTCATATGGACCAAAAGTACAAGTATAGAGCTTTAAAATCTGTTTTTGAACGTTCCTCTACGTTCCTCCTAGTCCCCGAGCTATGACATTTTCTGCGAGGAGAAATTTCTTCCAGGAACCTAGTTCCCTTATTTAGAATGACGAAAGAACTTACTCTCTAGGGCATATTTCACAGGTTTCTCGTTTTCTCGAACTTAATATGGAGGGCACATAGTGGGAAAAAAGATTAAATCCCCATAAAATGCATTTCTTTCTCTGTCTTTCTCTAATTTGGGTGCTATAGTTTTTGCGAAAAATCTTTCCTCACAGAAAATGTCATAGCTCGGACTAGGAATAATGTAGAGGGACGTTTCAACACGAATTTTGAAGCTTTAGACTTGGACCTCTAATCGTCATGAGTCCCTTCCTGAAAAATTCATGTGCCTCAAACTCGCAAGAGTCAAAAAATTCTTGCAAAAATCCTCGAAATTGACACTTTCTCAAGATTGGCAAGATCCGAATACATGCGGATGAAAACGAATGAAATCTTGAAGTACCGTAAACCGGAGTAAATATGGACCATTTTTGACCTTCCACTGTGATTCTTTTGGTCTTATTCATCCGAAGCATAATGTATGGGTAGTGGAAATTTGAGTCTTGAGCTCAGCTACAAGATCCCGATGTCAGATTTTAATTTCGACCCCGTGGTTATTCAAAAATTGTAAAACACAGAGTGGACACATACACCCCGTCGATGAGGGTGAATGTGTCCACCTTTGTCTCGCCTGCGTCTAAAGCGCACAGCTCATACACTGAGGTATCTCTTATATGCTTTTCCGTGCCTTATCCCCTTGTTAAACCGAATGACTCGTTAGAAATGACTTAGGTGTATAAAAGGCTGACCATTAATTGCGCACGCGGTCGAATCTTGTGGTACCAAAATATTGTCAACTGCGCACACGCTCAGTCCAAAACATTGTCGATTGCGCACATCGGTCAATTCGCAGAAAACCCTCACCTGATCCTCGATTCTGGAAAAAGGTGCAGAGTACCAGTCGCGGGTATGAACTACAAGAAGTACACGAGTAAATGAATGTTTGAATGTATGGGTGTATATATGTCAATTATTGATGAGTAGGCGATATATCGTACATGAAGACATTATTCACATCTTTTGAAATTATGAGTATACTGTCTCGAATATTCCCTATCAGTCTCATATCAGTCTTCAATCGAGCATGTAAACAATAATATTGAAGAGTACTATGTGTTGCATAATATCAGCCGATTCACTTTTGTTAAAAATGTATCCACTCATAACAGATTCTAAATGTGAATCATTCTAGATTATTGACATGCAAGTATCTGCATGTATTTTATCCATTTCATTGATCGGTTCCACTTATCAAATGATTCTATCAATATCTACCATCATTTTACGCCATCTCCTTTCTTATGATTTTAATACAATTAAAGTTTTCAAATGTACATTCTCGTCTTCATTTTCTTCAGGAGTATATACAGTTTCTCCAATGTAAGTTCTAAGTTGCGCGCCAAAAGTCAGCAGAGTAAAAACGTTCAGGTCAGTACTTCAGAGAATTGGTCCTGTGCGCAATCGACAATATTTTGGTTCCAGGGGAGTGCGCAATCGACACAGCATTCTTGACCGCGTGCGCAATTGATGCCTCGCGAAATGATCCAGTTGAAATAGCTCATACAAATTGACCCATTAGGAAAACTTTACAATCATTCCAACAATCAACGTTTCATGTAGATTTCCTTTCTATTTTTCGAGACGTGAAATATTATTTTCAATCGGATTTTTTAAATAACTCAATTTTGACGAGTCACCTCAAGTGAATCATTTCAAATTGGATCATTTCTCAAATGAGTCCTTCTTAGTGTCTCAAATTCCCGAGTCATTCCTGATAAGTCACTCGTTTTACACAGGATCATCAGTGACTTTTATGCAGTACATATGCCTCGCGACTGCACTTTCAACCAACGTTTGAGAGATCTATCTGTCAATATTGATCCAGGATTGCGTGAATGAATTTGACAATATTTTGAGAACAGACCCTGACAAAATTACTCGATAGACCAAATCTACCCGACCTGCAGCAGGTGGACACATTCACCCTGGTCCAGCCGGAAGTCGATAGTGTCTCTCGAAGAACACAAATGAGCCTCTTAATTCTATCTTCATGTTATTTTTACGCCATGTTCATATCATTGACATTTTTCTTACAGTCATTCGGTTACATCTATTCAGCGTCCGTGATCAATTTTTGCGTGGCCTATCCGCAAAAATTTATGCATCTATGTCATCATTGAGCTGACAATAGAATATCAATATTAATATCAATACTGCTTTCTCAAAGAAAAAGGGTTGTATTTTTATAAAGAGTTACAGTAACTTTAGTCGTTCCAATGTTCAAATGAGATGAATGGCTAATATGAGTAGAATATCACTATCTGGTTGAAAATGATCGCGTAAATACAATTCCGGTGTTAGTTGGCCTATAAATATCACCATCTATCAGACTAGCAAACACCCTACAGTATCTGGTTCAACGACATGGTGTCTTCGAGTGGAAGATTGAGGTGCTAATGAAATGTATTCAATCAAATCAATACGGGACTCCTGATTTTTCAGATCTTCGTCTCTTACGGACCCTGTGCCCTTTATGAAGACAGAAAGTCGAGGCAAGACAAACTGCGCAATAGTTACACTTTTGATTGTGAATGCAAGGCTTGCAAAGAAGATTTGTCGATTCGCGACACGAAGGTTAGTTGAATTTTATATATTTTTTTGATTATTATCTCTTAACGATTAGTAAATGCAGATAACTGTAATGATCAGCGAATAATTCTTGAACTCACATAGTAAGATATTGGGATGATTAAACGATTTATTGCCGTTACATTATATTTCATCGGCTATGATGAGAGTAAATAAGGAGAAAAACGAGTGGCGGAATATGCATTGACCAATTGTTGTCAAGATTCATCACGAAAGCGACAAATGCAAATTTAGTGTTCAAAGACACGTCACATTCATTTCGAGTTATCTTCGAAGAAAACTGCGCTTTGATCATTGATTGTATGAATGAACTCACGCGATAGTCTAGCCATATATCTGTCTTGTAGCTTCGTGGGGTTTGTTCCTGATCACGATGCGTCAGCTTTTCTCTTTTTGTCAATTTGTATAATAATATTATTTCTCCTGTCATTTCAGGTACTTAGTGAATCAATGAAACGAAAAATAGCGCTCCAGTTGAAGAAGACTTTTGGAAAGCATGCTAACATGATCGATAACCCAATCAAATATTGGATCTATAGCGAAGATCTTTTCGGAGCTGCAGCAAAGATGTGTGAATTCTTGCGCGATTGTTTCGATGAGTGGAATACTTATTCACTCTCGCGTAGATTTAGGTATTACTTGCTCCAGTGTTTTATACATTTGTACAGTAAGGATATTGATGAATTGCCAACCACTTGTTAATCAGGAAGTTGTTGCGATTAACGTTAATTTCTTCAATCATTCTATCTCACCTTGCATTTTTTTAGTTTGATATAGTATTACTCATCATAATATTACATGTCAACAACGCACAATTATACCCTTACGTTTCTTATTGTAGCATTAAAAATTTTCTTGGGAGCAATCATGCATGAAATTTAGTTTTCGCTGATCAAAAAAGACTCATATATCATTTATAAAGAAAAAGTTGGACTCAATTTGTGAACATGGGTGTTTGTTTATGAGATCCAAGGACGATAATTCAGCATCCTATTGAGTAATTTCAGACTACAGATAAACACGAGAACAGATTGAATTGAAAGACTTGTGACTCAGCGATTTCCATAATCATAACTATATCCTCTGTTGCGCTTGAAATTATACAATGGTAATGCGCACTCTACACAAAAATTCCATCCGATACTCGACAGTTCCAGTAGGCACTCTGTTTTGGTAGGAAAGAATATCGTTCCCGTTCCCGAAATAACACACTCGGCCAAGACAGAAATTCACTCAACAAGTCAAGATTCCTAGAAGCTTAATGTTGCAACAAAAATTGACCCTGCAAACTTTGACTATCCAAACCTCCAATAATTTGTGAAAAAATTCAATAATTTAATCTCTATAGTAATCTGAGTTTTCTCTCAGCAGAGCTCTTTTCCCGAAACTTTGTAAATTATAATCGTCCTACTCTCAACAATAATTACCTTACAAAATCATCACAGAGCTTGATCTATAAACTTCAAAGTCAAATCATGGCTCGGATATGCTGCTGAATCACAAGCGCTTATAGATCGTTCCCGCTTGCTCCAAGAACCGCCCGAAGATCAAGCTTCTTCGCGTAGGATTGGTCGGTGAGCTTGCACGCGTCTCAGCTCCGCCTCAACATATTTTGACGCTCAGTTCATCGTGTCTAAATGAAGCAAAAGAGGCAGTCCATGCTTTAGCATTGAAGATGCTGAGAGGCACAAATCGGGGGATAAGAGTTCACTAATGAGAGGCTACCAACCGATTCAGTTTTCAAGCCACTCACGAGGCGAAGAGAGAGAGAGACAGATCGCAAGCTCTTCTCAGTTTGTTTTAGTTGCGCGACGGGACTTAATTCTGAATTTCAACTCTCCTAACCATATCAAGATTTAAGTGAACAGGAGCGAGTGGGGTAGTAGTTTTATAGCACATAAGCAATTTGCATGACTCCAAAAATGTCCGAATCGATGCCATCGTCGATCGAGGGTGAAACAAACAATCAATCGACGTCGGAAATGACGAGTCAGACGTGCACCAGGTTGTCCTCTTTCAGTATAGAAAGATTACTAGCGCCTGCAGTGCCCGGTTCAATGGCGTGCCTCAACAGAAATCGGATGCTGCTGGATCGGTTCGAGGGTGTGACTGGCGAGGAAAAAACTTGCGATGATGAAACTGAGAGACATTCTACCTGTATGAACGGTGAGTGATTAGTTCTCCTACATATCTGTCTCTTTGTTTCATTTAAGAGTGAGGTTTTTCCGAATATGCTTACCCGATTTTGAGTTCAATTCAGAACAAGGTATGAACTTATCTGAAACAAAATCTTATTCATCCACGACATAGGAAAGAAAAACCCTCTAATACATCGACTTTCTTCCACAGTTTCAAGACAAGTAGAATGAATTTCAAAATCAATATTCAAGAAAATATTGTATGAATTGAAATTTGTGGTAATGAATTTTGATTACAGTTTGTCCAGAATTTTCAGAATAATATATATTCTTACTCGCCGGATAAAATCAACGCAATACGTCTCGCAAAGTATCATCCTTATGTTGCTTCAAATGATCTCGAACGCATTTGATGAGATTTACTTTAAAGAACTTCTCTTTTATGCGATGACAATTTTTCTAAAATCATCTCGATTACAACGCTCAGGGCGATTTTATAGATTAGAAAAATCCGCCCGGAACGGCAACGGAGCTGTCTGATTAGCTGGACGTGTGATTTTTACTGGCCCGTCCGATATTTTTCCGTCCGTGTAATTTCAGCCTGATCAGTCCATGTTTTAGAAGGTGTTTTTCGCAAACTCAACAATATTCTGAGATTTTCGTCTGCATTGGTGTTATGCCCCTAAATATTATGAGAGAGTTTGAATTATTCGTGAACATGAGTGCATTGGCTCTTTCAAAAAATGTGCAAGACATCGATTGAACCTCCATGAGTGTTTTGAGTGAACATTAGCCAAAAAGTTGATGGAAGCTTTCCAAACGAATCTCTTTGACCAATACAGTATCAAATTCGAATATGAACCCTCATTTCTCGGATATCACAATTCATCGGAATGAGTATAATCTCTACTTTGTGAAGTAGATTCGTCATCCTCAAAATGCTTGAAGCTATTTTTCAAAGGAAAGTAGGTTAAGGTGGGCCTATAATCTTGCAGCTTCTCTGGCTAGAATGCGCCTAGTTGACAGTGCAAGATGCAGATGCGGCGATAGCGATGAACATCTAGAGCATGTAGTTTGGCAATGTACATTGTACGATAATCATAGAATTACCTTGTTAAAAAGCTTACAGCGCATGATGTTACATCCTCCGATGAAAATGTCAATTATCCTTGCAAGACCTAATATTCCTGCATGTGAATTAGTATTACAGTTTCTACGTCCTGTAATTTGAATATCTGAAATACCGCTTAGCAGTTTTGTGCCATAAGTACTAATGAAAGCTATGAAAATTATTAGTATACTAATGTAAAGCGAATAAATCTCTGTAGAGATTTCGAAAGCTTCAATAAGAAAAAAAAAAAAAAAAAAGGGTGGGCCTAATAATTTGAATTTGCCAAATCGTTACGCTTGGGCTCCCAGCTTTTATCATTTTGAGTGTAGACATGAAAATTTTCTTGCTGGACGCTGAGCAATGAGATTTTGTGGTGGAGCAACCGCCTTGAAGATTTCTTTAAAATGACGAAAAAAGTGCGGTCTTGGCTTTGTTTTTGAAACTAATCGAGTCAGGCGCAGAACGTCCCCATCATCTATAAATTGTTGTGCTCACTATCATTTTTTTGTGTATTTTCATCTGTAGAAACCAAAAACGAGGTTCGCTAAAGCCTCAGAAGTCGGGAATTTTCGTGAATCGCAAGATATCGACTGTAGTGAAAAATCACACTTTTCCGTAAACCGCTGAAATCCGTTTAAATTGGTAACTAGGCGAGGACAGCGTTCTAATAGGCTCGAACTCTTACCGAGATATATTTTTTAAATGAATTTTGACTCCCTGGACACGACTTCGTTGGTTTGAAAGAGGTAAGATGCGTCGATTCCAAGTTGCGAGCAGATGATGGGGAATGCGTCAAAATTCGTGTAGGAGTCTCATCCATGTAAGATGGGACGCAAACCATTCGCGATTACCTGCTTAATCCTTGAATTTGGAGCACCGGAGCCCCTCAGGAGGTCGAAATACGTTGAAAATCTCAGCTCGGTAAGAATTTAGTCCTATAAGGATGATAATCTCACCTATTCATCAATTCGAACGTAATTTAGGAAAACTGTCGTTTCTTCACTACGGTCGATATCTTGCGATTTACCAGGACCTCTCACTTCTGAGGCTTCAACGAACCTTGTTTTCGGTTTCTACGATTAAAAATACATGATAAATGATTACTCACTTAATCAGTTTCAAAAACAAAGCCAAAACCACCTTTTCTTCATCATTTTGGAGAAATGCTCCACCACAAGATCTCATATCTCACTGACCAGCAAGAAAATGTTCATATCTACAAACAAAATGGCAAAAACTGTAACCCCCAAGCGTAACAATTTGGTAAAATTTTCATGTTTCGGTCACCCTTGTGTAGGTTTCTCCACACATGCGAATATCATTCGTATTGCTCTGTCATGTACGATGATTATTCCATTTTATTTGAAAGTATCAAGTCTCCACCTACTAAAATTCTAGATCTGTAATAATTCAATTGGTATGCTGGGGATAAATACTTGATGTCTGCAAAAATCGATCAAGTATTACCAAAAACAAGATTTATTTATCAAAGCCTCGAAATTTTCTTTATAGAAGATGCAAGTTCTAGAACTTCATCGCAATACACGTCTTGTGTTAGAGACTTGCAAAGAGAACTCTTGCAGTGACATGCTGCGATATTATTTTATCCTTGCGCAATCATTCTTCCCGTACAAATCAGTCACGAAGGATTGTAGATTGTTTTATACATTCATTGCATTCCTTGACAATATAATCAGCTGACGCGCAACAAACAATTTTTGTGAGCTTGATAATTTGAGACTTAGATAATATAATTCAATTTATATTTACTGTGAATTGAGTGTGCAGTCTTCATATCATTATATTTGTTTCATTCAGACATAACTAAAACATTTGCGTCATGGAAATTTTCTTTGATGGTTGCAGCACACAAACAAGATGCGTTACTCAACGTTCATCCCGACTCATCTATGACTGTTCCCGCTGAGATTGATTTTCACGATTCAGACATAACTTGTTCCACATCACCCGAACTGGAGATGAATTTTGGTAAGTCATTTATATGATATCTTTTCAGACTCAGGTGGGTGAGCTTTCATTTCGTGATGTATTAAATTTCAATCTCCTCTCTTGATCGCGACTACTTTGCGAGTGACAGACTTGGGGAATAATTATGAATAGAGCAACCGTTCTTCTCAGGAGCAACAAAAGACTTCATCATCGCTATCTAGATTGGATCATAAGATGGAAGAATGAGGCCAAAATTTTTCATTTGATGAAACTTATCCATTCCTCGATGTGCTATGCTTTCAGTATTATACTCTGTGAACATATCATATCTCCTAAGTAATTCTCGCCCAGATACCATTTCGAGTTGTTAGAAATGTAAAAGCTCATGGCCACTTTGATTGTTCATGGTCAAAAAAATTCTCCTCTACTATTGCTCATCTAAGTATAGCTTAATTTGAGATCTGAAAATTCACTATACCGAGTCGTTCTTTTTACTCAAAAACTTACACAGGATTCATTATGTGTATGCGCCAAGAACTAATCGCGGTGCATGAAGAAATAAAGCTCAACTCGTTGCAGTGCTTGCAAACGCGTATACGGATGCGTGAATTTGATCCATGACTTCCTGCGAATGGTTCCACGCCTACTTAATGTTCTTCGCTAGAAAGTATACCCCGTCCACTATTTATCTGTCTCTGAATTTTGCTTGCAAGCTCTCGTGGAGCATTTAGCCGAGACAACAAGTCCACATCAAAATCGCATTTGTACAGCAGCGACGACGGTCGCATGAAAATCCATGCTGCTGTAGTAAACGTATAAAATCAGCCGTGAAATTGTTTTGCAAGCAACAATTTGTTATGTCTCGCAGTTTACTTGGTATCTGGCGCTTGACCGACGCCACCGACGCTTGCTGCAATACACACTTTTACAGGTATTTGTGTGTAGTTTGACTCCATATTAAAATTAAAACTTGAATTTATTCGTGCATAATTTGTGTCATGAATTTGATTGGATGAGATGATCAAATGTGGACTAGAATTCCATTGTGTAAAAAAGGAGTCGATAGATAGACCTTTCAAAGATGATTTAATTTTGATTCAGCTTCTTAAATTTTCTGGGTTAAGACAAATTCATGTTGATTTCATACGATTTTTGTTTTACTGACCAAATACGTAAGGATGGATTCCATTTAAAAACGACACATGAAAAATAGTGATGTCTCGGATCGGTTTCTCGTAGTTTTGATTCGATTCTGTAGTCCAAAATATAAAGTTTCCACTCACTGGGAGGTGCCAAAAAAATTTCGGAGTCACCTGCGGAGCTATTTCTGTTCCGCTTTTCGATTCCACTAAAGCATCAAAATCATGATCTGTTTTTCGTAATTGAATATATCTCGAGTTTGGCTGAAGATAATGCTGTGTGGTTTGCACCATTCGAAAGATCTTTAAAAAACCTATCTAAAGTGATCTGGGGAATTTTTGTTCAGCTATTTCAGGTTCTAATCAGGCAAAATCCGGAAAAATCAAGCTAACCTGATTATCTCAAAAAGCAATTTTTTTTAATTTCTCTAAAATATGATTTCTCATGCAAAATTGTACGATCTTTGCGATGGAACTGGTCAGAAGTTGTTTTTTTACGATTTCATGCGTTTTCTGGTCAATTTTCCCATTTTTCATCCTCCGACCAATCAGAAAACAGAGATTTCTGTGCATGCGCGTAGTTTACCGAATTCCAAAGTAGTTTCAATCGAGAGCTGAGGAAATTTCCTTCAAAATGACCCCTTGCAAAAGTCAATTAAATGTCCCCAGTCAGTATCTACGGCACCTTCATTGGAAGAGAAGGATGACCACAGCGAGATGACTTTATCTATCGTGAATATAACCAGAGCCTTGAGACCTTCTCTTGCATCCATGCTGTCAGTGGTGTTGATAATCTTGATGTCTAAAGAATCGTGTAGCTTCAGTTCCAGTCGATCAAATGGAGTTCTGCAACAGGTCATTATGAAGGAAATTTCCTCAGCTTTCGATTGGATTCACTTTGAAATCCGGTAAATTACGCGCATGCGCAGAAATATCTGTTTTCTGATTGGTCGGAGAATGAAAAATTCAAAAATTGACCCAAAAACGCATAAAACCGTAAAAAAACAACTTCGGACCAAGTCCATCGCAAAGATCGTGCAATATTGCATGAGAAATCATATTTTTAAAAAATTAAAAAAAAATTGCTTTTTGGAATAATTAGGTTAGCCTGATTTTTCCGGATTTTGCCTGATCAGGGCCTGAAAAGGCTGAACAAAAATTCCCTAGATTACTCTTGATAGGTTTATTAAAGATCTTTCGAATGGCGCAAACCGCGTTGCATTATCTTGAGCCAAACTCGAGATATATTCAATTTAGTAAAAAAAGATCAATGATTTTGATGCTCTAATGGAATCGAAAAGCGAAACAGAAATAGCTCCGCAGGTGATTCCGAAATTTTTGTGGGACCTCCCAGTGGGTGAAAACTTCATATTTTGGACTGCAGAATTGAATCAAAACCACGAAAAACCGATCCGAGACATCACTATTTTTCATGTGTCGTTTTTAAATGGAATCCATCTAAGGTAAGTGTACCCAATTTGCCCCCATTAAGCCATTTTTTTAATAACTCTGGCACATCTCAATATTTTCCAACGTAGTTCAACTCATTTTGAAGCTTGTCTCAAGACCTTCAAAATGAGTTCAAGTACATCCAATTTGGACTGACTGGAGCCAAACTGTTTTGAGTCTCTCAAAAATGATTTTTAAGAGTTTACAAAACGGCTTTCTTGATTCTCTTTGAGGAAAAATTCTTGGTCGCACGGCCATGTGATTTGCCATGCGACCAAAAAGTGGTATAGCCAGGAGAGCAATACCAATTTTGTCACTATGACAAGCCATCGAAATGATTCGGCATCTAATATTTCTGCCAGGATAAATAACAATAGCCTATATATTTCAAATACTTTGATACTCGATGGAATCACAGTTGCATTACGATTATTTTACCAGGGAAGCCATCTAATTTTTGCACGTAATCATAGCGGCGAAGGATTATCATAATCCAAAGATTATTTGAGGTTATTTAACAGTCATAACAAATCATAATGCCGTGTTGACAATCCAGTATTAGTCTGACAGTAATACCACGATACAATACAGCCATCTGCTTGAACTGCAATTCTCTGTTCTCAGTGCTTCAATCATCTCCGTGTTTTGTACATAAAATCATTCCAAATCAAAGTTTTCGAACTCTGAAGAGCGGATTTTGAAGGGCTTGAGACGAGAAATCGAATGCGCTAAGGTACGTTGAGATTGGTCGAATGAAAATAAATTGGTACCGGTTTTAGTGCACGCGATTTCCTCGGTGATCTCTTAGCCGTGCAAACACGAAAAATGGAAAAACCACTTTAAATATTTTGGAGAACGCAGAAATGATCTGGGGTCGATGAGAACTACGCACTTCCTCATATTCAAACATAACAAAGGTTAAAAAAATATCCGGGAAGGTCCACGAGTGCCCACTTCTGAAATCGGCTTATGGGGGCTAGTTGGGTACACTTACCTTATACATCATGAGTCAGTATTAGAAACAAATTGGGTACGGGTGATTGATTATGACGTGATTTGAAAATAGACTTTCTCCTTTATTGAACCATGTAATAATAACACTTCAAAAAATTACAAAATTGCCTACCATTCTGATTAATTGGCCCCGCGCAACGATATGATGATGAAGAATTTCTCTTCATTTTTAAATATTTCTTCCTATAATGTCATGTGCAATGACTAGTGAAATTTTACTACCACTAATTATAATGTAAACGGAAAAAATCGGTTGCAGAAGTGGAGTTGAAATTCGAAATAAATGAAAGACCTTCAAAAATATCTATGAAAAATTCTACATTTTTTTTCGATATAAACAAACCTTTGCTTGCCTCTTGTCATCCCTTAGATATTCTTTCTCGATCGATACCGATTCATTAGTCGCCTCAGTCACGCTTGTATAGAATATAAATATCACAAGTATTTCAATAATATTAATTTAGTGGAGAACTCACGAATATTATCATTTTATATAAAATGCACGAAGACTTCAAAAAATGAGAACAAAAACATAAATAACAGAGTTTTGAGAACATCAAGCTCACATTGAGTGAAACGACAGATGAACTATAAATATGGTTTTTCAATGAAACATAAGGTTTATTCGATTATGCTGATAGAATGATAATTTATCGCGAAACTTATGGAGAAACTGTTGTAGAACAATTTAGCAAGAATTATGTAATTTATGCAGTACATGAACCATACAAATCTAATGATGAATTCGATTACACATTAATACAAAAGAGAAGTCACCTGCATCTATGTCTCATCTCCAAACTATTTGAACTTTTCGTCAGTACCTTTTTGAAATATTGTCGGGAAGGAGAATAACACTTCATCTGAAGAATGCATCAGTTAGTTCTGAAATCTCAAGATCTATATTGTAAACGAATTTGTACGCATCACTTGCTACTAAATTGAACGAATCGTCTAGAGGTAACACGAATAACAAAGCTATTGTGAGTCTAGAGGAGAAAATAGCAGAAACATGAGTGTATAGTACATTGCATCCGCGAAATTTCTGCGTGTCGACTAATTTTCTACGTCACTTGATATAGCACAAGCTTCGCACTCATTTGGTGTGCAATAAATTGACGATAGTTGGACGCTAAAAGGTTGAAAATTTGAGACGCGCACGGGAACTGCTCAAAAGCCAGTGTATTACTGTAAAGACCTGCAAGACGTCGCATGCATTCGACTACAAAGCCGTCAACGAAACGCGTAAATCTTGCCCGTGTTACAAGCTTTGCACCTAAATGTGTAGTCAGTGAATATTTGCTTAATTAGTTTCCAATTTATCGTTACAGTTGCAAAAGTGAAGAAGAACAATGACATGGCTGATGAACCAAACTAATTCACAGACAGCAGACAACTAAGGCATATCGAATGATTTTATTAATAATCAATCACAGTTGGTGTATGGTTTATTTTTAAATATCCGATGAAGCTCTATTGTGTTGTGGCAAAGCATTTGTGGGATATCAGGTTTGAATTTGATGGAATAATGAAATCACACGTTCGTGTCTTAAATTTCATTCCTGGGCCTATTACAATATTTGTCTTTTAATTTGTCTCAATTGTACTAGGATCCTTGCCGCAGTATTGACTGGGTTTCATGACCGTGTTTGCAATGAAATGTCCTCCATGCATCACGTGTATTTAAATTTTTTTTACATTCACAGATGATTTTTGCTCGATTTGAAAATGTTCTTGGGGGTGGCTAATTACCATTGGCGAGGTTGAGACGAAGGGTAATGGGACAAAAAATGAGGTCTATATTCAACTCGGTAGCCTTAGTAGACATCTGAGAATTTTTTCTGTTTATTTGAGTAGATACTGGTCGAATTACCTTGGGTTTAAAATGTTCTAATGTGAATGCCCAAAAATGGCCATTTCTTGGCCGTATTTCTGACATCATAAATCAAGAATTGAGAATCAGGTTTCAATGGTAATTAGAGGCTTAAAGCAGAACTTACATTCATGCTCCTGATGATCATTGTGATACACTCGGTGATACAGTTGATCCCGAAGTTGATCCATTGTTGGATTCTTACTGTACTCAGCAAAAAATGTAATGTTATTGCAGATTCAGGATAACTCAAGAGTAGGAAGAAAATTTACCGCCCCTAAAAGATTAATTCCACCAAAATCATCCCGGTAAGCCTTAGGTTTCGCTAGACCTGTAAAACTTGACAACTTTTCGACTTTCCAACTCGTGAACTCATTTCTACCCCGGTTCTGTTGACCCGAGTGTTGACCCATCAATTATTCAAGGGTTTAGAAAAACGTGGTTGATAAATCAACTTTTCCACTCATTGACGCACCTTATAAGATGCTTGTGGAATTCGTGTTATTGAAAATTATTCAATAGCGTGGCAAATGAGACATTGAAATTTTTCCAATGATCCATGAAAATTTTTCTGACTAATTATATGTTAGGAGAGTAAAAACATTAATAAATAATAACATGCGTCCATCGAGATTGCTAATCAGTCTGCATCACAATACTCATGTGATTCGAAGAATATCTACGAAGGATTATATTGAAAATTATTTTACAAGGATTGTAACACGAATCTCACTCGCAACCATTAGTCTTGCATGTCACTGTACGAACACAGCAGAACCATGTTACAAGCACAGAGTAAAATACTGCATTGGAGCTTGAACGAAAGAGTGATATTCCCAAATGGCGAATGAAAATTAGGCTCGGCTAAGTGCAACTTCGATATCTCGTTCCCAGCTTTGGCTACCTCCGAATCCATTCATCACAGACTAATTATGAGACAAGTTCGCTGTAGCTTTAGGCAATTAGGTAAACTAGGAGGCGGCCCGCTGCGAGTTCTATTCTTGATCAAGCTCAGAGCAAGACTTTTTTGCTGCGACTGAAGAGACCATTCATTCTCTCCCATCCCTTTCTCTTCCTTACTTTCTACGTTCTTAGAGATCGTTCGTCAATGCCTTTGCGTATATATACGAGATCTTGCGCCCGGCCCATGTATTAGAAGTACGAGAGCTTGCGCGTATAAGTACATTGATTTTGTGACGACAAATGTGCCTCAGCGCCTCATCAGTACTCAGAGTTCATCTTCAGTATCTCTGAAATTTCGATTTTTTTTAACGATAAATGAGGGCTAACACATGAAAAAAGTGAATTATTGATAACCGAGTTTGAAGAAATGTCACTTTTTGCATTATGGTAACTCGTAGATGCAACCAGGAAGTTTTCTGTGCGAGTCCTGGGAGGTTGATTTCCGTGCCCCAAGCTGAAGACAAGGTTCAAAATCATCATTTGAGGGCAATAACTTACCAGCCCGGATATTGTTATCCCCGCACTGAGAACTTTGACTTATTTGGGGAACTCGGAGAGACATTCCCTCGAGTACCCAAAATGGGCTTGCAAGCGAAGTGAATACAATATATTATTTCGTTCCATAAGAACCCTAAAATCGCGTTTAAACCTGGTACTTTTAGATTAGAGTGGTGGAATCGATATTTTTGATACACAGCGTAAAAGTGTACTTTGCGCACAGTTGATCAAGAAGTATTGTTCTATTACACGGGTAAAAAACCTGCTTCGTGCATCCTCGTGATAGTTCCAACCCTCGACTGCGACTCGGGCTGGAAACGCGGTACTCGGACGCAAAGAAAAAAATTTTATACCTCCGTCACCGTGTGGGAGAAGATCGAAAATCATTTTAAGAATAACTTTTCACAAACATATGATGTGGAGTACCAATCACTTCAGAATCTGGCTAGTGTAGAGCGCTATAGACGGTTTGGACTAAGGTAAATGTGCCTAATTTTCTCCCACTCCTTTTGTTTTGCTCATAGTTTTGGCTCACTTCAATATTTTTCAATGTACTTTAACTCATTTTCAAGCTTGTTTGAAGACCTTCAAAATGAAATAAAGTACGTTCAATTTCAACAAATTGGAGCCGAGATATCTTAATTGTTGCAAAAGAAGATTTTTTGCGAGTTTTTTGACAGTGTGTTCCTAATTTGCGACCACGTGGAAAAGAGGCCTATTTCCATGAGATTATACGAGTTTTTCGTATAATCGGAATATTTTGGCTCCCAGACCTCCAAATGAGACGCACTTTCGAATTTTTTGATTGAGATGGATGTATTTGAATGGAGTGAAGAACGAGTTTGGAAAGAGATTATGGGGGCAAATTAGGAACACTGCACTTTTTCTGGTAATATGGGCGGAGAATCGGCTGAAAATCGAATTTCGCAATTCTGCAAAAAGCATTCCAACGTTGGGATGAAGACAAAGAAAATGAGTTCAAGTACGGTGGAATTGGGGGTGAAAAATAAGAAATTCAAAAAATCTTCAAGCAAAAATTTTCGCATCGATATACAATACTTTCTCTACGAGAATGCAAAATGAGGACATAATCCATACTCCTCTTGATCCCTCACTATTATCATACTCATTTTTAAACAATTCAAATGTGGCTATTTGAATTTTTAAAGTGTTTTGTGTAGTATGAATAGTATTTTGTAATTTATTTAGACGAAAATCGATAGTAAACAATTCTTCTGAAGAATTTGCTGATGGTTTATTCATTCAGAGTACATGTATGCTGCAACTCTGAAGGCGTGATAATAGATTTTAGTCGCCGGACACATATAAAGTGAAGCAAAACACGAGGTCTTGGAGCAATAAGTGCGCAATGAGCGATCGGCCGATCGTGGTAAACGAGCATACTGAAGCTACCGTTTTAGCATGCTAAGATCGGCATGCAGAGGGAGAAAATTTGCAGCAATCCGCGTCACCATCTGACAATTAGTAGCCCGTAAACGCTGTCTCGCGCTTCGCTCCGCCCTATACAACGGTTAAAGTGCTTTTCGGTTTATTTATTGCTGCAGCCGCGTGCCATCGAGAACGATGACTCGCTTGGCTACGATTGCTCGAATTCACATTTCTGCAAAGAAATGAAAAGCTCAATTTCGGTTTGCTAATTGCAAATTAGAGTAATCTACAATTTTTCAATTCGTCCGCTGGAAATACTAAAATTTGACCTTTTTGGCCGTTTACGAGAGAAAGTTCTGGAGCAAGGACGTTTCCCTTGGGCCGAATAAATACTTTACCTCAAATTGACAAAATATTCTTATAAGTAAGACCACAACTGATGTGGTTAGTTGTGTGGTAAGAATGTGTCATAAATTATCACGTGCAAGCTATATATAATAAGAAAATGCACTCTCATCATTTGACTGATTTGCAGCTGATACAAGTACCTCTGTTTATTGAAAAGGTCTTATACGGTCACAATAAGTGTGCTTATGGTCGTTGTCAGTTTTCACGTATTTTGTGAGGAAAAGTATGCGCCTCTTCTTTCCACAGTCCATACAAAATCATTCCATCGTTTTTATGAGATGAATCCCAGAATTTTCGATTGGTCTTCAACTGTTCATGAAAATTAGAAAATATTCCAAGGAATTTAATACAAGACCAGCAAATTAACTCTTTGATCGGCTGACCAAGTTTTACTCAAATTTCAGTAATCTCCTTTCGATCAGGGTCGTATTTGTTTTTGACTGCGCCAGGAAAAACTCAGAAAAACTTCTCATTCAAATATTTCTAATGATTCATTCTACATGACAGTGCAGAAAAAATTCGCTCAAGATCCAAGGGTGTGAACTCCGTAAAATCAAGTGGTAGTACTCAACGCTTAACGAGACGCTCAGTCTCCCGCTCACATGAATACCACTGTATGTCGCAATAATCGCAAATCCTCGCCGTTTAAAATTCGGCCAACGTCAGAAAGCAGAAACGGGGCAGCTCCAATTTCCTCGGCTCATAATTTTACGAAGCCCAACAGGATGTAGCTTTCGCTGCTGTTGAGGCTCGACACAAATACTGTGTACAAATGCCTAAAACGATCAGCTTGAGTCGATGGAGCAATCGCGTACTACTTCCGTAATCACCTCGTCTTCGTTATACGCGTGTCTCTTGAGCTTTTTCTGTTACCACAACTTATGCTTACTCGAGAGATAGATATATATACATATTAGAGATGACGAATGGTTGAATAATTAGGGGACGATGTATCGGTGTCCGAGCGCGCGAGAGAATTTTTGGAAGCTGCGCACGATTGGAGCTTGACACGCCCCTTTAAGCACGGATATAAATATAAACAAGAGCTTGCAAGAAGCTTGCACCATGAGAGAACTCGGTTAGAAAGAGAGATTGATGCTGCCTAATATATTTTAGTGGTTCTGGCTTGGTTTTAGATGTACGACTAGCGTGGGACGAACATTCAGGTATGACAAGCATGCTTGAATTTTAATTGCACTGTGATTTTATTTCAACTTCTGTGATGAAGACGATGATGTATTGGTTTTGGGACAATGTTACGTGTAAACGAGTGAGCTTGATCATTTCTGCTGAAAGTTGGTTTCGTTTCGTTGGAAAAGGTACCTTTCAGTGATTCAAACTATCGGTTTTTCCTGCCAAATTTCTTTATTCAGCACCCTATAAGTGCAACGTTTCGATTACTTGCTTTGCAACACTTTTCAAGCTTAAAAGTTGAAAGCATGGATGTTTTTTGAAGTTTTAAGCTTGAAAAGTGTTGCAAAACAAGTAATCGAAACGTTGCACTTATAGGGTGTTGAATAAAGAAATTTGGCAGGAAAAACCGATAGATTGAATCACTCAATTGAACCAAGATCTTGCGATAGAGCTCCCATTTGAGATAGGGTACTTTTCAGCATTTTGATATGCCATTGCGAAAGCTTTTATCATGGTATCCTGAGGTCTTGAAACTCTCCTAGATTTTGGCTGACGAGGCCACATTGTTTGGATCACCAAACTTGCACAAATTTTTTTTACAGTCTTGGTTTTATCTAACATATGAAAAATCTAGAACAACTCTGTATGGATGGGCCTCTCGTCCAGGTAGACAGGCAAAAACGATTCCATTGAGCGATGTATTCAAAAACTATTATTATGAACGTAAATATTCAAAATTGTATGAGAAAATCTTTTTCCAAGTATACATCTGAATAATTCTGGGCCAAATTGGACAAAATCGTCATCAGGGGAGGTCCGGAAGAAATCGACAGAAATTTCCTCTATTAGTACTATGTTAAAATAGTACAAAAACATTACCCCAGAATTCATGACCTCCTTGTGGACCTTAATGCCCGTCAAAAGGCCATTTAAAGTCCTTTATAAGCCACTTTGGAAAAATCATTAGCTCAGACGGAATTTAAGTCTTTCGGACGGATCTGGACGCATTTTTCTCGTTGATGCGACTACTTTGCAGGAATCAATTGCTCAAAACGGATGATAAACTCTAGCTACTTCTGAAAGCTTTTTAGTGAGAGCAAATTTGAGCGATTTTCGCGTCATATTCTGGAGGATCTAAATCTAACTCGAAAGGTGACAATCGGCTTTTACGAGTCGTCATTTTGAAAGCCCTGAAAAAGCCCACAATTGACCCATTGGTGACAGTTGATCAGTGTAATTTCCACAGGAGCTATCAGGCAATAGACTCACAGCTATTATGAATATGAATTGATATGGATTCATTTTCGAAAAAGTCCAAAATATAGGATAGAATTCCTCGAATCATCTAAATCTCTCTCCACCTATCTTGTACAAAGACGTTTGTTGAGACATTTACTTTCAGTGTGAAGAATTTGTCAGAAGTTTTTTTTTCAATTTTTTCGAGCATGACCAAATGCCGAATTTCGTCATTTCAGCAAAAATGGCGTCATTGCCCACGGTTACATGTGCTGCTATCTGAAGTAATGTACACCAATTTGCTAGGAAATACTCTTCAAAGTACCTCCGAATATGTGCAAAAGTTTTTGAGGATGAGCCTCGAGCCAGGCGCGAGTGGTAGATTCCATTTCCCGAGTCAAATATCGGCATTATTTTGGCTATTTGGACATAGCCAGCCATGAGTATGTTTCAGATTTTACTCGTTCCAGCTCACAAGTGAGATAATGTTCTGAATTAAAGACTCGAATACAATTACTTCTTTGACTTGAATTGACCATCAGAAGACAATTCTGAGGTCAGTTCAGCTCTAGAGCGTCGTCTTCTGCTTCAACGGTGTCCGAACCCTTCAACAGAGGCTATTAACTAAATTGAGCTAAAACTTTTGAGCCCGAGAAACAACTTTGAGGGTGAAATCGACCACGACATCGTGTTGGGATAGTCATTCCAAGTCGGAAAATTATAATTGTATCCCCATCTGAGCTTCCTAGCTGATTTGTGAGCTATGGTAAGTAAACTCATGCTCATGTCCGGCTGTGCTCAGATAGCCAAAATAATGCCAAATTTTGACTCGGTAAATGGAATGTACAGCTAGCTCCTGACTCGGGTCACATCCCCGGAAAATTTTTGCACATATTTGGGCGTAATTTGAGGAGTCTTTCCACTCAGGATGGTGCACATTACTTCAGATGGAAGCATAAATGGACCGCGGCCAATGATGCTGTTTTTGCTAAAATGACAAGATTCGGAATTATTCCTAAGAAATAGTCCCCACCAAACTTTTTTCACCGAAATTAGATGTCTTAAAAAATATTTTCGCTATAAGTTTGGTGCAAAAAATTTAAGTAGATTCGAAGAATTCAGCCCTTAATTTTTGAGTTCTACGAAAATTGCTAAGGTTTTACCTACTGTGAAAAGAAGAATTTGTTGTACTATTGCAATATAGTCCTGATAATCAGGGAAATTTTTTTCAATTTTCCTTATAGATCCTTCTGGTGAAGATTTTGCCCAGCTTACACTTGTATTTATAGTCGTCCGTAAACCACGGGTTAGGGACGACTATGAATACCAGAGGTACTCTAGAATTACCCATCTATAGATATGATATTTTGAACACAGCCTCACATGAGCAATGCTTCAGTTTTTATTTGTATCTCTAAGCCGAAGGCCAATTTGATGGAGTTGTGCTGAATGTTCTATTTCTCAAATAGGTACTACAGAGCTGACAACGTTCTGGGCAAGATTGCACCTCGCCAATTACAGTGAGCTTTCTTTATGAGATCCAAGGTACTGCGAGATCTTCAAACTTGAATCGGCACCAGAGATTCTGAAACTAAGTTTTCTAATTGGATGATTTCATACAACTTTTTGTGACGTAGTATTAATGGAAATACTGTGCATGATTAGATAAAATCATTTGAATTTCAGGATTTAGTACGAGCCAACGGAATTATTACTATTCACAAAATTATTGGCTAGGGATCGGACTGAAGCTACGAGCATCGGGAATCTAACTACTGGGCTCAATCATTGAATGAAATTGAATGCACTTTGAGATGGATAAATTCAGAAATTAAGATGCAAATTCGCAAAATACGAGGTAGATTTTGAAGTGTAGTTGCAACAGCATAAAACCTCAAGGCCTCTCGTATTCAGGGGGAAAGTATACGTTTTTCTCTGGCTCGATAGGATTCATGAATGAAGTTCTGACTTGAAATGATATACTTGATGTAGAGATAAATTTTGAGACGTGAGGAATGACAGTTCCATGTCACGTCAAGTCATCATGAAAAATTGTATCGTACTTTATCAGAATGAAAACTTTCAGAAGTTCAACGCTTGATCAAAGTATTCTTGAGAATCTAAACATATATGTTCAAGAAAGAACGCACTTATAAAAAATAAATATTATTTAAGGAAACATTACGCACAAGTAAGCAATACTGAACGCTAATAACTGAATGCCATACAAGGCTTCCCAGAAATCCCCACTCACACTATTTTTGAGCGACTGGGAATGTGAAAGATACTTGAACATTGTGGATCACAAAACTGGTAACAACGGGAAGTCATTGATGAGACAAAGTATTCGCTGTATCTGCAAAAGTATTGTTATTGGTCGGGTTGTAACAGAAATTGCACTAATTGTGAATTATATATAGTTCAACAGAAGCATATGCCTACTTTATCGGTATCAGCATACGACCCCATTTCCCAATTTGCTAAATTATGTATTTCGAGGCATCCTAATTCTCTAATAATAATGTGCAAGCAATGAGCCGTGACGAAAAGAATAACGGCGGTGGAGCAATGGAAATTCAACGTGAGTTTATGTTTTTCTGTGAGTGTTTTACAAGTATAATTCTGGTTATGTATTTTCCTATTGAGTTGAGCTGCCCTGAATGAATCGACGAGTTTTCCCCTTGCGACCGATTGATTTGCTTGATTTTGAACAAAAAATCTCGACATTATTATTGACCATATGAGTGAGTAGTATATTTACACACGAAACTGCTTCCCACGGGCAACTGCTATAGTGAGGATTGCTTCTTTTCTGAAATGACAGATGAACCTCATCCATTTTTGAGAGAGAATCAAATGACCGAATCAAAGGCTTGGAGAATTAATTAAATGGGGATTCAAGGTGAAAACTAAGCGATTTTTCGAATTTTTTAGAGGCATGCTCAAGCAGTCACGGTGCCAGTTCAACGTCAATGTTAGAATTGCCGGAGCGAAGTTCCAGTGCATCAAGCGATGATGAGCGGAAGAAAAGACCTAGAACAGCTTTTACAGCTGCGCAAATCAAATCATTGGAGGCAGAATTTGAGAAAAACAAGTACCTCAGTGTGGCAAAAAGGTTACAGCTCAGCAAAGCCTTGAAGCTAACTGAAACTCAGGTGAGCATGAATATCCCAAATTTTGTAGACTACTATTCACTTACTGGTTGAGCTAGTTTTTGCTGCAGTAAGGAAACCAAGAAAAAAACTGACAATTCTGCGTGTACAAATTTTATGTGTTTTGGTAAAACCATTATCTTTCAAAAATTTTTTACGAGTATAGTTCCAATTACCCATTACAAAAAATTTTAGTCAATAAGTTTGTTTGTCAACAATTTTTATCTTAATTTTGGTAATTTATAGTCGAGAGTAATAGAAAGCATATCATATTCTACGGGCAGGTACGTGAGAAAAGTTCTAGTTCAGTTGGAATTGGGTGTTAGATAATAGTCAATCTCAAATAGAATTCACATGAAAAGGTACACACAATCAATACTTCTGATAGACCCATTGAAACTATCAAAGGGTATCAAACGTTTGTCTACTTTTGATTTTGGAAACATTACAGTAAAATTTTACGATAAGTCTCTGCGGTTCCACGGGCAATATCCGTCTTCCGTTCTCTAGGAAGTGGTGCAGGTGATGACCCAAAAAAAATTTTAAAGCACTACCCATCATCATCTCATTCGCATCATCATCTCAGCCGTCAAGGGTCGTCGTCGTTGCACATAGGCGTTGACTTATGATGGCGTTACGGGCGAAGTTACGGGTGTATATGCGAGGGCGTATGTGGCACATATGGTTTTGTTGGCGCCACGGAACATCGGCGCCAGAAGAAGGCACGAGCCGAGCCCAAAAGTCGCGACTCTTCGTATATAAGACCAATTAGCACCTCGTGCAACTGTAACCCCTGTATAAGGGTATACACGAGAGGCGCCCGCTATCCTATTCCCATGGGACTTGCAAGTTCTCGTCGATACCAAGTTCTGCGTATTAATATGATCATTTTGTCAACGGAGACGCTCGAGAGGAACACCAAACTGTTCATCTCATTTTTGTTACTTTTGTTTTGGATTTTAAATTGTGATTCCGGCTTCGTATTTCCGAAGAATCTGCGCTTGAATGGAGAATATTGAAGATAGAGAGTCCGACCGTGCGAACCTCCGAGTGATTTTGACAAATCGGATTTTCTTATTAGACACTTTTAGAAATATTCTTCTGTAAGTTTTCATTTGAAAGAAAGGAACATTTATATGCACTCAAAAGACCAAGCAGAATGAGATTGTAAAATAAATAACATACCGTTAAGTAAAAATGGTCCATTTTTTGCCCAGCTCGAAAAATTTTTCTTTGCACAAAATAGGTCATGCAGAATTCCGCTAATAAATTCACACACGTAAAAATAAATTACCTCTGAATTGTTTTACGCACAAAAATCGATATCATTCAGCTTTACACTTCGAACCCTCTCCAGCCTCCGGAAAATTTTCAGACCGGAAAAAATTGATAACTAGTTACAAAATTACAAAAAATGATAAGATTGCCAAATGTAAAATGTTGAGTTCTTCGCATCTTTCTCTCAGCATGTCAACCGTTCTACTTCCGCATCTATCATTTTGTTCGGTTTTCTTTTAATTCGATTTAGACTCACTTATGTCATGAGAAATATTACCGAAGGAATTTTCTAAAAATGATGAAGATTGGATCTAACTCCAAAGGAGAAAAACTTTTTTTGCCAACGTACCATTTTATTCCGATATCCTTTAGAATTTGATAATCTTAGTCGATATGGATCCTCAAAAATTCGTGCATACAGCGTCCACGACACGTAAGAAACACTTCAAGTCAGACCGAGCGCGTAACGAGACAGTCAGCGCTCGAAAATACCGCGAAAATTCATTCGAGCTTGCGGTCCTTGCTAACATAGAGCCGTCTCAATCATGAAAACACGCGTAAATAAGCGTGCTTTTGCTCATTCTCACTCTTCCCAAATCTGAAATTCTGCTCAAGAGCATGGCAGCAATATCCCAATTTAAAAAAAAAACAAAGAGCTCAGTAGCAGCCCGTATAGCATTGCCCGAGGCCCGTCGCAAGCTCATCGTGCAGCAAAGGCGTGGGCTAATTGTCGGGAACTTGCGCTCACGCCGTCGGAACGTCGCGACAGATCACAGAGAGGCTGTACCATATAGAATAAGGGAATGAGATATAATATAGTGTATGTGAAAGAGAGGGACACGCGCTTGCTACACACGGACGTAAATGTCACGATATATTTCCGAGCTCTTAACGAGGCGCGCGCGCGTTCGCGTCTTCAAGACTGCAAGCTCACGTAAAGAGGCGCTGGAGCGAGCAGGCGTCGATTTTTTAATTAGGATATATTGCCAGCCATTCATCTGCGACTCTTTCCCTCTTTAAGTTTTGCCCCTTTGAGTTTTTTAGGCTAAAAAATCGTGTATGACGCGCGCGTCCGCTTGCAAGAGTTAAAATTTGAGTAAAGCATAATGTTTGCTGACATTGCTCAATTTTGAGGTGTATACGGTGTACTTGTGAGCTTGCTTGCAGTGAATATTTATGGGTTTTTGGTGACGACTCTATTGCTGCAAAGATAGTAATTATAACTAGGACTGAGTTTGAAAGGAACGAGACGGGAATAATACCATCACTAATCTTTGCGATGCTTTTCTCAAAGTTCATTTCTATGTGTGTTCGTGCATTGAAAAAATTGATTCATAAACAAAATTTTCACTGGTGGTTCACGAGCTAGTGTCTTGTATTCCGAAAGTTTAGTCAATAGTACGTTGAAATTGTTGAGTATGAATACTTTTTGAAGCTCCCTCGGCTGGGATCCAAGTCTCAGACGAATTCATGATCTGATCCATTTACTCGTTCCGAGTAACTTTTCACCTCAACTTGATATACAAGACTTCATGAGATTTTTGCCTAATAGCATGAACTGGGATTCAAAATACCATACAAATCGTATAATCCATACCTATTCTACTGCCATATGATATTTTAAGCCCACTCTCGACAATTATTTTAGAATTTCGATGCGAGATACCTTAAAACCAATCGTGTAGAACACTTTTTGTTAACTGTTTTGAAAGATTTCTTAAAATCCCAAGATATGTGATTTCCTCATAGCGCGTGTCTTTTGAACCTCAACAGCTCAGGGACGATTGAACTTCCATAATTTTCATGAGTTCATGTATAACTCATTCACTGCAAATTCATCCCTAGCATCTCAAATGCCATTTCACTCATGAGAAAAACGAGTGAAAAATGGCAGAAGTAAGATTTTGTTAAATTTTGGTCTTCTAATTTTTGAGCCCTCATAAGGTGTCCATCGTATTCCTTTCATTGGTCAAGATTTTTGGCAATATTTCAGATTCTCTCGATGCATCACAGGAGAATGGTCACAAATTATTGGAAATGTATTGTGTCTAATAAACTAGACACTGCAGCGAATGAGTTAAGTTTACACCGCCGGATAGTCATTGAAAACTGTCTAAAGACATTTTTTGAGAGTTATAAATTGGTATTGATCAGAATTGTATAAGTGTTATTTGAAAAGAATTCTATCAAGAAAGCTCGGGACGAAGCTACATAGATGTCGCTCAGAAATATGCATATGTGCAGAGTGAATGTTCATTTAGGAATTTTTAATGAAGATTTATGATATTGAATATCCATATTAAATTGAAAGGTATCAGAAACAGCAATGATTACAGGAATTCGAAAGTATGCTCGCCCACAAATATATCAATTTCTCAGCCATGTTGGAGAATATATTTCTGATTAAAAACGAATTGAAACAACTTTGAAAAAAATAGTTGGATTGAAAAAAGTAGTTGGGAGTCTCTAGAAGACATTTGCAATGCCATGTATCTTTAACTGATTCGATCATTACTTTTTCTAGCAATTCGAATCTGATTGAATGTGGCTTGTGTTTCGAATAAATTAAAAGGAAATGCCAATACCTATTCACGCGTTTTTAAGCTGAACAGCTGATTACAGTTGATGCTCATAATAAGAGTGTTTAGTTCAGAACAGACTCGAACGATGAACCAGAATCTCAGGACAGAAATTCATTCGCATTTGTTTACGCGTGATTTGTAAAACTAATTGAATATTTGGCCTGGATCGATTATTATTTTTGACTCTCCATGCATGCATTCACTAGATGAGTGATGGAATCGAGTTTTGAAAAATTTTGTGAACTGAACGATGTGGAAATTTTTTTTCGATAATATAAATGTGATAAAAATTAGTATGAAAAATTAAATGTACAAGGTATCGTCGGTGAATGAATTAATTCATGTACAGAAATCCGCATATCCAATTAATTTTGGTAATTAAAACAAGAAATTGTAAAACGATTTGTCATTCATAAGTAGTTCAGTCATGTAATGAAAAAAAGAACAAAAATGTCTCTCAATGATTGACAAAAAAATTGCCCCGGGTGAGGATCGAACTCACGACCTTAAGATTATGAGACTTACGCGCTGCCTACTGCGCTACCGAGGCGGTGGCGAGCATGCACTCTACCGTGTACTAGAGTCTTTGTACCAGCTAACTAGCGCGACAGAGATAATATTGATGTCGATATTTATAGAACTTGAGACGAGTAATTGCGGACAATTAAAATGAAAGTGCCCAAGATTGAATTGGACATGTCATAACAATTTTGTATTCGTTTCAGATAAAAATTTGGTTTCAAAACAGGAGAACTAAATGGAAGAGGAAATATACCAATGATGTGGAACTTCTTGCTCAGCAATATTATTCTAGTCTTGGAATCCACGCTCCACGGCCTATTTTCATAGGAGATAGACTATGGTAATTTTTTTTTATTTATTTCATATTGCATTAAAAATTACATGAGGCAAATATTTCCGCAGAGATATCTTTCTTCTAACAAATAAATTTTTTTCAGGTTTTTCAACTACTCTGGGCAGCCTCAGTCAGTGCCTTCATTGATGCCAACACATTTGACTCCCGTGCCTATCCCACCAGCTTTGCCGATCATTCAACCTTTACCGAGCAATTTATCTACTGAAGAACATAATCACTTTTATCAAAATAATCCAATAAGTCATACAGCTTATAATTTGTCTCAGAGATTAGACTTTAGGAATCAAAATGGTTGATGAAAAATGTCAAGATTGAGCTTCTTTTTGTATATGGAAAGGGATGTAAAATTAGTGATTGTACGTGGCTATTAGGTTTCACATTTACGTAGTTGTAAGTTGTAGAATGTTTAGAAGACTTATACTACTGTGATATTTTTTTATAAGATTAAAATCAAAGAGAAGTTTGTCAATCACGATTTTTGATCAAGGAGTGTTAATACAGACTAAAATAAATACAATATGTTAAAAAACAAAATCTCATTTAATTCTTCTTGTAGAAAAATAGTACAAACATCACTAGGCAGATGGTGATAACACTTTAGCTCCTAATATTTTGTCATCGTGCTCTGCTTGATTCCTCATCAACCTTGCATATTTTTCGTCATCCAGGAAATCCTCCTCATCAAGCATTTCTAGCATTCTTTGCTTATATCTGGCAAATAAAAAATCATGATGTAGAATTTTTCAATTCTTAGGATCTGATGGATGAGGATGAATTTTAGGATAGCTTACATTTCACTGTCAGGGTTGTTATCTTGATTCCTACATTTGTCTAATTTTTTCTCCAAAGTCTTCAACACCTCTCTGGAGGGTGATTCTCCACTTTTTGCCATCAAGCGTATCTCTAAAGTGAACAAAATGAAGGATGTAAAGATGAAAAATGCGCCTTAAAAAATATGATTTACTCACTTTTTACAGATTCAACAATTCCGATTAAGTGTTCTGGAGAGAATAAAATCTCTGTAACATAATTATCAAGATTAGCACCAATACTAGATGCTCCATGTAATGTTGCTGCTAGAGCTATCTGACTAGGTGCATACAAGAGTACACTGTCTGTAAGAAAAACTTTTTCTAGAAAATCATCAATGTGTGGTCTGAGCCTTTCAGGATTTTGTATTGCTGGAAATCTAGTCTGCAATGACACAATGGGATGAGATCATGTACATGAATAATTCATGACAAGAGAGCGATATGAGTTACCTTAATGTCTATCAAGAGACCCTCTACTGGTCTGAATGGATTATGCACTGTTAAATTGTAATTCAACTGTTGCATCAAGAGTAATTCATTATTGAGTATAATATCTGATGCTTTTTCCCTATCACCCATCAAATTGGCAACAAACTGTGATATTGATACATTGAACTCCTCCACCTTTGAAAGATGCAAGAGAAATTGAGGTAATGTCAAAGATTGTTATCTATTCGCAAGTAAAAAACACCTACCTTGCAGGCTAGATAGACACACGTCACTAATATTTCCTTAGGATGGTAATCCATAACACTATTGTGTAGGTAAAATCTTTTGAAGTAATGTAAAGATGTTGCAATTGTTGACTTTGGCATAGGAGGATTGAACCTCTTACAAAACTCCTTCAGTTGAGACTCATAGAATCTTTGCAGAATTCGTTCCTCTCCTACGGAAGGAAAATGTTTCTCCTTCTTTTCATCCTGTAAGAAAGCAAATTTTGAGAGCCATGTCATGATCATGTCTGTAAATTGATCATACAAATTTGAAATTGTATGGCACGCTTAACCTCTACGAGCAGTTACAAAAACTAGACTAAATCCGAGAAGAAATTGATCTGTGTACATTAGTACTTCTGAAATTTTGTGACTTACTGACATATTTGCTCCATGTTTTGCAATGAACTTGGCATTTGCCTTTTCTCGCAAGAGCGCCAGATCATTTTCATCATTGAAGAGCCAGTGTTTCTTCTGAGAACTTAGAGGAAACATTTCGATATCTAAAAATGGAATTAGTGTCTCTTAGTTCTGCAGATTTCTATGCTATGTATCTACACTGTCACTCATTGTCAAATTTTCTTTCCTTGGAGGAGACAGAAAACATGTCAAGTTTTTTTACAGGTTTGTTTATGAAGTCGAATGTTGCATTACAGTTGCAGCAGACAATAATGAAAAGCCCGCCTCGCCCGCGGAAATCTAGGTGACCGACAATGCAATGACAACGGGATAGTGGATACGGAAGGGATTTGCTATGTTAGATGTCGGCTAAGAAGGTCTCTTACCTCATCCGAGTTTTGATTGCAGGAAACTTCCGTTATCCCTACAAGTTCGCCGACCCATCAGTTCTGAACTCAAGTTCTGAAAGAAACTGGTCTTACTTTTCATTCTTAATTTCATCCACATCTTTTCACCAGTCTCAACAATATTGCATCTGTAGTTGATACAACTGACCCGGGATTTTCATCGTTACTTAGGCAAAATGCAATATTTTACAATTTTCTTGACTTATACATACAGGAGAAAAATTTATTTTTTCAGGGTGGTTTCTTATGATAATTCTCACCATTTCTGCCATCGAATTCGAGACATGAGCTGCTTGAAAATGTTTAAGATTATGTGAACAAAGAAGGCTTCGTTGAGCCTGCTGCGATCGGCAGGAATTTTCCAGGATTTTTGGAATGAGTTATCTGGGGAGGCAAAGGACATCCAAACATAAGCAAAATTGTGCCCGTAATCGATGTTTGATCTATTCATTTCATTTCTTATATCCTGCAGCTTAGCGCCGATAGAATACACGATGAAAAGTCTTTTAGTACGACAAAAGTGAAGCTTTCGAAGGAAAAAAATTATCATCAGTTATCCCAATAGTGTACCGAGGAAATTGTATAGATAACTCGCGACCGTCAACTTTTCAGAGACATATTCTTTCATGGTCGTTCTGGCTCTGGCTATGTGTTTGCTCTGAACGAATTCGAGATTTAATGTGAATTTGCATTGAACTCAAGAGGGAATAGTAAAAGACCATTATCGGTTTTGGAAATTTTTATTTTTCAAATTGATAATTTGGGTCTAATACAATTCAATGTATGAATCAAGAGTCAAACAAACCGTGTTTTTGAAAAGAATTGAGATCATTCCGAGCTGCTGTTATGTATCCACTTGTATCCTCCAATCTTGACAAATACTAAAGAGGATAGATACATAGATGGCTTTATAAGAAAACAGATACCCTCTGTGGTTGGTTCCAAAAAACAAGTTTTGAATTCTTCTCTTTGGTCGGTCGAGCATTTTTAACTCTTCAATTTCAAATAGACGAATACGCACAAGAATCTAGAATCACTTTCCTTCGGATTTCAAGGAATTATCTTCCAAAATGAGCACTGGCAAAATTCGAATTAACTTCTTCACTCGAAATCGTTTATTCAGTTGGTAAGTGCGCCTGCAAAAACAGCTACTCGCATACTCTTTTGAACAAAAATAGGGCCAATTTTCATGGATAACTATCCAACAATAAAATTTCGTGACGTCTATTTCGCGCTTCTGAAATCTGGCCAACTTGAGTGGAGACTTGGTCATATGATTTTGCTTAGTATACATGTGTCTCTACTTCATTATAATAGCTTCTTCTGGATCCGATTGATTTAAATCGAAAACTGTTGACTTTTGGTGGCTATTTCTTTGATATTCAAGTTGTAGGGTGATAAAAATTTTGCACGCATATATCTATCAATCTCAATGAGGATCTCAAACACAAGACTTTAGATGGCAAATTCATCCATCAAGAAGTATATATCAATAACTATCGTTAAATTATTGGATGATTGCAATCTAGGTTTGAGAAATTATTCAAATGTAAGGTAAGTGTACCCAACACCCCCTCCTCCTTTGCACTGTTTTACCAATAGTTTTGGCCCACTTCAATATTTTTCAACTTACTTCATTGCATTTTGAAGCTTGTTTCAAGACTTTAAAAGCAGCTAATATAAGCCAACCAGAGCCGGGCTATTACGATTTTTCCAAAAATTGATTATTTGCGAGTGGGTGTATCCAACTTGCTCCCATTGATTAAACCATTTTGTCAACATCTCTGGTCTACCTGAATATATTTCAATGTGCTCCAGCCAATTTTGAAGCTTGCCTTAAGAACTTCAAAAAGAGCTCAAGTAAGTCTAATTTTGATCAACTCGAGTCGACCTGTATTACTTTTCCCACAAAAACGATGTTAATCGGCTAAAAAGTGCAAACAATCTTTATGGCTTCCACGATGTAGCCATAAATTTCTGTATGCATCTCGTTCCGAAAACGCGTTTATTAAAAAAACTTTCGTTTCGTTAAATAAACGCATTTTCGGCACTCGATACATAATATACTACTTTATTCACGTGCAACCACATTTGGAGCTTTAGGCCGGTCCGAAACTTTATTTCCTACATATTTTGACGTGATAAAGACGTTCTGAGAAGTAAAAAAAGTCACAATGGACACTCTTTCGAGAAAAGGGAACGGAGGTATGTTAGGCACACGCCAATTTTAGCTTTCATGTTCTACAAACAATCTCCGTATTTTGCTTATAAAATTGGTCCAAATTCGAGCTCTACAACTTTGGTAAATGCATTTTGGAGGTCTTGAGATAAGAAACCGAATGCGTTCTAAATCTTTCAGATTTGTCAAAATCGAGAATTTTTGGCACCGGTTTTACCCGGCGGAATTTTATTGGTGATTCCTGCGTGTAAACACGAGAAACGCAAAAACTCAATTTATATTTTCTGGGAGAGACGGGAATCATCTGGGGTCGGTCCAAATCATTGATTTTCTCATATTTCAACACAACTAACGTAGGAAATAATTGCGCGAAGGTCAACGAGTTCCCATTCGTGAGATGGGAGTACAATCTATGAATTTTTGTAGCTAAATAAAGCTTAATAAAAGAAGAGAATAGAAGTAGCTACTCAAGAAATACGTTTATGTAGATAACACATTGTTCAAAATGTTGCAAGAATCAAATTTTAAGAAGAATATCAGTTTGCAATTGATATAGCAAGGAAATTGGGAAAGGAAAGATTTTCAACGAGAAATAGTACAAGATTAGTTCTTTTAACGTCTTTTGAGCCATTCGGTAGACACTCTCATCTGGAGATTCGTACTTACCAAGGTTCGGGAGATGGTTAAAGAAAGTCATCATTTCATCAAACCCTGCTCGATCAAAACCGATCAAACAGTTTGTACCTGTAAAACGAGGTACGTAGATCCTGAAATAGCTGCGTGAATTAAAAGCAATCGTGATTTTTTTTACTTTGAGAATCCTAAAACCCAGGAATTTTTAGTAGGAATTGTGAAAAATGTACAACTGTTGGATTTCAGAGAAATAGCTTATCAGTCTTGTGAATTATAAGTGTGGTTTTCGATTGTTCAATAGCAACATACAGAAAATTAAAAGAACTTACAGAAAATTTAGATGTTGGAATGTTGACGGAGCATACTCTCGACTCCTGGGCCAGCTCTCCAAATGCTTGTCGCGAATACAAAAACAACTTCAGCGAAATTATCTTCCTGATTCATCAGCACATATCTAGCCTGACGTAAGAGATGCAACACTTCCGGTGACATGAGAGCCATACGGGATATCTTGAGATATTTCATGATTTTGCAGATATGAGAGACAGACATAGCGAAGCGCAGAATTGGAAATCCTCGAGACAACACCAGGTGAAGTAAACCCAACTCGATTGAATGTATGCACGCCCCCGCGTGGGGGCGTCACCCCGGTTCTTTGTCACCCTTACTCGCCTGCCACTACTTGCCCTCATCAGCTGGTGGGGATCGCGGACTCGCGAGACCGAATTGTTTTTCGAACGTCCCGGGGGCATTAGTATTGTTCACTCTGGTTGATGTAACCTCATCTTCGTCATCATAAATAAGTGGTCAAAATATTACTATACTTTGCTATTTTTCTTGAATGATTCTGTACTCGAATGATGAAGTCTTTCGTGATAATTCTTTAGATATCTCACTGTGATTGAGGTCAAATTCATAGATAAAATACCTCAAAAATGAACTTTTTCAATCTTCTGGAATCTCTAATTATGACTATTTCCTTCCAGCATTCATGCACCAGTTGAATCATGCGAGCCTCTCTAGAGACTGTGTTGTTTCCCGTGTTTGTGATGTGCACCAAAAAAAAATACAAACAAATCGCTAGAAAAAATGTGAGGATTGATTTAACCCGGCACAGGATAATTATTTAGTGGCACATTTTAGAAAATCTGAACATTGACAGACATATTATTTCTGGCACTCAGAATATGTTATTGTGGCGAAAATTGGTCAAGAAATCAAAATAAGTATTCGACACGCTGTGTGGAAAAGTGTCTTTCCCGCACTGATTTACCACTTTCTCGCACAGTTTGTCAAAAATTAGTATTCGATACACGGGTGTATATAGTATATTACTTCCTGCGAGTCTAGGCTGTTTTCGGGCACGTGGATGACTTTTCCCCGAAAAATATTCATCGTGCCTTAAAACAGCCTGCCGAGCAAGGGAAGGGTGCAATTTTTTCGCATTAGGGCGAATAAACGCCAATTCTTACGTTCACAGCCGGGAGTGGCACTTTAGTCGCTCTATGCTAAAAAGCTATTTTTCCACCCTTGTACCGAAATGTACTGATTTTTTGAGTTTTTTTGATTATGATTTTTTTTCTCTTCCACATACAGGTACTTGGCTCCGACTCTGTGGTTCTTCCTGATATGTCCAGAAGGGACAATTACCAATTATTGTTATAAAATAGTATATTATGCGTCGAGTGCCAAAAATCATGCCGCTTTCTACGGCGAGACGTGCAAACTGAGTGTTTCCATGCTTCCTCGCGCAGCGAGGATGCGTGGAAACTTTTGATAACCTGAAAAACAATTCCTCGGGAAATCGCCTGGAAACAATTTCAACACAATCTACGAGTATAACCGAATTTTTTTTCTTCAAAAGAAAACAAACTGTTACATCGTAAAAGGTTTTGGAACCATAATGAAGATCGGATTTCCAAGAAAATCTGATGAGCCTGATTTTCATGGGTATGTTGCCCTGAATAAATGCACCTGCAAATATCGGCATTTTGAAACAAGTATACCATCCCTTTTCTAATCTATAAATTATGAACTGAAAGGAAATGTCTATTTAAAGGCCCAAAAAGACTTTTTTGCACAGCTTGGAAGTTCAAGAATTCTCATTTGCAAAGAGTTTGAAAAAAATTTGAGACAGAGGACTCGTTTTTTAATGAAATGCTATCACGCACTACTATGTTTGGAATCAATCTCCAGATATGATAAAAGTCATGGAACGATGGCTTTTCGCGAATGCTTATTTTGGACTATCTTTCACGGTTTTTTACGTTTTGATATCGTCTTAGGTGTCATTGAACCCACGCAATCATGTTATTGTCCGACTATCAAACCACTCAGTTGCATGAATATAATGAGAACGTCCTTTTGACATCGATAAGACATTGGTCCGTTATTTTTACTCCGTTTGAACCAATTTCGTCACACGATACTGTGTTAGTATGTCGGTGAATCCACTTACTTCTGAATGTCAAAATACATATATCAGTACCTCCTTGATGGAGTCGAACTACAAAGGGTAGAATGTGTATTTGACTTAGGGGTATAACTTTTGATTCCAATCTGAAATCCGATGTGCATATTTATTTGATGCTGGCAAAGGCTTATATTGTAATTGGATTTATCAAGCGATCGACGTCTGAATTCAGAAATACTGGCCCTATCGTATATCTCTATAAAACTTTAGCTATCCCAGTATTAATTTATGGTCCTGTAATATGGTCTTCTATTGTAAAATACTTGCAAACTAAGATTGAAAAAGCCCAAAACAATCGTATATTTCCGTACTGAGCGCGGTAGCCCATTTTGGGCACTAGGACAGACATGTCCTCCAGTGCCCAAAATGGGCTTGCAAGCGAAGTGCGGATATATTTTTTCATTACGAGAACCCTAAAAAACTATTTAAACGCGGCATTTTTTGGTTAGAGTAATGAAAAATCCTTAGATATCTCGGTTATAAAAGTGATAACCCCATGCATTTCACTGATCATAATTATACATATGCACGTAAGAAATTTGGTTTGTTGAGCATGTGTGAACTTTCAACTAATCATGACTGTGTTGGTTGTAGCATTCAAGATAAAAAATAACCTATTCTCGAGCGACTATGTAAACGTAAACAGTCTTTTCAATGTAAGAACAGTTAGTAGGTGATGATATACGCCACGTCCGCAGTATAAGTGAAACACGTTGTTATTCTAATTTTATGTTTCATTCAACTACGCACAGACTTGGAAGAATCTGGAACTCGTTACCTGAGAATAATTACTGTAAAAAATTTGTGAGAAAAACTTTAAACACTGGTTGACTTTTTTCCCACAACGAGTATATATATAAGGATGAATGCGGCACCCACGATATTGCTCGATGGTGGTCCCCTGGTGACACTTTTGGGTTGGAAAAACAAGTTTCATCATGTTTTTTCACCAACAAACGGGAATAAACCTCAGCGCCGGTCGCGCGAGCATTTTCGGGAAAAAACCAGGTTAAGCATCGTTTTCGCGATTCATTATCCGGATTGGTAACCGTTGGGGTGAGACTGGTCAGATAGGTATCGGTTATTTACTTGCTTGATGAGTGAGCCAGGAGCCTCAACCGAGCGGTCAACAATCCGGATACTGAATCGCGAAAACGTTGCTTAACCTGAATTTCCTTCCGAAAATGTTCGCGTCGCCGGCGCTGAGATTCATTCCTGTTTGTTGGTGAAAAAACACGATGAAACTTGTTTTTCCAACCCAAAAGTGTTTCCCGGGGACCATTATTGACCAATCTCATGGGCCTCGCATGATACCCATATTCGCCGCGGGGAAAAAGTCAAGCAGTGGTGGAATTTGATAGGCAACCAGTGGTTAAACTTTCGACCACTTGGTTGAATTAGACAGCTATCCAGTGGATGAAAAGTCGCCAAATTTTTTACAGTGTACGTAATCAAGAATCATTAATCAACTTGAAAAGTTTGTATTGTTTGAGCTAAATACTACAAAGCTATATCCGAATTTAGTCAATATTGTTGTATGCATTTGAGTCTGAGTTGAATATTTACTTGATGATTTCCTTGCTTGTATATAATATTATATGCTAGGGGGAGGGGGGGGGGGCAAGCCCCCTGCTTGCTCCGCTCGCCAATCCTCGCCACCCCTGATTATTGATTTGAAGGAGTGAAGAATCAATAATCCATCCATAGCAACTTAAGAAGTGATGAAAATCTAGTCAATTTCATTGATGGTCCTGGAGATTGTGGGAAAACTCCTTGTAAAGGTCTCTCATTTATTATTTTCTGTCCCAAAAGAAGGAGGTTCTGTCAATGGCGTGGACAGGTATTGCGTCAATTCTATTTACCACAAGGTATGACAAGTCATAGATTCTTCAGACTACCCTTGGATCTAGAAAGTATTGAAAGCATTTTCTTGAAATTTGATGCTTATGACAAGAAATTGAGGGAAGCAGGTGTTATCATCTGGGATGGTGCATCAATGATTTCCAAGAAAGCTTTAGAGGTGGTCGATAGAACACTCCGTGACGTTTTTTTCAATGACTCAACCTCTGGTCGAAAATTGGTGCTTTCAGGCGGGGATTTCAGACAAATCCTGTCAGTTTTGACCAATGGGAATAGACATTCTATAATCCAGGATACTATCACATCTTCAGTCTTATGGCCATTGTTTAATGTCATGAAGCTGACTAAATATTTGAGATCTAAGGACTCTGTAGGATTTTTCCTACATCCTTCTGGTAAAGGTGAGGTAGAATTGATGAAGAGAAAGTGAGACCTGAGTGGAAAAGTAATGATATACGTAGAACCATATTCAAAGACATCAATGAAGATATTCCTACGAATAGAGTTGTTCTGTCATCTCATGAAGACAATATCATGGAATTGAACAAGAAAATCTTGGAAATGTTCGATGGTCCTACATCCCCTTACTAAACGTTGATTATGCGACTCACAAAGGTGCAGATCAATCTGAGGACCACACTCATCTGAAATATCCAACCGAGTTTCTGAATAAAATCAGAGATGGTTTAAGGTAGTACTAGCGGTACTCGAATTAGCTATCAGAAAATGACGAAAATCGGTACAGTGGTACATTAATGCCTCAAACAGACATAGCTGGAATTCCGAAACTTTTAGGAGCCGCGGAGAAAAGTTATGGTCAATTTCGTGAAAGCCGATTATCACGGCGTCTTATGGAAAATTATCGATACATTGATTTCTAAATATCAGATTTTCACAAGAAAAATCACAGAGGTGTACTAGTACACGACAAGTGCATAGAAACAGACAGATCAACGATTAGGAGCCTACAAAGAAAGATCTGAGCCAATACGTCACTACTCTTGACAGTTTCGGGGTTAGGTTGTCGTCTGCTGTGTGCGTTACTATACCTATATAGGCGGGCGGAATCGAGTCAAGTGAAGATCTAATCCGCGCTTGGACTCATCAGTACCGCTAGTACTACCTTAACTCCGCATAAACTTGATTTGAAAGTAAATGCCATTGTGATGTTGATTCGGAATCTGATGACTCGGAATCTGAGCGTGGCAGAGGATTTGTGTAATGGGATTCGATTGAAGATTAGGAAATTGTTCAAGCATAATATTGAAGCGGAAGTTATGACTGGGGAGAATATGGGGAGAATAGTTGTCATACCTAAGATAATACTAACCAAGGGTGAGTCTTCCCTGCCGTTTGTAGTTCACAGGAAACAGTTCCCTATGGTCTGGGTATTCGCAATGACGATTAATGAGTCTCAACATCAAAGTTTAGATAAGGTTGGTATTTATATGAAACGGCCGCTTTTCTCCCATGGACAGCTTCACGTTGCTCTTTCTTGGTAAAGAGATCCGAAGAATTCGTTCATTGAAAATAGATTTGATTGTTCAGATGAGATCGAAAATGTTGTTCGGGATGGAGTATCTGAATGTTTGATAATTTTGTCATCTGTGATATGGAATCCGGAGTTGGAAGAGACAGTACAAGTACTGGTAAAGTGAGGAAATAAACTGAGGAAGCAGGTAATCTTGTGGTGTTTGAACGAACAGTTGGAGAGAAAAAGTTGAAAAAGAATACGCAAAATGCTCAAAATAATCAGAGCGATCCACAGAAATTGAGTGTTTGAATGGAATAATAATATTGCATGAAACAGAGATTATTATTTTGGAAGCTCACAGTGATTGTGAGCAATTCTCGGACTCGGCATGATAAACCAGCACTCGACAAATTGAAGGGAATTCTTATGTCGAATAACGATTGATCGAAGAATAGAGTCAAAATTGGAGATGAAACCACGTTAGTAATTCAGTTCACTGATATGTATCTCTATGATCAGAGATGTTGATGACATTGATATTACAGAACTATAGTTGCGTATGCTGACGAAGTATTCCCCAAGTCTGAGTTCCAAGAAAAGGACGATGACAGGGAATTCACAGTCTTCAAATTTCTGTTGAGTAATTAAGTATGGAGTAAGATACAATGCAGTATTTCCAATGATGATATGAGGAAATACATGAAAATATAAAAATGAATGAGGTACATACACAATGGTTAACTTCAAACGAAATTGAGAATAATATTAGGAAATTAATTATCATATCAAATTGAGTATCCGTGTATAAGTAATGATGTATGGAGAACCATACTCAAAGACACGAATGGAGATATTGCTACGAATAGAGTTGTTCTGTCATCTCATAACGAGAATATCATCAAATTGAACAAGAAAATCGCAAATACGACGTTGGGATATGCAACAAAATAAAATTTGATGATATACCTTCGAAAAAAGGAACAATAAGTGAGTTGAATTGGTGATGTTTCGACTATGTGACATGATTTTAACATAAGTTAGTCGATTCTCTAGAGATAGAAGGTTATCTGAAGGATCAATTCGTTCAAGGAAATGAGAAGAATGAAAATGAAATTCTGGGTGTATTTACGAATATACGTTACAAACTTGATGTTATTGTTGTGAAAGATGAAAACGGTCAAATTGAATCGTACGATCGTGGAGTGGAGTCAGAAGTTTGCGGTGACTTACAAGAGGATGGTTAGTTTTCTGATCAATCAGATAAAAGTGAAAAGAATCGTTTCGAAATTGATTCCATTGAGTGGTCTCTACAGGTTCAACGTACATACATGCGAAAGTGAAGGCTGTAGATAAATTGAGATTGTTAGGTGGTGAAAAGATGGGAATTGAGAAATTGATTTTGGAAAATGAAGTTCATGTTGTGGAAGAGTGCTCCGTCACCAAAGATATTGATTATTGATTTTTGATTCTCGGATGTACTGTAAAATTTCCCTAATTCATATTCTTTGGAAGGAATGTACATCTTCTTCGTAACTCAAGTTCACTTTATATGTTGTAATAATTGAATAATTTGATGGAAAATGATGATGATGGGGAGGAGGTGATTTCTCGGAAGCTGCAAAGGAAAATTGAGGAGACTGAGGAACCTGCAGGGGCTCAGGAAAAATTGGGGGACCCTCAGGGAATCCCAGGGGGATCCCTCAGCCTCTAAGGTAAATATGGAACGATATTTAGGTTTATTAGTCAGAGGCACTCAGGGCCCCCGGGGTCCCTCAAAGGACCTCGGAGGACTTTAGAGGCCCTCAGGGGTCCTCTCCTGGGCATTCAAGGCAGTGATAGGGGGAGATATTTATTTTCTTTTTTCCACACGTCTTCCCTATAATTTCATTATTTGCATCATTGCATACATATTTAATTTTTCTAAATAAAAAAAATATCAGGACTACATCTTAAGATGTCTAGAGCTCACGATAGTAAATGGGTTGATGTGTTTGTAATTGGTACCTTGCCCAGAAGTTTACTTATGTAGGAAATGGTCCACGTATATTCCATGAAAATTTGCAAATGGAAAATGATATGCAAACCGGAGAGGCTCAAATCATTTAACGTGATCGTCTTGACAATCGATACCATAATATCAACTCAATGCAATGATCGAGGTAGACGATTAAAGCTCTACATGTACACGACTAATTGGGAGAAGACTTCCAGTTCACTCTTATGGATTAATCTGCTTCAGTGTAGACGCATTAGAAATCGAGATGTGGCAAAGACTGCAGAGTAGTACGATTAGCGCAATCCTGTAATTTGCCTCTCGCAGCGGGTGGTAATTAAGCAAGGGCGGCAAGAGCTCACCCTGATCATGTAGCTACTGCTTTTGCTGAATGCTCTATACCATGGCCAGGGCTAAAAAAAAGAAAATAAAGTAGGAAAAATATGAATCATCCGAGTGTTGTGTAGCGATCCTGTGTTGTGCTGTTCGAATGAATCTTTGTAGGAACGACCCCCTGAGGCCTCGAGGGCGGAAACGCAGACTTGGTTATGCCGAAGATTTTGTCAGAGGTAGGCGCGAGTCCACGGATATATACTATATGAAACATATATCCGGCGCTGATGCTCGTCTGCTGCACCGTGTATCATATAATTATAATACGCAACAGAAGCTGCGTGGCTTACAAGATGACTGTGCGTCTCATACTCTTGTGATGACGACCTTGCGAATTGTGCTTGGTTGGACCCAGCAGAAGTAGCAGCATCTTTTTTTGATGGCCTAAATGCTGCGGCGAGATTGCCCGCGGATAGGGATGAATTCTTTAGCGGCGCATCTTTTTGCCTTTTACGCACACCGAGGGCTCATATTTCTCCTCTGATGTATATAATTAAGTACGAATAATTTACGGCAAATCAATCTACATTCACTTTTACTGAATCAGACTATGCTTGGGTAGCGATCGCTTGAAAATCCAAACTTGATATTTTTGACCAGTTTATCCTAGAGCCGATGTTTTCAGGTTTTTTTTGTGGCATTTTTCGCTCTTTTTGAGGAATGCAAGAATCTCTGAAACTATCCATCTTGAGTGATGGATGCAGACTCCAAAATTATGGAGGAGCAGTTTTGTTCTGAGTCATCGAGGTTTTTGAATTGGCTTAGCCGAGCGGTTAGCCGTTCTAACGGAAGTCATATTCTATGATTTCTTTGACAGTTTTGGTTCTTTAAATTGTAAAGTGGGATCTTCCCGTGAGAAGGTTCATTACAAATGGTCCCACTGGTTGAACCCGTGGTACGCATGAGGGAAAAAACAGTGACTTTTTGGCGTCACATGGGACGTTTTCGGAGTAAAATGCTTCCTCTTCTCACAAGTGAACACAGTTTCTGAACTTTTCCCAAAAGTGTTTGCAAAGGCAAACAAGGAGTCAATTTTTCAGATCCTTAACTGACAGATCAAGATATTTACCCAGGATTGGTAAACATCTCTGAATATCAGATGTTGTCATTGCTCGATCCCGGAATGGATTTCTGAACAACATTTTGTTGATACGAGTAAGAAGAGATCCCTTATTGCGTCTCCGGAATTATGGTTTTCAAGAACTGCAAGGTATGAGGAGAAGAGTGGCCAAATAGGCTTTGGGTGCAAGATCGTTGCGAAAGTTTCTGCAGCTACTGCTCACCTCATTCCACTTGAATTCTGATAAATATTGCAGACTGGTAAGAAATAAAAATGTTCCATGGAACATAGATCCATTTTTTAGTATCGATCCTTGGTTTTGATACGTGTTTGTATCACATCATACATAGAGTGAGATAGTTAAGACTGTCGAGTGTAGAAATCTCTGAAAGTATGACTCAAAACTTGAAAAAGATGAGCCTTAAGTACTGAAAATTTCAACTTGAGAAGGCTCATCTCACTCGAATGTTTATTGGCAACGAGAGCGTAATTCAAGAAGAGGCGGGCCTCTAAATTATTTGCGAGTGACTCCCCCCCCCCTTGCGGCAACTCCGAAAAGAGTAAGATTATTTTTTCGGAAAGGAATTTCCACTTGTGACAGCGAGTGAATCTCACTCTTTTCAAGCTGCCACAAGGGGGCGGAGAGGGGGGCTGCAAAAAATGTCGAAAATAGATATTAGCTTTGATTTTTGTCAAGTTTCCACACCGTTTAGGTGGAACGATTTGGTTTGATTCCGTCCCTTTACGGTATATCGAGCTATTCTAATAATTTTGATGGCGCTAGCTGTTCATTCGTGACATTGCCTCAGTCAGTCGTGTGGATTCTCCTAGAATATTACATCAAAATGCAATTTCCAAGTACCATTAAGGCAGAGACAATGAAAAATGCATTAGATGTGTTGTTAGCCATTCCACGAGGTTCAATCTGTTAAGTTTCCTGCATTCCGAACCTTAGAATCTTTTGGTTTGTAAATAAGTGGTGGATAATTTAAAGATCATTCGGTTTGTTCTGTCCGTCAAAATATTTCGTATTAAATCGATTAATTGAAATGAGGATGCAAAAATCTAGCCACATCACAAGTACCGTAGGTGGACATCAGAATCGTCGATGCATTCTGAATCTATCTCAAAGATTCGTCTGTCATCCTATGAGGAGCTCAGCAGCGCGTTTCGGTATTCGCTGCAGCACTTTGAATCGTCGGGCCATATTGCACCCTAATTGTCCGCAAATCGCGCGTTCGTAAAGTCGTGCTCTAATGGCTAAGTGTACTCCTCCCCTTGCTCATGTAGAACTATACATATAGCCCCTACTCAACGACATACTACACACCAGGTATATATAATACTCTATCAACTTTGTGGGCAGTATGGGTTGATGGTGGGGGTCTAAATTACCGCACAATTTCGTACTTTTAACCGCACTGCAAAAAAGAAATGAGCGGTCGGTCGTTCTTTGCTTGGAACCAATCTACTACGTACCGTAATATAGATAACTATGGCTATGTAAGAGAGAAGAGTAGAAGAAGAATAAGGGGGATATGAAGGAGAAAAGTGGAAGATAATTTTTGGTGGAAACGCAACAGTTTTATCGGGCTCTTCGTTATGTGAGATCAGTCCAAGTCGACCTACTGCTCGAGTTACACCTGCAGCAGTCGAGTTTCGAGCATCAGTAGTATTCGTAGGTGATAGTCTGCATCAAAGAACTATTCCTTTAGGATGAGACAATACTACAAGTTGACAGCTTAGCTAGTTGTTGTAATTTTTTCGATCGATATTGTGACATGGTCAAACCAATTTGTTGGGTTTGGCAGTTGTCGTGACACCGTCGTCGTTTCCATTACCTTCACTTTTGATCGCGTGTGTCCAGTGCGTGTGTCCTGCAGCAATTCCGTCCGTTATCCGTTCGAAATTGATTTTTCGCATTTTTCACACTTGTATGTGTTTGTGATTGTGATGCCCCCTCCCCTCTCAGTATTCATGTGTTGTATATGTTATAGTTTGAAATCTAACTCTCGAAATAACTTTATAAAATTTTGAGTCTGTGGCAATAGCTTTGTTAGAATCTCATCAAGCCTGAAATTTTTATAATTACATTCGAAGCTGTGGCTAAAACTGGAATAAATGTTGAACAGTTTCAGTACCCTCCATGAGTAGTGTTCTATGATATAATGTTGAGGATTTTCGATACTCAGTTCCTATTTGTGCTTCTAATTTAGGACACAATAATGGTGCAATTTACATTCTTGGTGCGTTTATGACGTTTCTAAATTTTCTTGAAAATTTGAGTCAGGAAACCCTCGTGGTGCCAATCGATTTTCACCAAAGATAAGTGATGAAACGATCAATTTTTGACCTATGGACATGAAAGGACCAAAAATGGCTGACTTTTGTTGAATCAAGACGCCATTTATAGCAGCGCCCTTACGAAAATTATCACCGGTTATGCACCCGGTCGCATCCCCGCAGGGAAATCCCTGTGAGTTTCCTCGCGAGAAATGAACCCGGCAAAATTCCTGTATAGAACATCCCCGATGGGCGTTTCCGTGACGATTGGACTCGGAAATATTTTTGATAAAAGATAAAAAATTCAGGTCCAATTAGAAGAGCAGACGTAGCCATGTTGAGGTCACGACTAAATTAACTGTACAGTATGTAATACGACGTTATAATATGTGATCTCAACACAGCTACGCCTTTTCTATTTGGATTTGGATTTCAATAATTTCCCCCCTTAAAAAAATAATTTTTGAGTCCAATCGTCACCGATGAATGCTGCGAATTTTAACGCGGGGAATCCCGTTGGTTGCCTACCTATCTCCCGGGATTTTGACAGGTTCATTTTTCGCGAGGGAACCCACAGACATTTCCCTGTGTGAATGTCGGTCGCATAACCGGTGACTATTTTCGTAAGGGCGCGTATGCCATTTGAGTTCTGTTCAAATCTTCATAACTCTCGATACAGTTTACCTTCTTCTGGAAATTTTTATTTGGATTACCTCTAATTTGGTCAACAAGCGGGCGAATTTCTATTTTTAACTTTTCAATAGCACTTCTTGAAGCAACTTTGGATCAACTTGCACTCACCTTGTCATTCTAATATACTTTACACGCATATATGCCCATGGTCTTCTTACACGTTATACTTCAACGTCAACAAGAAAACGCCTCAAGAATTTTGCATAAAGGCAAAAACAATTCTCGCGTAAACGGAATGTTGTCAGTCAATCATGCTCATTTTTTTTTACAAAAATAATACTCTCGCCCTCCGGAGTATACGAGTTTCCATACGACTATCTGCCAAGCTTTAGATTCATGTAAGATGACTTTCCCATGCGTCTAGCAAAAATTTATTCATATGCAACACGAAGCAAAACCAATCCCGAGGCTTGACTGTCTGTATTACTCACACAGTCATCAATATACTTATACGCAAAAGCGTTACGAAAGTTTGCAACTGATGCAGCAAGAGAGTTTGATGGTGGTTGAGCCGATACATTTTGCCGGCAGCTATTCGCGGTGCACAGTAGGGAGGGGCGGGCATATTTTAATTGAAGGCTGCCTCTTGGTGAAAAGCATGCAGTATGGTGGTAGCCGTTTGAATATAGAATTCCCATATACATACATACATATGTATAGATAACTTTTTTTTTATTCTTGATACTTTTGGTTTTATCTGTAAGACTGAAGCTGTATAGTATCGCGAGATTCTGATCAGCGACGGCCGCCGGCGTGCAGCTACCGTCGGACGGATGACTCTCACGTATATATCTCATCATGCATTTAATACTGGATCAACCATATATATGTAGCCTTAAGCATTTTTATATCAAAAGATTTATGTCAATGTCCGGAGTACCAACTTCTGATATAGGTTGAATTTTATTTTATAGTCGTAGGTGGTGCGCCGAATATTATTATTCCACCGGATGTACTCTATCGACTTTAAGTATCTAAATGTATTCGATTTGTCTGATTTTCTTTGTCTCGAATGGTCTAAGATGTAAATGTATGTCCTGAAGGGATGCCTCAAGATCTTGTGAAAATCGTCACTTTGTTGGTGTATAAAACATCACGTGAGAACTGTGAAAGAAAATTCGCCTGTCAAGCTGCCACAGTAAATTTGTAGTGAGTGAGGTAAAATACGACGCCTCCGGATGAGATATTCGTGTTTGCCAACAAACTTGAAAATTTCTTTGTGTAAAGAGGATGCTGTTTCAGAATTTTTCAATATCCTAGCAATCTGGTTCAGTAAAAGTTTGATATTATATAAGGATCGTTATGAAAATGAGATTTACATAAGGAATTGGTTAAACGATGACGAGGCGATGAGATTCTCGTCAGCGTAGAACGAATTTTGATGAGCTGTTGAGAGCTGAACTGATTGATCTATTGAGCTTCGGGCAAATAATTTGTTATCTATCTTGATATTCTGTTACATAGTAGGTATACCTACGGGTATATTGGTGTTGAAGTAGATTATGGACGATCATCATTATGCATGCAGGAGATGTATACCATACAATTAATAGGCATGTAGTGATAATCTTTGTATTTACGAAGCCCAGGATTCATGAATTTGAGTTTTTTTATGAATCTGAAGTTTCTTATGAATATTCCAACTTCAATGGGAGTCCAGTATATTCACAGTTGATGTTGGTATTCGATCACAATGACGAAATAAAACTGAATAATTTTGTTCTGTCGACCATGATGTTGAAATCCAAAATTAAAATCCATGCTTATTGCCATAATTGTAAAAAATAATTTCTTCGGCAACTTTGCACATCCAGATCAACTTTGAAACGGGATGATCAATAATTGAAGTGTCAATGGCTGGATCACCTGATGTGGAAGCATAAAAATTCTCACCTTGTCGTAGCAGTGATCAATCGTAATTGAAATTAATCTTGATTATTTGGAGGACCAGCGATATCTTTCTGAATATTCCAGATTCTTTCATCGGATTGTATAGCGGGTATCGAGGATTTTTCGAAATCAAAGTACGTAGACTGTTATACTCTATATTTTGAGCTTAAAAATGAGTCTTCATTTAGAAATCCAACAATAATCTGAAAACATTTCTCCAAAGATGAATGTTTTTTCTTCATTTTTGTACCAGTTCGTGTATGCAGGAATCTTCCTGGTATACTCATGACCCTTCTTCAATCCAACCAATGATGGACTTTGAAAGTAGAATCCAGACGGGAGAGTCAAAGTACTGTTCCATTAGAAAATAACTCTTAGAGGTGCATCCTAGTTCAAGAAAATCTATTGGGAAGGATGGATTATCAGATGATCTGGTTCAGGGATATAAGTTAAATCCATGGAATCAATTTTATAATGGATTTCCCTGAGATCATCTCCGATTGGGTCGGATCTTTTTAAATAAATAGAAACGGATCTATGAAGGTTATAAGAAGACCAACGATGACTTAGATGTGAAAAATGCAGTTTTGGCGATTTGTGATTGAAGGCAAGAAAAAAGGCAGTTGTCACAAATTGTGTCGTATATTTTTGCTATCCTGATGCACTGTGTGAAATTCTTAGTTTGATTCCCCGTAGAAAATGCGATTTGCTGTGATTTTTGGCCCATTGGCTCACACCTGAGTCACTTATCACTCGTATAAAGCTCGATCGTGAGTTTTGTAAAAGAGAATTCTATTGTCTCACGTTCAACAGAAAACGTGTACAACTCAACTGCGCGTGATTGCACAAATCGACCCGTCTCTCTCTGTTTCATTCTCAAGAGTTATATCTCATCGAGCTTACGTAACATTCCAAGCAAATCATCAAACTCGACACCGCCACAGAGTCATCATCTTCATAATTGCATAGGATCCTTCTCTCACTCTTCTCTTCTTTCAGTTTCCAAAAAATTTGAAATTCCTCTTCACCTCAATATTCTGTTGTCGAAGAAAAAAAAAAAATTTGAATACCCATGCATGCACGCGTTGGAGCAACATCTGCGAAACGATGGTGGCGGGGCATATATCGATCTCTTCGTGATGTATATTATGCATGATCCAAGCGTCGGCATCGCGTGCAAACTCAAGCGCATTTTTCGCATATTTTTGCATGCACAGACTCTATATACTGGTCCAAAGAGGCAAAATCTTGAGACTCCAGAAAATATAGAGCCGAGCTAGATGGAACCTGGGCATCTCCAACCTTAGCCAATTACGAGCGCGAAAATTAATTCGACCTTCGACGCGCATCGTCGATCGAGCTTAGACTTATCCAATACATATATCTATATATCTACTATATTGCCTCGGGACACCATCTCAAAGAACAGTTCAAGTCTCGACACACAGACTATCTTGGTATATATATACATCATAGATGCAGAATCCACGATCGAGTTTGGACCAACACGATGCTTGAGGCTATACAAAAAAGTCGAAGAATCGCAAAATCACGCGCGGATAGTTATTGATGCTTCCAGGATCCTCTCTTTCGTTCTCTGAGATGTCTCGCTCCCGGGCTTCTCGGCTCTGGTTGAGAAGATGAAAAAAAAAAAAGTAAACTCCCTCTCTGGTTTACTCGCCATCACGCAATAAAAAAGATACTGGAAAGGTATATACCACGATGGAGGCTTGGAGCATATACCATACATATAGCGGAAGGAGAGTTGAGGTATATATTGTATATATATATATATATAATATACACCAGGAGGCGTGGTCTTGTTTCTCCCGTGCACCGCTACAACTCCCAAACAGATTTGTTATATATATATATATCTGTATATATGTATGAGTTGGGCCTCAGGGCTTGGTGCAACATCAGGGAGCACCAAAAGATAAGGATCCGTCGGGGCGAGTTATCGGATGGCCCACAAGTATTTTTTTGGAGATAACAAACTGGGTACAAAAAGTAGCCACTGAATCTTGGGTACATAAAACTCACTCGAAAATTTGCAACGATTTTGAGACGTCAAGATTAGTGTAGTGGGTTGAGCGAGTTGGTCAGGAGACTAAGGACTATACAAGAAAGAGTGATGGAGTTTGCTTTATGGCGGTAGATTTTTAAGTTTGGCTGATGTATATGGGGATGCCTCAGGTTTGAGATCGATGCGTGAGCTGATTACGCTAGTAGTGTGACGCCAGGGATATGCTTGCCACAGCAAAGTGCCTTAATCGCTTTATAAGAAGCTGCTTGTGCTTCATTTAATTATACGAGTTGAATCGCTACCGGTCTGTCGTGGTGCATGAGCTTGCATAGTATGTTTAGAGCTTGTTGGGTATTTGAAATTTCAGATCCAGTTTTACAGACTTAGCTCTATACTGAGTTCAAGAAATTTTTCATTGTGACTGGGACAAGTGCGCAAAGAATGAGTTGATATTAGGGTGATGACAGACAACCCGCCACGACGCGATTCCCATGCCATTTCACGACACGACACCACTCGACACGACACATAATTCATTTGAGTGAACCCAACTATCGATGGATTGGATTCATTTTCACAACCCATGACTGGTTCTATAAAATTCATCGATGGTTGGCTTCATCGGAATAAATTACGTGTCGTGTCGGGAGGTGTCGTGTCGTGAAATGGCATGAGAATCGCGTCGTGGCGGGTTGTCTGTCATCACCCTTACAGGCCAACAAGAGGAGACCCTTTTCTAGTCTTCTGCATATCCCTAAGTAAAACTGTCCGATGAATTCTGAAATGACGTCAGTTTTCAACGAACAACCCCGAATTTTTGGGAGACCGAAATTTTTTTTCAGATGTGAATATCGAGTTATTGCCCTCGGATTCCGGAAGAGGAGGACGTCGAGATATGAAGTTTTTAGAGTTTTCATTTACGGTGATAATGCTGATCTTCTAGTCACGAGAACTTTCGTGATCGAGAATTCAAAGTAGCACTCTTGATCGAGAACTTAATGTGGCATTCGTGATCAAAAACTCAGAGTGGTACTCGTGACTGAGAACTCAATATGGCACTCGTGATCGAGAACCTACGTTGGCACTCGTTGTCGAGAACTCAGAGTAGCACTCATGATCGAGAAATCGGGGCAGCGATCATAATAAAGATCTCAGTGTGGCGCTCGTGATCAGGAACTCAATGTGGTACTCGTGATGAAGAACTCGAGGTAACATTCGTGTCGTGATCAGAAACTCAATGTGGTACTCGTGATCGAGTATTCAATGTGGAATTAGTAATCGAGATCTTAGAGTGGCACTCGAGATCGAGAGCTCAAAGGGGAACTCGTGATCGAGAACTCAATGTGGCGCTCATGCTCGAGAATTCAGAGTGGCACTCGTCATGGAGCACTTGAGGTTACATTCGTCTCGTTATCAGAAACTCAATGTAGTACTCATAATCAAAAACTCAACGAGGTGCTTGTGGCTAAGAAGTCAACGTGGCATTCGTCATCGAGAACTCAAGTTTACCCTCGTTGTCGAGAAGTCAGAATAGCACTCGTGATCGAGGACTCGGAGCAGCACTCATGCTCGAGGACTCTGGGCAGCGAATACCATTACAAACTCAATGTAGAACTCGTGATCGGGAACTCAATGTGGTACTCGTGATCTGGAACTCAATGTGGTATTTGTGATCGAGAACTCAATATGGTAGTCGTGATCGAAAACTCAATTTGGCACTCGTGATCGAGAACTCAATGTGACACTCGTGATCGAGATCTAAGAATGGCATTCGAGATCGAGAATTCGAAGTGGCACTCGTGGCCGAGAAGTCAACGTGGCACTCGTTATCGAGAACTCAGAGTAGCACTCGTGATCGAGGAGTCGGGGTAGCGATCATAACCAAAAACCCAATGAGGCACTCATGATCGAGAACTCAGAGTGGCACTCGTGATTAAGAAGTCAAGGTAGCATTCGTGGCCAAGAACTATAAGTGGATCTCGTGATCGAGGAATCAATGTGGTACTTATGATCGAAGATTAAATGTGGCACTAGTGAGCAAGAATTCAAGTTGGCGCTCGTTGCCGAGAACTCAGAGTAGCACTTATGATCAAGAATTCAGGATTGCATTCATAACCAAAAACTCAATGGGGCACTCAGGATCGAGAACTTAGAGTGGAACCTTTCGTTATAAAGAACTCCATGTAGCATTCGTGATCAAGAACTCAATGCGGTACTCATAGTTGAAAACTTAAAGAGGTACTACTCGTAATAAAGAACTAGATGTAGCACTCGTGTTCGACGAGTCAATCTTGCACTCCAGAGCGAGAATTCAAATTGGTACTCGTTGTCAAAAACTCAGAGTAGCACTCGTGATTGAGAACTCAAAATGGCACTCATCATGGAGAACTCAGTGTAGCAATTATAATCAAGAAACCGGAGTGGCACTCCTGATCGAGAACTGTAAAAAGGCATTCACGATCGAATAAATCCACGAAAGTCACCCTGAGTTCTTAATCACCAGTACCACATTGAGTTCTCGATCACTGGTGCCACTTCGAGTTCTCAACAACGAGTGCCTACTTGAATTCTCCATCACGACACGCACTTTGAGTTCTCGATCCCGGCTGCCACTCTGAGTTCTTAATCATTAGTGCTATTCTGATTTCTTGATCACGAGTGCCAACTTGAATTCTCGATCAGGAGTGCCACTCCGAGTTCTTGACAATGAGTGCCACCCTGAGTTCTCTGTCCCGAACGCCACAATGTGTTCTCGATGCCGAATTTCACATTGCGCTCTCGATCATGAGTGCCATATTAACTTCGCGATCATAAGTGTCACTTTGAGTTATCAATCACGAAAGCCACATTAGGTTTTTGATCACGAGTGTAACTTGGAGTTCTCGATCGCGAGTGCTACCCTGACTAGTAGATCAGGATCACCACCCTGAATGAAAATCTTAAAAGTTTCATAATTGGACTTAAATGATGTTCCTCTCTCCCAGCCCAAGGTCGAAAATTCGATATTTCGTTTCAAAATATTCTTCTCCTCGTTTCGGGTTGTCCGGGAGAATTAGTCGTCATTTCCGAGTGCAGCACACGCTTCCGCAGAGGAGTGTATGGATCTGGTCTCAGAAAAAGGAAACTGTTTGTCTCTGTCGGCTAGTATTATAATTACTTGTACCATGGTTATCCCATAAGCTCACCGAGCTTCCAATCGGGGATTGAAGGATTCACCGACGCCGTCAAATCAAATACTGTCACCTGATGGTAGCTACAATATTCAAGATTTTAAATTCGATTGTAATATGGGATTTTATAATACTACTCGCTACAATATACTTCAAGGACTCGATGTGGATGACGATGTCAGTCTGTTGAATGATTAGGGAAATCAATTACTAGGAATCTGACGAATATGAATCATCGGATCCAGATGATTCCCTGTGAATATGGGAACGGACCTCACTCCTTCAATTGCTTCATCGAGATCCGAACGTCATCAGTGACGTTGGTAGATTGGTCGAGCACGGTAGCTTTGAGTGCTTTCAACTTGGTAAATAACTCTAGAAAGACCCAACTTCAACCACAGTTGGGCGTTACCAATACCGCACTTATCAATTACGCAGACAATTGTAAATCGCAAGTCTTTCGAGGACTAATGCCGCGTGAACGAGTCGGCAAGCTCAGTTGTTCGAAGGGACCACACTATTATTCTAAAATGTCAACCAAAATATCTGTATGCATCCTAAGAGTGGTACTTTACCGATCAAGTGGTTGCAAGTCTTGCCGGAGTTCACGAGCCCAAAAGCTGCAACATTGAACTATCCCGCTGCATCGAAGATTATTCGGTGTAGCAGTTATTCACCCGTAGTCGTCGGTAGACTAAACACAGTGGCCAACGACCGGGCAAACTGACGGATTCCGTAATAGTGGAGACTCTAATTTCTCCCCTGTCCCAGAAAAGGCCTATTTGCCAGAGGGTTGCTCCTCTATGAAGGTGCTCCCTCCTCCTTGTTACCTCGGGTTTGTTTACACAGCTTGGACGTCAACTTATGAATCGATCCCAGTTGACAGGAGTGCTCTTTGTATCAGGACCACTACGTGTCGGTGTTTATAAGATGCGTTACTTCATATTCACGAGAAACTCAAATTTTATCCAAAAAGTGTAATTAACTGATTAGCAATCATTTTTTGTTCCTTTACTGGCGCTTTTGCCTTACTTCGGTCCTGAACGTTGAATTCATTTCCATGCAGGAATGATATTCCTCGTATATCATTAGGAACTTTGTGGATTCCTTGTGTTCCGAGTCCGTGAAGTCGGATGGGACCCTTGATATCCCAACCCACTGACAAAACATCCGTCGGAAGTCCTTCCGCGAAGGTCCTCCAGTGTAGCTCCTGTAAGTTGCTCTAATGAAGGCTGCTCAGGTTGGATTGATGTGGGCTCCGGTTGCTCGTCACGAGCAGCGTCCATTACTTGTATAGCCCTGCGGTAAGAGGGTAGGAATCCGACCTCGATTCCCTAGGTGATGCTTGGCTTTCGCCTCCATCCGGTTGACCCTGGACGTGGGGTAAAGATACGCCCTACTAGTGCGTCGCTTCAGAGCGAACCATTTCCAAACTACGAATGGTTCGCAAATGATCCATTAATCTTCACCGACCACTGAATTTTAGGCTGACTGACAGTTACACGGCTATTCCCGTGCCTCGATGGAGAGCTGGGACTTATGTAGTCTTCCTTGGAGCCCAGGGAGTCCCTCGATACCCCGAGTAAGTTGTTCGAGTCTCTCGGTAGATCAACTGGTAGAATAGTCTTGCCACGAGTTCTATGTCTCGCTTGGTCCCAGGCATTGTAGCTGCCGTGGCCACTAAATGAAGATGTGTGGTCTCTATGCTTCGACGGGCGCTCACGTAGGGTCACCGGGGTATCATCAAGCTCCAGAGCAGACCTGTTGAAACCCACTGCACGTGCATTACACGCGCGTGTATTACACTTGCATCCGTGCATCCATGCATTGAGCTTTCTGCTCCGAAAGTTTAGGTAGTATGCATGTTTTTTTTTCGAAAATCGAGTTTTTCCGAATGAACTACGAAAAATCTCAAGATTACGATGCGCGGGAAAGTCGGGTAACAGTCACTAGCTTCCCAAAATGATCCAGATCAAAGTCCAGTGTGATAATCAAGCTGTTAAAACTGAGGTAATTCCTGTAGAAATTTGAGAGATACAACATAATACGAGCTTTCCATCTCGGTTGATTGACATAGTTTTGAAAAGTTTGGGTGGGCTAAAATTAGAAAATCAGACCACTTATTCATCATTATGCTCGAAAGATCAATTCTTACCCTTGAAAGAGCGATTACCAGAAAGTGAACAATCAAAATATTTTGTCTGGAACAAACGAGATTTTACGTGTTTGTTGTTTGCGAATCGAGCTTTCATGATAAAAAGAAATAGTCTCTGAGTAATGACTGATAGGATGATCGATCACTAGTCTTTTGCCCACAAAACTTGACGAAAACTCAGGCAAAATTTGTAGCTTGCGACAATCAACCGAGAAGAGAGCGTGTATTGTCTCGGATGTTGGAGCTTTCCCAGACATTACCTCGCTTTCAACAACGTGATCATCGCTCTGGACCCCCACCTCGAACCATTTTGGGTTGCTAGCGACAGTTACCCAACTTTCTCACTAGTCATAATCTTGCGATTATTCGTTCTCAACTCGGAAAAACTCGATTTTCAAAAAGTAAACATGCAGACTATCCAACCTTTCGGAACAAAAAGCTCAATGCACAAATGCACAGATGCACGTGTAATGTACGTCCAGTGAATTTTGACAGTTCTGCTTCAGAGTCCAAAAACCAAAGTGCCTTAGCCCTCCTTGCGAGTTTTCGGGCGAAACCAAGCATGCACCAGTCTCGGGTCCAGGCTCCTCTATACCAGCTTTTGGCCGAAGACTCGGGTGCGGTGTCCCGTCGACAACCTGGGACCGGGAGGGCCACCTCGTGTTCCGGTGTGAGGGAAGAAGATGTTGGCTGGCTCCTGCGTCAAAATTTCCCATCTCCGTATTGGAACCGAAGGAACGGTCCACGTTGGCGGCATGTGATTCAGCCGTTGCGTCCAAGTTATACAATCATCAGGGAAGGCTAGGTAGTATCTCTAGTCGTTTCACTCTATGCAAAAGTAAACTGGTAGTATCTGAATATGGATATGGGTGGTGGCCGAGGCTGTTCATCAAGTTGCAGGTCCTCGCACTAAACTATATGAATCTTAGGATTAGCTTCTGTTCTCCAGATGACCAGATCGAGAGTTCGTTAGTCAGCGTTTTTGGCGACTTGACTGAGTTACGGAACCCATCCAGTTATCAGAAATAGGGGAATGAGTAAAATCCTTCTCACGCTCACATGCGACGAAATAGACGAATTAATGACCATATTTGACTCGTGAAAGAGCACCTCCAGACCGCATCTGACTTCAGGCTCGCCTCCGGAAGTTTTTCTACATATTTGAAGGTACTTTGGGGAGTAATTTGACACAGATTGGTGCACATTCGTTCAGATGGAAGCATGTGCGAGCTATACCTGTGAGGTAGTTCTTATCAAAAAGTCAAAAAAGGGTTGCTGAATAGAATCGAAAATTGAATGGCTCACCCAGATTATTATCCTCATTGATGATATTTATATCGAAAAACATATTCGCACAGGTTTGGGGTCGAAAGAGAAAAACAATTTTATTGAATTGAGCTCAAAGTTTGGCATTCTCACGAAATTGCTCAACTTGTAACGACTGTAACTCCTATGAAAAGTTTGATAATCAACTTCCACAAGTGGCCAAACTGTAGCTTCTTTCAAGGCCTTCAAAATTACCACTGATGAAATCGATTATCTTATGTCTGGTGGGAGCTGAATTACTTTGAAGCAGGCCCAAAATCGCTAAAATGCGCTCTGAGCAAATAGCTCCTAGAAGTTGCTAAGCTCAATTATCGACCTTGGACAAATTTTTTTCTTGAAAGTACCAGTCTCGAGAAAGAAAATGCGCCCAGGTACGTCAAAGAATAGTGAGTCTAGTTGGAGCTCTGATTCTTCAAAATAGACTAAAAAGGGGGTCAAGTCTGCCCACCGGGCCTCAAATGGATCTTTTATGGGCCTTCAGACCCATGGGGGGCTTCGAAAAAATCCCCAAAAATTTTTCTCGTACTATTCAAACATTGTATTGACAGAAAAAATTTTTTTGGGATATTTTCCAGACCCCCCTGGTGACGTCCCTGGCTGAAATGCTCCGAAATGGACGATATGAAAATGCAGTGTACAGGCGACGTTGGCAGACAGTCCCTCCAACAGTAGTCTCCCTTAGCAGCCAAAACAAAGCGTCAGAAAGATAGAGCAGCAGTCATGGGGTCGAGTATCAAGTGGGTGTTCAGCATTTGACAGTGTGAACTTACACTAACACTGGTATTCATAGTCGGCATAACCCGACAGTTAAGAATTGATCCGCGGATTAGGCGCTGTAATCGGCGTGGCAGAAGAATAAACCATAGACTAATTATTCAGCTCGAATTGTCCCGATGCAGCAGAACACCACAGACTTGAAGTTATTGTGTCCACGACGATTACAGCGCCTCACCCGCGGATCAATTTTCAACTCTGGGGTTATAACGACTATGAATACCAGTGTAAGTGCGGTCCATTATTGGATCATCACCAAAATTTTTCTCAAAAGTCAATGGGTTGTTGCCATTACCAACGCCTGATAACTTTTAGTGAAAAATTTTGGGGTTATTCCTGTCGCGTGGTCTATGTAGCAATCAGCCTACAAATTACTTTGAGGAGACGATTCAAAATCGTCGGTGGAAGTTTACAAAGTTCAATCTCTCGAGGGCACGGTCCTCCAACAATGCAACATTTACGAGCGCATAATGTTTCTAAATATTAACGTCTGACAGGAGTCGAGTACGTCCTGTTGATGTTACAGTGACCCTTTAGGCAAGAAAGAGCTACCTTTGCTACCTATTCGTGACTTACAACTTACACGTTCTTTGCAGAAGTATCTCAAAACGCGCCCGCGGAGAGAAACGTAAAAATGACGGAATACTGGCATTGGCCTCTTAGGGTCGCAGATAATTACAGCCTCTCGCTCTGTTCACCGCCAGATGCGGATATAATGATAGTGGGCTGGTCGCGTGTATATATCTGCGTAGCATACGTGTCGTCATGCGCGGGTCCGAGGATCCGGCGGCGCCACGGATCCGGGATTTTGTGATGTGTGTCTGCGGCTAGAACTTCTACGAGGCCTCTGATCTGAGCCGACACCTGGTTGCTGATTTTTTGATTCTGACCCATCCTCCGGGGCAACTTCCTCTTCCGACTGGATACAAACTCTTCTCCCGCGAGCGGATTGTACAAATTAAAGATGACTGATCGCAAAATTTATGACACCCAGTGCTACATTTACAGAGCAATCCTTGGAATCAAAGGTGCTTGACGGAGGGCTTTACTTTTGCCTTAGGCTTTGGATCAAACTCGTTGATCCAACGCCCACAGTTGTTCACTTCCTCTGCCAAAATTCAAAATTGCTTGGAGCTAAGCGATGATCTTGTTGTAACCCAATCGAGCTACTATTTTGTTCAAATCGTTTATCTGATGATCCTTTTTGAAATCCATTCTTGATCTCATGCGATTTATAAGGTAGAGACTCGATGGAGCTGTATGGTTTGATGTTGGTGATACATCAATCATCCGATCGATTTTATGATTACATAAAGTATACGCGCTCATAAGCACGAGGTATTTTTCTTACATTTAACTCAGGTTTAACCTTAAAAGATACATCCACAATGTCACTGCACACTTTTCCGCAATAGTTGCTCATTGCAATGTGAATTCAGACGTTCATTGTCATACATCGATAAAAAACTTGCAAAGTTCTCAAAATTCTCATATTACATGGTCAAAAGATCAGTCAAACAACGTCATGGTTTCACGACTTTGAATTAATTCGAAAGTAATCTGCGGAAACAGAGGATGAAGTTGAATGTCCGAATAGTTTATGATTTTCCAGAGATTGGTTCAACTTTCTTCATTATCTATGACTTTTTGAACCATGATTTTCGTTGCGTCTCATTCAAATAGGATTGTCTGACCAACTCGTCTTTTTCTATTGAAAATGGGAAGGCAATATTCTAGCGGCAACTCGGTGTAATTCTGATCAAGATGAATCGATTTGCAGCAAGGTCGGTCACTTTTGCAATGTTATCATCACTTTTCATATAGTATCCCGAAAAAGGCTTGAGATTTATACTGATGAAAGGTAGTATGAAACTAATCACACAGACCAAATGTAAAATAAAATATTCTCTCCTCCTGAACAAACAGACGTATTACCATTAATAATTCTTTGGTTAATTTTTTTCCTTGTTGCGATCCCCAATTCAATTTTTGATTAATGAAAAGCTCGTTTTCCTATTGGTGTCATGCCGTCGGACAGAACTTGAGTTACTTTCGCGCGCCGACCGACGGATGGTGAGCAAGAGTTGGTTTAGTACTGAGATAAAAAGTCGAGAATCATATGAGGATAACCTGTAATATCAAAAGTTAATCTTTCTCATCTCAATGACAGTATTTGACTCAAGAACAACAATTCTATGATGATCTCAACATTGAGAAAAATGATGCTGTAAATCTATTTCGAATTATTCCGATGAGTATTTGAATTCGATCCACGTTTCGCGTGATGAAATCGTGCTCTACTGTCAGTATAAAGAGTCCGAAAACTGGAGATTTCATCCGAAATTTTTGATCCCATTCCAATTTGACTGTGTGGGAATCCGGCAATAGAACGTAAAAGGATTGCACTTTGAAGATGACTCAGATGTCTCCGATCTTACTGTCTCGCTGCCATCTCCATGCATAAATAATGTCATCTCGCTCTGTATGATTCTAAGTTGTTGTAAATATCGAATTCGTTCACCTTATTCTGTAGTTTTTCTCAGTTGGAAAGAAAATCACAGACAACTGGCTGTGATTTTCTTTCCAAAAGTATACTTCAGAGTTGGTAGGCTGAGTGAAATATGAGTGATTTGATTTCGATCTTTAGACAGACGGAATTGATTCAATTTTCTGATTTTTATCAGCCATTCTGTGATTGCTGGTTGTAGTTTCGGCCTATAAAGAGTTGTATCTTTCCCATTATTCTCAACTATTTTTCGTAAACCAATTTTTCTAAGAGGGGAATCACCAATACTCACTTGAGACTTAAATCATGCCTGATCATCTATCAGTACTGTTGGTAGTAATCGAGTGATCGTTCCTCATAAATCTTAAATGATTCAATAATTTTGTTACGGAGAAGTGGTAAGCTCCCATCTGGAATTTCAAAAGTGAAGGAGATGGATGGTCTGTTATTGAAGGAAAATCGGTAAAATCTGAAAGAAATGAAAAAAAAAATTCATTTTCATCGACAGAAAGTAAACAACAGCGGTAATGTATAATTATAACCTCTGGTGAATTATTTCATGATTATTTCACCTGCTCATCATAATTTAGTACCATCATCTATTATATAACACCCCCATGCTGTATGTACATATAGTTTAAAATGCCTTAAATAAGTATCTTAATTGAAGAAGAGTTTCAATGACTCAAACAAGATTTCCACATAACAGCTTGATCATGATCGTGTCCACTATTAGGTTAGGGAGGATGAAGTTGGTATCTAAGACAGATCAAAATTCACGAAAATACTCAAAAATTTAAATCATCAATCAGTGAATAGGTCTTTGGATACTTTAGATTGGAATCTCGATTTACCACCGATGTACAATTTCCAATCATAACCCTTCAATAGAGTTCATACTTATTATCAAGACCACTGCATGCCATGGAAGTGTTATACGATGATTCCATGTTTCCGGAAACATCAAAACGTGTACTTTGTAGATATATTGGAAGCTAATTGAAAATGAGAGCTCAGGGTAAAATGAGGTATTATCAGTGTAAAGAATCACGGTCAGGCATAAAAAGGGCTTATTGTTCAAATAGGGAATTGGTTACTTTTTCACTGGCGAAGCTAAACTCTTGATTACTACTGTGGAGACGCGGGTGAACAAGTACTCTTTGGAGAGTTAATGGTTGAAAAGACTGTGTGCTTCGTATAATTAAGGCCCATACCGAAGAGTATAGTGTAATTTGTTGCGTTTCAGTGTTATATGCTGATAGTAGTCGCCTCTCTTGTTTCGTGCACTGTGTTCAGGCTTGTTTTGGCGAGACGACGACGACGACGACGACGACGATGACGAGGTGCATTACCTCTTAAATACAGAGATCACCCCGGAAAAATTGATCCTTTTACTCATTGTTCACACCATCTTTAAATAACATGCTCGGCTTCGAGCACAGTTGAGTGCCTATTTACACGTGAAACATCCTAAAACTATTTCAAATTGCGTGCTTTGCCACAAATGCTCGTTTCGAATTACAGGGGCTCTGTTGTTTACTTAATTCTCGTAATGAGGAGAGTTACCGCAAAATTATGGCGATCATCTCTGAATAGGCATTGAGTAAAGCATGCGAGTTTACCACCTTACTAACACATTACTAAAATATAGACAGATTTCACAAATAACATATATTTTGCCTGAACTTACAAGTATCATTTATCTTGGATATTGATAATTCGGATAATTATGATTACTTTATTTGAGTACCTATGGTTAGAGTAATTGATTAAAAACTCAATGAGGTCATCTTTAATATAAATCGACGAATGCATGACTCACCATGACTAGCTAATAATTTATGTGAGGTTAGATCACTAAATCGGTATGATAAAAATTAAAAATAACCAATTATTAGAGATAATCTCTGCTTTCAATGACTAGTTGTTTCAGCAACAAACTTGATTACATATTAATTTGTCATTCTACATGCATTTTTATAACAAGTTTTGATTGTAGTATTGCGAATCAATGAGCCTCAGATTGTAAATTGCATTGATTATAGAAAAGGAACTGGTCTAGAATCTTGACCAATAATTTGTCATCAATGCGGTTCTCAACATAACGATAGGAGTTCACGAGGTACTAACCCTATCAATGAATGAGGGATTAATTTTTTGTAATTCTTGAATACTTATGATTATAAGGTCTCAGTTTACTACCAATCATCACCAAACTTTTTCAAAATTCTAGTCGAGAAGATTACACGTTGCGTTTCAACTGCAACCACTGCTGCACGGTGTGCCCTAAGTTTAAGATGCGTTCCGCGAACAATCTATATTAGACACCATAATCAGTTTCGTTCAGTGAATATGGTACTTCGGTTCCATCCTTATCCTTCGAAGATGCGCAAGGAACGATTCTAAAATTGGCTAAAGATGCCTCTCTCAAGGAAGCTGCAGCGGCATCGAGTGTATAAGGCCCAAAAAGCTTCCAGTCGTTCTCTTCGCCAAAGTCGACAAGTTAACGTACAAAGTCTCGATGTGCTTCGAATATTGTTGAGCCACAGAGTAGACAATTTGTCGCGGAGTCTCTCGCACCTCTAAACAGGCCCGCATAGCACATTGGGTTGGGCCTTACGCCGAAAAAGAGCTCGTCTCCGCCCGAGGGCCCTAGAAATGCGGCGCGTAATAACACGGCTGCTCTTCCACTCTTGCTCGTCCGGCTGGCGAGCATCACGAAACAAACGAAGCTCAGAATTGGGCCCCGCGCGTATCAATATAGGGCCCAACATGTATTTCTACGAAAACTTTTCGGACCTCGTCGGCGGGCCCGTCCGTCGGACGCCGTTGAAGACTTACATTTGGCTTTTTGGCGCGCGGGCGAGAATATATAAGAGAGGTTTCAGACCCAGAGAGACACGATGGGCCTAAAACGTGCATCAGAGAGCCTATACAGTCGCTGCCGCAATTACGATTCGGGGCCCCGTGAGCTCGTGCGACGCAAAACCCGACATTATGTCCAATTATCCGAGGCTGCGTACATTTGAAGTTGGCTGATTTTTTGAGAGCGGGACCCTCAAGCCACACAGAGCCATCTAAAATAAAAAAAAAGAGTCAGGAGAGGGAGATCGGGGCCTCAGGGCCCAACCTCGAGCTCTACCTTGAGAGAAGAGAAATACACTTACACATGGGTCCATTATATGGCGTCAAGATTCGAGTATGAGTTGTATTTTGTTTGTGAGGGTTTTGTGGAATGGAGAGTGAGAGACGAAGGCGATTTTTAATGCATTTCACAGCCCCAAGTATATTTATATATATCAGGCTACAGCTTTGACTTTTGGCAAAATAATACAAGACACGAGGGCGAGGGTGATCATCATGTACATTCAGTTCGTGAGGGGGCGACTGAGCTATGATACCAAGACCAATACTATGTCTGTATGCTTGGCATGAAGTTAGTGTGTAAAATGGTTCTGGCCAATTATTCTAGCAGTGCAAGAGGAGAAACCGCAACCGAGATGGAAAAAAAAGAAGGATAGGTAGGTAAACCATCGACAAGATCTATGTTGAGATTCTTGCTGAGTTATCAGAATTTGCTCGTGAGCACGTGATCAAGAGGGTCACAAGTTATATATACGTTCTAAGGATCCTCTGCTGTAGATTGTGGATGATTTATTGGGTGAAAATTATTTGAATCCTTCGCAGTGTGTGTTACTTGAGCTACGTATTCATCAAATGTCATTACTGTACGGTTGTGTGTCATGATTATATGGTTAATCATGGGTATTGCTTCGAAAAATAGCATCACGTACTTGCACGAGATGAGCGTTATCCTCATCTTGTTAAGACATTTCCGCTTTTTCCGAGTTGGATAATTGCTGATTGATTAATTTCGAGATGCTGGTAGAGAATCGGTCAAACGACTTTTAGAATGATAAAATAAATCAATACGGATTTCACTTTTATCCAACTTTCATCCACACGTAACTTAGAATTTGAAAAATGTCTGAGTTCGATTAGAGAAAGATAAAGTTGCTGTAATGAATTTTGGGCAATATGCCGACATTTCAGTACTGGTTGGGTGTTGCAGAACATTCAAACCTTTGAGATTGAATTTTCAAACTTTCAGAGCTTTTCGAGTGAAAAATATGTTCGGTCAAGTTTTTTTGTTAGTATTGAATCAGAATTGTACCAAAGTTCCCCTTTTCCCAGTAATCAAGAAAAGTAAGTAACACTCAACAAATCAGATTGAATTTGTAATGCTTGTGGGAGCATTTCTGCGGAGATTTGTGTTCTGTTCGCTGGCTCCATCTGGACACGAGTTTGCGAAACTCACCTGCTTGACTCGTCGTGAGCCTATATGGCCTGGTGGAATCTTCAGCGAATCCCATCTCAATAATATAGCCAGTCAAACTTGCGCGGACGTTGAGAAATTCTGATCAGTGCTGCAGATGATCAATATATCTAAAATCTACAGAACAGGATGACAAACAAATTAGTTTTTCAGTAGGCATTAAGTAATTGGAATCTATGGTAACACATAGTGAAACGTGTGAAACGAATCATACTGGCCATTGCGATGGCCACTGGATTCCTTAGTAATTTTTTCGATCACTAAGTTATTCAATTTCGTGTTCATGTTCTGGTAAAAGTTGTTTATCTGTTTAGACTATGTTACACAAGTTTGACTGGATCTTCACGATGGCAACTCCGTCATAAAAAAAAGGTTGATGCTATCGAAATAAAATCAACCCGTGGGTTCCATCAGTCGAATATCAGACGATATTTATATTCATGGCAAGATTCACTGAGAATAAAATATTGCCATCTGAACAATACGACTGTATTATTACGTGGTATTGCCTTCGGACCAATACTGGATTGTCATCGCAACCAAATGATTTTGTTATTTCATCAATCCAGAATGAATAACCTAAAAAATCTTTGGGTTATACTTTACCTTTTACTGGTATCGTTCCATACAAAAAATGAGTAGCTTTCGTGGCAAAACAGTCGTAATGTGACTGTGATTCCGTTAAGTATCGAGGCATTTGAGCTATATGGGCCACGTTTATTTATTCTGGTAGCAATACCAGACTGACAAACTGATCTGATGGATTGATGCGATAACAAAATCGGTATTGTTCTCTGTCAAAATACCATTTTGGTCGTACGGCAAAATGCATGGCCGTACGACCAAAATTTTTTCTCAGCGTTCATTTTCTTCTGGAACATGGCAACCTTCAGAGTCGGTGCCTGATTCAGCCAAAATTCCAAAACAAAAGACGATCTGTCACACGGTCAGAAAATTCCAAACCAATCTAAAGGAAGCTTGATGTTCAACAAAAGTTTCTAAATCCTGTCACAAGTTCAAACTACGATAAAACTATTTTCGATCTAAGCTCAAATCCAGCTGCCACCATTCTAAATTTCGTCTCACCCCCGCGTGAATCGCTCTATAGGGCCCAAATTCAGACAATCCTCCTCGGGCGTTATAGTTTGCAAAATCCATCGGCACAGTCTTTCATTCGTTTTTGGCAGAGCCGATTTTTGCTTGAAAATTCTTACACGCAAGAGATGAGCATCTAACTGACTGTATATAAAACAGAGGGTCTGGGTTCATCTTGGGGTACAGATATTGTGCACGTCGGTAGATGTGCTTGAAAGTATGGCGAAGCCTTTCAAGCACACTGAACTAACATATACGCCAAAATCGGGGATTCCAACCTCCTCTTTTTTTCCGATCATACTTTTCGTCATCAATTCGGCTTCGTTGCTATGCACTTCCCGCATCGAAATTGTGTAGATTTCCAGTATCTCTCATTTGCACCTCGAATTTCTTAAATCAGTGGCACTTTCACCTCGGTATCCGATTTCCAAAATTTTTCACCTCGTCGTCACTTTCGGGAATCTAGCGGAAGTTTTGGTCTTACGGAAATCGCCACCAGGCGCGGGTGTTTTTTGAATGTCCTTTGAGAGGTAACATTGGCCAAGTGTAATGTTAACATGAGTATCTGAAGCCAAAATCATGAACTCAAGTGCGTGTTTTGAGTACTTCAGTACTTCTACAATAACAAACGAAGCTAAATTATTGAGCTGATTCTGCTTTACAAATTATTATGCACCGCGCCGCTGTCCTTCGATGAGCATATGATCCAATGTTGCGCAATCGCTTAGTCGCCCCTACTATTTCGCGAAGCGCCCGCGCCCGCGGGCCCCGCGATCATGCGCACACGCCCTATCCCTTCTCCAACGGAGAAACACGCATTGGCGGGAAACTCTCGCGATTTCAAATGCTTACAAATATTGCACAGCTCTTTTGTACGTCTTATGAGAAAAAAAATCAGATATGATTAAATTGAAATGAAATTAAACGAATTCTTTTTGAGTTTAGATACACGTAAATGAATATTTTCTATTTCTTCACACTCAATTTCCAAATTCATCAGGATTTTCTATTATCTGCCTAACTGGAGTTAGTAGCTGGTTAGCAGGTGAAAATAGTCGTGCAGGTGCACCCCTCAGTCTTGTGAACTCGGATTGGTAGATAGTTAACAGGACGACGATCGAATAATGAACATGAGAAAAATTTCGTTATTCCATTCGAGTTTTGTCCGAAGTTCATAAACTTTTGTGACTACATGACAGTATGACCTCCAATGAGGGCGTATAATTTTACAAAGCACATTTCTCCAACGCACTGAGTGTATTTGTGGTTAACTTGAGCAATGCAGGGTTGAATCTGAAAACAATTACGGTTTCCTATTGGATTAGAAAAAGAATACGGAATATTGCTACTCAGCCATTGGTAGGAATATGCTGGAGGAAGGAATTAGCAGGATGCTTTCCTAAAACTTTTGGTCAAAAGGACATATCGATCATTGTCAGAATTTGAGATTTATTAATTATTTCTTCTAAGGGAAATCCTCGGATGATCTCCGAGGATCCCCATACCATGCGTAATTTCTTCGGATAAGTTCTCCCAGCCAACAACTTTTGAATATTTCCCAGTGGTCCTCGTGTTTTATGATCGTTTTTTCCAACTTCTAAACCATCGGAAATTTATGAGATAGGAGATGACAACACGACTCACTTTTAGTAAAAATCATCATTTCTTGAAATTTTTCGATGTTTGGATGCTTACAAGGTTGCAAAAAATGGTATTCTCACTTCCTTCATGATTTTCCTACTTTCAAGCTACAACATCATGAACGCGATGCAAAATGCACGAAGGTTAGTGTACCCAACTTGCCTCCATTAGCAATTGTCTCAAAATCTTCAGTCTACCTCAAAATTTTTTTTCCTCAGATCATTTTGAAGCTTGTTTAGAAACCCTCAAGATAAGCTAAGATGCGTCTAATTTTGATCATTTGGAGCTGAGCTGTTTTGATTTCCCCAAATATACGATGTAAACTGCCGATAAATCGTATTTATCCGCTTATATCGCCGCGCAACCACTCTTGGAGCTTTTTGCCGGACCAGAGCGCCAATTCCGACCTCTTTCCATGCGATGAACATATTTTCAGAGGGAAAGAAGCCGTACTGCACTACGCCACTTCGGGATAACCACAGGAGGCACATGTTGGCTACGCTCCGATGTTGGCCTTCTTGTTTTACAAATTATCTCCGTATTTCGCATATAAATTAGCTATTAGCTACGAATCAGAATTTTGCAACTCTGGAAAACGCAATTTTGAGGTCTTGAAACAAGGAATCGAATGCGTTAAGGTACGTTGGGATTATGGTCAAACTCAAAAATTTTGACGCCGGTTTTAATGAATGCAATTTCCGCGGTGATTTCTTAGCTGTGCAAACACGAAAAATTAAAAAATCACTTGAAATTTTCTGGGGAACGCAGGAATGATCCAGAGTTGATCTAAACCACTCATTTCCTCATATTTTAATATAATAAACGTGAAAAAAATTGCGGGAAGGTCGACGAGAGCCCATTCCTGGGATCGGCATATAGGGGTAAGTTGGGTACACTTACCTTATTTCTACACCATTATTTTGTCTTGAAACATAGAAAGACGTATACCCATGATTCGGAGTACTGAGGAACTGACCAAAAGTACATATTTTTAGAAGAAACTATCCGAAAATTTTTGGCCCCGGAAGAACCGTCCTTAAATTTTTGGCTGAAGGAAATTGTTTGAGATTTCTGGTGTGAAGACACTATCCAGATTATTTTGGCTCAATAAGAAACGTCCAAAATTATTTTGAGCGAGAAAACTGTCCAAAAATATTTGGTTATAGATAAGTAGTTGATATTTGTTCGATTATGAGAATTCTTGTATTGATGCATTTACCGAGAATTTTTGGAAAATTCTTCCATGCTAGAGGTTCATGGAAAGTTGATTTCAAGCTAAAACTCTTAGAGATTTTCTTGCCACTCTTACGTTTTGAAGAATTCACTCCTTATTCTGAGCCAACGAATATTGATGAAGATGTTCTCACCAGAAAATCTCTGGAAAAGAAGATATCATCATCTTGCTGATTTTGAAAACATTCACTCAATAGTTCTTTTCTCTAAGTGGTAAATCCAGAAAAAGGAAGAACACGCATTTTGAGTGTTTTCTTTCATTTAGCCTTGGTCAAATTTCATACCTTAGAAATACACCTCAAAGAGGTAAAGCTTTTGAAAGTATGATGAGACCCTCTCACAAATTTTAGTTAGTGTTGTGTATCTTAGATTTGGTGAAAACGATGTGCATACTGTAGCGAATTCATGGCAAAGAAAGAATTGATATCCAAAGAAGTTTTCAAGCATGGAATGGATCCATGTGGTCGCTCATCGTGATTTGATGCAATCGTAATTGTCAAACTCCGAGCAATGAACGCGGTGAAATCCAAGATGGGTCTCAAGTATGTGATTGAACCTGTCCGAAATTTTCTCACTATGTACTACTGCAAGTGATTGAAATATATCCGACTCAAGGAAAAAATTGTGCCTGTTGGGAAGGAAGGTGGCTTCACCGCAACGGGCCGCTAACGGAGAAATAATCATCGAAAATAATTTCGTCAAGAAAAATCATCTCGTTATGCACCAGCCTCAACCTTATCTTCAGAGCTAAAATTTCGGAGCGATAATGGATAATGGATCCCATCTTCCACGATATTATTCTATGTTGTAAGTTGTAGGCAAAGTGATCAAGGTAACCATTTTTCTTGACGAAATTATTTTCGATGATTATTTCTCCGTTAGCGGCCCGTTGCGGTGAAGCCACCTTCCTTCCCAACAGGCACAATTTTTTCCTTGAGTCGGATATATTTCAATCACTTGCAGTAGTACATAGTGAGAAAATTTCGGACAGGTTCAATCACATACTTGAGACCCATCTTGGATTTCACCGCGTTCATTGCTCGGAGTTTGACAATTACGATTGCATCAAATCACGATGAGCGACCACATGGATCCATTCCATGCTTGAAAACTTCTTTGGATATCAATTCTTTCTTTGCCATGAATTCGCTACAGTATGCACATCGTTTTCACCAAATCTAAGATACACAACACTAACTAAAATTTGTGAGAGGGTCTCATCATACTTTCAAAAGCTTTACCTCTTTGAGGTGTATTTCTAAGGTATGAAATTTGACCAAGGCTAAATGAAAGAAAACACTCAAAATGCGTGTTCTTCCTTTTTCTGGATTTACCACTTAGAGAAAAGAACTATTGAGTGAATGTTTTCAAAATCAGCAAGATGATGATATCTTCTTTTCCAGAGATTTTCTGGTGAGAACATCTTCATCAATATTCGTTGGCTCAGAATAAGGAGTGAATTCTTCAAAACGTAAGAGTGGCAAGAAAATCTCTAAGAGTTTTAGCTTGAAATCAACTTTCCATGAACCTCTAGCATGGAAGAATTTTCCAAAAATTCTCGGTAAATGCATCAATACAAGAATTCTCATAATCGAACAAATATCAACTACTTATCTATAACCAAATATTTTTGGACAGTTTTCTCGCTCAAAATAATTTTGGACGTTTCTTATTGAGCCAAAATAATCTGGATAGTGTCTTCACACCAGAAATCTCAAACAATTTCCTTCAGCCAAAAATTTAAGGACGGTTCTTCCGGGGCCAAAAATTTTCGGATAGTTTCTTCTAAAAATATGTACTTTTGGTCAGTTCCTCAGTACTCCGAATCATGGGTATACGTCTTTCTATGTTTCAAGACAAAATAATGGTGTAGAAATAAGGTAAGTGTACCCAACTTACCCCTATATGCCGATCCCAGGAATGGGCTCTCGTCGACCTTCCCGCAATTTTTTTCACGTTTATTATATTAAAATATGAGGAAATGAGTGGTTTAGATCAACTCTGGATCATTCCTGCGTTCCCCAGAAAATTTCAAGTGATTTTTTAATTTTTCGTGTTTGCACAGCTAAGAAATCACCGCGGAAATTGCATTCATTAAAACCGGCGTCAAAATTTTTGAGTTTGACCATAATCCCAACGTACCTTAACGCATTCGATTCCTTGTTTCAAGACCTCAAAATTGCGTTTTCCAGAGTTGCAAAATTCTGATTCGTAGCTAATAGCTAATTTATATGCGAAATACGGAGATAATTTGTAAAACAAGAAGGCCAACATCGGAGCGTAGCCAACATGTGCCTCCTGTGGTTATCCCGAAGTGGCGTAGTGCAGTACGGTACAGTATATATATGACAAACGGCTAAGAAAGAAACGGTGTGGTGCCGGTCTGGTGGGCCGCTTTGCTCTCGCAGCCTATCAATCATTGGGTGGCGCATGCATGGTCCACGAGTACCCATCAGGTCCCATATATACAAAGTGAACGTGCATATATGCATCTATGGTGTACGATGTACATATATATCTGTCGAGGGCTATTATCCTGCCAGCCGACCGTGATGCACGACCCTCGAGCGCGTGCAGCTTTTGCGAGTGCCTGTAAAACTTGACTTTCTTATATACCATCGCGCCCTCTCAAGAGTCTTTACATATGGACGAGCATGACTCGTAGTATAACTTTCACCGATAAAAATAATAATCTACAGCTTCCTTGTCTCGCATCTTTTGTCCTTTACATAAAAGTTAATGCACATAGTGGCCTGGTGGATAGTGATGGAGCTAGGAAATGATAATACATGGATTTGTCTCAATTTTTTGCATCAATTTTTCATCGAGCAGACAACTTTGGAAATAGTATGTAATTCAAGAATGGTTTGTGTAAGTAGATTTGGGACCACGAAAAATCTTCGGAGATATAGTCTGAGAATTTGTTAAGGAATGGCGATGATTGGAGGATCTCCAAAAAATTTAGGCTTAAGGTTAGGCATTAGCCGAATAGAAGGTCGTTGTTCAACAATACTAGGAGAAATAGTGATGGAAAATGATGCAGTCCAAGCTAGCCTCAGAAAGAAAGGGAAGACCAAAGATCATTACAGCAGGGGATGCAAAGAATATTCGAGTAGAAACAATAGAAACATTCGTACCAAGCCCTGGTCGATAGACAACACGAAACAGTAAGTCAAAGCTACCCAGAGATCTTGCATATTACAAGAATGGTGAAATCGGATGAACTTATGAATACTTTAACAACCTCGATGGCAAAGTGGTCGAGGTGAAAGTAGAAGGGAACGTATTCAACTGTCAACTCTAAGTTCCAAAGTAGTCGCGGATGCATGCAGTAAGTACAATGATTTCCAAGAATATAGGACGCACCCACTTGGAAAAAAATATGGGCTAATTCACTATATTTTAGATTTAACATTAAAATTCATCTTCAATTAATTTCTCAAGGATCATCGACTGTGGAAGGAAGAATTGCCCGTGTAAAATAGCCATGCTTTGACAGATACTTGCAGACAATTATTTATCTTCAACGCGTAATTGATAAATATACGATGCCCACGGTAGCGCGTTACAAATATGAAGCTCAGCTTGAGAAATTTTCTCTCGAGCCGTTTTGTCAAGCAGCATATCAAAGCGTTCACTTACAGAATACACAGAGGGAAATAGCCATAATATGAATATTCAGCAGACTTGAGGTACGACCACCATATCGCACGCGTGCTCTCGACTCGTGCCTCATGCAACCAACTCTCAATTTATGCGCAAGTCGGACAGATTTTTACGACCGAGCGAGAAAAATGATGAGCCGATGTATGCGAGTCAGGCTAAACTTTTATACTTGCTTCGAGCTATCAGTCATGTTCATTGTATGATGTATTGCTCATGTGTGCAAGATATTTTGACATTAAGTCATACGTTCCATTTTCACAGGGATTTTTTCTATCATTCACCGGTGCATTCATTTGGGCATTTTTCAAGTTTGAATTCAGAGATATCATAGAATTCATCTTCTATGTATGAAGTCAAAATTCGTGCAAAAATTTGTCGGATATTCATTGAAATCCAGCTTTTTATATGATTAATTTTTACTGAGAGCCAGAGGAACCTTCAGGGGAGTCAGTGCTGGCATATAGTATCATTCGCTACCCTCTGTAAGTGTGCAAGCACTGATCCAATTCATCATGCCGGTATCAATTCTTAACAATGGTTACACTAGTCATTGTGTACTCTGTTTCTCAAAGATGAACCAATGCCTTTCTTCCTACCTTAGTTTTTTCTCCTGATTTATCAGATTCATGAAGTTCAGATTTGGGTATGTTGCCACCAACGTCCAAAGTCTGTAACATTTGCCCATCATGTCTGATCTATCTGGCATGTTTGTCTGCTCTCCCATTCAACTAACCTTGTGATAAATCTGTTCACTCTATTTGTTCACTATAGTATCGGTACCGTCTTTCGAATTTTTGGCACGTATTTAACACGTGGTTCATTTCTGCCACGTTATCAACATCAACTCGATTCATGAGTACTCTTTGTCTGACATATTTGCTGCGTTTGTAATGTCTGTTATCTTCATAAGGTTTGCCTCTGCCATTTCTGTGTGTCTTATTTGTGTCATTTATGTCTGACTTTTATGCCATGATTCCCATTGAGGCTGGAGTTCATAGTCGTTGATCCGAGATCGGGATCGGCGGATTTAGGGCGCTGCGATCACCATGGCGAGGCATTTTACATTTGGGCACAGCGGTCGCAGCGCTCCTAATCCACCGATCCTGATTTCGGACTAACGACTATGAATCCGAGCCTCTATCTTTTCTGCTTGTTGATTGAGCTTGGCATGTTTGATTCGTTCGTCAATTATGTATTATTCAAGTCATTATTCAAGTTGGTTGTATTTGCTTTTGTCTAGATTCAATCCAATTGTGCATTCATCGTGAAGCTGTGCAAGGCTTTGATGCTTTTTAGAAAAATGGACATTCCAGAACAGAGAAGATACAAGGAAATGGAACTCAACTTGAGTGCTCGGAGAGCTCTTGACAGTTCAGATGAAATAATATATTCCATTAAACGTACTCAAAGGACTAAATGATCAAAGCTTCAGTAAGCATCAGTCGAATCTGTTTAGTCAGCAGATGATTTCCATTTTATGAATATTTTCTTCCAACAGACCCTGATTGAAGAGTACGTGCCACTTGAAAAATCATTTCAAGAGCAAGCAATCCAAGAGTGACCTGCATAAGCGTGTCGGCGGTGGTGTGCAACTTTGTAAGTAGTAACAGTCAGGCACTGGTGGTCCGCGTTGTAATAGTCGATCAACTCAAAAACCGTTGAGTATTGAAGGAAACTCTTGAAAAAATTGTCAACTTACGCACAGAATATTTGTGATAATCCAATTCATTCAACAACTATTATTGCAATTCAAGTTGATCCATTCCATCTGTAAGAACATGGTTTACCAAATTTGTAGAACCCACAAACGTTATCACGGAGTAAATGTTCACTCGGGGATTAGATGGACTGTACATCAAGTTACACATTTTGCTGTGTCACTCGCATTTATTGATCAAGTGAGGGAAAAAATGAAACACGAAGATCAAGATGCGAGCTCTTGGAGAATAATTCATTTGATTGCTAGTGTACCTCATTTCTGAAACGATTTCTATCAAGAAGGAATATATAAACTCGTGAAAAGTATATGAACTAATATGAAAGAATATGAAAGAATATGAAAAGTATATGAAAGAATATGAACGTAATAAAAACTCATGCGAAGATAGAATGGTAATATGTAAACAATTCTCGTGTGAGAATGATGATGTATGTCAGCGTTGAGATACTGCGTGAAAAATCTTAGACGGGCAATGCAAATAAACATACAGAGAAAGTGTGGACATCATCCCAGATATTGGTTGCTCTTGAAAGTTCGCCATGTTGGTTTTGGATGTAATTCAGGTTGAGGATCATGTTCACTCAAATACGTGAGTAGATGGAAGGTTTTATAGTTTCATTGGAACGAATGATAGAACCTACTCCTTTCGTATTTTACACTAGTTTCGTATATTAGTACGGACCAGTAACGTTATTACAACGAACTTCATCTGAGCTTTCTAGGGTCCAACTCTCTGTACTACCATATGGCAGCTCCTTTAACCTACGATTAATGGAATTAACCCAGGTGCGATGGGGTTAACCTCGAAAAAACCGATAGGTCGCGTGCGCTCTGCAAATATTCAACGTAGCTATATATATGAATGTACATGCGAGGCTCTTTCGTGACGTGAGGACTTTTCGAGGCTCCTTTCTATTCATATTTAGCGCGTGGCACCAGTTTGCCCCCCTGTACAGATACATAGACACACCACCACCATCATCCGTGAACGCATATAAATAAGGGTGTGAGCAAGTATGGGTAAAATGCATCGGACTGGTTTACTGTATACGTATATGATGCGATAGTATACCTGCTGATATCACGTTTGCTGCACGGCTGACGATCGACGGATGGTGGCCGCGTTCCCGTCACACGATGTGGGCGAAACTTTGCTGCCCCACACCACGCGCGACGATGAATGTTTGCAGGGCACGCGATTCGCAAATGGGATTCGACATGTATGTGGTGCACCAAACAGAAATGGCTTTTGCGTGATGAAATAAAATGGATGATGAACAAAGGGTGGATATATACAGTCGCAAATGTTCGAGTATAAGTATATACTCTTGCTGCGATGGATTTATCTTGAGCTCAGAACCTTCTCGTGTTCCCCTGGTGTTTACGTAAGGAGAGATCAAAATGCGATCTTTCTAGATACAACGTTGGGGTCATCTTACATCTTTTTACGAGTTAATCAGTCGTTTTGCTTTCTTAAAAGATAAGGAGTTGTATTGAGTACAGCACTTTTTTCATTTGACAAAGGTCATATGGCTTCTACCTCTCGATAAAATTCATCAATTCTGGATGATACCCTTTGCTCAAATGCCATCAGAAAGGAAGGCTTGTATTCTTGACAGCAGATTTCTCTTGAATTTCATCACTTAATTTGAGCATTCATTGCGAAAATCTTCACTTGCCGGGATGAAACTTGGACCATTGTGTTGCTGGCGAGGAAATTTCCCGAATGTGGATCACGCTTTTTTCCTCTCGCTCATAACAAGCCCACAAAAAATGTTTTTGTCGGTCATTGTCCCTATCTGCGTGTGTCCCTGGTAAGAATATTTGACTCTAAATTCGACTCGAATATTAGACTTGAGTATTAGACTCAGGATTTGGATCCTTCATTTGCGTCGAATATTAGAGTCAATTTTTGAAGTATTGAAGGAATCTCAGCCTCAACGATAACTTTTCACTCAGCCTCAATGATAACTTTTCTCGATATTTCTAAGCCAGAATATGGACGAAAAATGAATGCAAAAAAAAAAACGAAGAAAAGAAACGAAGCAGTCGTATTCCGGGCTGTGCACGTCTGCCGGCACCAAAGCACGAACCCAAGATCTTTTGCTCGAGGGTCCAATGCTTCGCGTCCGTGGCTAGCGAGACGTGTTGAGTGCGATAGCTTAAAAGGTTGAGTCAAAATAGTGGGTCGCCCATGGGCCGTCGTACGGAGAATGAAGTGTTCTAAAACATGTACTGTTATAATGTTTCACAGCGAGTGACCCAATGTTCATAGTGGACGAATGTAAGGAAAAATATGCGCTGGCGGTGATAATTGACTATAAAGATGCGTTTGACTGGTTGTGGTGGAAGTACTTGCTGGATGAAATGAGAGAAAATGGCGTGAGTGATTGTGAGTTGAGAATGTGGGAGAGTTTCTGGAGCTGTAGAAGGGCGTGTATCAGAAACATACTATACGATGAGTGGAAGGAGCTTGGGTGCGGGGGCGGCACAGGGATCTGTCTCTGGACCCACTGGTGACTGGAACCTTGGAATGAACAATCTCTTGATCCGCATCAGGACCTTGTTTTACTCCCGAGGTGTCAGGCAGGTGGTGTTTGCGGACGACCGAACCGTAGTCGTCTTAAGCTCCAGTAGAGCAGAGCGTAAAGGAAAAGTGAAAGAAGTGATGAGAGTGATATATGAATGGGGAGAGGATGAGTCAGGTCTTAGTGTGAATGACGAAGAAACACTGTGTATGTTGCTGAAAGGGAAGTTTCTGACGAAGGGAAGATGTATAGGTGTGGAGTTTAGAGATAGGACGAGGAGAGTGGAATATGCCAAGGAGGTGAAACTCCTAGGTATAACCGTTGGCGAGCGCCGTCTTTCTAACATGTCTTTCAAACCTCATTCGCAGCAACGGGGAAGAGCTCGTCGGAGTTGTGGGGGGATGAGACGTGCGCTCAAAGCCGAATGGGGCATGGGAATGAAAGTGGCAAACGCGTGGATGAGCGAATTATTCAGGGCAATTATGATGTATGGCGTGAGTGCATGGGGAGAGTGTTTGAAGTACCAGTTTAGGAAGAAAAGGGTGGATGCGTATCAAAGAGTGTGTATGATGGAGATGCTAAGAGTAAGTAGAACAGTTTCCACGGAGGCCATACAGGTTCTCGGTGGCTGGCTACCGTAGGACCTGGATAGAAGAGGACTGGTGACCAAGTGGATGATCGAGCGGATGTGAGTGCGAGAGCGCTGGATGTGATTGGACAAGAGGAGAGAATGGACAGAGGAGTACTTGAATTGTGTGACGAGGTCGATAGAATGGTGTGAGAAGAATGGTAGCTTCGATGGGATCAAAGCATCAGAATGGGAGAGACACACATGCGTTCGTTAAGGACGTGACCGTTGTAAGGAGGATGAGGAGAGGACTCTTCGAGCCAAGTCTATGGGTCGGTTTTTTTTTAACAGCCCGTGGTTCACTCAACCTCTTCTTATACTCCCGCAACCCGAGTGACTCTCCCGAATGCTCCTGTGGAGATTCCAATGAGGATGTTGCTCATGTATTGTGCGAATGCCGATCGTACCGAGATATCCGGGACCTTGATGCAATGGGCATCCTGAGAGGCAGGGATGGCTCATGAGACTTTTCACAAGTCCTCATAAGGAAACCCCGATATTTCGCCCTCTCCTCCTTCGCTGAACAAGCGTTCAGGATTAGGAGGGGGAGCGTGGAGGGAAAGAGGAAAAGGATGAATAAGTGATGAATGAATGAGTGGAGGTTTCTGGAGCCAGGGTAACCCAATTCCTTAACCCCATACCGCAAGGGGGGCTCACGCCCCGGGGTGTGACGAACCTCCGGCCCCAGTTTCCGGTTAGGAGGAGCCTGACCCCGAGACTGTAGGTGCTCGGCGTGCATCGGCTCCCTCAACCAAAGACCGCAAGGAGGGCTGGGTCACTTGGTGGCCCGACTTTGATGGGGTCTGACAGTCCACCGGCCCCAGTCAACGCCGGCCAGAGCGTGGAGTCCGTACAGCTCCATCTGGCGATCATGAGCACCGGGTAAGTCTTCTCCGACTTCCTCGTACTCGGAGGGCTACCTAGGCTCCTACGAAGCTCAGACGAGCCCGGTTCAATCCCACATGGAGGGATGGGTTCGGCAATGTACATCCCAAAATTTAGTAGTCGGTTGGGAACCTGTGTTGTTCACGAGTAGCTCCCTACTCGAGAGCGGACTATTCTCACACCAACGCGCTGGCAAGGCGTACCCCTGCCCCCAGCCCATAGGGGCAGCCGGGATAGAGCCAATAGGCAGGGGACCGAGACATAAATCTCAATATTCGCAGTGTGTAACCCAATCGGAATAACGCCATATTCTCCATACAGCGACCCACACTTCAAGTGAGCCTTTTAAGCAACTATCGACATCTATCTCGCTGACTACGAACGTACATTGTTAGATTCTACATCAAAATATCTTGAGCTCGTGCCCTCGCGTCAGCAGAAGTGCACAGCCCTGATAAAGCTGCTTCGTTTTTGCTTTCTCTAAAGAGAAAGCTTTGTTTTCGACACAGCAAATTTTTGATCAATTTTTCCAATCAACTCAATATTTTCTTCAACATAATTCATCTTATCACAAAAGTGCCTTAACCATCTTATTCCTCTCGCCAAAATCTAACGATTGTAAGTAACACTTTTCCCCTTATAATCCTCAAAAAACCCCCAGTGACTCATCTCTCCGGCTCTTTGTCTGTGTGTGTGTGTGTGTGTGTATGTGTGTTGTTTTTTTTTTGCGCCACGCTTTCTCTTCTACACTCCACTTTATCAATTTTTGCTTTTCTACAAGTTGTAGAGAATCACTCAGAGATGAGACCAGTGATTTGTCTGGTCTCCTCTCCAAATCGAATTTAATTTAAACGTTTTTTGAGGTAAAATCGCTGAAATTGTGTACTTTCATACTAAAATATCTCTTCCTAACTTTACCTTACCCCAATTTTGATCACCTAGGCTATGGTTTTTTTGGCTCAATCTATCTTTTGGTTAATACCGAAATTCCATTCGAACTCCATCAACGTAAATTTTTATGAAAAAACCAAAATTTCCAACAAAAATAGCAATTTGAGCATGTTTAGACCTATCCTATCGAAATTCTGTTTCAACCAAATTACACGTTTTGCTAAGAAAACCTCACTTTAGGTAGCCCAAATCCCGACAACTATTTTCCTTAAAAAAATAACTCAAAATATACAAAAATATTTTTCTCAATATTCATACTTTCCTCATATCTCTCCTCTAAACTACTTCATTCAAATTTTACTCAACTAAGTTGATACTTTTTCATCGTTCTAAATCGATTGGTTGATACCGAATTTTCTCAAAATCCGTTTTAATACATTCAAAATCCGATTTATTCCCGAATAATCCAAATTTTTCCAAAATACTCCATTTTTATAATCCTTACACCAACTATATTAAAATTTGCCCTCAACCATAGTACATATATTCCAGGGAAAACCCTAGTTTAGGTCATCTGAGTTCCCCTAAAAGGCAATCTCCTTATAATAACTCAAAATATTAGAAGGAAATCGCATCTAAAATTCATTTTCCGCTATTACCCACCCCCTAAACTAATATATACAAATTTTACTCAACTAAGTTTATACTTTTTCATCGTTCTAAATCGATTAGTTGATACCGAATTTTTCAAAATCCTTTTAAATACATTCAAAATCCAATTTATTCCCGAAAAATCCAAAGTTTTTTTAAAAAACTCCATTTTTATGATCTTTTCACCAACTATATCAAAATTTTCCCTCAACCAGACTACATATGTTCCATTAAAAACCCCAGTTCAGGTCATCTTAATTCCCCTAAAAGTGAATCTCGTAATAATAACCCAAAATATTAGAAGAAAATTGCAGCTAAAATTCATTTTATCCTCATATCTCCCTCTACAACTAATCTATCCACCTTTTAATGGACTAGAGAGATACTTTTCCCTCATTCTACATCGATTGGTTGGATCCAATCATTGGATTGTGAGTGTGATATGAAATGCAATTAAATTAGATTGAAAAATAAAACTATTTTTTAGGAATCCCAATCATCATTTTGGAATTTGATCAGTTTTGCAAATTTCTCATTAGTTTCAGTGAACCTCTTAAACTATTTCGCTAAGAGAAAGCATTCTGCTAATCTCATTTAGCAGCGTATTTACTTCTTCTTTCATCCGCTTTCCGTAAATATACAGGATTAGAAATATCGAAAAAAAGTTAGGAATAAGGCTGAGTCGGTTTCTTTGATTCTCCAAAAATTGACTCAATACTCGACTCGAACATTTGACTCCAATGAAGGGCCCAAATCCTAATTCGAGTCGAATTTAGACTCAAATATTTTTACCAAGGGGGTCGTATTGTTTGTCCACGGTTTATGCGAGAATCTTCAGTCGATCTTCCTCAATAATGTTGATGTAGGGTATGACCACAGAAGGGTCTAACATAAAAGATTTCAGCCCTTTCTGTTGAAGTAATCGCGATACATGAGTCATGACGCATTTGCCGCGTTTGTTCTTGCGTTTTATTTTGCGTTTTGTTTCGCCTTTTCACTGGGTCTGATTCTGCGCTTCATTCCGCATTTTTGATAGCGTTTTCCTCTTTGCCTTTTATCTGACGTTTCCCTTAGTGGTTTAATCAACGTCTTCCCTGCATTTAGATCGCGACTCATTTGATCTCACCTCCGGCATTTCGTCTGTAATTTTCTTCTGCGTTCCATTTTGCGTTCATGACGCTGTTCCCGCGTTTATTATCGTGCCTCTTGTTGCGTTTCTAATCATTTAGCGTTTCTCTTCTCATTTGATCAGCTCCCTTCCCTCCGTTAGTGTGGGCATTGTATTCTGTTTGCCCCCGCGTTTCTTCATAAAGTTCATGCGCCGTTTACTCTGACATTTTATTTCACATCTTGATCTGCACTTTATTCTGCGTCCCATTTGAATTACGTTTTGATATTACTCCTCATTTTCGTATCGAGTTTCATCCTGTATTTGAGTTCACTGTGCTTCCCACATCTCCTACCACGTTTTCTACGTTCCATTCTGCGTTTAGTTCCGCGTTTAAATTTGCATTTTAGTCTGCTTCTCATTCAGCGTTCTTGTTTGTATTCCGTTTTGAGTTCAGTTTCGCTCCTATCCAGTAATGTGCATAACGTTCATAACTGCATTTCCCTTTGCGTTCCATTTAGTGTTTCTTTTCTGCGTTCCACGATGCATTTGATCCTGATTCTTCCCCGCGCCTTCTTTCGTGTTGCATTCTGCGTTCTTCTTTCTGATTTATTTCACGTTGTTCCTGCATTTAACTTCGCATTCTCCTCTGCATTTCATTCAGCATCTTTCTGCGCCCCATTCTGCATTGAATTCCGAATTCTTATGGGCTTATCTCCCGTGCCTCCTTCCACATCCTAATAGTTTTCTGCTTTTTATAGTGCGTTAATGTCTCCGTCCCATTTTGCGTTCTATTCAACGAGCCCCTCATTTTCATCGCTGTTCCCTTGGTGTTCCACTCTGCGTCCATTTCGCGTTTCTCTCTGCGATCTGTACCGCATTCCTCTCCGGGGTTTCTTTTGCATCCCGTTCCGCGTTCTTTTCCGTTTCTACTTCGTGTTCTCATAAAGTTTTCTATTGGGGTTCAATTCGCGATTACTTTCGTGTTTCTCTCTGTCTTCTATTCAGCATTCCTTTCTATCCTATTTTGTGGTCTATTTCGAGTCTCACTCTGGGCGCGCGCGCTCTCTCCGCTTGCACTCTCCACCCAAACACCGGAGTACTCACCGGAGTAGGTACCGAAAATGAGATTTGAAAATCTCTTGACGAGTGTTCCCTCTCAATCGGAGTATCAGCGCGAGTTTGTGAGGTAAAGAAACTTCGAGTTTATCAATTAATCGACCAAAAAATTGATTTGCATAGAATAGAGATCGAAAAATGAGAGGCGTGGTTGTGTCTCATATAAGCATCCCCCAACTTTTCATCAGGCCTTCAACTTGCCAACCATTCAGCAGTATTCAGCATCATATTGGTTATACATTAGTATCCATTCTAGAAGCTAAATAAGTAGCTAAAGTGTGTGAAATCCTGATTAAGAACGCCCAAGATTTCCCAAATTTGCGGAGGAGTGACTCTTGGAACACAAATTTGATCTTAGGTGTACATGGAACAGCTCGATTCTTCTTAACCAGAACTCCGCACACCTTGCTCATTTCACAGTTCCTGGAGGAAATCTCAATGCAAACCCAAAATAATGTTGAATATTGTTGAATAACCCACGAGTGAGGAACCTGAGAAGTTGGGGGATGATGATATCAGGCACATCGATCGACATCCGAAGTCTCTCACTTTTCGATCTCTAATAGATGCAAATTAATTTTTTGGGCGATTCACGTGATAAACTGACCGTTTACCATTTCACGTTCTCGCGCTGATACTCCGATTGAAAGAGAACACTCGTCAAAAGATTTTCAAATCCCATTTTTGGTACCTACTCCGGTGTTTGGGTGAAGAGTTGCAAGCGGAGAGAGCGCGCGCGCCCCGAGTGAGCGCGTCTATGTAGACTCGGCCTATGCGTTTCTTCACGTTCTTGTCTGAATGTTATGCCACGTTAGATTCTACGCTTCACTCTGCGTTTTCTTTCGCGTTTTATCTCATTTCAATCTGCGTTTTCTTCTATATTTGAGTTTGCATCCTCTGACACTCCTTTCGCGTATCATCTCGCGCTTTCCTTGCATTCTGTTTCACGTTACCTGCAGTTTTGTTTGCGTTTCACTTTGCGTTCCATTGCTCATTTCATTTGCGATTTCCGTATCCATTTTCAAGGCCTCTTCAGCATTTTCTTTGTTGTTTTTTTAACGCGCTTCATCTGGAATTCTTGTCTGCTTTCCATTTTGCGTTTTATATTTAGTTTCTTTTCCGCGCCATATATTGTGTTTTATTTTGCGTTTTCGTCTACCGTTCTTGCTAGTGGTCCATGTTGTGTTTCTCCCGTTCTTCTCAGCGTGTAATTGTCATGTTGCGTCCTATCTCGTTTTTAGCCACGTCTCATTCCATGTTCTGTTCTGCGTTTTTCTTGCATCATATCTCTTGTTTCCTCTGCATCCTTTGTTGCGAAGAGTCTTGCATGTTCTTTCGGCTTTTTTGCGTAAATCATTCTTAGTTCCATTTTGTATTTTTTTCTGAATTCTATGTCCCGTTTAATCTAGAATTTTATTTTATGTTTTGCTTGCTCAGAGAGTAAGTATTGTATGGGTGCGACAATTTTTACTTGACAATTCTTTGCACTCCTAATAGTTGGCCCAATGACCCTATTCACGGTTTTGAGACATTTGTCAATAGTAGCTCCTCGAAAATTGAATTTAACGCATACGAGCTTCACGAAGCCAACGAGAACTTTGTGTAAGAGTTTAGGTCTATTCAATCCCTGTTATCACCTACACAACGATTTGAACCCTGATTTGAACAGAATTGGGAGTTTACCGAAGTAGTGTCGTTTTTTCGCTGCGAATGGTATATCGTGATCCACACAGATACCGTGGATGATGTCTGAAAGACCTCAGTTTCGGTTTCTACGTGTGAAAATCCATAAAAAATGGTACTCAGCATGCACTGTAAGGAATATGCAATGAGTTTTCAATTACGTCGTTGAAGAAAGTTTCAACCAGGCGGGTCGAGTCGATATTTCAACTACGTGGTTGAAATTTTGTTTCAACCTCGTGGTGAAATCTCATCTACATGGTTAAAGTTCAACCACAATGTAGTTGAAAATTTTGGTTGAGATGCATGACCATTTTAGGATTGAACATTAGCGGCATTGCTGAGAGCCTTTTGAACGAAATTCCAGGTTAAACAATGTTTCGGCGGGGGTCGTATCCGGATGGGTGACCGCCCGACTGGGTCTGCCAAGCCTATAACTTGCATAAACAGTTCGCACCTTTTCCATTATGGATATATGTTATACAGAACCCATGAGATTGATAGGTGGCGGTCTTCGAACAGCATTTATTCGGGGATTTTGGGATATTCTGAGTTTCCAAGAAATAGCCTCCCCCGGCGTCGAAATTCCCAACTCCGCCTATCTACAGCAAGGTTCGAATTCCTAGCCAGGTCTTGAACACCCCCCCCCCCTTTGATAAAATGTTTAGTCTGAGCATCAAAGCATGAGCGAGTTTTGAAGCCTTTTGAGTTGTAGGATAGGGTTGGTTGTTTTGCAACAGAATTTTATTCGAAACATTTATTCTCTCTCATAATTTCCAGCTCAAAAATTCACCGCATCAACTGAATTTCAACCACGTTGATTGAAATTATCGAATCAACCACAGTGTAGTTGAAAATTTTTGTTAAAATTCATAAATTTTCTTACAGTGTGATGATTTAGATCATGGGAACGTTCTGCGCTTAATTGAATCAGTTCAACAAACAACGGCAAAATTGCGTTTCTTTCTACACTGTTGTGAAATGTTCAGGGCGCTTGCTTTCACTGCGAGATCTCATTTCTCAGCGTCCAGCGAAATTTTTTTCGCATCTGCACACAAAATGACAAAAACCGGTGACTCCAAACGTAACAATTTGGAGAAATTTTCATTTTCCGGTCCAACCTATACATATGCTTACATATTATAAGCGCTGTCTCCCAGATCATAGCAGAGTAGTATCACACAGCAGGCTATGATGGCGGACATGGAGAATCAGGCAAACTCATATACCAGAGCTCATTCTACGTGGTATGCTCGCCCACATGTGGCCTTATGCTGAGGAAGCATGCGAGCTGAGAAAGCATGCGAAATGCAAGGCCTGGTGAACGTACGCCTCATAAACTCGCAGACAGGCAAAAGAGAGTGCAAGAGTACATGTTCTCCGAGGGCGTCACCCCGTGAAAACCAAACTCGTTCGGTTGGTCGAAGGAGAGTCATGGAGGCGGCGCATACGTCAGATTCAAGATTTATATCCTTGCGCCGCGCGAGGCCCCTTTCATTTCTCCTCTCTCTTTGAGAGACTCGGGTTGCTCGTGCATTCGGGTACCACTTTTTCGCGACGTGTAATAGACTCAGATCGCAAACGCATTGACAATGCAGACGAATGCAAGATTGATAAGATCTTGGGTCAAATGACGCATTCATTCTGAAACATCTTCTTTTCCTGAGACCTTGGGACTCTATTCTGTCTCTCGTATTTCTGGGGAGTTGGTGTTTCGTGGAAGATATATGTATATTCCTTCATTCGGATTCATTTCTTCTGGTTCCTAGAATCTGCAGGATGACAATGAGACAACAATTTACAAGTTGTAAAAGAATAATGAAAATGTTTGTGTGTATAACCAGGTTTTTTCAAATCAATTAAAATTGTAAGGACAGCATCGAAGCTACGAGGGTGGTGCTCAGGACCAGAACAGTAGACGATTTCAGATTCCCACCAAGTTAATTTGAGTTTCAACAGAATATTTGCATCGGTAATCATCACTTTTCAGAAAAATTCCGATAACTCAAATCAGAGCAGGTGGCCATTTTTGTATATGATGCAAAAATAATTTCCCCGAAAAAAATCACCGATTTCAATTGATATACTGTCCTTGTCGCCAGCGATCTGTGTAGAACACTCTTGATAATTGATATGCCTTGCTGAAATGCTCGTTTGATGGTGAGTAATAAAAACTATGGGGTAGATTCGTGCAAGGCCTCGAGAACTTATTTGTAAAACTTTAGAAAAATGGGCTATTTGAGAATATTACAGGCAGTTCTGTCGAACGATTTCACTATTGATATACAATAGATCACTTGGAAAGCTTATGTCAATGTTTCGTATCCTCTCATCCGCCGGATAAGAAATTCAAACAAAGTAGGTAGAACTATGTATACTTATCAGAATAGAATTCATTCTGAGTCCCGAACAGTTGGATGACTGCTTGTATTCACCGGCGAAGGAGAGATGAACAAGTTATCATCAGACATCGTTTTATTCAATCAGCTACTACGGATGAATGATCATCAATCTACTTCCACTCCGGCGTTATAGGTGCTAAACGTCCCGGTAATTCAGATCAAAAAGTGGTATAACAGACGAGAGAAAATTGGCATCGTTTGACTCTTGTTAAACACTTAATGCTTCAATTTTCTTAAGCTTTGTGATTATTAAGTCAAATTTGACAAGTACTGATACGCTTGATTTATTGAGAAGATTGAGTCATTATTACGTACGATCGTATCGGACCATCTAGATAATGACTTCATCATCTTACCGATTGGAATCCATCCTTCTGCTCTGGATGAAATCTTAATATTTAGCTCGTAAACATTGCAACGTTGAAGGATTTGCTGTCGCGAAAGAAAGACTGTTTATAAATGATTGAATTTCAATTGATCGGCTTTTGCCAGTAGCATTGTGTCAACAAATTTCGCTGACTCATGTCTTAGATCGAGTTGAATTATTTCAACTCGAACTATTCACCTCCAAGCCTCGTATGGTTGCAAGGTTAACTTGGAGGATTTTGATGGAAAGTGTAAGGGTGAGAAGAGACATATGGAAAAAATTTTGACTCTACGCTAGATTACAGTGCGTTTCGCCATTCCTCGTCAGATCTGGCTTGTCAAGGGGACAGACGATCTGCCAAGGTTAGTCCCCGACGCACCTGGACTAAGTGGCCGAACGTCGAGCTCTTAAACGGCTTTATATATATGAAAGTCTCACGCATGCGCAAACGCTTGCGAGAAATATGATTTCAACCCGCTATTTCCATATGAAATCGACTCGACAGATTTTCAGCCTACTGTCGGATCTATGACATGAGTCAGCGAAATTTGTTGACACAATGCTACTGGCAAAAGCCGATCAATTGAAATTCAATCATTTGTAATTCCCGCCAGTGATAAATACAGTACTTGATCGTATCGATCGAGTACAAATATTAGTTTGATTAAAACTGTTAATCGTATGCACAAGAATTTTTTTTCTGAGGACTTTTTGAAAAACAATAATTCCCCCTAGACTCTGAAAATGGACCATTCAATGATACCAGATTTTGAGACATGTTTTTGAGATTTTTTACAGTGTGACGGATCTAATTTTCTAAAATTTGTTGAATTCGAATATCTAAGCCTTGAAACATGGCCAAAAAGAGTTTCTCAAAATCCTATATTGAGTAAAACGGTAAAAAATTCCAATTGAAATTGTTGTTCCTTGTCGGAAGAGGCTTTCTTCAGCAAGAAAAATTTCGTATCCTCTACACAGAAAATCAGGTATGAAGGAAGCGATTTGAAATTCCGTCGATCGTCATACATTAAATAATATTATTCCATTCCGGTTCGAAACGATTATCCTTGGAAAAGGAAATTCATTCCATGCTGGAATCAGAATCGGAATTTTGAATATATCCCTGAAAATTCTTTTACTAAATCAGCTGCTATAATAAGTTTGGATCGGTTAAAATATATACTATTATTGAGATTCTACTCAAGCACCTCCACCAATATTCAGATGTACTTATAGTGCACTAAGGTGAGAAACTGCGAAATTTTATGCCATACATGCATGGAGATTCTGATACAGTGGGTATCCGTGAAGAAGACAAACTGATCAGGATGAAGAATGAATCACGGGCTTGCAAAGATCTTCAGATTCATCGAAGTCCACTTGTCAGTTTTGGTGTGCCTATTTCGATCCTCTTCGACGCTTAGATCATGTGCACATACTGTGAGTGGTAAATTTGATCCATGCAAAATGGTGGCGCAGAGTACCAGCGTGTTCAAGTGACCTCCACTTCTTGTTACCCCTCGAACTCTGTTCTCTTTCTCATCTTTCATTTTTCTGTTCCTCTCACGGCGTGCTTCAAGAATAACTATTTGGACTATTTGTGCACAAAAAACCTCTTCGTTGCCAATTATTATACCCACACATCACGCGATCGTGCAGATCGCGGGGCCCCCTGGACAGCGTCGAGATTATTGCCTTTTTCACCCCGTGCACACATATCTTGTAAAATGAATAACTGCGGTAGGGGGGGGGGGGGTTCACATATATACAACCGAAGCTTGCATGCTCTATCAAAAACCTCTCGCGGCCATTCATCAATGCCATCTACCTATACGTGTAATTTTGCGCTGCAGCGCAAAACCGATATTCTTCATTTTTTTTTTTGCTTTTTCTCAACTCCTCCGCGCGCCGATTTATAAATACAGAGATAGAGGGCGAGGAGAGCGTTGCAAAAATGTTCACCAACGAGATGCGCGTGTATCTTGCTGTCTGTCTGATGGGGTTCGGTTCGCGCGGGCTCTATATACAAAAAACGCCTGCACGTACCAATGAAAGACCAAAGCCTCAGGCTCGTTATTCGTTCCATGAGAGCCTTATATTATATTCAAGCACAGCGCGAAGATGGCGTCTTGCGTGGGTGTATATACTGCAAGCATCTCCATTCTCGTGTGCGGCGGCGTGGACCGAATTATGGGCTCTCGAATCATTATACATGCCTTGCATGAAATATAGGGAAGATTTTTCAAGAGATTCGCGTGAAAGTGAGCGTGAAAGCTTATTCGTCAATTTTTTAAAATGGACAGATGTTATTAATTCAACTTGATATGTGCAAACGAGTAATCGATATAAAATTGATAATTTTGAGGACGAACAACGTAACTTGAACATTTAATGGTGAATGTTCATTGAAAGATAATCTTTCAAACAAAATTCTGCGAAATTGGGAACTATACATGAGAAGTATATTTTCACAAGAAACGCGCACATAGCGAGGCCATAGAGCTACCATCCTGGGGAGTAACAATTTTGTGGGTGTTGAATTTTCGAATTTTAAAATTGGAAGTATTTTAGAGGTTTCGATTGGGTACAATGCGCGAAGAATCTCATAAAACATCCTGGATATCCCCATCTTTTTCATATAGATAAAATGTGGGTGTCTATCAAAATAATGTTGACATTTTCACGGACTTGGCGTTATCAGATATCAGGTTCATGAAACAATATAGAAAAATTCTATTCATACTTGATGAAGCCTCGGTGGCAGTGGGATTGAAGTTTTTGCCTTTCCCTATTACTCCATGGAACTTGTTTGTCGTAAGAAAATTCAGCTCGTAAGAATTTTTAGCTGCATCACAAATTCGTCTTACACCTAAGCAGAGTCAAATACTTTCAGTACGATTAGTATATTAGAGCTTAGGCAGGTTCTGTAAAAAACCTTTAGAGTATATCGAAATTATACGCATTTCCGTTCGGCAAACTTTGCATCGTGTAATTTTGGGTGAGTCTCAAGGATGCCTCGTTTAGACAACCAGAATAATTGGTCAGTCTGTATAGCGCAACAACACAGCGCTACGATCTCGTGTAGACCATTTTTTTCATTCTCCATCTTTTTTTTAGCCAAAGTTTCTCAGGCTGACACTCTTGAATTAACTGATTGCTAGCGGTAGCAATTAAATCACCTGTACAGAGTATCTTCTTCTTCTGCACCCTTCCTAAGTTTCTCTGAGAGTGTGCAAGAGTATTGATAGTCCCTTTGCAGTGCAGACGATGAGGAAAAAAAAGTTGAACGAAAAGTAAAAAAAATAAAGAAAGATTTGCTGAGAGAAGCAGAGAAAAAATGACGGGTAAGAGATAGCACAACCCTAAAAAAAGTCTTACAATCTCAGGTCGTGGGATCGAACAGGAAAAATGACGAGATGGGGTGCGAGTTATACATTTACGAGGAACTTCCCCCTCTTTTATTCGATCTTTCTTCTTCATCTCGACTGTTTGACCACTAGAGAATCGTAATTGCAGCGGCAAGATATACACTCTGATTTATTGGGTTATTACCAATCCCGCGCAAGAAGAGCTTGAGCTTATAGACTGTCCCTCATTCTCCAAGGCTTAGTCCGAAACCAACTTATTATTATATATATACTTTTTCATTATTGATTGCGCACCTCTAAGCCCTCGAATCTCTAGTTCTTTCGATCTTCTTATTTGCCATTCGAAAAAATTGACTGATCTAGTTCGGTTTTACAAGGCTAAATATACATGATGAGCATACCTGGGGCCGTATTCTAAATTTTGCGCTAAAATTTTCCGGCAAATTTTACTGCAAAATAAGCCGGCAAAGGTGGCGCTCTGTCTGATGTGTCTTCAATTTCTCGATGAGTACTTTTTAATGTAATGGTCAAGGAGTTACTGGAGACAAATGAACACAATTTAATCATTGATTAATCAAGAAGAGCCTGCTCACCAATTTAGCAATTAAAATCTTGATATTGCAGAGAATCGAGAAAACTAATTTTTGGGTTCAAAATTTGAAAAGGTATATTCTTTCAATATTCGTCAAAAAAATCTGCGATTTTTTCCCCAAAGACTCAATAACTATAATCATTTTCTTCGATTTGAAATCAAATCAGAGATCAGTGTTTATCAGAGTCGAGATCGCCATTTTTATATACCGTGAACTGGGGTAACTTTGGAACAATTTCGACTTTTATTGTCATTATTTTTCGTGAAGCTTGGGAAGGTTACGATAATATCCACCTCAGCCAGTGACCAATCGAAAGGTTGAGATCTTAGTTTTCGATTGGCGTAAAGCTAGAGCTCGATTCGAGGATTCTATTCGAAGATACGGTCGTAGAAGCAAAACACTTTTTACAAAACCTGGGGTGGGGTTACTTCGGGACACTCCAAGTTCAACTCATGTTACTTTTGTTCTGAAATAGAGAATCGACCCTCTCTGGTCATAAATTACAAGTCGAAGACGTTAGCTTCCAACTGCTTCTTGGTACGTCCCGATCGCATGTTTCCACGCTGAGTAATGCTCTTTTGAAATTAATCAGCTATTTGAACCAATTTTCCGAGATTATGGAGAAATTCGTATGAAAATTGAAAATTAGCCCAAATAGTTGATCAACTTCAAATGAGCATTACTCGGCGTGGAAACATCCAATCGGGACGTTCCGGAAAGCAATTGAAAGCTAACTTCTTCGACTTCTAATTCATGGACAGAGAGGGTCGATTCTCCACTTCAGAACAAAAGTAACATGTGTTGAACTTGGAGTGTCCCAAAGTTGCCGCACCCCAGGTTTTGTAAAAAGTGTTTTGCTTCTGTGACCGTATCTTCGAATAGAATCCTCGAATCGAGCTCTAGTTCACGCCAAGCGAAAGCTAAGACTTCAAGCTTTCGATTGGCCATCAGCCGAGGTGGGTTTCATCGTAACCTCCCCGAGCTTCACGAAAAACAATGACAAAAAAGTCGGAAGTGCCCCAAAGTTACCCCAATTGACGGTAAAGGAATAATTTCAACATCCCCATTTCTTTTCATGACAAAGTTTGACGCTCGCATCAGTTTCTACCTAAGCTATGAGGGTCAATTACCTCTTCCGTGTTTCTTTACAATGCAACGTCATTTCAAAAGAATGCAAGAAACCACGCACATGAGGGAATGCACATGAAAACTACACGCGATGCATTACACTTCTGAAAAAAGAAGCTGCGTTCTTGCAGTTCCATAGAAGGGTTTGAAAGAAGATGGTGGAAATAAAATAAAGAGCTTGGCAATTCATATTCAGTCTATACAGTCGACCATTCCACAGAAATTATAATTTAAGATATTATAACAGCTACATTGTCGGCTCTTGTCTAGGACTTCCACATAGATGATTATAGTATATGAAATCGTTATGCTCAAATCAGAGGCGGAGTAATGATGAGATTTTCTAGTTGATTAGATGTATAAGTACATTATCTAAGGTATGAAATGGGTTGACGTGATCGTACAAATATTTCTCTATGATATCATCGGAGGTATGACATAGATAGTTCATGATTGAATCGGTCGTTGAAAAAATAAAAATTTAACACATGTTATCAGGTGTAGTTCACGCTCAAGACTTGAGAAGGCAATGAAGAGATTTTTAAAGTCTCTTCACCAGGATAAGACTTTCTGTTCGAAATTTTCAATACTTTGACAAGGGAAGGGGAGGTGCCGGAGTGAGGCAAATTGGTTAAGTTTTTGTAGAAAGAAAGATGCAGAATTTAGAATGTGATGTCTTTTGAAAACTCGGGATGGACGTATTTTATTTCGAAGGCCCATCTAAGTCAGATTTGATCATTTCTAAATTGAGATAAATTTTGACTAAAATCCAAGCTATCATAAGTGATTTTGGTAGATTTTTTCGTCCTTGATGGTTAATATACAAGTTGAACATTTGGTCTCGTCGATCTTGAAGGACGGAAGCAGACGGATCCGTCCTTCAAGATCGACGAGACCAAATGTTCAACTTGTATAAAATCCAAGCTTTCAAATAATCTGAAATATGCAGACACGAAAGAACAAGAATTTCTTGGATTTCACTTTTGTGCTGATTTTTCGCCCGTAAAGGGTGGATCTAGAATTGATATCACGGTTATTAGAGACCCATCAAATTACCATAATTACTAACCTGCCGGTTTTTGTCAGGTATCGCATAAATCATCATTACTGCACATAATAATCAAGACAGGTAGATCAATCCATTTTAGAGGGTGATAATGATTACTTTCAAAGATCTATGAGAGAGTACGCGATAAAAAGTCCACAAAGATCAAAGCACTGTACGTATAAGGTGCTCGAATGAAATATTGGGTTAGTCTCGAATATCCTGAGCATGGATAAGAAAATTGTAGCTTGATTAGACACCTAAATATTATAATATTCTGTCAATATATCTGCATTTTTCATTAATTAGAAAAGGAGGATCACACTCAAGATTTTAATCCCGCTATCATAATTTTTTTTAATTTTGTGACTTGCGTAGGCGGCAGTTCAGTCGAAAAATCTCACGGCTGATTAGAATGAATAATTTTATTCATGCACTACTAGTTGTCAGTTACCCATTCAAGGCGTTTTTTGCGGTCTCTCCAAAATATTGCTATCCCATAACCCATAACCGTACTGGGAAGTATATGAGTGATTCCGTCGAAAGTGTGATTTTCATTCTTCCAAGCTCTTCAAGTTTCTACGGGTTGGTATGCGCATTATAACAATTTTCTAAGGTGTATTCTATTGGTGCGCGACTATGTTGAGAAGTTTTTGAGACGATCCTAACGTCGTCCCCGTATTTTGTACTGCCGCTGAAGGATCGAAATGTTATTTCCGATCTCTATTAGAAAGCCGAACTTCGACCCTTAGATTTATGCATGGGCGCGCCTATCCGCGGACATTTTCAAGACGGGTTCGCACCAAAAATGCTTGTGCATCACTAATTAGTGCGGCGAGGTCCCCGATCATCTGCGAACCCTTTTACACCAGTGAGCTAGGTTGTCATATACATATTCAAATACACCTAACCTATGGGCGACATTAGTCGAAAACTCGGAACCAAGCGCACTCCATAAACGTGTTTTCAGAATAATTTACTTAAAAAATTTTCAATCAATTCCGTCCTTATATTATGTGCTCCTCTCTATCGCGTTAGACAGGTTTTGTAGAATGCATTTTCTTGCAATATTTGGTTGGATCGGACCAAATCTTTGCAAGGAGGGGATTGCGACTAGTTTTCGAGCTCTGTGAAAAGAAAATTGGGGACGAAATGTCAATTCGGCCTCCCTCTGCGGCACCTTGAACTTGGCATATCTTTATTGAAGGATTCTTCGATCGATCCAATTAGTCAGCGTTACTATCTTGGCATATCTTCGTCTGGCTTCAGTTTCGAGATACACAGCTTATTTTCTTTTAGTGACCAAAGAAAGTGGAAACCAACGAGACACTGAAACTCATTTAGGGTTGAAATAATTTTCCAACCAAAATCATTCTTTGCGACGATTTTCGCCCCAAAAGATCATTTTTCGGCGGAATCGCTCATGTATCATATTCTTGATCATGACACGAGCTCGTTGGGATCTCGATTTTTCCCGCGAGAAGTATAAATTATTCAACTTTCTTAGTACCTGACGAGAAGCATCATTCACACCATTATGAACAGTTAGTTATTAGTTGAAAGCTTGCTTATCATAATCGTTGCATTGTAAACGTAAACGCAAATAATTGAGTGGATTACTGAACAAAGATCTTACTTTCCGCGCTCTTTTTTTCTATAGCTTCATAATCGGGTAGTATCTCACGTATTCTACATAATCACTGTCGATTAATATATTGAGTTGTTCCCATAATCTCATGACACCAAGTATAACGTTTCTGAGCACAATTTGAGCCGTCCGATGCACACAACTTCCTTATCCAGACTCATGTGAGATTTTACTACGATTACTCACTGTTACAATAATTTAGATACCGATTGTTCATTGATTGCGAGAATGAGAATAAGGATCATTGTGCGAATCATCAAGCCATGGTTTTGCAGTTATAGGCGATTCTACATGCACAGTTATTTGCCTTCTTTTGCAATGATGCTTCTCCTACATTTTCTACCAAGAATTCACCATTCAATATGTTTCTAACCATTTACATATAGTACAAATCCGAGACTTGTCAGATCTACTCAAATCGGTGCACGCGAAGGTAAAAGGGCTCAGAGAGAGCGAGCGAGTTTACCCTGCAACCGGACAACATGCAACGGCACCGAGTGCAGTTTGCTTTTCAGAGGTGGCGCCAACCTACACAAAATTCAAATTTATCGTGATATCTTTTGATCTTCAGCCAATGGATGTCGCTATCAGCTTCGAAATTCATTTTTCGAGAGCTGATCCAATTCAACTTCTTCAATTCCAATCATCAATTAAAACACTTAGGCTTTACAATGATGATGGAATCCTAAAAATTAATTAATGTATATTGATTTTGTTGCAAGATTTTTTGAATAAGGGAGTTGTATAATTTGAACGTAAGTTTCTCCCACTAATTTCTTTTCAAATTTTATTTTTACTTGGAACCATCTGTCAGACGTCAGACTGTCAATTGGAATATCGAGAATAAAACTTGTGAAAAATTGGCAAGAGCTACTGGGGTTTTACTTCTAGTAATTTCATGAATGAAAGATCAAAAACTTTATGGTATGAGTATCTTCAGATAAAAGTAATGAGATATCAAAAATGCTGAATGCAAGCTTCTATGTCACCGGCAGAAATGAGCATTTTTTGACTAATTCAAGTGTTTCGTTTTCAAAGTTCTGAAAAAATCCTATTTATAAGGAACACGAACTACTGATTTGCTATACACAGCGATTCTCGGTGGTGAATTAGGACAATTTCCTATTTGGTCGAATGGTAATAGTATATTACGTATCGAGTGCTAGAAAACTGTTTTCTTCGTGGAAACCTTACTGGACGGTCCACTAGTATGGTTTTCACGAAGAAAAAAGTTTTCCACACGAGATACGTAATGTTTTTTACATGCTAGTAGCGTAGAAACAGATGTTTCTACGCTACTCGCTTGTAAGGATATGAGAATATTCACGCGGAAGAATCGAAATTTTGTTCAGACTCGCAAATAAGAAAATCGTTGAAATCGTTCACAGTAGAGATTTGATAACTTTTACAGCTGAGCTTCACATAACCCGTTATCAAAATTTTTCTTGCAAATATTGAGTCCAGAGTTGTAGAGGCTTTCAAATCAGATTTCTGATGTAAATCGCGAACGCAAAACACAGGATCTGCGTGCGACGGGCAATGTCATCACTCATAATTAAATAATTTTGAAGAAGACAAAAGCTCGGAAAAACCAGTGAAAGCATTGTTGCCTCAACATGGCGCGCCCCTGGTGAGGATGAGTTGGACAAAAATGACAACAAAAACTGAATAAGGGGAGTTTTTGAACGGAGCGTCACGAATTCAACCTAATTCCGAGCGAAATCATATCAGCTTGCCATTCCGAGTGATTATATCAAGCTAGAAATTCCCCATACACTGCTTATGGAAAAATTCGGTGACTCCTCGTTTCCTTAGCTTTCTCGTGGTTTTCTCGCAAATATTAAAACAAGAGGGGTTATAGCAAAAAATGTCACGAATACGTTTTCATAGATTCTGTGAAGATCTAAAAAATAATATAGGCAGATTCATTACAAAACTCAAGAGGATTGCAGTACCAAGTAAAAAAGCTCAAGTTTTTCGTGAAAAAACTCGCACTTTCTGTTAATTTCCTACTATTTCGTCCAATACCACGAAGAAAAGCTAAATTTCTCGATCAATATAACTACATCATTTTGTAGATCTTTGTAGAATCGATGTACAAGTATTCGTGACAGTTTTTGCTATAACCCAACTCTTCTGAGTAATTGCGGGAACCCGGAAAGATGCGAAGAAAATGGTAAGTCGCCGAATTTCTCCATAAAGCAGAGTGGGGAAATCTTAGTTTGACAATTTCTCGAAAGCACGAGCTGATACGATTTCACTCGAATCAGGTTGGATTCGTGACGATTCGCACAAAAACACACTTTTCAGTTTTTGTTGTCATTTTTGTCAAACTTATCCTCACCAGGACCGCACCGTGTCATTTGTATCCATTATACATACTCATGAAGCTATGAAATTTCAACAAGAATTTGAAACTTCCAGAAGTTTACAGACATAAATCTTGACTCAGGACCAAAAACCATTTTACCCCGCAATTCCATGCTCTAATCTTGCGAGTCGATTACGAACACGCGTATATATACAGCATAATCTAAAGTCACTATTCCGATTAAAACTTCCCAATCGGGCAGTACCCCTATATGAGTCCTACACGATACCTCAGTCAGTTAGCTACTTTTACTGGACGCCAATCTGTACTAAATTGTAATCAACAGTCAGTGTTTCGGCAATATTGGTCGACGCGGTACCAACTTGCACAATCACTGGGTGGCACGGTCGTCGTCGTCGTCGTTGTCGATTGCACTCTCGCGCAATAATATGAGCCGTACGAGGGCGGGGTGCGAGCCAGAGTGACTCGAAAGTGAGAACAGCGTTTACACGAGTATAAGGTATTTGAACTTGCGAGACTGCAGGCGGCTGATGACGGTAATCGTGGACGAGCTCGAGCTACAATTGCACGTTTCGTCGAGTTTCCGCGCCTCGCTTACTTTACGATCGGTTATAGGGCAAGCCGTGGAATCACAAGCGTCGTCGCCCAAATCATCATCTCTTTGCTCGTTTGCTTTCAAAGTTTAAGCTTTAGTAAATGTATTGCAAGCCCTAATATATAAGTATACGCGTAGCGGCTGCGTGCTCTAGTTTGTGTGTTGGTTGGCTCTAAATTGAATGAAGATGAGCCTCTTATTGAGGTGTTTTCCTTCCCTAACAACTTATGTTGTATACGAGTTGTTGAGTAGATGACTGATTGTTGGCGGCACGCTGTGCTTTCTTGTATAGCCTATACTTGCGGCGGCCCATCATCGCCTTGAACTGCTATGTTGCGGTAGTCCGAAACGAGCGGTACGATTATTGTGCCAAGTTGAGACGCGAACACGGATACGGAAAGTGCGAATTATTTCACAATTCTCACGCTTGTAAGTTTATTCTCGTGGAATAGACTGAAAAATCAATCAAAGCCCCTAATATCAAGGCAATTTTTGAGAAACTAGACGTTTGTAAAAGTACTGTGCTTTTCATGAATAATAAGATATGTAAAGTCACTAAATTAATGATTATTACTCATATGATTCTCGTCGTACAACAATTTTGAAAAGAGCACTGAGACGGTAAAAAATCGATTAGAAGAAAATATCAATAAATTTTCATCGTCAGTTATTAGACCGGGAGCTAGCTGACATTTTTTGGTAGTTATTCCTACCAGGACAGGTCATTAGCTAATAAGTCATTTGTGGTGCGGAGAGGACGACTATGCAGTGACAGACGGGTGAGCCGTTCCGTTTTTGTGCAATTAATAAACAAACACGTTGGGTAATTCGATGTTTCAGAACTATTCTCTACACAAAAACCGAACAATATTCCGTCGATTCCGTTGAAAAAAAGTCATCGCTGATCAGTTGGCATACTAATCAGACGATTCCTAGTGCCTACCATACTCGATCAAAAATGTCAAATTTTTCGAATACTCAGAAATATTTTCTACGGTATGGCACTTTGATATTCGGATATATTGCATAAAAATAATCCATCGGAAAAGCATCGCCATACTGATAGGGCGATTCTGAATCAATCAAAACCGTGATCAAAGTTGCGTAAAATGCATTGAATTTTCACGTGGCCAAGCGACTCAAGTGTTGATCAAGAGATGGCGCAGCGGAGCAGTAGAATTTGATGCATTTTACGCAACTTTGATCGCGATTTTGATTGATTCAGAATCGCTCTATCAGTATGGCGATGCTTTTTCGATGGATTTTTTTCCGATAATCTATCCGAATATCAAAGTGCCATATTGTAGAAAATATTTATGAGTATTCGAAAAATTTGACATTTTTGATCGAGTATGGTAGGCACTAGGAATCGTCTGATTAGTATGCCAACTGGTCAGCGATGACTTTTTTTCAACTGAATCGACGAAATATTGTTGGATTACTCTGTAGAAAATGATTCTGAAATATCGAATTATCCGACATGTTTGTTTATTAATCGCACAAAAACGGAACGGCTCACCCGTCTGTCACTGCATAGTCGTCCTCTCCGCACCACAAATGACTTATTAGTTAATGACCTGTCCTGGTAGGAATAACTACCAAAATATGTCAGCTAGCTCCCGGTCTATATATGATCGCTTAAAAAACACGCAGAGGATGTTTCAGACACGATTGGTTTTCTTCCTTATCTTTGAGGTGCTCTTTTTGTAACTTCTGTGCAACTGAATATATTTGAAAAATTATGCACTTATTCAGTAAGATTCCGTATAGTTCAACAATCATGATTAAACACTAATAAAATTCCAAGATTCGATTCGAATTCTGCTCGACGAATCAGGAGTATTCGATGCTTGCAAATTTCTCGATGTACAAGATGTGTTTTGGGCGCTTCAAATATAACGCAGTTTGACTTACTATTACCCGAGTTACGGAAATAGTTTTGAATAGGAAGTACAAAACTCCATATGAGTAATTCCACGAGAAAACGATATATGGTCGGCAGTTGGGTCTCAGATTTCTTTCTAAGTGAACATTTTCGATTTTAGAGGTTGAAAAATGAACTTCCGTCACCATGAAAAAATTAGAAATTTTTTTTCAGACCTTGGTACACAAATCAAAATTATGTTTTCAATCTTTTTTTGCAAAATTTTTGTAACTTCTTCACACTCAAATATTTATAGCTCAAAAATGACCGCAGAAAGAGGAACGCGGCTTAGCGCACCTGAAAGGTAAGAAAAAAACCTATATATCCAAAACCATTTTGAAGTTCTGGTCCTCATAAAACCTTGATTATATATGGATGATTCCGTGAAAATCATCTTTCATTTTTTTTCTCAAAAAACTACTTTTTCGGAAGATTTAAAAGGACACTTTTTCTTATAAAAACTTGTGTTCTCCACAAATAAAATATTTTTACTCTGCATTTTTGGGTTTTAAGCTGTTTTCTAGGCATGTTTTCAATTTAAAAGACAGAAAATTTCAATGCGCGAGATTTTAAGATTTCGAAACGTATTATTTTGAAAAGCTGAGGAAGTTTCCTTCAAAATGACTACTTGTTGAGCTTGAATCCGTTGATTTAAACCAAAGTTACAGTGACTTTTGACAGCCACTACAAAAAGCAGCTTGGTGCTAGGCCCCATGTTCGCTTCAGTCATTGCCTGAAAGCCTTCATGTTTTCGCTCAAATCGTTCTTCATCATTCGGGCGCTGCAACTCCACTTCAAATTGATGAAATTGAACTCAACAAGAGGTCATTTTGAAATAAACTTTTTCAACGATGCTCAAAAAAATTGGTTTTGGGATTCTAAAATATCGCGCATGCGCAGAAAGTTGAGGTTTTCTGTCATTGAAATTCAACAAGCGCCCAGAAAACAGCTCAAAACCCAAAAATGCAAAGTGAAAATCTTTTATTCGTGGAGAACACAACTTTTTACATGGAAAAAATGTACATTCTAATCTTCCAAAGAATAGCTTTTCAGAAAAAGAATAAAAGATGATTTTCACGGAATAATCCATATATAATCGATGTTCTATGAGAACCAGAACTCCAAAGTGGTTTTTGATAGATTTTTTCCTCACTTTTCAGATGCATTGAACCGCGTCCTTTTACCTAACGTTATTTTGGAACTATAACGATTTGAGTGTGAAAAAGTTACGAAAATTTTGCAAAAAAAAGTTGAACATATAAATTTGATTTGTGTACCAGGGTCCGAAAAACATTTTGCAATTTTTTTCATCGTGACAGATGGTCTTATTTCAACCCTTAGAATCGAAAAAGTTCACTCAAAAAGAAATCTGAGACCCTACCTTCGACCATATATCGTTTCCTCGTGGACTTACTCACATGCCAAATTGTGTTTCAATATGCGAATCTCTTCAATTGAACGGATAAATTCAGCTCATTAAATTGATAAAGATATATTCGGGGCACGGTCGTATATTCGGGGTCACGAACCAAAAAGTCTTTAGAAAATCGATGCCGAACATAAACTTGATTTATTATTTGGGAACAAATTTTCAATTTTTATTTCCGACGATATCCACACAATGGGGCAGGAAACCGTTGAAGACGAAGTAAATGCAAACACGCACCGTCAAACCGAGGAAACTTTTTGAAACACTCTTAATCTCTCAGAATCAACATAAGCTTGGGAAATTTGCAATCTCACCGTATAGATATATGAAGCACTGTTGAATGTAATTTTTGAAGGTTCTTGAGAGCAAGAAGGCTTCCCGTGCATTGAAACGTTCATAGACAAATTCACACATATGTACAGCAGCTTTGTAGAGGTCCTCGCTGTAATGCCAAGTATTACAAGGCGAATTAAACATACGTGCATAATCACCAAAAGCCCTTGACATCTCAGAGCTCATCATCTCTATTTTCGACGGGACAGGAGTCTGGAATAAGAGCAAGAAAAAAATTAAGGAGCTGGAGTGATGAAATATTTTTTTCGGAATCTTTGATCCAGTTAGGGTGAACGAGGGACTAAGTTGTGTTTTGCATCTAAAGATGTGCACTCCAATAAAATCAGTTGTTCCAAGGAGTTAGCTAGAACTTGCAAGTATACGCAATTCACGGGAGTAAGAGTCTTTTAGATTCGCAAAGAACAATCGATTCGTTAGTAACGATCTAAAACAACTTTGGTGTCTTTTAGCACGATATAACTAAGCTATTTGACGCACTCCAGATCCTTTTTCAGATGTAAGAGTTGATATACTCCGCCTGGCCGATAGGTTACGAGCCAGCTAGCGAAAAACAAAAACGAGTCGGGATTCTACAATTATTTGCACTTGCACTTGATAATCGGAAGCTCTAGTTTGATCGATTAGAAGTTTACCTACATCCGAGGGTTGGTAAACTTCTAACCGGCCGGTACATTGTACTGAAATAATAGCAGTCTCAAAACCAGAGGTTGTCAACATTCAACAAGCTTCCAAGTTGAGGGGATACAAAACATGGTCGTCTATTTGAAGAAAATATCCGTTCAACAAAGTGATATTCTCATCATCCCAGAGTTTGAAAGACCCGTCTGTCAAGGAAAATTACACAGATATGATACAATGATATTACCATAGTGAGAGATCCTGGGAAATTCTCTGTGCAAGCTTTGCACTCACAGTTGAAGAAGTAAGTTTTTTGTAACTCTTCTAGTCTCAGTTGTTTAGGCATTCCATGAGCATTGGGGCCATATGAGATGCAGAGCTGTATTTAAAAAATAAATAATGTTCATATTTACAGTAAACACCTTAATTATGAATCATCAACCTCTCATATCTTTGCAGGGTTTTGATCTCTCAAAATAATATTGCAAAATTGAGAAGTTTGATACACAATGAAGTACTCAAACAATCCGTGCAATTTTTCTACTTTGAATGAAAAGATTATCCATCATTATGGATTTTCTCTGATATTCATGAGATTGAATGATAACTCACTTGCTCTCCTTTTTGGATGGGACTAATGGTTATCATAACTATTTTTGGTCCTGGTAAAAATACTTGAGCTACATTTGGAACGCAACTGTGGTTCATGAAACTACTGCAAGGTCCAACAATACGTCCCCTATTGGTACAATTGTTCATCATGCAAGATTCAAAGTCATTACAATTTCTAGCACACGTATGAGTGACGTTGCCAGCACATTCAGAAGGTACAGTTGTCTGAAACTGAAGCATATACATTTAAATCAATGCAGCTTTAGAGAATATTTTGGCAACTCAGTTTATCCATTATCTCAAAAATACAATGAATGAAGGAATTAATTTACCTTGAGAGAATTCAAACTGATTATGTGAATCAGTTTCTCGGAAATAGAGTCCATCGATGTGAATTCTATCTCATCACACAATTTAAAATTGATGAGACTGTAAAGAGACTTGAATCCCTTACAGTTGACTTTACCCTCTGACACCAATTGGTCCAACCTCACACCTTATCAATATGAAGAGAGCTTTTGTACTACAAAAAATAATAAGGTAGAATGATCATCTGTTGTCTATGTACCTTTTTGTTTGTCAAATTTCTGAGCCTCTTTGAGAATAGTTCCCAATTCTTCTTTCTTACTGAAGATGTTCATAATCTTGTTGGCCATATACATGAGGCCAAAAAGTTCCTCATCGTCTCCAGCAGAGGAGTGATACACAGAGAGTTTCTGACACATGACATCATGGTACTGTTGCCATGCTTCTTTCTTACAAGTTTCACTGCAGTAAGTTGCAAAAACACAAAAGTTGCAAGGAATACCAGCCCATGCAAATGAAAGACAATGCGAGCAGACTAGATAAATTTGGCTATACTTCACACTAGAATAGGGAGTTTCTTCACACAGTATGACTTCACCAGGCCTAATATCACGCAGAGCAACATAATGTTTTCCTGATTTGAGATCAAATTCCAATTTGATAAAATCAGCAACACATGGGACAATTTTTGATGGGTTGAACTTAGGAAGTTCAATCTTCTTATGCTCATCTTGAGTATCTTGAGATAGATATAAATCTACACACTCATCTTTTCGAGATATGAGCCTGTCTTTCAATTCACTGGATCCTGTTAATTTTAGAGCTCTGTCGATGTCAATTAAACAGAGATCGTACTTGTGCACATGTAACCACAGTGCAGATCTATTACTGTACGCTGTAGCTAAATCTTCAGAATCAGGTGGAGCATAGGCTATGCTTTTACAATAATAAAACAAGGTCATTTTATGATCCATTTCATTGTGTGACACATTCTTGAAGTAGCTATTGCCTTTCATCCTCAGTTCTATCGACTTTTGGGAGGATTTTGTCTCTATCTCATGATTAGCTTGGTCCTGAGACTTGTACATGCATTGTTGAACTTGTTTGATTAAATTGAGCAGTCGAGCTTTATTTGGGGACCAGTTGGCAAGTTCCATGGTTAATATCTGCTGTGGGGTCAACCACTAAGGAATTTATTGATAAGCAATGACCTCCTAACCTAATCGACTGTCTTTATGAAAAGGTGAACTGTTGAAAGAAATTTGACCTTTCACACAAAAGTGAGAGGAAACCTGAATTCGCAACAGAGAAAGAGCGAGCACTCATCAGATCTAATTGAAATTATGAAAGGGCGGGCTTGGAATGCTTAGGTTGCTTAGGTTATCGAATTGACGTCTGACCTTATTTGGATTCTCCTTCTGGTGTAATGCAGTGATAAGGAAATGTCGACTCCTGCACACATGAATCAATAATCCATGATCAAAAATCTTGATTGATCTCGATCCTTGATTGTTTTATTATTATACTTCAATCAACTTCAAGTTGACGATCCAAACCCCAGACTGTATACATAGCAGTAGAGCAGAAAGCAAAGTCCATCCTCCCCTCCATTCCTATATCGCGGTAGCGCGCGAATTCAAATCTACGTTAATTTTTCCACAACAAAAATAGGTTTATCACGCGCGAAAGTCCTCTGGCAACACCATCAGTGGTGACTGGTGTCCTGACATCGAGATATTGAATTCTTCGGCAAGATGCGGAACAACTTACTCGGCCAAATTTCGAAATGATTGAACTCTTGTGTTTTGGCTTCGAATCAAACTGCGGGATGGGTAGGAGAAAACGAGGAGCGTGAGTAATGATAGTTATTGTCACCATGAATTCCGGATAAATCGTGTTCCAAAGAGAGTCGAATTTTTCTTCCCCTTAATCTTATTCTAGTTCAATAATTATTTTTTTTCAATTTTTCGAGTATTTTTTTCCTAAACTTCTCGAATCCTGTCATTTCAAATTTAGATAAATATGCTTGTCACCAGCCCTAAAGCATTTGAAAATATATTTAGCAGATGAATATTAACAACTGCCTGTTGAAAGTTGATAAAAATTGCTGTACTCTTTCCAACTGAGGAAATTGAACTTCTACTTTTACAATTTTTTCTTTCGCCCACGATTGGGATTCTCTTTTGAAATTTTTTGCCGGGCATGAAAGGGATGCACCACTTTTCTCTCAATCATGTTCCATATGAACATTTCTCCAATCTTCAAGTGAAAATTGCGAAACTTTTTCTCTAAGTTTCACAAGACTCTCTCAATCTTTCCGAGTGAACCCTGCTTTTGTGAAAACTCCGAAAAGAGTGAGTTTCACTCTTTTGGATTGGAAATTCCACTCGTGCCCGAGTGAATCTCACTCTTTCCGGGTTGCTATAAAGGTGGGGCTCACTCGGATCTCGACATGCTTAAACTAAATTTAGATCTCTTCTAATTCTCTCAAATCCTGTACTGTGGATTTTCATTCAGAATCTCCATATTCACATGTTTCGAAGCATTCCTCAAAGTTGGACTAGTGAATTGAAGTTGAAATTAATAATCCATCTATAATTCTAAATGGTTCAAGGTACCAGGAAATACGCAGGTGTATAAAGTTCGATGAGAAGTACAGGAAGCAAAGGTGGCACGGAGCAAGAGATGACAAGTCAAGTGGGGTAAGTTGATCAAGATCGGTGCACCTCTGACCGGTTCGACTGCGAAATCGAAACGTGCGTGCACGCGCAGCTTCGGCATGCATTACATCGTTCACCATCTATATAGAGAAAGGGAGAAAGAAAGAGAGATCAGAGCGAGTACCCGGTGCTGTATATGCAGGGCGCGCTTTGATGTGGCCGCTTTTGCCACCCTGAATACCTTTGCAAAACCCGTGCTTGAGAGCCGCATCGCGCATGCTGTATATCGCGTGGGCCTCGACTTCATTCCGCAATTTATTTCGCGTACCTTCATGGGATTCTACCTCCATGGGTCCAGTAGCGACTCTTTTTCGCGCGAGAAAATTTGCAAGTACTGAATTTTTTTGAATCTCTCCCACGCAACTTGATTTGTAGAGCTTGCGCATAGAGTCAGACGGTAACTTCAAATAACTGCATGATAATAATTTTTTTGGTCGCGTAACTGGCAAAAATATAACATTATTGTGCACTATTCTAGTTAGCTTCAACTTACTATTGATAGAAGAGTACTTATTTATCGAGACCTTCTCTAAAATTTTTATGATTAGAAAAGGTGGAAATCATTGTATTTCGAACTGCCGATGAACACGAATCTGAATTGAGAACAGCGCCTTTCTCTGCTCGTTTTCGAGCCTCGGCCATGTTTTTGCGATTTAAAAGTAAATTGTAAACAACGTTGGGATAGTCCTTTTCAACCAATTTTACGTGATAGCGCACTCATTAGAGCTTTTGGTGTCTTTCAGAAGGCCAGGAAAAACCCAAGATGTGCTAAAATTAGATAGGCCGAAAATTTTCGTCTCAAACCAAAGTTGTGACAAGATAGATTAAAACTACGGGTGAGATAAAATTGTTCGCCGAATTTTACGTCGAGGATATATTTTGAAAAATCTTCAGCTATTCCAGAAGCCAGAGATGAGGAGCAGAGAAATACCCACTAAAATTAAACAGGATCAATGGTGATACGGAATGAGATATGTGTGATATTTCATTCACCTTAGAAAATGTCCACGAATAACGTTATCAACGTAATATTTGAGGGCTAGTATACAATCCCGCTTTTAGTTTTGATCAATCTAATCGCCAACTTCGTCCAGGGTGAAAATATTCCTGATAGAAGATTTCAACACGATTAGGGTTTTTACTATAGCATCCTGAGGGATACGAAAATCCCTAAAAAAAAAAATTCTGATTTTGACGTGAAATTTGATAGCACCAAAGATCACACTCATACTTTTGCTGAAAAGAGGTCTGATTCCATTCCTAAAACGCAAAAGCTCATGATATCTTAGGTAATTTTTTAAACCATGAACAGGGCCATACCTCAAAATGGTCAGGGAAAGGTACTGTTTTGAATTTGGGCTCGGGTCCAGCAGCTCAAAGTATGGCAAAAACGATTCCCGCTATTTTCTGACCAAAATGTTTTTTGTAGTCCTGATTTGTTATTGGTTTAATAAATATTTCTGAGAAACTTTTGGGCAATCGAAATATTGTCTCCTTATACATCATCTTGTGGTCCATGCATTGAGTATAAACAACACTATTGTGAGGGAAAAGTTTGATTCGAGAATCGCAAGAATCAAGCGTTTTGAGAGTGCCTCAATGCTTAACCTATCAAAGTTTGAGCATCCGAATCAACTGTATGTTAAGTTTGAAAACAAATGCTTGAACTCGAGCTGTCGATCAAAGTCACAGAGATAAAGAGTGCATGAATGTGACTTGCTGGGCTTACTGAAAGAAGCACGACGTGCCTGGAATGTGGGTCGCGGAAAAAGTGCGCAAGCTCTGAGTTGTGCGGGCTCGAGGTATATTTGTGGTTTGGGTCCAATGCACATAGCCGCGCGTCTTGCATCTCATGCTCACGGTGGGAAAAGCTGCAACGTGCAACGATCAACCAATGCCCACTGACGCAAAGGCTTTCTTTCTTCTTTTTGCTCGGACGCACGCACAATCAATCTTATACCGCGGTATCCGTCAAGCTTCCTCTCACAAAGTTCATCTTTACCATTGCTTTTTTACATTATTTCTCGTTGTAGAGACTGTGTGATGGCATACTGTCCTTGTCAGCGACTCTCTGTTGTTTCAATTTTGTTCTTTGTAAGGTGCTATTAGATCCAGTCACCTCACCCATTCACTCTTATTGTCTATCGTTCCAAATGTCGTAATACAGTGATTGTGTGTGTAAACATTCTAGTAAGAGATTTGAGACAGGAAAGGACATAGTTTGGGGAGTAGTTATTTTCGATAGGATGGAGTAAAGGAAACTCTTCGATTTGTTTTTCAAAGTCTGTCTGGCCATTATTTAAAACATTTTTTCGAACCAAAGTCCTAGTTTACGCTTCCGTAGATTGGATTGAATTTCTTTGACTCAAATCTCTGGGTCTTGCGGAGATCTAGTGAAATACTGACTTTCATCGAATGATTTTTAGGCGGTAAATGCATTAAGACTAGCAGTAAATTGCCTCTCTCGCTACCATTCATTCGCCGTGTAAATGTTATTCTGTAGCTCAAAACTGGTACTTGAAGAATGATGGGTAATGATAGGTTGATGGTATTAAAAAGATTTCTTATGAACTTCATCAAAATGTCATCTTTGCAAACCCTTTATCATCTATCAGACTGTCTAGCCACCTTCTTATCAACCTATCCACCCAACCGTTCCGACGTCTCAACCTACCCACCGAATCTCCCGCGCTCCCACCCATAACCCGCACGGATCAGTATTATATTTCAGCTAATAGCCCATGCAGCTCAGCCCTGCCTGGAGCAGACCGCCCCAAACCATCCCGGATTGTACCAGACCATTCCAGACCACCAATCCATCCCGTTCAAGACCGTCCCAGAATGTTGCAGATTATATCAGACCATCCCAAGCCGTACCAGAATGTCCCAAGTCGTATCCGACCGTCCCCAATTGTACCAGACCTTTTCAGACCATTCCATACCGTGTTAGATTGTGGAGGAGTGGGTGAAATTTAAGCCTTCCCTCGAATATAAAATACCTCCAAAAATAAGACGAACTTCGGATATAAGATATCCCCTAATCACCCCTGATTCCCGAATTGCAATTTACGTAGTTCTGTGTCAGCCACGTGTGATCCAGAATCACTCGATGATGTTGCAGAAAGGGATGATGTAGAGGTGATTTTGATTGATTATGTGCGTTGTTTGAGTCTTAAAAATGTATGCTTTACGGATAATATATGAATGAATGATTAATTATATTTTTTTGCTTTTTAGTCACTACGGCATCATGACTGATTGAGAGTTCATCAACTGCATACGTTACTTTTGAAATGGAACCTTCGGAATTGCATTTGTCGAAGTATTGCACATTTTATATCATCATATTTTTCTGTAACAAAGATATCTTTCTTTCAATTTCCAATATCCCAACGCAATTGAATCAATTTGATTGATGAAATTTCTTGAAATCGATTTCTGCTCATCAAAAATTGAATCGGTCATTTCTTTAGAGTAGAAGGTATAAGCAGGCTTTACTCAAATACAGGGCCTCTCGTTCAGGCCAAAAAAGCTAAACCTGTCTCAACATAGGAAAAACACTGCGCGATACGCGGTCAAAAACTTGGACTTTGCACCCTCGTGACAACTTCGACTCTCGTTTCTAGCTCGGACCAGGGAAGTCACTCGTGACGGAAGATTCATTTTCTGTATACTTATTATAGCCGAAATTCGCAATGATCCGTGCGTAAAGTTCTCCACAGTGCGTCAAATGGGTCTTCACTCACTGCTACGTGATTCAGGCATTGCTTGTTTCCTACACTACACATCAGTGGCCACCCCGCCCCCCTCCACCCTATCCTTCTATCATCCGATATCTGATTTGGTTCAAGTTTCCGTACATTAATTGCAAGATACTATAGATTACGATGAAAAACCCCAAAATTTGCGGATTTTGCATCACAAGTGAATTATTTAGCTCCATCCGAAGAGCAATAGCTAGCGAAACTGTGACGAGGATTGTGAGATCCAGACTTCGCAGCCGCGGATCATGTTTCATTCTTTGATAACATAATATAGCGAAGAAAATCCGTGAAAAATACAGGAATACCTTGTTATCCTTAGAGGTTTGGGTATAAAACGATAAATTATCGTGAACTGATACTGTTACTACGCGCAGAAGTTTTTCATTTTGAGCAAGCAAAATTTCACGGGTAAACTTTTTACTCATTTTAGAGCTCAATAAGTTCTTTTTGCGACTCACAAGAATTTCTGATTGTCACGAACACAAATCAAAGAATCAGAAGCGGGAAAGTAAAAAACTGCTACTAGTACACTCCACTATAAAAGACATTGGAACATGAGATCCTTCCAGGATAGGATAGCAAATACTTTCGAGATGCGGTGTTGGTATTGCCATTTGCATTGAAACGCTATCGTTCGGGCTGACAAATGAGTCCGATATTATCAAACAATCGGTTTGCTTCGCCACCGCGGCAAATTTCTAAATCTCGCGCCCTGCAGCTTGCGAATCGGAAACACAATCGGACAGGAGGGCGCGCGCGTGCGCCGCCGCATATAACTTCGTTGCAATGTATTGCTACACGAGAAGCCAATGTTCTCATGTTCTCGACGACGACGTAGTCCGCATGCTTCTTTCTTTTTTATTTTTTACTTCTACTCCCTCTTGACTCGTGTCGCATATGTGGCTCGCGTATTGTGACCCTACCGGCCCTTCAAGCTTCCTTTTCGCATCACCTTCCATTGTAAATCTTTCGGACCCCTGGGATGTCTTTATATTGTTGATGTACTTGCATAGCAGCTTTCGTGACGATGTCTTTATTCCGGTTTACCAAAATTTCACATATGGTATACCATGCAATTGAGGTAGTTTTGGCTTCTCGATGAGAAATTTGAAAACGGCTCTTGGTAAAGGGAATTTGCGGTGAAGCTTAATTTCATATAGAATTTTTTAATGTCTCAGTACGATGGTGGTCTTCCCTTTTTTCAATACCCGAGTGTTGCTTGCAAAATTGCAGGTATATGTAAACGACAATTACGGAATACAGTTGTACACGAATAATACAATGTTTTGCGGCTTCACTCCCTTCACATATACATTGTGTCATTGATAGGATGCGGTGAGCGACTAATGTGGGTGAAATTTTGAGGTGCGTTCACATATGGTTCATGAACTCTACATGACATTTGACGTGGAGTTCGAGCGAGGGATATTTTCATTGGATATTTCAAGGGGAATTGGGCGTTATTGCTGCACTACTGAATCGAATTGAAATCACACTTACTTTCAAGAATTGCAGTTTTCACGGGTTTTTTTTTCAAGCTAATTTGAAGTTCTATATGACGCAATAATAAGGATTTTTGCATAGTTTCGGACTAAGTGAAATAACCAAAGAAACAATAATCAGGCGCTACTGTAGTTATCAGGATAACTCAACCTCACTCTAACTTCGTCTTCTTTTCCTTAGCTTAACGGCAAGCATAAATCTCGTTCTTCAGAACGTGATCATAATGACTATTTCATTACAGACACACTGTAACTAGCAATTGGTGGTAATTAACTTGAAAACATAATACGACTAGAAAACCACGTTTTCTCTCGATTCGGGACAGAAGAAAAACGACTATAATTGTAAAGGTTGAAGCGTAGAGAATTCAAATGAAATTTTTGGCATTGCAGATGGCTGAATTGATTTTAAGTTGTTCGATTGTCACACGTAGGAATTACAGCAGGTATTCATAGTAGAATCAAACGTCATCAGGAAAATAACAATCAGAGAACCAAGAACTGACAAGTTTTAAACTGCCCGGGCTTAGGCTTGCTAAGAAATGATGAGCTTGGAGAATTAGTGCACATATTCTTGGAATAGGAGTAAATACAGAGACTATTTGTAGCTTTCTTCACTTATTGATTCAGCGATTTTAGTTCAATCTATTCTTGCCCAAAAGATGATTCAAAACTAGCGCTACAGCCTCTCTCGCTACCGCTCGTTCGGGTTGTAAATGTTCTTGATGAGTCTCAGGCTCTTGAAACGTTTTTGCAGCTCAATAGTGATATCTGCGGAATAATGATCAATGATCGATTGATGATATTGGAATGAGGTTTTTCATTAAGGTACGAAAGTTGGCATATTGTCAATCAGTGAATTGATCATTCATTCCCACTCATGTCCCACATTGCGACGTGATATAACTTAGCCAGAGCAGATCAAATTAGATCGATTTAGACCTCACTAGATCTCACTACACCGAATCAGACCGAATTAGACCGAACTAGAACTAATCAGCCCGCACGAGACTGAACCGAACCAAATTAGGCAATCTAGGCTTAATTAGTCCGAACCAGACCGAACTAGACTGGCCTCAGACCATACTAATACAGCAATCCTACTACGGTACCAGTACGGTAATTCTAGGAATGCACTAGTAGGATCCTAACGGCCCTACGGGTACTAATGCAGACTCAGCATTCCTAGTGCAGTTGTAGGTATCCTGGTGCGGTTCTAGCGGTGCTTCTGCGATCTCAGCGGCACTAGTATTTCCCAGTGGTCCTAAGGAGACTAATGCGGCCTTAGCGGTCCTCGTGTGGTTCTACCGGTAGTAGTGCAGTTTTAGCGGTACTTGTAGCTCATCAGAACCGCTCTAGTACAGCAATTATAGTATGGCACAAGTGCGGTAATTCTAATACGGTACTAATGACCATCAGGGGGCTGGCTCCATGCTACGGCTGGGGCTCGGCCGGGGGGAGTGTCCGAAGAGGAGCTTCGACGGCGACCAGTCAAACGCTCACGATGGTAACACTGGGAATAGAGGCTAAGACCCTCGCCGCCGACCAGTCAAACGTAAGGTGGCGAGGACCCGCAGAAACACTGGGAGAGGGTATCCGACGAGGAACCTCGACGGCGACCAGTCAAACGCTCATAACGGAGGTTGTGAAACACTGGGAATAGAGGCTAAGATCCTCGACGGTGACCAGTCAAACGTAGAGTGGCGGGAACCCGCAGAAACACTGGTACGAGCAAACCGCGTAAGAACAGTGTTAGTAGCGTCAGCGAACGCACCTAGTAACTGGCCCTCCGGCCGCCCACACAGCATGAAAATATTTCAAAGAACGATTCGGGGAAATATTTCACTGCAATCTCCCGGGAATCTTGCAGGGATATTGCAGGAGATATTTCAGAATGTTCTGTGGCAATATTTCAGAGAAAGCTTCCCCGAAGCTCCCGTAAATATTTCAAAGAAACTTACACTCAATCTTTCAGTAACCTTGCACTGAAATATTTCTGAAAGATTCACGAAAGCTTTTTGGAAGATTCCTTGAAACAATTCACTGAAATATTTCTGAAAGATTATCGTAAGCTTTCTGAAAGATGTAAGTGCAATATTTTGGGGAGAAGTTTTGGAAGAGTTACGGAAGCCTCTTGTGAGATTTCACTGCTATGGGGAGAATCTCCTGGAAATGTTTCACCGATATTTAGTAGAATATTTCATCATGACGAGGCCCCAAAATTTTCTGGAGGGTTTGCTACTTTCTACGGGGGGCTACATTTTCAGACCAGTTTCAAATAACATCGTGCTTGCAGTTCTTTTAGGCTGGAAAATCTTCAAAAATTCTATGATGGATTCTCAAAACTCACCGCGTTCTGATACTCTATATGGAGCATTTCGTGGCTAAGAGTTATCCTTCTAACTCACGATATGAAACGTACCACTTTGGATTGAGCTTGGAAAATCAATTTGATTCTGGTTTTCATTGAATCAATAGATTTCGGGAACATTTCAAGGAATTCCTCTATAAGTAACCTTTCTGCCACTCAATTGCACCTAATGAAATTGAAAAATTTCTGAATACCTTCTAAAAGGTTCCAAAAATATTTCTAGGAATTATTTCACCGGTAATCTTTCAGAAACGTTGCACTGAAATATTGTTGAAATCTTTACGAAAGCTTTCTGGAAGATTTCAATGCAATATTCTTAGGAAGAATTTCCGCGAAATTTTCGTACGATATTGAGATCAATGAAATATTTCATTGCAATCTCCCAGGAATCTTGCAGGGATATTGCAGGTGATATTTCAGAATGTTCCGTGGCATTATTTCAGAGAAAGTTTTCCGGAAGCTCCCGTAAATAGTTCAAAGAATCTTACACGCAATCTTTCGGAAACCCTGCACTGAAATATTTCTGAAAGATTCACGAAAGCTCTCTGGAAGATTTCTTGGAACAATTCACTGAACTAGTTCTGGAAGATTTACAAGCTCCGCTGTGATATAGGCTCATTGAATTCCGAACTTGTTCGAATCTCTTTTGAATTTAGGCTAATCACGAGTCGTCGCATATAAATAAAGCCATCATAATAATAGGTTTGTGGAAGCTCTCTGACTGATTCCGTACATATTTCTTGGGAACATTCCACAGGTACTCTCCCAGGAATCTTGCACTGAGATATTGTTGATAGATCCTCGCAAGCTCCCTAAAATCTTTCAGGGTAAAACTATGTGACGGGGTACTGCATATTAATACCGAAAACCGTTACAACCGAGGTAAGAACATATTATACTGTTAAAGTATTGCGAGGAGTAATTCTTAACGACTTGAATCTGTGGGATATGACACATAAATATTGCGGTGGAACATTCTGGGAATCTTTCAGTAACATTGCAGTGAAAGATTGTAGGAATCTTTCAGAAACATTGATGTGGAAGGTTGTAGGAATCTTTCAGAAACATTGCAGTGAAAGATTGCAGGAATCTTCCAGGAATATTTCATTGGAAGATTCTGTTCCCGATAGATGTCGCATAACACAATTTAGTTCTCAAATTTCGTTCTTATACATTATATGGTTTTTGGGAAACTATCTATCAGGAAATTTGATGGTAGTATCAAATGATCTGTCATGTGTGATAACATAGCCAGGACCAGCTATGCATAATGGTCTGTAAATGATACGTGAGGATTATTTGAAGATGCGTAAAGGCTTTCTCGCAAGCGTTCACAATAGACGCTAGTTAGTATATAAAACAGGAAGACGGTTTATCGGTTAGGTGTCGCGTACATCGAAGAGTTCATAAAACCTGGATGAATCTAACGTGAAGCTTTGGATTCAACGTCACAATGGAGTTGAAGTACGAGTCAGAATGATGAAGTCATGCATTAGAATGATTAAGAAACTTATCAAGCAAAATATGGATTCCACAGACAGAACATTAACGCATATATTTTTGTGAGATTTCATGAAATCTTGCAGAAACATTTCACTGAAATATTTCAATGAAATGTTTCCGAAAGCTTCCCGAAATATTCCCGGCAATGTTTCATGAAATCTTGCAGAAAAGTGTCTGAAGTGGGACATATCTTTATTGAGGGGAGCTTTCAGTGAAATCTTTCTGAAAGATTCCCGGGTTTTCCTGAAAGCTTGCAGGAAGGTTTCTGAAAGATTCTCATGCTGTGTGGGCGGTACCGATCAAGGACTAAATATCGGGAGAGGAGTATCCGATGAGGAACCTCGACGGTTACCAGTCAAACGTTCACAGTGGAGACTGTGTATCACTGAAATGAGCAAGTTGCGAAAAGTGTTAGTAGCTCAGGCGAAACCACCTAGTACCCGGCCCTCAAGCCAATACCAATCAAGGCTGATATTGGGAGAGGTAACCCGCAAGGAGCCTTGGCAGACTGAGTCCATCGTGAGTGGCGCAAGCCTCTCAATTGGAATCGTCATAAGGATCTGTTGACCACGACAGGTGAGTACGTGACGACTACTCTGGCTTTCCGAGTTATTCCACGGGTTAGACCACGAGACCGTGGTCTATTTATGAAACGTGGGAGAGCATATGCTCCGTCGGAGCGCTTGAGCAGTAACCTGTCTGTGCGTGGGCAAAACAGCGAGAGGGTCCTTGCAAGGGGCCTCGGCTGTGACCCTTCAAAGCTGACGTCGTAGGGCTTCTAACAAAGGTACCCAGGGTCGGGGCTGAGCCCTTGGTTGTGTGCGCTTGCGTGCCAGCTACTGCCCCGTGATAGGGTTGGATTCTGGTGGGGGGGGGGCACACGGTTCGGCAAACTGGATGGGATGCTGCCACCCCACCGAGGTGGAATAAGTCGGTAGTCCGCGAGGACGCGATGACAGGGCGTACCTCTGTCCGCAGGCTTGGAGCCAGTGGAGGGTTGAGCCGAGAGGCAGGGACCTCCACTTTAAATAAGGAAGACAATACAATACAAATACGGTACTAATGCGGTAATCCTAGTACAGTACTACATAGTGTGGTACTAGTACGGTACTAATGCGGGTTTCACAGTCCTAGTGTAGTCCTAACAGTACTTGTGGGGTCTTAGAAGGAGAGCTTCAATCTTGCGGATCTTGGATTCGTCTTGAACTTTGAGAATCATCCTGTTTTGTTGAGAAATGAACAAAGCTCTTAGTCCCACAGGTCTACTGTCCCAAGAGACAGCTCTGGAGATCAGCAGCAGAATTTCAAACGCCAAACTGTAGTAATGATTGATTAAGTTGTGCTGAAATTCATATACTTGTTGTAATTCCTTTGTAATTGCTCATACACTCACCAGAACAAGATGATTCAGAAAGTTCGAGATGAATCCAGGACCCGCATTCATTGCATCCTGAGCTGGGTCTTAATTAATTCTACGTCATTATTTGGGCACGCAATGGAGGTATATTCGGGTATCTTTTGCATCGGGTATGTTATGAGAGCTAGCACACTTGAGATCTGATAGACGTCAGTCAATAACGGCCACCGAGGGTAGTGACTTCAACACATTCCATCAAAGAACCCCCGAATTCACTCCGATGTAGTCCTTTTCTCGGCAATAGTGGCTTGAAATTTACTGTAAAGATAGCTCGCAAATGAATGAATACCCATATCAAAGCTTATGAAGTTTCTCAGTTTATTTAAGGTGAGGCCGTAGTCCGCTAAATACACGTAAATCCGTCGGAGGATAAGTCGATTTTGACTCGAGCAAGAAACTTGGGATTTTACATGCACCTACAAAATGCTCGTCTAAATTGCGCTACGAAACCAAATATGTCAATTTCACTGAAAGAAAGTACCCAGACGAGGTTTACTCAAGACGTTGTATGTTGCCGCTCGCGAGCAGACGACGTTTTAGTACACCTCATTTGGATACTTCTTGTTAAGGGGATGTCGGAGTCTCGCGCGGAACGAGAAAACACTTTATGTAATCATTTTTACACCGATTGAGATGAGGGTGGTCGCAAAAGATTCGGAATTACTTCAGAAATCGGTCTCTGGTGCGAATGATGAGAACGATCGTCTCCATCTGTCATAAGAATCGATCTAAGGTGCAAAGTCGCGATCTCTGAGAATCATACTCGCAATATCGCGCATTTCCTGGTTCACTCCAAGACCGAGGGAGACTTTTATTTCCATAGGTTGTACCAGAGGCCGATTCTTGAAGAAATCCCGAATCATTTGCGACCACCCTCGTCTTAATTGATGTAGAAACCATTGCGTAAAGTGTTTTTTCGTTAATGCCATGAGACTCCGACATCCTCTTAAGGAATTGACATATTTGGCTTCGTGGCGCCCTTGAGACATGCATCATATAGGTGAACGCACAGAATTTTTCGATGAAAATTACGGACACAGTTAGGGTAATCGTGGGACGTCCGACATTTCAGCCTACTTATTGCGGATGAGTATCGAGAAAAATTACCCATAGTGTCTGGTAAATTTTATTTCAGGTCGAAAATTATATCGAACTTGGTGAAAAAGTACGGTGAATTTGGGTAAATTTTGCGGGCACTTGTAGGGTAATTTTTACCGTACCACTAAAAAGAGCTGGGTGCGCCTGCGCGCGCCGCGAGCTCGCCAGCTCGGCATCTCATCTAACCTCACAAAAACTTCGGTATAAATGTACATTATTTGACTCGTTCTGATGAAGATGCCTAAATTTTGATTCGAGGTCGAAGCATTCAAACTGACAAAATTATTTAAAACTTGCTGAATGATGTTGGTTCTTACTTCTAGTGATATTAATATTGATCAGAGCTACATCACTGCTAAGTGGCATGACAGAAACCATCTCCTCGGTACAGGGAAAAATTACCCTACATGCCCGTAAAAACTGGCGCTCCTAGGCGGTGCGTCCCACGATTGCCGGCATGTACGGTAATTTTTCCTTTACCAGTCTGGTAATTTTTATCGAAAAATTCTGTGCGTGCGATGTGAAATCCGAAATCATTCGGTCCAGTAAAAATCGACTTATCCCCCGAACGGATTCAGGGCTACATCCAATAAGGCGGCCGAGGCGGCTGACTAAGGCCTGGCCTTGAGGGAAGCTCACGATGAACGCAACCGAAAGCTTTTGAAAAACTACAAAGAATAAGGAATAGCGTGGCACGTACGTAGCTGATCCAGACAAAATCTCGAGATCGCACATGTGTATTTGTAAGACACCATCATATTAGTAGAAAGGAAGCTCGCTCGGTGCGCGAGCAATTACGATATTTCCTACGTTGTGAAAGAAAGGATGGGCTTGGCACTGACACTCGCTTCGAGCTTGCGTATGCGGTAGTCAAATGTTCCACGCTTGCCTGCGCAGCTTATAACACTTGTATACTGGTATACTTGTATGTAAGCATGCATGTATTATAATACGCTAACAGTAAATCCTATTGTGTATCGTGCATTGCACATGCCACCGTCTATATATTATAGAACCAGACCCGCGAGCATTTTTTTTCTGATCTCGACCGCGTGGACGAACTGTATAGGACTTACATCGGCAAGGTATGGTGGGCAATAGGCCCGGACCGTGAGCAAAATTACGTCGCATTGTGTGGCTTTTGCAGAGTTTCGGATGAGCACGAGCCTATACACCATGCCGGCCGCTTCTGACCGAGCCCCGTGGCTATAAGAATGTTGCGAAAAAATTGCAAGGAATGGAGGATGTGCGGTGCAGGGGAAACGTGTAGTGACCGGTGGTTGTATAAAGGATTGAGGAATCTTGAAGTGTGAGAAAGAGATGTTCATTCAGTTGGAAAGGATTGATTGTAGGTATTGGATGGATGTGAGCTCTCACTGCATTTTTAAGTGATAGGACAATGGATGAATTGGTTCTAAGGCTCGGGAGACTTATTGGGTACAAATGAGGAATGTAAAAGTATAATCCTTATGTGCGCTACAGGATTGAATTGTCACTGGTTCATGCAAAATATTTCTGTCGCCTCGCGCGATTTGGAGTTCTAAATAGACAAGCAGAGACTAATCCAGACAATGAATCTTTTATTGATCCAGAAAAAAGCAAGAGATACATGACACTTCTCAATTTTTGAGTGTTCATGAAAATGGAGAAGGTTACCTTCCACGTTCAGGCAAATATCATGAATGTAACCATGGTGATAGGGAGAATCGTCCATTTTGCTAAATTCGCTCTCACACCTCTGTAACTCGATCGGCAAACCTGCTGTAAAAGAGAAAAACAGGCTTTTTGAATCTTGGCGGCATCAGCAAACAGTAATTTACGTGGGGTAATTATCAACGGAACGGCAACTTCGACGCGACCAGGATCGATAATGGCGCAGCATCGCGCGCGGCAACTTTCATTGAGTATATACGTACGTACATATACGAGTACATCGTGACGACGTCATAATGCGCAAAGCTCGATTCCTGGATCCTCACGGCCCGTGTGAAAAAGATTCTTGAGTCGTGGAATGAAACGGGCTTGATGCGTGAGAGCGTGGCCGGCGGTATCATTGTGTAAAGTCAAACGCGTCTTTCGTAACTATTGAGACTACTGTCACGTGCATCGACTTCTTTTACTATTGCCCGATGCCGTAAACATATTTATCTTCATCAAGGTGAATAAATCTAGATTTTGATTCTTGAATCGGAGTGTTCTGACATTTTTGATTTCAAGTTTGGAATGTAAAAAGAAATACTAGTGATCAGCAGTATCGATTGAATAGACTGATGAGCAAGACTTCATGATGTCAGAGAACTTGAAAAAAGGCATTCAAGAGATAATCCAACATCTCGTAAAATATTAACCAAATATTGGATGTCATCTCAAAATTTGACATAGTTTTATCAATCTTGTTCTTGAGGGCATACGGTAGCCGTGCAACGTGGCCGTGAAGTTTTATTAGAGTTCTATTCCAAGATTTGCAGCACCATCTGGGCTTTGTATTCATCAGTAACTTTTCCATTCCGGACATAATTATTGAAAGTTTCCTCTGATGCTGGACATCTAATCTCGAATGTAAAATCATCACTAATTCCAAATTATGAAGATGTAATTTTATCGGTCTTTGCGAGTTAAAGTCAGCAAATTTTGCTGAATTTTTAGCATCAATCGAGAATGGATTTTTCTCCACTCTCGATCAATGCACCTTTAGAGCCTCGTATGGGTTGCGAGGATGCATCTAAAGGATTTTGATGGAAAGGAATGAAAAGTAAAGATGAGAAATGAGAAACTTTATGAAAAATTTGGATTCTACGCTGATATTGTGCGTGTTTCGCCCTTCTCTCATTGCTCGGGCTTTTCAAAGTGGTTGAAGAGCAATGAGAGTTTACCACTGACACGCGGCTCAAGTGGCCGAATGTTCGATGGTTACATTACATCTTCATAATTTGAAATTCCCGCGAGTGATAAATACGATATCCGATCATATCGATCGAGTGTCAAAATTACTTACATATATCTCCTAAGAGCTGCCAAAGTAAAAATGTTGAGAAATCAAATGGAAATAGCGGGTTAAATTGACCTTTCTCGCAAGCGCATAACGAAGATGAACTTTCGTATATAAGGGCGTTCAAACCATCGAACATTCGGCCACTTGCGCCGCGTGTCAGTGGTAAACTCTCATTGCTCTTCCACCACTTTGAAAAGCCCGAGCAATGAGAGAAGGGCGAAACACGCACAATATCAGCGTAGAATCCAAATTTTTCATAAAGTTTCTCATTTCTCATCTTTACTTTTCATTCCTTTCCATCAAAATCCTTTAGATGCATCCTCGCAACCCATACGAGGCTCTAAAGGTGCATTGATCGAGAGTGGAGAAAAATCCATTCTCGATTGATGCTAAAAATTCAGCAAAATTTGCTGACTTTAACTCGCAAAGACCGATAAAATTACATCTTCATAATTTGAAATTCCCGCGAGTGATAAATACGATATCCGATCATATCGATCGAGTGTCAAAATTAATTACATACATCACTAATTCCATCCGATGAGGCTCCAAACATGGGACATCAATTGAAAATGAAAAACCATACTTGGTCACCTTGTGATCCATCCTACAAAGTTCATCAAAAACTAGCTGTTCTAGAGTTCTGCCTCTCTTCATTTATTTGTTGTCATAAACTTTTGAAGCCTCTATGACCTGTTTCACTAAACTCCCTTCGTCAGTTTTACAGTGCGCAGCTTCATAAAGCTTAGAGGCAGTCATTCTGCCTAAGCGTACTCCAAACCAGAGAAGAGATTCACTTTGAAGTTAAGTCTGCTATTCAATTTCTTGGCAGAGAATTGGACTTTAATGTTCTCCTTACAGTATTCCAAAAATCCATGAGCACTTGTTTGCTGATCTTTAGAGAAGTAAGATAGAAACAACTGATGAATGGATAAGTTGTGAGTCTTTCGCTCGACCAGCTAGATATTGTACCTGGACAACTAAGTATCTACTTGGTTCTTATCCAAATGATCTATCACATCACTGAAGAATCAAGTTTGGTCTGGTAAATTCTCATCTTTGGGCATAGCAGCGTTTGCAATGCCTGACGCCAAGATAAATTTGAGATTTGTCCCAACTCCAGACAAAACTGATTTTTTTCCAGTAACTCTGGACTTCAGTACAGAAAGGATTTTCGCAGCGCCAATTTATCCGACTCAATAGAGCAAAAGCATGTTTGTAACCACCTGTGGGTCAACAAGTAAATAGAATAACAAGCTATCAGCTGTGGAGATAGATTGGAAGTTAGCTGTATACAATGATTTTGGAATAGACCTGTATATTAGGGTGGGCCGAAAGATGGAATTTTCCCCAAATCAACACCCTTGGGGTCCCAGTTTTTGCCATTTTGCACGTAGACGAAAAAAAATTTTCTGCGATTTTTAAAATGAGGTTTTCCGCTGGAGCAAAAGCCCTGAAGATTTTTAGAAATGAAAGGTTTTTACACGTTTCTTCGTTATTTTTCAAACTGACCAAATGAGGCGGAGAACACATCCGGAATCTAAATCATCTTATAAACCATCAAGTGTTATGGATTTTCGCACGTAGAAACCGAAATCGTGGTCCGATTAGGCCTCCGAAGAGAAAGCTCTCTATGAAATGCAACACAACGATCGTAGCAAAAGAACGTCACTTTCCGGAAAACAACCAATTACGTTGAAATCGGTATGTGTGGAATAGTTCCTAATTTATGGGCCCAATACAGCACCACGCTACTTTTTCTTGCGTATTTTGACCTGCTGAGAACGATCCTGGTAGTTTTAGGGAGCTCCGGTGCGTGGAATCCAAGTAAAGAGGAGCTGAGGGCCGATGTGTCGAGCCCGTGTATAACATTAGGGATGAGTCAATGCATAAGTGTAAGACGAAAATCGTTCGTCGGCATCTGCGTAAGGTGAGGCCGTAGTCCGCTAAATAGACGTAAATCTGTTCGGAGGATAAGTCGAATTTTACTTGACCAAATGCCTTGGGATTTCACATGCATGTATAGAATGCATGTCTAAATCGCGTTACGAAGCCAAATATATCAATTTCACTGAGAGAAAGTGTCCAGATGAGCTTTACTCGAGACGTCGTAGGTTGCCGCTCTCTAGCAGACGGCTTTTGTATACATCTCGTTTGGATACTTTTTTTTAGCGGAATTGACATATTTGGCATTGTAGCGCGATTGAGACATGCATTCTATAGATGTATGTAAAATTCCAATTCATTTGGTCGAGTAAAATTTGACTTATCCTCCGACCGGATTCAAGGCTACATTCAATATTGAATCGAATTTTACTCGATCAAATGGATTGGAATTTTACATACATCTATAGAGGCGAACCAGATCGGATCAGACCAGAACATACTCAACCAGACTGTACGAAATTGGATCATATCGGGACAGGTCAAGGTAGACCAAACTCCACCGAACCAGGCCGCACTGGTACAATATTCATGGTGTGGTACTGCTACGATAATTCTAGGCCAGTGCTAGTACAATGATGCTAGTATCGTACCAAAGGAGGATTTCTAGTACGGTACTGGCCCTTAGCACAAGTAGGATATTAGTCCGATACTAGTACCGCACCAGAACCGTAGCAGGCAGAATTAGACTATATCCAACCGAACTAGACCCGGCATCCTACTCATCCATCCATCCATCCACCCATCGATCCACCTATGACCAATTCGGCCACTCATTATACTCTACCACCCCCCCCCCCCGTCATGTAGGCAAGCCCATACGCGGGATCTGAGACAACTTTTGGACGAGAGCGTTCAATTATCATAATGTCTGTCCTCAGCACGTTAGCCCATTTCTGGTATTAGTGCAATTTGTCTGACGGTCCCCTCCGGTGTCCAAAATGGACTTGCTAGCGAAGTGCAGATGTACTTTCTTATCGCGAGAACCTTAAAATCGCTTCTATAACAGCACTTTCAGGTTGGGCAATGGAAATATTTTGCCACGACTACGTACACTAATTATGATACCGCTTGACGAGAATTCGTATCGCCAATCCATATGAGTGCCAATCAACCTCAAATCAATATCGTCATCAGATCATGATGATTCGAATAGCTCGAAAAACTCATTTGGTTTACTCGCATGAAAGGTCTCCAATCCTGTATACCTCGATCGAACCAACCATGTCTGACTCTCGGCCACTTTTAATGACGATACAGACTCACCCTGCAATGAAGCACCGGTATAATAGTGTATAGCATCTCATGAATTATGCATGAATCTCAGTGACTCTCGTCGTCTCGACGTCACCATCCAACGCGCATGCAAACGGTACTCCTCCCTCCCGCAGTCATACACTCGAAGCAAACCCCGCATTACGCGATTCGCAGCGAACGAGAATATGATTCTCACATGCAAGAATATAAAGTATACTTAGTGACAATCTTCTCTGTACAAATCATATCTACCCGCCATTTGTACATTGAAATCTGGTAGATATAGCGTGAGGTTCTGCATTTTTCCACTTGCCAGAAAAAGTGAAATATCCCAAAGATAGTACAAAAAAAAAGGGAGTAAAAGTTACATCAGGAAGGAGAAAGATATATAGCATTGAAGGCTTGGTAAATATCGTGAAAGCTGCTGCTCCCGGTGCGCACTTGTGAAAATGACTCGTCTACACCGTGCAGGCAGCTTTTGCCGAGAGCCTGTATATCGCAGTCCATCATTATTTTCCTTCAGCTCTATATGCCCTATGAAGTATTATGCCTCACGCTTATCGTGTTCATGTGTGTCTGTGCATGTATAGAATATACTCACTATAGCGTATGCCAATCTTTCATCGCGATTCTGCAGTAAGATGCATAGGGCGATTTACGAGAGAAAGAAGCGGACGAAAAAATGGCGAATCGGGAGGAGGAGTTCGTACCTACAGATATATATATATATATATATCCATGCATGTCTGTGATGGTGTGTTAGGTTTTTTTCACGGGTAAAAGTAGTCGAAGAGTGAGTACGTCTGGCTGCGGATCCGATCGAGTGTTGTACGAACGTGAGCACTACGTACGTTAGAGTGTAATTACGAGCCTCGAGGATATCTCGAGGATCGTTGGGAGATGCTGCTGCTGCCAGAAAGCACTGAAAAAATCCATTCACGATGTCTGACGGTATTCATCTTCTAGTTGCCCGGGCTCATCAGTCAATACGAGTTCATATGGATGAATATCTGAAACTATTCTACCTTCTACTAGAAGCTGCGGTGGTGGCAAGGTTAGAGCTTTCGCCTTTCAATCGAAAAGTCGTGAGTTCAGTCCCCGGTGTCGGCACCATTGAGAATTCTCTTTTGAGTACCTTTGTGGTTTTGATGGTTCGAATTCCACCTCAAACTGCATGTCCAGTGGAGATGCAAAATTTACTCTCCGAACTTTTCGATTGAATAAGAAAGAAGTGTCGGAGAAGGATTCCTCGTCTCCTCTATAGGAAATCCAGCCTGCTCACATGAACTATAAGCACCGCTGCAGGAGTACCTGGTGCGTATTATACACCAGGTGCTTGTTGGTGTAAAAATCAACCTGGTACTAAAATCCAATCTAATATAATTGTCGTATAGTCCATACAAAAACATATCGCCGGAATGGACGTTAATATTTGAGAATATTAACGTCCATCTTCGTCGATGATGGAATATAGTCTGCTATGTCTCATTACATCCTCCTTCCTCATGGATTTGGGGCAAGGATACGTACTGCCAGCACATTGGTGTAGAGGAGGCCATTTTCGGACCACGGGTGGTTCTAGAGCGATCCATCCCTCTTCGCCAAGTATCTTCACCAAATTTTAGGCCAGCCGCAAGTGAACGGTCAAAATCGGACCACGGTGAAGATTTGAGACTCATCTAGGCTTCCCTGAATTCCAGAGAATTTTCTTGGTTCTTTGAAAAAGTCGTCTACAGGGTTGTGTCAGATAGGTCCAGAAGGCAACCCTGCCTCCCGAACATTGGTCACCGGATCTGGGGTTGTACAACCCCAGTTCTCCGCGTTACTGCGGGCGCAGACTCAGGTCGGTGAGTTGTCAAGCCCCATGCAGGGTTGACATAATCGAGTGTTTCAATCTTCCCTGCAATCAGCGAAAAGGACAATAACTTCGCCGAGCAACAGTCTAAGGGCCAGGCTCCTTTCTACTGGATTCTGTCCGAGGGCTGGCCACGGTGTCCTCAGACTAGGGTCGGAAGATTGTCACACGACGGAATCCAAAGGTTGAGCTTGCGGTGATCTTTCATGATGAAAAAGCAAAAATCTTCGGAGCAAAAAAAGTATTCGGAGTTTCCGACCACTAGCGTGATATATCCAATTTCTTCAGATTTAAATTACATCTTCCGTGAGTCTAATATTCTTATATTCTTCCTCTCCCAGGAAACCACAAATCAGTGCAATTGTGAGAATGAACTGATAAAAGTGTAAGGGATATATTTAAAATGTATAAGGAATCATTGATGAATGTTTGTTTGCCGTTTGGTTGATTTTGGTGTGAGAATCTGAAGGATATACAATCTGTCCTGTTGCTTACGTTGTCGAGTGAACCGGTTGACCACATACCTCCAAAACATAACTTTGACTACACATAGAATCAGTCAGACTTGTGCAGAAGATTGTCGCTTATTTTTGAACGAACGGACACTGGGACATCCGTATTGATGGCTGGTAGCGCCACAGGCATGATTTCAATTTATGGGTCTAGACAAGGGGGGGGGGGGGGGCAGCAATTACAGGGACCCTAAATCACAAACGTTTGGTGGCCGACCGAGTCTGAAATTGGTCCGGGGTCTAGTTGACCCGAAGTGTGACCAACTGGTTGATGGCGTCGTGTAATCAGGGATTTTATTTAAAAATGCTTCGACTCATTTTGACGGCAAAGTTTAATACCGTAAAATTTCCGCACAAATAGTCTGCAAAATATATTATCACTCATATTAACATAAATTTCAGTGGGCTCAAAAAGTCACCGTAGGTCTAAGATAGGGAAATTTTTCATCTTGTGAGGAAGTGTAAGTACATAATTCAAAGAAGCACTTGCAGTGACCGTATGTATGCATCAGAAGCAATCGCACGCAAACTTGCAAAGTTTGCCGACCGCGACGAGAGTCCTCGATTCACGAGCGGGTGTCTTACAGCGCACTTCTTGAGATTCGCCTTTGATCTCGGCTGATGAGCTTAATTTTGTCGGCATTGTGTGTGTCAGCGAGAAGACGAGATCCATGTGAGTTGTATACTCTTGCCTGCAGGTGGTCACGAGATGATGGATGTCCGTGTCCCATGGCGCTCGAGGCGCTTGTGGATACATAACTCATATAGATTCATTCAGGTAGCCACAAGTAGCCGACACAACTCAGCAGGGGGCAACAAAACTTGGATCTTCTCCTCATCTTGCAATCAGAATGTCGTCGAGGTACACTTGTTCATTCTGAGATCACTACACGCAAGGAATCTGTATATTGTGTCAGTCATAACTCCCTCGTTTCTTGTACAATTTGTGGGGTTCAATCAAATCCTGTACGGATCATGATGGACATTACTTCATTATTGTTCGCGTTCACTTGACTTACTCTGGATTGATGAATGCACGTGTATTGAGATTTAAGAAAATATGGCCTCGCCGTATGTACAGCCTCTTGATGAAACTGCAATTGTATGCTCTTTGTGCCGTCGGTTTATTGTCCTTCAACGTATATAAGATTGATCTTTTGCGGCTCAATTGCGATAATGCGGTAGTGGCTCGTGGTGGCAGAGATTCATCATGAAGGTGTAGGCAGGTGTATTTTATTACAATTGAGGTGAGACTTACGGAATATCTTGTGTTCATTATCAGATGTTGCGTGAACTCGGACACTTTCAGTAACAGAATAATTCTTGATGGATCGTACAATGTAAGTTTGCGGTCATGAATCTGTCATGAATCTCGCAATTTTCACTGAATTCTTCTCAGGATTTCTTTGCATGATACTGGGCAGCTGTTCGGAGGACTTTGTTTCGTGATACTTGAACGAGTTTTGTTTGTATGGTATATAAGGTGATATTTTTTCGCATGAGAAATAGTTTCGAACATGGGGGAAAATTTGAGGATGAACGGTCAACCCTGGCAGTTTCGATCATCATTTTGAAGCTCTTCAGATCTCAATTTTTCACGATTTGATACCATAAGAGATACTCTAGATTTTTCATAACTCGACTGGTACCACATTGTAGAGAAATTCAGGTCAAAGTTGATTACTTCAACTTTTTGCTTGTAAGAAGGAAATTTTACCCAACATTTTATAACCAAAAACTATCTGGGAATATCGATGGCCCAAAGTAAAAAGGAACTTTGAGAAAATTTCTGATTAAACGGAACTATCTTGTATCATATTCAATTTAAGATAGTTTCATTCAACCAGAAACTTTTACATTGTTCCTTTTTGCTCTGGGTTATCGACATGTGCAGCACTCAATCTAAGACACATCTGACACAGACAGATCAGTTTCGAACATTCTTTATATCTTTGCTGAAAGTGTAGAATGTGGTTCACGCAGGGTCATATCACCAAAAATTTTCTGGTTCGACACCAAACATGTTCATTAGATGATTGAATCAATAATTCGTCTCTCAGATGTGATTTTCTCGGATTTGAGCCCATCTAATGTTCCAGAAAATAATGAAGCACGAAATTTACTCTTGTAAAATTTGCACAGAACTCTCCAAAGTTTGAATACAACTTTGTATACTAACTCACGCTATGGCTGATAAACATATCTTGCTATTCATACGATTCATTGCCTGAGAAATGTAAACGTCCGTGTCAGTACCAGTCATTCATTACGTAGGTGTGCCGACACACTGTTTCCACGTCGATTTGCCGCCCAAGTAAGGCATGACTCGTGGGAGAATTGTTAACCGCAAAGAGAATAAAGTTCCGCAAGAAGTCCATACGGTTTGAGATATACTTACATCTCTTATATGCACGTACAAAGTCGTTCATACGTATTACTCGAGAGATACAAAAATGGGTGAGGCACGCCATCAAGCAGGAAACAATTTGTCTCATGCGCGATCTTCCCTGTGACGGAGCAATTATCGATGCTTCAAAGAGCTCTGGGACATTCCTACAAAGAACGCGTTTTTATGGCACTTATAAACCCTTTCGCTACCGCCACGCACTCCTTTTAATACGCTCTCTGGTCGAATTAGTACGTAACATAGAAGCCAATGACATTCATACTTCCGTTTGTCGTACATCCTCTAGATTAGAAATAGGAAAACCAATTGGTAGGGTTTTATGGGCTGTACCGGGTATTGAGAAGGTGACCAAATCTTGCATGTGCTTCGCAAATTCATAGGTGTTTTCGAAATAGAGGTAGAATTTCTATCATCAATTCAACAATACCTATCTTGATAACACAAAAAACTTATTTCTCAAGCGTGATTTAGATTTATGAGTTTTAATTCTGTAGAACAATACACATGACCGACCGTGCTACCAGCCTTGATTATTAGATTACTCCTCATGCTGTGGAAGTGACGATCGAAGCGATTTCAATTAAGTCATCCGTCAATTTTTCTTCGGATCTGACGAACTTGAGTGACTAATAACCCCAATAGATGGCGCTGTAATAAGTATGTTTTTTCGGTGTAAGTCTTTCGCGGGAGTGAGTAGATCAGACAAATCTTGTCATTTCAGCTTCAAAAGAAGAATCACAAACACCAAAACCTCAGTAACAGGAAAACACATGCATTCAATAGAATTTTTCAGGTCTATGTCAAATCTAGACAGCAAATAAGAAAATCTGATATGTAATGTTGAATTACGAAGGTCATCCGTCAGAATTATCCGTATATGGATATTTATTCGTGCCAGAAGTGTAGATATGTTGAGATATAATTTTCGACCCTGTACTGTGAATCTTCGAGAGTTGAACTGGCAAACACAATTTTGCACATGCTTAGATGTTGTGAGCCATAGTTGACCGCATAATCTTTCTATTCATAATCATGGCTCGACACATGCTGGCCGAACAGATTCGTGAGACATTTTTTCTAGTGTAAACGAGAGTGTAACACATTTTTGGTTGAAAAATGGTTGTTTGGTCGTAAATTAGCCAAAAATGGTTATTTTCTTGAATTTTCCAAGGATACATGGCAAAAATAAACAGTTTATGACTCATTTTGATGAATATATATTACCCATTTCATCCATTCGTCCATCAATATCACGATCAAAAGTGGATTAATAATTCAGCAAAACTGACAGCTTTTTTAAATATTTCCTGAGCAGTGCAACGCATTTGTCGTATTTTGCAAGGAAATCACTCAGAATAAACGACCGTGCATAATTTTCACCCCTGCCTTCAAGTATGAGCAATACCACGAGCAAATACTAGTAAAATTCGGATGGAAGAGAAACGTTATGTACATCAGAGGAAGAGGGCTCTCAACACCTCTATAGACGAATTAATGCAGACAGTAAACTGAACTCAGCTCTAAAACACCTTCCAAGTCGTCAACGACGACATTATTCTCTGCTTTCCTCTTCTACTGAAATAGGCGCGCAAGATTCTTCAGGGTAGTTCTCTGAGTTGTGACAAGAGCACAGAGTACATGCACAAATGTATCGCAAATTGTCGCAGACTATGATGGAAGCTGCAAGTGCTTAATGTGAAGAGGTAACAGCAATATATCGACGTTGCTGTTATCAGAGTGGAGGAAGAGGAACTTTTAAGACTTGTGAGATAGGTTTGGGGCTGTACAGCTATTTCAAGATTTTCAGTGAGCGTACACCTAATGCGTTGGTAATGCCTCGTGGGAGATAATCGAGCATGAATCCATCTTTGAATCTCGTAGCCTGTGCTTGGATTTTGCTCAACTTGGTTGAAACCCTTGCACTCTCTTTCTCTATTGGGTTTCTTGCTTGATTTTTCCGGGTTCGGATTTCTATGTTCTCTTTTTCTGTTCACGCATTTTCAACCTTTTCTCAAACTTGTACTGTGGGCCAGATCAAATTTTTGGAGTATCATAGAAAAATGGGAGTGATTGGACTGAATTAAGTGGCTCCCTAACCTATAAAATAGGGAGACTTCTGTTATCAATTCAAATTTGGGCTGAAGACTACCATCAATTGTCGAAGTAAAGTTAGCTGATCACAATAATTATTTGGCGACTTGTATTTTCGACACTTCACTTTTTTTAGAGCTTCCTATATTCTCTCGATGATTGTTTCAAAACTGTTATAAAAAAAACAGATACTGACATTTTCCCTTTCGTATACGAGGACCTCTCATCTAACAACAACTGATACACCTTCACTCAAGTAGAACGATGGGTTATAAGGTGACCAACCCCCAATTGGGTTCACCGAATCGTGTCGCGATTGAGTGAGTCCGAATAATAAAAGGCTAGCATGAAAAGGGAGACTGTATAGAAAGAGGGAGTGAGGACGCGTGTCGGTCACGAGCCTTGAAAATTATCTCGGCGGGAGGTCACACGTCAAAAGCCGACTTTCAGGGTCGTGTGTGTCAAAGCCTACTCGACATCTCCCTCGAATATAAACCATAGCTCAAGAATGGGACATAATAGAATATGTAGATAATCTTGTCCGCAATGTATCGAAAAGAGCTGGCAATTTTCTATTCAGTAAAGTTAACCGAACACCCCAGGTTGATTTGCTGCTCGCATTCCACTCGACGAGTTTGTGTGAATGCTTTGGGTTTATTGATGGATCATACGAGCCCATGATGAGTAGCGGATTTCAGATGTGTATGAGATGACTCATTCCTGTGTAGATCATTATCATTCTTGTGCATACGATCATCATCCTAGAACATCATACGAATCGCAGAGCTGCGATTATAAGCTCTTTTAATTCAGCTCCTGCTCTGCCGAGGAAGCTCCAAATTATTTTATTTGACATTTACTACAAGTATCTTGTTGAAATACAGGTAGCTCTTAAATTCCAGCCTACTCGATAACTATTTTTTCAAATTTAATGAATAAGTGTTCAAATCTCAAGTCGGTTTCGTGTATATACAGCTTAGTTTGTGAGACGAGCAGTCTCTTACCTCTCGACGTTTGATTGTAAGGAAAATATTGATGTTCGCATTTTCCTTATCGAATCATGGCATAGAAGGAATCAGCTTGTAGCAGTGATTCTAGGGCAAAAATACACAATAAGATCCTTAGCCACGGATTTTGAGGCATGTAATGAAGGTTCCGTATCAGTCCCATGGGCATTATTCTACTGATACCTGAACAATAGTCTGTGTGTTCGTGGAAGTTTCTGCGATAGAGCTCATGAATGCTTGAAATGGGTGTAATCTTTTCAGACATCGCTTGAAGAGATGAGAAATTATCGAGAAAAAGAGCTTTCAAGCTCAACGTGCATAATCCGCTATCAGTTGAAACTTTTAACTGAACAGCGAAGCCTATTCCAATAATTTCTAGAGTACATCAGCTCATTTCAAAACATTTTGCAAGATCACCATAACGAGACAAGGATAGTCTAATTTTAACCAACACAAGCTGAACCATCTCAATTTTACCAAAAAAAGAGTTTTCAAAAGTTCGTTAGAGTATCCAATTTTTTCCTCTCGCTCTCTTCCTTTCAAAGTGAAACAAATCAGCGAAAAAATGAACGAACCCGTTTTTATCACCCAACCAGAAATCGTCGAAGTTCTGAGTTGTGAGGTTGGATCTTGGCACCCAACCGTTGAGTTTCACACGGATACTTGACTGTTACCAAAATTTGAAAGCAATGGCAGGATAAACTTGGGGTTTAAGCACACCCAAGGGTTTGTTGTTCTCCATTCAATGATTTAGAAGTTTTCCGATGCGAAGGACTACCGTCAACCGGGGTAACTTTGGAACAAAAATTGCATTTTTTTGCTTAAACCTCGCGAAATTTGTACTTCTTACGTCAGAAGTGCATTGCATCTGTGGTCAATCGAAAGCTTACAAATTCAGCTTTCAATTGAGGTGCTTATAAGGTTCATTTGGACATCTCTGGTTGGAGCAAAGAGCGCTGAAAGTCGTGTTCCAAAGTTAGACACGGACTGGGGTAACTTTGGAACAGAAATTGTTATCATTATTTATTCGTCAATTGATTCATAAACTAGGTCACGCGATCGATTTTCATCATCAGTAATCAAAAGATGAGTGTCTTAGCTCTCCATTGACCTATCGTAAAAGTCCATTTGGTTCAATTTAACTTCTATAATCAAGCATAGACACCTTCAGCATACCTCACTGCCCGCGTCGGGGCTATTTCTCGAGGAGGAAAAAAAAACTTCACAGTCGGTTTCTGACAAAAACTGCCATAATTTGGCTTCCATGGGTCAAAATGAGACGTTCTTTGGCTCATTTTGGAGCTCTCATAAACAGATACTCAGGTATGTAGAATTCGAGGATGATATTAATCTTGGGAAATGATTGAGAGTGCATGAACAAGTGTTCCAAAGTTACCTCAGTTTCTGAACAAACATACGTACTCGTTAGTTTTTACTCTACAAAATTGAAACTTCGTGGAAATACTCCAATGTAACAATGGATTCGTCCAGATATGTGTATTACAGACACGTGAAATCGAGCTCAGCTACCTCGAATTCGACCTACTAAAGTCGGAACCACACCACTTTTTCCGAGAGACTGTTTGTTGGATCGAAAACATACTTCTGAAGGAGTCAGCTTATAAACGGATTAATAGCTGATGAAGGCCATCGCACCAATGCAAAACATTGTTTATGCTTGTCCCAAGTAGAGGGAACCGGTATTAAGGTCTCAGGATCATCTGCCTAGCTAACTGTGCGTGATAACCACTCTTTCCTGGGTTATTCCAAAGTTACCCCGGTTGACGGTAGCTCTTGTTCTGTTAGAGAACACGAAAAAGCAGGATAAGGATAAAAGGAAAACCAAACTACCAATGGGATTGGGGGATGAAGAAGCATTCGAATACTTCTCTAGAACAGTTTGTTACCATGATGCAGATCTTGTTTCTAATCATCCCAAGCTCTTGGTTGGAGATAATTATCTTCTTCGAATGAATGATTTACAAACCTGTCTATCCAAAGTGGAGCGGTGTTGAAACAATTATCCTGTCCTGTTATAATTTGAGGATATAAAATTTTTTAAATAAAATCTATAGCGAATCAAAGAATTTCTTCGGATGAGATTACACTCACTGAATTCTGAGCTCAATTTCACCCAGATAACAACACAGTCTTTGATGAAAGAATCTCGATACCATTAAGCAACATTCAAATCATCAAATCGAATCAATTCATCTGGTTGCATGCGGTATCCTAGAAATGATGCACTCTACAATATCGGAATTGCAAATATGGACATTTCGAGCTTACACATCACCCAAAGAGCGTTTGGGTAGTGATGCGCACGAATCACTTTGCTTTCTACAATCACACCCGGCTTTGTTCTGTATAACCTTTCCAAATTTTGAGAGGTCATTAGAATTATTCGCTTACGATGTTCACAGGACTATCATCACTCTGTATTCGTCCTCTAGTCCGATTTTATTGGAGTGATAACAGTTCTGAAGATCCTCAATGTTGACGAGCACGTCTGTTCCGTGCTACCAAGCTATCTGTCTCACAATTGTCTCCGTCAGGGAAGTCATCATGCTCCTAAAATCCAAATTTTCCCGTTTCGTTTTTGTCTGCTTGGACCGGGAGAGGGGAATCACCATGAATAGCCACAAGAGTGTGGGTAGTATCGGATTTCACCCAAAATATTCAGCCACCTACTGACTATAATCTCTTCCCGGAAGAGCAATAATCCGAAGATCATAGTCCATTAGAGGGAACAAAGGAATAACTTTGGTATTCATAATTGTTCATGAAACAAGGGTTAGAGTTAGTTTCACAGATTAGTCGATGTTGTCGTCGTGGCCAAAGAACGAGTTCGTGTATTTGGTGTTCTGCTGCGCTGGTGTGATTTAGAGACTTTAGTTCATTCATTGGCTACATCGACTGGAGCGCTTATTCTGCGAATCAAACTCTAACCTTCGATTTACAAACGATGATGAATACCAGAGTGAAAAGTAGAGAAAGGAGGAAAGATACAACTGGCTCGTGAAGAAGCGGGAGTTCTGATGCGGTCCATGACGCCGCTCAGGGCTCATACGCACAAGAGGCTCATGTTAAACTCTGGTCGGGGCTGATTGACCACTGATACTGGTCGCATGACCAGCGCGGACAGCTCGCGCGTAATTTACAACGTACGGCGTTTCCCTGGCTGCCTCCTCCAGACTTACGCGACCGGATGAATACCGTACAAATTCTGTCAGCGCCTGCCCACGCTGGTCATGCAACAACAACTGTTGTTTGTAAACCGAGGTTGATCCGCGGTTTAGGCGCTGTAGTCGTCGTGGCCGGATTATGAGTTCAAGTCTTTGGTGTTTTGCTGCGCTAGCATGATGCAGAGACTCTAGTTCATTTATTGGGCACACCGACTACGGCGTCTAAACCGCGGATCAAACTCTAACCCTCCGTTTAGAAACGACTATGGTATTCATATACCAGAGTTATTGGTCAAGCGGCCAAGACCAGAGCTTAGAATAGACCTCTAGAGGTGAACGGTGTGGTATCAAGCGCACATTGACGAAGATCATTGAAGAGCTTTCCAATCTCTGGTATTGCTGCGTGCTGGTTTTGGAGACTGTCGCAAGGGAGTTGGCAAGCTACCGGGATCCCTAGAACCCTGTTGCCTGAAGACTGTGGCCTAGGGATACATCGGTTTTACAGGATCACTAGAGTATTCCCCTCATGGTCAACTGGGTTCGGCAAACCCTTACTCTCCCATCCCCCGAAGATCGCGGTGGAGGGGGTGGGAGGTATTAGCACACTTTTCGTGATGGGCCGGGAAAAGACAATCTCCATAGACATTCACAAGCGTGTGCGTAGTGTCGGGTTCACTCAAGAAGACGCGGGTATTTACTGACTGAAGTCTCTCCTCGGAGGGCACCAATCCGAAGGTCTCATTCCCAGAAGGAGGAACAAGCAGAGAGATGAGAAAAGAAGAAATATCCAAGGGGGCTTGCGATGTAGCGATAGCTTTGATGTGGCACAGGATTCATGCGCGCAGAAGTGAACAGAATGGAGTAGCACACACTATGGGAGCTGGGGATGAAGACTGGGGGGTGGGTGCGTGCATCCATCTCCCATGTAGAATCAGCGAAGGATCCTCTTCGCGGTTAACTCGGCCCGGGGAGTCGCTGCTCTCTCAAGATCCAAAGATCTTCTTTTCGGGGTAGGATAAGCACATGTTTTGGGTCGGTCAGAAAGGGTCAGTCTTCATGGTCACCCACGAAAAAGTGGGTAGTGTGGGATTTACTCGAGAAAAGCCGGTCACCTACCGAGTAAACCTCCTCCCCGGAGGGAGCCAACCCGAAGTTCATAAGTAGTCCCAGAAGAAGGAGAAATATAGAGTAGAGGAAGAAGTAAAAATACAAGGAGCTTGCGAAGAAGCGGGGAGTCCTGAAGTGGTCCAAGATGCCACTCACGGCTCATACGCACTGAGGCGGACGAGGTGGTGAAAGCACACACGTGGGTGCTGGGGCTGAAGACTGATGGCGCGGGGTAATGGTCGTCGTGTGCTGACAAGATACTAACAAGGAGAGGTCCAACCTTGCGGGACATGGATCTTGATGGAACTCTGGGAATCATCATGTTCTGGTGAGAAATGAAGGTACCCGGAAGGGTTTTGTCCAATGGGCCTTTCTTCCCCAGATACAGCTATGGGTATTAGCATTGTCAGTATATATATGTATGGGTCATTCCAACATGGACCTATATGGACAATGCTAATCTTCCTAGCCGTATCTCGGGATAGGAAGCCCATTGGACAAAACCCTTTTGGGTATCTTCATTTCTCACCAAAACAAGATGATTCCCAAATTTTCGTCAAGATCCGGGACCCGCAAGGTTGGTGCTCCCCTTGTAAGATCTCCCTTGCCGGAAGACTGGATCAGGGGAGTGGATCTGTCTCCCAGGATCAACTGAGGATCCTCCTTGCGGTTAACTGGGGCCGGGAAGTCGTTACCCTCCCAAGATCCGAAGATCTCCCTTGCAGCTGTCCTACTGCGGGGTAACTGCTATTGTAATGGGATTTGATATGCAGTCCACATCTTGTGTGTAGGCTGAGTCAATCATCAGCTTCGTAGTGATCAAAATCTGTGGCAATTTAAATCTAGTTCAATTTTTTTATCGGTTTAGTCCCATTTCAGGTCTCGGGAAACAATTTGATCCATATATGAAGTCTTTTGAGATGTTTTCCTCTGCGTAGAAAGACTTTGAAGTGTAGTATCCAGGGGAGTCAAAATTCTATTCACTGAATGATTCTCAGATCACACCTCAGTTGCTGAATGAATCTTACGTGGCACGAGGCATAAAATTTTTCTACGATTCATCGACCATGTCGTAATCCTTTATCATAGACCTTTTTGGTATCCACGCGTCTGCGTGTATATATTTATCTATATCTATAGACAGCTTCCAAGAAAATGTGCTATCGCGTTTCTGCTCAAAGTACGCCCGTAGGGATGTATATGTATTACTCGAACACGTGCAACGAGCGCTGCAGAAGTAGTGAACAAGCCCAGAGCTTTGACTTTCTCTCATATATAGCTTGCCGAGGGAAAATATAATGATGGTGGTGGCAACGACGACGACGGCGACGACGGTGGTGCACAAAACCAAGGTAGGTCTTGGATATATATACCTGGTGGTGTGCCTCGCGGGACTCTGCTTCGTTGCAGCGATAAGAAGGGAGTGTCTACCACTGGCCGCCATAATGATAGTCCCCTGTGCAGAATTCTCTCTTTCTTTCTCTCTCACATACACACACACACACATCAACACACATCAACATACATAGTGCATGGATTTATATGACGACTGGGTGTACCATGCAGCAATGTGTTTTTTCCCGTATGCTTGCTCCATTGTATGTAACAGAATCAAGCGCCTATGTTATGCTTCCGCCAGCGTGCGCGGATACTGCTTTTTCGCGTGATATTGGAGCTTTCTGCAAACAAAAGAGAAAAAAAGAGGAAAGCGAGGAAACGTATCGAAACTTGAGAAAAGTAAGCTTTACTTGATTGAATTTCAATTGATCGGCTTTTGCCAGTAGCATTGTGTCAACAAATTTCGCTGACTCGTGTCATAGATCGAGTTGAATTACTTTAACTCGAACTATGCACCTGCAAGCCTCGTATGGTTGCAGGTTAACTTGGAGGATTTTGATGGAAAGTGTAAGGGTCTCTCCTAAAGGTCCACATGTCTCTTCTCACCCTTACACTTTCCATCAAAATCCTCAAAGTTGACCTCGCAACCATACGAGGCTTGCAGGTGCATAGTTCGAGTTAAAGTAATTCAACTCGATCTATGACATGAGTCAGCGGAACTTGTTGACACTATGCTACTGGCAAAAGCCGATCAATTGAAATTCAATCATTTGTAATTCCCGCCAGTGACCAATACAGTGCTTGATCGTATCGATCGAACACAAATATTAGTTTGATATAAGCTTTACTTGAGTGCGCGTCAAGGTAGTCGGTTCAAAATAGTGTCGATGCATTTTAGGACCACACTAGTACGGCAGATGTACCTATAACTTGTGCAGTGACAGAGATAAGGATAAATGACAGTACAGATCGATTTTGAGACTAAGAGTACGCGCTTATTTCAGTGACATGTGGATGCGAGTTTTATTCCAGAATTGGCTCCAGATGGCTTTGTCAAGTGACCATGTCGGAAGTAATCAGTGATAGTGTGCGTGAGTGGGATTCTTGGGGAGTATACCGTTGACCCCTTGGGAAAATGAAAACACTTTTGAATGTATGAGCGAATGAGAAAGACTTTTTTCCTTCGGCAGCTACGGTTTATTGTACCGCGAACTAGTTTCACTCTTGCCTGGATTCAATCTTATCAGAATTGCTATCAACAAGTTTTCCCTTCTTTCAATCATGTTCATCTTGATGAATGAAACTTTTTCTATCCTACGCAGATCTCAACTTTTCTAGGTTCAGATAAATTCAAGACGTTAACTACAGACGTCCACACGATGTGGACAAGTTGGAGAATTGGTATGAGTGATAACTTTTGATTGATTTACGGCAAACGTCTAACAAAATTCCGAAAGGTTTCTAGCAATGCCAAGAACATACTCACAAATCAATGGAATATTTCGTGACCGAGGGATTTTGTAAGCATTCAGGAAGGTAGGATTCAGGTCTTGAAATGAATCAAAACATCTGATATGCAGCGTCAACAGAATATCTAAATTTATACAAGCAGTTGAGCTAATCTGAAACAAATGAAAAGGAATATGTTTAGTATTGATCCTGAACTTTCTGACTCCAAGTGTATGTATAACAACTGTTCTTCTACCCTAATAACATTTACAAGTGTGTATGACCCCACTGGCCATCACAGCGGTGCTGGGAAACACGGAGGGTAGCCAGAGTGTACGGTTCGGGAGTACCCATCGACAGACAGAAGTTAGTACCCTGGGTTTAGTGGTCATCAGGAAATACTCGGATAATCCGTATAAAGAACAAGATCATCAGGCTAGTGACCGAGAGCACCCGGAGGTCGACCTTCCAACTTTTCGCCATCTTCGAGAGCACCCAAGGTAGTGTAGGGTGCCGGCACTTTCGTTACCAGCTCGTATTTTGGTCTTGAGCGCACCCAGAGGCGAGACAATTGACGCATCGGCTGTGCACAGTTGACTAGTTGCAAAATTCTGTCGCAGCTCAGGCGAATCTTGAAAAAAAAAACGTTCCATCTGTTACAGGGTATTTGCCAGGTGGCGGGGGGAATCCAGAACTAACCCGCACACATTTTGGCTCTGTCAAACCATACTTGGCCTTGCCGGTAGCGAGGTATAAAATAGGCTCGTCACGCTGTTTATGTTAATATTTTGTAGAGAAATGAAAAAAACTAAACATTTCTAATTATGTCAATCTGACATTTCTCGCAATTTTCAACTAGTTATTCACTTTTTTGTATCAGAAAATTTTTAAGAGACCAGTAAGCGTAAACCAAAGTGAGCGGACCAAGATCCAAAATAGGATGTGCTTGCCGCACAATCGTTCAACAGTTACCTCCGTTATTTCTAGCGATATCTCAAGGTCTTGGGACGAGCTGGAATTTAATTGCAGCAGACAATCTGGATCAGTGGAGAGCTCCATTAGAAGCTAGTTTCTTTTCTCTGACGGTGACGATCAATGCAACCAACTTGGAATTCGTTGTCGCCAATATAAACCAACGATTTGTTCAAGATGATATACCTAACTGAGTTCTGACCACTTACTTTATAAAAGTCATCCAGTGGAATTCCACTGGAAACCAGTAACTTTTCACTGGTTCACCCAGTCCAGATCCGTTCACTGGCAATCCAGTAAAATTCACTTGTTCAAACCAGTAAAAAACTACTGGTCACTGGTTCCCTAGTGACCAGTGTACTGGAAAACTAGTGATTCAACCAGTGAATCTTGACGACTGTGGGAAGGGGGTCTAGGCTGGATATGCATGTAGCCAACATAGCTAAGTGAAATTCTGAAATCGCATAGATTAAATCATTTATTCAATCATTAGGCAATATGTTACAGATGATCTCGTAATAGTGGAGTACCTGTTATTAGTCTAAGTCACAAATATTTAACCCGGAGCTCGGCTGCTCAGTGTTCACTCATACGGGATACCACAAACACATGCACATATTCCACCAAGGCTCAGATGCTCGGATTCTATACAAGGCCACGAGCCACGAGCATCGGTACACGAATAGATACAAATGCTCCACCAGGAGTCAACTATACTCAGATTCCACTAGTACGAAAACTTCCAACATATGCACATATTCCACGAGAGCTCAGCACACGGAACACATTTTGGGACTCTTCTCGGTTACGAGAAATATCTTGTTTCTTGAATGGGAAATGATACATGAAATTGGTATTGAATTTACATTTAGAGTGGGGTCTAGGTACTGTTCAACCTCTGCCAGAATACAGATAAGCATGTTACCATGGTAAACACCGGTAGCGAATTAAAAATCATAGAGCATAATGATACTTATTGTCTTCATTACGCTTTTAGTCAGAATTTTCGCAATCCAGAGGTTTCTTCAATCGATGTCATTTTCACGAAGAATTGTTTGCGAGTCGTCATGGAGAAACTATAACCATAGATAAAATTAGATTAGATTAGTTTTAATTATAGTCACGGGGTACTAGCCCATCTGACCCTCACGAAAACATACATGAAAGAATTATAGAATTCATTCATAAGTTGTGAAATTCAGCTTAATTAATACTAACATAGAAAAAACTGATAAGGATTGAAATTGCGATTTGAAGAGGGTATTACACCATGGAACGCACTTGTGTATCTTACAGCGAGGGAAAAATGTGATTTCAGAAAAGCTCTCTGAACTGAGGCATAAATTCATGCCAAAAAGAAAAAAGAATTACAAATTCACAAACTAATAATGATTCTAGATCAAAGCAGTTGCAGTAAGATGATGCTGTTCATAGGGTTCAATTACAAAAAAAAAAAAAAGAAAAAAAAATGATATCCATACTCTGCAAAAAATCAGCTTTGAACTGAGTGCGTTTTGTTAAGAAGAATCACGTTATACTAATGAATACCTTTATTCACCGTTCTAGTCATCGAGTCATTCTTGTCTCCCTCCGTGAGTTTCTCAAAAAGTTCTGACTGGAACACCTTTATGTATTTTTGCTCAAGTGGAATATGTTGCAAGGAGTTCAGGAGCTCTGATGTGCATTGAAGTGAAAGGGATTCAGAGTCTTTGAGGTGGATATCAGAAAGGGTTGATGATCGTTTCTCTTGGTTTTATCCAGAAGTGAGAGATATCTAGTGATGTAATTTGGATTTTTATTTGAAATGATATTGAAAGTTATAAGGATCCTCGCAGGTACTCTCTCTTTTGTGCGATAGATAACCAACCTAATGATGATAAACGATAGTGATATTTGAAGTGCTATTCAGATGGAATCAAGTATTCAATAGGGCTCAATTTTGATATTACGATTCCACAATTTGATAGAGGAAAAACTGGCGAACCTTGATATTAAGATGTGAGATCAAAACAACGATACAGATTCAAGAGTAAGATGAACTGATAGAAACGGTAAAAACGGTATATGGACGCTTGTTGGGAATGGGTGCTTACCTTCACAATAATTATTAGCTCTATGAGCAATTGGAGATATCCATCCCTGAATGAATTTTTGAAAGATAAAACAAAGTTCGGTAGAGATTGGGTGGGTCGTTTCTTCAATACAGTGTGCGTGAAATTGTGCAGTTTCATGTTAAAATGATGATAGATTTCTTAGTTGACGTCGAGGCTATGAAATCGACAGCCCTTGATTACTCATGACAATTATAAAAGTTCTCGTGTATGATTAGAGATTTATTGTTTCGGGTTTCGGTCCGTCTCTAGTCCCGTGAAGAAAAATGGTCTCGTCAATCATACTAGATTCGAACATGACATATGGAGAAGGATTCATTTCAAGATTTAAGTCCTCTTTAGCTTTAGAGAGTGTCCGAATGCAATTTTGAGATATAATTTTTTTCCCCGTAAATCTTCCATTCGAGAGTACGTGTTGACAAACGTCATCACTATACTGATTTCACTATTGACATTCCTGCAGAGGATTGTTGCTTTTGATAAATTCAGAATAATTGATATGATAAAAAGCTCATATTTGGTTAACCCGTATTTGATCATGCAGCTATTATCTTTGCTCGGTCTTATTTTAACTTTTGATCCTCAAATATCCATTTTGAACCGCAAGAATGAAAGATCGATTGGTTCGTGATTACATTTGGAATCGTCAGAATTGCTAATAGTTTCTCGTATCACATCATCCTATAAATGAGGAACCATCGAAGTCGAAGCCGCACTCTTCACCCGAAAAAAAAAATTAACAAGCTCCTCAGATCCTACATCCTTGCAATAAGAATGAAAGATCAAAGCCTCGCGGATTTCAGAAGGTCTTTCTCTCCATAGAATCTCCGGATCAAAACGTGACGAGGCGGACACCATATACCAGCAAGACACTCTCTATGGGTCGAAACTCACGAGATCGAATCTCGTCCATGCAAGCGCAAATTCCGCATATATACCTTACGCAGACTTTAGCATATATGAAATCAAGTGTTGAGGATTTTGCTTGCAGCCGGTTATATTCGTGCTCATATAACTTACCTATATACATTCTGCACGCGCTATGTGTATTATATGCTTTCTATATATATACTCTCTCGGGGGGCGGCGCGCACAGCTGGATTCATTAGCGCGAGCTCACCGATTGGCCAACCGTATCTTGGTGCTTTTTCCTTTTTGCCTCAAACTCTTTCTCTCTCTTTCTCGTCTTGTATAGTATATATATATAGATATACATGGCTTGGTTCCATATCCATACATACGGTTTTGAGGAGCGATCGCTCGTGCCAGATATATATTCGCTCCAAGCACGATATACATACTTCTCGTGGATAGGCATGCAAGCCGAGGGCGGACACGCCTGTATCTTAATGTAAGCTCTATATATATATAGAATTGAGATGATATGGATACCCGAGGCGAATGGCACCGGGCCACGCGAAATGTACCTTTTATATATATATATGATGAGGAACTTGGAGAACAAATGTATTTTCAAAGCTTTGGAAGTACTTCTAGTTTCCTACAGAGAACATATATAGATAATGGCCGAGCGACTCTCGTTTGATAGTTATTTACCCGCTTGGAGGTGGTATAGTATATGGTAGCATCAGCAACTCATAGTATAGAGGGCCAAAAAGTTAAATTGGCGGTTCGAACCAGCCAACTTGAATTTCTAGAAGCTCTATAACTTTAGCTGCACGCGTAAAACAGCTGGATGCGGTATTGGTACAAAAGATAGAAAGAGAAGATTTTAGTTCGATCTGCAGCTGCTGTCCTTGTCTGAGGTTCTAAGCTATATGATGGTTGTAACTATATCGCGTGGTCCAATATCCGGTTGCGCGAATCGATTTGGAGACGTATAACTTCTGCTATGGGAGTCGGTGAGTTTGTGGGTTCTCGCAAAGATTCGAGTCGTGCGTAATTTCATTCATGATTTTCTATGATCACACAGTGAAACTTTTTATTTTATAGCCCTTGGAATTTTTGGCGGTCATAATGGAATTTGCCGACCGAAGTGATCCATGAGGGATCCGAATACAAAATATCAATCCTCATATTGTATTTCCTTTCTACCTAATTTTTGCATCATGAACCGTGCTGGTCGAAATTTCCTCGTGTGAGTCCTTGGGTAATTTGTTTGGTTTGATCATAGTAGACTTCATGGATTTCCCAGAGAAAAACCTAGAATTTTCAATTCTTAACTTGGAATCCCTGGAGTCCTGTTTACGTGAGAGAGACTGATTGATTGATAAAAATTTCATTGAAAAAGGGGGTAAAGACCCCATTTGCCCAAGTAACAAGTATACGTTGCAAAAACAACTAATAATATGTGGTTTTTACAACTGATGCTTCATGTGCGAAATGATAATAAATGATCTGAGAAGGATTTACATTATCAAGTGCATAAGTATTTTCTTTACAATATGTGCGAATAGAATAATTAATATGTGCAAGTACAAAAGCTTTCAATCGGCGGTTAAAATTCAGGTCGCACAGCGGGGCTTAAAATCCATTTCGGGACAAGATACAGTGTCACGCGAATTTTTAACCAATCGACATGATTCAAATGGGATTCTTTTCGTTTGTTACCACTCTGCAAGATATCTCCCCCAAGAATTTAATTTGGAAATCTGCGGAGTCACAGAACCGTGTCGGTCGATCAACCAAAAATCGCCGAAAATCGAGTCTCCTCAAACCTGGCGGCAATGTACGATTCTTTGGTTGGGCCCAAAAGACGTGTTCATGGTCCCACTTGATAAGAACAATATTCACATCATTGCAGAACTCTGGTAACCTAGCTTTAAAACAGGATTTCAGGCTCAAGCTCCTTGGTGATCAATAATCACAATTATTAACAGTCGACTCTGTTCGATTCTGGTGACAATGAAAGGGACACTAGGTGAACTCAAATCATGAGTTGAAGATACTCAATAGTATATTTATCACTCTCCATATCACAGAAATGCGTGTGCTCGATCCAAGGATGACAGAACTCTGCAATAATTTCCCTGCTTACCTATAGTACTCGAATATCCTCGATATCGGTGACCTCTTGGGGTATACGTCGATGTAGCCTCACAAAATATTTCTCCTAATAGTTATCAACTTCCAACTCAAATTCTCTCTAAACACTCCCTCCTGGATTTGAGAATGATTGCAGCGAGGGGGGATTATTTATCACTCGTCGGTACAAGCTGGTATTTTTTGCTTTTCGTCTTGATCGCCCATCGACATGATCCTGTGACTCCAGAGTTATCCAAATCAAATTTTCCGGGAAGGTATGCTCTTAGAGTGAGTAAAAATTAAGGAAATTCCGTTTGAATTTTTTCGATTGGTTGAGATTCCGCGGGGCGCTGAATCTTGTCCCGAAATCAGTTTTTAGCCTCATTGGGGGTCGGTTGTGAAAGCTGTGTTGGGATACAAAAAGAGATGAAGGAATAGCGTCAAGCCCTTCGCGCAAGGCGCGTTCGAAAAAATCATTGCGATCACGATCTCGTTGGTAATTCAGTAGAGTATTATTGAGAGTGTCTATAAACTTGCTCCAAAATTAATGTACGGGAGCTATCTTTGAATACGGGAGCTTTTTCAAGAGATGCGAGGAACAGTTGGTGAATGATTGATTGAGGGCTTCAGTGCAAGGAACGCGGTGAGTGAAAAATTTTTAATTGTTTATTTTTGACCAGCGTAGGGTTGGATTGTCAATAGCCAGATAAACCTTAGATCTGATGAACTTCGACTGATTTATATTTGATTATGGCGAAACCAAGACGATCAAGTCATGTTTGAACTGTTCATGGAAGAATGTTTGAATATCGATGCAAGAGAGAAAGAATTGCAACCAGTAGACGAAGATGGGAATCAAGGTGAAGTCCAACAGATATTTAATGAAGATGATGGACTATCGGTCACAGTCCGCGTGAGACCTGTATGCGTGCTTGTACCAAAACAAGTGCCACCAGCGAGGTCACCAACCTTAGAACTCGTGCCTGACTATATCAGCGAGCAGAAGCAGGTATTCGAGCTTTGTGACGTGTAAAACGTTAGGACAAAGTAAGGCGCTCTCGCGTATCTTCTTCGTTTTTTAAATAACCCAAACGAGCTGACCCAAAAGCTCCTGAGAAGGCTCGATGGAAACAAAGCTCTGACTAACATGTTTACCCGGGGTCAAGCCATCAAGCCAAAAACAAGTGACGAGTCCCTGAAGAGGTTGTGAAAGCTGTCGAATGTAAGTTGTACATCTCTAATAGATTTGAGAACTCATTTCGATACGGGTAATCTACTCTTTATCTTCTCTTCATATTTATCGAAACAAGAAATGTTCGAGAAGGCTGTAGCCGGTTCAATTTACAAACTTGATGAACTACTTTGCGCTTCTCTACGGAATCCAAGTTATTGAGGAAGCTCTTCAGCTATCTTTTATATGTCATTTTACGGTCCCGTTGACTCATCGGAAATATAGAGACAACCAAATGATACGGATTAACGTGCAATATATCGCCATCTCAAGGAAACTCTCCTCCAAACTTGAAGAAAATTCACTCGAGACGAAGAGCATATCCGACCATCAATGAGTATAAATAGCTCTCTGGCAAATCACAAACCACGTATTCTACAATTTTATGAGAATCTCCAAATCCGATGGGATTGACATATCCATCGACTGATCGTTGGTAAATAAAAATATTATTTTTCATGTACCCACCTGACCTCACTGATTAGCATACATCCACATAATTTATACGAACAATACCTCATGAGCTGCAGCTTGTTGAGTAATATACTTGTTGCCAGACATACAAGTCGCCTTATTTCTTCTGAGCGTATGTGAGACTTCGAATATAGGAATATTTGAAAGAATATTTTATAACACGCACAAAGCCTTCTCTGTATAAGATCCCCTTAAGTTTGCGGTCGATCCTTCAAACTTTAGCTGTTGGAACGCTGGAAATACCACATCTAGAATTTTTTCCCATCCTAACTTACTTTTACATCCAGAGACAAGTGCATAGAATATGATAAATAATTCATCGACTGGACGAGCATTGTGGTTTCCCTCAGTTTTATATATATGGGAGAGCATAATATTTTTGTTCACATATGCATTGAAACTCAACAGAATTTTCTTCCAACAATTCAAGTTTGTCAAACTCATGTTTCATACTTGAATTGGATATGGAGAAATTCAATAGAAATAAAGAAACTTTGGATCGAACGATTCTTGGCAATGGAAAAAAGACGTTTCTAGCTTCATAATCCTATGAATCTAATTTTCCAAATCAGCGATACCCTATGTAAAACATACGATTCCATGAACATATACGATCATGGAATCGGAGGATTCCATGGTCATATAATATGATCATACGTAAAACAGTTTCAAACATTCTTTTTTATTTCCAAAAGTTGTGATATACTGATTCAAACCTATTCTAACATGAATACGTCACGGTACTGATCATACTACTAGAAAAAAATCTTCCCAGGAGTGAGTCTCGAGTTTCAAAAAAGTGATATTTTTTACGAAACCTTTCTCTTCAGTTCTTCAAATGTTCAATACCTGGGAATGACTCCGAAAAAGGTTTTTCTGGTCGATGTTTCATCAATACTGTGAGATATCGATGTTAAACCAGTTGTAAATGAGTACATCACGTCTTTCCGGGATAAAAATGACAAATTTTCAAACCGATTTTATACCTGATCATACGTGTTCATGGAATCTTATATTCTACATGGGACCCGTTAGATCATTGAAGCGTCATGGATGATGAAATCTCTGCAACGAGACAGCATCAAAACCATATACGGCGCTAATATGAAAACACGTCAGGCTATAAATGGAAATCTGACGATGAAGGACCAAGCGTCGTCGTTGCACTTACAATAACCCATATAGACCGTATGAGAGTAGGTGGTGGATATGATGAAAAAACTCTTGAGAGTTAGGCAATGCAGAGCAGACAGTCATCGAAAATGGATCAGCCGTCTGTGACTTGTTTCTATACCATATTTCGAGGACAATGCCTCTAGCGAGACAATCGGGTTGAAGTATATAGTGCGGGCTCATGGACTTAAAGTGCCTTTAATTATACGTCGAGTAGTGCGCCCTCGAGAAATACTCCACCAGGCGACGCTTCATACATATAACGTGTATACGCTCTCGCGAAACTCTCGTCGCGCGGTCTCCACTCGGTCGTCGTGACCACACGATGTACAGAGAGACTTGCAATTTCATGTACCAGTACTGTACAGAACAGTACAGAGAGTCTGACCTCGTCATGTACACTTGTCTATATGTACATACGGGTCCACTGTAAATGTGAGATGTAAGAGTTGTACATCAGTAGTACATATAGAGGTTTCTTTTGCTCCAAATGCTTGCCTTTACCGACGGCACGATGGCTTTTGAGGTTCGCCCAGGCGATATGTGTGATATTTGCGGCTGAAGGAACATCTTTAGTCCATATGAGGGTGGTATACGTGAATGGGGTGAACTATTATTGAATACATATGATTGAGTAATTGAGCGTAAGATTATTGCTCATTGATTTGAATGAGTGAATGATTTTTTGTGTACAGTCATTGCTGGGGTAGAATCTTGTCCAAGATGTGGGTGGTAATTGAGTTTTTGATGTATTCTTAAATAAATTGATTTTTAGCTCTTAAACACCATCCCAATGATGCAATTTATCGATATTATCTATAGGGGTGAATCAAATATTGTAATGCCTACAAGCCAGCGTGAGGGTACTCTGGCAAACTCGAACATTTTCGAGGTATTGTGTTGGCTGTTATGAACTAGACAAGCTGAAGTAAAACTGATTTGTTTCTGTGTAACTAAATAAGCAGGGACAGGACAAACTTCATATTATTCCAATCCATCTTAAATTTGACTGACCAATTCTTAATCGTAATTCGTATTTGCTAGAAAATAATATACATTGGATCATATTTGATTCCTTTTTTCGATATCTTTGAAATATTTTTCCTGGTTAGTGTGAAATCTAATCCTGTGCTGCTTTGATGAGAAAAAAATCACTGTTTGGTTGATGAAAGATTTATCCTAGACATAATAACATTTGAACATCTAAAAAGAAATCGGGAAAACACACTTTGACAACTGCTTCTCTATAAAATCACAAAAATTTCGTGGAACTCAAACAGTGCCTGACTCCACAAAAACTTATAAATGTATGCCCGAATTTTAAGAAATTTGTCAATGAAGCCGTCACTTATCAGTTTTGCTTTCATAATTTGTCAAATGTGACGAAAATTGTGCACGTAAAATTCAGAATACCTATGAATAAAAATTAAATATACTGCTTGGACAACTTTAAAAAATCTGTCTTCCATCAATCTGAGGTAAGTCAGCACTAAGAAATTGGAATGAAGATCGGTTTGTGAGTTTGTGATGAGCACTGGAATAGGCTTTGCATTGCAGGACTTTGAGGAATAAGATACAATTTCTGTCCAAAGCTAATTTTAAGATTTGAACACCTCCATCTAGAGGTCCAAGATCTCCAACGATTACTAAAAGTGAATGTTGGATACTTCTACGCATTAGTTTTCATTGCAGATCCCAAAATCGATAAATTATGATGGCTTTGAATGATATATTACACGGATATATCAATTTCTGTATCTCTGTCTTAGGTCAATGCAGTCACTGTTGATTATAGCCTGACACAGAATGTACCCAACTTGCCTCCATATGCCGATCTCGGGAATGAGCTCTCCTTGGCACCCCGGCAATTTTTTTTCACGTTTGTTATGTTAGAATACGAGAACGTACGTAGTTTTCATCGAGCCCGGATCATTTCTGCGTTCCCCAGAAAATATAAAGTGATTTTCCCATTCTTCGTGTTTGCGCGGCTAAGAAATCACCGAGGAAATCGCGTTCACTAAAACCGGTGCCAATTTATTTTTATTCGACCAATCTTGACGTACCTTAGCGCATTCGATTCCTTGTCTCAAGGCCTTTAAAATCCGCTCTTCAGGGTTGCAGAACTCTGATTTGGAGCGATTTTATGTACAAAACACGAAGATGGTTTGAGAATCAAGAAGGCCGACATCGGAGTGTACCCAACATGCCCCCATATGGTTATCTCGGAAAGGAGTGCAGTATGGCTTTTTTTTACCTCTCAGAACGCGTTTACCGCATAAAAATAGGTCGGTAACAGTGTTTTGGGCCAGCTAAGATCAACAAATGTTGATCTTAGCTGGCCCATGATCTCAACACGGTGATCAAAATGGATCAAAGCCATTTTTTTCATTTCATCGCCGATTTACATTGTTTCAAATGATGGGGGCAAGTTGGGTAGACACTCCTGTAAACTCTCAAAAATCACCTTTTGGGAGAATTCAAACAGTTCGGCTCCACTTCATCCAAATTGGACGTACCTTAGCTCATTTTAAAGGTCTTGAGACAAGCTTTGAAATGGGTTGAAGTACGTTGGAAAATATTGAGATGGGCTCGAGTTATTAAGAAAATGGCTTAATGGGGTAAGTTGGGTACACTTACCTTAGTTCCGATTCGAAATCCTATAAGAATTGTAACGTATCAAAAAAGTTTGATCTTTCTCCTAACGAAGGGAGTTCATCTGAATCCTTTTCTCCAGATTGTAACAAAATTTTCCACATTTCAAGATGATCCAAACGCATCTTAATTCTTTGCTAAATCATCCCATAAAATAGCCATTGAAACGCGACTCTAGAATCAGAGGGTACGAATAGCAAGCTTTTACATACACGTACTCGTGTACAACAGATATATCTATCATCAGGAAGGGTATTCCGGTCTATCAGAGGAAGACAGGGAGATAGACATCACAGAATCAAAAGAGCAGAGGTAACGCAGAGGCAGAGTTGCGTGTCACCATGGCAACAACGATCCCTCAGTAGCTCTGATGCCGTCGCTTCGCTTCTGCTACTATACATCGTCACAAATGCCAACCCTCCTAACACACCCTTCATTCAATCCTACCATCATACAACCCTCGAGGAGCGTCGTCGTTGCTTCCCGCTTGCAAGCTCCTCGAGAATTGCAAAAGACACTCGTTTCAAACGTCGCGTCGCACTGTACATACTGCTTTGCCCTGTCACGCAATTTTCTCACAATAGATTTAGACATTTATGTAAGATGGGAATCCTATTTCAATGTAAAGATGCACGGTAGATGAATTATATGCGAATTTGAGAGAATAATATGACAATTTTGAGTTCTTGAAGGAAATTCTTGATGTACCGGGAAGATGTTTCACGGCGGTTTGAGGACTGATTACGCAGGATATGTCTTAGAGTGCCAAGTTAGATTATAATTATTGAAGGATGGTGTGATTGCAATTTTTCTACGGGTAAATTTTACCTATGATTGAAATCTATCAATACGCTCCCGTTGTTTGGTACGTTGAAAGATTCATCGTTTGTATCATTCTATCAGTTGGATAACCTCGTGTTCTGAGTCAAATTCCATAATGTTTCGGATTTTGGAAGGACTCGATTGAAGGAAGCACTTCCACGTTATGAAACTGTATCGAGGTGCAAATACAGATTTTTTACACGTTCTTTGTTCCTTTGGTAGAAGGCGTGGATTAAAAAATCATTCTCCCAGATAATCTAACAAAATTATTGAAATGTTCTCAGCAAAACAAACTGAAATGGAGAAATGAATTCGATCAGCATCTGTTTTATTGAAAAGTTTGTCTTACCACGTCGTTGAAAGTCTCGAATTCAGAAAATCCTCATAATAAATCGTTGGCTTGTAAATTATGTCATATTACAACATAGATTGACGCCATTATGATACCTTTTCACCAGGTCCAATTTGATACCGTAACGAAGACATTAAGACACATGCATATACATCAGATACTTTTATGAATCAACTCATGTCGAACAATCTGTGAAATATTCGCTCATTACCACACCATGTGGTGCATAAATTCAAGCTCGATCGAATACTCTGACAAAAGTGTATCAAGCTCAAAGCAAACTCAAGAATATATACGATAGATGCATATCTCTTGTGAAAATTTGAATAAAAATTAATGTTGATTCTGACTCACGAAGACCTATTGATATGCAGATGCATAAATTTACACGCTGCACCGACTACGCAAATCAAGCTACCGTCTGTTCTAACCTAACCTCTACCTCTTATCATCTACACATCAAAGCGCTTTGGAAAAATAAAAAAAATCTTTTCTTCTGGTTCTTTAGATATCGACTTATACATGACAAAATTTAGATCTAAAAAAGCATCTAAGAAGCCGACTTATAATACTAGATGCATATTAATCGAAATATAGAGTCAAGAAGCCGCTGCTGTTCATAACTCATTATCATAATATCTTTGATACTGCCTATTTCATATTCAAGAAGCCATCGGGCGACGAACAATTTTGTCCCGCCGCCGTATAATATCCATATCGTCGTCGTCGTCGTCGCGGCTTTTATAATATCAGGTTCCAAGCGCGATGAGTTCGATCTAAATTTCTCATAATGAGCCGTATATGCTCAACGATATACATCGAATTAGAAGCCGATGACTTTTATTCGAATTTTTCAAAATTCCCGCCACGCATACACATACTCAGAGTAAATTATAGCCTTCTACAACATCAGAAAGTCTCTAAGTCTCGAGATACTTTTTTCTGTCGCAAAATCGATCGAGAACGACTACGACGACGACGACGACGACGACGATGTGCCAGGGAGACATAGGAAGTTCTAGCTTTCTTACTTTTTTGCCATTTCTTAAGAAGGTGAGTATATATATAGTGGTAGTAGTAGTGTAGTAGTGGCGGCGCCTTCCACTTGCGATTTAATTTTTCTTGAGAAACGACGACTACGGTGGCGAAGAGCAGCTATATGATGCTCGACGTGTAATTGCGTTCTCGGAAGGTGGCGATTCTTGAAAATCGGGGTCACTAGATTACTTGCTTGAATCTTGCAGATCTATTACGATGAAGCTGTGGATGATGATTTTGTTATGAGCTCATGTTCATCTCAGTGTGTGTGTGTGTATATTAGTCTTGAAGCGCATGCAAATTTCGCTTGATGCGTTATTCACGAGATGATTATGCGATTTTGTGCTTTATTTAGTCGATGTAAAATCGATAATCTTTCAGAGAGCCTTTGGTGGCGTGTGATGCTTATGTACAAGGTGTATATACCGTTCTTCCAAGAAGCTAGATAATAGATACATCGTGTTTAGTACTCTAAAAAAAGGAATATCTCTCGAACGCGTGTTCGTGACGAATTACCCGTGGCTCTCACATTTTCGCCAAAGCTGCTTTCAAATTGAGTAGTGTATATATTATGTATGAGCTTGTGATGTCTAAATAGGATATATTCTTAACCCAATGTATTAATTCAATAAATATTCATTTTCAAATTATTGAGGATAATCACTGCTAGAATACAAATTTTAGAGTAGGGTTTGGGATCAAATTTTAGGTTCAAACTTCAAAATCGAGGAAAAGATAACCACACTAGATAAAACTCTGAATGGTTTGAAAGGCTTCATCTGAAAAGACAAAAAATTTCGGTTTATTGGGAAACACTTTAGAACCTCTTCTGAAATCAGTACCATAACTTGAGTGCAAGAAATATTGCGTAGCTTTACACAGAATGGGGAGAATTGAGACTGAATTTTTAACCTTTTTTTCGGTTTCAATCTCCTCCTCAGGTTCATCATTCAAAACTCACTCTCGTCTCGTGCTTTCACTACACCACCAAATTTTGGAATCGGAATGTCTCATTGACCAGCCCATTTTTCGACGCCGAGCTCTAAATTGCTCCAGAATATGTCAAGATTTTTTTTATTGAATCGCAGAAAATCATTCTTTGACACGGTAACTCAAAAATGAGCACGGAGATGTATGTAGGCAGAAATTTTGCGTCGGAAAAGTCCATTCTGATACTCCAAGCAAGCGTTTAGTTTTTCCTCTAAAATTTCTCAACTGCAAGATTTATTGCAAAAACAGGCGTCTTTGACCCTCAAAATACATGGAATCCAATTTTGTTATCATAACGTTCTCAATGATATCATTTGGTTGGACAACGCTCTGATGAGCAAATCTATACCTAATTCATGTCATCTAAAATTGTTGCGACTGGGGCTTAGCATGACCATCAAATCGGATAGTTTGATGTTGGTCAATATAGAAATGGGTCGGGACTAGTAATTTCGATCACATTACATGGTGAATCCTATATAATCCATGATCACATTAACCGGTATAAAGTATATGTATACCGTACATGTTTATCATACACACATGAGCTATATTTTCCAAGTACGAGCTGCGTAAAGAATTTTCCAATGGGTGAATCGAGCAACTCCTGTAGTTACAAGTATTTGAGCTCCTTGTACAGTTGACCGCTCATCATAATCCATTTTGAATTAGATAGACTGGAATCGGAGAACAAAAGCCTTCAATATGCGCCAATTCTCAAGTCATCGAGCGTCATTTGAAATCATGAGTGATTCAACTGCAATCAATCATAATCGGTACTGTTTTGCGGTCAGGACAATGAAGAAATGTTCTCACAAATGCGAGAACACGGGTGCAATTACTCCCCTTGCAATATGCAAGAATGTCGAAGGAAATCTCATGAATATTCATGGATTATCGACTGATGCCTGGTCTTGAACGTCTCACCAGATTAAAGAGATTTCACCGCTTCGTTGCACACCGATCGCTTGGCAAAGTCGTTCTATCAAGGTTTTTCCTCCTACTTCCTTCTTTCTGTAACGTGCCATATACGTTATCTTCGGGTAATTAGATGAAAATCATAATTACATAGTACTCTATACGTTTCTCAGAAGTCTCTCATCAGTTGCGCCTTTGAATTGTCAGCAATAGTAGAAATAACAGCGTTACAATGATCTTTATCGAGATGTATATTTCCGTTATGCACCACATCTGTAGACTTAATGGGTCAAAGATTATTGGAGAGAATGTATGATTAGAACCTGATTCGATGAGGTTCTATTGTGCAATTAGATGTGAATGGCATCATGAGAATTTTACATTGTTATTTCCTCCATTATTCCATAAATTTCGTTTATACACTGATTCGTGTCCAAAAGATAATCATATTTCCTTCGATGAGCCTGTTTACGCAAACAAACTCATCGAAGTATGAGAAAATTTCATTAAGTAAAGTGAATAACGATTTTAATCAGGGTTTTTTTACCCACGGGAAGAGATTTACAGTCAAAAGACTTTCTGAATGTGAATGTCGATTTTCATTTATACAAATTTTTCGATTATGATTTTGGTAAGAATTTGTTAACGTGATCCGGAAAGCGCATAAGCTTATCTACAATCGCTAGTTTTGATGGTCCCCAAAGTTTTTTAAACCTCATCGTTAATTACAAAAGCGTCTATTCTCCAACATACTTAGGAAAATTTCTTGCAAACTCTCATCATACCAAGCATGCGAGAACCAACCATTTTTGCTGGAAACAAGGCTTATAAAAAAAGCACTTCTCACCCTCACTCGAAAGATACTTTCTTCCCATCTTGTATCATAGTGCCCTTCACAATTGTCTTCGCACATGAGTGCCATTAGCGTGAAATGCGACTCGTATTCGACATAACTTCAAGTGCTTTAGAAGCTTCGTGGAGCTAGCTATACGCTCATATGGTTTTTGAAAACCATAGAGGTATTCTACTACTTCTACGGTCCAGGAGCGACGCGCGCCACTCATAACCTAATGCAGCGTATACAACTCGAATTTTATTTTATACTCCAGCAAGTGTCTGAGAGCATTGTCATTGAGAACATTTCATATAGAGATGCGCAAAACTCGAGTTCGATTCAATTTTAGCTTCTGCAGCCCTTGTGGTGAACTCAACTCCCACCCACGAGCTCATCACTTACGATCTGAAGGAGCGAGAGGTGAAGATTCGGGAGCCTATTCTTCTTTATGCATCAGCATTGTATTTTCCTCCACCTTTTTTAAAAATTTGCTGACAGAACAATATCTGTTCCCCGACCCATTATTTGAATTTTCTCTAACATCCAAGTGCAGCTTTTCGTGTCGGAATATATGAAATAGATGCAATAAGATGGATCTGTTCAGCAATGAAAGAGGTGGAGAAGTAAACAGTAACGAAGTGTTTTATCGAAGCTGAATTCCCAACTCAAAATTGTGTGCCTGTTGGAGATGTATCAGAGGGTAGTATGGATGATGTCGAAACTCTATTGGATTCTTTTGGTCTACAAGTACCAAACTATGTCAGTATTGATGATCAGTTAGCGATAGAAAGCAGTTCCATTCATATCAAGAATTTGGTTGGAAGAAGACGACACACTGAACTCGAAGAAGTTTAAAGTGACGATGAAATATCTGTCCAATAAGTCCCCATCACTACAATTCAATGCAAATCATTATACTTACGATCATCATGGAAGATAATCACCGCGGCCTCGTGGATAAAATACTTGCCTTCAACGCAGAAGGCTGGGGTTCGAATCTCGGTCGGCACCAATGTGAATTTTCATAAGTGCTTTTCGGTGGTTTCAGTGGTTTGGAACCCACCTTAAACTGTAGTTCCCGCAGAATAACCTCGAAAAGAGGTTGGAAATCCGTTAATAAAAAATTTTAAAAAATTTAAAAAACATGGAAGATTTAACATACATTGAAAATGATTATGCTTCAGAGAAAGAGTTAGTGATTCTTTTTTGAATTAGATCTTGAGCAACGCATTTGTCGATGGTCTCTTCTAATTTGAAGATTAGATATCCGCAAAATTCGCATCCACTTTTTCGAAGAAAGACCTGATAACGCTCAGAGCATCTGCCACTTCACGACGAAATAAATATTGATCGGCAAGCTCATTAATATCATCATCTTCCTTATCATCTAGACCAGGTAATGTGAAAAAATTCTGCGTCGGTCATTTCATCAGTTGCAGCTATACATCATCATCAACGAATACGAAATCTTCAAATGATATTGATTCAGGAGTTCTGAACCGTTTGAGGAGTTTGTCCTTAATTTTGAGAACTGTTGAAAGAGTAGACGCAGGATTACCATAATCTTGAACTATTTCAATCTTTGTTTTGATACTTTCTTTCACGGATTGATTCACTTTGACTCCATTGAAAACTGACAATATTTTTTCCATTTTCGTTTTAGTGCTCTCCATAGCGACTCATGGCATTGACAACTTCGAGTCAGCAAGCTCCATATAAGCCTACGATAAGTTTCAAGCTATACCGAGAGTGAATCCAGCATCCCAAGCCGCTACTTTGATCTGACGAGACTCGAGTTAGCCAGTCGATGTATCGAGATTTTTGCTATATATTAGATCATCTCAACTGGACTGTCAAGTTTTGGAATAATCACACGGGCGTCTATACTTCATTCATTAATAATTCATACAAAAGTGATGTATTACAAAAAAGGAAACACAAACGCATTCCGATCTGAAAGTCAAACGTAATATACGACGCGCGATGGCGTGATTATTGCAAAGCAGTATTATATTTACTCCTTCACCTTGAGATATGGTGCGTGTCTACCGTAGAGCGGTTGTATATACTGCCGTTGATTCGTGGTTTGTACTTCTTGGAAACGCTTATACCCCCTCGTTTCTCGTCTGTGTAGCGCTTGCGAATCGCAAATTTGCACAACGATGCGCATGTATATATAGTATACATATGATGTTGAGAACGCGGTATGTGGTCAGGAAATTTCTCTTCATATTTATACTTACTGTTTATCATTTTCGGCCTCGGGAATGCGTGAAAAATTTCACCGATAATACCTCCCGGCTGATATTGATGGGTCTGTAATTCATTTCTGTAAAATTGTTTGCAGCTCGTTATGGATGTGTTATAATGCCGCGTCATTGCAACAGTGGTCATATTGATTGGGATTAAGCTGATGGATATTGGGATTGAGATGATGGACTTTCATGGAAATTCAATCAAGGATAAATCATGAGTGAAATTGCGTTTTGCACGAATCTTTGAGATGTGTCCAAGCAGCATCAGTAGCAAGCTCCAGTATTATCAATTTTGCAGTTTCAAAGAATGGCGGATGGAAGGGTGGGAACACTCATCCTTACTCGAGAGTATCTTTCTATGTTGTTGTAATTTTTCTTTTTTCGTCAACATGATTAGAGGATCATGAAGAAGAATTTTTGAGATTTCAACTTCCAATGATTGAACTCCATGAGCCTAGATGGTATAAAAATCATCCCAAATTTTCGAAAAATGGACATAATTCACGAAAATTGTGAATCAGATAAGTGGTTCTTCTTTCATATACAGTATGTAGAGTCAGGCTCTTTTGATGACGACTTCATTTGAATCAAATTGTTCAGCAAAGTAAAAACCCATGTGTTTCGACTTCTAAAAATTTATTCGGAATTGTTGCAAATCTCATTTCATCAATCCAAATGTGATCTACATAATGTCCCAACATCACAATAAAAAGAAGGGTTGCGTGTGAAAACGCCTAAAATAAGTGGGATACTTGTGTATCTTTAGCTTTGACTGGGACGAATTCTTAACCATATGACTGCATATTAAAAGTCTTCTTTTAACGGTGACATTATCACTCGTCATATTCATGCCACATTAAAAAACAAAAATTATATACATTATCTCTTGCACACTCAAATGTTCAAAATTATTACCATACACTCATTCTATGTAGTTTCCACAATTCATTCGAAACAATTTGTAGCTGCACCATTATAGTTTCAAGATCACCTGTCAAAAGTGTCCTTCACTTCGTGTCAGAGTACAAAAAGGTAAAGCCAGTAATTCAGAAGTACAGAAACTTCTCTTCCGCATCTTGCATATGTCAAAATCTGCCCCGAGGATGATATGTCTTGCGTGCGATGATCTCTCCAAGAGTTGTTCTGTAGAATCGGTTTACAGGTTGCGACGCACCATCAGTTTGCCCGAGGAACCATTTTGCATTCTGCGGTTATGGCGTGCATATCTCGCTCTGTCTTCGCGCAATCATCTTCGAGCTACAGAATTTGCGAAAATGATTGCGCACTTCGAAACGAGCGAGGATGAATTTGAAGAGTGTCAAGTGAAGTCGCGTGACTTGGCAACGAAATAAAATATCGACTTGTTAATATTATCGTCGGTCGACAAGGGCTGCCGTCGGTTGAATCGTTCGAATGATTCCAAATGCATCTTTTTGATATTTTGTTTCATTTTTTTGAGAATATGAAAAATTGCTGTAATTGACATTGCGTATTTTTTTAACGAACGGGTCAGAAAAGCCTCCTTTTTTTATAATTTTCGTATATTTTGAAGTTTGTCACGCATTGTGAGCTAACAGGGAACCCTTGAATTATTCATCACGATCTGACCAAAACATTAAGAAAACTAGGGGTACCGGGACACCGAAAATGGCGATTTCCACTTTGGGCTATCAAAGGTGAACTTATTATGTTCCGATCATGAAATTTTTTTCTCTTACCTATAACTATACTATTTACCTTCATGAATCAAGAAAAAAAATGGCTAGAAGTGTTCTAAAATTATAACAAAAGCCAATTTTCTGGAGACCTGATTTGGCCCAACACTGGGACACGATTTGTGGTTTGACCTAGTACTAGGATGGTCAAATATAGCAGTACTGGGACAGGAAACGTTGCTTCGGATTGTACATTGGAAATTTCATCACAGTGACATACAAATATTGAGAATTACTAGGACTATCACGTTTTTGACCATAATTTGTTGTTAGTTTAGTCATTTATGCAATAATAATTCAACAACTAACAACAAACAATGTGTCTCAGTACTAGGTTACTCCACTTCTCCACCGCTTGGTGAAGTCGGACGCGTCGCGTCCTAGTAATGGGTTAGAATTCAATATATACGATGGTGAACTAGGACACGATTCTTGGCCACACAATATACCATTTTCTAGTTGATTTTTTTTCGGTATCTAATCATTGCCACAGCTCGCCCAAAATTTGGTTCGTGATTAGGATTACTCTTAAGAACACTTAAAATTTTTTTGATACAATATTAGATCACACACCTTTCTATTAATTAGGAGGGAATATAATGTCCCAGAATCGGTCGACTTTGGCATGGTGTCCCGGTACCCCTAGTTTTACCTTAATACCAAAAAACTCAGCCACAATAGTTTCCTCGCTCCTGCCTGTCGAATTTCGCAATGTGGTTTGAAATTGAGAAACGATCGATGAAAAAAAAATCTGAAGGAAATTTTTGAGGGTCCTTGAATATTCTAGCCATGAATTTCAGTGCAGAAGAGAATCAAACAATATTTTCAAAAAATATAAATACCAAAAATCGACAAACAGAATTTTGTAGTATTTTCCGTCGTTGGTTTCGGTCAGATGAACCATCTTGAAGAACTTGATTTTTTCACGCCGTTGAGACACTAAACAACCCCATAATTTGGACTTTGAATTTTGTAGCTTCAAAACAATTTTGGAGCAAAAATGTTGAAGCTCTGGTGTTGAGATATAGCCCACCCTTGACCAGCTCAATTTTATCAAGAATCCTATGACAATTTTCCATCAAATCTCAATTTCAATCGGTTTTATTTAAAATAAGCAAAAGGATTCATAGTTCTTCTTTGACATTCGTTAACTTTTTTGCGAGATATTCGTTTACACGTGGAAAACTTTAACTGATCATATTGAGGTGAAAAATGACACTTGGACTTCGAATGGTAAATCTAGGACGATTGATAGACCAACTCAAAATGCATCGAGGTGTACAGTCCACATTGTCTTTGGGTCGAATCTCGTAACGTGGATTAGATTGCAAGAGCACATCAGAAGAGAATGAGTCGAATCGAAAAGGACCACTAGGACGAGGGTAATTGGAGTCGAGGTAGATATCTCTCCCTTGGCGTAGTGTGGTGGTGGCTCTCTGGCGTGCAATAGAATTTTCTCTTTTAAAATTCAGCAAGCCACCACGATGCAGCATCACATCACGTGGGGGATATGCCTTAAAGCCGAGCCATATATATATACGACGAAGCGTCGTAATAACAATGATTAGCGAGACAATTTTCAGCCCCAGCGTGGCGTGCCTGATGGTTTGCCCGGTTGAGCAAAGTCCGTCGCTGATAAGGGGACGACGACGACGAAGACGACGGTCATAAGGTCTGGAAACATCGCAGGGCCCATGTGAGCAAACGATCGGATCGGTGTCTCGTATAACTGATGCGATGATGTGAGATTCAGGTCTCTCAAAATGGCGGGTTACTAACAGTGTATGCTCTGATATTCTTTTTCACTCTTGGCATGCTTTTGAACGGTTTCCTGGGTAGGCATTCCTCGTTTCTTTGGTAAAATTTCGGGAATTTTTTGAATTTTGAGTGCGTTGGTATATTGACGAAAAAGTATTGATGGATACTGGCAAATCGATATCTACTTGGGCTAAATTTTTGTTTATTGAGCATCATAATGTGACCCATTTCTTAGGGCTTCGTCAACTTCCCCATGCAGTAGGTACTTGGAACGAGTCATCGATTTTGGCCTGTGAATTCTTCATGAAAGAATTTTACAGATCGAATCGGGAACGCACTTTGAATACCCACATTTTATCGATTTTCGTTTGCTTATGAATTATTAATACAGTTTACCACGAAAGACTCCGTCTGTTTCAAGTTGCACTCGACCTCAATGAAACCTCACGTTTACTCTTGTCTTTGTACTCTAGAGGGTGGGTAGGGTGAGTATTTCATCACTCTTTGGTTCGAATGAGGATGAGTTGAGTGATTTATCAATTACTTAAACATTCCGACAAAATTCACTTATCGAATAGTAATTGAAATTTTTTGTCGATAGCGTGCACTCATTGTTTAGTTTTTACAAAAGTAACTCATGGATGAGTATGTTGTACACTCCCCAACAATCTGAACTGACCCAGCCGTTGGACTTCTTCAGATGCCTCTATCTCGCGCATGTTATGAAGTTGCCAAACTCAACGGTTGGGTCAGTTCAGATTGTTGGGGAGTGTACCTGGGTTTAATCAATGATAATGAAAAAGAATTTTGTTTGGTTGCTACATCTCGTTCGAAGGAGTATTGTATTGGAAAAAATGCCAATTGAGGTACGCTTCACTACTGAGGAACTCGTTCGCATCAAAGTGCTTCCTCATAGCAATACCATTTATTAATAATATTTTTTTCCTCGACAATCAATTTCGTCAAGGAATTCATACATGTACATAGTGAGAAACTATAGTAAAGGGCGTTCCTACAGATAGAACTATACCTAACTAATAAAATGCCCACCAAACTGAAAAAAAAAATTTACAATGGATGGAAGTTCTTTCCGCCTTTAGCAAAGAGGATTGGATATGATTTCAATTAATTAATAGGGTCAAATGTACCAGAAAGTGATCTTAGACCAAAATTTTAGGTGCTAAAATGAGAAAGTGTCCACATTTTATGGTGGGATTAATATTCATTGAGTAACTTTCATTGATTGACCGGATCCAAGAAGTAGAATGGCGCTGGAGATTTGTTCATGATATTGAAAAGTATATAATGTTGGAAAAGAAGGCGCCAAAATATTGGCAAAGATGTCCTCAGTTTGGCCAATGAATAGACCGAAGATGGTTTTCGAAGAGGACGTGCTCTGTACATTTTATTAATCAAATTGTGAAAATCGTAAATGAAAACATAAAATTTTGAAGAAGAAGACTTCAGAACGGTTTAAAAAGATGATCCTATGATAATAAGAGTATTCCAGACAATTCTTCTGTGGTTTTTGATGTCAGCGTGTGGATATATTTAAAAATTTACAAAACTCTTCTGTACTTTCTTTTTGCTGTAAAGCTTTCACATAAAAATCGAGGAAACAATTCGGGAACATAGTTTTGGTATGTCAATATTCACCACGAAGGGTCCAAAAATGGGGATTACGTACAGGAAACTTCACTCTCATACAGCTAGTATTTTTCATGAAATAGAGTAAGTCATGGTAATAGATATCTTATAGTCGTTGATATTAGAATTTTTCGGGTAAATGTAAGCATGGAAGTGTTACACACGAATTCAATCATCCAATTTGAATAAAATTGTAAGGAAAATGTAAAAAAAAAATCATTCGAATCCACAAAAGATTGACCAAGTGACATAACAATCGTAAGAAGTATTTGTGGACAATGTCGGAAGCATGGCATTATGAACCGTCCGCCCTCTGATACATCTATTTACACGCTTTTGAACACTGTATACTATATACAGTCCACCACAACAGTAATCTCAGTTGGCAAATTGATTCAAAGTTGAATGGCCCAATCATCAAGAGCATGAAATGCCTTTCTCAACTACGAGTAAATTATCACTCCACAAATATGACCGAATTTAGCTCAAAGTAGTGGTTTCCTCTCTCTTCAACAAGTATATACACACATATTTTCACACAATTGCATTCATTTCTCAGTGATCGTTGGCTACATCTTCTATATAATATATAACCTCATTCACCTCATCGCAAACCCCAATAGCATGCATTATGTTAACATGTATATACTCACACGTTGAAATAAGTGGTCCTCCTGATTCTGAAAGAGCCATTATTGTCGACTTTACCCACGTGTAGAGTTTGGAGCCCTGCTTCTGATGCAGAAAACTTTTTACTCTGATGGCTGACCATATAATCCTACCCAAAATTAAACTCCAACGGACGTACTTCTGTCTGCTCTTCTCGACAAACAATAGCCATGGAATTTCATACAGGTATACTCTATATGATACATATATGTTCAAAAGTCAGTCGTCAGTCAGCTGGCTAACGTCGTCGTCGTCGTCGTAGCCACAATTGCGTCAGCATTGCTGCAATTTCCTTCCTTTACTGCCTAGCTAACCATATTATATATACCTACTATATCCACGTGAATAATCCTTGCAAGTGCGCGCATCGAACACCAGCCACGCCTAATAGACACACTAAGAGCATTAGAATATAGTCATATATGGGTGATTCCGCCGAATTGTGCTTTTTTGGGGCTTAAATAGTCGCAGAGAATGATTTGGGTCAAAAAATTAGTTCAGCCCCAGACAAGTTTAGGTGGCTCTTTGCAATTGATTTCCACTTGCTTGGGTACAAAAAGGAAGGATTTGGAGCTAGCTACCTCAAAAATGAAGCCAGACAAAGATATGCCAAGTTTAAGGTGTCGCAGACGGGGACAAAGTCGATATCTTGCCTCAAAAATACTGATACGGTTCGGCAACTAATTGTAGACTCTTTTCCGTATAGATTTACTCTAATCAAATATTTCAAGAAAATGTGATGTCACGCAATGCGATATAGCACGCCAGGGAGGAGCCGGGAGGAGCTGAACACGAGGATGGAATTGACCGAAAATTTTGTACGCAATTTTGAAAACACGTTTATGTGGTGTTCTCGGCTGCAGTTTCAAGTTTTTGACTAATACTGTCGCGTAAGAAATTGGTGTACTTTGATTTCTGGGGTTTAAGAGATTTCATAGATGATCGGGGTTCTCAATTGAAGCACTAATTAGTGCTGTTTAAGCAGTTTTGGTGCAAACCCGCCTTCAAAATGTCGGATAGCCGTGTTCGAGCTAAGGATTTAATTTTGACTCGTAAAAAGGTGGGTTATGTAATTTGGAGCAATACACTTTTAAGTGCATAGAAACAAGTAGGGGTTTCCACTCTGTATATGTATGCTTCGGAGTGGATCCAACTAGAAATTTGGGGGGAGCATGGAACACGGAAAATCACTTTTTCGGCGGAATCACTCACATATATGATTGTAGATCCATGTATTTTATACTAATTATTATCTATCGCTGCTGCCGGGTCACGTGCAAGATAATTTTTTTTTTTTCTATTGTAGGCTTGAGTATGTTGCAGGATATAGGACACAAGGTAAAATATATAGTGATGAGGATATGATGGCGCGTCCTCGCGCTATACGACGATTCTGTGCCGTGGCTTCGTCGATAATTGATATCATTACTGGTCTGTGGAGTTATTATATGGCCTCCTGAGAGTTTTACACGGGCGCCGATATTGTTATTATATATGACGCCGTGTATAGTGTATATGGTGCCGAGAAACGATTTTACCGAGATCGAATTTTCCGCTCTTTTGCACTTGGGATACTTATGTTACATTATATACAGGTATATAAGAGTTTGTATGTATAAGCAGACTCCACGTGTGAGAATCTGCGTGGATGCGAGGTGAGTTGATTGGAAGAGGAGAGGGGAAATAAAAAAGAATTGCCCACCCATCACGTTTTCCAGTATTTGATGATGAAGTAAACGAAGGTGTCTATATAGTAGTCTGACCTCATCATCTTTACAGGATAATCATTATGTGGGTGTGGTGTACATGAAAACTCCTGTGAAATTTGATTCAAGGACTTTGCGGTAGAATTGGAAAATCATGCATCATGATTTGTTGTACGTATTTATGAGAACCGCAAAATTCCATTCAAATCCGAGAACTCCGGTTCTCTGATGTAAATCTTACGCGATGCCATTCGGTGAGCTTTTATTTTTATCCATGGATTATTCCGAGATCGCTATTCGCTGATGAAAAAATTGTCCGATCAGTCATTCCGTACTCGAAATTCACCGAACTATACGATGCCGTATTGCAAAGTTATTCTTCTTGAATATTTGGAAAAAAATTTTCTCCGTTCACTATGAGAACTAATTTAAATTCTGAATTCGACCTCACCATTTGGAAGATTGGGTCGAGTTATGTGGAAGTAAACTTCATCCAAATTTGTACCTCGAACAAAAAAAACCGTTGGGTGTTGGCCACCATATCGTGGTTATAACAGTGGAATCTTTGTTTCATACACTAAAGTCATAAATTGAAGGGCTGAAACTTTAATGAACCTTGAGGATTGAACGGGTTTCCGTCCCTGAAGTTTCCGTGAGTATCGCTGATAGATCAGTAAGTCGATCCACTGAAATTTCAGTGCTTCAAGGGTTGTATCAGTTTCAATTCAATAAAGATTCAGTGAGCAACTCTGTTTTTCAACGGTATCCACTGATTCGCCAGTGAGACATGCACAATGAAACTTTAGTTGCGAGGAATCGTTCGACCTCCTAAAGGTCACTGAAGTTTCAGCCCGCCCACTGAAGATATCGATCAAAGTTGATCCGCAATACATTGAAGCTCAGTGACTTTTTGATGATTGACAAGGAAAGAGCAAAGTGCTGTGGACCAGGGTCTTTGCTTGATTTATGGAGCATTCTTCTCTGTTCCAGGCATATATGTGTGGGTGTAGATCTTCTCTGGATTATTTGCACTATTTTGAACGTATTTGTTTATTCAAAAGGTAGTTTGAATCAGAGAAAAGTGATATTCATATAGAACAAAATTATCTGGAGGATGAATTTAATGACACAAAGTACAATTTTGATGAAGAGGGGTAGTATCTTCATTGGCGCAATGACACTTCTCGTATTACTCTCACGTTATTCAGAATATGAAACTGGATTTACTATTTTGGAACTGATGTGAGAAGAAGATGGGATAAGAAACAGTTAACCGCACAGTAGCAGAAGTATGTCGTAACTCGCTGAGAAAAAAGTTCAAGATATTGGCTGATGTGATGGCATTGGTAGTTGAAATTATTGACTGGCCGTTGCAGCAAGTGGTTTTTAACTAATACACTTGGCACTTCCGTCAGATGTTTTCTCAAATGTTTCGGTTGAACATTTTGGGTTTGAAAAGTGGTTTTGATGATAGTTGATCGTGCATCTCAAATGAATGACCCACAAGAAAAAATTGTCAGTCTAACCACGGCTAACTAGATTTCTGTCATCATCCTTTCGAGATGGTGTTTATAATTGTCTTATGGCAATTCGAGGTGCTCGTCTATATAGGTATCTGCAAGAATTAAAAATAAGTGTATTCGTGCTTTGAAAGGTGCTCATGATCAAGTGCAATCTGATTCGCTTACTTGGAATGGTGCATGTTTGATTATGAAGTGTGAAAATGGGCAAAACGCCTAAGAATTGTGAAAATCTAGGTATCTAGGACATTCATAACTTTGTTCAGCTAGCTGGAGATTGCTGTGCATTTTTTATATTCTAGTCATACTACAGAACTGCTAAAAAAATTTGGCCAGGATTGGTGATCCAAAGACTGTATAAAGGTTCTCTTGTAAATCCTCATCGAAATCGCCATTCAAAACCGAACAAAACTCATTTCATACTGTATCAAACCAATTATCTGGCACATCCTCCACTTTGATCTGAGAGACCAGATCTTCAAAATTTTCATGCCCTTAGCAATTATTTACCGGTATATACATATACTTCCTGAAGCTATAAACTTAATTCCTACTCTTGTGCATCCAAAAAAATCCAATACATATAAACCACAATATATATATATATAGTTATTGATAATAACAATGAGTATAACGTCTAACCACTGATGATCTCAAAGTATAACCTTCCACATTGATTCCTTATCAGCATCCCAGTATAACCTTCAATATCCTTCATAATTCACATCTCTACAAGTATGTACTAAGGTTTCATACATATGCAAAGAAAGTAAGAGAAAGACAAAATTCTATATAAGTGCGGCTAAAGGTATATAAAGCAACACAGGTCGAAGGCGGTGCATGAGTCTGGCCAATAGCAGAACCGGTAGAAATCATATACGGAGATCGCTCAAAGCCTTGCCCCTCTGCATCATATCATCGGGAGGGAGAACCTTTCACGCCATCAGGAACACGAGAAAGAGAGAGAAAGAGAGAGAGATGGAGAATTGGCTTATACATCTCGTTAACATTCGAAGCCAGGACTCACTCTGCTGAATATATGTATACATATATTCCAAGTACCTATATATGGTATAGAAAGAGAGAGATGGATGTACATGAATGGAGGTGGGGCGTTGAAAGCATATACAGGCTTCTTCGATCGTTTCGTCGTTGTGTCGACTGACTGAGCTTCACATTTTCAGCCCCTATACGTACATATATTCATACACTTCATCTCTCTTTCCATCTTCCTTTTTTTTTTCATTATATATATACAGGTACGATATGGGCGCGGACAGCATTCGATAATCTTGGACTTTTTATCTTCTTTAGGTACCGCAACTTTGTTTTTCAGCTTTTTTTTTGCGTCGGCTCTCATATGCGAATATCAAGCTTCTCCATGTATTATACAGTGTTATAAAACCATAGTCGAATTTAGGTTCTTCCTTCGTGAACAGGATGACCAAGGTTTCGATGAGAATGTATTCGATGAATTAATACTTATATGTATACATAAGGTATACCTATATAAGATGTATACTCAGAGATGTATATGTGTGAGAATCGGGCTTACATTTTCATTTCGACGTTTTTGTAATATGGTCAGTATATATATATCATCGTCATTATAAAGCTTGCCATAATCGTGTATTACACGATGAGCTTTGTTTTTGGACGAGTAATCTCTTTTTCTTTCTTTTGCACGTTTTTGTATTCACCTCTCTTACAATATACAATTTTTTACTTTTGCTTCGATATAGACTGTGCATTACGAATACAACAGAAAGAAAACAGAACAGAGTATTGCCAGGTCTGAGTGAGGCAAATTTGCACGAAATTAATTATAAAAAAACTGTGATGCACTGGTTGATCGTTCATCGTGAATTCAAATAATTCATTGGACAATTTTTAAAAGCAATTATTTCTCAAGACCCGCTGAATTGTTGTATCGATTGGGACAAACTGTCGCTTGATCCAAGCTTATCAGTTTTTCTGAGATTTTTTCAATGTTTAGTGAGCTTGACAGAAAGTTTTGTTCACTTTTTTGATAGCCGAATTATCTTGAAAATTGCGTCGATCAAGCAATCAAAATGAATTTTACTTTCGCAAATAGTGTCTCAGTGGACAGTTTAACTGAGCTATATTCTGAGGAATATTCATGACACATGCAGGTAACGTAAAGAGTATTTAATAATTCAAAGAAAAGCTGATCGTATTTATCTTCATATAATCATTCTTGATTGACCGTACACCTTACACTTTGAAAAATTCCCCGTTTAATATTGAAAAACGTATAGGTGAAACCTTTTCCAAGAACGTATTTGATTTCGTTCAATAACATTGCTTGACTCATTTAGAAAATACTTGCCATTTCACGTTGTGCGCGACATTCTCCTTAACTCCTTTTTCTCAACGAACTTTGTTCTCAATAGTTTTCTCCACACAATACCCGTTTTTTCAATGATTCTTTTCATTGATGCTATTTATTTCAATCCTATCAATCTCATCACAATAGGGGAGAGTGGGGCGAATTAGGACAGGTTTTGCAATGGGGCTATCTGGTGATTTTTGGGGCTAGGCGCGCTACGAGACTTCGAAGTTCAACTATTGAATAGGTTGTCAAAAAATTTTCAGGACCCAAGGTCACGTCTTTCATACTTTTTCTTGTAGTTGATAAACAAAAATCTGTTCAAATTCGCCCCGAGCTTGGGGGCACTTTTGACAAGTTTTGGGGGCAAATTTGGACAGCCTTCCAAAATTGAGGTATACGGCATTATTCCTTACCTATTAGAGTCGCATTTGCTCATCAAAACACGTGGTAATAACCCAGAACCAATGAGGGAAACCCGCCTGAGACTTTCACATCCTCCCATAGCCCGAACAAGTGAGCCATTTTTGCGTCATTCTTCAGCATTATTGAAATAGGCGCTTCATTGGTGCACTAGCGTCTTCAGCAATCGGCAATCGACTCGTGGCTTCTAAAAGTCCACTTTCATTAGTATTTCTTCATATTGGAGGTATTCATGCTTGCCCCTACGTCAACGATCCCGCTGTTAGTGTGTAACATTCAAGGCAATGTCACCAAATGCGAGAGTGAAAATGCGAAAATCGAGCACTCGCTTTGAACACGTAAGAAGCGACTTCACGCCTCCAATCCGACTCCTATAACCGTCATTAGACATCGTAATTTCACTTTTTTACCCATTTTCAATCATCTAACTCACCCTCAACTCACATTCAACTCACCCACAACTCACTAACACCCTCACAATCATCTAACTCATCCTCCCGCGCTTCGAAAAATTTGCCCAAACGCATACGCGCCTCGATACGCACAATTATCCTCGAAAAACACGGACAGGCGATCGGTCGACCGATTTTAGATGGGATTTAGCATTGTCCAAATTTGCCCCCACCAATTCGTCCAAAAATGCCCTCCAGGGGTTTTTTTCGCAAAGTTGCGATAACTTGAGTTCAAGTGGGCTGATTTTGACCCACGGCTGCTCAAAATCTTTGTTCCGTAACGTAGTTTTCGACCCCCAAATGGCGATTAAGCTCATCCACTTTCGCAGAGGTAGCGTGAATTTTTGCATTCGGAAAATAAACCGCGTGAGGCCCTCGAAAAGCACCCCTACGTCAGCGAGGAACCTCAGTATCGTTTCGGGAGGTCTAACCGGGATAAAAACCGTTGTCTATGGTGGTATTGCAAATATTCTTATGCGGTGAAAGCCTAGACTCACCCACAAACGAGCTATCTTGCTTGTCCTAATTCGCCCCTGTCCTAATTCGCCCCACTCTCCCCTATGCATCAGAATGTTTAATCTCTCAAGGACGTAGCTCCTATATGTGCTGATGAGGTATACACGTCAACGATTACAGCGCGCGAAGGAGGCATCGCGGTGTAAAAATTTTCTTGACTTTTCAAGTACTTTTCAGGTGAAAATGTGATTGAGTTTACGGTCTAGCTACACGTAGCTAATCATCGTACGCGAAAGATGGATTCGCGTACGCGAGTTCCCCCAGAGAATTAGGTCCGAGAGCGTTATCGTTCGCGTATCGAAGGAGACGTTTCAGAGTGCCCCGGGGTCCTGGTTAGCGTATGAGAAAGCGAACACTGACACGAAACTACCTACAATCGCGGACGATTATGGGAGAAACTACCGAGACCCGCGTTAAAACCAATTTGAGAATACTAGCGTACGCGAATTCGAGTATCGAACTCGTTCGTCTGAAATCGCGTAGAGGCAACTAACGGATGGGTATTCGCGTACGCTAACCAAGTCATGCAGATTCGCGTACGCGGATTCGCTTATCAAACTCGTTCTCCTAGAACCGCGTATGGGAACCAAATGGCGGACTTTTGTATACGCTAACCGGGTCGTGCAGATTCGCGCACGCGAATCTGCGCATTGAACTCGTTCTTCTAGAATCGCGTTCGGCAACCAATCAATATATATCCGCGTGCGCGAATCTACACGACCCGGTTAGCGTATACAAAAGTCCGCCATTTGGTTCCCATGTGCGAATCTAGAAGAAAGTGTTAGATACTCGAATCTGTATGTATTGGTTAGCGTACGTGGTTGGTTACGTGCGTACCCCATGCTGCATGTGGGGAGCCGAAGAAAAAAAAAGGCTGGGAACGAGTCTTACGCGGAGACCTTGAAATTGATGGAATCCGAGGTCGATGGAGATTTTCCTGGTGGCAAATTCAACAAGGTTGGACGAACAGAATTAGTCGGAGGGTTGATTGAAATTGAAGAAGGATCAAAAGTAGTAAGGGTTAGGCCACCGATAGCATCGTTCCTGGAATAAGATGCGGTATAGGTCGAGAGCTATAGGACAGATCGTAGCACTCGACAATCATGACATTACCTTGGATACGACGGAAGCCGAAACCGTAAAGGCGATCCAGGATGCGTTGCTAGGCGATGGAAACGAAGAGGTTGTTGTCAAGGCTCTACGACCAGTATAGAGGCACCCAACTAGCTGTTATAGTGCTCTGTAAGGCTGCAGCGGAACTCTCTTATCCAAACTGTTGGAAGTAGAAACTGGATAGGTGAATTCTAGGACCCCAGGAAGAATTTTAGTCCCGAGAAGGCTCAACTGTCTCAGCTATAAGCACGTGACAGCGGATTCCAGGCGGGTGAAGACAGGCAAACTTTGCTACGAGTGTGGCGAAGATGGACACTTAACAAGATGATGCACCCCAATTAATCTGGATGCCTCCGCAGTGTCATAGGTTTGGTGTCGAGAGCGACCACATCTCATGGTCAGGGGTCTCAACATGCACTGCGTTCCGGCAAGTGCACCGTGGATTAGGATGCGGTTTTAAGAGGAACCAAAGAGGTAACAGCTGGTTTAGTTCGAGCCGATTTGAAAATGAGTGGGGAGAGGGCGCACAAACTCTCAGCCAGCGACACAGCCAAAAGTGAATCGATATTCTCCTGCTCTTTCATTCACGCGTAGGGACGAGCTTTAATGGAGTTACTTCAAACATCAGTCGAAGAACAGGCACTCAGATTCTCAATGAAGATTCCCGGCAGAGCGCTAGGCTCGAAAGTGGTTCCGGTTTTGCAAAAATAATGAAGATGGTGTTGCAGTATTATATAGCTGCTATGACTCACGAATGATCTGATACAACTTTTCAACCGTGAGCTTGATGCCCTTTTGCTTAGTACCAGGCACTGCTTAGAACTGTTGATGGTTGCTATGAATTCCGATTCCAAAAGACCATCCTGGAACGTCGGACCCCGAGACCGGAGGAGGCTCGCTCTTGAACGACTTGCTGACGACGCATCTCGTCGTCTTGAATCAGGTCGTCCATGGAACATTTCATCGTTGCAGTGCTTCGACCACCCTTGACCTTATCTTCGTTAGCTTTTCTATAGTTCGGCAGGTTGCCATGTGGTCTTCTGTCTTTAAGGCTTAGTCCAGACACGCACCGGCGTACTTTGACGTTGCAGCTGCATCCAATGATTCTGAGAGCGGTATTATTGTTTATACGCTTTTATTGGTACTGAATGTGTTATTCAGATACTAGGCTACCTGTGAAATCTTATGTAACGATACCATGCAAAGTTTCATGGCATTTTATTCATTAGAAATCGAGAAAAGCTTGAAGGCAATTTTTTGGTGGGACAGAGCGCGTCCTCACCTATTTCGATTTATTCCTCAATAACATAACAGCTCCGGCTGATATTAGATACTAGGCCCCCTGTGGTTTGGAATTTCCTATTGGATGAGCCCCCCCCCCCCCCCCCACACGTTCAAAAATTCTGAATTCAGCTCGCAAAAAACTTGAACTAGTGTGAGCATCGAGCAGTATAACTTGCTCAGCGAGTCAAAGAACTACGATTTTCTGGCGATATAGAATGAATCCCCGGGTGTGGAACAACTCATTCGATGGGAAATATCATGGTGTTTCAGTTGCCATATCTCGTTTGGGTTGGAAATGTGTGGTTGAAATATTATGAGGCAAAAAAGTGGTTCATAATCTCCCATCGCACATGCAGTACGATCAAAGCGCCATCTATTGGGCAAAATATCCGGATTCTCTACAGACTAGCCTTCATAGCAAAATCCTGACGATTACTATTCTATCCAGTTCACGATCGAAGGTATGCGTAGGCCACCTCCTGTACGCTGGCGAGTGGAAGAGTTTGACAGAGGCAAATTCCATGAGTCAATTACGTAAGATTCCGAGCTGTCACGGAACGCTTGCCGTGAGCAGCTAGCTAATACGGTGACAGAGATGATAGGAGCAGACTGTTATACTCATATGCCAGCACGAGACGTCCCCGAGAGTGACACCAGCAAGTTTACTAGTGGACACCATAGTGATCACAGATTGCACAACAACTGAAGTATCCGAACAAGGGGGGATCCATGAGGGGTGGTAGGGGTGATCTAACTCCCCCATCCCCCGAGAGCCAGAAATTTCGCATGAGGGATATAGGGAACGCCCGCGCGCGGGGGCGCGCTTGCAAATTCCTGAATTGAATTGTCCCCCCCCCCCACCCCAGACCCCGACCGCCCCCCCCAAACCTCTTCGGGATCCGCGCTTGTATCCGAGTGCTAAACGCATTCAGACGGAGCACTCGAAGACGGAGAATCGTGAAGATGCCTGAGTGAAAGGATGTTTCATGGTCCTCTCATTAGTCCATGTACTTTGTCTATCAAGGGATGGATATAACAAGGGATGTTTTGAAAAACCTAACCTAAAAACTGTCGAATCTCTGACTTTTCTGAATATTGTAGGAGGCCCTTTGCCATATTTCTAGTCGGGGATATCTTGACGATATTTTGATATTCATTTAGAGTTCGAGAACAAATGACAATGAACTCTTGAAACTTCATATCAAAACTATTCGCACTGTCAATGAATTGCAGTCCAAGCTTGTAGGCTGATGATGGAAAATCAATACTCAATGCCATATGAATGAAGTACAGTTTGATATAATCTGACATAATCATCAGAAGAAAGAACTGACAAAGAAAAGAGTTCCAAGGGAAAAGCTATGAGACGAGGCCATAGTATTCTGCAAATCTCTTGAACATCACGCGCACTCTTGCATTCTGAAAGACTGCCTTCTGAAGACATGTCAACCGACACTTTAAATTGATCATCAGGATAAGGAACAGATGTGAAACAAATCAATGTATATGTCGTAGCCCATAAGCAGAATTGGGCGTTAAGTTTAACGCCCGGGCTACAAGGTTAACGCGGGCCGCAAGACGAGGCCACAGCGAAAGCAGGCGGCATCGTCTTGTGCCCTAGGCTGTAAGCTTAATTCCGGGCATTGAGCTTAACAACCAATGCGGCTTAGACTACTGGAAATATGATCAACGGAATTCGATAATTGCTCTCTGAACGAGCGCCGATATAAACGTAAATAACTGATCTAAAAAAAAGAAAGATTGAGAGAGCTTGTGAGAATTGATATAATTGTCAGTTTCATCATAATTTTACATGATAATCATCATAATTTTTCTATACAAGTCCTTCAAGATCGACGAGACCAAATATTCAACTTGTATATTAACCATGAAGGACGAAAAAATCTACCAAAATCACTTATGATATCATAATTTTTCATGATCGTCATAGTTCTTTATAATCACCATAATTTTCTACACTTGAAGTCATCCGAATATGATATACAGAGTTTTGAATTTTTTACAAAATTATTCAATTGCTTACATATTTGCACAAGTGTTAGAATTATGACATCGAGATCTGCATTGTGTCTTAGCTTTGAAACAAGAACACCGATTCGTTCGACACTGATCTTTAGCTGCTTTGCAGTTGCATCTTTTAAAACCTTGTCCACCGGTGATGGATTGAGCTGATGCAGCCTCTCTCAACGTGATTTCGGTGTTGAATTGTGCATCGTCCAACGTAATTGAGATTAATCCAGATTCTTGGAGTTCGGTTCCAGGGTACCAACCCTTGATGATACCAGCATTGGTACCGATTTGGTAAACATCATTTTCAATTTTCGTCACGATTCCTGATACTTGTCTGAAGTCAAGTGGTCCGCGGTCGACTGAAGGCACTGCAAGAACAACACAATCTCCAACTGAAATTTGAGGAAACAATCTGGCAGAGTGAGTTTTCATTCTCTCTGCTGCTACTTTGTGTCTTTTATAGCAGTCATCTTGTAGATCATCAATGCGTTTCCTTTTAACACACAATGAACAAATAAAGGCAGTCTTACTTTCTGCCTCTGCACATTCAATGTGGACCAACGACTCGCATTTCGCGCATGGAACAACATCTGTGACATTGATAAGCAGGCTGCAGATAAGACAAAAATTCTCGCTGTCCCTCTGAATGACTGAAGTCGGCGCGTGCTGACTGCTGTTGGCCTCGATGGCAACAACTGGCTCTTCGTTGACAACAACCGGCTGTTCTCCAAGGTTTACACCAGGACCTGTTCGAGCTTCTTCTTCAACATTTGGTGATTGTGAGCTTGCAAGGGTTCATCTAATTCTTCCTCGGTGTTCAAATTTTCCATCACTGATTGTGGTAAATTGAGACTAGCCAGCCCATTATTCAATCCCCCAAACACAGCTCCAAAGGGGGTCCTGTTGAGTATCCTGTGTTTCGAACTATTTTTCCTCCACTGAAAATAAAACAACAACAATGAAAATTCTATTGAATATTAATTTTTGCAAGGGTGTTATGCTGGAAAATCAATCATAGCAAGACAGCCTTACGTGAATTGATCTTGATTACTGACGGTATGTGCCAGTTATTCATCAGTTCCGTGTTTTGAAGGAGTAAATCGTATTTTTAGCATACGGCGACTAAAGCACTACTTTTACTCCCGGCTGTGATCATGAACTTGGCGTTGATTTGCTCTCTTCAGAAAAATTGCATACTTCTCTCACTCGACAGGCAGTTCGAAGCCGAGGGGAATATTTTCCAGCTAACCTCGCATCGGTAATAACATACTATCCAATGTATCATATTCATAATACGGGCTGGAAATCTTTTTCTTTAGAGGAAAAACTCACCTGAACTACATAGCAGCCTCTTGACCATTCAGTTGTTCCATCATCAGTCATCCAGGCTCTCGACATTGATTCGACGTCAGCATTACAACGTCCAACGTTGCCTTGAGATTGTGGGTGCCTTGGACGTCCATGGACAATTTTGCAATTTGGCCAAGCAGAAACCAGTTCTCTTACTATATCAGCAGCGAATTCTCTCCTACTGTCACATTGCAGTATTCACGGTGCTCCGAACATGGCAAAAAGTTTCATCAACTCCACCGTTACGTTTGAAGCATGTTTTGAAGTTAATGGACGCAGATAGGTGAATTCAGTTGCATGACCTTGAACATTAAGAAGCCAATTATACACGCCATCTTCGCACGAACGAAAGTCAATGAGATCTATCTGCCATCTAGAATTCAAACCACGAGAAATGATCGGCTTCACCACCACTCCTTTGTTCGGACCTGGTTTTTTTCTGGTGCACGTATCACAACAACTTGTAAGAACTTCACAAGCACGTTTAGGAATACACAATTTGTTTCTCACATGGTGCATCATTCTGTCCCGACCACCATGTCCAGTTAGAGTATGCGCCTCCAACAGCTTCGGGAAATGATCTTCAACAGGAACAACGTACACCAAATCAGCGTTCTCATCTGCTCTCTTCAAGATGATGTGACACTCAGAACCTATCGTTAGCAATTCATACTTCTTCGGATAAAAGTAGAATTTCGCGCTTTTCTTACTTTCGGTGCAACTCGAGATTTTTTTGATATCATCAATCTGTTCGCGAGTCCACATCGATCTAGTTTGATTTTGTCTTTCACTTGCTTCTTTAAATTTTGCTAAGAAAACATCTTCATTCACTGGGCTAGCTGCCATCTCCACAAACTTTTATTCTATTGTCTACGAGTCTTGTACGAATGGATTGTGGACGAACTGATATTCAAATCAAGGCGAATAGACGTTTCCGGAATCACTACTGAACACTTTTTCAATTTCGTATGATGAGCGGCGAGAGTCGCCGGTATGATATAAGTGTTGGTCTCACTTTTGGAAAACGCGAATGTCAACATCATTCTATATATCTAGATTCGATCACATTGAGTCGCAAAGCATCATCTTCCGCGTTAAGTTTACATCGGCGCTCGTGCAGAGAGCAATTATCAAATTCCGTTGATCATATTTCCAGTAGCCCGGGCCGCATTGGTTGTTAAGCTTAACGCCCGGAATCAAGCTTACAGCCTAGGCCACAAGACGATGCCGGGTGCTCTTGCTGTGGCCTCGTCTTACGGCGCGCGTTAAGTTTGTAGCCCGGGCGTTAAGCTTAATGCCCAATTCTGCTTATACACTGAGAACCGTGAATACTTCACCGCACGATGCGATAGTACCTGTAGTTGTCCATATCGTAAAACCAAGCGGGACGATGCTCACACTACCTCATACGATACGTATAGTCTGCTGCACTATCCCAAACTCTCGAGATAGTAATGGTTACTATCTCGCGTCGTCGGGGACTGAAATATATTTGGCCATATGATTTCTGATGAAAAATTTTTTCATGCAGATTTTAGGTTACTACTGTATGGAAAAATCAGAATTGAATTAAAAAAATTTAGCTGCTTGTAGCTTGGTTCCATCCCTGAAATCTCTAGAATCTGAAGATAATTCTTCCCAATACGAGAATTGGCTTGTTGGCTTGCAAGCCAATCCCCGAATTGCAAGGTTATAGTTCCTGCGTAACCATCCAAGTGTCTTCGGATGGATTCAAAATTCTGTTCCTTGAAGATGTTTCTACCTTCTGTTCAACAGTTGAGATTGTTCCTTCCTAAATTAATATATTCTGTCATGTCTCTGAGCTATGGAAGCAATAGTCTACATGACATTAGTCTGTGGCGGAGGAAATGCATGCCCCACCTTATATGTTATTCTTCGACACAAGACTTGAAAACTTCTCTGCATTTGCTGAATGTAACCAGCGCTGAATGTGATAGATCTTGAACTGCTTGATTCTTGGAACACAGAATCCAGAAGCCTGTGGTTCTTGGTGTAGCACTCGCATATCTTGATTATAATCAGTTTTAAGGAAAAAAATTGTCCGACAATGTAAGGGAAAAAGTTGCAATTGAATAATTTCACCATCTCAATTTGCTCTTTCAAAGTTTCACATGCCCTCATTCAGATATTTTTAAATGTTCACTTTAGTATATTTTTGACAACATCTCCAAGCGTCATCAAGATTTTCATCTTTGATTTGGGTTGAACTTAGTGAAAGAGTTATCATTCAACACAAATCAAATGAGCCAAGTATGAATGAAAAACAAGAATCTTGATGACACTTGGAGATAATGTCAACAAGATACAACAAAGTGAGTACCTAAAATCTCTGGACAAAATTTAGGAGTAGTTCCACGCGAAAGCGACCCACGAAAAAGGGTCATGTCTCAGATCCTTTTGTTAACATTCTTATTCGATTCTATGGTACAAAATATGAACTTTTCACTACCTCTGGGGTCCCAAAAAAATTTTTTGGTCCTATGGCGAGAATTTTCGAAAATGAAGTAAAATACATTTTCTTAAAATTCTAGCAGCTTCTTCGCACTAAAATGCGAATAAGTCGAGTTTGCCCCTAGATAAAGATATGCGGCTTGCGGCATTCGAAAGGTCTTCCAAAAACCCATCAAAATCGCTATTGAAAAGTTGATTTTGGGGTTATGGGCAGCCTGTATGAGCAAAAGTGTAAAAATCACTAAACAGTGAGTTTCTCAGTTGCCTATTTTTTTCAATTTTTCAAAATCACATATTTGATGTAAAATTTTGTGTTCTTCCAGAAAAAAGTGGTCCCGATTTCCTTTTCCGACGTCTAAGGCCTGTTTCTTCAAATTTTCGCAAACCTATTTTTTAGGCAGTTTGGAATCGTCTGTTTACTGCGCATGCGCAGGAATTTGGACTGTTAGAACCAATTCCATTGGAAAGCCAAGAAAATTTCCTTCAAAATGACCACTTGGCAAAGTCAATTTCATCAATTTGGCTCGGAGCTACAACGTTTGAAAGACCACCGAATCTCGATAACCAACAAGAGGTGGACGGAGACACCGCGACAATAGCAGGAGAATCCGGGCACGATCTCTGGCCCGATGTATCGTTTGCCTATTGACGCACTCGAGCTGAAGCTTCATCTTTTGTAGGCTGTAACTCCGAGCCAAATTGATGAAATTGACTTTGCCAAGTGGTCATTTTGAAGGAAATTTTCTTGGCTTCTCAATGGAATTGGTTTTAACAGTCCAAATTTCTGCGCATGCGCAGTAAACATACGATTCCAAACTGCCTAAAAAATAGGTTTGCGAAAATTTGAAGAAACAGGCCTTAGACGTCGGGAAAGGGAATCGGGACCACTTTTTTCTGGGAGAACACAAAATTTTACATCAAATATGTGATTTTCAAAAATTGAAAAAAATAGGCAACTGAGAAACTCACTGTTTAGTGATTTTCACACTTTTGCTCGTACAGGCTGCCCATAACCCTAAAAACAACTTTCCAATAGCGATTTTGATAGGTTTTTGGAAGACCTTTCGAATGCCGAAAGCCGCATACCTTTATCTGGGAGCAAACTCGACTTATTCGCATTTTAGTGCAAAAAAGCTGCTAGAATTTTTAGAAAATGTATTTTACTTCATTTTCGGAAATTCTCGCGATGGGACCAAAAAATTTTTTTGGGACCCCATAGGTAGTGAAAAGTTCATATTTTGTACCATAGAATCGAATAAGAATGTTTACAAAAGGGTCTGAGACATGACCCTTTTTCGTGGGTCGCTTTCGCGTGGAACTACTCTTATGTATAACTTGAAATGACAAGATTATCCAATTTGAACTCCTCTCCTTTGTTGTAGATAATGTTTATATGAAACTGATTACTTATTACAAGTGAGATATGCGCATATAACCCCAAGAACCACAGGCATTCGGATTATCTTAATTGAGAACCAAGCAGCTCAAGGTCTGTCATATTGAGTATGAGCAGATCAATCTATGAATATTTCTAGCACTCAAGTCGAAGGAGAGCATATGAAGTGTGGATTGTATTTCCTTCGTCACAGGTCAATACTGTCTGGACTGTCATGCTTAGAGCTCAGAAGGATGACAGAATAATTCTATCCATCAAATGAAAATCACAGCTGATGCATATTGGTACAAACATCCCCAGGAAAGAGAATCTTGAGTCCATGCGAAGTCACTTGGCTGGTTACGCAGGACCTATATAACCTACAAGCTAATTCTATCAAGTCATGATCTTGCTTCCATAGAAGGGATAATGTACTTTTTTGCATCAGATTTCATTCTCCAAAGATGGAATATGCTAGCAAATTCCATTTTCATTTCCAAATTCTATCAAATAAAGTGAGATGTGGTGTGAATCGTTCTCCATGTTATTCAAATGGGACTGATGATATGCCACAGCAGACGATCCGTAGTGCCATCCCCACTTCTCATATACTCAACTGAACTTTCGGATAGTAGCCACTACTATCTCGGTGAGTCGGCGGTACAATCGGATCGTTCGAAGGACTATTTTTCAGCGTCGCATGAACGATATATGGAATCGTTGAGACAACGAAAAAAATATAGTGAGGTGTACGATTCATGGCTCTCAGTGTAGGCTACGACATATATATTTCATCCGATCAAACTCGATAACATCTCTGTTAAATTAGTTGGTTATGTATAGAACTTTACTCATGCTCATCCATTAGTTACCTCAGTGGAAGAAAATGTCCGAAATTAGATGATGACTGATTGTTACGTCTTGCATGATTTTTGAATTAGAGTGGGAACTTCCCACCGGAACTTTTAGAGATTTTTTTGAATTTATGTACTTTTGAATGCTATATGTGGCAGCCATAATCATTTTATAACAAATTCAGCTTTCGCTATCAGTCTTCAGTAAAATTGTATTTGATAATCATTATTGATCTTCAATGTCGGAATTAGTTCTCCAATATTGATAGCATGTCGATTCGTCGATTTAGGAGAGCTTACGCATCTCCTCGTTCGATTTATTGCAATATTTATACGGCCATACGTTATTCCTACGCAAATGATAATCTGAAACACTTCACTGGCAGTCAGAGCGAGTTTCGTCAGTAATACCGGGACAGTCCAAGAGAACAGACCAAAGTGCACATCCTCAGACTCTGACATATATTCCTCATTTCGCCATCTCCTTTTTAGGCGTACTGTACGTTTTGGGACAACGAATAGGATGAAGGTCTTGATGTTTAATTCTTCTCTAATCTTGTTTATGGTCGCGCACGTCCAAGGAATGGCAAGGGACAATGTTGCTATTGAATATTTTTTAGAGCACCTTGAGCAAAAACTGTCGCCATATAAAGTGAATGTGATGGTTAGGTCTTTCGATCAGATGTCATCATTTGCTAACAGCATTATTAGGAGGACCAATGAAAGGTTGCCCTGTCACAATCACGAAGGCGCATCCAGAACGGTGAATGATATGGTAGCTTTTAACAACACCAATACCAGGAGAAACTCTAGTGTGTCAGGCATGAAGGACATCTTAGAACGAACTAGTTTATTCATGGGAATCCTGGAAATTAAACACGAGGTGAACGTGTTGCATGAGATGATCACTCTAATGAAGGATTTTATAGCTTTGAATTCTCTGACACGAGGTAAATATGTCATACATCTCGTGAGCAATATCGAATTCGATTTACGGCATTTCTTCCGACTAGCCTGGTCTTGGAAGTTTCTTGATCTGACAGTGATCAAGTGGACACAGGAAGAGCTCGGGGTATCAAAAAATGGAATCAAATCCTCCCAAGTCATGGATTATCGTGGATTAGTTTGCATATACAATCCATACAATGACAGCTTGAGCAAGGGAATATTGACTGCCGGTGCGGAATTGTTCCCTGATAAATTGCGGAATGTCAATGGACACCCCTTACGGATTACCACATTACTTGATCCTCTGTCACGAACTTGGCCACCACCCGAACTCAATTCTTGGTCAGCTTTGAGTCACCTAGAGGACGTAAATTTGATGAAAACGCTATTCGATTGCCTGAACGCTACCCTGAAAATTGCAAATATTGAATCTTTTCAACATCAAGTCCCCAAACCAGATTTTGGAAATGTTATTGACAGGTTCGCAGTCTTTGGCAAAACGACCGTAAACAATGAAGATGGGTTTTACTCACATTTTATACAATTCACTCGAGGTGATTCTGATCAACGCCAGTCCGATCAGAGAGTAAGAGAGTTTTTGTTAGAAAATTATCCACAAATAATTTCATATCCTCGTCCTGTGAAGTTCCACATTCACTTCATGCGGCTAAAGACGTATGAGAAACGAATATCAACTGACGCGTTACTTGCTTTTGGTGGTCTATTTTTTACAGCTGCCATATTTGCAGCGTGGGTCCACTTGCTCCGATTCAAAGAGCCAAATTGGTCATTTTTGAACATTCTAACGGCTCAGATGGGTGGTTCAATCCAAAATAATAGCGGTCAAATGAGATTGTCGGAGATGATCTTCCAAATGAGTATTTACGTGTCAACATTCATCGTGGTTACCATCGGGACTGATTACATGCTTCAGATTTTTGTGTTGGAACAAAAATTACCAGATATTAAGACTCTTCGAGATTTAGCGGATTCAAATTTAGATTTTGTCATTGAGGGGAATGATAACTTTATGCTAAGTCTCATCCCGAGAGACGAAATCATGTTCAAAATTATAAAACGGACTAAATATCATTATTTGTGGCGAAGTAAGACACATTCGTTTTGCAATTCACCTTCGCATGATCAACCAGTTCTCGATGAAGATGTGAATTTGTGCATATCTATGTCGAGTGTTGTACGCCACATCTCTGAGTCCAACAGCAAATTCCAAGTAGATACGATCGAAACCCCGGTTGCTACCTTATTTAATTTTATCTTGACAAATCCACCACCAAATTTGATTAAGGATCGCGCGGATGAGTTGATCTGTAAGTTCCACCAGGTAGGGCTGATCGATAAGTGGGAGAATGAAAAAATGAGAATTCGGATGGAACGCAAGATATCGGAAGAATCATTCCGTGATTCGGAGGAAGTGAAAGCAAACAAGAATGAAGAGATACCTTTGCACCAACAAGTATTTCCAATATTTGTCGTAGGTTGTGCTGCGGCAACCATTGCATTGATTGGTGAGTTTATATGGAAGGCTCTGATTGAGAAAACTACATTTGGGAAGTTGGTGGCAGCATATTACTATGATTTGCACTCAAGTTCCGGTGAAAAAATAGAGAGATCTGATCAACTCATGAGAGTTTTGTTGGCAGACAAGAAGGAAAATAAATCAAATATTCAAAAAGAATTGAAGAAAAAGCAACATACTATGTTGCAGTCTCGACGAAAAACTGTTTAACAGTTCAACGGGCACGTAACAGAAGTCAGACTTTTTGATGTAATCCTTGTTTGTTGTGCTTATGATTCCCAAATTTCGTGTGAATTGAATTGACTAATGTTAGTTTAGAGTAAGATTGAGCTGAAAAACAATATATATCAGAATTATAAAATTTGTAGAATTAGGCCACACATTTCTCGACACCCTCACTGTAACGCTGAATTTTCTTAATTAGATTTTGTTCATGAACTAGACTCCCGTATTTTGGGTAAAACGTCTGGACGAGGGTAAATTTTTTTGGTACATTCATGTCTTTTGCAAAGCAAATCACCGCGATAGATTGTGATAAGGGATAGTTTCTGAGAAGAAACGATTTGATGAAACTGAAAATGCAAGATTGTGGGTCTCGCCGGTGGCTCTTGTTGCAGCCAACGGTGAGATGCAGTATCTTTCGTAACCAGAATCTCTGATTGATCAATTGGAAGTGCAAGGAGTTCAATCGATCTAAGTATGTAGTGAAAAAAGTTATTTTTCGTTATGTTGCCTGATGCCAGCGACAGTCCGACACTACGAAAGAACAACAAAAATTGAATGAACTTGGAGATTAGCCAATTGGTTTTGATAAAGGAAAATCACGTCCCGTGTACGGTATGGCAACTTGGTCGAATACATCAGACCGTACCTGAATCCGATGGTGTAGTGAGAACATCGGTCATTCGAACAGGTGATGGATTGAAAGAACACGCAGCTACGAAGCTCGCGATACTACCTATAGAAAGACTCTAATTAAAATCATATATCATGAATATCAATATTTATCTGGTTAGTATGGAGTCTGAGTGACGAATATTTCATGTACCTTTCTCATTAGGTAGGGGCAGGATATGTTTGCGAGTAACAAGAACTCTAAGGTTTCAAAGTCTTTAGCAAGTGAACTTGTGCAATATTTCGATGCTTTCGCTCGTGCTTTCGCGCCCTCTAATGAAGCGTATATGAAGATTGCCGTGGATGCGGCTAGAGTTTCATTTTCATAGCACACACATATAGGAAATTCTGTCTCACGCTTGACTATCCTTAAGAGTACGCCTATATAGAGTAAGTGCTGCTAATTGCCACGCACGAAGGCATCGGTAAATCGCAATTCCGAGAGTAGGACCATCTGTCAACGGAAATCTCTAGGCTCATAAAATTACGAGTTAATTGCATCATCCTCACCCACGAGCATCCCGCCTTCGCATGTGTATGTATGTAAGTGTGTGGGTGCTAGTGTAAGTGGGTCCTCACCCAATGGATGAGAGTTCAACCAAGTCAGTTAGCCACCAAAGCTCGAACGAAATGCATGTCGCGTTTCAACCACGATGTATTTTTCGCCTCGTACTTGAAGAAATGAAGTCGTGTGCACGAGTAAACAACGGGTTTGAATTCCATAAGATTTCACTCTCTAACGTCAAAATTTCATACGTAATCTGCGAAATTTCGCACATGTAATGATCTTCCATGCACTCGCACGGGCAGAAACAAACACGGGTGAAAACAGGCGATGATGCCTTCACTACCCGCATGGATAGAAACGAACACGGATGAAAACGGATGAGGGAACCTTGCTTATCTGTAGGGACAAAAATGGACATGGTTGAAAACGGGCGAGGGAGACTTCCTCATCTGCACAGTTAGAAACAAACACGGTCGGAAACGGGCAAGAGACTTGGTCATCCGCACGGACAGGAACGAACAGCAGCACCATATCAGCGCTTGCAAGCACACGGACATACAGGGGTGGTCTGGGACTCGCATTCATCATCGTGAAACGGGCGCCACACGGAAAACGAATCGTTTTACACGGTCTCCTGAATTTTAGACACGGATCATACACGGGACCACTGCGGATAACCACTCCTTATTAGGCGTGTAAAGTTCAGTCAAAACATTGTTTCAAGATTATTTTCAAATCTAACAAAAAATCATTCCCCATAATACATAATTCGGATCGATAGGTTTTTTTCTCAGTCTCCAAATGCGTTGAGTCACGTATCAATATCTTGTTTCGTCTCAGAGCTACTAATGTCTGAGTGTGAGAAAGATGGTAATTGTATCGTCAAAAAAATCAAAAGTCGAATTAATATGCTTACTAGTCACCGCGCAAAAATATTTTATGGGACCCCGGTGGTCAGATTGTCATTATATCTGGAGATGTAGAATCGGCCAAAAGTCATTAGGAAAAGATTAGGACTCGAACTCGGAACACTACATGTTGTACGGACGATTCGTTTTACGTGGGATCACTCTACATGGTGCTCCGAGCCGACGCGTGACGCTTTGTGTTCAAATTCATCTGCTTTTGATTCGATCGACGCAATTCATTTCGAGTACGTAAATGGAAATGATGCATTTCAGTTACCGACGACTCTATTTCATCGAGTAGATACTTCAAATCTACCTTTACAGAAATGGAATCGATACTTTACCGAGTACTTTTTTTCTGCAGTCCATTATTCTTATCGGGTAGAGTAGTCTAAATACATATGAAGAACAAAATTTCCTCGAAGTCTTACTTGCTTTTGGTGGTCTATTTTTTACAGCTGCCATATTTGCAGCGTGGGCTCGATTGCTTCGATTCAAAGAACCAAATTATCGATTTTGAATATTCTAACGGCTCAGATGGGTGGTTCAATCCAAAATAATAGCGGTCGAATGAGATTTTCAGAAATGATGTATTCTCTAAATGAGTATTTATACTGCAACGTTCATTGTCGTTACTCTTGGAGGTGATCACATGTTTCGGATTTTCATGTTGTATCAAGAACTGACCGTTCCTGTCAGATTCATATTGAGACTCCATCATGGACAAAAATGATAATCTTATCATCCATAAAAAGATGGAATCTTACTCGATATTATCAACGGAACCAAATTTCATGATACTTGGTTGAGTAAAACTTATTCGTTCTGCCTGCTACCTTCTCGTGGGCGTCCAATTGGTCAATATTTGCATATCGTCGTCCACTCGTTTGACTCCTATTTATGAGTCAAACAGCAAATTCCAAGTAGATACGATCGAAACTCTAATAGCATCCATATTTGAACAAATTTTGACAGGACCGACCCCAGGACATTCTATCAATATTCGCGCGGAGGAATTAATTCATAAATTCATGCAGACAGGACTGATTGGTCCTCGGATTGGTCAGTAGGAAGGTGTAAAAGTGAGAAATTGAAGTAAGAGAGTTCCGCCATGAAAATGTAAATAACTCTATTCGATCTTGTTTTAGAGTATACGTTTGTGAATTCAGGGGCAAGAGCAACTTGCAAGACCGGACATTAATTTATCAGAAACGATTCGTCACATAATAGAGCCATAATCTTTCGGTGACGAACTTAGAGTGTTGGTCTCAAAGCACCTGACTCTCACAGTGTCACAACAGCCGAAAAAGCAACACTCAAATACGATTTACGCAACGTAAATTTGAAATTCTCACAGTAATTTCGGTGAATTCGGCTCTCATCAAAAACATGGGCCAAAAGCTTATACAGCTACCATTTTGAATGCGTCACAAAATTACTGTTTGATTCTTGCATTTTTATAGGCTATCACATTTGTAGTGATACTGTCCAATTCGGAATAAGATTTATTCAAACATTTCAAGTATATTTTTTTCGCTTTTGTTTATATTCAACATTTCAAGTATTTGAAAGTAGAAGTCAACACCAATGAGTGATTCGGCGATGTGCTTATCCAAAAGTATACTATTGTGCGTATACATCTTGTTGCATAACTTTGTAAATTTTTCAAAATGAGGCCGGAAATTTGATGTTCTATCATTGCATCAGATTCCTTCTCACTTTTTGTGTAATTTGTGTATTGTGATCGAAAAAGCTTTGTCATGCCGCGGCTGTAAGGACGATGAGTTTGGTGAAGAAGACGCAAATGAAAGTGAGATCAGTGGCTTGAAGGAAATTTTTGGACACCTGGTCGCATTATAGACCGCGATGCAGCCAAGCTTGACTATATGCATAGTATATAAATCTTGACAGTCGTAAAATTTCTTTAGTCGCTGTGATACCTCGGAGTTAAATCGAGCTCTGCTTAGTGGATTTATTGAAGGAAGGCAACGAAGATGTTACGATTTTATTCTAAGGTATGCTAAAAATTTATATTTTTAACCATTCATGACGATCGTTTTTGAACCATTTTGCTGAGTAGACAGAACTGAATATTTACTGATGAATCATACAACCTTCGAATGAATTCTGTGATAGTAAAAATAATACGAATTCAATATTTTTTTGTAAATATTCCAGATGGACTCGACCATTCTTCTCTTGATTGTATCACTTGTAGCGTCGGTTTATTGCGTACCAAAGTACGATGATGGAAGGTAACCCGCTTAAAATGCTATCTTTCATAATTCGGAATAGTCTCCAATTGATAAAACTAACCTTCTTTTCCCCCATAGTTTCAAATTAAGTAGTCTCGATTACTCGGAAAAAGCAGATAAAGCTCAGAACCGAAAAGTTGGACCACCTCGTATGAGATCTCGCAGTGATAACGACTTGGCCAAGAATACAAATGAGCTGAACGACCGCAGCCCAGATGCACGCTTTGATTACAGCCATGTAGCCGATAGTAATGTGAGTATTCCTTGCGGCTTTCTTCATTTGTTCAAATTTCGAACCCAATTTCACAAAATTTCGTTGAATTCCCTCAATATGCAAGATCAGAATTAAACCTGGCGTGGTTTTTCACTTGATAGAGTCTTATTATGATTGATTTCATGTATTAGAAACACGAATTGAGTCATATGCTTTCGTTAGATTATAATAAAATCTCCATCTGGCCAGGCAAAATGTATATATATAAATAAAAGCGTAGAACTCTTATGAAGGGGGTCTTTTGCTCATCCGTTTCATATTTTGGACAAAACTAGGTTTACGGAGTAGGCAGTCACATGGCTGGTGGCACCGATTTGGGAGGACTCTTACTAGGAGCTGTCATCGGAATAGGAACAATTCTGATCATTCCCAAGCTACTCTATGTATTTTCTGGGTCTCACTTTGGATCTCATCTTGGATCTCATCTCGGATCTCATGGAGCATACGGCAGGAGTAAGTAGTAGCTCAATATTCGTCAATAATCGAGTGTGCTGAGGAATCAAAGGAGGAGTTTTTCCTGGTACATTGAATTTTTCATCCTGAAAATTTCATATTGTATGGTCGTCAAGAAAGTTAGATTTGTGGAAACACGTTTGCCGCAATGGCGAAAATTGTAGTTTTTTCCCTGTGTGCGACGGGTCCTACCGGTATTAGTACCCGCATAGTGTTAGATCCCTTAAGGCAAAAATTTTCAGCAGCTAGAGCGGACCCCACACGGGAGGAATTACGATTTTCAGTGTTGCGGTGAACTACAGAGCGCTTTCAAATCTTGTGAGTCAACATATCAACCACCAGACGACTCTACATAAAATTTTTTCTTTAAATTTATCGGAGTAAAGACACGATTAGTGTCAGAATGGAGTGATTATTCCACTCGTAGTCGAGCAAATCTCATTTTTCCGAGTTGCCACAAATCGAGCTCCCATCCCGAGAAATTTAGTGAGTTGTGAAGGTCCTGGTAAAGTTACCTAACGTTCTGGAATTTAAATCGCTTCTAGCGCGCAGGCGTCGCTTTCCTTCAAGTTTAACAATCGAATCAAGTCTTGAAATATCGCAAAGTTATACGAAAATAAAGTTGATACAGTTGAAACTAGTCAACACCTAGTTTCCACATATTCGACGAATGTCATAAGTAAATTCAAAGTATTACAAGAGCTTCCCAAGAATTTTATGTACTGGCCAAATTTTCCGGTTGTCAATGGTAAGGACTTGAAGATGATTTGAAACTCGCCGAGTGAATTTCAAATTATCTTCAAGTCCTGAGTGGTTCTAAATATTTTATCTCACAAATACTGATTTTTGAATCTTTCCACTAAACAACCATACACTCTATCAATCTTTTTTCGTTTCAAAATTTTGAATAATTTTCTTCATCGAATTGAGTAATTCTCACTCCGAGCTATTGATGGACTCATTTCAATGACATTGTCGTTACAGTTCGAATTGAATATCGATATACAGGAGACTTTTCTCAGACCCTCCCTCTGCGATGCCCATTTTATCATTCATGGGAGTTCCTCAAATTGCTTACATCATTTTTCTATCCGATCAAACTTGCTAGAATTCTTAAGCATCTCTATTGAACAAATGAGTTTTAATGTGAGATATTAAGGGAAACGTTCCAAGAGTTGTCATGATAACAATCATTGTTTGCTCTCGAGTTTTGAGGAATTGGCACCCACAACCACAATTACATAGTTACTCAAGGTTCCTAATAAACAATTTTCCTACGTAGGTGATGACCAGGGTGGTATGGTGCAAATAGCAAGTCGAGTCGATGATGCTTTAGCCAAACACGGCATCGATACAACTGCATGCGTACAGCGTTTGGCTTGCTCGTACTCTAAGCAATCAACCGATGCAAATACAAAGGATCAAACTTCTACCATCCAACAGCTTATCGAAGCTGCTTCAGGTAGTAAAATACTCCGTGGTACTGCCATTGAAGAAGCCATAGAAGTTGGTCGCTCTGGTGGAAATTGTGCTCATGCTTACCATCAATGCAGCCTTTCACCTGATATCGCATTACCCATGTTGGCAAAACTTATTGCTGGAGCTGCGTGATATAGTAGTTTTAATTGTGACATCGATGCCGGTCATTGGAGTCCGTCGATATCAAAAGAGTCTGCTGCTAGTTATAGTCAGACGTGACGAAAATTTTGTAAAATTTGAGAAAATATATGTAATGTGAAAGAATTGGGATTCTAAATATGAAACCATGCGCTTGAAAGTTTCCATTCATAATATTTCGCGGGCACTGCAATAGAATCATGAACTGGTTAAAAAGAAATTCCTTGGTGAGATGAGTGGTTTCTATCTAGGCTATCAGAATTATAATCACACTTATCTGATTCGCCTGTATGTTGATTCAACAAACAAAATACTGTGCAAGGGAAGTTTCTACACTCAGATGATTAATTCACGAAATTTATCGACGAATCTTGTTCAGTGCCACAGTTCTTAACCCTCAATCGAATCTGTCGAATTTTGTGACGCTCTCAGCACTACAGTGAACTTCAACTTTTAGAAAATTAGTATGATTTTTTTTAACTGTGAAGAAATATGCGAGCGCCATAAACAATGTTCGCAAAAAGTACCATTGTGTATTTGGTGAATTGACTATAATATTTGGAAAAATCGTATTGAAAGTTACAAGATTTACTCCCGAAATGATTGTGTCAGTCTTAAATTAGTCGTATAGAATCTCAAGACAAAGAGATATTACTGAAAACGCTCACATTCTGATTTTTGCAAACATCAAACTTTGAATATTCAATCGAAATATTTTGAACAGAAATCGGTCAAAAAGTTGTGAGACACTTCTATTAAAAGAAGATACTGGAATATGATATTGCACCGATCCGCGTGAAAAAAATACCCTGGGAAAACCATGGGAAAATCGCCGTGGGAAAACCATGGCAAAATCATGGGAAAAACATGGCTCATGTCTGAGTTCCAGGCTTTTTCTTGTCCGATCATCTTTGCAGCCATGGCCAAATCTTGGCAGAATCCTGGCAAAATCCTGGCAAAATGATGGGAGAATCATGAGATTTTGAACAATTAAGAGTGGTGAAGGAATCAGTCCCATAATTTTCTCACATTCTTTCATCTTTTTGTGCAGTGATTTTGAGCATGGAAAATACTTGAAATTCTGACAAAACTGTGTGGGACCGAAATTTTTCTTCAGACTGACACTGCGATCCTAGAGGTGTGATTGAATATTGTCTCTTCTTATTATAAAATATAACATACTTCTTGGAAATTTTATGCACAAAGTTGCAATAATAAGGTACTAAATATAGTGAAAGATGAAAAAATGACGAGATTGTGGACGGTTTGAGTTCAGAATAAGCCGCTGCCCAAGTGACAGATTTTTCAGTTGACACCATAACATGGGATGTTGCACCACGTCGTACTCGTCGAGCAGGAGATTCTGCGTACACTTTGCATCTTTGTGGTTCATGTGCTGTGTGTCCATGTCACGCCCTTAGCTTAACCTGTGAACAATAAAATCCAAGATCTCATAAGAGGTAGCACCTAGTTTTCAAGCTACTGTGAAGAGGTTGAAGCGTTTGACACGTAAAACAAATTTTGGTTGTGCGAAAATATCACAGCAGTGTTAATTCAGGGCTAACAATTCATTGAGAAACTTTTCTATCAAGTGATCATTGTTGAACTTACGAGTATATGTCATTGTAATTTCAAGATCAACTTCTAGACTGTGACTTTTAGATGGAGGGCGCCTCCTTCGGTCGTCTTACTAGTGCCGGACTTGTTCTACTTAAAACATTAAATGCCCAAGAAAAATGATGCAATATCTGTCACTCACCCTAACGGTACTTCACGATAAAGGGCGAACTGGCAGTTGGATATAATGGAAGTTCAAACAGACGGATTAGCTTTCCTAAGCAGCTACTACAAAATGACGAAAAAATCGTCGGCCTCCAAGCTACAAATTCCCCGACAAATTGAAATCTCAGCCATAAAATCTCGATTGATCTCCCACCAGGTACCATCAACATACTGTATCTATATAATACTATGCCAGTACGCCAGAAAAATACATCGAATAGATTCAATTCCCTTCAATCTCAATATAACACATCATCACTAATATCGGCTCACTCTCCACAAAATCTTTCATTTTTTAATTTTTTTCCTTGTACTCTCAACCCGTGGCTCCGAATACTTACTATTGGTGCTTGTAACGGTCGTTGGCGAATTGCCTTTTCTTATCGAAATAAAATGCGCGCGTGCAAGAACGTATACTCATACACACACTTTTACATAAAAATATATCTATATTGAAACTCTTTGCTCACGCGGGGCCCAATGCCCAGTATATGTATAAAAGTGCCCGAGCGGTACTTACAATCCACGCGAGTTTGCCGCGCTCGGGTAGTAATGACAGCAATACTCTGCCGCCTTGTTTCATGATATGCTGCTTGCTCCAACGTATACCGACTCTTTTCTTTCCTCTTCTGAGCTCAGAGAGAGAGAGAAAGAGAGAGAGTACCGAGCTGGGATATTATCCGCTAATGCATTTCTCGGAATCGGAATCTTCTTGAGAGTATTATAGCTTGAGCACGCGTCCAACTTGCCTCACTGAATCTTTCTTTGCTGTCCAACAATTTTGCTCATCGTTCACTCTTCTTTTAAAAAATTTTTTTTATCATCATTCCCCATGAGAGCATGTAAATTTCTGCAATGGCGTGCAAGAAGTCACCAAAGTTGTTTTTGCAAGTACTATATACATGTATGGGTTATGAAATTATGCAGGCTGCGGATATTTCTGGATTTTTCATTTTGCGTTATTTGGTTTGATTTTTCTGGTTCATTCTGTTTTACTAATTTTCATTGACTTTAGATGCTCAGAACCGCAATGAGCGGAAATGCACATACTTGTGAATGAAATATATACATCCACTGAGTGAGGATATTTTTGCTAAATACTCGTCTATTCATTCGTCTTGCGCGTGCCACGAACATTACTTCTTGCTTCCAAGGTGGGGAAAAAAAATAAAGCTGCAAGAGTATGTGATATATTATTTGCTTCAATATGGTAACTGAATTAGGCGAAAGTAATTTCACTGACTTCTTCTTTGAGAACCAATGAGCATAAATTATACCTTATCCATGTACACCACACCCTTCAATTTTTTCTTACTTTAAAGAATAAAGTATCGAGTAGCGTGCAAGCAAAATACCATATACCATACGAATCTAGTATACGCCTAATATCTCAATTCGGTCAAGTAACACAACAATTGCTCAAAGCTCTAGGTATTTACACGTCTCTATTCGCTGCAAAGCTCGTTAGCCTGCTATAGTTTTCTTGAGGAATTTTTCTATGAGTTGTGCTCTATGGGTGCTAATTGGAGCCTCGAATTCACGATACCTGTACATCATCCCTAGAACGTGACAAAAAAAAGTACATAGCTAGCACAAGACACACTATTTTGCACAGGTGGATTAGAAGGTAAAGTTATGTACAGTGGTATGTGTAATGGTAGAAGCCAAACCGCTAATGGCCGTAAAAATTGTATAGGAACGTGGTGTGTATATACTCGGCATCAAACGAACATAACGATGTAATGTAATGTAACGATGATGAATTTATTCGCTCGTGCGTGCGAGCGCGTGAAGCGTAATTTTGCGAACAAGAAACCATATCGCATTGCTTTGGCAATGATACTATGAGACATTTTAATGAAGGAAAAAACTCGATAAAATTGTCATTGGCGTAATATGTAAGTACATGTGCGAGCATGTGGGTGGGCTCTAATTGTAGGTTCAGGTACATAATAATAATGCATAATTAGAACAGCGGTATTCTCGCGTATGGGGTTGCTCTCGATTGCACATTAAGTATCACATCATGAGACGATTTCGAATATTTTTCCAACTTATGACGTCGCCCCAATATCTAGAATTGAATTAACAGATTCTCAAAAATAAATTTGGAGAGTATTTTAAAAACTCAAATACTGTTAGCTCGATCAATTCCCTAAAACGATCATTCTTGTGAAAAGTATTTTCATACAAAAATTTTCAAGTCCACTTCCCATGCTCAATTCCTACCCTGGTAAAAATAAGTGCCTCGTGATTATATGTGAGCATGTTCCCTATATGACCATCCGTAACTTAAAGAAGTGTCAAGTCTCCACATTTACAAGGAGAGGTCCAATCTGTCGGGTCCTTGATTCATCCCAAATTTTGGGAATCATCTTACTTTCGTGAAAAATGAAGGTAACTCAAATGAATTTAATTCCACGGGCTTCTTATCCCAAGTTACAGATATGGAGATTAAGCATTGTATATTTTGTATGTACGACTTTTCAAAATAGGCCTGTATGGCCAATGTTAATATCTACAGCTATATCTCGGAATGGAAGGCCCCATGAGGCTAAACTATTGAGATACCTCCATTTCTCACCAGAACAAGATGATTCTCAAAGTTTGAGAACAATCCAGGATTCGCAAGGTTGGACATCTCCTTGTTAGTTATAGGTATACAAAGGCACTTCATACATATCCGTGGGGGATTGTAATCAAGTGGGTTTAAAATTTTTTTTTTCATTTTGGACGGAGGCCTAGCAGCTAGAGACACGAGCGCCTTCATCTAGAAGTTTTGGCGGGAGTTGGAGTAGACGATGAAGCGCTACATTTCCAACATGATCACTTATGATTGAGTATGAAGATCAATAACAACATATGACTTCATTCACATAATCATAGGTGGTAATATATGACCACAGTTCAGTCAGGAACGTGTTCATAAATGATCATGAAGCACTTATTTTTCCTGGGGTAGCGACATGTTTACAACACGAAGATTTTCTTGGCATTTTGTAGATCTAATGACTTTTGATTTGTATTCCTCCTTATCCGTTGGCAATTTAGATGTGATGAATAATTCGAAAAACACTCGATTCCAGCGGCCTTGTTATCAAAGTTTCGCCACACCTCTTCAAAATCCCGACATTTCAGGTGCATGTATTACAGCCTCATCAGGGACAGTCAAGGGAGTTCAGAGTGGAATGATAGACATTCATTTAACGCATAAGAGGCAATCAACAAGGTGGACTATTCAATCTGTGATCCTTTGAAAGTATCACGAGGTAGATGCAACATCCTGTGTTCATGTGTGTGTAGTATCATGAAAAGATCTTTCATTCGGCTAAAAACAGCTCATGTATGCTTTTTTAAACATAGTGGTGACAGCGACCATGATTGGATATTGTTGACGAACGTTCAACCACAATGTTCTATCCTGGTCACGCGTACCATTGTGGACGCCCTCCAACGGTCCCGACTGGTCTAGTTTCAATCAGTCGGTTAGGGTCAGCAACTTTGAATGTCTGGCAAAAAACACGCATGAGACACACGTACCTTAAATTTCCGAGCACAACTGATTGATCGAAGCTAGGTCAGTCCAGAGCATTGGGGACCATATGACTCTACGCCAGTGGCGAGATTTTTGAATTTTTGACATCAAATTCTGATAGACAACCTTTTTCGTGTTTAGAGAATCTTTTGAGCGGTTCTTAGTTCTCAGATGACCTATCTATCCATGAAGGGTCACTTTGCGCTCTTCCGCATAATTTACTAGACCACAAAGCCTACTTAGCTGCCTCGTGAGATACCGACTTACCAGCTTGCTGAACTGCAATATGAACTACTGGCCGATGGACCTGGTAAATTTCCTAATGGCCTACCAACCCTCTGATTTGATATGTGACCTAGCTACCCACCAACCTATTCATACGTCATGTGACCTACAGGTTCATCAACCTGCTTACATGACTTTAAACCGCACTGATCGACCACTCTACTCACCTGCCGTATAGATTGCCGACTCATTAACATGCTGAACTCCCACATGCCTCCGCTAAAGTGTCGGTCGGTAGGGCATATTACAGATCAGTAAGTTGGTAGGTCACATCCCAGATCGAGAGGAGAATGGGTGAATTAATGTCAAATCGGTCGGTGAGTCGATAGGTCCTATGGCAAGTCAGTAGGTCGGCACACCGCTAGGTTATATACCAGGACAGTAAGTCGTAAGGTCGTTCGGTCATCAGCAAGTAAGTTGTTCGGAAGGTTGACATGTCTGAGTCATATTGCAGATCAGTAAGTCGGTAAGTCACACATCAGGTCAGTGGATCCGTTCGATTTTATATGGCAGGCCAGCAGGTCCACGGGTCGGAAGGTCATGTGTCAGGTCGGTAGGAGGATGGGTCGGTAGACCGTTTGGAACGTTACCAGGTCAACGGATTGTGTGTCAAATTGCAGACCCCAACGTCGGTAGGTCATACATCAGGCCAATAAGTCGCTAAATTATACGGCAAGTCAGGTAGTTGACGTCTTAGCTGTTTATATACCGTTTTAATCAGTTCGTAGGCCATTCGATAGGTCAGCAGGTGGACAGGTCGGATGGTGATATGGCAAGTCAGAGGAATGGTGGTCGGTAGGTCATTCGGAAGGTCACTAGAATGATGAATTCGTGGGCCATCCGGTAGAGCAGCTAGTTAGGATGGTCATTTACATGTCAAGTGCTGATTTGTCTCATGGTCGGGCTTGCTGGGAATCACTCAAAAAATTCTAAGAACACATATTTGACGTGAAATGTGATTTTTTTGTAATCTGAATCCTGATTCCTGAGGTGGTGTTACAGTCAATATTCACGGTTGTCCATCACTTTTTTGTGAGGATGTGTCTCTATTAGTTGTCTTGCAAAGTGTTTTGGAAAATTATCCTGATCCACCTCGAGGTAACAGTAAATCAAAAAATGTTGACGGAATTTCCAATTTGCTCATCCTAGAGTATTTCTGATAACTTGAATTCCCAACTCTATGCGATTCTTTTGAGATGATGACCGGTCAAATGCCATGGAGAATAATATTTCGGCCTGCAGTTATATTTTAGGCTGGTCAAAGTTGAATCTGTCGACGATACTAGGAGATGGTCTTTTACACACTTTGATGGATCTCCTCGATTGAATATGCATTAAATAGCAACGCTTATTGCACTTGTAGCATCCCCTTACTCTCAACGCTAAGATGGGCCAATTAACTTTGTTGATCATTAATCTAGAAATACAGAAACAGTACAATGTCAGGCACCGAGTTTTTCTTGATTGATATATTTATATTACTCAGGCGCAAGTATTGCAAATCAAATTCTACCATCACAGAGTTATTCTATGCAGCATTTACATTCCCGTGTCTTATTTTTCCCTCAGTTGACGGAAAGAGTTGAGTTTTGTCATGCACATTATAACACGTGCACGAAGAACCTTGGAAACCTCATACACATCAAAGTTTACTCATGCACCAGGTGAATGTGGAGAGTGGCAAAATAGCAAGGGGAAAGTTTTCAGATCTGGTACCAGCGATTTTCTTCGGACTATGTAAAGTGGCAGTGATGCAGTCCGTTCGTTACTATTCTGACAAATCTAAAATCGCAAACTCTCGAATCCACGCCCAATTGACCAAGGTTTAGAATAGTAATTTCGTGCGTGCGCGAGCGCGAACGCCCATATACACCTCGCATTGAGTCGCGAAAATTGCGTGTCCCAATGTCGATTTGAGGCTTGGAGAGTATGTATAGATAAGTTCAGCTGAGAGATAATTGAGGCCCGTCGTGTGAAGCAGTCGTAGAGGTGCGAGTGCGGAAGCGATGCTAGCGATTGACGGTTCAACAGAGGTTTTATTGGAGTTTGACACGGAAAAGAAAGTGTGCGTGATTTAGCTGGGCATTCGAAGCTATTCTTCCTTGAAGAGGGGATATTTTTAAGAGATACTGATATTTCTCTACATCTGATGTTTTCTTCATGTGCAAGGATTTTGTAACGGAGTCGCAAAATTTTAGCTGAGAGGGTGACTCTTACTGGCTGATCCTCAAAGTGAAGCTTGCGAGAGTTTTCTAGAACCTCATAAAAATTACAATTCAGTTTATTCAAGGATTGAACATGTTCCGTATGACTGGTTGTCTGTTTCAGTTGGAATCATCAGTATCAAGAAGAAATCAATCACATAAATAAGGACGTGAATCAATGTCAATCCCTCGAATATCCTGACTCTTTACGGATAATGACACTCACTTCCCGAAAGCAATCAAGTATCCCTTGACAATATTATTGATATGTTCGTGTCAAAATCTCACAGAATTAACGCAGAAGACTCGGTTGGGCCTATTTCTCAAAAATCTGAACACGTTTTTCGTAAGATAGAGAATCTGATGTCCTCTTAAAATTTCGTAAGCCTTGAGTCCATCTGTAGTGACAGCTCCTGTCGAGATAAGATAAGTTCGACATCATTATTGGTTGATATAGTCTTTGATTCAATAGAGAAGACTCACATCATTACACATGGATATGGCTCGTACATATTACTACAAATATCAATAATGAATTGGGTGGATGTAAAATATATGGATTAATCCATGTGACTACAATATTACATAAACAATCATGATGTTTCGAACATATTCTTCGAAAACATGCCAGAATGACAGCCTCTTTCGAAGTCTTTGATATCTTGATCTCTATGTGGGCTGTCTCTGGATTAAACCTCTTACGCATGTCCTTCTTTCCGCATAGCATCGTTCTAACGAGTGAACGCATGTAATAATGAGATCAAACGTGAAATAACAGCTTCATGCGGAGGGGAAAAGGATAGTCCACGTTCTGCTTGCAGTGCGCTTGAGCTGTTGGCTCTAATCATACGAGTATATGCATTCGAGCAATTTCATGAAGGTGTTGAGGCCTCTCATTAAAAACCATGTGGTGCATTCGCGTTACAAGTAGGTGTAATGCGGTGTCTACTTTTGAGTTGGCAATACTTATCCATGCCGGAAAGGCTCTATCTAATTTTAGGCCGTTCGATCAAGCTCGCCGAATGATTATTAAGACTTGATTTCGAAGCGAGTTCGTGTCACGCAGTTTGAAAGCTTGTAATGAACACATGCATACATGAAAAATCTCAGGACTATAGGTACATTTGTGACGTCATGATGGTTGTCCTTTGGAATTTTGACGGAAATATTTTAGGGTAGCAACCTAGCATAAGAATCTACGGTAGTGGGATAGATGTATGCTTAGCGTGTGCTTATGAGTGGGACGAGATAGGACAGGGGTGAATTAAGACAAGCATCATGGTGGCTTTGTTAAGAAACCGTGGATTCCGACGGTTGCTTAGATATACTCATCATAACCTCCAACAACAGTTTTCTCAGCGGTCGGGTGGTTCAGAGATTACTCTCGGCGCAGTTGCAGAGTCGGGGTGGAATTGAGAAGTTGTACACGGTTCATTTTGGGAATGCAAGAATTTGCAGACCTTGCCTGAGACTCCAGTGCCAATTGGAAAATGAGGGCTAGGATTCTGTATCACGAGACGAAAATTTTGAGCCTTCCCATGTAAAAATGGGAACCCTATGATCATAGATGAACAGGAGGCCCAAGGACCCTATGACCATATATGAACATCTATGAAATGGTTGCATTTTCAGGGAATATTACATCAAAACATCACGATGCTGGTCTTGCATAACCGAAAAAATCTCCAAGAGTTCATTAGGTGATTGAATTAAAACGATCCGTAAGTGATACCATTATATATCTTAATAGAAAAAATTTTTAATTTCCAAGATCAAAAACGTCTGGCAAATTAGCGACGAACGAGCATAAATATAATATTTCTCAAAATGATGATCTCAACATGTATCAGATTGTGCAGATTGGTCACCAATTTGCCAAACGTTTTGAATCTTGGAAATTAAATTTTTTTTCTAGTTGGAGAATGATATCACCTACAGATCGTTTGGATTCAATTATTTAATGAACACTTGAAGATTTTCTCGGTCATGCAAGATCAGCATCGTGACTTTTTGATCTAATATTCCTTGAGAATGCAACCATAACAACTTTTCGGATTTTAAAAAATTTTGAAAATCGTTTCATAGATGTTCATATATGATCATAGGGTCCTTGGACCCCATGTTCATATATGATCATAGAGTTTCCATGTTTACATGGGTTCATGAGCCTTGGTTGATGCTAGTGGTGTTAGATTTTCGTAATCTCACGAAAAAATTGTATCAGAGCATTTGAAGACAAGGTGAACGGGATTCATGAGGACAAGGAAATATCGTGCAATAGCTGCAAACAGAGTATATATATCTTGATTCCAAGGAGCATGTATGCAGAGTTGTGCACTGTGACGGTTTTGGAGACTCGTCACTTGCAGGCAAAGCCTGCTTTCATTTGAGAAGCTCAGGGAGTGAGCAATTGCTGTAATTGTTCGAGAAATCAGGAGAGGGGAGCACTGAATGAGCCCACACTCGATTAAAATTAAGAATGAAAGAGCATATATTCAAGAAAACTATTTACAAATCGGTCCGCTGACCGTTCGGGTGAACCAAGTCCGTGCACGATTATCGAGGGCGCATTGAGGGAAAAATACAATCTATAAGCCCAGGAAGAGGAGAGAGAGATTTGCGAGAGGCACTTACAATATAAATGGCCTTGACGCAGGATGGTCACTCGACATGAGAATGGGCACCGGCCCTCGCAGCTCACGGCAATCAGGCAGCTCGCAATTGTCCCAGACGATGGTGATTTTGGTCGTAGACCACAGCACAGAGTGTATAAAATGCACGCACCGGAGCCCCGGCTAAATCATGCCAAGGACGGGCTCCGGGCGGCGTGGACAACGCGCACGGTAACAAGCTCGATTAGCGCGTACGAGCGCTCCGAAACGTCACGGCGGAATGTACAGTAAAAGGTTGCTGGCCGGAGCAGCATTGGCTTGCGCCAGGGACGGCTCAAAATATGGGGCGCGCGGGCCCTACTACGGTGCCATCTCTCTGTCTCTCTCCCTCTTACCTGGCTAAACTATGCAGCAACTCTTCTCGTGCTCAAGCTGTAACATAAAATGTTATTATTACAATATTCGGTTCAGGGAGAGAGGAAGACGGAATGACTCGGCCGTCACAGCACGAGGCAAAACTTTATGAAAAAATAATCAAAAAAGTAGGAAGAGACTAGAAGAGTATGGAATGAGCAAGTCAGAGATGGCTTATGATATTTTAAAGTTCAAGGATGTGGAAATGATAACAGATCAGGATATTCCATCTTTGATTGCGAACATGAAACTGAGCTTGCATGCAAATTTAGAAGGAAAACTTGCCTCCCACATTTCGTGGAGCGCAGAAATGAACATTGGCCTGAACATTGTCTCCTGTAAATATTCGAGACTTGGTTTATGAGTTAGCTGTTGTGGGCGGTATGGGTCCGTCAAAAATGGATTGATAATGAATCAGCTGGACGCGATGGGTTCAATCTATTATTGAAAGGTCACAGTGAAACATCAAACCGGGTTTCCAAGACCACCAGTGTTACTAGGATTTCTGCTCCCAACGAGCACAATACTTATGTGTTTCATGACAATTCCAAAGACGCTAGAATAGGATACAATTACTAAGGCTAACTTTCACAATTCGGACGAGGTAGGGATAAAAACACCATGAGCCAACCAAAATTTTTGCTGGGAGGGGAGTAAAACAGATTGGATCAATTGTTACGCCTGGGAGGGGGGTGGGGGTGGAAAGGTGGAAAGGTCATTGAATTTGGACTTGAATCGATAGTAAAAATCTAATGATATTTTTATTCTTCAGGTGGAACTTAAATAAAGTGTTTGAGCGAAGTCCAACCTATCAATCGAACAAATATAGGACGTATTTGAGGTGGAAGTGGATAGTGTATGGAAACCCGGGAAACAGCGAAAGACTGGAGTACTGCTAGATTCTCATCTAGAAACTCACAAAAGAAACTACTGCCAAATTAATATTCGGTAGCTCGCCATCTCACTCATGTCTTGTTTGATGAACTGATGCATTCAGGATTAATCCTGCATTAATAATCTATCTTTTTTTTTTCAGGAAATAATTTAGCAGGGAGTCTCAGTTTGGAACGACTGATGATGAAATGAGCGAATCGTCACCTCTGAGTCATTTGAAACTCCAACCTTTGCAAGTGACAAAAACATAAATTCAAGCAGTTTTCTGCACTAAGAATCTCTGAATCAAGAAGAGAAGGTTGATGGGCTAAATGATAAAAGTCCAAGCATCTTGTTGTATTGAGAACTTTCGAATCAAAGATGGTGAGAAGGCGAAAACAGGGTTCAAGCAGTATTTTGCGACAGTAACCTATAAGAGCCAAAAAAAGAAATTCAAGCACTTTTCTGCACCAAGAATTTCTGAGCCACCGGTATCTTCAGAACAGAAACGTGAGTCGAGTGAAGTAAGATAAATATAATTTTTATAGTACCCAACACACAAAGCAAACCATTACGTATCCGTAAGTATCTGAAAAGTGAGCGGTAAGCGTCGAATCTTACAAAACTGCATACACGCCTAATTACATAAACGCACCTTTTCACAATTCTCGTGAAAAACTCGCGGTTCTGCAACCTGACGTATCATATACTATGACAGTGAACGACGAGGTAATTTATTGTGGCGCCTCTGCAGGGCTGTCTTGGTGCTAATTCTTTAAAGGAGTAGCCGCTAGGTTGGTAATCATGAGCTTTTACATGCCCTAACCCGAGAATCACTCGCTGGGCGAAATGTTCCTGGAACCAATCTCGGAACCATACCGTCTATACTAAAATATCCCAGATGAGCCGTTCCTCTGTGACAAGAATGCTATTGTGATTTTCCAGTGATATGCATAGCATAATTTGCTCAATTTTCCTCTATTTGCCTTTGCAATCGATCTGTTTCCTCACAGACAGGCAAAGTGATCATCAACGTGTATAACGGCAAGATCAAAGGATATGCAAGAGATCAAATATTACCTTAGATCAGTGTTGTATTAGCGAAGTCGTTATCGTGTGTAATTGCGATTGTTCTTTGCCAAGTTTTTCTGGTGCGTTATTTTTTTGTTATCGAGACTACGATTATTTTTGAATGTACGTACAGACGGGGGCAACTTGATAATGAGCACTAATAGTGATGCAAGATGATTTGTTCAACTCATCCAATATATAATTGAGGTGATTTTATTATAAAACTTGAGTTATGTCACAGGAGTGGCGCTGTTGATATTCCGTGTTCTTGAAAAGTTTAGAAAAGAGAATGAGTACACGAAAGGATACTTTTTGGAGTCATTATATTCATAGATGTTGGTGTTAAATGATTTGATGGTACGAAGAAACATCTTTCAAACAAATACTGTAACTCTGGGAATATGGATCTTTCAAAAAATCATAAGTGAGCAATGTTATAGACACCATAATAGCAGTTTTGGATCCAATCCAAGAAAATCAACAATTATTGTTATCGTAGTGATTGTCCAAACAATCAATTCTTAACTAGCGTTATTACCTTTCTCGCGAACGCTCGTCTGACTTGGAAGTGTCTCTGATATGGTATGAGCCCCTGAAATGCTTCTGTAGTTCAACAATGTAACATTAAGATTTCATAAAACAGACTATCGAGTTGGTGTAGTGTAGCGCATAGTGGATTTCCTGAATCTCTAGTAAGTATTCGAAAATTTCGCTCAGTTGGCAAGCTTCAGTGACAGCCTCAGCCTTAATCACGACTCCAGCCTCAGCCTCAGTCCCAGCGTCGGCTTCGGCCCAACCTCGGCCTCAGCCCCAGAGTCAATCATAGTCACAGCCTCAGTCTCAGCCCCAGTCTCGGCCTCAGCCCAAGACCCAGCCCCAGCCGCGGACCAGCCTTACCCCAAGCCACAGTCCTATCCTCATCCCTAGCCACAGGCTTAGCCCCAGTCCCAGCCACAGCCCCAGCCTTAGCTCCAGTCCCAGCTTCAGCCTCAGCCTTAGATTCAGTCTCATCCTCAGCGCCAGACCCAGTCCAAGACCCAGACCCAGCCGCAGTCCAGTCTCACCCCTAGCCACAGGGCCAGCCTCATCCCTCAAGTTGATCTAATATTTTGTCCTAGCAAATTGCATCCCTTCGGAGGTACTCTTCATCAAAGTCAAAATCGAATTCGTTCAAACGCCTTCGCTGGAATTGTTTATAGTGGGCTTAAACTATTTTTTTGAGACAATTGAGTGCATTTTGAGCAGGAAAGGTATCTTGACAATTCCCCCTAAATGTGATCGTTTTCGAGTGATGAAAATAGCCGATTCCGTGACTTCCAACCCTTAATGTGGCTTTTTTATGAATGTTTTTAGGGCTAAGACTCCCGGAATTGGCTACTTTCATTACTCGACAACGGTCAAACTCAAGACAAAGTACCAAGAGACCTTTCCTGCTCCAAATTTACTCAACTATCCTATTAAAATAGTTTGAGTGCTTTTTAAACGATTTTAGAGAATTCGTTTGAACAACTTCGATTTTGGCTTTGATGTAAAATAACTCCGAAGAGATCCAATTTGCGAGGGGAAATTGTTGAGATGAATTTTGTTGATCTTCCAAAGATTCCCTGAATTATCCTAGGACAAGAATAATTTATAACCTCCGACTTATGACGAGAAAAATCGAAAAAGACGTGAAAAATTGCATGTTTCTATTGTTCATGCATGCCACTCCCCAATTTTTAAACAATAATTCTTGTCACTATTTATTATTGGAGGTATCACTTATTGTTTGAGCACAAAATCGCCCTGTTGTACGGAGTTGAGCCAGTTTCTTTCACCAAAAGCGTCTTTTGGAGAGAAATTAGACTACCTAAATATCCTATCCTCTTTCCTGTCATCATTTTATCTTTCAGACGCATTGTTGCTATCCCCGCGCATTCCCAATTTTTTCCAAATATGTGCAAATTGCATGTACGTAGTTGAACGTGTACTGTACGTGCAGATTATGATGAGTCCTTAGATGCGGTAGTGGTGGCCCTGGTTCGTGCGACAATGTTGGCGACAATGCACAGTGGCGGTGTCGTTTGATGCTTTTTGCCCCGATGGCTGCTGCGCGTGTTTCTATAGCTCGATTGGCCCTTTCCGTTATGTGCAAACGTCCGTGTTGCGTTTGACCTATCCGCAATCACTTCTTACACGAAATGTATACAGCGTGTGACGAGACTCCGCCACCTGTTGCGATTACGTATATAATACATAGCTAATACTCGTTGGTGAAACTCGTCAATCGCGTCCGATCAGTTATTATCATTGTATGTAGTGTGCTTTTGAGATTGGATGGAGTTCGATATGAGATGAGGAGAGAAAATTCGATTTTTTCATGTCGTGAGGGGTGATCTTGATGAAGATGAACGATGCGTGAGCATTGCAACTAGATTGATGTGAATCTTTTTCTGATGGTCGTGGGAGGAGGATGAGATGAGGTTGCGGATTCTGTGTTTAGGGTCATGAAGGTGATCTGGCACGTATGGTTTTCAAAGCTTTGTGTAATGATTTCATTTGCTTGTCTTACATGTACATCGCAGGAAAGGGGGAGAGGGGAGAGGGGTATTTGATCTGTCTATTGACAGAATTTTCTTCATCACAACTCATTATTGGTTTGTTCATAGAGAGGCTTCTGTGAAGTTTGATTGTCTGATCAGGAGAGTAGTTTATTTGTTTTTCTCGACTTCTGATCTTGTTTTCTCGATCATCAAAATATCAGCTGGAACATGATACCATCCTCAACAATGACCCATTCTTTCAATTTATCTTGTTTTGGACTCACGGGGGGCTAACCTCTCGAATTTCCAATGTAATTACAATCTTCAGACAACTCAAAATACAGGTCATAAAAATTGGACGAGATGCTTTTAGTTCGTTTGTTCATGTGCATGCAAGCTCCTATCTTCAGGTCCATTGCGGGTATCAGTTCTTTGGTAAATGGTACGACGAGTAATGGATTAATATGATTCATGTAAACCTACGAAGACTGTCACAAATGCTTCCATATCATATTTAACTAGAATTGTAGGTGATCTCCAATTGCATTATCGAAGATCGATCAACAGAGCTTCGACCAAATTCTCGATAGTGTAGTCAGGGAGTTCAACATCTGAGATAGAATCAAAAGGTGTCCACGACAAGCTTATGATCAAACTGAAATTTTTGGACGACGCCGAGTGTAGATGCATGCAAGTTTTGAAGGCCCAAAACTTTTTGAAACCAGAACACTGTGCGAGTTTGAAACAGCTCAAAACTGTCTCTGGTCATACTCATCGTTCAATGATTTCTTCAAATTCCCCCTGACATCATGCTAAACACCGATCTTTCAGTACAGATAAGATATCATGGCAAACTCTTCGTATTAGCGACATAACGAACACAAAACTAAGAAGACCCCGAGAAATGATTTGGATTTATCATCAAACTAGATATTCATATCAGCAAATTGAACACTCAAAAAATCTGATTGGTGAATAATGCACACCTAACTAAGTTAATAAAGGTTCTTCTGGGTGATAATTTTCCCTCAGTTTTTGTTTTCATCCTATAATCAATCCAAACTTCGACAGGAAATGTCGTATTGGAGTAATTGGAATCAAAATTTATGAGAGGGTTCAGTACATAAAAGATAAATAGTGAACTAAGCGTACCCAACATGCGCCCTGTGCCCAACATGACCCCCATATGCCGGTCTCAAATCTGGGTACTCGTTGATCGTCGGGCAAGTTTTTTTACATATGTATCCTGAAATATAGTCTAAATTTTCTGGGGAACGCAGAAATCATTCGGGGTCTATCCAAATGACCGAGCAAGTGACTCATTATGTCGTATTCTAACACAACAAACGTGAAAAAATGCATGGTCAGCGAGTTGCCATTCCTGAGATTGGCACTTGGGGAGAAGTTGGGCACAGAGGCAAGTCGGGTACTCTTACCTCAATATAAATCCTCACGAACCATCCCGTCTGATCAGACACTGTACTCGTTCTACTTGGAAACCCCTACATCCAAATCTGCTCACAAGGCTATGAAATCATTCACGACGACGATGACGATCAGAATATAGAAACAAGACGATCATAATGATGACTTCTCGCAATGAAAGACTCGTGATACTTATATGCAGCATGAAGAGAACGTATCGCTCATCCGGTGAATTTTGCTCGGTACATCTGACACGGCCTTCGTATAAACCAAGTATTACTCTGGTACATACAAGCAGCAGCTTCGCAATTGCACATCTCACGCGAGATCCTCGGTACAACTTTCAAAGCTGCGGGCATTTCATGCAATACTCGAGGATTCTCATGTCACGTGGTTGTGGCACATTTTTCCTTCAACATCGTCGTCGTACTCATTATATATATCTATATATAAATATAAAGTCCTGAGGCATCACAGCTTGCGATATATAACAACGTGACCAGAGAATTCAAGACTTGCAGAAATTGCACGAAAAAGAAAAAAAAAAAAGATTCAGGAGTCGAAACCACCGCACACGCCTCGAGTGGTGCTCATAAATTCTTGTACATCTATACTGGTTGATGTGCCGAGGATGACTTGGATTCAGAATAAGAATCCCCTTTCGTTCATTTACAAAAGATCATGCCGCCACCGTCACGCGTCGCTACCACTTTTGGATTTTTCACTTTCTCGACATTTCACAGGAAAGACACACGCGTGCTCATGCGCAAGATCGCGTTTTCAGCTCATGACCGATGAGACTTTGGGATGCTTGTTGTGATTTTTAGAGCTGGTTTTTGAGAAGGGGATGCATCCAAATCGATATGTACACTTCGAGGTGAGATCAGTGCCGGGGTGGTTTTATTCTTATCGTGTTCCACATTGCTTTCCTCAGTTCATTTACATATGACGGCAATTGCACTCGTTTACTGCTTGCACTGGCTTTTCACCGTAGCTGAGATGACTCTTGTGAATATTGTATCTATTCCATGTAGGTGCAAAGTCAGAATGAACAGATTCCACGATTCGCTCACTGCAAAGACCCAAGCTTCTCTGCTGATTGCGACAGAAATATTCAACATATGCGAATATCGCGTGGATTTTGAGGGTTGCCGTAGTGCCTACCACGGTCTAAAGATATCGTGGTACAAGAACTTTGCAATCCAGCATATGAAGTCTGATAGTCTTTCATCGTTCAAATTATACTTCACAAGTTTCTGAATCTTTTTTTGAATGCCAGGCGTTATTTTTCGCATGTCACTCTCCTATGTCATACACAATGAACGCAGTTTTGATCTATTTTCAGAGTGATCACACACTTCCTTGTAAACCTTTGACATTCCAAATGAGACTCGATTCTTCACACTTGGTACACTCGTAAACAAATACTGACTGAACCATAACCATACATCGTACGATTAGGTGGGCCGAATTTCAAACACAAAAAAGTTTGCGAAGATCGACGAGCCGCAAAAAAGCTTCGCGAGTGTTGGTCGAGTATCGTAGTGACCACGAGATGGAGTAAGGACTGATGGAAGGAAATGTTTGGCGTTGAATCATATCATAATAATGGCTCATCTATGGAAGTCAGATCATTATTCTAATGCGATCAATGTGAAGGATTCACAAAATTCTTGAGTTTGGAATATACCCATTCGAGTTCAAGGTTCGATGTCGAGGAGATGACAAATTTTTTGAAGCAAATGAGTCCGCGAAACAGCTCCAAAATTTCTTCAATCGGAAACTAAAAGCGCTAGTTTTACGATTTCATTCCAAGTTGAGGGTGATTCTGGAAGGCATCACGAAACACTTCCCATAAAAAATTCATAGTGATAGGGCAACAATGAGTCTGACTATAAATGAGAGATAAGGACAGAAATCTCACAGAAAGAAATTGTTTGGAGATCGAAAATCATCTTTTCACAACAAAATCTAATATTGCTTCATCCTATAAGCATGCGTTCTTATAGAATCAGATGTCTGGAACCATATGTCCTACCAGGTCAAAAAGTCGTTAGAGATTTATGTGAGTATCAATCATGGCCTCTAACGAGAACTCACAGATGTAGGGCGCATGTTTCCTCTTTTCTGATGACTTTTTCCTACTTTAGCGCAATGTATTAAGAATACAGGCGAACCTCCGTATTTGCGGGAGTTACGTGCCAAGGAAATTGACCGCGAATACGGAATTCCGCGAATACTGAAGCACATTTCTTATGGAAATATTCAGATGGACTATCATTCACCTGTCCGCGAATAACTAAAATCGCGAATACGGAATCCGCGAATACGGAGGTTTGCCTGTACTTGGATGCGCATCACTCAACTTTCTCAACCGAATCCAAGAAAATGCACGACAGAAATGTACAATCCCAAAAATTTCTTGAGACCGCTTTTTCTAGACATCTATTACGCAATGTATAATATATGATGCCTCTTGCATTTCAGAAAATTTGGCCAAATGAATACTATTGGACTGAATCACCTTTAAAATATCCTGTACGCAGATGCCCAGGGAAGATCCTTGAACTACGTAAGGGATTATTTAGGCATCCGCAGGTCCCCCCCCCCCACCCGAGAATAAGGTATCGTAAGATTTTAGGAATCTCATGACCCCCCCCCCCCCCTCCCCCAATCTTACGTAAGATTTCACTCGTTGGTGGGAATGGAAAAAAATTGCATTTCATGCTTCCGATATTTATTGCAAATTAAATAAAATTATCTTACTGTGTGCGTGTGTGTGTTTATATATTTTCTTCCAGTCCTCCAAGATCAAGTTAAGATTCGACCATTATTAATCATTCGAGGACGAGTAAAGAATTCCAAAATTGAAGTATCTGTGGAGATTATTTCGGCGCCCGATGAAATCCATTTTGTATTCGACCGACCATACGTAAGATAAGGCTGACCCGGTACCTACCCCCCCCCCCCGCATTTCAGAGTAAGATATAAAAAGGAACCCGGTCGGACCCCCCTACCCCAAAGGCCCTTACGTAATTAATGGATCTTCCACAAGAATGCTCACAAGGAGAGTCCGGAGTCTCCGGGACCTGAAATCTCACCAAAATTTTTTCACAGTTTCGTACCACCTAGAATATGAAGAATCCAAAGCAACTCTGTCAAATGGGCCTTCTGTTCTGAGCTACAGCCAGAAACGTCTTCATTGCTAGTATATCTATATGAGTGATTCTGGAGCAAGCTGGACAAAACCGTCACCAGGGGGGTCTGGGAAAAATCCGCAAAAATTTTTTTCCATTAGTACTAAGATGAAATAGTACGAAAAAAATTTTTTCAGATTTTTTCGGCCCCCCCTGTGGGCCCCAGGGCCCATGAAAGGGCCATTTTAGGCCCTTTTTTAGCCTATTCTAGGAAAATCATAGCTCCGACGCAATTCAATATTTTTCAACGTACTTGGGCGCATTTTTCTCGTCAAGACTAGTACTTTTGAAAAAAAAATTGTCCGAGGCCACTTAGTGAGCCTGACGACTTCTGCCACCTATTTATTGAGAGCAAATTTTAGCGATTTTTGGGCTTGCTTCAAAGTGATGTAGCTCCCACTAGACATGTGATAATCGACTTTTACAAGTAGTCATTTTGAAGGTCTTGAAAATACCTACAATTTGCCCACTTGTAAAAGTCAATTATCGCACTTTTTGTTGGAGCTACAGTCGATACAAGTTGAGCTATTTACGAAAAAGTCGAAAATTCAGGACTCGATTCCAAAAATATATCTTAATTTTTTTTCACCAAACTTGTGCGAAAATGTTCTTTCAGACATCTACTTTTAGTAAAAAAAATTTGGCGGAGGTTATTTTTTTTGATTTTTTTTGCCGAGCGTTACAAAATGCCGCATTTCGTGGTTTTAGCAAAAACAGCATCTTTGACCACGGTCACATATGCTCCCATCTGGACTGATGTGCACCAATCTGTGCGAAAGTACTCCCCAAAGTACCCCCAAGTACGTGTAAGAAGTTGCGGGGACGAGCCTCCACCCAGGAGCGAGCTGTAGGTTCTATTGACCGTGTCAAAAATAGGCATTATTTTGGCTATTCGAGCGTAAGCGACTGAGAGCATGATTTTACTCGTTCTGGCTCACAAATGAGATAATGGGGTAGAATGAGGATCCAAATATACTTTTCCGACTCAAAATGACCATCTAAACACAATTCCGAGGTCAGTTTAGCTCTAAAATGTCTTCTAGTGACTCAACGGTGTCAGAACCCGTCGACAGAATCTAAGTTCTTAAGGGACAAAGGGACGACTATTTAGAGCAAAACTGACCTCGGAATTGTGTTTAGATGGTCATTTTGAGTCGGAAAAGTATGTTTGGATCCTCATTCTACCCCATTATCTCATTTGTAAGCCAGAACGAGTAAAATCATGCTCTCAGTCGCTTACGCTCAAATAGCCAAAATAACGCCTATTTTTGACACGGTAAATAGAACCTACAGCTCGCTCCTGGGTGGAGGCTCGTCCCCGCAACTTCTTACACGTACTTGGGGGTACTTTGGGGAGTACTTTCGCACAGATTGGTGCACATCAGTCCAGATGGGAGCATATGTGCCCGTGGTCAAAGATGCTGTTTTTGCTAAAACCACGAAATGCGGCATTTTGTAACGCTCGGCAAAAAAAATCAAAAAAAATAACCTCCGCCAAATTTTTTTTACTAAAAGTAGATGTCTGAAAGAACATTTTCGCACAAGTTTGGTGAAAAAAAATTAAGATATATTTTTGGAATCGAGTCCTGAATTTTCGACTTTTTCGTAAATAGCTCAACTTGTATCGACTGTAGCTCCAACAAAAAGTGCGATAATTGACTTTTACAAGTGGGCAAATTGTAGGTATTTTCAAGACCTTCAAAATGACTACTTGTAAAAGTCGATTATCACATGTCTAGTGGGAGCTACATCTCTTTGAAGCAAGCCCAAAAATCGCTAAAATTTGCTCTCAATAGATAGGTGGCAGAAGTCGTCAGGCTCACTGAGTGGCCTTGGACAATTTTTTTCTCAAAAGTACTAGTCTTGACGAGCAAAATGCGCCCAAGTACGTTGAAAAATATTGAATTGCGTCGGAGCTATGATTTTCCTAGAATAGGCTGAAAAAGGGCCTAAAATGGCCCTTTCATGGGCCCTGGGGCCCACAGGGGGGGCCGAAAAAATCTGAAAAAAATTTTTTCGTACTATTTCAACATAGTACTAATGGAAAAAAATTTTTGCGGATTTTTCCCAGACCCCCCTGGTGACGGTTTTGTCCAGCTTGCTCCAGAATCACTCATATATATATCACTTTTTAACATGGGCCTATATGGGCAATGCTAATGTCATAGGCTGTAGCTCTGAACGGAAGGCCCATTTGACAGCGTTGCTTTGGATTCTCCATATTCTAGGTGGTACGAAACTGTAAAAAAGTTTTAGTGAGATTTCAGGGCCCGGAGACTCCGGACTCCCCTTGTCAGTTCCAAGGTATGAGGAGTTGAAAACCGACAATTGGTACCGGATTATTGTTCCATCGTTCTATCTTTCCATTGGTGACAACAGAACCATAATCAAGACAAAGCATCGAAACCATGTGGCCGGTTCTCATGACTTTCCACAATTCGTTGACTTTGTCAAAGACATTTCTCCCTTCACATATAAACAAGATGGAAGACTAAAATTAGTTGGGACTTGGAATAACTGAAACGGAATGGATACAGTTGTTTCACGATTACTCCCATCGTAATCATCTATTCGAGAACAAGCAAAGTGATGACGCGAGGTGATTCAGGAATTTTATATCGAACGTAAAGAACCTCTATAAATTCTGTCGTTGTTGCACAATATGAAAATCTTGGTGAAAGTGATAATCATACGGATGGGTTTGACTTGATAAAAGGACTATTACTAAAAATACTGTTGAAAAATTTTGATATTGCGGTTATTTTACCAACTCCCAACCCTAACAAGTCGTGCAGTTCTAGACTATGAAAAATTTTGACGTGCCACGAATTTCCCACAATCATCCAAAAAATATCCCGGTTAGTGTGTGCCCATGGTAAGAAGATTCAGCAGGGACGGTCTCACACGTATTTCAAATTGTTTAGAAATATTAGCACCAGCTAAACAAAATGAATAATCTTGTGAATCATGATCGAATCAAATACTAAATTGTCTGAATTGATCACGCGCATTTTTCAATTTAGAAGTACACGATTCTATGCAAGTGGTCTGACCCGAAGATTTGATATGAGTACGAATATTTTGTAGGCGGAGACGAAGAAGTAAAGAGAAAGGGCAAGAAGTAGGTAGATCGAAGATGTCTGGCTGAGAGGCACTTCTCAACTTGATTAATAGATGGCGGCACTCGAAGCGGCAGGTGACTATTTACGGTAATGCATCCCACATGTGCCATTCAAACGTCTGAATTAAACAGAACTTGGGGATGTTTTTTGAAAATATTGAAGAATGTAAAAGATTTCGCAAAACTTTTCCCTAACAATTTTTCTATAAATAAGTATTGTGAGTAAGCCAACATCTTCAACAGTTTATACCAGGCGTCTACGTGGTAGGATGCAATTCAGTGGGATAACTATTTCTATGGCTTAGAATGGATTAAAAATGAACATAATCTAGTTTCTATTCTGTTTCGCTTACTTTGATAAATATAGGTGAGTTTCAACTTCTGTGACTGAAATCTTTCGCGATGACTCAAATAGAAGACAGCATCGACTGTATGGACATGTGTAGAACTATTTTTTCCAGATAAAGGCTCTATCAGAGGTTAGGATAAGAGTTCTATTAATTTTGAATCACTTGAGTGTAACAGCTCTTCACTACCCGTGAGCTGTACCTTGCAATTTATTCACCGAAAATTAAAACCGCACGAGAAGAGAAATGTTCCTGAAAACAGGTGCGGTTTCCAGATAAATTGAATATGATTGCAATAGGCTTGAAACATTCAATAAATGACTTTTCAAATTGTACAAAAATCACTTTAATGGGCAGAACTTGTTAAATAGCTTTTATAAATAAGACCTACTCAAGCAGTCACGGTGTAATACAAATTGAAGAATTTCAGTTGAGTGAATGGCTTCGAACGACTCTTAACAGCTATGAGATGAATTGGCACAACATCATTTCAAATGTACATTATACAACTTGTCTGTATGGGCATCTCTAGAATTCGGGCACCTTTCAATTATAGGCACCTCCACGTGGGACCAAATTTTATTTCTCCATTGGCTCAAATGGTATTACATGGAAATGAAAATGTTATAAAGCTACTACTTTACACTATATCTGCGAACATTACGAAATACCATCCTATGATGTATGTTAGAAAGATACAACAGATAAGCGGAAGAATTTCGATTCTCCAAAGGATTTAACTAATGATTGTATTACAAATCAGACTATTTGTGACTTTAGTGTACTTTTCATGTTGGGATTATTGGATGTTGAGCACGAAGTTGCCCAAATTAGACAGGTTTCACTGCATGTGACATTATTGAAATCTTGAGAACCTGAAGATCAAGAGTTCTTGGAACGGGCGGCAATCTGCACTTTGGAACACCTGTACTTGACCACAACATTTGGCCCAAGAGACTTCGATTTACCGGATACTGGGTTGTCTGATTGCAAAGGGGGCTATTCAAGTTTCGACAGAGCAACGGAAAAGTAGCAATTGAAAAATGAAAATAGGAAAAGACGAGAGGGAGCTTCTCTTTTTATTCTGCAAGAAGTTTTTGAATGAATGTATCCCAACATAGAGAGTTGAACTTGCGGCAGAAAATAATGAAAGAGAGTGAAGTGCATTGTGGCTAAGAGGGCATTGTCAGCCCACATGTTCAGTTAGAACGTTAGGTTGTACCCCGATCGACTTTTATTACGACTGCAGTTCCAGAGTATGTGAAGGTTGTGAGACTTCTCTAGCCGTACAGATCTCGCAAGAGCTGACCCTGCATCACTGACTCGAAATCGTTCCTATGTATGTGCCTTGCTTTGCTCAATTGCACTCTCGTCACACCCCATTTCTTCGATTTTTTGCATTGTAACCGAATATATATGCACAATACCAGCTCACGGTCGAGTGCGCACTGTGCGAATTTCAACCACTCGAGAGTTTCATTGTTCGCGAATCCGCGCTGATATCAATATTTTGTAAGCAAGACTCTCGAAGCAAGCTTGCTTGGATGGTTGGTCTAAATCAATCTAAAAGCTGGTGCTCCGGATCAAAAATTTCCCATCATAGCAAACTTATCAAATTTTGTTCTGATGATTTTTTCCTCTTTGAGTCTGTAGAGTGCGAGGTAAACTATTATCATTACAAAGCTGCAGTGTACTTCTGATATTTTTATGATGTACAGCAGAGATATATGTTCGTTGTGTTTTCTCTGCCTCAAAAAAATTTGGAACACTTTCGAATGAACTGGGATTCTCATCATGATAGAATTTTTAACTATGGTACTCAAAATAGCCCATTTCGATTTTTAAATGACTCGATATCAAACCTAACGTTATTGTGAAAAACACTAGCAACGGATTCAGGTTGTATGTTGAATCTTATGTCCAAATGAACCAGGTATCGGTAATAAATAAGCTAATTATTGGTAGCCATCTGTTATATGTAACTGGAAGAGTTCTGTACTTCATACTCTCACTGCAGGAAGAGAATCTCATGGAAATTATGAAGATATAATTTTTCGGCCTTTGCGAGTTAAAGTCAGCAGATATTGCTGACGTTTTTCGCATCAATCGAGAATGGATTTTACTCCACTCTCGATCAATGCACCTTTAGAGCCTCGTATGGTTCCGAGGATGCATCTAAAGGATTTTGATGGAAAGGAATGAAAAGTAAAGATGAAAAATGAGAATCTTTATGAAATAAAATAAATAAAAAAAAAATTTTAAGGCAAACGCTTTTATGAAGGCTCATCTTTTGTACTGGTGAGAAGTTGTAGTTCTCTTGTACCCTAACTTTTTGAACATAATCCAACTCACTGTAAAGTGAAAAATAATTGAAAGTCTAGTGATCAATTGTATCACAACTTATTGAAAGGACACTATTGTGGAGTTGAAGATGATTCTCCCAGTCCCTGATTAAATACTTTTTAAATTCTCACTTGAAACCGTTGAACAAATGATCAGAAATGCTGAAAATATTACCACCTTGAAATGTATATATCATGAACGCGTGGGGTAGCCATGAAGAGAATGCAATGTACTTCTCCTTTCCATGGCACCCCACGCTTTCATGATATATAAATTTCAAGGTGGTAATATTTTCAGCATTTCTGATCATTTGTTCAACGGTTTCAAGTGAGAATTTAAACAGTATTTAATCAGGGACTGCGAGAATCATCTTCAACTTCTCAATAGTATCCTTTCAATAAGTTGTAATACAATTGATCACTAGACTTTCAATTATTTTTCACTTTACAGTGAGTTGGATTATGTTCAAAAAGTTAGGGTACAAGAGAACTACAACTTCTCACACGCACAGAATTTTTCGACAAAAATTACCAGACTAGTTAAGGAAAAATTACCCTACATGCCGGCAATCGTGGGACGCGCCACCTAGGAGCGCCAGTTTTTACGGGCATGTAGGGTAATTTTTCCCTGTACCAAGGAGATGGTTTCTGTCATGCCATTTAGCAGTGATGTTGCTCTGATCAATATTAATATGACCAGGAGTAAAAATGAAGATGATTCAGCAAGTTTCAAATGGTTTTATCAGTTTGTATGCTTCGACCTCGGATCAAAATCCAGGCATCTTCATCAGAACGAGTCAAATAATGTACTTCTACACTAAAATGTTTGTGAGGTTAGGTGAGATGTCGAGTTCCGGGGCTCGCGGCGCGCGCAGGCGCACCCAGCTCTTTCTTTCTGGTACGGTAAAAATTACCCTACAAGTGCCCGCAAAATTTACCCAAATTCACTGCACTTTTTCAGCGAATTCGATACAATTTTTGACCTGAAATAAAATTTATCTTACAGATAGGTAATTTTTCTCGACATTCATCCACAATAAGTAGGCTGAAATGTCGGACGTCCCACGATTACCCTAACCGTGCCCGTAATTTTTATCGAAAAATTCTGTGCGTGCACCAGTACAAAAGATGAGCCTTCATAAAAGCGTTTGCCTTAAAAATTTTTTTTTTTATTTATTTTATTTTGCCCTTTTTAGTTGAAGTCAATCTGATAGCACCCATGGATTTCATCATTAGTTTTGTCTATCCACTCATTTCACATCTTGGATAACGAGTTACTTTTGAGAATACCAACTGATTAGAAGACTCGACAATGTTCCTTTTGTGTGAACAAATGGATTCAATTCTTGGACATCTCCATTGCCAAGTAACTTTTGAGAGTAGTAACAGAACATGCACATTCAGTCGAACCCCTTTCTTATAATACATGAATATCAGCGTGGAGTTCTGCTAGAAATTGTTCCTTAAACATCATCCTAAAACTTTTTCTGTGCACCAATTTTTTGAGATTTTAGACTGTTGGTAGTTCTAAAGGTTTTACTGACATGAACTTGAAATATCTCACCTGATTCAAAAGTTTGAAATTGATACTAAGTATAGTTGAGAGTCGTCAGAAATTTGGGAGACTGACTGTGAGTTGGCAAATTCTTGTTTGAATCATGATCTTTTACAATGACTAACAATAAGCTGCTGCAACTGTATGATTACAGGAGTGCATTTACTAATTGTTTTCAATCTTTCATCATCTCAATACGAGTGGCTCTTCACTCCATTTCTGAGAGCCTCAGAATCTGCTAACTATTTAAAATCTCATTCTTTGGTTCCTTGCCATGGGTGTATACCCATCATGAATCTACGCGTGGAGTCTGGTGGAGTCGTAAGACTGGTAAATGAAGTTCTCTAAGAGTTAAATATGGCTCCAAATTCATCATTAAACATCAAGAGACCAACGTCAAGGTCAGGGACTATGTTCGAGGTTGATGGTACCTGGGAATTCTGAATAACGAGATCCAGCAACTCAACTAAAATGACTTCTACATAACTACTCCACTTCATCCCACTTTCCAATAGTAGACCAAATTTTTTAAATTATTTTGAATATAAAAAACGCTATTCTGTCTGATATTGAAAATTCTGTGGTAAAACTATGAGCTGCAACAAGCAAATACATGTCCTGGAATAGGGGGAACAAGCTGGAATGCGACATCCCTCACGCGCAACAACACCACAACAAACACATTTTTTCTTGATCTGCTAGCTCCTAAGGCTTGCACGTGGCCCGCACTACTTCTACACGACATTTTTAATCGTCCAAAACCATAATTTTGTTATGAATAACAAAATCGAGTCATGGGATGGGGAGGTTACGGCGTGGCGCCAACGTCGCGCCATGTAGAAGCTGCATTTCGGGTACCCGAATCTCGACCTCGAGGGTGTACCACGAAAGACGTTCACAACAGGCACACTTTTACTCGACCCGGAGACACTCATTTCCACCAGGAAGCCACGATTCTCCCCATGGTGATGAGCTACAGATAGCTAGGCGGCCCATGCTGTATGCTGCTGTCTCCGTGCGCAGCTGCGGCGCGCGCGTTCTCATTGGCCGAAATGAGATCCAAGAGAAAACATTTCACTCACACAAGGATGAATGCGGCACACGTACGAGAAACTGCCCGATATAGGTATAGAAAATACCCGGCGAAAAGCGAAGCGACACCCATGACCTTGATGCCGAAGTGCATAAAAGCGTTTTAAAAATTGGATTCTACGCTGATATTATGCGTGTTTCGCCCTTCTCTCATTGCTCGGGCTTTTCAAAGTGGTGGAAGAGCAATGAAAGTTTACCACTGACACGCGGCTCAAGTGGCCGAATGTTCGATGGTTTGAACGCCCTTATATACGAAAGTTCATCTTCGTTAAGCGCTTGCGAGAAAAGTCATTTTAACCATACGAGGAACCATACGAGGCTCTAAAGGTGCATTGATCGAGAGTGGAGTAAAATCCATTCTCGATTGATGCCAAAAACGTCAGCAATATCTGCTGACTTTAATTGGCAAAGACCGAAAAATTATATCTTCATAATTTGAAATTCCCGCGAGTGATAAATACGATATCCGATCATATCGATCGAGTGTCAAAATTAATTACATAGAATCTCATGGAGATATCGAATGGTTGCGTTTGGAACAGTAAGAAATATAAAAGTACAAATGTTTCCGTTATAATTGATTCGAATCCAAATGATACATTTTTTTCAAAATTTTTGCGGGGAATAACCTGGATACAATGACTGAAGCACAATATGATTTTCAAACAATTTGGGAAATGATTTTTGTTGTATCCTATTGGTGTTTCAAGCGGAAATTTCATATATGGATATTTAGTCTAAGCCTTTCTGTAAAATAATATGATAAATCCGGAATCGATTTACAAATTTTTTTCTACTCTGTCTTTTTTTTATTTTCGATCTTTCACCCCCGGATTGAGATAGCCAAAATCATCAGGATTATCGAGATAAAAATAGTTCAAATAGAATTTAGTGGTGAATTCCAGTAAGAACCATGAATAACAGAATTAAATCATTCTCAAAAATCAATGTCCGGGAATTCCCTAGTGTAAAAGAATATCACGATTCCATGATATCTTATGAGCTTACGGAACTTAGACTATACTGCTACTGGTTTCCAAAAAAAGAAATCAGTCGCAATATTTCAACTCATTACATGACCTCAATATTCATAACAATCCGCTACGGGGGATGATGTTTCAAATGATTCCTCGCTGGGGCGTTTTGTATACATATACGTGTGCACGTATACGCATGACACAATTACCTAAGCAATTTTCGCATCGTCGAACACATTTACTAACAAATATACACATACAAGAGGGGTGGCTGGAGCTTATAGACTTTTGTGGGTATGAAGCTGCTGCAGCTTGTGATACGCGTTGAGATAACGTGCACGAGCCGGGGATTATCCATAGTATCCCGCAGTTTCTCGCGTCACACGAGTTTTGATGTCTACGTATGGGCACATTATTATGAAAGCTTATGTATACATGTAATGTGCCCCGAGGCATGGAACGGTATGTCCAGCACACGATCACATTGACGATATTCCACTTGATTTCGGGCTCTCTGAATGAGTTCTTAACGAGATGCGCATCGATATAGAGAGAGAGAGGGCTAGACCCTGGGGGGTGATGGTCCGCCCGCACGTGGCCTCAATAGTCCAATCAAAGCTCGCCCTCTGATGTGTCGCTCTGAGGCGAATCTCGTGTATGCATGGATTCTATAGTGCCCAAGCATTTACGTATCTCTGTCCATCCCTGATATTACAAATGCTTCGACTTACCTTCGCATCTATCTTTTGATTTCTGTATATGATCTCATTCATGTTATTGGATTATAATACATCATCAGGTATGATTTAATAGATGCCCACGAAGATATTAATCGTCGTGGTAAGATACTATTTGGTCTGGTTATTTCAGGAGAGATTAAGTATTGCCCTCGGGATCGAGCAAGGAATGGTTAACTGTGAAGACAATAGTCTATGATCTATGCACTGCGCATCCTGAGGAATCAAAACCAAGTCTTCAAAATTGATATAAAATTGCCATAACTTCTCAGATTCAACACCGCCTGCTTTCAGTTACACAGTCTCACGAAAAAGTGGTCTGGGAGTGAGAAATTAAAGTTCAAATCACGGCCAAACGTAGAAAATCTATGAAAATTCATGTACGTGGGTGTTTTGGGGCACCTCTTACGAATTTACGAAACCGATGCTACATTTTTATACTGCTACACAAGTCTAAGCTGTTGACTGTTACTTTGGTACAGTGCCAGACATTTATTCATTCTCTGACATCGAGAACAGAACGAGTGTAAAATTCCGCGGTTTATGTATTCCAAATTTTTTGAATGATTTTTTGGAGGTCCCATGAATGAATGATATGACCACTTCACGAAGAGATAACTAAAACAACACACTGTCAGGTGACCTACCGATCCACCAATCTGCAGGCATGATGTATGACCTGACGATCCACCTACCTACTGACCTGCCAAACCGTCGATCTTCAGGAGGCCTTACCCACTCATTAACCTACTTATCTGCCACGTGATTCTCTAATCCACCAGTCAGGTAACTTTCCATATTGCCCCGGAGACCCACCAACCTACTGATTTGACATATGACCTTATGACCTATCAACCTACTCGCCTACCTTTGAGTATAACATATATGACTCTCCGACCTAACCTACCGAACCACTGACCTGATATTTGACTCACCGACCCTTCGGCCTACCATGTAACCTAGTAACGTATGTACTAAAAGAGTTTAGGTCATTCGTCAGGATTGTTGATCGGTGGGTGATATGGCAGCCCATGTAAAACATACGATTCCATGAACATATATGATCATGGAATCGGAGGATTCCATGGTCATACATGATCATACGTAAAACCGTTTCAAACATTTTTTTTATTCCAGAAAGTGGTAATATATTGATTCAAATCTATTCTAACATCAATACGTCACAATACTGATCATATAGTACTGAAAAAAAATCTTCTCAGGAGTCCGCCTCGAGTTACAAAAAAGTGCCATTTTTTACGAAACCTTTCTCTTCAGTGCTTCAAATGTTGAAAACCTGAGAATGGCTCCGAAAAATGTTTTTCTAAGTGATGTTTGATCAATACTGTAAAGTATTGATGTTACACCAGTTGGAAATGGGCATATCACATCTTTCCCGGATAAAAATGACAAATTTTCAAACCGACTTTATACCTGATCATACATGATTATGGAATCCGTGGATTCCATGTTCATATATGTTCATGGAATCTTATGTTCTACATGGGAGGTCAGTAGGTCGGTGATTCGAGGATCATACATCCGACCAGTAGGTGGTGGGTCTGTAAGGTCATCCAGAAAGTCACACGGTCGCCAGGTTAACGACAGATCCGTAAGTCGAGGGGCTATGTGGCAGATGAATAGATCGGTGGGTCCATGGGTCATAAGGAAAGTCTCCAGTTCGATGGATTATTGGGATAAACAGAAAGACTAGTTGGTGGGTCAGAATGTCATATCACAGATTAGCTGGTCATATGACAGATCAGTAGGTCGTCAAGTTTCGGGGTTTTTCTGATGGTCACGTGGGCGACGGTTTGGTAGGTCACGTGCCAGATGCCTGAGTCGTTGGGTTGATGGGTCATCCAATATTTCTGCGCATTTACGAGTCTTATGACAGGTCATCAGGTCGACAGGTTGATGCGCCATATGTGGGGGACTTATTGGTCAGAGGGTCATGCGGCACATTGATGGATTGGCGGGTTATATGACATGTCAGTATGTCGGTGGGTCGGTAGGTCAGCGGTTAGTCAGTCATGTGGCAGATAAATAGGTCGGAAGGTCGGAAGGTCATCAATCACGACAGCAAGTCGGTGGGTCGATAGGTCGTCAAGTGGACCGGTGTGTTGGAATAGTCATCTCCTCGTCAAATGCTTATTTCAAACATTTCCGTCATTGGGCTAAAGTAGTAGTTAATACCCGGAGTTCGAGTGACAGTAAACAAACAATACATCGGATTCGTATCCAGCAAACCAAAATACCCATGTGGTTGAATTCATCTTAATTTTCTACCTTCCTCCTCATTCGGACCTACAATATCTCTGAAAACGATGAGATCGGTGCAAACCGATACCGGACACTCAGCGTAAACGTAGAGTCGACATATATAATGAGAGCGTTGGTTTAGACCAACTATTTCGGGAGGGGGGGGGGTTGTGGTGTTGTTCTCTGATAAAAAATTGATTAGTTATTCTGCGTTGTAATGAAGAATATTACTCATCAGAAATCATCGCACCCACTGAAATAATTCTATTGACTGTGATTCTTTGATAACGCACCCATAAAGAAGAGTCTTCCACGAATCTGACAATTTTTCTTCAAAACTGCACATTTTGTTGCAATTACGTCTATGACAAATCCGTCGACTCACTTTATTAATCAGTCAGGAAATCTTGTTCAGGTTTGGATGGCTTAGAATATGACACGAATTACAAGATTGATTCCACTCTGAACACAAGTTTCAGTAACAAGAAGAGCCCTCGACACTTTCGGAAGTCAATAAATTTGCACAAGACTGGGTAACGTGTGAAATGATCGGTAATCTCGTTTCATCCAATGCAAAGGATATTTCACGCGCGTGTGATCATCAAGCTCTCGCCGTAGGTGTTGATCTTGTAGACTCTCACCCCTGATTACAGCTCAGTCAACACAACACTAATGTAATCGCTGTAGCTTGTCATTGTTCGAAATTGTGTGCACGACCGCCCACATCATTCTTATCCCTAATTCCCTTCTATCTTCTTCAACAGTAGTGGAGGTTCCATCTAAATTTTCAGGGTATTTTTTTTACATTTAATAATGGGTATATTTCAGTTAGATTGGGTGATTTTTTGAGATTCTGCGTTTTCAGCCGCGGTGATCAGAACAAAAGATGAATAATCAAACCGACGCAGAGGGCTTACGTTTTCACAAAACATTTTGAGTGATATTGAGTCATTTTTGCGGTGATTGGCTTTGATTAGACAGGCACAGCTATCGACTTTTCCAAGTCAATGCATTGAAAATCTTCTAAAACTCTGGAATTACTCCATTGAGATGGATTCCATTTAAAAACAACCTATAAAAATAGTGATATCTCGGATCGGTTTCTCGTGTTTTTAATTCGATCTTGTGGTCCAAAATATAAAGTTTCCACCCACTAGAAAGTCCCAAAAAAATTTCGGAAACGCCTGCGGAGCTGTTTCTGTTTCGCTTTTTGATTTCACCGGAGCATCAAAATCATGCTTTTTTTTCTCTAAATTAGATATATCTCGAGTTTGGCTGAAGATAATGCTGTGTGGTGTGCACCATTCGAAAGATCTTGAAAAAACCTATCGAAAATGACCTCGAAGATTTTCGCTCAGCTATTTCAGGTTCTAATCAGGCAAAATCCGGAAAAATCAAGCTAACCTGATAATCTAAGAAAGAAATTTTTTTAACTTTTCAAAAATATGATTTCTCATGCAAAATTGCACGATCTTCGCGATATAACTAGTTCGAAGTTGTTTTTTTTTGTTTTATGCGTTTTTTGGTCAATTTTCTGATTTCCATTCTCCGACAAATCAGAAAATAGAGATTTCTGCGCATGCGCGTGGCTGGCCGAATTTCAAAGTAGTCCCAATCGAAAGCTTAAGGAATTTCCTTCAAGATGACCTCTTGCGGAATTCAATTTGATCGATTGGAACTGAAGATACACGATTCTATAGACATCAAGGTTATCAATATCACTGACAGCATGGATGCAAGAGAAGGTCTCAAGGCTCTGGTTCACGATGGATAGGTCATCTCGCTCTGGCCATCCTTCTTTTCCAATGAAGGTGCCGTAGATACTGACTGGGAACATGAAATTGACTTCTGCAAGAGGTCATTTTCAAGAAAATTTCCTCAGCTTTCGATTGCAACTATTTTGAAATTCGGCCAACCACCCGCATGCTTATAAATCTCTATTTTCTGATTTGTCGGAGAATGAAAAATCGGAAAATTGACCAAAAAACGCAGTGAAAAACAACTTTGAACTAGTTATATTGCCAAGATCGTGCAATTTTGCATGAGAAATCATATTTTTGGAAAGTTAAGAAAATTGCTTTTTTAGATTATCAGGTTAGCTTGATTTTTCCGGATTTCGACTGATCAGAACCTGAAATAGCTAAACGAAAATCTTCAAGGTCATTTTCGATAGGTTTTTTCAAGATCTTTCGAATGGTGCAAACCACGCAGCATTATCTTCAGCCAAACTCGAGATATATTCAATTTAGTGAAAAAAGATCATGATTTTGATGCTCCGGTGGAATCAAAAAAGAAAACAGGAACAGCTCCGCAAGCGTTTCCGAAATTTTTTGGGACCTCCTAGTGGGTGGAACCTTCATATTTTAGACCACAGAATCGAATTAAAACCACGAGAAACCGATCTGAGATATCACTATTTTTCATGTGTCGTTTTTAGATGGAATCCATCTTGAAGGAAGTGGTCATCTTCCCGATTCTGTACGCGCCCTGAAAAATCTCACTTGATGGAAGATCAATCTGTACAACCCTGGACACAGAAATATGCTCACTATTTATCATCAAAGTCTGTGGGAAAATATATCGGATAATGTTTTCCGAGGAATTTACTTCAATACCAAAGATTTTGACCATGCTCAACTTCTCCGGTTTTATTAATGGTCATACTATTTGGAACAATTAACTGGTAATTATTAGTAGTTGTTGTTCTTCGGTCGCGGTGATTGGCTCTCGAATCATCTCCTAATTTTAGAAACAAGATCTACAGGGATATTCGTAGGGCTCTCTATCTGCACCAATTCGTATTGAATTCGTCAAACTGTCCTTCTGAGTATCATCTATCTACTATAACATACCGTAGTGTGCGAAATAAAGTATATTGAACTACTTGTAATTGAAATTTGAGGATGCAATGAGACTCCACGTAGCTCTAATAATTCTACTTCTGACAAAATTATGAGCAAATAATCCGTCAATAAATTAATCAACAAAACTCCCATTTTGTATGTTTCAGTCAACTTTGAATCTATCCGCAGTGCGATTACAAGTTTCTCATTAGTTAGATTTGACAAACTCACTAGGTCATTCAAACATGTTCGTGGTGTAGTTCCTCACTCATTCCATTCTAGGTAGCAATGCTTTCATTCCATGCCTATCGAGAGATTCATTGAAAGAAACAGGTTCATACAATAATCAGTATCTGTACTATATGTGATCCACTTGTATGGACCCTCATGTCAGACACCGTAGCAGCCAACTGCATCTATTCGAATATAACTGACCTCACTTTTATCAAACAGGCCAACACAATAAAGAAAAGAGCCTCGAGGCCGATTCATCATGTGCGAGTTTTATACATCTAATAGATGAGATTCATGAGCTTTTGAAAAGTAACCCGCGTTACGCAGTACCGTGATTCTTTCATTCTCAATTAATTCAACTCGGTTACGAATCACAATATAAGCTCAAAGATGAAGAGATTAATGCGGTCGAAAGGCATGCAGACGAAGCCCCTCAAATGAATGACTCTATTGGTGCTTGTCACTCAAGATGGTGCGCGTGGACAAATGCTAATTAAATATTGTTTCACCGCGGTAATTGTCTTGATTCGTTGTTTTAATGCATCTCCGCTTCTGTATGCTTTCAAGTAGAATAAGACAGTTAAACTCGATGATGCTACTCGTGCGCGTTGTTCATTGAGTTAACCAACTCGTTACTTTTTATTGAATTTTCCCGTCTCTTCTTGGAAATGTCGTGGGTCGTGTGCCGCATTTGATGGGCTCAATGAAACTAGCTTGACAATCTTTCATGAAACTCGGGATATGCGTTGAGCCCGCCGATTAACGAGCTTTAATGTGAGTTAGTAAGACTTTTGATATTGTGGGTATGTATTATAGAAATTGACTATCTGGCATGCAGGATTTGAAACTTTTAGGAGAAGTTCGATGAGGCCCAATTAGATCTATTATGGAAATGAGTGGAATAGTTTGATTGATTAAAAATTTATTGAGGCTAGTGGGTATGATCCTATTCAGCCCTGATAAGATTCATACACAACTGAGCTATTTCATACTGATATACTCATGATTATGAGCGATGAGAAGAGTAACTGTTGAGTAATTCATTTGATATACAGTATTTGCATGAAGCATAATGAAGTAACAACGTAAATGATATAAATCTAGAAGGATCATGTTGAGAATGGAAATATTGATGATTAGTCTATCCTATTCTACCTACTAATAATAATCTCCTTGAGTTAGTGAGAGTGCTTTACATTCTTGTGAGCTGAGTTACGAATAGTCATTCCGACATTCAATTAGCATTCAGTAAGTCCTTGAGAATACTTTCGTTTGGCAAAGGATTGAAAACAAAGCCATCTCTTCTTGCTCTTTTTTGCCACTTTGAAACATCATCGTGTTACTAACCAAGACTTAAAACTATTTCAAAATTTAGGTTGGAAGACCACATCAGAACAATTCGAGTTGATAAAGGAAGACGCTGTGATATGAAGAGAGTCTTTCATGGTATCTATAGGAGGCTACGTATAGCAGAGGAGGTGGTGTGGGTCTAGTGGTTACCCGAAGGTTCGCGGGGCCAATTCTCTGATGAAAATGTTTTGCTAGATAAGATGGCTGCTTGGTTGTTAAGACACCGAAAACAAGGAAAACTGTCAAGACTTTTCGACGATCTTCCAAATCAAGCCAACCTAATGCGAGTTGGTATGGGTCCACTGGAGCAAGCCATGGAATCTGGCCGTGAACAAAGCGAACACGTTTATCCAGAATACGATGGAGTTCCAGATTTTGTGATTGTGAGACCTTATTATAAACTGCACATGCGTAATCAATATATGGGAATATGAGATCCATCGTTTCAGTTTCCACGACACTGCATGTTTATGAAAACGCAGCTTATAGAAAGCCCATGTACACAACTTGATATCGAGTTAACATGTTCTTCTCAATTCAAGTTAGCCTCAAGATGGACACCTAGATCACACACGTAGTCAGTATGAGAAATAGTGACTCCGTTTCTTACCAGCGAAGGAAACGATGAGAAATTCATGGGGCTGATATAATAAGCACTTCCTGAAATTATAAATTTAGTTTTGTCAGGACTGAGTTTGATCAAATTGTTCTCAGCCCATTGATATACCCTGTTTGCATCTCCATCCAATTCGTACCTACATTCATCTACATCTTATACATGGCAATGAGTATATATGCGAGTATCATCTGCGTAAATGTCATGTTTATTATGTTTTAATACCTGGGGAAGATCATTGATGAAGATGGTGAAAAGTGAAGGGCCTAAAACACTTCCTTGCGGTACACCAGCAAAGGTTTGAATGGGCTTAGAGAGACATTCCTTTTTTACCCGCACTGATTGAATTTTTTCTGACAAGTAGCTTGGGAACCATCGAACCACCGAGTCACAACAACTTAGTGATCGAAGCTAGTTAAAGATAAGTTTGTGCGAAGGGTATCGAATGCTTCCGAGAAATCAAAAAGGATCAGTGGCGTGACCATATGACGGTCGAACGCAGTACGGGCGTCTTCAATAAGCCCGAGGAACTCAGTTTGTGTCGAGTGGTGAGGCCGGAAAACAGATTTGAGTTCTTCAAGTGATCTTTTGGTTGTGAGATATGTCATCAATTGCTTGTGAATAATCTGCTCGAACAATATGGATAGCCCGGAGAGTATGGCGATGAGGCGAGTGTCTGATGGAGACTATAGGGTGGATTAGACTTCGATGATGGTGAGATAGATGCTATTTTCTAACAATCAGGAAATATTCCTTCCTCAATAGACGAGTTGGAAAGCTCAATGATGTGAGGGTGAAGGACTGGATAAGCTGCCTTCAACATAGAGGTGGATAATGAATCAGTGCCTGTACAGTTTTTGGTGCTTTTTGCGAATACTACATCGATGTTCTCGCCAGAAATGGGTGAAAATTCAAATTGACTTGGAATACTATGTTTCAGAAGCTGGCATTCACCAATATTGCATCAGTTTCATAGTTCAATTTCTATAGTAGTAAATATTTTCACAAAGAATGACAATATCGATCGGTCAACTGGTTCAAAAGCCGAAAGGAAGATCAAGTGAATTTCATAGGATATTATTTGAAAGAGTATCGAACTTCTGAAATACAGACGATGCAGCGTGCGATCATTCAGATCTCTTGTAAGGATAGCTTACGCTCATTAACATAACGGTATGATAATTTTCATGGTATCAATGTAGTCATGGTGGAAAGAAATCCTTGCATTTCTCGCGTTCTCTGATTCTAGCGATAAGCAGGCGATTCAAAATTTTGAAATTTGAAACTGAATATCACCAAACAGAATTGCTTCCGCAAAATTCGAATATTGTCTTCAGTTGGATACCGTAAGATCAAAATCTATCATTCATTCATCCCTCACTCATAATATAGCAACAGATAAACATCATCTGGTAATCAGAGATCTTCCAAATTTCGAGACTGCGAGGAGTCAATATCACTCTGAATCCTTTGTCATAAAATAAAAGATCACAACACCTGGTTAGTCGGTCATTGAGTGGTCACACCCCAGTCTGAGAACGGGTGGAGATTGGCTAATCTCACGATCCGTCAGCTTGGCCCAAAATGAATGGACCCACTTCCGGCCAACTCAGCGAGGTCATCCGAGTCTGCCTTATATATACTACTTTGCTGTCGCTCATTCATCTTCATTACCATCGAAGTCTCTCGTTGAAGAACTCCTTTTCACTTACTTATATAGTGTGCGCCCACCCACTCAACAAAATTTAACGTATAGCTGTATTCATTTTCATTCTAAGATCGGCAACGCATTGTTTCTTTGCTTTATATGAGATCAAATATAACTTGCAACAACAACTTGGTCAAACAATCTCTAATGAATGGGGATGAACAATCTTGGAAGTTCTACTGGTACAGAACATTTTGATCAGTCTTTAAAGCGAAAATTGCAGTTTCTTCCCTGTATGTGGTAGGACCCACTAGTGGGCCCCGCGTAAGGTTAAATGCATCAGACAAAAATCTGCCACACACAGAGTTGGACAAACAGGACCCACCGCTGGGTCCCGCCACAGCAAATGTGTTAAACCACCAAGACTTTTCCAATAAAATTTTGCTCTTTCACAGATGAAAAGTTATTCGTATAAAAAGCACGAGATAACTTAGATGGACTTCTCAAGACCACGTGTGGCTCATGTATGGATCAAACTGGCATGTCATAGATTCGTATTTAGCACCTACTGAATTTATTTTGGCGTTCCTCACATATTCTGGATACTTCCAAAAAGCAATTTTTACAGTTTGAAGACTGTTAATGTGACAAACGACCGTAAAAACTGCATCTCCAATAATGAATTTTTGGGATCTTCGGGAACTTTCAGCCTCTATCTGGGAAGGCTCAAGTCCATTGATTGGTCCAAATTATTTCAGGAAAACTTTCGATGAATCCCACAGCTTATGCATTCAGGAATACATATAGACATTATGGTCCCATACATGAGCCAGGGTGAAAATCATGTCATTACTGTATAGTAGTTCATGCATGCTTGAACTGCCACCTACTCATATACATGTAATGAGCAAGAGTATAAGTAGAGTTGGTAATAATGAACTGACCTTTGAGTGCATAAAATCTGCCACGAGTTAACACTCAACGCGTTCAATAGGTAACCAACTTGAGTCTCGGTGATCGACGCATAGCTGCAAAAACGAGTCGTCGACCAACGACCTTCTAACCAATCTTCTCGCCCTGCTTCAGCATTACTGACAATGCTATTTAACATTGTCACAATGAATAGAATTTAAGTCTTTGTGGAACAATGCTATCTCTTTCAAATTTTTCTCCACCGTACTCAGAATTTTGTTGCACCCAGGGTCAAATCAAAAATATCTCTATGGGACAAAACTTGACTTTTCAATTATTTCAGAATATAATCTATGAATTATGAGCACTCATTATGCCTGCAAAAGTTTCCAAGTACTACAAACTGACATCAAACTCAATGAATTTGAAGTATGGTACATTACCTCTTGATGGTAATTTTGTCAATCAGGAGTACTGAAATTTAGAAATCATGCGCATCTTTCGCTCCACTGATGTAACACTTCTCAAACCTGACTTCCAGGGTATTAAAGTTGACGAAAGAAGGAAGAGACCTTCAATTTTGATCCCGATCCGTGAAATGAAAAAATTCTGTGAGTTTTTACTACTGACAAGACCCTGCGGGTGATTGATGGACCCTTGTCAGGTGCATGAGAGGTCGGCTTTTTTGCACAGTCAGTCGACTCCTGATGTACCTTGCAACTGTAATATTTTCTCAGATCAAAATATAATGCATTGAGCAAGCCCTATGTGGTTTGCAATAAATCATGTTACTGTCAAATTTCTTCGTGAAATTTTTCGTAGAAATGCTCAACTGATGAAATCCTATGCGAATTCGAATAATAGAATACAATATTTTGATCGTCCTATTCACTGAGGAGTCCATGTTTTAAAATGACTTTCGGGTAATTTCACTAATTCGGACAGGTCTTTTTGTTCAATGTAATAAGTATAAAAATATGTGCAGTGTTACAACGGCTGTGCATTACCAAAATACGACTTCTAGTGGCGAGTTGAAAAAATATGCGAAAGATCATCTGCTCTGTTTTGGACAGGTTCGTTAGAACTTTGATCATCAAAATGCCCCCTAGTTTGCGGATTGGAATATTGGAATCGAATTGAAAAGAATTCTCACGTAATGTAACCCTGAAATCTTGATTAACCCATGAGTAAAGCTCTGAAAGAAGTGATACGCATGTACCAATATCTTGACATTATACATTTTATCAAGCAATAATTCCGAGCCATGAGTTGTTCTAACTTTTGAAATCATTACGATCATAAAACGCATATGAAAAATTTTTCTGACCAGATCCTATGCCAGTGAAACCCTTACAGAGTGTAGGTAGGTGGTCTGAACATAAGAAAATTCTCCTTGCATTAATCATGGACAGATCCAAGGGGTAAAGTATGGTGGGCGGCCATGCGCGTCATGGGAGGGTCAATGACAGGTCTAGTTCAGTCTAGTTCGGTACTAGTACTGTACTAGTACCACTAGTTTCGCACTAGTACCGCTAGGACCTCATTAGGATTGCACGGGGTGTAACAAGACCACACTAGTACCGTTCAAGGATCGCTGGTATGACACTAGTACCACTCGTACCACACTGGTACCGTTTAGTACCGTACTAGAATTACTGTACTAGTACCGTACTGGTGTTGCCGTACTGACATGGTCTGATAGCCGTCTAGTTTGATTAAATTTGGTCTAGTTCGGATTAATTTGGTCTAATTCGGTCTAGATCGGCCTGATTGAGTTTAGTCTGCCTAATTCAGTCTATATTGATCTAGTTCGGTATGCTTCGGTCTAATTAGGTCTTATTCCGTCTAGTTCAGCCTAATCAGGTATTGCCTTATTCGGTCTATTTCGTTCTAGTTCGATCCAGTCCGGCTGACATATATTATGTGGCCATTTGGCGTAACGGCGTGACTGACTAATCAATTCACTGATTGACAATATGCCATCTTCTCGAACTTTATAAGAAACCTCTTATGACTATCATCAATCGATCATTACGCATCATTTCACAAATATCAGCTTTAGCTCAAAAAAAATTTCAAGAGCCTCTGACTTATAAAGAATATTCACGAGCCGAATGAGTGGTAGCCAATCAATCAAGATGCAAGTTGATCCGATAACAATCATAGCCTTTCCCGCACAATGCTTCACGAAATGACGAATAAAATCATCAGATGAGGGAAGCAATTTTTCGAGTCGTTGATCACGCAAAAAGCCTGCGAGAAAATTCCCACCTTGTAAATAGTTGCTTTCATCGATACTTAAAGCCACTCAGCTTGCACCTAATGGTACGAGAAAACATTGTGCTGCTCTACGAAGGAGAACAAAGTGGTGGAATGGACAGCGTTATACAGCAGCAGAAAGGTTTGGATAAACGAGGGGGAAGACAAGAGCTTGAATGTCTGTCCTTTCACACACAGCCTTTCCCTCTTCCTCTTTCGTCCTCAGAGCAGTTGATTGTGTGTTAATTCACGGCTGGCTTTTGGATGATAAGCGTGACAAATTACTTTATTAGATTCTTAGCTTGGAGGTATTTCCATACTATCGTTCTCTTTTCCCGTTGCTGCTCGCTCAATTCTTGCAAGGGATATCATTTCAGGTTAAATTTGCGACTCCCTTAGTTGATATTCTTCGAGTTTTTGGAGGGTTTCCAGACCATCTGGGTTAATCAACCACTTTTGTCTCAGAGATTCTTACCCCATTCAGAATTTCATCTTGCCATAGATAAAACAGATTGAATTCAATAGTCTGTAACTCACTCGCTGAGTCGAACACAACATCATAGCCATCAAATTATTCTGATGGATGAACTTTTCCAAATATCGTAAATCGAAGAGATTAGCCAAAGTATGTCTATCTGTTTTATTATCTTGCCGCACTTTTGGCCACAACGTACATTTAGTGATCAATCTTACCGATCAGCTGTTGTGGATGATCACTTTGGAACTTTCAATCATGTTGAAGAGAGTTTTTTTCAATAACCGCCGATATGACAATCTCAATCATGAATTGAGTATTGAGGATTTACATTCAGGATTTTAAAAAACGATTTGAGTCGACGGGAGCAATTTGGGTGGAACTTGAAAATGCTGTATACCCTTGCTCAGGTGAACAATGAAAGGAGAAAATAAAGCCCAAGTCCTAATGACTTTGCACATCCGGGAGTCGTCAGAACTCGTACGAGGTATCGCGCAAAAAATGGACACGCGCTCAATGCATTTGTAGCTTGGCGAACGATGAACTTCTTCAATTCCTTCTGACCTACTGAGATGACCACCGTGCTTCTGAAAATCGCTGTAATTGTCACTCAAATTTTTTCAAACAAGATTTTTACATCTTTATCTTGTTACTTAAAATAAGGATAGTAATCCCTCGTACGTGATGGATGAGTCTTTTGATATTGGTTTATCCCCGAACAAGGTTTAGAAATAGAGTAGGTTCGTGAAGTTCGAGGTTAAGTTTGAAGAATTGAGGTAGTTACGCATGCATATGCAATGGCGTTCAATGATCATCACTTGCTAGATTGAACTGGAAGGGTAGATAAGAATAACACAATATCGGAATTAATATTCACAGCACTTTCTGAAGGATGGAAAGGATGATCGAATTCGTAGATAACCTTTTGATTTGATCAAGAATTGATGATTCAATTGAAGACTATTACGAATTCCAGATGAATCCAGTTTTCCTGATAAGGTACATCTCGCATATATAATGGTGAGGAACTTTTGACAACGATTTTTTAATTATTTTGATTTCTCTTGAAATATTCCACAATCAAATTCACCGTTCAGAGTGATTAGCTCCTCTTGAAATTCTTAGATAACTTAAAAAACTTGGGATGAGATATTGCCATTACAGTACTACTGTTGAAAAATTTGTATGCTCACTCCATAATGAGTATTATATGAGAACAAGATGTTACCCATAACTAAAACAGAAATCTCGCAAGATTGAATCAGTACACGCTAATCTAAGCATTGAAAGGGTGCCGAGTTATAGAAGCTATACTATATTTCAAGTGATGTTTGCCCGCATATCCGGTCATAAATTTGTCTGATCAAAGTATGAGCACATTTTATTTAAGACAAAGGCGGTGGAGAGCAGCAGTTGTCATTCATTGGCGAGGGCATGATCCGTAACTAGAACATGGGAACAGTCCGGATTTCTGGTTTAGCATCACGTCGCACACGTTGTCTCGTCAATGAATAGATAACGAAGGAGAATGAGCTAGTTGAGTCGATGTTCTGATACATCGGCGACATCACCGTAATATTTATTTTCACGATTCACGCCCATAATTATTTTAATACCTCCATACGATATTGTTTCATTGATCATGTATTGTATCTTGTAAATATATATATATTATTGTTTTGAACCTATGTAAACTCATCAATATTGGAATATTATTAATCATTAGAAGTATAACGAGCATTGGTGAGGCTGCAATTTGTGAGATGAATTTTTATTCAAGGAGTGTGTGACGGTACAAAAAAAAATTGTGAAGCAGCATTGGAACATGACCCAGATTGTATCAATATGGTGATGAAATAGTTGAATCTCGTATGTTTTTTTTTAGCACAGTGATCGTTTCAAATGTAAGTTTTCAAATTAGGAAGGTCAAAAGTTGTTGCCAAAGCCCCCAATCCTTCGTATGATATGGCGTATGTTAAAAAAAAAATATCATAGAATAAATTGACGATCAAGTCTATGCATATTCAGCACAAATTTTCTATCACGATATCGTATTGCACAAAACTCATTTAAACATCAAATTATTGAGCCAAGGAAAGTATAATGACCTGCCAGGCTCTAGAAATCTATACAACACCAATTTTGTCAATCATCGCTTCAAGCAAACCAAATTATATTTATCTCATATCTTGAGACTCACTCATTGTTGTACATTGAAGACACCCCATACCTACGCGTTATTAAGAGCTAAGCAAGTATAGTCAAAGTGAGTGAGTTGATGCGAGCCGCGTATCACGAGAAGGAAGTTCAATTTAACCCAATAAAAGACAATCAGAGGCCAACGGCAACCGCAGAGAGAGATACGAGTGCACTACTATTTTTTTTCCTCTGATCTTATTCTACAGATCTCGAGGTTTATTTCTTGACTTTTTTCGCTTTACATTCTAATAGCTCTGGTTTAATTCAATATCTTCATTGTAACTACACATAAAATATTCAAGTTTATTCTTCCTTATTGAATTTGGTGGAGTGTCGAAAGTAAACACATTTCAAGATACCCCATTTCCTGGTCAAGTTAGAGTAATGGATGACCCTAGAGGTTTCTACGTCTTCTAAAATTGCTGAGCGCATTGTATCGTGAAAGCTAGGGAATTGATGTGACTCGTGATTTCTATTGTTAAACCAAATTTTCGTGATCGAATCTGATTTCTAGCAGCGATTTTGAGCGATGGAACAAAAGTCATTTGATAGAGTGCTCGCAATTACATGGCCCATTCACAGATATCCGTAAGATCGTTGCACATTATGTATTTGGAATGGCATCTTGTAAGTTTGTACTATTTCTGGATATAGTGAACTGCTATGATTTTCTTATGTTGCGTTGGACTCTATAAAATTTTCTGATACAAGGAGTCAAATTATCTTTATCGCTCAGATGGGGGCTTTTTGGAACATCAATCGCTAGAAATCTGAGATAATAAATCTGTATGATCGAGATTTTGAGACTCACTTTCGAGAAGATTTGATATGGGAATAAGATTGACCGGAACGGAAAGAAAGATTCGTAGAATTTCAACTCAAATTGGAAATTGAATTTGTTCCTCATAAGCTGACAAACTCTGTAATGCATTAAAAAAATTTCCCCGTTACTACTCACATGAAAGGGCATCATCGGTTTTTTCGAGGTAAAAATATTTTCAACATATTATACATTTCTTCCCCTCTTTCCTAGCTCTTTGCTGGCTTTCATAAAAACTGACATATTAACAATCTTATCTTTCTACTAGCCTTACATCTGAGTTCCGTCATAATATCCTCAGACACATGACCAATTAGTTTGTTGATACAAAATCAAGGGAAATGTCACAGATGGGCACTTTGTCTGATAAAAATCAATGAACCTTTAGTGTACCTCTCATTCAAAGATGATAACTTTATTGATTTCGATTTGGCTTATCATCGGTTTCAATTGAAAGATCTTACACTCTTACACTAATTCGCTATTCCTAAGGATACGAATCACTTGACAATTTGTGTTACGACTATAGATGAAATTGTATCTGTTAGGCTTGACCAATTTCGGCTCCATATATACTGAGCCCTCGACAAATCGGAGAGAAATTCAGCTATTGAAGGAACTCAAACTGATAAAAGCGATGCAAGATGCAGAGGGCAGAGATAAAAAAGAGAGAAACTGTTCTTGTGGAGGAGGCCAAAAGTAGCAAAAAAAAAAAACAAAAAAAAAGATCGGAAGCAAGGGCGACGATAGGGTAACTCCGCGGTGAAATCGGCTGCTCGACCATTTTGTCTGCTTAGTTCCACACGGGCAGAGTTAGTGTAAAGATGCCTCGGTGCGTGTAATCGCTAATACCCTAAATCCCCTCGTCACTCTGTTTTACCCTATGTTCTTCACGTATACAGAGGCCGTGTCTCTCATCGTTCCATCTCTCCCTCCCTTCTTATACTTGACACACGGATACAATACGTATGTGCCACCTCAAAAGTTCCTCTTGTAAAATGTATCGTGATTCGAGGGTCGCTGCACCTTCTGCCTAATCTACCAATCGATGCGGACTACGTTGCGCAGCTTCTGCTTCCTTCATTTTGAATAGATTTCGAGAAAAACGGAAAAGAGGGTTCGGAGACAAGATGAAAAGAGAGGCAAAACAAATGACTGGGGACACAGACACTCCAGATACTTCCGGTTAAAACGAGCGTCGATTTCCCATGTTAGATGCGATCTTGAGTTAAAATCGTCATTCTTTCTCGGTGGTAATCAAGTTTGACTATGCGTAAATTCGAGGACTTATCAAATGTCCCATTTTTTGTCATGACTTCCTTAAAAGTTGACGATCTCTCATATCCTCCAATTACAGTGATGATGAAGATTTCCTTCTTCAGAAACAGTAGGTGGAAAATCAACTCATTATGATTTATTATCTAATTTATTAAGGGTATATCATGAAGCATCGCTGAATCTTAACATGTCATGGACTACGCCATCGAGAATTAGGGTCTTGAAATCATGCTCCTATCTTTCATGTCAATTTGAAGAGATTTACAATATTAACGTGATCTACCACGTTCATAATCACGCTTGAATATGTGCCCACGAGCGCCTAGTATATATGAATGGCACCGGAGCAGAACGGTGCGAGTCTATTTCAAAATGTCAAGAAACCTTAATAGGACTATCGTACTTAGTACCATACAAGAATGATTTTACTAGTACCTTAGTATAATCATCGTACAAGTACCATACGAGAATATTCGATAGCACTTTAATAGGATTATTGTACTAGTACCATACTAGAATCATCGCACTAGTACCAAACGAGAATTATCGTACTAGCATCGTACGAGATTCATTGTACTAATACCTTGCTAAAAATCATCGAACTAGTACCGAACGCAGATCATTGTAGTAGTACCGTAAGGGAATCACCATGATGAAGCCGTACGAAGACCATGTACTAGTACCGTACTATAATCACAGTACGAGTCCTGATTGAGAGTCATCGTATAAGTACCGTAAGGGCTAAATCCGTACGAGAATCATCGTATTGGTACCATATTAGAATCACCAAACTCTGCCTTACGAAGATCATCGAGGCAGTACCTTACTAGAATCATCGTATTAGTACCGCACTAGAATTATCGGACTAATATCGAACGAGAACTATCGTACTAGTACCGCAGGAGATTCATCGCACTAGTTCTGAACGTAGATCATCGTACTAGTAGCGTAAGGGCATCATCATACTAAAAAGCCGCACGAGGACCATTGTACTAGTACCGTACCATAATTACCGTACTAGTACTAAACGAGAGTCATCGAATAAGTACCGTAAGGGAATCATCGTACTAAAGCCGGATGAGGAATATCGTTTAGTGCCTTACTAGGATCATCGGACTAGGACCGTACGAGAATCATCGCACTGAATCCAACGAGAACCGTTGTACTACTACCGTCCAAGAATTGTCGTACTAGGACCTCACTAGGATCATCGTACCAGTAACTTACTAATATCAACATTCTAGCGCGCAACGAGAATCACCATACTAGTACCGTGAGGGAGTATAGTGTACTAAAGCCGCACGGAAGTCATTCTATGAGCACCGTAAGGGAATCATCGGAATAAAGCCGTACGAGAACCATCGGACTAGTACTTTATTAGAATCATCTTGCTAGTGCCGAACAAGAATCACCATACTAGTGCCGTAAGGTAACCATCGTACTAAAGCCGTTCGAAGATCATCATTATAGTATACCGTACTAGGACCACCGTACTAGTGCAACATGATAATCATTATACTAGTACCGTTACGGAATCATCATTCTAAAGCCATACAAGGATCATTGTACTAGTACCTCACTAAAGGCATCACACTAGTATTGAACGAGAACCATCTTAGCAGTAGCGAGTACTAAAGCTGTACATCATACATCTTTACAAAGTACATCGTACTAAAGCTGTACGAGGATAATAGTACTAGTACCGTACGAGGATCACCGTACTAGTACCTTGCAAGAATCATCGTACCTAGTTCGGCCCAATCCGGACTAATGCGGTCCAATTCGGTCTAGTCCGGTGTAATTAGCACTAGTCAGACATGAAACATGCCCCTTTGAATCACTTATCGGTATTATCAGTGAATAGTTCTACTCTGGATTCTTCCCAATTGAGATTTGAATATGGGAAAATATATCCGTGTCAATGACTAATTTGGAACAAAATCAGGCAGTCTCTCATAGTGTAACACCTAATGGTTCACCAATACGACCAAAAATAATCAAAACGAATAAAAAACTCCCACGTTAGGGAAGCTAGCCAAGCGTGAGCACTTCAATCAATGATCGCGTTAAGGCCCTCAAAGGTGCTTCGAGTGGGCGCAGCGTTAGGTGCACACATCTTTAGATTCCGAACAAGGTACTACTTCTCGAGATTGAAGCATCCAAAAATTCATTGAGAACTCTCGAAATCAAGAGCCCGTAGCTGCTCACTGCAAGCACATTTTGTACCCCTAATAAAATACATGGAGGACGAGTTTTGCACGCCAACATTGCCCACATTATAACCAATACACAGGGGTATTACCTATAGATTCGGGGCCAGTACTCAAATTTGTATGTACGAACTTGAAAGGGCAGCGGCGTGTCATCCCTTTCTTCTATGTACATACTCTTATGGGAGCACATACCGTACATAATTACACAATAGCTGGAAATCCGATTTTCGAAGCGATCGCGTTAAATGTACCCGCCTTGCAAACGCGAGTGCCATTAAACGGATTTGGGCTCCCGTGGTGCATGTACGAAAAGGAGAAAAAGCTTGCCACCTCATGCAGAGTTCTATATAGGCTATTGTAAATCGGTCCGTGAGCCTACCATGTATATAACCATGTGATACAGGAATTACCTTTTTTTTTTTATAGTATTGTTTCGAGTGCTGGGGTTGGTCTTTTTGAGGGATGCTTGTGATTCGGTGGATCGTATAATAAATGTTTTGACGTGTCCATTATCGAGCGCATGATACGGGACCTGAGTATATACTATTGCTGAGCAATAAAAAATCTTGTCCTACATGTGTTTAAGGGTTACTATAGGCTCATTGCCGTTCTTTGTGAGCCGTTTTATAGGGTTGATGAATAATTTTGAAACAACCCATTATTTTGCAGTATTGATAGGTTGATGAAATCATTTGATGACTTCATCTAAACGTCATTACAGACGTTTGGATAAAGAACCTTACTGACTAATTTGACCGTATAAAATGAAAACTTGCTATATATTTGGCGCGTTCTTATCCATTCATCCATAATTAAATCATTGCATGCTTCATTGGCATTGTTCAATCAATGTGATGCGACCAATCTGATGAAACTGACTTTGTATACCAAAATTACCTCAAACATTTTTGGAGAATTTTTCTCAGTTTCGGGAGCCTATCTCGCCGAAGGCCCATTTACGAGATCTGGTTGAGACGTATACCTTCTGGAATGCCAGAGATTCTCTCTTGAAAAAACATGTAAGACTCCATAGTTCTCACTCAGTCAGTAAGATTATCATAACTCACGGTCACAGGATACACCCTTTTCATGACTTGAATATTTCCTACCATACTTCATAGAGATTTGTGGGTCTCACTGTCATAACAGTATTGAAGAACTAGACAGTATTGACATGGACTTTCGAAAAGATTTTAGGGGTATGATCAAAAGTTACATCTGGAAATTTTACTATCGGAGTCTTATGAATTTTTTCAAATTAATACACGGAATATGACTGTTTGAGCTGAAAAGATTTAGAGTTCAACGTTCTAAAAACAGCTTGTCGTAAATATTTTCATTCTTCTGTTATGAAACATTGAATATCGACCATATTATTGACTTCTAATGGTGATTTATTAAAATTCGCAAACGAAAATTTCGTGAATCATATAAACAGTGCAAAGTAATGTCAGATCGTCGCAATGGCTTAGTTGCATACAAGTTAAAGTAACGAGCTTTTGGTCTCTGTCACGGTGACTTTAATTGGTTGTAATTGTTCCGAAGGTCGGAAGCGGCTTGTAGAGACATTTGCCCACGCACTAATGGTTGCCCACGCGTTTTCTGACCTCTCATTCCATTGCAATTGCATTTGGCTGACGAACAAACAATCAAATCTGTCTTTCCAAATTTTCTTGATGCATCATGTAAAAGCAATGGTTCCATTCGGTAATGCGATGAGTAAGTGATCTACATGTCATGTGAATAGAATGATTATACAAGTTTATCGTGATTTGGATCAAATAAGCCCATGAGTATCTCAAATTCGATGAATCCTAATCTTTGGCTATTTCGTATTCGCTGATGGTACACTCGGCAGGAAGGTGAAGTGCAGTGCATCGAGATCGGATGTTTCACTCGCACTCATAGGTTAGAGTACCATAACCTATGAGTGCGCGTGAGACAGTAGATCTCGATGCACTACAGTTCACCTTTCTGCCGATTGTACGTGGATTCACTTGTATGTATCTAGTTCTAGTGCGACTAGTTATGGCACGAGACTGATATATTATTATCATTTTTATTATTATCATTATTATTATTATTATTATATTATTATCATTAGCCACAAATCATATTGATTCATATTATCTACAAAGATAACAACATATCCTTTAAGGGCATGTGAAAGCCAACTTTTACCGACGACCCTAACCATTGACAAATCGATTTTTCTCCCGAGTTCTACGGTGAATCTCAAAAAAGTGATTCCAAGTATGGAAGCTTTAGAATCAGATCTATCATTCAAAAAAAGAATCGAGTTGATCGGTTGAATATTGCCTTCAAACTTTGGTTTCGAAGTTGACCATTGCATGAGAAAATACTCACACGCCTGACTTCGAAACCAAAGTTTGAAGGCAATATCCAATCAATTATATCGATTCTTTTTTTAAATGATAGATCACATCCGAAAGCTTCCATACTTGGGAGTACTTTTTCCGAAATCGTCCTCAAAGAGTTCAGAAAATGATCAGAGGTATGACATTGCGGAAGGACCATGAGCTGTGATTTTGGCTGAGTCGAGGCAAGGTTGGGTTAGGTCATCTACCGCCCACACCAGCTGTTGTTATTGTTTTGAATGAACGATGATGGACTGTCGTGAGTTGTCGCGCGGTACTTATATTTGACTTGCACATAATAAGAATCAGGAACAGAAAATTCATTCGTTGGCAAAACTTTATGAAAAATAGTAATAACTTTGTTCATATCTGAGGAGAACCAATCCAAGTATTGACAATCTGAGTGACAATCCTGTTTCTTGAGGCAATTACTTGCTCCTTGATTTGAAAAGCAGTGAATATATAAGAGTGACAGTGATAATCATTCTGAGCCTTGAAGTGACTTAGTAATTAACAGAAACAGTAATGTGAGGCAAGGCCTTATTGATATTGACATCCAAATCTGAGCCTTTCGAGGTATGGAATTGTCTTTCGTGGACATCAGATATTTATATACAGAATGTGGAGTTAGCATTACTCAAGATATTGATAAAGTTATACACTAAAACAGATCAGAGAAGAAACCATTTGATCGATAAACTGAGAAGAAAGGCATGCTTCCACCAAACTTGCAAAAAATGCTATCTCTACACAGATTCATGAGATAGCTTATCAGATAGGTTTACAACCTTTCGGTCTCACCAAACTTTAGCTATTTGTGCTATGAATGTATTGATGCAGCTCAGAATGTTCCTGTAATGTGAAGGCCTCCAGATGATATCATAACAAACTAATGATTCTGTTTGATGTTTCAACAACAATATGTCAAAATACTTGGTGAAAATAGCGAGCACAGGTAAGTCTTAGAGCAGAAGTAAATATTTGGAGTTTGCAACAAGCTTCAATTTGTGTTTACTAAAATCCCTGTACTATAGAGGGGTGAATCCACATTCATTCATTTAGATCTATTGAGCATTAGAGCTTAGTCTTGGAAATTTTGTGACCCGGAGTTGGAAAGTCACAAGGTGGATTTCACTCTACAAAGAATGAAATGATAAAATTGAGAATCTTATTGTCATGAGTTGATCACTGGAACATATTTGATTGATCTCACCATGTTACTAAAGGTTTCAACTAGAATATCTTAAAATTACCAAGATCAAATGGCGCACCCGGGTGACTCTTAGAGCAAAAGTAAATGAGTGGTCATTGCTATGAGCTCCAACTTTTGTCTGCTGAGATCCCTGTATTTTAGAGGGGTGATTTCATATTCACTTTTTTGAATCTATTGAGAATTGGCTCAGTTGTGGAGCTTTTGTGACTTGAAATTGGGAACTTAGATGGTAAATTCCATAATACCATGGATTTATTGGTGGAATTCAGAAACTCATTGTTATTTGTGTGCCCTTATATTATCTCTGATCAATCTCATCATTCTTCTCAAGGTTTCAACCAGAATACCTTGAAATATTTGTTCAGAATAGCTTGCTTGAGTGACTTCGAAAGCGAAAGCTGATCTTGGGTATGCTACGAGCTCCCAATTATGTTTGTATTCCAGCGGTGTGATTTCATCTTCATTTCAAGGAATGTCATGAATGTCATGAATGTATGTACTCCAATAATATCTTCATAGCTTCTATCTGTATTTACTGATTTCTAGTTGTTTATTATTAATCTTGAACTTTGTATCCCAAAATTTTTGGAACAAATTATCTTTGTCGAGTTGCTCCGCATGAAATTCTGGAATTGTTTTGAGTCTCAAATAGAGTCGAATTTGAGTCTACAATCTGAATAATACATTCAATACAATCTGAAGAATACCTAAAACATGAGTAGTGATACTAACATCAAGAATTCTTTCAGGTCCAGCGGTAACATTAATACATGACTTTGGCCAACGAGAGGCAGTTAGGTGTCAGAATCAAAACAGATTTGAACAGGTTTTCTTTTCTTGGAACTGACAAAGTAACTCAAGGATGTGTAGAGATGTGCATACGAGTGATTGCTTGGAGAAAAAGTTACCAAGGAAAATATTTCTGCAAAAATCACTTCACTCAAAATGAATACACATAGTACAAAAATGTGTTTTTAAGAGTGAAAGTGATAGTTCAACAAAAATGACACATAAAAAATATACTTGAATGCAAGTATATAGAAAATGTGAGCCCCAGCAGAATTATCATTAGATGTCGCATAAAAAATATACTTGAATGCAAGTATATAGAAAATGTGAGCCCCACCAGAATCATCACTAGATGTCACATAAAAAATATACTTGAATGCAAGTATATAGAAAATGTGAGCCCCACCAGAATTATCATTAGATGTCGCATAAAAAATATACTTGAATGCAAGTATATACAAAATGTGAGCCCCACCAGAATCATCACTAGATGTCACATAAAAAATATACTTGAAAGTATATAAAAAATGTGAACGGGAACCTTTATTCTTCGCATCAGTAATCTCCATCATCAGTATAACTTGCTGATAGCAAGGTATTCAGTCATGAGTCTATGTATGCATCAAGAAGCATGGACTCGAGCATAGAGATACAGCTATTATGTATAAATCAGGTCGTATTGCGACTGATATGTTGACTAATCGTCGAGTTACATTCTCTCCTAAGTCACGATACCCCTCCGCCCCCGTCCTTATGATATATATAAGGATATCTCACCCAACCTTCCTTGCTCATAGCACGGTCCGCTCAGTCGGTAAAAGTCAGCTTTCACATGCCCTTAAGAAATTCTTCATGATGATTCTCTATGTGATATCACTCTTTGAATTATTGGCAGGGCCAGAATATGATGAAATAATATCAGATTGTTTTTTATTGAAGCATTAAAATAAAGAAAAACAACCTCATTTCCAATTTCTATCATCAATTACCTCTACTTCTGACGAGGCTCATAGAATTAGAAAGCCTGACTAGCAACCCCCACAATGAAATACCAAATTGGAACTATAATAATCAAGCGCCCAGCCAAAATTGGTACGTCGGATTTGCTCTGTCGGGTTGCCTATTTAGGAGGGCCGCTGGAGTACAATGGGTGCCCGTATGGGTCATAGGTAGGTCGATGAGCTGATAGGTTGGTGGGTGGGTGAGTAGGTAGTTGAGTGGATGGGTTGATGGATGGATGGCTTGGTCTGGTCTGGTCTAGTTCGGTCTAATACGATCCTAGTGACGTACTAAAACCGTTTTATTACCGCACTAGAACCATACTAATACCGAACTAGAACCGTGCTAGTTCCGTACTAAAATAGTACTAGAACCGTGCCAGTACTTTGCTAAAACTGCACCAATATTGTACTAGTTCCATACTATAACTGTACTAGTTCTGTACTGGAATAGTACTAGGACGTACTTATACTGTACTTCAACCGTACTATAACCGTACCAGTTCCGTACCAGAACAGTATTGGAACCGTATTAGTGCCACACTAGGATTACCGTACTTAGTTATTGTACTAGAATCACCGTACTAGTAATGTAACAGAAATACTGCACAAATGCGGTCTAGTACGGTCTAGTTCAGTCTAATGTGGTCTAGTTCGTTCTAACCCAGTCTAGTTTGGTCTAGCTTGGCCGAATTCGGTCTGGTCTGGCTGAAATGTGTTCCCTAGCCATGTGGGTTATGGGTGGGATTGACTGATCAATTTACTGATTGACAATATGCCACTTTTTCGAAATAGAAAGGAAACCTATTCTCAAAATCATGAATTGATAATTACCCGTCATTTAATAAATATCATTCTTTAGCTGCAAAAGCTGTTCAAGAGCTTCTGACTTATCGAAAACATTTACAAGCCGAATTCGAATTCAACTAAGGATTCTGAATGTTATTCTCAACATCTTATTCTTTTGTGCTACTATTACTAGTCCCGTACTCATTGCAGTTAAATTGTTCCAAACGCATTTTGCAATTTCATCATCATTTTTGTAAACATTAAGATATTAATTTTCACCAAAATCCTTGATTTAAAAGTTGCATTACATAAAAGTCTCAACGCAGATGATATCATTGATAAAAAATTTGCACCCCATGAACGGTGACCTTCTAAACGTCAAAACTATGCCGGTATTACAATAGATTACCGTCATATCAGCTCTAGATGGACCAAATGTAAGAGAAAGCTGCATCAGACATCAGCCAGGCCAGGAGGCGTGCAACAACTCAATACTATACGAGGGGGTGAGTTCATACTCTACGTATCACTACATGTGCTAAACTGATGGCGAGAAGGCAACCGCTCTACGCGACTATTTTATAAATTAACGTCAATATGCTTTGGCGCGCCAGTGATATCCGGTTACATACCGGAAGTATTTCAACAATGAATGGTCGCGTGGCGTTCATATTATGTACCGTACATAAATGTGTACAAGCAGACGACTCTCATAGCCGATTAACAAGGAAAAAAGTTAAAGAGAGAGAGTAGATTCCTTCTTCGATTGTGTATTTTTTTAGCACGTTGAAAAGGTGGGCGCGATCGCGTCTTGTGTGTGCTGTATGCGCTTTTCCTTTCATTGCAAACCCCGTACATATGTGAATATCGGTACAGGGTGAGTTGAGACATCGGGGCGTGAACCACGCACCCCCGGGCCACGACTTTTTTTACCGGTTCATATACTCACGTGCATGCTGCATAATATTTTTCTGAAAGAACGCAAGAGCACAAGAGAGAAATGGATAGAGGGGCGGTAGGGGGCTGGAGAGACTTTTGCGAAAACAGAACTGAGGGTGCGCGAACTACCGACTGTCTGATGCCCACCAACCGTTACGCGCAAAGTTGCCAGTGTCTAAATTGAAGTACACGATATCTGTGCATTGTAAATTTGCATAGGCTGATTCTCACTGATATTTGAGGAACACTTGGAGAATTGATACTTATAGAATCAAATTGATAGAAACTTCATTGAAGAATAGAAATCTGAGGTGTCCACAATAGTTGGCAAATTTTTGAAAAACATACGCAAAGTTAATCTCGAATTGAACGAATTTCCCATGACACTCGCTCAGAACATGCGAAAAGTACTAGGATGGATGCATAGTTGATCCTATTCATTTGAGTGGAACAAAATTTCTTTCAGATTTCGGTCTATTTCTGGCAAAATTTCAAATGAACAAGTTAGGCGTTACTCAATGGAGATCTGGTGTCTGAAAAGAAGATTGCGGCAAAATGAACGAGCTGAACAAATGAAACACACTTTTCTAACACGACAAACAAACCCAACAGCTTGACCAAAGTAGAAAATCAAAAGAGATTTGGCGAATGAATTTTAAAATGATGAACATGGCAAACATGTGTATTGAACGGAACTGCCAAGACAAGCTTTCAAGCTCATTGGACAGATGGGATAAACCACACAGTCGAGATGGCAATGACCAATAAAATAAATAAAAACGTCAATACTGACGAATCAAGTATTATGGTGGAAGTATCAATAGTGGAACACGAAACTGAGTGCTCTATGATGACTTACACATCGAAGAAAAAATTCAAGTTTTCTTTATAACTAAATTGATCATGAAAAGGTCAAACAAAATGGACCGACCGAACAAATAGATCGATTAAAATGAACCTCAATTTTAGATGTGACAAACATGTTGAATTTCATCAGAGAGGTCATCTGGACGGGAAGCATCTTCTTTCAGTGCATTGAAAATAGAAGGTTGTTAATTTGAAGGATCCGACGAATCTGTTGGGTCAAGAGGGATCTTTACAAATTGCGTAAGAAAGATTTCGATGGCTGGATCCAAAAGAGTTGTTACACGAGTTGACGTAATTCATAGATGGAGCCTAAATACGAGTGTATTTAGGCTCCGTCGCTATGAATTACTTAAGCTTGTGCGATCTTGACTAAAGCTCTCGGTTAGGTGAGGAAGATTTGTGACGGAGGGCCCGGATTCCTCAGACTAATTATCTTCCTTTTTTTTAGTGTAGGGCAACGAACTCATGCAACGACAGCGTAGCAACTTCGGCATATAATAGATAGGTAGGATAACCCAGATGAACAATACAGATGAGCAGTTCAATCGGGATTGAATCAGTCTTGCACCAGCAAACTGAAAAGACGAGCGAAAGGAAGTGAATTTGATGAAAAGACGGACTGTTCAGAAACAGCAAAGAGTAAAGTAAAAGCGTCTCGAGCTTTGATATGGTGCATGAGTTCAACAGAACAGTTTTGGCGTTCAAGACAGACTAAACAGAAAATCAGGACAAATCTGATAGTTTAAACTATAGGAAGATAGCTGGAACAATGAGCCAAAAGGAATATAAATACTAGAACATACCGAGGAGTCAAAACACATTAAATGAACGAGGATAAATTTATTCTATGGATAAATCAAATGTACAAACTTACTGATCAATCATTCTGAAGTGATAATTGAGTCAACTCATGAGGCAATCTTTGAAGAAACAGATTACCAGTCCCAAGCGTAACTTCTAACCAACTCACTGGATTAACAAAAAAACTTTCCCAAGATATAACCAGTCACCACTTAAAATTGAAGCTAAACAAAGTACCTGAATCTGATCCGGTTAGCGAATCTAGCCTTACTTCACAATTTTCTATGGAAAAATTTAATTTCACATTCCAAAAGACGTTCTACCAACAGCCCTGAGAAACTCATCTCGATCAATCGCAAGTTAAAAATGTTCCCTGCTCTTCATCAGTATGCAAAACCATGCATTTTTGAACGTTATTCTTCCTCCCTTACAAGGTTTTGATAAGTACTTGGTTGTGATTGAAAAAATCTGCTCAAAATAACAATGATGAGTCGACCCTTTAACTCGGTGCCACGGCTTTTTTTTCGCACCCGTTATGGATCACCAGCTTTGAGCGACAAATTGCAGTGTCATTAGTCGAGAGTAAACATTGTGGAGTTAGATAAATTCTACCTTCATCAGAGACCACTGTTTAAGCTCTAGCAGAGGCACATAATTTAAGCACACCTTCACAAACACATCACAGTATAGGTTATAGCTGCACATAATATTGTCGCCCAGCAATGAATCCATGTGCGCGATGCGCCTCTCTGCATTTGATACGTGTAAAAAACGTATCCGTTTCATCTTTGTCGATTACTTATTCAATAGATAATTGAGCGACCCGTCATTTTTCTTTTTCCTCATCGTACTCTTTGCGCACATCCGTATTCCAATGCGTGATATGGACTTGTATTTTTTTTTCTCCCCCGCGACGTTTGAGGGTGTCGTGAGCTCAATGTTAAATAATACTTGTCGCTCGTACCCTTGGTACATGTATCTGAGATAGATATAAGAGTAAGACGTGTGAGCAGTGTTGTTGCGTTAAAACATTAGTACTTTGCTCGTGGATTATTAAACATACAATATTCACCCTGGATCTTTTTTTTTTCTATTGTTCTCGCAATTTGTGACTGATGTAGTAGAGTCCTAAATCACCGCTTTAAGAAGACATTATCGTTTTCATGTAATAGAGACCCTGTGATTATTACTCCAGCAAAGAATAATAACAGCGTGCAAATGTCACAGTGATTGAGATGTCGCTCCGTACATTAAATAAAATATTTATTTAGAAACAGCTAGAGTGGCCATATGTCCGTGTAGAACTGCTCAGAGTTTTACATCACCAAATTACAATCTCATAATTTATGAATAAAAAATGTATAATGTAAAAGCAGTGGCATGAGTGTCATTTTTAATTAGATCGCCACATTTACGAAACAACTAAGACCCGGAGGATTTTACTCGAAATCCTAATTTTCATCTAAAAGGTATTGAAGTATTTCGGAACCGTCATTACATTTGTGATTCTCGCCAACCTTTTCGTTTAATTATTATCATAGTTCAGAAAAATACGTATGCATTCGAAAAAGAATTTCCCCTCTGTACATCATAAACTGTTTCCTGGTTGATTGAAAAATTTTCCTACAAGTTGTAAGAATGAAAGATCATCCAATCTCGTGATCACTTTTATGAATCGTATTTTATCTGTAGAAAGACTCTGATTGTTTTGAGACCATCTTATACCAATTCATTATTACGATCCAATGTATTTTTAGCAAGATCATGTTTTGATCTCTTATAATTGATCAATCAGGGTTTTCTATCAAGTAGTTGACGACATTGACGTTTGACGGAATTTTGTGATGATCATTTCTCAATGGTAAAAATATCTAACACCTCATTGGATTATTCTCTACTTAGAATACTTTTCCATAATTCCATTAACCCTCAATTAACACTGTAGGATTTTTGGCACATTTCAATCTCATTCCCCTGCAAAAACGACTCAATCAAATGTCAAAGGAACATTGGATTTACTTCATATAATTTTGACTCTAGAATACCACAGAAGGAACAGTCTCAACTCACTACCTCGTTCAAATGGTTCAAGATTTTTAAAATCATAAGTATATATCTGGGTTTGTAACGAAATCAATTTTGAATTTCGTTGAATTTCATTGAATACCACTCCCTGCCCGGATCGAGCAGTTATGATGATGATAATCTTCATGATTATCGAAAAGAAAAAGGTTGGGACAGATTTCGAGGATATTCGGATAAAAACCTCAAAACAACGAAATTCAACGAAATTCAAAATCTATTTCGTTACAAACCCTGGTACATATACCCAGTGTCGATTAAGGGTCAAAAGTATAACCAAACGAACCCCTGTCATCTAATTGATTTCGAATATCCATGGCTCTGAGAAAGTACCATTCTCTCCCTCCACCCCGTGGAAATTGCAGCATTTCGTCGGGAATAGCTTGATTTGTTGGTAAAATTCCATCTGTTCCTGGGAACTTAAAATCGTCGAAACTCTAAATTAGGTACATTCAATTAGTTTAGAAGTCGACCTTTTTCAACATTTTCTGCTATTTCTTGATGAGTACGGTGAGATCAAATTATTTTCTCATTCAGTGTGTTCTGTCGTTGATTTTGGTTTTTGAATGTCCAGTAAGCTTCAAGTGTATCTTCGAGGGAGACAAATTTATCGCCAAACTGTTTTCAAGATAATTAATTTGAAATCAATTCTTGATCAGACGGTATGGAAAAAATTTGATTCTTCGACAAATGTCTTCCATTAGAGAAACCGTAAATGAATTTCGAAGCCACACCAGTGAGTTTTTTCCTGTGCATCAAAGTTTGCCTGTATCCAAAAAATTGTCTTACAGTGTCTCCTATGGTGGAGTGGAGACAGTTGCCAGAATCAACCGCAAGCTTATTGACGAACAATCGCCAAGCAGATCATCGTCTACAACTAAGACTCGCCTTTTTTCGCCAGACACGTAAACAATGACGGCGCGCCTTCATCCCAGGAGTCCTTTGAGCTAGATCTTCTTTCGAAGTTGGCGAGTCTGAGGTATAAAGCCAATGATCGCAGATTAGGCATTCTCCCTTTCTGTATTAGTGGACCGTGGACACCAAAAATCCAGGGTAGGATTACTGTCACCGAGATGCTGCTCCCGACTGGGTCAGCGGGTCGAGAGCTGGTACGGCGCGACGTCATGGTCAATACCTATGTATACTCGTTGTTTCTGGTATTTGAATTTTTGCCGCCTTATCCCAAGCTGGTGCATAGCTCTCTATAAGAGGATTCTGCAGTCGCTCAAGAATCCATTCTGATCTTTTGAGAAGTGTGCCCGATTTGTGCTTGTGAACGTGACTTTTTTCTTCTCGACTGGACTTTTAGTGTTCAGAGTTATGCGGAATTGGATGAGATTTTTGTTTTATCGGTTTTAGTGATCGTAGTTTCTGTTTACTTTTGGTGATCGTTCAAGACCAAAGTAGCCTGTCGCATGCTTACAAATGGCGTTGGAAAATTTGGGTACAGGTGTTCTGTGGATCTCGTGCTGATCCCGTGTAGACCAAAGAGAATTTTGCGCAAACCACGATAATGTTTGTAAAGATAATAACCCTTCCACTAACATTGTCTGATGTGGCTCAATTTGAATGAGATTTTCCTTATACTTGGGGACTGTCTTTATTTTTGGAGGCATCACAAGAATCTCGAAGTGTTCTGAAAAGTGCTTACTGTTCAAAAGAATGGAACAAACCACGAACCAAGGCCAAATACCCAATTGCAAAGAGAAAAAGAGAATAAAAGCCAGAGATTTCCCGAATTTTTCATCCCCCGTGAGGAATATCAGTAATATCCGATTTCCCGATCTCGATGGAATGAATCGGTTTGATTGCTGAAAAAGTTTTTGGTTGAAATCACACTATCGATATTCTATGTCTGCTTGGATGACCTATAATAAATAAGTGAATTTATGAGTAACATTGGCATAATCACACTCTTGATGTCATGTCCAACGGATTGCGGTTTCATTTTAAAATGCAGTTTCTTACAAGACTCATCGAAAATGAATACTGCCGAGGACGATGAAAGATTCTCGCTTTAGTCTAAGGATTGTTACTTTTGTATAAAACCATACTCGAATCTCTTTTTGTACTTCCTGCACAGACAAAAATTCGATAAAGTACAAATGCTGTAAAGCAATATCATCATCCGTTTGCATGCGCAGTATTTTAAAGAACTCACAAACAAATCCATGAGAACTTCTTGCACAACGCCCCTTCACAAAAATTTGAACACAACTCAATCGATCTATCAAGTATCGCAATTTTCTCACAAGCGTCATACAAATACCCAAACAATCTACACTTCAACTACTATATTTTCTATAACCTATCAGGAATAGAATCCACACAGGTTGTTCATAATAAAAAAAAAATGTCCAAGCAAAAGTTCACAGGTCGAGGCCAAAAAATCATCCGAACAATGTCACACATGAACGCAAACACACTCGGTGCAATCGACTCTGGCCTCTCGACATCATTTCAGTCCACAAATGCAAACATTGAGCCCTCGTTGAGGGTGACACAAAACACAGAGGAAAAGTCAATATTTTCTCACGCACCTATATATCGAGAGCTTGCATGAATTCTCGCGCCAAGTCTTATTCGTACTTGGCTCAACATATATATACTCAAGTACTTGAATTCTCAAATACTCGTAGTTTCGATGAAGGGAGAAAAGGGGTCAGTTGAAATCTCGAGTATGGTGTATATGAAGGCACGAGCCATCGGTGTAAGGGGTGCAAGTCACTTGATATCATAGGTATACATGTGAGTACACGCGACAAAGCGGTGTGTATGTGGTGGCATATAAAAAAAAAGAGCTTGGACCCGCGAGGCACAGCAACAGTCCAGGTGGTGAGCGAGAGCTATGGTCACAAAAGCGCTGGCTCCGCCCCGAGGATCGTATGTACCTTGCAAGGGTTACCTAGGGTGCATACAGCCACGTGTCCTCTGGTTGTCGCAAAACGGAGATCGGTGAGAGGGCCGAATTATATTATCGCTGTAGCTTATTTTTGTACTAGACTGAGCTGACATGAGGGATGATCATGAAGGTTAGGCTCTGGCCAAGTTGCACTAGATAAAGACACTGACTCTGGTTGCCTGATTCATGTCCTCACTCTAGTCAAAGATAAAATAGGGTTTTGTGACAAATTTCTGCACTCTGAGCAGAAGTTCGAGTGAGCTATTCTTTGAGTTGGGTATCAATCATGAAATCCTTTGATAATTTTCACGATGCATATAAACTTATTCGAATTTAATTTTTGGCGACCTAGTGTTTTTCTCATCCCCATGAGAATGCCACTTGGGTTCTGAAATTGTTTTCTAAATCAGAATGAAGATGACTGAAATACTCTTAAATACGATTTCCAAATAATGCATAATTTGTAAACCCTTTCACGCATTTGTCCGCATGTGTAAAAAATTTCCAAATTTAATGAGGAAAATTAGTTGGCGATATGCAGAGATTGAGTGGAAACTAGAAATCAACTCCTACAGGTTTGAAAGTTGATTAACCCATATGCTTATTAGGCCGGAAATTCTATCGCTCCTCGCAAGCAAATTTTTTATAAAATTGTAGAAAAAGACAAGTGCGTGAAGAGGTTAATTAACTAATGGAAATTACAAATATTCAGCTGTGGAATCATTGGTTCAGATAACGTCTCTACATCAAACCGTCTATCAAAAGGGCGATCACGCAGCACCCTAATGAGACAAAGTAAAATTTCAGCTCTACTCCCGTGTGTAATTCAAAACTAGATATTACGACGGAACTAACATCTTGTTTTCGTATACCACCCTCAATATATGTCGTACAATCTTTTTTACACTATTCAGACCCTCAACAGTTGACTTTGGTTATTGTGACATCCAATTTCAGTAAACTCTTATTTTCAAATTATTGGTGCAACGATTCATTACTACTACACAGAGTTGAGGATTGATTCAATTAAGAAGTTTGTGGTGCATTCACCATTTAGCTTTTCAATTAGTTGAGCCGACTGATTCTGTCAATCAAGAATTTGATAACGGAAGACATCGGGAAAGATGCAACCTACTGGAGAAGAAAACTTGAGCTTCCCTCTGAATAGAGAATATTCGCGTTGATATAGGAGATATAAATACATGAATCTCAACTTAATGCCACATGACCAGTTTCAAAACTCTTCGCAATGTTATTTTCATTATTCATAAAATATCGGGTCTCATGAGTTTATTCATACACCATACTCTTTTACCATTGTACAAATGTCATACAGAATAAAGAACATCATTTGTCACTCAGTTGCTCAGTAGTAGATCATGCAAAGTCAGCTATTCAAACACAACTTTGTGTTCAAGCAGAAGTTCAGATAGTAGCCTAATTCAAGTTCAAGTCTACTTAAAAGGTTTTGACCTCGCACAACTGTACGGAAGATTTCATTTTACAGAATTTTCCTTTGTGAACTTTTTCATGCGTGTTCGGGAGTATGTTGCATTACTTATAAGCTACTGCAGTACTTGCAAAGCATCAAATTCTGACAGGCTAAGAGACTTACGATCAATTCAATAAGATCGTTGTTTATTCACGAGCAGGCATATTGCATAAAAATGAGGCATGATAGAAAATTGTTGCTTGAAATCTGATGTTTTCTGTTTCTACTCCTAGGTATGATTATATTCTCAATCAAATATTCCACTGAATGGATAATGTTTCTGGGGAAAAAGTGCTGTCGATTTTATTCTCTTTGATGCAAATCGTCAGATGCATGCGTAATAAATATTCTTTGTATTGACCATCAACCATTGATCTGATTTTCCGATAAAAGACTGCTCAAAAAAACCATTGCTATTAGCTATATGAAATGCTCTCCGTTAATTATGAAACATTCATGAATCTCGACGTGAAACAGAATAAATTCACATGAAAATTGAGTGCAATAGACTTCTTGGAACTATTAACGAATCAAATCTGATTTTTCCATGATATCAGTACATGGTCAGTGCTCTGAAATACGCTATAATAAGTACTAGCTCCAGGATCAAATATCCAAGAAAAGATAGCCAGAACCCTACACAATTCTTGCATTGAATTTAACCGAATGAACTTTTCTTAACATACACAAAATTTCGAAGATATTCTTTCACCAGCAACTGTCAGAACATGCTCGGAACCTGGCGGTCAATCAGCATTGAAGAGCTCATAAAAAATCTTAGTGACTCACTTGCAAATTCACTCGCAAAAGCATCGAGAGGTGTTCAAGAGCCGCGAAATCATCAGACAAGATCGAAAGATGAAGGGGATGCAGAATCTAAATGGGCTCTCGGATAAGCGTTATAAGGATAGGACAGTCGACGAAGGGGTTGGTTCGGTCTCGGTCTTCTCTGCGCGAGCGCACAAGCATAAATGCCGACAATGTCACGCAAACGATCAGCAGCAGCAGTATACATATGGCTCATCGTGCGTGAGCCTCAGACACGCCCATCACCCCCAACGACCGTCACCACTACCGTGAAACGTCGCAAATTGACCCGGCTGGCCGTGAGTATATAGCCCGGATACGAAAGAGAGTGAGCGCGCAGCATCCTCTGATGTGCGCAAGTTACTCATTCACGCCTTTCTTGCTCTAGAATGGGAACATCGATGCGAATTCTGCATTTTTTGGGTGGGTAAGGGCGGCTGCTTGTGATTGAAAGTTCATGAGGTGGTACAGGTTAGGAGTGATCCGCTCCATGGGGATTTTGCGAGAGATTTTGTCGATGAAGGAATCAGTAAATTCTAATATCATCAAAATAGGGGATTTTAATTAGATTTTGGTACTTTTCATCTTGTATGGGCCGCAACTTCAACAACCATATGTATATAGACCAATTCCACTCTACCCACTCGTCAGATGGAAGCTTACAATCCCAGATTTCAATTTACGGGCTGCAAAGTTCGATCCAACAGCTCTAGCCGGAGCTAGTAACAGTTGAAGCAGTGAACCAAACTTATAGATCATGACCTGGCAAATTTTGTACACCTACCAAATATTCCAAATTTAGCTACTGCGATGTGAGTGAATTAATTCCAATCAGTCAAACGTCTTACTCCTAGCTTTTTTACTCTAGCGCCCATAGTCGTTGGTACCCCGAGGGTTAAGGATTGGTCCGCGGGCTAAACGCTGTAATCGGCGTGCACAAAAAATGAGTTAAAGTCTCTGGTGTTTTGCTGCACTGAGATAACGTAAGATAAAAGCGAATACTTTGGTTTATTTCTTTACCACGTCGTGATATCGCCTAACTCAACGGTTAGGGTTCATCAGATGATTTTGATAGTATTTTTTTGAATAAATTTTGATGATCTGCGTATGCAATCTAGGCCGTTGTGATTGCGTCGGTTGCTCTCAGCGGAGTGAGTCATTCTTGAGCCATGGCCTAAGCAAGTCACCGCAACGTCATCATCTATGTCAAGTATGATGTTGTAAAGGTGTCATGTATTTGTCCATTTTGCGACATCTCCAAGTATATACAGAATATTTTGAGGAGTTCGATACATCATCATGATATAAGCATTTCAGAATTTTTAAATAATTAACTTGTTTTAGTATCTTAACGTTGAATGAATGAAATTGTTCGGTAAGAATTGAAAAGTGAAAAACTTGTTCGAAAACTTATGTTGAAAGGAGTAAATTGACTCAGGGGGACTCGTTGGAATGAAGGTCCCAACCAAGAATTTTTCTTATTACTTTTTTAAATATATTTTAGGGTCTCGCATACTTTTTATAGATGAACTCATGACCTAGCGTACACATCATATGTATATTCATGAGTCAGATATTCCCATGTTGAATACTTTGATGGAGGAACATGTATATACTTATACGTTAACAACGAATGATGATTCTTTAGAAACTCATCTAAAATATGACTTCGTTAGATATGGTAATGATTTTTCTAATGTTGCCTCAGAAAATGAAACGAACTCGTTTTGTTAAATCAAAATGCACAAGCTTTTTCAAAGAATCTTAGATAATATTCACATATTTCTATTGCATCCTATTGAATATGAGATGAGAGATCGAATGATTATATTGTATGAAACGCATAATCCCCGATATATGTTGTTGAGTATATCTTGACAGTAGTATGCGTGTTGAAGAATGTATTTCGAGTAGGTGTAACTTCACGTCACAGTGACCGAGAGACTCATGGTCAGATGAACCTTACTCGTATTGGTTACCTTCACGGGCCAAGGGATGATGTTCAGACCACAGGGATCTAACAGTTTGATCTTGAGAAATGGTGTCAGTGTCGAATGTCATTAATGTGATATTCGAAATCGTTCATAAATATGTGGATTGAGGTTGCTGAGTATCGAGTTCTTACTATGTATTCACGAGGGATACATCGTTTGAGGAAAATGAATAAATTATACATAATGAGATCAAAACTATCGATAATATTGCACAATGTTATAGTGAGGATGCTTATACCGTCAAATTGGGTAACTTTGGTACAGTGGGTGCAACTTTGGTACACCCCTGAAAAATGACTTTCAAAGCTGCATTCGGCGAAGGTGAATGATTCTATCGTTCTGAAACCTATCCTCCCTTCTTGTCACACACATGAACAACGTGTTAAGCCACGTGTAGATCCAGTGTGAATAATCGTAGTCGTTTATTGGAGCTTTTTCCAAAAAGAGAGATGTAGCACCGATACTCCAGTGGTCCAGTTAGTGTACCTGGCAATAAGTGTTCCGGAACGAACTACGGGCGTATAGTGCTACTTTTCCATCATCTATATCACCATATTGAAGGAACCATCGTGACAGTAGAGTATTTACAGCATTAGGAATTCTACTGAATGAAAAACAGGAAAAGAACCATAAACAAACGTATTAAAGTTACCTCACTCTAGGTAAGAAGCATGAGGATAGGGTAACTTTAGAACATCTTCCTATGACAGCTTCTTTTTAACTCATCTTGAGTCGAGTGATGGTCTATGAGGTTTTAAAATGTTTCAAACAACTTGAAATAAAACTTCTGAACGATTAAAATTAGTTCACTCGCATGGTGGTGGGCAGAATTGAGATATTCTGTAAATGTACCAAAGTTGCCCCGTCGGGGTCTAACTTTGGTACACTTCGTCAACTGCTGATAGCTCCAGCTCAGACACGTCAAATAGAACTTTGAGAACTTTGTAGCCCGTCAATCGAAAGCTGGGACTGTAAGCTTTCGATTGACTACTAATACGAGGGAGTTTCGTCAATGTGTATAGGAATGCCAAGCCAAACAAAATAAAAAGTACCGAAACCGTACCAAAAGTACCCAATTTGACGGTATGTAGATATATTCTGGAAATTATGAGTTGAGATGATTCAGAATCCTTGTTTATGGAGCATGTTTTATGTCTCATTTGATGGGGCGTCAAGGGGATTCATGGATAATAGAGAGGATTTTTTCCGCCATTACAGAAGAATTCTGGTTCTCTGTCTCCAAATTGGAGTGATTCATGAGATTTTAATTATGGTATATAATTTTCAATCACCTTGTGTTTCCATAAATCATGATATTGTCCCCAGTCTTGTTTGCTCGGTGCTTGGTACCCATCCATAATAGATTCCATATAAATGAAACACAGTAAGGATAAGATAGGATAGTAGGATGTGGGAAATCTTTTGTATTTTTAATCAGAGAATATGAACAATTACATTATATAACATTTAAAAACTATTTCATTCTACTCGGGATTATCTCCTACCACGAGCGGCAACCCCGAAAGTGTTGCTGCATTTTCATGATCCCCGTGGCTTCTACAAAAGATTAGTACTTTGAAAGAATAAAAATTAAAACAAATTCTTCTAGTCGATATTATTCTTGTGAAAATGTGACTGGCATTGCATTGATTACTTAAAGTTAATTTTTCATGAAAGACTTAGAATTAGAATTTGAATATTCACATGTACGAGAATTGCATTATTCTCAATTGAATTTCTATATTTCTATGTATAATAGTTGCTGTTTGTTCCACGACTTTACAGTTTCCGATTCTTGTGAAATAGCTCTTTGATGAGACTAATGAAGCTTGAAGAGGAAGTGATAAAAAAGATTTTGAAAATATCATACAAAAATATTGTGTACCGGACAAGGATGTAACGTGTTGGAATTTTTTGTTGATACCGAAGTCACGTTAAATATACGTGGATGTTTGTTACCACTAAATTTTTGTGAATTTACATACCCGTGTGAATATAATCTATGGACGAACAGTAGTTTCGACTACATGAGTTTCAAATAATACAAATTGTAAATATTACTCACCCCTCACTTTGTTCCATGTATCTTACGTGTTTCCACGCTCCTTCCTTGTGAGGGATGGATGTTGTCCCTCGTCTTTGCTCCGTTGTACTGTCATTGTCTTGATGATGATACATCTTCTTCATCACCTGTATATTGTTGAATATAATAATATTTAATAAATCTGTATGCCCTCCTATGTTTATGGATTGAAAAACTGAATATACTTACGATATAATGATTCTACTCGTGGCATATATATTTTTATGAAGCATAGTATTATAAATTAAACTCACCCATTCGGCTCTGGGAAGCATTAGCCGGTGTAGCTTCTATTAATCCATATGGTGGCTCTCCTTTATTTGAGCATCTTGCTTAGCGTCGTCATGTATCTATATGTAATTAGAAATTGAATTTATAGAGTAATATTACCTTAATTTTACTTTCAACTTAAATATAAGTGAATATTCTGTGGGTTACTCACCTTGCAGATCACTGTACTCGTCTATAGTTATCTTCTTCAATTGTTTAACGCGTACGTGTGTCCGAAAGGAAAACAAGTGCAACTCTGAGCTCATCAGTTAGTGATCGCGCAATAGAATGGTTTGAAATGAAAGATACCTATTCCATGCTTTCAATTCTTACTTGGCGTTTTGAGAACTCTGTCTCAGTGATTAATTTCTCTGATGCCTTGTTTCAAAGCTTTTGAATCATCCATGTGGCTTGCTCGTCTATTTACTTGTAATCAAGTGGCATCAACTCTTTCCGCTTGCTATTGTCTCACGCATATATCACGCACTTACCATTAGTGGCTGCTGAATTCGATTTGACTTAAGTGATAATTGCTCTCAAGTCATACAACACCGCATTGTTAACTGCTGACATCTGCGAATTAAATCAAAGCGATACGACACCCCAAATTTTCTTCCACCGCTTATTCTCTGCGGTATTCTTATGCCTCGACCTTGTATTATCGAATACATTGGGTTATATTTCACGTGGTAAAGACCATTTGATTAAGAACGGTATTTGTGATTTTGTAAGCCTTTGCTCACCGTAAGATGGGAAATTCCCTAAAGTGTCTCGATTCGACCGGAGTTTTACTCTAAAAAATGTCTTGACTTCTAAAGCACAATGTATATCTGAATTTCCAAGACATGGTCTGAATATTCAAGTTTTTGTCTTGAATTTTTGCGACAAGCAGCGCTTAATCGTTCATGATAGCATCAATGAGTGATTCAAGTTAGAGTGATGATTTATTTTACAAGATTACTATGATACTCTGAATTTTGTTTACGTAGCAGCTGTTCCAACTTGGTGTTTGTGAGTGATCGCGATAAAATTGGTGGGTCAAAAGTAGTATACTGGAAAGTTTTCGAATTAAAATTCTGTGCTCAATAGGGGCTAAGATGAATATGAATGTTCTATCGAAAACATTTGATACCAATTTTTGAACAGACTCTGATTTGTTCTGGCAATAACCTTCTGATGATACTAGCCCTCCATGGTCAAAAAATGTAACATGACTTCGATTTGACTGAATATCCACATTCTACATGGGCTACCTGACGATGAATATCAAATTGAATCAGTCTAAGGTGAAACTGATCTTTAGCTAGCCCTTTCCCTTCTCTTTAAAAAACTATATCTCATCATGCATTCAATCAGAAACAACGCATCGTTTTTACATGTTGAAATTTTGTATCCAACTGTACCAACGAATGAATTCATTCATAGGGTCAAGATTTCACACATCTCTCTGATTTCCTCATATGGCTACTTATTAATAAAATGACTGTTTTAAAGCGAGCGAAAATATAAGAGAACTGCCGATCAGGCATCTCGAACACATGATGTATAGAATCGTCAAAGACGAGCATCGACTTACTCCAAGGCTTATTCTTAAACCAAGAGAATACAAGCATCCATCTCAATTAACGTTTTGTCGCGTGATTTACAGTCTACATGCAATACACGTGAACATATACACATCAGGTTAGATTCAAGTGGTAAAGAAGAAGTCAAGAAAGACGCAGGCATCCGCACGGAAACGTCTACCAACAAATGCCAAAGGCCAATGAATCTAATGTGGGTTAAATACTAATTGCTCGTGAAGCCTGCTAGCTCCATACGTTGTATTCTATACATTACCACTGTATGGTGGCATTACTTCCATACCACATTTGTAAATGTACGGCGACAAGCTTAGCTCGAGTCAAGAGCAAACTTAACTGATGTGGTACCCAACGTGGTGATGGTTGAAGACTTTGAGATTGGGGGAGTTTCGATCTCACGCTGCGATAACACAGATTACGCGAATTTTGAGTTCATTGTTAGAGTCATACAGTAAGTACACATGTTGGTACACCGATTTAGTCAATGCTTTTGGCTCTATTGCAGCCTAGATGGAATTATTACTTACCCGTCAGAACTGAGAGGCTATGTCTGCAATAGTGGCCTGATGATGTTGCAAAGGCGACGTGATCGCAAATCTGAGTATGCATTACTGGTAGGCTGTATTATATAGTGTAGGGAGAGTCACAAGTGCCGCGAACAAGTGGTCCTCGAGTGGCCCATTGTCCAACGATTATGCAATTCTTGCCATGGAGACCCAAGGCTCAGCCAGTCATCTATACATTCATCCAGCGCTCAATAGGTGTTTCTCGATTTGTACTTATAGTGGTAATAAGTAGTGGTACAGTGTGATAGTGGTTGAGAGCGACGTGAATTTGGACTGAGCCGGAGATTGTTTGTTTGTGTAACTGATTTTGATTTGTGGCCAAGCTCCATTGATACACCGACAATTGCGTTGCGATAAACATAACGAGGGTAAATTCAATTGTTGATGCACTTGATGGTGCTCCTTGACTTGACCTGAACTTGTTAAGTACATGATTACAACGGTTCACCGTCTGAACTAAATGCTTGTGTTTGAATGTGTATTTGATACATTAGATTGTAATGAGAGTTTCCATCGTTCTCATGAGGATGAAATTTGGACCATCACATAATCGGTGATCGCATTATTTTACTCACTAGTTTGAAATAGAGAATGTATATTTAAACAGTAGCTCCTAGAGATTAAGGTTTCAATTTTTGGAAGCAACGCCAGCAAAATAGATAGATCATCAGGATATATTCCACAAAAAGGATGGTCTACCACAAAAATTAATGTATTCGTCGAAGAGATTCTATGTATTCATCGAAGAGATTCTTCAACCGACCTCTCTTGAAATTCTGTTTTGTACTCTCCAAATACATCATTGAATAGATTGACTCTTTTTTTCAGTTAAATTTTTACACGACTAACTCCAGGTATCAGAGAATATGTTCATAGTTAACTGTGCACAGTATCAGAATATTGGTTCGGAAGAAGAAATTTATTTTGGGTTCCGTTCAATTTTGACAGAAACTCATGCTAATCGGCAACTGGAAATTCAATTCAGTGGTGGAATTTTTTTAATAAACCGTATGAGTTCATTAAGGTGTTTCTTATTCTCCCAATTTTTTAATTGGACCTTTTCACCGCCCAAGAGGGCTGTCCTATGATCAGGAATGAGGAAAAAACTTTCAAGTACAGACAAAAAAAATTTTCTAAACTCCTCTGTGAAACTATTTTTAGTGATTTTCAACCGAATCTTCTTCCGAGTTATTGGCCTCTCTTAGGCATGCGCGTAGTTCAATGTCTTTGCGAGTATTTTTAGTCAAAAGCTAACAAAATTCCCTTTAAAATGATCTCCTAATGAAGTTTATATAGTACACTAAAATTAGAGCTATAACTGGTTCCGAACAGTGAGAGAGGCCAAGGTATCAAATCTGTGAGCTCAGGCATCATAGATCGATCCCTCCACGAACGCTGTTCGACCCACAGATTCGAGATTAGTACACCATATCGACATAATCAAGTGGTTATTTAAAAGGAAATTTTGTTAGCTATCGATTAAAAATACTTTTAAAAGCGTTTAACTATGGGCGTGCGTAGGAAAGGCTAATAACTAGGAGGGGGGGGGTTAGAAAATTCAACATGCCACGATGAAAGACGAGTACACCCGCTGACCTGGGAAATTAATCACAAAAGTTTGTGAACTTTTTCTCAATGCGTTGTCAACTTCTCTCCGAGGTTATTCTGTGGGACCTACAGTCCCAAGGATTCTGAATCATCGAGGCCACTGGGAAAGGCGATCCCTATTAATGCCATGGACGATTCAAACCCAGATCCTCTGCGTTGAAGCCTAAATCTTATCCACGAAGCCGCTAGCATAGCTTATAGAAGAATTCGAAGTGGTTCTATTTTGATATCATTCTTATCATGATTATATTCTGATCTCACACTCAAATCATTACGCAGAAGTCATATCATGTAAGCGTGTATTTTGAAAAAGTTCAGACAAAGTCAAAATCCTAATCGGTACTCGAAAATCCGATTCATTTTCTGAAAAAATTCGATCTCATCATCCGGATTTCATGAATTCACGAATTCGGATCTAATCGGTTCTTGGCGTCTTTGATGATGCTCGATGGACGGTAAAAGGTACGCGTGGGCTCTTGAAATAATGTGGTTTAGGAACCGCACCTCCGTTTGCGCTCTCACACATCACTCATGAAAAAAAACCACCCTCTCGACATCTGACACAAGTTTATAGGTACCACTCTAAATTCCCTCTCACTGTTCATTGAGACGTGGAATAAGGAACTTTTATGATACATATATTCTCTACATCCTTACTGTGCGCATCATTTTGTATGTGGGCGCGAGCATCATAATAGATGAAAAGTCTTCCAATGAGTGAGTGAGAGAATATAGAGAGGATACAATAAAGCAAAGGGAATAATGGACCACAATGTGCTACTGATGCGAACTTCAACTCAACATAGCACTCTCTTATAGCTCTTTTGAACTGGAAGGCGCCTCTATGTATTCATCTCAAAGTCCTCTGTATGAATCCCATCACTGAATATAATACACTAGACTAGAGTAGGTAAAAAAGGCTATATAGACAGTATAGCATCAAACCCTTGAAAAGATTACCAGTCGAGTGGCTGTTTATTCGACCTAACTGTCACGTTTTTCTTGTCTATTTGAAGATTCTATTTTCCTGAAATACATATATTCGTGTATTGTCAACGAAATGGATGAGAATATGTATGGTATCGAATACAAAGTTCGAGTGTGAGGGACCTGTTCGACCGAGCTACTTTACGTATATTGTATTGTGTACCAAGAGTATATCATAGCCTGGGTATACTTATATGGACGTAAGTGGACAATACGTCGGATGTGCATCATATGTGGCTATTCATACGATCAGTGGTTAGTGTTGGCGGTAGTGATGGTGGCTCGATCACTCTGCTTTCATGTCGTCTGCAATTTGACACTTACTTGATTTCTCAAAGTGCATGATGGTATCCGGAGTAAGCACAGGTCTGGATTACGGATGCTGAATAATATGGTTGAATTGATCTCCTGGGAATCCGGAAGGAAATGTATTGGATGTGATGATCTGCTACACTCTTCTACCATGATGTGGTAGTGCATAAGTCATCAGAGCTTGTAAAATTTCTCCACTAGCTCTGGTGGAAATTTATCCAATAGTACTAGACTGAAGGTTAAAATATAGCTTTGAAAATTAGACTAATTTTGACATTATTTGACTATAATTTAACCGTTTTGATTGGGATAAAAATGTGTATCGAATGAGATTGATCTAAAATTGGACAATACATAGATTGAAGATTAAGGGTATGCAATCCAAATCAAATGCATGAATAATAGCCATATTTTGCTTTCGTTTGTAACATGTTAGACCATTCTGTATGATAAGTGTAGACTTATTGGACATGACCCAAATCAAAGATAGCTATCTTCCCATGATCAATTTTTAGATATGTTTTTTGATGTGGAGACAAAATGAAAGCGAAAACTGCAATATATAGAAGACAAAGAATTGATTTAATGCCTCTTGTAATGACAAGGTGATGAATGCACTAACTAGATTTGATAACAGTCTCATACCTTGCTTACCTTGAACGACCATATGGAAGACTCATGCTTACTGAATAGATTTTTCCCGCTCAGATTATACTCACATGAAATTCAATGAGAACTAGTATTAGCTCTTCGGTACTTAGAACGAAGTATCTGAATTACGCCCATTCATTATCATGACATCTGGGCTTCGATTTTGGATTTCGAATTTGAATTTTTCAGATTCCCAAAACGTTTGGCTAATTATTGTCCAAAAATGAGACAAAATCAAAAACGGTAAGAATATGTTCATAAAAGTGTTACATCTCGAATTAAAAATGGCGAATTCGGTTGCCCATAAGTTATAACTTGAGTTAAAGTTGACTGACCATTTCTTAGCCAAAAGTTGTATTGGATATCTACGAGGGAGGAGACTATTTGAAATTATCGAAAGGTCACAAAAATGATTTGATGGATTTCTGGAACTGTAATAAGAATTTCATGATGGCAGTTTGCGATTCGAAGGTGAGGAAGTTAGTTTTCGCATATCGACAAAAAAAAACAACAGGGCATGACAAAATATGTTCTTATAGTTCTGTATGATCAAACATTGAACGATTCATTCCAATGGACTAAAATTGAAACAGAAAGTGGAAAAGGAAGAAGTAAATTAGAACCGAATGTGAAAAATAAAAAATTATACTAAAAACTTCTGAATACGTGTCTATGAAATCTGAAAATGAATTTATTAGAAGGATAGGCCGACATGATTTTATTTTGGGTTCTGGGAAATAATTTGAAATATATTCTTACGAGGCAAAGCCACTTTAGAAAATTACTGAAGAGGTTTTTGACCGAGTATTAAGTCGGTCAAATGGCAAAATGATTAGTACTTTAGAGACCTAACATTTATTTGATCTTGCATCGAGTCTTAAATAATCCGCAAGAAGGAAGAGCTCTTCATTCTTCATTGCCTCACCGTGCAACACATTCTCCTTCATACTTATTCTTAGTCGATCATTAATCTGTTCTCACTTTATGAATTCGAGTTTACGGATCGATTTCAACTTTTTCAGCACTGCTTTCATTTCGTGGTACGTTGATGAGTCCCGTAGGCGTCAAGTTATCTTCCAATGTGTTTATTCCGATGATGTACCTCAAAACATCTCTGACTCTGGTACACGCACAGAATTTTTCGATAAAAATTACCAGACTAGTTAAGGAGAAATTACCCTACATGCCGGCAATCGTGGGACGCGCCACCTAGGAGCGCTAATTTTTACGGGCATGTAGGGTAATTTTTCCCTGTACCAAGGAGATGATTTCTGTCATGCCATTTAGCAGTGATGTTGCTCTGATCAATATTAATATCACCAAGAGTAAGAATGAAGATGATTCAGCAAGTTTCAAATGGTTTTATCAATTTGTATGCTTCGACCTCGGATCAAAATCCAGGCATCTTCAACAGAACGAGTCAAATAATGTACTTCTACACTAAAATGTTTGTGAGGTTAGGTGAGATGTCGAGTTCCGGGGCTCGTGGCGCGCGCAGGCGCACCCAGCTCTTTCTTTCTGGTACGGTAAAAATTACCCTACAAGTGCTCGCAAAATTTACCTAAATTCACCGCACTTTTTCAGCAAATCCGATACAATTTTTGACCTGAAATAAAATTTACCTTACATATAGGTAATTTTTCTCGACACTCATCCACAATAAGTAGGCTGAAATGTCGGACGTCCCACGATTACCCTAACTGTGCCCGTAATTTTTATCGAAAAATTCTGTGCGTGTAGGTGTGAAAATGGGATGAAAAATAGACCAAACATTCGTATCTATCGCTATGTAGGGATATGAAAATGAGTATGTTCATAGAAGTTTATCGAGCATTTTATCTATGATTAATGATTAATATGGCCTGCCGAAGTTGATGGTATCGGGTTAGAAGCTATATGAGAGAGCGGTGACAAAAACTAATTTTTGTGGCGAATAAGGCATGACCTCTTGATACAATTTTTCAAAAACAACTACTCCTCCATGGAGGAAGTTGAATCTGGCTGATAAAATTTCGAAGGGGGAAGAATTTCTGAGATTTTTTCGCGAACAATTAAATCATTTTCCGGTGGATTTCAAAAGTCCAGTTTGATTTGCTAGTGAGCTTCTCGTCCCAACATTGACAAAGTCCATTCGGAATAATAAATTGAACTACCGTACTGGAAAATTCTTCTTCGAAACTTTCATCACGATTTTTGAGCATATTACGTCCATTACAATCATGATACTTCCACACGTTGAAGACTCAACTTTGGTCTGTTAAGGGAGACAGGGAAAAATGTCGCAAAAATCAAGAGTAACTCAGATTGATAAATTGAATGAATTAGTTATATTATTCATATTTATACAATATTGATCATAATTAAGATATTTTAGTTTTTTTTTCGTAATCTATATTTCGTACAAGGGATTTTTCGGTAAAATCGATAAATTGGGATTGTAGGCTCTCATACTCTCTGTTCTAAAAAGACAATTTATCGCAATCGTGTCCATTATTTTTAGCAATTTTTTTTTCAATATCCTTTTTTACATTCTTATAACAATATTTTATATTTTACACATATCCACTTACAACTTATAGTCTAAAGATGCAGGACCCGACGCACATATAACTGTAATATTTACATACGTTTGAAAATCGAAGTTATCGTACATCGATTTTCTGAGATTTGCGTCGAGGCCAGTGACACTTGTTTTTTTTCTTTTTAAATATCATTTACCTAATACAACTCTCTCGCTGCCCAAGTTCTGCCATTCAACTCTTCCTCTCTTTCTCTCCCTCTTTCTTTCTCAACATTATCCTTGTTTCAATCATCATAGAATCATCATGATCAAATTTGTGCCTAAAAATTGCAAGATACTTACATTCACACCTTAAAAATCTTACAAATATCAGCTACACTCAATACTCTCATATTTGTAGGAACTAAAAAGAGTCTCCGAATTCGAATTGCTCTTTTATTTTTCATTCTTTAAATATTTATTGCACCGAAATAACCTGCGCAGCTTTGCCACGCGATTGTCTCCTCTTATATTTCTTGCGAGGCACAAGATTCCCTCATATAAACTCTAAACGACTAACATTCACAATCAATCGTCGCTGTATAATACCTTGAATTTACCGTTCAAGTGACATTATATATCGCATGAGTTTCATTCCGACACACAAATCATATTGACTTTATACGAAAACATAACACTCGTATCAGAGGACGGGTTACTGCTAAAATAGCCCAATGAATTTAATTTCGTGTTAAAACAGTTTCCAGATCATGACGATGATCTTCATTTTTTTCATGATCAACGTCGATTGAATTTTGGGCATCAGGTAACTCTTGGAGATCTTGAACCCAATAACAAATGAAATGGTTTTCGAGAAAATTTTGATAACGATTGAAAATTATAGCGTATTAAGGATACATAATTACATAGACACTCAATCATCCACATCACAGCAATTGAAATAATAATTAGATATTAAAATACCTCGTTCATGATTTTTGACGATACGCCAAAGTTGAGTATAGCGTCAGACGGCAATAAAAATGTATTGGTCGAGATACCCTAGAATGTTTTCAAAATATTGTATTCTGGATTTTTTTAGCCGGTTCGGAGTCAAATTCGTGTAACTCACCTTATGGGTTGATCGGGATTCCAAGTTGGAGATATTATTCAATCAAATGTGAGTCAATACCGACTGTTAGGTTTTGAGTTATTATCTGATAAATACATTTTTACAAGAAAAAAAATCACTTTGACTTCCGTAGAAAAATATGTCCTGAACGTGACAGGGCCCGTATTCTAAATTTTGCGGTAAAATTTTACGGCAATTTTTTCCGCAAAATTTGCCGGCATAAGTTGCGCTCTTTCGGTAACCTGTAATATTTGCTGTAGTTTGCCGTCGCGGTCTGCTGTGTTTGCGTTCCCGATGGCGTTTATCGTGAAAAAACACGGCAAACTGAGACGGCAAACTACAGCAAATACGGCAAATTTTCTCGAATTTTACAGGTTACCGACGGAGCGCCACCGATGCGGGCAAAATTTAGAATACGGGCCCAGTACTCAATAATCTGATTCTCTAAAGCATTTTATTTCTGTAAAATTTTATCAAGGTGAAGAACGAATAGAAATCTTGGGTTTGAGATTCTAAGAGATCAAGAAATCTTCCCTTGCAAGAAAAGTCTACATTGAGCCATCAGACAATCACACCAGGACAAGTGCAATATGGAAAACGAAAGATAATGAAACAAGAGAAGTAAGCAGTCGAGCGTCATTTGTGAAGGTAAACTTGCGTCACGATGGTTTCTCAGTTTCACGGATGCGAAACTGCAATGTTGCACAGTTTGAGCAAAATAATTTGCAACAAAAATGTCATCACACGGCATAGTAAAGATATTTCGTTAGGGAGTTTTCGTTTCCCACCTTGAAACATTCGTCACGACAATCACGATTTTCACATCGTTTTTGATTGTGTGCTGAAGAATTCAAGAGATAATTATATATGCTACAAATAGCATTCTGCAAGGGATGAATTTATATTTTTAATTTTTGTTTGCTGCTGTGCGCTCTTTATTGTACCAACTTTGGCGTATTTTATAATATACCCAGGGATTTAGATAGGTATTATATAGAATGAAAGAGAAAAAGAGTAATGAGTCGCAAATAACGGTTTATTTGCAATTCAAACTTGGGTTTCAGGAGAGAGTGAGAGATTTACCCTTTGAGACAGCTAAAGCTGGACATTTTTTTATATCTTATAAATAACAACAGCTCCTCGCGGCAATTTTTGTACATTAATTATCATCGATTCCTTAATCGGAAAAGATACTTTTTTTCAATAGTTGGTCAGTTGAGCTGTAATACCATTTACAGCTCGTGACTTGAGTGTTTTTATTAATTTTCACTGATTTTCACTTATTGTTCAATACACTCTTTGTAGGGCATTATTATCACTGTGATCGTTGAACAGACATCACTGCACTCTGCCATCAGCGTCTTCTTGATTTTAACGTATGACCTCGATTTTATTCCGTGGATGTATATCCACAGAAATAATGGTTTTCAAGGTGTAGCTATAAAAATTCCGATCATAACCTATACCGTGTGCAGGACTACTCTCATCGATTTATCCTGCAACGGGAAATAGGAATACTTGACCGATTTTTCACAGGGTAAGAAACGCGCACTTTTTCACGCAACACCACAGTTGCAATACGAGGTGTTTTCCGCGTGAGCGCGTTTCTTTTTTTCCATTTTCAGGTAAGCTTCTCCTCCTTTTTGGAATCATTTTATTTATATTCCTTGTGCTGAGGTAGTGGACGATAATAGGCGACTTCGTTACACCGCCGGCCACACCCTGTAACAAAAATCGAGCACGCGCTCGTATTAGCTTCGACGCCAATATTTCGCGTTCGCGATTTGTATAGTGTTTGGTCACAGGAATGTTTTGCAACATCTATGTATAAAAAATGATGAATGGTTACGAATTGCATAGTTGGTTTGATCAAAGTTGGGTAGGGAGTTTCCGTCGCATTGATTTATGGCTGAAAGAAGACTTTGGAAAATCTATATTGAAAAACTATCCACAATCTAAAAGTAAAGCTCCAACCAGAGTGATCTATGATATTTTATGATGAACACCAGTATTAGAAAAAATGGTATGTAAAAGTGAGATGTGTAAAAACGATAAAAGAAGAAGATTTTTGAATCAGAACCTTACGTGAGCAATCCTGGATTGGGATCTGCCTGATACCACGAGTACTGCGGCATGTATCCGGCATGATGAGGCGGTGGTGGTGGCGGGGGCGGATGATGCGCCGTCGTGTGAGGGTGGTGGTGGCTGTGGGGCGGCGCGTGAGGGTGGGGCACGTGTTTCATCTCACCAGGCCAGGCAGGAGCGGGCGGTGACTCGTTGTGCTGCGGCGACATCTCGCTGCCCGGGCTTGAGCTACCCGGCGTGTGGCCGCCTCCACCCCCACCACCCATACCTCCCATATAACCCGTCGTTGGGCTTCCCGATACCGAGCTGCCTCCACCTGCAACGACATCAACAAAAATTCCATCGTTTCATTTGTCAAATTTTTTCTATCATTCGTAGATTTGGATTGAAATTTTTTTGTATATTATCATACCAACATGGATTGTGAGACCGAATTAATACAAGAAAATTTTGAAATTTTTAGGTTGAGGAATCGTAGATAGGTGATCTATGATGACAAGTGGATCGAAGAAATACGTATTGAAGCTGTTTGGAAGTTGTTAGTCGCTATTACTGAGTTTTTGTTCCTGGTGCAACGGAATTCTTGAGTGACGAAAGAAGTTTTTTGTACTCTGATGGAAATGTGGTTAACTTGTACAATTTAGAAAACTTCCCAAAGAAAAAATGAAACTTTTAAACTTTTGGCAAATTTTTTTTAAAAGGCACATGAACTGGCTATACTCATTTGGTGGCAGAAATTTCAATGGAAAAATATTTTTCAAAAGTTTTATACCGGCGTTATTGACGAGTTCATCAGTATATTTCTTGTTGTCATGCACTTATGATTCTTGAAGGGTGGGGAATACTGTTGCACTGATTGACACAGCACGCTAGTCTCATCAAAATCTCCCTCGAAACGAGCATAATCAAATCATTCATGATACTCAAGAATAATCATTAAGGGATAATCTAAAGAATGACGTGCTTGTTAAATCAAATATGATGTGAGGTAAATTGTAAATTCTTGAAAATGTAGCAAAGTTTACCCGATCGATCTGTAGGTTGATCAAATTTTCTTTGGATATTCAGATCGCCTCATTACTTTGAGTGGGATTTTTTTATATTTTCATCATTAGTTTCAGGATTACACAAAAAGTTGAAGTTAAACATGTAATTTCTCCGCAATTTTTCTCGGGACTTATTCACATATTTTTTCTCCTCTTCATCATCACAAAATATCTGTACTAGGAATGTGAATTCTTGAATGAGTGAGAAAGATGCTCACCTCCTTGCATAAGGCCTCCAGGCTGTCCAGGTTGTGGCGATGGTCCGCCGGGCAGTGCCGTGCCTCCAGCGAGTAAACTACCGTGTTGTCCACCACCACCCTGCTGTGCTGCTTTCATCATCTTCTTATATTTGCTTCTTCTGTTTTGAAACCAGATTTTCACCTGAAACAAGCACAAGACGCGAACATGGTTAATCAACCGTATATACACTATATTTTATCTCACCAACATAATCAGAGATCAGGATCAGAGATACAGTATACATATGGGTGCTCTGGGGTATGTATATCACATGTATAGTCATATACATGAAATAGGAACGTTGAAAGTGTATAACAGGATATATACGAGCTGATGGTAGCTATCGGGGAAAAGTCACTCATGATCGGTGAGATCGATCAAACGACGGGACAGCAATAGACATTAGCTGATATCAACAGGATTGTAGAGATGATGTATAACGAGACGCTGTCGATCACGAAGGCAAAAGCAGTTGTAGACCATATAATATATGTGGGAGTGCCCAGGTGAGTAGTCGAGTCACCGGCCAATCAAATGGACACTGTGATACAGTTATTAAATGGTTCTCGAGCGGCAGTGTGTGACGCGTATAACGTTTTCCCTAGATTTTGCCCCCGGCAACAATCTCGACACTCATTTTGCAGAATGCCATTCTGGCACACCTTGAATGATGCATGGCACTTGAATTTGCCATGAAATTGACAATTCGTGGAGGTTGCACTATGATGAGTTACGATTTCACAAATTCTCAATTGAAATTACAAAAATTCTTTGAAGCTTCACTGTGAAACTTGACACGTACTACATTGTTTTATACACTCATCAACCTTGACTAAGAGCAATATTTTTTCTAATTTTTGATTACTATTGCTATACATGTCACATGTTGAGCTCCAGACCGTTATACCATTGGTACTTGAATAATTTTTGTTATTACATATATCATTGTTAAACGCCATTCCAAAATTTGTCTTTACGGGTTCCGAGTATCCTACCCGGGTTGCCTACGTGGGACATGTGAAGCATAATAGGTTGCCGTATGGACGGGTCGGTGGGCGGATGGGTTTGTGGGTGAGTGGATAGGAGGTTGGGAAGATGGCTTGATGGATGGATGGTCTGGTTTGGTCCGGTATAGTCGAGGGTCTAGTTCGATCTGATACGATTCTAGTACCGTACTAGAATCATCTTACTAGTGCTGTACTAGAACCGTACTTACCATACTAGTACCGTAGTAGAACCGTACCAGTACTATACTAGTTCTGCACTAGAACAATACTAAAATATTACTAGCACCGCACTAGAATCGTACTAATATTAGTTAATAGCGTTCTATTAGTTACGTACTAGAATCGTACTTGTATCGCACTAGTTACGTACTAGAACCGTACTTGAATCGCACTAGTACCGCACTAAGATTACCGTACTAGTGCCGTACTGACTAATAGTACTTTTACTAGATCCGTACTAGAACAGTACTAGATCCTTAGTATTACCGCACTAGTACCGCACTAAGATTACCGTCCTAGTGCCGGACTGACTCGCACACTTATTAGTTCCGTACTAGAACAGTACGAGAACCGTACTATTACCGCACTAGGATCACTGAACCAGTACCGCACTAGGATCACCGCACCAGTACCGCACATAAACTATCGTAGTAAGTTACCGTACTAGAAATACTGTACTTATTATGGTCCAGTGCGTTCTAGCTCGGTCTCATATGGTCTAGTTTGGTCTCATTCACTCTAGTTCGGTCTAAGGGGGTCTGATTCGGTCTGACCTAGCTGAAATATATCGACTGGCCGAGTGGCTTATGGGCGGGATTGACTGATCAGTTGATCGACTAACAGTATGCCATCTTTCCAAACTTAATAAGAAACCTCTTTTCAATATCATCAATCGATCATTACTCATTATTTCACAAATATCATTTTTCAGCTGCAAAAGCATTCCAGGGGCCTCACTCTCATCAAAAACATTTACAAGCCAAAGTAGCGTTAGCAAAAGAGGCAATAATGCTACTTCATAATTATTATTATGAACACATATTCATCCATGAGCTTACGAAAAAACTATGAAATCGGATGAATTGTGTGGATAGGATTAGAATAGTCAGAAGTCAAAAAGAAAGAAATACCCCCCCCCCCCGCCCTCTAAGAAAACCTTCAAAGTAAATCTGTTCTCAGTCATCAGGAATCCACATTATACTTAATTTTTTTTCTGTAAAATTTGCTCGCCAATCTTCATAATATTTCTCAATACCTCTGATATGAGCTTTGATCCATCCTAAGCCAACCATCCACAAAGTCTACACATTGACTCATGCCTGCGCCACACTACACCCTTATGTAAGCGTTGACTGCGAGGCGGCAAAATAATTGGCTCACGTACACATATGTACCTATAGCTATATATGTACGTTTTGCATCGAGTAAATGGAAAACGATTCGTCCCCAACCGACGTATGATGCATGCGTTGTCGTATATACGCGCGCCATCGCTTCCCGATTGAAATTGATTTTCCGTGACTCTAGCTATAAGCTATGGCTCGGTTCAACTCTCTCGCTTGCATGGTGCCGCGTTATTTCTGAATTGCAGGTTATCGATATGTGCAAAAATATATATAGATATATATATGTAGTTTTGATGAAAGAGACGTGTCATTGGGAAAGAGCTGCTTTCCGATAGTTGGTCGTTCTGACGCGTGATGTACAATCGCAATCGTACGGATGATTTTAAGCCAAGAGCGCGTGATCGGAGTTTTCGAGGAAGTCTATATAACTAGCGAATATAATCCCTGGTACGTGTGATGCATTGATTCTTTGAAAATGATTTACATGATTCGTGCGCAAAAGCATGAACTAGTGTATCTACATATATGTTGCAATGAACGCAAGGACCTTGTGATTCGTGTAAATCGTAAGTCTGTTTGAGGATGCACGATGTCACGTTTAATTCCAATTATTGCAAGATGCAAAGGGTTTTTGTAGCTTGGAAATGAAATGATTTGCAGTAAGGAAATTAAAGCTCGGAAGTACAATCTGAGTATGCGAACTTTTTTGACCAAACAGTGAATTAAAAAGAGGAGATGGAATCAAAATTTCGATTTTTTCCATAATTTTGTTAATTCTTCAACTTGATTGACTTCCAAAGATGAACTTGACGAAAAATATTCTCGGTCCAGAAGAATTTTCAAAATATCTCTATTTTCCTTCCAGAGAAATAATTAACTAATCCTTCAGTACCAGAAACATCAGACAAATAGCTATACACAGCGTTTGGGACGAGGTTTGGGAAATTCAACGAGCGCACAGTTTGCAAACTTTGCGTAACATAGCCTGCGGAGTATATTGCGTTATACATCGTCGTCTCACTCTTTTTCTTTCGAAAATAAGCAAGAAAGAAGCCGATTCTCTGTGCCACCGCTGTGTGATGCTGCCTTCCTACATTGCCTCAGAATCACTTCTATACTAGCCCAGGCCAAGCTTCGGTTTGCACCTTGATTTTTTCACCCGCTGATACGTCAATCAAAATCCTTTACAGTTATTTTAATCAAGAGAGTCTGTGCAACCTCTTCTATATATACCCTCTTTTCATCTCTTCTTCTTTCTTCTTCATCTCTTCGTATACATCTATGGTGTTAACCAACAAGTTTTGTACTTCGTGAAGTAGATATAAGTATATGTGTTCATGTATGAGTTTTATGCATGAGTTGACTGAATGTAAATAGAAGAGTGAAACTCGCTCTTTGTGGAGTTACCTTAAAGGGCGGATTTGCTCAAAAAATTCAAAAGAGCAGTGTACGTTGATCATATGAAATAAGAGGAGGTGCAAAGGTGAATTGCCGCACAATTATACAAAAATTTTTCGACCAAAGAGTAACATAGTCGCGCTATTTAGATTTTAACTAAAAAATATTCAGTCTTTCCCACTGTGTGACGCGAGGAAAATGGGTATCGTATCGACGCAGTTGAATAGAACAAATCCGTTGACATAGACGATTCTCAAACTGGTTTGAGATGTGCAAGCACATTTTTTTCTAAATCCCAACACGTTTGTACAGTTGCTAATGACCTATTCAGTCGATCACCAATATTTTGGTCAATCATCTCGTTTTCAATATTGGTACGTATAACTTTCTTTGAGACTTTCTAGTAGCAAAACCGCAATGAATCAGAGTTATAAACGGAAGATTGGATTAGAAAAAATTGGTGATCACAAGAATTATGATTAGTCCAATCACCGCCAAACAATATCTTGATTTGTTCAAGTCCTTGATCTAAATCTCTGTCAAAATAATCATTTCATCATTTATTAAACTTCAAAAACTAATCTCATCGTTGATCTGGTGGATAGGAATCTATTTCCATTTTCTGTAATTACTTGTTCTCAGTAAAATTTGAGGTAAAATCAATGAATCGATGATAGATAGGCAGTTTCATCGGTAAGTTTGTATCGTAATTTTTTTCTGAGGGAGATGAGAAAAATTCTTGATCTACTCTTTTATCTCTGATCGCATCATCAGTTACATTAAAATCTCGATTTTTCCAACAGCGCCTCAGAAGTCACCTCGAACAGAACTGAAAAATCATTAATAACAAAAAAAAACATATGGAAGCGGTTAATCTATCATTCATCCGTTCCGGGTCATTGTCCTCGAAATTGTGACGAATGCGATCGAATGGGAATTTTCAAACAATGATCGATGAAAAATGAATCCAACCCGAGATCCAACCCATCAACACGCTTGAATCTTACATAGGTAATACAGCTCATTTCCAACTTTGATTTTTGAGCGAGACAAAAAAAAAAGAAAGAAAGATAATTCATTCGGAGGCGATTGTCGCATCGAAAGAAAAGAGAGCGTCTATACGTTATGTATACGTGCAACAATCATCAATCAGCTCGGGGCTGTTGTGAACATACTCAATTCACAGTCTTAATGTGGTGTGACGTCGGCTCACGATAAAAGAGTACCAATAAAGTGAACAGGTGTGGGGGTGCGCAAGACATTGCATTGCATCGAGTAAATCTTTGGGTACTTAATTCCCAACGAGCATTGTATGATTATGAAGTCGACGTGAGGCCGAAGAAAACCGCGGACAAAATGTTTTGTTTATCAATATTTTGAATGCTCTGCATCTTAGAGAATCTTCTTTTCTTTCAAGATAGTTTTTTCGTGAATACATTGACCTGATGGATTTTGATGAAATCACACTCATTGCTAGTATTTGGCATACAGATCACTCAAATGAAATATCAAAGGCCTGGGATGCTTGTGGAAAAATTCCGAGCTCTCAAATTTTTGTGATTTTAACTTGTGTCTCTTATAGGAAATGTTTGACCTGATGAATTCTAATAATCTTTCAGATTCCGATTGGTAATAACAGAAAATATACTAAGAAAATTTTACATGTACAAAGTCTGTTTAGCTGGTGGGTTGACCGTGAGACAATGTGTACCCAAATCCGCCACGAAGTCACGAATATGTCACCAATAAGCCAAAAATGTCCATGTTTGCAGCTAGCTTTCTTCGGTTGTATACATCGTAAGCCATTGCAATTTTGTATAGCCAAGCGTCAGACTATAAGTGATACAATGAGCCAATGACAACATTTGGGCTGAATTGGTGAAGGCTCAAACACCTCGAGCATTTTGAAAAGGACCTGTATAGCACTAACATTGATCTTCATTCAGTTTTCGGATAATCTTCACAGCATGCAAAATGTTTCCGACGGTGAATAGATTTGCTTTGAAATTTGCTCAACATTCGATATTATTGTGATAATTGGGAAAGTCGGGGTGATGGTGTATTATGACGGATGGTTCACATTTAAAAGATCAATTCTTCCGTTCCCGAAGTTTGAGCGGTATGCGAGAGAAAATTGGGATGAATAACTTAATGCACAGGAATACTTACTGAATGTATGAACTTGACGCTGTACATTTCAAAAAATCAGCTTTAGAAAGTAAGTGATGCTCGGTTGAGAGTGAATCTCTGTTGAATCTTAACTCCATACTTCAGAGATAGCATATTTTACACGTTTTGCAATCTTTCCACTACAATTATAACTTTCTCATTCATTATATATAGTTTGAAGTTCTTGGAAGTTTCAGCCAAATATGTATGTTAACAAGGTTTGGTCTATGCGCTAGTACGGAGCGTGAAATTGATGGTTACTATCGTCTAGACCATATTTGTTTGACGTTTCTATGACAGATTGAAGTGAGAAGTAAATAAAGTTTCGGAGCTAGATTATGTGCATGCAATGCCAGCGGCATTGAAATCTTAACCTCAATGTCATGTGTTTCGGATGCACCTCGGGATGCACGTCAGAAGGATTCATACGAAGAGATGAGCTTTCACTGATGAAGTTGTGTGGGTAGAATGAAGTGGGAGTTTGTGAAAATTTAACATGAGTGCAAATTATGCTTGCACATAGGTGGGCGCCTCTGTATAAATTGTTGATCTTATTCGTTCGTTCACTCGGTTCAACCAAGTCAAGCATCGGAATCAAATAAGTACATTTGCCAAAATTCATACTGCAATGTTGAATTTGTGATTTAATAAAAAAAAGTTCATGTTAATGGGAGGTTTGCATGTTGATTCCGCCAAGAAATTTTTCAGATGATTTACACACTTGGACACGTCTGGTTGGATAAGTTGATTCGAGCATGACCATTTATTTATTCCTAATCGCAGTTGATTTTGTCCACCTAATTTGTTTCTCAAATAAAATTTCGATATATAATCTAATTTCTGGAGTGTCTTACAGGAATTCATTTGAAGATCCTCAACACGAGTATCGAAATTAGCACTCACAAGATGTTTTAGAATCGACCGATTCGAAGTTGGTCCAAAATCAATAAGAGTTCAGAATAATTTTAAATCTGTACAGTTTGTAGTTCTCATAAATTGTTTTGCTTGATTTTTTCAAGATTGATTCGGCATCTTTCTGTTTGATGATTTTGAATTTCAAAAAGAGAGTATCTAAAATCCATATGTTAATATTGGAGTTATACCTATTCTTATTCAGATTCGTCCACTTTTGCATCGAGATTTCAAGTTTTCTTGAATAACTTGTCACTCGTTAATGCAAAAAGGCTCACTGACTCACTGATAGCAGTGCGCGTGGTTGTTCTACCAGTTGAACTGCTTCAATGAAACAGAATTATGAGGAACCTTTTTATTACATTCCATCTGACACATGTTAGTCATACGATGAAGACTTCTATAGGATCGATTCGAATTCGAGGTATTTTGTCTTACGTTGAAAAATAACCTCAAAAATGTGTCAAATTTAAATTTTTATCTTGAACTCTCGTGAAACTAGATCAAGACCAAAATGCATCTACTGCACCTTTTAAAATCTATGGATTCGATCATTTCAGAAGCTGAATTAATAATTTTACCTGGTAGCATCTTCTATATCTTCCTCTCAGACTATATTCCCAGCTTTGGCTTTGAGACCAGACGATATTATGTATTCCGCGTCTGCGCGCATGGTTCCGCGCATACGTGAATAATCGATGCTAATGAGGCCGCCTGGCCACCCCGATGACCGCATGTACCCACTATACACACCTAACCACCCACACAAATAACTTGTACACTCACCCAGATAGACTCAAGAACAGTTGGGGCAAATACATGTGAACACGGGATTTACATACATCCACTTTAGAAGTATAATAATGTAATAAAATGTGTTATCTCATTAAATCTAAAATTCCTGTGACCATACATGAGTTGCTCAGAATCCTAGTGAAGTACTGAGTCTACATATTTTTGTTCAAAAGAGAATTTCATCTTCGCCATCCGAGGTATGTTATACTTACAAAAGGTCATGAGTATTTTGTCACATTAGGAAATAAGAGGAAGATGCAAATACATTTTTTTAGGCAATCTTGTGCCGAGTTGGAAGATGTAGGGCTGATTCTGACGGCAAAAAATTCAATTTTCATAAGTCAATTCACAAGGGAGGATCACAAGGCCCGGGTCGCTAATCTTGGTTAAATTTTCTCACAATTTTGTACCACCTAGAATATGAAGAATCCAAAGTAACTCTGTCAAATGGACCTCCTGTTTAAAGATACAGCCTGTGACATTAGTCTTGCCCATATGGGCCCATGTTGAAAAGTGGTACAAATGATTCCGTACCAGTAGTATTAATATTTTTGGCTGTAGCTCTAAAGAAAAAGCCTATTTGACACAGCTACTCTCGATTCTTCATATTTTAGGTGATAGAAAACTGTAAATAAGAATTGGGACACGATCGACGACCCGGATTTCTGGTCCTCCCCTTGTCAATCTACTCTGACTTTGACCCTGGTATAGAAATGTGATCAATTTTTTTGGCTACCCATGCAATATATAGATATAGTGACAATGCAATTAGGTTAGACTTGGCTAGTTTTTGTCCAAAAACTGCTCACAATTTCTACCAGGGAATGATTCATATTTTGCAAATGTACTCATATCTCAAAAAGTGTCAAAAATGCATGGTATGGTGGTAAAGATATAGGAGGCGCGGCTTCGGAGACTCTGTCCTTCTCACTCTTGATCTGCAGAAGTGGAAAGAGTATGATGCCTTCGAGAGCTGCTGCCTCCTATAACATGGATTCAACATTCTCTTTGCTTGTGGTCGGCTCGACTGCTGCTGCCACCGTTATACTGCTTCTGTATCTATCGCCACCGATACGCATACTCAATGAGATTCGCGCAAGAGAAGGCGGCCTCAGGCTGTACCTCACTAAAGGCGCTTGCAAAGCTTGCATATATATATCTCCATACTACTACTGAACAGTGTATTCGCTCACGAAAATATGGCTGCAGACATACTCGTGGCCTTACATATTTATGAGCTTACCTCACACAGTTACATATATATATATAGCATATTTTGCTTCTTGGTGTTGGTACCAATGTATTATATGAATATAAGTATATATCTATATGTGTGTGTAGAAATTGCAAATGTACGCCTTCTATCCTCAAAAGCTACTGTATTTTTTTCTGCTTGAGGTTTAGGTTTGAATTAGAGATTGTAAGTTTGGTCTCGAGTTTGGTAAATAGTGGGGTTAGGAGGAGTGGCAAGTGCTGCACAAGTTTTATATATTGGTTGAGAGTCAAAGTATATATACTGCTGCTGTTGTGCAAACGACGATGATGAAATTTCGTCATTGCTAGCACCACTTGATACAGGCTTTTAAGCGTAGATTCTTGATTCGAGATGATTGACGGTTATATTGTACACCCAGTGCAATGCACACCGACTTCAATACTAAAACCAAGCACAGAAATATATATTCTGTTGCGATATTCTTTTCAAGAGACTTAATCGGGAGAGACCTTGATGTGATGCAGAGAGATATACCTCGATTTGTCCTTTTACGAGTGTAACGTTATTATGAGTACATAGTTTGAAGACAGGAATCGATAGACAATGTTGGAAATATGTGTTTTCATCGGTTACGAGAGATTGTGGTTGTCGTTTTTTTTCATCTTTGGAATTTTCAATTGGAGAATGTTGATAGGAATTGAGGTATGGCTTTATATATATATAGTGAGAGATGCAAGGACAACTTCTGTGTAGCGGGTGATGTATAATAGAAAATCATAGAATGATGTGTTGCGCGTTGTGTGTTATATTATTAGTCATTCGATTCGATCGTGCGAAATGATTATATACTTGGTAGTAGATATACATATATATAGATTAGTTATAGAGGTATCTTGAGTTATAGTAGCTTTTTATGCAGATTTTGTACTTTTATATATGAAGTGGCTGAATGATTGACGTGACTAACTGACGCGCGTCAATTTTATAATTACATTCTGCAATGAGGACGTGTCTATCAGAATCTTGGAGTTTTGCGCAGCTCTCGAGTTTCCAGGAATGTAGCTTTTGCCAATTATGGCAAGCACACTGGTTTCATAAATTTTTATAAACTTCTTGCCAAGTAAAACTCTTAGAGGTATGAATAATGAAAATTTTTTATGGGATTTTCTTGAATTTGGTGGAGGTCACACGATTGAAATCGTTTGTAACTGATGGTAACTTTTGGGTCAAGTTTTACCGAGGAGTTTGGAAAAAGGTGGAATCGTCATAATTGACGATCCATCATTTGGTATTCTTTGTTAATCCATGATTTTCGTTTCATTCAAGTTTAATAACCCGTTTGGGGAGGTATTTTGAGACTGAGCAGAAAATTGACGAAACTGGTTCATAAGTCCTGTATCAAATTTAATTAAATCATAGAACTCTCTAGAATTACTAGATTGATACAACTCAAAAGCGTTATATTCTGAATTTTTCACTTCGTAATTTACCAGTGTCTGAAGAATGTCAATGATCTCCTGATTTCTTCGATTTACTTCTGTTTATAATTTTTTGTGTTTTATCGGATCGAAGAATAGGGTTATATATAGTATAAGAAGAAATATGGGTACTCTCGACTGTCCTCTTATTTTGGCTAAATTGACAACATTACGCTGATCTTCATGTTGGTCTCTCCATAGGACATCTCGTATCTAATAGTATGACACGTATTCATACACATGGAAAAATGTTTATGAACATGTATCATACTAACCACAGAGATACTAACCAGGAGAGTGTTTCGGATGTGGATCATGGATTCAGCTGAAATTTTGGAAACAGTCTTTTTTCAGCACCAATAGAAGATATCCAAATCCATAGACCCTGAATGCTGAAGCATTTCCAAGCTACAGCAAAAATATAAGCATTTCTCTATGACTTCATGTTAAAGAATGATATGGATAGATATACTGTCACTCAAAAGTTATAGTTCGTAGATTGGAAATGCTTGATCGTTAGGGTGTATAATTTTAGATATTATCTTTTGTGCCACTGAATGGAGACTATTTTCAGAGTTTCAGACGAATCCGCGATCCGGAGCTGAAACACTCTCTTTGTAAATTTAAGATGCCCTGAAAAGGCCGACATGAAAGGTCGGTGAAACTGATAGAATATTCCAAAGGACCCACATGTATTCTGATATCAACCGTGAAAGCTTCATTTGTGTCTATGTCATCACAGGATCTATAAGATGAACAAAAATATCCCAGAAATCACAAAATCATCTATTGGACCAATTGATAGAATAGTTGCGGTATGAGGATTGAATTTAAACTGAATTTCTTTCCATCAATCCTGAAACGGTATTATTTTTTCTCCATCCAACAGCTGCACATAACCCCATATCAGGATAAACCACAAACGCGTAAGCAATTTTTTTTCTCTCCCCAAATTCAGATGCTCATTGCAGAGTGCATCCTTATATACTATCCGCCAGTCTAACAAAACCTCGTGAAAGTATATTAATACCACGACAACTGGCCCTTCTGAAACGATGAACCAAACTGGCGATGCGAGTTCAGACGACACAACTGATGGCTAATGTCTGATGACTACCTATACCCTTTGATCAATAAAGAAAAGAGATCCAAAAAAAAAGAAAAGGGCGAGATCGAGAAACGGAAACAGAAGCACACTGAACGGTAAAAGAATTCAGAAATTCCCAAAGTGCAAGGACAATACATGTATGACCCTAACATATCGAAACCTATACATTTATATATAAATGTGTGCACACATGCGGTGTACGACATTTCATTTCCCCCTTCAGGTAACACCCTCTATACCAAGTCTTACTCATTTTACTTATATACTCTCAAAAAAAATAATACATACGCGTTTCGAAAGGCGGGCGGTGCATTTCTCTGTCTGCGCATCAACTTCCTGTATAAGTAAATTTCGAGGTGCACATCGAAAGAATTATACTCGACATTGGCGCATCGTAAGACCGACATATTTATCGCACCCTTTTTTTTCTTTTCTTTTTCTTCAACATGATGTGTTGTGCATGAAGGTATAGGTATATAAGTAATTTGCCGACGACAAGCGAATACGAGATATATCTTATGAAGAGCGGGAAGTTTGAAACGTCAGCGGTGCGCGCTTCCATATCACACGGCAAAAAAGGGAACGATTGATGTGATTACAGTCATCGTCATCGTCTCCGTCGTCGTTGCTGCTGCTGCTGAAGAAACTTTTAGAGCTGTATTTGCGTATGGTTGAGTGACTTATACGATGCAAATGGGTTGAATTTTAATTTGTGTCTTAATTTTGACAGTACTCAATGTGAGTTATTGAAGAATGTTAACGGTTTGAGAGGATGTAAATTTTATCGAAGTGAAATTATGATAGGGCAGTGTCTGCTTATGAGCCAAATGAGGCAAGTGCAAATTTAATACATCATTGTAGAAAATTTTGAAAGATTTGAATTCATTTTAGTTGTACAGTAAAGATCAGACAAAACAGTCTAAGTATTTACTGTTCCATCGTAATCTTGATCAACTATATCACGAGTTTTTGAATAAATTGTAGATAAGAAAGATAGAAAATGAGTCTCGGATGTAGATTTTCATTGAACACTATTTTGGCAGGTCACAATGTAGCTCTAACTTATTCTCTAAACTTTATTGATAAGAGATTGTGCAAAAACCATATGGCCTTATTTTGCGCTATTTCCTACCACCCACCCACCTCATTCCACTTGAAAGATATTTCATCAGTTTTCCGGTCAAACCAGTAATATCACTGCAATGTAGAAAATTTTTTCAAAATATTTCAATTGACTCACAAGGAGAGCATCAGTAGGTCTGCGGAACACGGATCTTGACGAAACTCTGGGAATCATCTTGTTTCAGTGGATCATGAAGGTATCTCCAAGGGTTAAGTCCAATGGGCCTCCTATCCTGAGATACAGTCATGGAGGTTAGCATTGACAGTATATCTATATATGTGTCATTTTAACATGGGCCTATATTGGCAATGCTCATCTCCATAGCTATATTTGAGAATAGGAAGTTCATGGGATTAAATCCTTGGACATACCTTCATTTTTCACCAGAACAAGATGATTCCCAGAGTTTCATCAAAATCAGTGTTCCGCAGACCTGATGCTCTCCTTGTGAGTGCAGATTCAAGGTAGTCGTCCTGTGAACTTTATTGACACCAGAATCCTTTACAAATTGGCGAAAATTTAGTTCAAGTATTGATGTGTAATTGTGCGTCTGTTTCGTTTCAGAGCTCTAATAGCCATAAAAAAAACCGAGTGTTTTGGTCACATTTAATATAGCACTTATGGACTAGGATACGTAAAGTGGCACACTTCTGGAATCTCAAAATTGATTCCGACAACAGGAAATGATGAGATTGCAGATGGAAAAAGCGTATACAATCATGAATAGTTTTTCCTTGGCAGTCATCGAAAAATTTCAATAATGAAATGGCCTCCACGGAAATTCTTTTTGGGCGCAAATTATTGTCTGGTTCGAGCGGGGTTTAATCAGAGAAGTAGATCAGCTCAATTTCGTTTGCTTTTCGATGTGCAAAGTCAAGCCAATTTACCCAAGTTACATCTTCGTTAAAACCGATGTAACCGAAAAAGTGAGGTTAGGTAGCTAGAAACTCACGAAGTTGCAGTACAACTACCTTAATCAGTGGTTGATTGAGAAATTTAATCAACTGCTTGACAGAAAATTTCAACCAGCAACTTCAAAATTCAACGAACCTCTACAGTTTAGTCAAAAAATGATATTGATAAACTTCATTTAAACCGTCAAAACCAGTTGCAATCTCAAAATACTCCAGTAACCTACATCATAATCAATCAGAAAACTTCTGCATATTACCAAATTCGGTTGATGATCACATGTAACTCAAGGAATAGATCAGATTTCAAAATCAACAAAATCACACTAAAATCATCGTGACACATGAAAAAAAAAAAAAAAAAGAAAAAACGGATGTTCATTGTGCTACATCGAGTCATCATGACATTGTCGACTCACAAATATCGGCGGCAGTGTCGCGCAATACCCTCGCATGCCTTTATGAAAATCGAAAGCTCGCTGAAATTGAAATGGAGCGAGGTTACAATTTGGAAGTTGAGGCACGTAGTACTACATATATACAGAGAGTCTCGCGCATTGTGTCTGACAATGCCCGGCTATATCTACTGGCATCATTGGCTCGACCACGGTTCTCTATCTGACTGGTCTACAAACACACACACACACACACACACACACACACACACACACACACACATCGTAGTATTGGTTATGTCACTATAGAGATCAGAGTTAGTATACATGCATACGTCCAGTTGTCGTTCATCATTGCCATTCTGTGCTCATATTCATAACCTGCCATTGCATCAGCGAGGATACCAACTACAGTTAATATTGTATTGAACTCATATCATAGACCAGCGGGCATTATAAACTGTTATTTGACAAATAAACTGATAGCCACTTTTATTAACGTCCAGGGATGTGATAGTTATGCGAAATTCGATCACCACAGATTGGTGCTTGTTCAAAGTTATGAATCAAAATCTACAAGGCGAATGGATAATTGAGATCACTTTTTTCATTTCTGACTTCATTCTTACCGTCCGACCGTCTATTCTCACTAAATTTTAGAAAAAATTTCCTCTGATTTTAAATTTTGACATCTGCTTTTTCAGTTTGGAATTCGAGTTATTTGAAATATATGATAAAGTATCACGAGGTACCGTAAAATTTCTCAGGCTCTTCAAAATTTGAAATCAAGGGGTGCAAATATCGTCATCTGTAACAGCAGGACAAGCGATATAAACCGATGCCATTGGCCGTTTGTGCGACCACATTAATACTGAATGCATGAGCATCAGTTAAAAATGAAAAACCGCAATGGGGTAAACGACTGCGGACAAGACGAGTGTATTTGAAAAGCGAAGAATCCACATAAGAATTGATGCACACAACTATTATAAAATTCGGAGCATCTGGTACCTTACAACTCTGACAAATGCAACCTATAGATCGAATGGGAATCGTGACCGGACAAGGTGGCAGTACATTAGGCAATGGGCGAGAATGAAACACCTGAAGCAATCGTAATGTGAAGGAAGGACTTGAATAAACTTCCATGCTTCGTTTCCGTCGATAGGACATACTGTACCCTGGCTTTTCGATAGTTATTGAATTTTTTCGTTCGTAACCCTCGCGTCTTGTTTCGAAAGATTGTGCAAAATCACACGCTTTGGGTGAGGCCTATGAGTTTTTATTCCATAGAGGCACAGGTTAACGCCTTGGATTTTTTTTCCAATTTTGAATTGTTTTCTGGTAAGTGTTGAAGCAGACGACAATCGTCAATTGGCATTTGAAAATTTTCATCAAACGGTCAAATTGGAATCTTTGTATATCTGCAAATTATACCGATAAGGTAGATCTCATCGATATTCCGACTCTATCGCTCGATTTGATGAAATACATTTAATGAATGAATTTATCGTTCTTTCGAGCCACTTATAATCGTCGCGCTCAGGCGACGATCACAGTTTGACAAATGTCAAACTGTGATCGTCCCGCCCGAGGAAGAATTTTTTCATCTCTTGGCCAATCTTTCAATAAAAAATTGAAAAATCCAAAAAAATAAAAAATCCCTTCGTGATGCAGCCACTATAAAAGTGGAGCCTCGAAGGTCGCAGTTTGACATTTGTCAAACTGTGATCGTCGCCTGAGCGCGACGATTATAAGTGGCTCGAAAGAACGATAAATTCATTCATTAAATGTATTTCATCAAATCGAGCGATAGAGTCGGAATATCGATGAGATCTACCTTATCGGTATAATTTGCATATTTGAATGGTCATGGTTCCTTGATTGACCGCATCGAAAGATTGGCACAAGAGATGAGAGAAGGCTTCCCCGAGCGAGTGAATACGCAATCGCCTCGGTGGTCTAATTGGTTAAGGCGCCGGTCCGGAGTACCGGAGATTGCGAGGTTCATGTCCCGCCCGAGGAAGAATTTTTTCATCTCTTGGCCAATCTTTCAATAAAAAATTGAAAAATCCAAAAAAATAAAAAATCCCTTCGTGATGCAGCCACTATAAAAGTGGAGCCTCGAAGGTCGCAGTTTGACATTTGTCAAACTGTGATCGTCGCCTGAGCGCGACGATTATAAGTGGCTCGAAAGAACGATAAATTCATTCATTAAATGAAAAAAATCTTTGTATATCATCATTCAGATTTTGGACACAATCTTCCAAGAAATTATGAATGGCATAACATGCTTTTGTTTTTGGCTCATGTAATATCTGATAAATTTCCAATAAAATACTGATGAAATAATAGAAAAGCATCAGATTAGAATTATTTGGCAAAGTAAATATCAGCCACAGCTAATTTTGCAGTTGATCAAATTTTGTGTGACATTTTGAAAACATCCATGAAGTACTATAGTCATGACTATTTAAGCTGTGTTATGTACATGAGAATAGGATTCACGAGTATGGGACAGTGCACAAAACAACGGTTCTTGATGGCCATCGCGAAGACGGGTACACTACCATAGATTATGATGGGGCGCATGAGAAACGGCGAGCGCGGGTATATCCCGTGAACATTGGTCGTCGTCGTCGTCGTTGTCGACGACGTATACGTGGCTCGTGTTCATCGGGCTGTAATTCCTCGTGTCGCCCAGGTCGACCGTGTATATACGTCTTGCATCGTATGCGCAATGTGTAGGTGTATAATGCACTCCGCTCCCTTTTCTTTTCATATATATATATATATATATATATATATATATATATATATATATATATATATATATATATATATACACACATACGCAAGGTGGGTTCTTTCTTCCTTTTGGTTTGGCTCTGTTACTTGTATCCTTGTTTCTTGATGCATCTTGACGCTGCGCGAGCTTTTCCCATGCGAAACGAGCGATTTTACCTAGAAACTGTATTTTTTTTTTCTATAGCTGGTGCCGCGTCGCGTGTATAAGGTAACGAGCTGTACACTGCTATGTTCACTGTGAACGATGTGGGATTTTCTGTGCTACTGGGTGTTGGAAGGGAATGGGTAAAATGAGGTTAGGTTTTACATGTGGACTTATCTAGTGAGTTTAGTATTATTAGATTTTAATTATTTGTTGTCTTATGAAATCAGTCAAATTATAAATTTACCCACAAGGAGTACCCAGGTGTTGTGGGCCACGGATTTGGCTGAAACTCTGAGGATCATCTCGTTTCACCACCAAGAAATGAGAACCAGAGCCGCACTTGCAAATGTCTAACCGTTTTTGAGCTATAGCCTATGACATTAGCATTGCCCATATGAGCCCATTTTCAAAAAAGATATATACAGATATACTTGTAATGCTAATGTTATAAGCTGCAGCTCAAAAATGGTTGGGCATTTGCAAGTGCAGCTTTGGGTTTTATCTTTTGATGATAAAAGGAGACTATCCACAGACTTTCAGCCAAATCCGTGTTCCATAACTCCTGGATGTTCCTCGTCAGTTTATCGCATTAATATGAAAGATTGAAATCATCATATCAGATCTTGAAGATTTGGACGAACATGGTCGTTTTGAATTGGTCCCTGTGATTTGATTGAAAATCTCAGAATTTATACCAAATTACATTCTTGTTATGTTGAGACTACGATATATTCTAAGCAAATGAAAGAACTTGAAAGACTCGACCAACTCTTTTTGATCAAAGGTAAGCTATTGGCGTAGTATCAGGCAAGTATCAATACACGTCTATAGGACACGGCTGTCGTCGGGAGATAGGCTCTCAAGTCATTGAGTCAGACGAAGAATTGTTTCGAGTGACTTTAGAAGTGTAAGGTGGAATATTCATTCAGACCGCCAGAAAATTTAGGCTTTCAGTAAGTGTCAACCGCTTTCGTTCTTATCAAGCGTCTGAAATAGACTTCGACACACAAATCTGTGCTATTTCATGCCAAGGTTGTTGTATTTTAAGCTTTTAACCATTCGTATCAGTGCTGTTGGACACTGTGTCTTAGAATATCCCAAATCCAGTCACTGCGCAACTTTTAATCAGAACCGTAGGGAACTCATTACAAATGCTGAATCTTCTTCACAAGTGAACTTCATTTGAGAAATTCATCCTGATAAAAATGGCCTTCTATTGTGGATAATAATGTTGTTGGAGTCATCAGAACAGTTGTCAAAATATTATAATGATACTCCAAGAATCTAACGTTCTGAATAATTCCAGTAATTCAAAATGACCCATTCATTAAAAGTATTAAACAACCGAATATGAGATGTCGAACCTTATTTGCCATCAATCTAATAGATTCACCTCATCGTCAACCTAATTAATTTACCACACACAACCAATTTATCAGCGATCGATGCAGTATCGTCAACGATGACCCCATAGCCCATATAATGAGCACCATACCAAGCTACATATCTATACAAAACACCCATTCAACTAAGTTACAGACTTCTCAAGATGTGCGTATTTCACCTACGAAATATATATATTTATATATAAAATACGAGGTATACCAGTATTGCAACCTCGGCCGAGATCAAAGTAATCGCGTCAGTCTTCCTCGCACCTTTTCATACTAAAGTTTGCAATTCGCGCCTTTTGCGATGCGCCTGCATTCTACATGGCATGTACGCGATACGGACTTTTATGGAGAATCGAATGTATACCTACAGTCTGCAGCTGAGCCTAGAGGCTATATCAGATCCTTCTGCAAAGAGCGAGTGCAAGAGTAGAGAACTGACTCGCAGGAAAAAGAAGCTAATCCAGAGGCCTTTTTCATCAAACAATATACTCAACTGGCAAGTTTACGGAATCTTCATCACTTGTGCATGGCAAAATTTTATATCCATTTCATGCAATATCTCGTATTGGAATTGAAATATATAGGTTATTGGGTGTTGTCACGTAGCGGCAGTGACTTTTTGCTAACTTGAGCTGATGTACGCGAGCGATGATTGTAGCTGTCTCGCGAGATCGTGATGACTTTTTCACGAACAAGCTTTCCAATAATATTGTGGTGGTAGCAGTGAGGGTGTTGTGTCGTGTTAAAACTCTGGGGGATTCAAACGAAACGGTGGTTAATCGACCTGCAATGGATTGGATTATTATCTATTGGCTTGATTGCGTGACTTGCATTGCGATGATCGAGGAAAAATTACACGTTTGCAAAAATTGACAAAGATATAGCGATTTTACACAAAACTTTTTAGTGGCAGGGATTAAAATTGATCATTTCCTTAAGGAATCGACATACAAAAATTCAAGATACCCGTTTACTTTCCTTTCTTGCATCATTTGGACAATCATATTTCGATCTATTTTCTTGATATAATTTAGCTGATTCATGGAGTTTATCACGAATTCTCCAATCAGATGACATATCTATCTCACAAACATTTCGAAGGTACCGCCATATAAAAGGTATGATTTCATCTGGTCGAGTGGTACAAGTTACAACGTTAAATTTTTTCAATACCCTGGTAGAAGTTTACTTCGATGTAACACATTAATAGACATAAAATGGCTATCTTTGGCCAATTTTGGCTGAAAATGGCCATTTAATGGCTAATAATGTGTTACATTAGGATGAATTTCTACCAGGGTAATCTCGTCCGAATTGATGTCCGAATAAATTTTTTTGTACGTGTGAGTGAGAGGTAAGGCTATTTCAACCTATACAAAACTATGTAAGAATTTCAACAAATTTCTCGTCGATAGTCAAAACGTACATGTGTCCTTTTACAGGTAACGCTAGAAAATTGCCGGAAAAATTGGTGAAAGTCATGTCAAAAGCTCACTCGATCTTTACAACAGTTTCGACTAACCGCGTCAATCTCAGCCACACAAAACGTGAAAGCGCACACATGTGCTAGTGTACATTTGCACCTCGTGAGAAAATCACAACCACAATATAGACATCAAACTGTATGTATCCTATCACTAAAAAGAAAAATCACGGGAAGAAAGTAGCCGAGAGGCTGCACAGATATAAACAGTAGTATACACATATGGATACACCCATATATCTTATAAACCTCAGAACCGCATCAAGTATAGTGAGCCTTAGCATCAGCAACAGTACTATACATCCGGGCAATTTTCGCGACCATACACTATACGTTAATTTCACGCTTTTATCCAGGATAGGAGAAATACGGTCTAAGAGAAAAAAAATGTCGTTTCGAGGTATATCCGCGTGGACAGCTTCATGATGTTGATGATGAGAAACCACAGAGTAGATAAATAGTGTTGTATAGATATGGTGAGCGACGAGAGTTGTTCATTTTTCAGGAAGGTATATATAGGCAACGGTATATGTACAACAAAGTTGAGACAGGTCTGTAATCATGAACGAATCGCAAAGCTTGAACCATGGCTGTATTATATACGAGTCACAGAAGATGCCCAAGGCATGCCTAAAGCATCAACTGAGTTGAGATAGCTACATGGACGGTTATATATATAGGCATCAAGAGCAGCTGCCCCACTTGGCGCATTTTCGTATTGCGGGATTGTGTACTCGCCGTTTTCAGATTGAAAGTAGTATGTGCATGGACACTGGATGCAGAAATTCTTCTCGTAAGGAGGAGTGCCGCTTTTGATTGAGAAAAGTTGTGATTAGCCTACACGTGCTGTGTATATGACTGAACTGAGACTCTGTGTGTGATGCCACGAGTGATGTACAGACATCTGACAGTCGCTCTTCCTCTTCCTCTTTTCTCTCTTTCCTTTTCCTCAATTCTCAGTCTTACGAAACTCTTGCATCCATCTCCTCTGGATATTCTGATTCAAATTCAAGAAATTTTCAGGCCAATGGCGTTGCGAGGAAAATTGAAGAAACCTTAGGAAAGAGACTTTCACAGATGAAAGAGTGGAAACAAAACAAGGAAGCATGTCATGTGGAGAGGGAAAAAGGTGAGTGAGAAGAGTTGGAGATGGAGCTAGAAATAACCAAAATAGTTAGTGTTGATGTTGATGAAGAGAAGCGTAAGAATGATCTTCATACAGAAGATGACAAGGGGCAGAATGAAATGGAGAATGTCAGGTAAAAGGGGGAAGGGAGGATTAATGAGAGTGACAAGAATGAGAATTACGTGCGAAGGATAGATAGGTAAAGTAATGAGAGCGGAGATGAGATTAAAGAAGACACGAGTGAGAATGTGATAAGGAACAACCCTGACAACCCCATTCATTCCCTTGAATTGGGCTCTTTGGTGATTGCACCAGTCTAGCTCCGGTACCCACGTGAACTATCGAACAAGCAACGTGACTTATATCCTCCTGCCACTGGATGGTTGTTGATGTCCAATATTGGAAAGAAGTAAAAAAACCGCCACTTCGGACGAATCAGTCGCTCGCAAAGGGAAATCTTCGGAACTATATAACCACAAGAAGGATCCTTGGTTGATCACTCTCCGGTCTCAGTCTTCCAACACGGGAGATCTTAGTATCCCGGGAGCACACGACGACTCCTTCCCCGCCCCCAGTCTTCAACCTCAGCATCCGTGTGTGTACTTCCTACCATTGCGTTTGCCTCTGTGCGTATGAGTTCTGAACGGCATCTTGGATCGCTTCAAGACCTCCGCTTCTTCACAAGCCCTCTTGTATCTTTCAGCCTTACTATACTCTCTATTCTTTCCTTACTTTTCCTGGGATTGTAAGCTTGGGGTTGGCGCCCTCCAGTGAGGGGTTCTATATACTTGGTAGGTATTCGAGGTTTCTCGAGTGAATCGGACACTACCTACACTCTTATGGGCGTCTATGAAGAAAATCTTTTCTTCTTTTTTTTGGTGGGTAAGCTGGGAAAAGGGAATCTTTTCATAACCCCCCAAAGAGAAAAAAAAGGTCAAATCAGTCTGATTCGAATACAGGCTCATGCGTCTATCTTGGCATCAGTAGCTCTGGCTCAAGGGATGACTCTACAGTCTTGCAGCTTGCAACTCCTCTCTGTTGTTGGAAGCACCAAGAGTCACCCTTGTCTGCGACCGTGACACCGTCATTTGGACATACCCTCGTTGGCTACTTACTTGAAAGCTCCACGAGTCGAAACTTACACATCGAGTACAGAGCCGCGTTATGTATGTCTGGAAAAAGCTTTCCGCGAGTATGGATCGAGTCATTCATAATCGTGTAACTTGTTTCGACCGTGTCTTGGGCTAATATACAGCATCTTTGTGTACACGAAACCAGTAATGATTATCTGATATTTCTTGAATAGTTATCATTCATCTCAGTTTGTTAGTCTATTCTATGATTTTAACGTACACTGAGAGACTTCCGTCATTAAATTTTACAGATGTGGAATTAATTTTTAGAGAAAGACGCTGCAATTGGGGGACAACTAGGTATTTTTGAAACCCGGGCTGCAATTTTTGATGTCATGACACTAATTTTTCTTGCCGGATACGATAATGGATTAAAATATAATTTTACTGGGAAAGAAGTAAGTTTTTTCCCCAGATAGTATTTACACTGACTTATGAAGTATAGATATGCTCAAACTTCAAATTAGATTTCGTACAATGTTTGATACATGGTGATACATTATGTGATGATATACTTATATTATGATTGATACTTATGCCACTTAACTAGATCTAATATTTTTCTCACCTCCTACCACACTCTCGCCATCTATGGTGTTCGTTTACGTTCATATTTTGGAACTTCTATATATACAAACGAGGTCAGATTTGACCGCTCGCGAGAAAGACTGAACACGTCGTTTACGAATTTTCCAGAATATAGATGTGTTTTCCTTTGATGTACTAACATGCGTTATCGCTCAGTTTATCATTCCAACGTGAAAGGGGAATTCTAACATGTTCATTGAACTCAAAATTTGATTCGAAAGAGCTGTTATTGAGTCTCAGAACGAGCCGAGAGCGCTTCGGATCCATCTGGTGGCGTCAATGACAAATGGTGCCCTCTGTTTGCTACGTTTGAGTGGTTGTAGCGGCCCACACTAAATTTTAGTACTTGAGCACTAATTTTTGCTTCCCACGCGCCAATTTTTGGTGCCCGTGTGACGGGAGAGAAATTTTGTTGCGGGATCACTAAAATTTGATGTTGCATCTTTAAATTTTGCTGCGGATACTACACTTTCTGATGAAATTCAATCCTGTCCCCCGGATGGAGTCGATCGCAGCAATTTTTAATGTCGGGAGTTTCTCAGTGTACATATATTTCTTAATTGAATGCCGTCTTCAAAGCCATTGAATGAACCTAAACCCTAATCTTCTGTCCCCAGGAAATTTCTCGATTACACCCTCACTTGCAAAATAGAAACATTTACATGGCAATAGTGAAGAGAAACATTGTCAAACAAAAACTTAGGGAAACGAATTTCAGAACAAGGGAATAACCAACATGATGAGAATCTTGATTGTGAAAGAAGGCAGCCTAGTAAACCTCAAGATTATACAGGCACGCAAAATACCGTACGAAAAAATGCATGCCCTTTGAAGAAAGGTGTGAATTGAGCAGAAGAATACTGATGACTGGAAAGAGTATTCACTATATTAAAAGTAAGTAACGACACTATAAGGATGAGGAGGGATTGTGATGTAAAGGAGCTGATGAAGAATATGATTGAGACAGGGTTAATGCAACAGATCTGATCACATAAGTAATTTGTGCCAAGACGCAAACTCAAAAATAACCCATGAATGGTAACCAAAGCTCCATACGGACGATGCTGTGTTATCATTGGAGAAGTTTCTACAAAATATAATAAAATTCCTCGCACGAAGTGATTAGTGGGGCACATTTCCAAAGTTCCGGCATCCATGCAGAGGTATCTCCATAGTTCACATGATTTCATACAAATAATAGAGGGAATCAATGAAGAATCTAAAAAAAGATGAGTGACATGCCATGCGCATGGAGTGCAAATGGTCACGGGACGTAAAAAAAATCCCTTTTCGCGTGCTAATCGTCGACAGCAATTCTTACACCCAACGCCCATCTGGTATACAACTCGCACGCGAGTTGGCTATTTATACAACGCACCATTTCGAAGAAAAAAGCCGCACACTTATGTATATGTACATACAGAGAGATTGCGCATGTGCAGTACCCGAGAAAAATTGCGTGTTCTCAGTTTGGGACACGCAGACGCGCTCCAGAGAATCGAACGGAAACAATTCGAAAAACGCGCACTCAGTTGTATACATAAATTCATACATACACATGTATGTATAAATGAACTTGCTCACTCGTAACTCATACATATCGTTGCTCGTGAGCATATATACAACATTCACCGGCTATGACTTTTCCGTTTTTCAGCCTCTGGTTAACTTGTACCTATATAGCGTTTTGTATTGTATTATAAAACAGTACCGATTCGTGTATATGAAGGCGTGTATGTGTTTCTGTATAGTTGTTCATCGGAGAATATTTATGAGTACGAGCAACGGCTGCGTGATTTATTGAGTTGGTGAGCTTTGATGAAGACATTCTCAGCAGTACGAATGCGTATATATATGTCGTAGGCGAATAGGATTCTCAGGCGGTTAAGATTCGACGCGCGTGAGCGCGTAAGAAGCATCACAGAAATCGTTTAAAACGAGGTTTTGCATTAAACACTAACCCATCCCTCTTGTCACCGATCGCCGAGGAGATAACAGTACTGTCGTCTCCTCGGAGTCAATAACAAGAGGGATGGTTTAGTGTTGCACAAATAATCAATTTGTAAGCAGTAGTGCGTGAATCCTATCGGCCGGCGGATAGCTATGCGCCGCGGAAGATAGCTATCCGGCGGAGAATCCTATTCGCCTACGACATATACAGGGATTAAGCGATGAAAAAGTGAGTCCGGTTGAAGAGATGGAATGAAGTTCCGACAATCAGTCATAGAGATACAAGTGTAATCATAGGTTAGGTGTCCTGGTTGACTTTTCTGCGCTTTGCATTGAGTTTAGTCTGTTTATGATGATACGAACTTTCAGGAAATCAATTGGTTAAAATATTAACGGACTTTTGAGTGAGTTAGTTATTCAAATTGATAGTATAGGTTATTCGCGAACTGTGACTTTAGTTGCACATTGGAATGTCAATGCTTGAGAGACGTGACGATACAGGATGAGAAAATCAGGAGGTGAGCAATAAATTTGGTACTTGGTAGTTGTATTGAATAATTACGTACACAGTATTTTCGTAAAACATGGAGTCGGAAGGCGAGAGCAACGGCATTGACAACCAGGAGGTTACTACCTGACGATTTGACATACTCTTACATTACGAGAGATGCAAAAAACTGTTGCATTTGCAAAAAGCTATGAGACAATAGTGTGTTGCCAATAGGATGAATATGAAGTGATATTATTTTGTAGGTTCAATGCTATGCCTTGAACGTGCACAACAGAATACTTCAATTGAACTGATGTCCCAACATTTGTTACCGCATATTGTGAATCAGATCCTCGGAATTTTATTTGAGATATCGGTGAGGTGGACTATCTCATCAAACTGATGTATAAACCATCTGAGAGTGGCCTGTGTGTTCGTTGCAATGCTTACCGCATCATATTGAGGTTGTGTTCCAAAAATCATTAAAAATTCAAAACAGAAATCATTTTAATGTAGGAAAATTCTTGTAAAGCTATTGTTGGTGAAAAACTGAATATGCGAGGAAAATATCTTGTGAAGAAAGATTATATAGCTATGGAGTCGGCTTCAGCAAATTTCATGAATTTGACGATCCTTTACATCTAGGAGTTGTCCGGGCAATATAGCGTAGTATACATTGCAAAAGAAAATTCTTGGGGCCAGGATTCATAGTTATAATTATAATTCATTCAATGAATCGACTTTACTGTGTAATCAAGTGTAATTACAAGCCTGAAACTCTGTGCTCTACTGCTGGATTAGTATAGGATGATGAAAAAAGACGCTGCGCAATTTCGTTGCTGTACAGATTTCCTTGAAGCTTTTCTCGGTGTTAGAATTCTCGCACCATCTGTTTTGTCATGTTTTATCGCTTTATGACATTGTGCTGACTTTGTATGTATGAAACATTTGAGCTAGTCAGATTTCATGCATTCAGAGTATTCAAGATACTGATTTGTATACATAGTACCTGATCTAAAGGGATAGTCCATAAATTACTTGAGGGCAATTTCATGATTTTAGATCTCTCTTGACGTTATGAAATTTTCTCAATGAAAATCGCCGAATCGTGTATGCAGGATAAGAAATTGGAAAACTTCCGCCCTGTTTCCATCCTAAACTCTATAACGTAATTTGTTGATGTTCCCTAAGGAATTAAATCCAAATAATTCACATTTTCATCTTATTCGGTCGTCCAGAGACCCAATAAATCTGTTCTATTTACTCAATTCTCGTTTTCAGATGATCTATACCAGTATGAGTGATAAAGAAAGCAAGTGAAAACTACAGCGTTCCATCCACCTCGCACATAACCAGTGGAGCATCAGAATCATGTTTTCGAGTTGGCGGATAGTTTTGAGTAAATATAATCAATGGAGCAAGTTGCACATGTGAAAATTAGTGTGATTCGATATGGCATTAAAATTTCCCTAATTCTTATGCATTATTATTAACCATTTCGAGGCTCATGAAGCAAAATTCTAGGGAACCATAAATTTTAAAAATCATGCGCGCCCATTTTTGGGAAAAATAATGAGTAATCCCGTGAGTTCATGATCATCGTTCCGATGAATTATTATCTTTCATCATCGATGTAGAAGCAGGTAGCTATCCGATTTTTAAAATTGGCTAAATTAAAGCTTGCGCCATTGAACGCAGTGCATGCATCGTTATAATCGCTCCGCATCTTTCTCGTTGATTGAAATTAAATTAAATTCTTATTTTCATGACTTATTCATGCAATCTCTGATTTATTGGATAATAATTCATTATAAAAAGACGCTCTACCATTTTTACGAGTTACCAAATGGTTAGCATTTGAGATTCCATAAATTTTAACGAACTATTCAAGATCGAAATCAAGCTCGACGAAATCTGTAATTATCTTGATTGAATAATTTTCATGTTAAAATGTATGAAACCGTCATTCAGTGGGAAGTAAAGTTTACAACGAGTCCAAACTCAGCTGTTTTAGAATATTATGAAAAAATCGTGTCTCAGTCGATACAGTACAATATATTTTGAAAAAATTCACATAATATCATTATGGGATTCGACATTGAAGAAAGAAGTGAGATTTACGCAATAATACAAGCAAAGATAAACCAGTAGATCATATCGTAAAAGGTATAAGTACCCTATGGCAGTTCCTATACAACTATAATGCACCTTTCTCGCACGTATGAACATCGCATAAATGTACACACGTGTATTTACGCGTTCTTATCTTTCCACGCCAGTCTCTCTATATCCATCTCTCTGTATTTCGCACTTATACCTAGTAGCCATCAGTATATTACAATGCTTTTCTTCTACGGTATAATCTCTGCATGCAGGTGGATATTAATGCGTGCAGTCGCTACCCATCATCATCATATACACAATATATACTTAATATATACCACAGAAGCAAAATCTATATATATATATCACATAACACAAGCGTTGAGAGAACAGTCGAGGCCATGATTTATTGTTGCCCCGTGCGAAACATGCATCATCCGAGGCCGACTTTACCACTACAACTATACCAATATAACCTCAAGGTCACTTTTTTCTTGTACCTATGCAACTTAGTAGTTCCCAGTGAATTACATTACACCCGCGGTCCAATTGTTTTTTTTTTCTTCCCCCATTTACACAAGAAATTCTGCACTTGCTGCATCACACGTGGCATTACGTTGATTCGATTCTTCATAACCGTTAGATAAAGTAATAATAACATTTCTAATAGAGTGAAGTAGAAAAATTATAGTATGTGAGGTTATGTTCTTGGGGGCGTATGATATGGATAATCAAGGAAGCGAACATAATTCATTTTTGAATCGCGCGCGTAAATAAAAGCTCATGATAATCGTGTAATATCAGAATCATATTATGAGAAAGAACAATGAAAAAGTCTGTGTAACGATTAGCGACGCATTCATATTCATTAGAGTCGGTGGCTGCTTCATTTTCTGCTATATATATGTATATTCTCGTGCATCTCGTATTCGAGATTTGCATTTGGATTTTCGCATCCGCGTTGAAAACTGGGATGTTGTATACTTGAATACACCATTATTGTGTGCGTGTGTGTGTTTTTTTTTCATGAGTATGTGTAGATTGTAAGCACATATCAGTTCAGCCATTGAAAGCTTGGGATCGATTTGCAATGGCGTGTAACACGTTTTGGTTCCGCTCGATGCATCGCCATGATCTTGATACGAAACGTGGGTTTTTTTTTCTTATACCTTTCATATGTACCGAAGATCGATTGTGCGAAAATTTTGCAAGTCTCAACAGTAGAGGCGTAATTTGCGATACGAGCTTTAATACCCAAATTTGCATCAATCTACATGTAGCTACAAAGTCTCGTCTGACAGATGAGTCATTGAGTCGTATGATATCTCGATTAGATGAGGCATCAGACTTTTCCTATACTTTTTTAAGATGAGGATTGGTGGAATCTATCTGTTGTCTATCTCAGTGTAAGACAGAAAGAAATTACTTAGACGTAGACGTATTTTTTAATTGAGCTGCGATTGCACGCTCAATCGCAATGGAAAAATCTCAACGTCTTCATCTGATCAAAGTATGCGGATAGTTTTACAATGCGTTAGGTGGTTAATCAGTGGATTAATGAATTTTATTAAATAGACAATACTTTTTACAGTCACGAGAAATTTTTTTGTTGATACTTAGTTAGTTCACTATTGAGTGTAAAAAGTCGGAATTTTAATATATGGTGGAATTCTTCGAGCAAATAATAACCAATCATGATATAAGTTTCAGGTTATGTTTGTTATTGCAAATCTCAGAAGTTTTTCGATGTTTTCTACATTTTCAATAAATATTGGGAAATTGGCTTTGTTTAAAAAGATGAATACTCTTTTTAGATCACACAGCCAAACTTTCATTCCTTCAAAATATGTGAAAACAATGAAAACAGGATTGAATTCCTTACGACGTAGGAGACGAGATGGAAGAAGCAATCATCAAAAGTGAATTTAATCCCAAGAGTCCAGATCTAATGTACAAATTTAAAACGGAACTCGGAACGGAATTCAAGAAGCCTCATCATCAGGGTCAAAAAAATTGAATGAGATTGGAGTGAAAAACGTGAAGGGAGAGCGCATGATTGATGCACCGTACCATGTACTGAGTGCGGCCAGTGAAGCTTCGAATACGAGTGCGTTTCACAGTTTTTTACAAGATATACCCTTTCCGGGCTATACACGCGACAGACGCTCAGCGACGACTCGATTTCAAAACTTATATTAGACAGAAGGAACCGCCATCAATGCTTGCATCATCCGATATATTTGAAAAAAAAAAGCGCGCGCAACCCCAAAGCCGCGTTCAACACATTGGTATGTTTCATTTGTATAATCTTGGATGCGATGAGCAGCATATTCAAATGTACAGGGCAATAAGCCGACACATTGTTATTCTAGCGTAAAAACGCCTGGCGCTCTCGGCTGTTACCTTTTATTAACGTAATTTGTTCTATCGCTTGCTCGTTCCCTATTTCATGACTATAGATATATTCTGTAAGCAAGCGTTACTGAAAAAGAGGGAGAATAGGCAAAGCAATACGCCTACTTGAATTTTGGTATAGGGTTGATGATTAAAGGAAAATACCGGTCTCAGTTATCTATATATATGTGAGGGGTTGCTTTGGGAAAATTTATAGGGTTGTGGTTGAACATGAATAGAAATGCTAACGTCACTCGTTTGATTTTTGATCGGAGTTGATGGGCTATGATATATATCTGTGTTTTCTTGTCTTTGATGCCTGATCACGACAGCTGATGCATTCTTTCGATATGGTATACATTGTGATGTATGGTTATGAAAGGGTGAACAGTTTTCCGGAGCCTGCGCACAAAGAAAAGGCTTCTCAGGATTTCCATTTGGTTTCTGCTGCAATGATTACACATGATTTAGTGTATATGGTGGCAAAATTGCTGATCATAATGAAAATGTTGTCAGAGTCTGATGGTCAGCAACTTTTCGGGCGAACTAACCGAAATTTTGAAAAATAATAAAAAAAAAAATTCTGGATTATAACCATCTGAATTGAACTGCTAGATTCGTGGCTAAATTGTTCATTTTTGCCCGGGCTTTGCATAATTCAAGGGATGATTACAGTCTCATTCGACATTTTGCTCGAAAATGCCTGATGAATTGGCTCAGTTTGGCATCAATGGATTCCCTCTACCACGAGCAAGACAAAAGATAGAGAACTCACACTTTTTCACACTCTAGAACAGGGATAATAACCGAAATATTGCATGAAACCATACACTGCACAGGTCCTCAAATCATAGCACTCTATTAGGGTGCGTCCACAGATGTGCATATGCACTGCGCACGTGCACATGTGCAGCTCATCAAATTTTAGCCAAAACCAGACGGATTTCGTCGAATTCTACTTTGGATCAGACGGTAACGGAGCAAAAACACAAACCGATTCGAATTAGAAATTCTTTGATATGAGCCCTTCAATCTTTGTTCAAGCCCGATGAACTGCTCATGTGCGCGTGTGCAGTGCATATGCACGCATATGCATCATCTGTGGACGCACCCTTATGCATTGACCAATTGAACTTGTATTATCTCGGGGTCAGTTTGAAGATGGATCGATGTCGGTTGATTTGAAGAACGTATGGAAAATCAGACACCTCAAAATGCAACGGAAGTTCAAAGTAAAAAAACCCACGCTGCATTTGAAAGGAGTCAACCCAACCCAACTAGATAGGATGGGGCCAGAAAATGGAGTCTCGCACATACCTATGTGGTAAATGCAAACGCCGATCTGTACAAATCGACAGCCAATAGAATTCAAGCCCAAAGTACAAGAAAGTATACGCCCAGTATGTTGAAAATTGCCGTTTCTCCAATATAGAATGCATGATGAATGAGGAAAAAGTGCAACTTCATGGCTTGTCGCGCGCGCTCAATTTCATCCATGAAGCCTTTGAGCATCAAAGTGAGCAGCCAATCGTTGGAGGCCATATACACAGCTTTGGTATAGCCTCGTATACACCAATAAAATACGCTCGAAGCCTTATAATGCAACCCAATGCCTCTATACATTGCTTGTGGCCAGAATAATATACGCGAGGCAACACAACCACAACCGACCGATGACGACGTAACGAGACGCATCAGCAGCGTCGCTTGGATTCATTTTGAAAAGTCATCCTCCAAGATGGCTCGTGACTTTCCAATCGTTTCGAGTGTCGAAGAGTGCACCGTTTGTTTTTTGTATCATTTTGCTGCCTTTGATCTTTTATGATGTTTGCATTCTTTGGTCAATTATTTCGATCGGCATACATATTCTGTTCTTTCATTATATTTAATTGGGGTCGATTGTAATGTGAGTGTGAATGTGTATTGTCGATATCATTCGAACAAAAATGAATTGTTGAGGAGAGGCTGGAATTCGTTGAACACAAATTTTGATAAAGCTGTGGGAATGATCTTGTTTTTCTTTGGGAAATGAAGGTCGATCCGAAGATTTGTCAGGCACTGTTGTCAAAATTCATTGCCCTGAGATAACTCCGGATAATTCTGGGATTCAACTGTATAAACCCTAGCATTGTCATATATTTATATATTAACGACTCTTTCGTAGCGCGCCTCCATGGACAATGATTTTTACATCGACTATTCTCAGGATAGTGAGCTCATTGGACCAAAACTCTGTGATATATTTTCATCTCCGAAGCCCCGGTAATGATTTCTAAAGTTTGAGGCAAATCTGAAGGAAATTCGTGACCCGCAAGGTTTATAACCTCTTGTGGGTTTGTTTGAACCGAATATCGTTTAAAACTGATGGCTCCATATTGTTATCTTACATCACAGGATCGTATTGGTTCATTAACACAAGTAAGTTACGAAAATATATGACAGTAGCTCACAATTAATGAATCCCTTGTCTTAACCACGATTTCAGAAAGATCAAGTTGTATCGAGCTCCTTAGGATGTGTCCACAAATGATGCATATGCAGAGTACACACGCATATGCAGCTTATTGGATTTGAGCACGGATCGGATTCCTTCGTTTCTTACGTTACCGGCTAATCGGAGGGAGAACCTGAGAGGTCCTAACTGGTTTCGACCAAAATTTACCAGCTGCACATGTGCACTTTGTACTGTATTTGTGCATGCATTGTTCAATACATATCACTGACGGATTAAAAGAGCCCGTTTGGAAGTACCCAAAATTAGCCTGGAAAGTCATCCAGCTCAGAAAAGCTACCGTGAAGGTTTTCGCCTACGAATAGCTAGCTGCAAGATCGATGGCAATGTAAAATAGCATGCATGAAGATTTTGTAACAAACAATCGTTCCCAACAGCAAAAAATTTGTCGAATTCCAGCAGCAACCAGTTCACAACACTAGTAGTCACAAATTCTCATATGCAAAGTGGCTCCACAGTTTTATATTGCGCACATTATAATTATAAACCTATGCACTGTCGAGTATCGATGTAATATACGTCGCAAGAATTTTTTTTTCCACAGTGGCCTGAGAAAATTCAGGTAGCCGCAAGCTTGCTTGTAACGCTTTACAGCCATATTCAATCATCTTGTCAAGCGCAAAAAAGCTGGCTTACACTCGTGATGTATGAACTTTCAATCTGAAATGCGGGACTTTTGTTATACCTTGCCCTCGCTCACGCGTCAGTCTCTCCATCATCTGTGCAACATTGATGGATTGTATTCGAGGTATAGAGATCAACTTGGCGAAAGGAAGAATTAGCTTTCTTCTTCTTGTGGAATAATACAATCCTGTGAATTTTCATTCCTTTTTTGAATCTTCATCTTTCTATCAATATCTTTGTTGTTTTGATATGTTATATTGCATTTTTCTCCAGAAGAGTGAACTTTTTCCAGTTTGATTAGATAGAGGTGGAGCAGTTGTACGTGGATAAGAGTTGTGATTTGATTTGAGATTTCATGATAATTCCAATTCAGAATTAAATCTTTTTTTTTCGTTCAAGTCTCATGAGATTGGGTTTGAAAAATGCTTTCAGCTTCAGAATAGATATATGTGCGTACAAAAAGTCTTGTGAACGTATAAGAGAGAGGCCAGGTGATAGTCTTTGTCTTGAATAGTGTATAACTTGGACACAAGCGAGGACACAAGGCTTTCCCATAATTCCAAGACCTTGAGCTCAGCGAGACAACTGTTACTTCTACTGCATTGTTACTGTGCATGGACTTATGGATCTTAGAGATTGGCAAAGGTATTAGAAGCTGAACTTCTTCAGAACAGAAAATTATGTTTGTTTTTTGAAAATTGACTCTTTTTGTTTTTCTTCCGAGATAATTATATTGATAATATGCAAGCAAGTATGCCTTCTCTGTGTTGGAATCAACGACTTCCGTGTGTTATCTGCAGGGCTCGGATTTTCGTGCAGTAGACAATCAAAAAAGTGTCGCTTAACGTGCAGTATAAAATGTCAAAACGTGCAATAACCTTTTATACTAAATATATTAAGAAATGCTCTATACCACTCAGATGAGTTTTCATATTTCATTGAATCCAATTATCATATGCTTTTCTATATTATTTTCCATAAAACTGTATCTTCTATCATCCGAAAGGTATTTATAAAATGAAAAAGATCTCTCAACTTCGACAGATGATAGGTGTAGCTGTTGGTCATATTGGGTTCTAAATCATTGATTCCTTCATCGTCAACCATTTCGCTGCTCTGCATATTCAGAACTCGTTCAAGGAATTGTAATTCTGAATGTTTATCAAGAACAAAAGCCAGTTTGGTTTTTAGAATGGCTCCTTGATTCCCAAGAATCCTACTTATGCTGCCTGCTTTGACTCTTTCCAAAATCTCGATTTGATCCTGCAATTTTTGTCCAACCCTCATCATGTCTTCTATGATTTGAGGTGTGCTTGGAGGAAGGTTAACTGGTTCAGAAGATCTCGACTTTTCACCAATTTTTTAGCTTTTTCAACAGATTTTGCTTCAGGCGCAAGAGAATCTATCACGATTCTAAATCGTTCCAAATTCTCAGCGTAGATCAAAGCTGCCACAAGCCAAGTTCCCCACAGGATTATAACTGGCTCTGGAGGTAGGTATAGGTTTTCATCATGTCTCTGTACGTCTCGACTCGAGTAGGGGATTTTGAAAACATCTTTTCATCACAGCCCACTAAATCGTTCACTTCAGGGCAGATATTTCTCACCTTTTCAGCTAGTCTATGAAAAGCATGAGCTAAGCATGTCAGGTGACAAATATTGCTGTAGAATAGTTTCAAAGCAAGATCTGCTTTTATCATGTATGATGCCGCATCTGAGACAAGTAGAGAGACTCGATCTTCGAATGAGTCACTTTCACAGAATCTCTTCGAATTCTTGTTCACAAAGCGACTGATTGTTTCATGATTCGTTTTCTCTAACTGCTGACATGCGATCAAGTAAGCTTGCGAAGGAGCGTCAGGTTTCAACACTTCAATCAATACATTTGTAATGTACCTCCCCATTGCATCGGTACTTTTATCAACACATATATATAAACAAATTCTTCACCCACTATCTGCCTGATTTTGCGCATGGTTTCGAAAAAATGACAAGAACGTAGTTTTTCCGTAAAGTAGTTTCTGATGGTATTTGGTTTTGTGTGCATTTTTGCAGAAACTGATGAAATGGTTCATAGCTTAATTTGTGCAGAGGAATATTCGAAGATACCAAGGCGTATCAAGGCATGACACAAGTCCATGAAAAACACATTTTTCCGTTCCGGAGCCACACTAGTCGAGGTTAATAGCATCTGTCTTCCTCTTTTTTCCTTTATTCTTTCGAGGCAATGCTTCAACATGTTGAGCTAAAATATTATAAAACTCATGCACTGGATTTTGTTGGTATAGCTCACAATCATCGGCAGTCATACCTGTTGAAACATGTGGATCAATTTGAGATTTTCTATCACACTCGACTCCTTTAGTGCAGATGTTGCAGAAGACTATCCTTCCATCAGTCGAGAGTGCTTCAATATCTTTGTTGTGCGGTGCAATCCATTGTCTAATTTTGCTATTGACACTTTCAGCTACTTTAGACATGGTAAAAATGCAGTAAAATTTGGTGGATAATAGTTGAAATACCTCCAGGCTATCAAGGCAATGAGTTTATGAAATAACCTCTACAAAGAGCATGATCACAAACAAAAAAAAGATTCTCAAGAATAGTTGATTCGTTCGATGACGATAAAAAATCCAATTACTGGATCGAACGTGCAATAACGTCGAAACGTGCAATAACACGATAAAAAGTGTCATAACACGAAAATCCGAGCCCTAGTTATCTAGATTAGTTTCGGATATCATGTCATGCCAGTTGAATTGTGAAATAGAAAAAAACACAGGGAAAAATAAGAAAAAGCAGAAGATATCATGATAGAAATGAAATATATCCTGTATTTACATCGATTTGACAAAATTATAATAAGTGGCAAAAAAATGATCAGCAAAAAAGGAAACTGATTTCAATTCCTCCCTCAAAGAAAGTGAAAATAAGAAGAGAAATCGTGAAATAAGATGAACGACTTGAGTCGATAAACAAACAATCCTCAACCGCTTGTCCCAACCATCTATCTAATCCGTATAATTTAAAATACATCCGATCAATAGCTGCCTCGGAAAATCTTGCATAAATACAAATTAAAGTCAGTTCGTCGTATACATTCGTTTTCAAATACACAAATGTATATCCACCTGCAAACCCATAAATTGCAAAACTCACTTCGTGTTTCTGTATACGAAAATGTATGTGAATGTGTGCGCTTTGCTTATAAGCTGATGGCAAACCGACTTCATTACGATGTGTGGTGGTACATAGAGTCGTGTGGCATGACAATGCTCGCAACAAAAGTGTATCTCCGTTGATTTACGAGCAGCATCGGAACCGATCGTAAATTTTTCATTAGTTATACATGACATCATTAACGTCAAATTTGTCGATTTAATCATTTCTTTTCTGATGGCAGATTATTTTTTAGTGAAAATTCTTCTTATGGTATTGGTTCGTTGCAGATCTATAATTGAAACCCTCAACAGGTTGCTATAGATAATCATGAGTTTGTCTTCAAGATGCTCATATCAGATACATAATTATGGATTCGTTACGACCGTCAATTACGAATACGACGTAATTGTTTGCTTTCATAACCGTGTAAAAAGTATAAGGCTTATTTAGAGTGTGTCCGTATGCCTATTAAGGGTTAATTCGCGTGTTATATGTTTCTGAACTGGATTAATTATTCACTCAAATATTGATTTCAAGGTTCCTTCAGTCTTTGGTATGAGGATGAACAATTTTTGAGACAGTTCTGTTTACCCAGTGATGGCGTTGACTACCAACTCGCCACCAAATGATCGTTGGGTATCTTTACTCTGAGAGTTCATGTTCATAAAAATTTCAAAGTAAATGTATGTGCATTCCTGCCCACATTAATGATTGTCAAATAAATACTCAACTTTGCTCGTACTGAATAGGAATGATCATTAATCCTTCGACACTTCGATCAGTCTCAACATGTTTGAGTTCTTTACAGAGTTTATTGTTCTCATCAATTTCAAAGAGGGACAATTTGAACAAATTTTAATATACTCAATCGACCGTTTTAGAATGAAGTTTTGGATATTATATCTTCACAAATCATGGAAAGATCCATATGAATATTTACTTTTCCAGTAGGTTAGTAACACACGAGATTCACCCTTGAACTTTGCTGGAAAGTCAAACGCAGTAAGGTATAAACTCTTTGTAGATTTTGGGGGGTAAAATTTCAAATGTATATTTCCGAATTTTCTCAAAGATTCTACACCGTCTCAGACTCGTAGAAATGTACCTTCTATGCCCGATGATACCAAACTCTTGCTCAGCTTCTAGTTGTTAAAAAAATATTATAACAAATAGAAATATTCAAAACTGTCTCCAATCGCTTAAATCTTGTGAAATATCAGAAACTTGTCCATTGCAATTATCCAGATAAATCTTCACCTCCCGTTTCCTTTTTTTACGCCCGAAGCCTGAGCACACACACGTGCGATAATCGAGGTAAGTATGACGCCCGGTAGAATATTAGTGTATATATACCTCATCGAGCTGATGGTGCATATCAAAATCGCGCGTTTGCGGCTACTCGAGAATTTTTAATCCGTGCCACACATCTTTTCCCGACCATCATATTATCAGCCTCCGGGCTTTATATTCACCGTCTCATTCCTGACTACCTCTAGTGCAAAATCTTTAGCTCGCCATTATTGATGCATAAACTGTGCATATTTATACCAAGAGCCTGTTTTTATTTATTGTAAATTCTTTTTTTTTCTTTGCTATAGTGCATGTGTAAGCGAGGAGCCATGAATATAAATATATATGTATGATAAATATATATGTATTGTGTAGTTATTGGGCTGGATAAAAACTTGTTTACAACGTAAAATGTACCAAGAGCACGTGAGATGAAAAAATTCAAATTTTATCGCAATTACGGATGTGGAGATGTAGACCAAGCTGGCTGGTTTTTTTGTGCCTTTTTTTCCTTGTATGGCGGTGAAGACGATAGTGCTATGTATAGAGATATTAGTGTCATCGCATTTGTTATGATTTGGGTAGATTTGTATAAGAGATGAGGTGAAAATGGAAAGATTTGGATGTGATGACAGCAAGTGAATCAGAGGCGCGAAGGATAATTTGCCCGAGTGCTTGCATTACCTTTATCGATAGCAACTGCGTTCTTTCTTGTTTTTAAGTGTCCATGTACACGAGTTTCTTATGACAATTATATGGGACTATTTTTTCGGAAACGACAGAAGAATCCAGTTCAAAAAAATTCTTTCAAGTTCTCATAGATGCAGAGGATGTGGATAAGATGGTACGCTGAAACCAAATACCTTACTGCAAGCAAGAAAACGAGTGAAAACCAAAAAATTTTCAAAATCCTAGTTCTGTTTTTTTTCCTAATCAATTTATTCTGACTGTAAGAGATACATTCCTGAATGTCCCAATTCGCGGTAGTAAATGGGCTGAACGATATTCTGTGACTTACATGAAAAATTTTTTTTTGCATTCAAAAGCGTGCGTCTTGTGAATTTTCTGAAACTTATTCTTCATCTGTTTGTTATCTTATATTCTAAACAGGTTCCGAAGATACCTCGGCTTTCCTCGTTCCGTGACAAGGTACATGTGCGGCTCGTGATAAGACCGTTATCAATAATTGACGGGTCAGTAAATTGTCGTTATATCAGTCAATAATGAGAGCTCATACTCACACTCACACCCGTAAGCGTCCAGAAGTATATTCTTTTAAAGTTAAGAAAACCTGGTGAACTACTTATACTATCTGTCCAAGCAGTCGTTATCATCTCGCGCTTCCGTGACCGATGACAGTGATATAATATCAATGGCTATATTTCCAAGCTTCAGACATGTAAATTGAAATTTTGCTAAACACCAACTCTGAAAATGTCAAATTTAATTTGAGAATGTTGATGATTCGACATACACACACAAATGCAAATTTTTTAAATACACACACACACTTACACACTTACACGACAGACTCAAGTACTGGATTGACACAATGCTATTTGTATGGAGGCCATGTAGTCGCAACCTCGTGTTTTGTTCACGACCATGTGAATTTTCCGCGCATTTTCTTGATCTTTGTTTTATTTGGCTACATAATGCTACTGATATATCATCTACTATACATATCATATAGTGTGAGGCCTATATGCCGTAGTGGTGCGGACGGTGGCTGTGGTATCGATAAAGTCGCGAGATTATTGGAAAGCGTGGGCGGGCTGCATTGCTTCCTACGTAAATGTACCTGCCTACTCGATTGAATTTCTAATATTGCTGATCGGTATCGGAAAAATGTTCGTTTTGTTTAGCGCCGCCGCATACACAAGCTTCACATCACACGAAATCGTATAATCGTATCTGGATTGATTAACCCTTGGCACACTGGCATGTACTTTGCTCACTGGTTTTACCATAACTTGTAAATATGAGGTTAGGTATGTATAGATTTCAAAAATTTTCAATTCGCGTCATTCATGTAATTGCTAAATGAGCTATGGTACTCAAGATGGGTATTGATTTTTACAAACAATTTTGAGCTAAATAGACAGAAGAATCAAAGTCTTAGAACACTATGAATCCTCCTAGCATGGATGTACACGATTATAGATGTACAGGGTAACAATAAAATGGAGATAAATTCGATATACTTTGGAAGAAAAATTTTCAAGAAATCAGAATATCAATGAGCCTTTGAAGATTTGAATCCCATGACGGCTGTTCTGATATCAACTAAAAATGTCGAAATCTCTAAACTAAAAAAAATATTATTCGATGAAAAGGAAAATTGTCTCATATGTGCCAAATTAGATCCCGTGCTAAATGGGGTAAGTTGGATTTAGTTCGGAGAGAGTAATGAAATTATTAAAAATATTTGGGACCACTTTGCCACTTGATTTGAATGAGCCAAATTCTAGCTCGACTTCCTTCTGATATCGTGAGAAATTTGTCCACGCACCAAATAGGTTCATCAAAATCTGGAGCTCTCGGTGACTTTTTACCATAACCGTATGGATCGTTAGAAAATTTAACAATAAGAAAAAGTTTCCAAAGAATAACCAATAAACCGGGCATTTGAGGTAAAATTGAAATTGAAAGCTCAGCATAACCATCCGATTAAGTGAATGATAATCAGAAATTTAATTGAATCCGACATGGACACTTCATAAGTACACCAAGAAATAATCTTAATCCCACGTATACCTACACGGTGTTAATCATTCGCCCAAGATCAATGTCACTGCATCACAAACCAAAGAACTTTTGCCACACATTTCGTTCTCCAACACTCGCTAATTTTCCATCAGACACACACATATCAAAACATTATGATCCGATTAAAGTGTTATATCCACGTGGCCTGCATCACATTGCTTCTTTAGAACGAGTTGAATCTTTCATCTCTTTCATTTTCTCTGTTTCTCATTGAACAGTTATTCATCCGCTCGTTTATTATTTCTGCAAAAGAAGAAAAGAATAAAAAAATGAATGTCTCGTTGAATTGGATGAACATCTGCATATCCCGTTCAATATCTGCGACAGCCTGTCAAACTCTTTTATAATACAGTAATAGTATAACACATCTCTTCTATGCATCAACTGATCTATCTCTCTGTGTATAATATATAGCAATGCTACTCTTGACTTACAATATATATAGGTATAGTATGTACACATTGATATATTTGTATGTATGTGAAATGTATGCACCATGTGCAGCATCATGTATACTGGTTATCGAGTCAAGGTGACAGCGCTAAATTGAGCAATATCTCGGGGCGGTCACTCCTATGCCAGCTAAATGTATAATATATAGCTACGTGTACAGGAGTTTACCGATTAAAGACCGCTCGTTTTATATTAATATCGGACAGCTTGAGATTGGCTTACTATGTGGCTTATAACATAGGTATTATATCTTAGGCCTAACATCCATGTGTCTATCTAAAATTTTTCCGGCTTCTGCATCAACCGGTCATTTTATATATTTAGATACTCCTATAGACAAGATTAGAAGATATTCTCATGATTATGAAAACGAATATTTTTTTTCATTTAGATGGTACATACTATGGTTGATCGTTGCGATGTATGTATACATTGGTATAAGTATAAGAAATTTTTTTTTTTTTTTAGATTTTATTCTGAGAGAGAAGGCCTCATTAGCGCCACGAAGAGTCCGTCAAGTGTCGAGTGGGTCCTGCACTGATGTCAGGAGACCCGGTTCTGATCTCATTAGATCAGCTACGATATAGTGGTGTTGGTATACATGTATATAGACAGGCCAGCTGCAAGCTCGTATATACATCTTTGAGAGCCTGTTCCATTTGTTGCGAAAAAAGTTGTCACTGTGTTGAAAATATATAGCTTTGAAACTGGCGCTTGCGCATCGTGCTCGTGACACTTGCCGAATACTGCGGGTACAATATTCTGCTAATTCATTTGCAATATGTTAGTTTATTTGCCATTGGATATATTGATAAGGATGTGAGATCCGTAGATTAAAAGTTACATAAAACATTTTGAGTGACAACTGCTTTTTTGTGATTTGTGGAATTGTACTTTTGTAGTACACATTTTGACGAGAGTTTTCGAAAATTCAAGTCGTTAGGGCAAACGCTAGCAGTAACTACATATTGCGATGATATTGGTGATTGTTGATTGAAAATTTGATCACAAAAAAATGCGAAAATAGTCCACTTTTTGAACAAGAGTGGAAATGATCTTTCACCATATCGAATCTTATACCCCAACTTGTATGGGTTCATAGTGTGAAATTTCATTCAAATACAACAAATAAAAATTAGTACGTTCATTATAAGATGTAATGAGCAAATTTTTCATCACAAAGATTGCAAATTAGAAACGGGTGAAAAATAAAATTTTGAAGCCAGAGTGAAGATGGATATCATTTATGGCAGGTCTGTGAAAGAGCCTCGAAAATTCTCTTGGTGATTTAATTTTTAACTCCAGAACAAATTGATAAGATAAGGATTCAATTATTCCTGAACGCCAGTTCAAAATTTGTCCGTCCAGCTTCCGCGTATATGGGGTTACCTACGTGGAAAGAGTAATGTAAAGTATAATGGGTCACCGCAAGGGTTATCAATGGCTCGATTGGTTGATGGACAGATGAATGATTTGGTCTGGTCTAACTCGGTCTAACACGGTCTAGTGCAGTCTATTGGGTTCTATAGTTTGGTACTATTATAGTTTGATACGGAACCGGTATTGCTATGACGGCTACTGCACTAGTACCGTTATTACCACTAGGACCACTAGTACAGCCAGGAGTGCCCTGATATCGCTGAGATCACACTAGCGCCACTAGGACTGCTCTAGTAGCGGATTAGTACTCCACTATTACCATACTAATACCGTAAAATAATTGCCGTATTAGTATGGTCTGGTCTAATTCGGTCAGGCACTGTCTCGTTTGGTACTGGTACGATTCTTGTATGGTACTGGTGCTACTAGGACTACTAGGATTGTATACTGGTACCGCTTGTACCGCTTAGGAGCTAGTACCGCTAGGATCGCACTAGTGCCGTACTAATACCGTATTAGAATTGCCGTATTAGTATGGTCGGAGTGCGGTCTGATGGTTAGGTCTTATTCGGTCAGGTACTGGTACGGCTCTGGTAAGGTACCGGTGCTACTAGGACTTCTAGAATTGCACGGTTAGCGCTTGTGTCGTCACTTAGGACCTAGTACCGATAGGATCGCACTAATGCCATATTAGTACAGTACTTGTATTGTACTAGGACTTCCGAAACAGTATAGTCTAAAAGTGCGGTCTAGTCAGATCTACTTCGGTCTAGTTTGGTCTAGGTCGGTTTAATTCAATCGAGTTTAGCTAAAATATGGTACGTGGCTGTGTGGATTATGGGTTTGGACTAACTGATCAATGCACTGATTAACAATATTGCTTTCTTTCCGAACTTCATAAGGGTCCTCATTCCACAATATTATTTCGATCTAACATCCATCACTTGAAAATATTACTTTTGAATTGCAAAATCATCTCAGGAGACTCTGACTCATCAAGATAATCCGCAAACCGAACGAGCTGTAGCAAAGGAGGTAACATATATAGCTAGTAAGTAATAAGTTTTATTCAAGTTTGGGAACCTTGCAACAGGTTTCGCGGGTAATTCAAATAGATATCTGAGGCACGCAGAGCGATGCATTCCTGTGCAAGGCTATCAAACTTTTCTTTCTCGCGGTTCTGCGATGTCGGGAGGGCGCGGGAATACTTTTAATGAGTTTTAAGCGCATTAAAACAGCTCATACTGTATATAGTATGGCGTGGTGCGCGATGACGAAGAGGGAGGTGCTACTCTGCCTCTTTTCTTCTCTGACCAAAAAATCAACCAGCGTGCATCAGTTTGAGCTGGACGCCCAACATAGTCCTTCCACCTCTCTCAGTTTCTCCACCTCTTCAATCCCTAACTCTTTTCTTCTCTTTATTTTTTTATTTTTCATCTCTTTCAAACATTATACTAATCCAACACATCTATATTACATGATTTTGCAAAGAGGTACTTTTAACACGTGTAAAGACTTCTACTCGTGTGTCAAATGACCCACCGGTCGATATTTTGTCGTGCAAATACCACCATTTTAAGTTCATTCACTCGTACATTGAACGCTATCTTAAAATTAGTCAATATTTTGATTCGTTTGATTACTTATGTAATATGGAAAGTATTTGCAAGATTTTAATGATCGATCTGTTTTAAGCCTTCGTGTTATACTCGATGTAAATCAATCAGTTAAAGCTCAACACATGCGCGGTATGAATAACATCGAGTTAAAGACCTCATCAAATGCTCACTCAAGGGTAATGGCTTATCGTTCATATATATGTATAATGCTTCAACGCGCTCGAACTTGAAAGCCGGGTAGCCAAAGCAAATACGGTACCGTGCAAAAATTCGTGAACAATGGGATGACATTTTTTCCCCTGCAAACGTCGATGAGTCCGACTCAGATCAACTTGGTAAAATTAATAAAAGGATACTGAATTGGAGGAGAAATTACCAACTGTATAGATGATTTTTGATTCTTTCCCCGAATTTTTTCGATGACACAAGCAGCTGATGAAATTCCAAGTATTCTTCAAAATAAACTATTTTTATTTTATTAAGTGTCGTTCAGACGCAATTGAAGATACAGTAGTTTTACAAAAAACATCCGAAAGAGAGGAAAAATCTTATTTGCAGGATTAATTCATTATTTTTAACGTCACGCGTGTAAAAAAAGTGATAGCTGTCAATGTAGCCAGATTATCGAACTTTTTATGAAAAACAGCGAAAAAGTAAGGTTTTGAGAGCTCCCACACTTTTGCTTGCATGACGTAAGAAATAATCAAGAAATCATTGCTAATAGTATATTCGATGATTTTTGCAGAACTACTTAATGACCAATTGCGATAGAATGACACTCGATAGAATAAAGAAATATTTCTGAAAATTCTTGAAATGTCATCGGCTGTTTGTGTCACTAATAAAGGTCGTCAAAAAATCGAAAAGTAGATGAATTAAAGAATAGAAGCAAATGAATTCAACATTTTCTTCTTCGCTCCAGAATGCTTTGTTAAAATTTCGCCAATTTCATCTGGGTCTGATTTATTGATTTTTGGAGGGAAGGAAGTTTCACTCCAGCGTTCCTGAATTTTTGCAAGGTACTGTAATCAGCATAATTCTAACGCTCGCAAAATCACTGTGTATTCGTAATTGCCGTTGCGGGACTAGAAATTCAAACTAATACAATCTCAACACCACTAGACTCTGTTAACATGTAAATTGACCACAGATGAGTATTGACGCGTGTCTAAATGATCATTCAACACACATCAGAAGTACTATCATCACCTGAATAGTATACTTCATTAATGAAGACAGATCACGACTCCAAACAGTATTAATCGGTATGATAAGTATATATAAATATATATGTAGACCTCCGAGCGCGAAAGTCGTATTCGCATTTTATTCCCTCTCAATCATCGTTACCTGCGCCATTACGCATCCTGAACAGAAAAAAAAAACTAAACTGCCTACCAACACATATAGAGTCTTTAGTATCATGACCCATTCATTAATTGGTGATTAAAACATCGTAGTTATTACATACAAAGTCATGCCGCAGTAGCAATAATCTCTTTTGGTGGCCTAATATCTCAAAGACTCATCATTATCACAATCAGCTTACAATTGATGGTTTTAAAAAAAAAACTGAAATCGTAAAGTACTAATAATGTGATGGGTCGTCGGTTGATGGCGCTTTAAGCAAAATATAGACACAGAAAATGTATGTATATATGATGTTGTTATTAGATATTAACATGATACAAAGTATACCGCTCGCTCGCGCGAAATGTTCGCCGAAAAAAATATATAAACCTCTTTTGGTGGGCTTGTACCATCAAAAATTCGCCGAAGCGCATTAATTTACGATGTTCATGGAGCCGGGGGGCCTTCTATATATATATATACATATATGCTGACCATTGTGGGCGTATCTTTCTTTCTTTTTCAACTGCGGGACTTGTAACTTTGCTATAAAATCTTTTGGCTCATTGTAAAAGGGCCCCTCATGTACGTGAAATAATTTTTCGTATTGTTTTAAATGTGAAAAAATATTTTTTCATCGGTTTGAGTTTTTCATGAGAATATCATCACACTTGCTGATTTTTCTTGGATTAATAAGGCTAAAAATGGTTGAGTAAACGCGTCACAGGTGGCGAGTGAGAAAAGATTTATGACTTTGAATATATATGTAGAGTGCGTGCGTTGAAACAATTAGGAAGTTAATTTAATAGCATCGAAAGTGTTGCGTATGTCGAGGAATCTGTAATACTTGCGTCATGATTTTGATTTTTAAATCTCAATTCACGTGCATCTGCAGTGATTTTTGGAATATGCTAATAATGAGTGTGGCTATAACGATATTTAGGTGGGGCTTGATTAATTACCATTTCGTAGTCGTGGGTGGTAGAAGTTTTTTATAGGTACTAACAATAAGGTGTGGACTTATTAGACCTGAGACTGAGATGCTAATTTTGTTTGTAATGACGCAGAATGACTGATTTTTTTCTTTCAAAAATGTAGAATTTTAGTTCCGGACCATGACGCGTTATTGGTTTCCGTATAGTGAACTCTGTCCGAATCAATTTTGCATGAAAAGTCCAAAGTGAGAAGTACCGTGCACTTCCACAGTAAATATTCAATTTGATCTAAAAATTAAACGTGTTCTATAGAACAATACAAATCGACTAGAATAGAATTTCCATACACTTCGATGCGGATATCGTGAGTTAATTATTCAAAAAAAGAATGACTTCTAGCGGTTGTGAATAGAAACGCTATAAATTATCAACGATTTACATCAATACGTACGAGTTATCAAGATAGTCAATAGCAAAACTAACTCATTCATGCATTGGTGATATTTATTTTTTATTGAATTCGTGATTGACTTCCGCAAAACATCGATTTCCATTGGAAGGAATATACTTTGACAAATTCACTTCAGTTATTAACGCATTGGCTATTATCTAATACCATTAAGATAAAATTAAATCTTCTATCAAAATTGTAGTGCATATTTATTTAATAGAACTCTCATTTGCCGTAAAATACATATCTAAATTCATCAAAATTTGAACGAGGATAATGATGATATTTTTGACATGTTTGTTTGAATAACGTAGATTATAATTGATACAGACGTGGCATGAAAAAAAAGACTACCAAACTTGAATCTCACAATTCACAATAAGCCAAAATAACATGACAATGGATTTTTAAACAGTATAGCAACATCGAATTCGTGTTAGCAGTGCGTGGTCATTCCTACGTCCGGATATTTTTCGGAAATAATTATGATATTACGCGAGAATTTCATAATGTGACAGCATGTAATAGAGTGAACTTGACTTGCGTAACAAAGTGTTCTTTGCTCATATGTGTATTCTTGTTTACTCAATAAAAGTTCTCTCGTAAATTCTCCAAAAAGAGTATAAAATGATAATTTTTATGATGGAAGTGATTTCAGAAGACTATTCTGTATATATTATATATACCAAAAGGCCGTGAAGACTAACAATGAGCGAGTAATTGAGCGTGGTCTGATGGAATGAGAGCAAAATTACAGCCTATAAACAAGTGCTATGGTTAAAGACGAACTCTATAGTAATTTTTGTTTCGCATCATAATACGATGGGTGTGATTATCTCATTGTGGTTGACTAGATGGTTATAAAGTATCTGAGGCAGATGACTTCAAATCGTTTATCTTATAATATATCTTAATATTAAACTTGTCAAATCTATGTGAGTAGCAAACAATTTCCAGTTTTTCTCAAACGTAATATCAAGTTTTCTCTGATGCATCCATTGTATTTAATTCTTTGAAGATACTATAATATCTACTGTTCGAAGAGTTCAATGTTCTATTCCCACCTCAGAGATGATTAAATATGAGCTTATCCATCGTGTACTTTGATATCGTAAAGACTCGACATATGGTCAACTGCAAAACGGATGGACGGAATATCGGTAATCAATTGCATCGTTTAGTGGCATACATGTAGATATCCCATATATACCAAACGTTGCAAACTTCGTAGGAATGTATACCAAATCTTTATTCAGAGACTTTGCATGTCTTTCAATATCAATTATTGACCGAGTTGAAAAAGTTCGGCAAGTTTACGAATACATATGCTACACTGTGCCGAAGTATATCTCAAGACTTGTGGGCCATACAACACTATGTGAATAGAAGCTATATGTCAAAGATATGTCCATTTTTTTCATTATTATTGCAATATTTTGTTGAACTCTATAAAACCTTTGTCTGAACTCACATATTCCACGAGAATGATTTTAAAAATTAATTCACTATACACTTTTTTATATTCGTAATTGACTTCCAGGCTATATTACTGCGTAAAATTATAGATCTGTTGTTGAGGGGTATTGACTACTCAACTTGTGTTGAAAGTGAATAGCTATACGTATTTTCACTTACGAATGTCCAATGTTGGATATTTTGATTAGGAAAATGGGGGAATAACCTTCCATTGAAGAAGAAAATTTTGATGAGACTCACAATTACAATTTCAGTCACATGATATTTGTAACTAACGTTATCGCATCTCTCGCTACAGCTCGTTTGGCTTGTGAATGTTTTTGATTAGTCAGAGCCTTGAAATGCTCATGCAGCTCAATAATGATATTGATAAGATGATGGTCAAGATCAATTGATGTTATCAAAAAAAATTTTCTTATGAAGTTTGTGAAGATGACATTTTGTTGAACTGGTGCCACTGATAGTTGAGACCGTACCAGACCATCCCACATCGTATCAGTTCGTCCTCGACCACCTCAGATCGTACTGGACCATTTCAGACCATTCCAAACCGAGCCAGACCATTCCAAACGGTACCGGGCCGTTCCAGACCAATCCAGATCGTTCGAAACCATGTCAGACCATCCCATACCGTATCAGACTGTTACTGACCGCTGCAGTCCGTTCCAAACCGTACCAAAATGTTCCAGATCGTACCAGACCATTTGAAAGCTTGCCAGACCATTCCAGACTGTTTCAGACGATACTAGATCGTACCAGACCATTTCAGACCGTACCAGACTGTTTCCGACCGTATCAGACCATCTTATACTGTTTCAGATCGTTCCAATTCGTCCTAGATCGTACCAATCTGTTTGAGACTCTTCCAGATCATATCAGACAGTTCTAGATCGTTCCAGACTTGTACAGGACATTCCAGACCGGACCAGACCATCCACACCGACTACCTACCCACCCATCGATCCATCCATGACCTATATGGCCACCGATTATACTCTATCCTCCTATGTAGTCAAGCCGACACGTGGGATCCGGATGGAAAAATTTTGACTGCGCGTTTAATTATGAAAATTCCAGGTTTCGGGTTGGTCTTCCCTTTAAAAACCAACCCGACCAATCAACCCGGTAATTACCAATCGAATTTCACAGTTACCAATGACTTCCCTCATGGAGATATCATCATAAGTTATTGGATTCAAATTCCAAAGAATTGAACCACCCTCAAAAATTGGAGTGTAAAAATTTGAGACAAAACATCATTTATTTATTTTTGACAAGAAGCAGTGATTGAAATAAGACACTGATATCTAACCACCATTTCATCAATTACAACCAAATGCTTCAATTTGGAAAAAAATATCTTACAAAAAGTGGTTCATGGATGATCTAACCTCTATCCTTCATAGATATAGTGTTTGCTAAATACATAGACATACATATAAATATGTATATTATCGCTGCTTATACTTTAGATTGAAGGCGGCATGAGCGCACTCGATAAAAGAAGCTCGTTTCCAGCAATAAATACCTCATCGAATCACACGACGTTTGCTACCGTTTGTCTCTCTTTTCTCACACATACACTTCTCGTCGGCAATTATGATGAAAAAAAAGAGTACACAGGTGCAATAACACCGTCGTCGTGCCACCCTGCTGAGCTCCCCGCTAACTTAACCACCAGAGAGAAAGAATCGTTGGTAGTGTGAGCGCAATTCCAAAGAGACAACCATTTATGCAGTATATAGTGTGGTTTATATCGAAATCACACCACATCAGAAGGAGGTGTATAAGTATGTATAAATGAGATAGCCACCAGAGAATATATAAGAGAAAGATCGAGTGATGAGCCATATAGCGAAACTGGGTACACCATACTCGATGAGATTCGATCGTATAAATCAGAACGCGGACGCGCTCTTTCCAGAATATGCGGCTTATGTTTCTTATACTATATACTGGTGAAACGCTATGGTGGCTTCTTGCTATAAATATTCAAACGACAAGCCGATACACACGAGATACACGTGTACCTATACCGAACCTCGTATATATAGTACAAATTTTTGCACAGGTAGCAGTATGTATGTATGTACGGAGGCTTCTTCTTCTTTTTTTTTTTTTTTTTTTTTTTTTGTTTCACGCTGCGAGTGTATTGAGCAGTATGTACAAGCATGGCATACTACTTACTTCCGTTCCCTTTTCCGTATAGTTCAAGCGATCGCTGATGATATGCACAAGCTCGTGCTTTTTACGTAATACTCGAGCATAGCCTCTACGTACGATATAATATATTTGTGCAATAAGTGAATTTGAGCGAGAAGTGAGTAAGTAAGTGAAGCGTAAAGTTTATTTTGACAAATTGACTGTAATACTGTGATATTTCTTGGGCGTATTGGATGGATTGATGGTAGTTGAGTTTGATCGATTCTTGATTTATTGATGCTAGTTATATGTGAAGTGACTTAATCAAGCAGTTTGAATGAATCGTGATGGTTGAGAGTTTTTTCATCGGGACTTCTAGATTAAGATTGATTGGTTGCTATCAGCAGCTATTCTAAACAATTGAACTAATGGTTATCTGGCAGTATACCTGAAGCTGAAGAAGATTTTCTTTCTCTTATTAAAGCATTTTGAACCTCTTTTGAAGGTTATTTTGCTAGACCTACAGATTAAGATGAGTCCCGAACCATTGAAGCCACTGAAAAGCACTTATGAAAATTCACATTGGTACCGGACGAGATTCGAACCCCAATAAAGAATCTGAATAAATGATGAAGAATAAAGAAGTCGAAGAAGATGATCTTAGAATAAGATGATCCAGAACTACACTTGGAAAACACTAATTTAGTCGACCATAAATTCAAGATGAAAATCATCAAATCTACTAACACTCCACCGATAGTTAAGAAATATGACAAATTGATTAATGCAATTTCATTTATTCCTACTAATAATAACTCCTATCAGTTCATGCACAAACGCTTCATAATATCAATAAAGTTTTTTTCTATTCAGAATTTCATTAACACCAAATTGGATCTCATATCCACCAACTTGTTCAAATGATCTAGAGTAGAGTCGGAGAAGAATGAGGAAGAAGGAAGATATATACAAGGGTTGCAACTCGCGCAAGTGGAGGGGCCATTATCATTCGATCGATCGCTTTGATAGCCAATGGTTTAATTAGCCATGCACGAGCGATTTATTCTCGAGTCGCAGCGGAATCAAAAATCTCCCTCGTCGCGCAAGTATTTTTTATCTCGGAATATCTTCGACATGTTCAAGTTCTATGCATCAGCTTCCAATTGGAAGCTAAATTTCTTGAATGCATAAGTAATTTGTCTGATCCCACTGATCTTTAATTTTGATAGATCTCTGATACCTCGATCGAGATAGTACAAATTATTGCGCAGCATTATTGTTCATACGCATTAATTGTTTATGAATGTAGTAACTTACTGAAACCGGTGATAACGATGCATGGACAAATCAACATTGGTTTGCATAAAGTCATCTCACCTGAAACATAAATTGAAGAAAATCATTAGAATATCGCATATGGATTGTTTTATCTCATACAAATTTAAAATTTCAGGATATATGAGAGTGTAATACTGTTTTGTCTTTCTAAATTTCACGTCTGACCCATTTCATCACTTTCTATACTGAAATTATGCACAGAGAAAGAAATTAATTATTGATCGGCCGATAAAAGGAGGAATTAATTATTCAAATGATATCCTGAGATGAATTTCATAGGAATTGAACAGAATCCTAGAATGATCTCATCCGTGTCACGCCCATGAAATCAGACTAGAGCGAATTTTGAATCGTGCCTTTCAGCGGATTATTCAAGTTCACAAGAAAGTTAGAAATTTGCGAGTCTACAAGTTAAAGTATCCAATAATATTACAGCAAAAAGCATCGCATAACATGATGACTTATCGTAAAGTACTCTATGATCACTCATCGATCCAATGAACATTTATCTATAATGAAACTTATTTAATATTATATTAAGTGCTCATTCTTGTCGACAGTTGACTATATCCTTCCTATATCTTTTTTCTTTTATAGTCATTAAATGCATGTTCATAGCATTTTACAGATTCTCTCTATATATCAACGCAAAGAATAAACCCAGAGATTTCTTGTGATAGACACAGGAGTTCATTAGATCGCCATAGATTACAAACCGCGTCAGTGTAACAAGGACGATAAATTTCATTCGAGGCATCAGATGCATTGTGAAGATTCTATGACGTCTTTATGCGCATCTAAAAGTTATGCGAGAATGTTAGCACATATATAATGAATTTTTACGCGCCAACGCGTGAATGCATCCCCTTCCATTGGTATAGAGTGACGCCATCTATACACGTTTTCGAACTGGTATTTGATGAATGAATATTCTATTACTTTATTCATTCATTCATTGATCATGGAGATTTTTTCTTACAAATGACGACACTATGCACTATTGAGATTTGCCGACTCGATTATTCTTGTTCAGGAATTTCCGAATGCATCAATTTTGATCGAGGACATGCAAACTTGTGGTGATGTATATCGTGTCATCAAGATTGTTCAAATTTATCGATGAATCTTCACTAACGTTAGATGCTACAGGACACTTGATTGGACTCACTTTCTTTGTAGTATCTGGTTAATGAAACAGGCTATTCCAGATTCTATTACGCATGTATAGATCAATCACACCCACAGTATTCTTATCTTCCAAAAGAAGATAATCGAGTTAGTAATGTGTGAAAATTCGATTCGAGCCACGCGTCCTGGTGTTTCTAGTATCGATACCGATTTATATGAGCAACAACTCGCAATAATGTACACGCGATCCAACTCTCTGACTTACGTAAGCTGATGTAGACTATACAAAGTTTACGCACTCATCTTGATCTATTCTGCTGTCAGTTTTGTGTATAATAAAGTTACCGCTTGGGCTAGACTCAACTTTGACTCGCGCATTCGCATTTTTTTTCTTCTCTTGTCCGTCATAGACAGTGGCATAGACACCTCATATGTGTTTTCACCTCGCATACTTTGTATGTCACCGTGTCATCAGTAATACTTTGTTGACGATACATGGGTATTCTTTCTCTTGATGTCAAATGTTTCAGTTAATTTAAAAGAGATAAGGAGTGTGTCAGGAACGATTATGATTTTTGATGCGTTACAATACACGGGGATAAGAATCTTGGTGTTTTGACCATAGTCACAAGCCTAATTTTCTGACAGCTCACCATTCCATCTAACTGATTCTTCTAGATGTCATCGTAATGAGGAAAATGAATAATATGTTCCATTTGCAACTAGATTTTCCACGTACTATATTATATGGTAAAACGCAATTTCTGGCTACTAGTAAATGTGATATCTATGTCAACTTTTGCAGCTCTCAATTAATTGCTCTTAGTATGTAACAATGTACCTAAGTCACAATAAGTATACCCTCATCACAACAATTGGAAGTTATTCAGTCACAACTACACTTGTGCTGGACTTGTGTTGGACACTTCATTGGGATGTCAATCAATCTGCGAGTCAAAATGTCTCATTGTATGAAAGCTGCACTTCGCTTTGCACTCAAACCGTATAGGGAATTGGGAATTCTTCCGTACACCTTACAAATTCAGTACTTGACACTTGGTCTTGAAGAATGTTTGAATAGTATCGAAGAGCTAGTATACTTTCAAGGAGAGGTCCAACCTTGCGGGTCCTGGATTCGTCCCAAACTTTGAAGATCATCTTGTTTCGGTGAGAAATCGAGGTATCTCAAAAGTCACATGGGCTTCATATCTTGAGATACAGCTATGGAGATTAACATTGGTAGTATATTTTGTATGTACGACTTTTCAACATAGGCCTATGTGGCTAATGCTAATCTTGACAGCTATATCTCGGAATCGGACGCCCCATGAGGCTGAATCCATTGAGATATCTTCATTTCTCACCAGAACGAGATGATTCCCAAAGTTTGAAATGAATCCAGGACCCGCAAGGTTGGACCTCTTCTTGTTAGCTGAAAAACTCAATTTTCGCCCTCAGAGCCATAAGGGGCTTAAAAAATTCTCTAGCCTCGATTTGATAATCACTTCTGCACGTCTGGAAACCTTCTAAAATTCTATCTCAATGGCCAGAATGAACGGTTCCGGGGTGTCCCCGCGCTTGTTTCGAAATCTATGTTTGAAAGAACTTGTAGCGCGAGATTTCTTGTTGTTCTAACTAGCGCGTGTGACGGTGTATATGCGCCGATGATCTGTATTATTCTTATGAAAGCTTTTATCTAAGGTCTTGCAATAATGATATTATTTCGATTTACCTTCACGCCATTCGCCAACACACCTCGGTCTAACCAGATCATCATTTAGTATCATAGGAATATATATGTAAAATTTGTGTTATACATATGTATGAACTGAGTAGGACCGATGAGTACTTTGTCTAGAAATGAACATTCATTCATTCCCTCATTCAACTCCATAAATTTCCGCTTTCGTTTCTAACTATGTTCTAAATGATCATAAATCACAGCAATGAGAATTAAAATTTAAAAATTCACAGTCATCTGATTAACAAACTCCTCCTATTCCACATATCAACACCTTACAACGATTGCTTCATCTCAATTTCGAAGTCGGCATCGCGTCACACAGAATCATTGGTATGAATAATTCATTAGGTATGTCGACGACGATACAATGCTCCAAAACATCTGACACCCAATCTTTCACTCAACATCTCAATTCCAAAACACATCTCAACGACATCTTTCCATTCGCAAACCATAGGAGCCCTCGAACCCTTACTCACCAATAAATTCAAAAATCGCCAAATTCTCATGCACAGAAGGTGAAATTCATCAAGGACCTTGCAAATATATTGCATCCAATTCACATCCGGAGAAACACATCCGCGGTCTTGTGTCAGAGAGCATCAGGAATCCACCAATAAAGTATGGTCAACAAAAAACTCCAAACTTGTGCATCAGGAGCATATATAGTATGCTGATGGTGCAGAGCCTGAAGGCTGGCTTTCGCGTCCAGCATTGTTTGGGCCCTTCATGCACGTTTCAGTAGTCTGGCCCCTCTGCTCTACACATACATTTCACACATACATATACATACATACAAATCACCCGATCTCCACCTTCTTCTCTGAAACTTCTGCCCACGAGGCTTTCTGAGCATACTCTGCGTATAGTGCAAAACTCTCTCTCTCTCTCTCTCTCTCGCGATTTATCTTCGTCCTTGCGGCTATATGGACGAAGCAAGGGCCTTGCCCGACTACATCACTACTGTGGGAATCGTGCCGTTGCTTTTGCCGCCGACGAAGACGACGACGGATTATCGGCATGCCGATACGCGGGTCCACTTTTATGAAAAAAACGAGGAAGCAGCTTGCGTACTTCTTGAAGGTGAAGAGAGTCAGATATATATACATATACAGAGTGAGAGAGAAAGAGGAAGGAGGAGAATGTTTCATCCCAGAACGTGGTGCAGCTGCATCCTTTTACCGCTTCATTGCTGCAGGACGCATATATAGTACAAGAGCGAGACATGGTTGTATCAAGATGTGATGCGATGCGGTAGATGCACAGGTTCGGGATGGCGTGGAGAGTAATTGGGTTATGGTTGAAAAGAGCGTCATAGTTTGATCATTGAATTTGATTACAAGAAAATTATGGTACAAGTTGTTTTTTTAATCTCCTCCACTTAGGTGTTTGGATTGGATGTTGATTTCTTCGAGTAGTGTATTGTTGAACGAAAGTGGATGAATGAGTCACTATGAAGATTAAATTCAATCGGAAGAAATTATTGAGAGGCAACTTTGCTTCCATTGATGGGAGGAAAATGAGCCGGAGTTTTAAAAATTGATTAAAAATATGAAAGACCGTGCTAATCACATCACAAACATTAATGAGGAATCGTGATAGGGATTACTGCATGTCAACACTATCTGAGGGCTTGCCACTCCTCTTCATTAAAACATTGGATCTTAGCGTGAATTCAGTATGCACCGAGACATTCATGGCTTAATCTTTGAGACAAGGACACACAAAAAGAATCATCCACGTCGAAAGCACAAAATAGAAATTGCTGGGAGTTTTATGAGAGAAAAAATTACAGGTAGTTCGTGAGACTGCTGTTCTGGGAGTTACCCATGCAGTCCATGGCGTATATATGTCGCAGGCTCTTGGTGAAATCAGCCTTTTCGTGAAAATCCTAGGCTCTTCGTGAAGAGCCGGCCGATCGTGTCAGCGCTGATCCCTTTCACTTTGTTACACGATCGGCCTAGCCTTTTCGTGAAAAGGCTGACTCGTCCAGCCTTTTCATGAAAAGGCCAAGTCGGGCTAGGCCCTTGATGTACAGATGGGCAGAGTCATCAGTACCGCTGTCGAACAAAGTCAGTATCGCAGTCAAAGCTGTCGAATTAATTGCACTTCTCACAATCATATTAAGCTGAATAATCTTATGAAAATTGATCGATGGAATCGGCTTGCTCAGACAGGACTTCCAAAGGTTAGCCCATTAAAACTGAAATGAAAATGTATATTGTTGCTCGGTGTGTGTGAAAAAACTGACTCTGATCTCATTTAGTACAAAGCTACATCAATCGAAGATTTCGAAGACTATCAAATATCTAATAGTCAATCAATTCACGTGAAAATTTTCGTCATCTGAAAATCATTCTATGGTTTGAAAAAATTCAATTCTACCTATGGGCGCCACACTCGAGCCTACTTTGTGCTGATAAGAATTGACATAATCGATCAACTATTAGATATTTGGTACGCTTCGTAGTCTTCGATTGATGTAGCTTTGTACTAAATGAGATCAGAGTCAGTTTTTTCACACACACCGAGCAACAATATACATTTTCATTTCAGTTTTAATGGGCTAACCTTTGGAAGTCCTATCTGAGCAAGCCGATTCCATCGATCAATTTTCATAAGATTATTCAATTTAATATTATTGTGAGAAGTGCAATTAATTCGACAGCTTTGACTGCGATACTGACTTTGTTCAACACCAGTACTGAAGACTCTGCCCATCTGTACACCAAGGGCCTAGCCCGACTTGGCCTTTTCATGGAAAGGCTGAACGAACCAGCCTTTTCACGAAAAGGCTAGGCCGATCGTGTAACAAAGTGAAAGGGATCAGCGCTGACACGATCGGCCGGCTCTTCACGAAGAGCCTAGGATTTTCACGAAAAGGCTGATTTCACCAAGAGCCTGCGACATATATACAACATATGGAAGAAATATTAGTGGATCAAGTAGGACTTGGCATACGGCGATCAGACAATGAATCAAGACATTGACCAGAAATTGGATGAGTTTTTGACCCACCGCCAGTTTTGAGGAAGACTTCATAGCTTGAAATAAGGTTTTGTTGGCAATCAGTCATCGATGAGTGAAGATCCGATTCCCGCATGCTTGGGGACAACATCAGAAGGTCCTGTGGATCGAGAATAAGAGAAGAACCGAGAGGGTGAGACCGTTTTCGTAAAATTTTGCATGACGAAAATCGTAAGTTGAGCATCAACAACGCTGATAGATTGACAGCTGTGCTGAAAACTGAAACCCGAAGACATCCCACCAAAACAGGAAAAGCAGAGCAGTCGCTCATTAGCGAGTCTCGCGTGACATTCTGCTCATGAACCAGCTGTATCGACCACAACTTTCTGCAGGTAGATATATATACAACGGAGCCAGTGCATGACACCTGCGGGCTTTTCCAAAAACGACGAGTGTAAAAGAAGAACGGACTCTCTGCGGGCAAAAATCCCAGCTGAAACAAACCACGTATAAGCTTATTCCAGGAGCTGCATGCCCAACTTGTAAGTTGCTGTTGCCCGAAAAACGGCTCGCGCACGCTCACGGCCCGATTCCTGAGCACACGCGTGACACATACCGCGCCCGCGGCACTGCAGCAGGTTCAGGACAAAAAGTCAGATATCAAAGGGAGCTCGACCGACCACGTACCTGCTCGTCTTGCTTTGAGACATTCGTGAAAAAAGCTTCGAAGCGTCCGCTATCTCTTAAGTTGATGGCAATCCATCATCGAAGCTCTCACATATCAACTGGGTTATCTCGAGGAAACTGAATGCAACTATTTGACGCGTGAAAAAGAGTTCATAGCTGATGTTTTGCGTGTGGAGTAATTTTTATGCATATTGTATTCGGTCGAGGGACAGATCACAATTTAGGAATTTTCTATTGCCCACTTTGGTGGTTATGTACGGGATCCTGATTTGAAGTAATACGATATTGGGAACATTTCATGAGAATCATTCTGTGGGATGAAAAATTTATATACAATGTTGATAAGAAGTACTCGTCATGTTCTGGGGACAGGAAGCTCATCCATTCATCCGACCTACTGCGTTAATTCACAGAAAGTGCCTTTAACTAAAAGAAAAAAAAAAATACGAATCCGTATGTATAAAATATGGACTAAGGTAACTTTACTCCTCAACTCGAAACTTTGAAAAGTGTTGAAACGCAAATGCATCCATTAAAATAGCACATCGACAACGATCGTCAATTGGCGCAAGCCAAGTTTTTGTTCGAGTATCGCGTGACGCTGCTGCAAGCTCGCACGAGTGCCAACCCAACCAGTCAACTAAGCCGCGGAAAATGATGAACGATGACAAAGTGGGTTGTGGCACAGAGTCTATATATTTCTAGTATATGCCGCAAAGAGACTTGCTTCCTCCGATTGGTATTTGATTGTACAAGTTTTTCTCATCCGTCTGTGATGTTGACACTCGATTACAAGCAATTGAGAGATGACAAGTTGCAGGATGTTCCGGTTCCCTCTATATATGTGTGAAAAGGTTGCAAATGAGGACAGACGCGTATCGGTCAATACTTATACAGTATTTTATATACGGCACATGCTTTGGATCTTTGCTTCAGCGATGATCAATGACCGCGTTGTGGAATACCCTTGTGTCTGAGAAATGGTTAAGAGAGAAAGAGATAGAGGGTACTGGAGCTCTCTGTTATTATACCCAATGTAATTAACTGATCGAATCCAACGATTTCAGCGCGGTGGCGGTACGTTCATGCCTGTAAGATATTTATGTTGAGTGCGTTTTAATGGAACAATTATGGGACCGTGTTACGTATTATGATCGTATGATGGAGTAAGGTAGTAGGCCCCCCCTGTACAGAATTTCAACCAGAGGTGTTGCGCTTGGAAGTTCAAGGTGCAAAGTATGGAAATGGTAATAGTCCCGGAAATGGTGGCATTTTTCATTGATCTTCTGGAGCATCATCGTTGACCTAGAACATTATGTTATCTTCTCGTATTTTCCATCTTCATAAGCCCGATGTTTTTACCCTCTTATGTTGATCTTTTATTTTTCATATTTGTTACTATACCACGAACAAGAAACGACTTCATCAGTTCTAACGGTTGAACCCTGTTACAATTCAATCCTATATTATTTGATATTCAAAATAAAATGGATAATCGTCTACAGAAATTAGTCGCTCTTGTACGGACCTCTTCTATCAGGAGTCAATTTTTTCGAAGAGTAAGATTATCATGAGTCAGAATAAAATGAGTGAATGCATTTTCAGGAATCATGATGATGAGAAGTTGATAGAATTTTTCTCAAAGTATCTCCGAGAGGTTTGAGAGATTCGCGCACGTTCAAGATTCAAGTCCCGTTGCTTTTGGTGGGCGCATTTTTCACATTACTATGGAAGCCTCCATCGTATTCTCATTCACTCGCCCGTTCTTTGCACTTTTCTCGCGCATCCGTTGGGTTATATTATATATATTATATGCACATGTGAGCATCGACGAGACGGTTTATGGAGAGGGCAGGAATCACAGCAGACGAAGGACGTCGCGCAATTGCAATTGCAGCAGGCGTGACTGAGTTGCGGCATACATATACGGTTTTTTTTCGCAGCCTAGAGCAATGGAAGAGAGGCTCTGAAATAAAAAAAAAAAAAAAACTCTTGGCTACTCTTTCACATGCATCAGAGTCCAAATAATCATCATCAGTATAAGTGTGTATACGGATAGGCAGGATGGTGCGAGTCTCTTCCTTCGTTTGTCCGTCACTTGGATGGTACCGAGTTTGCAATGGTCATTATGTGAAACGCTGTGCAAAAAGTTTGCTATACCAAGATATAGAAGTTAGCCACGCGTTGGAATCGAGGTGCATCACCTTCTGTGACGCGGGTGCATCCGCTCACTCGTGCAATATGACTATCTTTACGTAATGTCACTAAAGGCTGTATATAAGCTTCGCCATGTCGCGGTTGTTGAGCCGGTCAAAGGTGACTTGATCGCGTTTTGTCATGAATTTATAAACTTTCTTCACGAGAGTCGTGTGCCCAACAAAGTTGTACTTATCAGTTATGAGATTAAAATGTACAAAAATGTTGGAAGAACAAAAAGTATTTCAATTCGGTAATGAATTTTTTTAAATTTTGAATTCAGAGACAATACACCACATTCTACTCAAAATTTATGTCACAATCATTTTGTTTTTGAATTACCTTCAATAAAATCGATCTATGTATATCACCAAAATAAAGATTAACCAGAAGAATATGAGAATCATGAGGAAGAGGAAAGGAATAACAATGTCTGCGTATCTTTCATAAAAGTCGATGAAAATTATGACTTTCTTCAGACTGTGGATTACGAAGAACCTTATCAGAACTTGGGTGAAAAATTCATTCGTTCACAGCTTCTTTTTTTTTTCATTCATTCGTCCAACTTTTGAATCTAGAATTGTTTTAGAAAATACTTTTGACAATAAATGACACGAGCACATCCAATGTTCATTATTCCATTCCTTCCTTGTTCTAAAGACGAAAGCAGTCCTAACTGCAGTGTGGGGTAGCTCATAGGCAAAACCTCGGACCAAAAAATATTACTGCAATATACAGAATATGGTACACACTTTTCTGCACTCACCAATGCAGACCTATCCTTTCGTGAACCCTAACTATTTACTAGATAATATGTTAAAGTCTAGCCACCATACCAACTATATAAAATACACGGGCAAAAGACAGGGACTCACGTCAAAGAACAGGTGCGTGACGTGACGTGACGTCAGGTGGTGGGCAGAGTATATACCTTCAAGTCAAAGTACTTGGGCCGTTCTTCCTCGATCTCGAGGCCACCCTGTCAAAAGAGTCTCTCCCTCGTGCAGATGATGCCACTTGAACGCTATAGCGTAATTTTTCGACTGCCGGGATGAGCTTCTGCGTGCTATGCTCCAAGACTTGCGCAATCGTCAAACTACCAACTGGATATAGTATATATATATAGATATACACGTCAGCTTATACAAATGTGTATTATATGAATATATATGTGTATGTAGTATGAAGGTATATATAATCACAAGCTATTGTTCAAAATTCCACGCACCGCTGACGGAGCCCTCGACGCGTGACGATATCTTCGCCATGGAATAAACTATTATACTGCGCCTAGGTATCCGACAATGAGGATCGCTCACCGATGTATAGTCATGTGACAATCCTTTTTCATATCTCGGTCGCGATATCCTCAACATATTCAACTCAACATATATGTGTAATACATTTTTTTTTATTGACGGCTATTTTGCGATTGACTGGGAGACTACGTACATCAGTGTATATAGTGTTCGAATCAGCGGAGCTACAAAATGAATCTAGGTGAAAATTCTCGCGTGTTTGTCCCGACACTGATGATGCCAGAAAAGAAAGATATATCGCAATTACATTTACAAACGGACAATGAGCCTTGCTTCCCTCGCCCCCGCTTCCTTGTACTCGCATCACAGAGGTGTGAATATGAAAACGGGCTATGCTTACGTAATTTGCTTTTGTACTCCATGGCGCGAGCGCTTAGCTCAATGAGAGAGATATACACTCGCGTGCGACGAGGTCACCGTTTGTATTTTACTTTATTAGTGTCAGAATTATTTGAGATATACATAATTTTAACGCGGGAATTTGGTTATCAAGATTGTTGAACGTTTGTCACCTTTTTTTTAGAGGTTATGTACGATTTTGAGGTTATGATGATGCTACGGGGTGCGTGACAGTTTACACAGATCACGGTTCAGGACCTTTTGACGAATGTCTAGTCTAATGAGGTTAATGATACACACATGAATGAGAACCGAACTGTTCACATGAGGTTTAATAACTAGTACAAATGGGATAATCCTGAATGTTTCATTTAACCTTGATAGCGTTTTTGAAGTAGTTAGATCAAGAAGCAAAGTAGCTTGGGACAAATATTCAGGAGATACTGGGTCATCTAAATTCAAAAGTCTGTCTTGTTACTGACTTATTCCTGACAAATGATGAATTTTCCAGCTAAAATAGTTTTTTTACAGTACTAAGGAGTTATCTAGGTCCGTAGAAAAAAACTCCAGAGTAATTCTTCTGCACTGATGAGGCTATGAGGAAAATTTTATTAAAAACTTGCGGTAAGAGTCGAGCGAATGGGGAAAAACCCCAGTTTCGTTGATAAGACTATACATGTTGAAGTGAATGAAATGGGCCCACTGATAACTTTCATGCAAGTGTCCCAACTGGTCCCAACTTTACAAGAATCTACATACAACCTTTTGTTGTTGAATTGAACAACTGAACTGAGTCACATCAAATAACTGGTTGTTATTTCTCACTATCTAAATATCTCTAATGAAACTGATCAAGTCATCCATGTACTTGCTATCAATTGTTGCCGTTAGTCTATAAGTGTAACACCGGTAAATTTACAAGTTTCAGCAAATTTAATTGTGCATTAGTACCAGATAATAAACAACAATATTCTTCCAAGCACATTGACTCGTCTGCATCAGAGAGTTGAAACAACAGCTGCGAGGGTCATCCCATTAAAGCTCTGATGCATCCTCTATCTCTATAACCACGTGCCTCTCTCGCTTCGTTAATACATAGCGTAATACTTGTTCTTGCAACGACTATCACACGGCAACGATTGGGACCATAATACGAAATGTATAAATGATGCGTTACAGCATGGTATATTATAATATTATAATACCATCCAACCGTACGATCAATGCTCCGATCCTCGTCTTGAAATGCCTCGAAGGCATATCTCCAACTTAAAGGTATATAATAACACCTACGCACGTGTACCAACTATTATATACATTGATCTCGACCCTTTGCTATAATGCATACACACGTGACTTACGTTGAAAGTATGTGTGCTTGTTTATAAGCATATGGTTAAGTCGTTACTACCTGAATTTAGTACGATGAGTTATGGCATATTATTTGCACCTGACTTTAGCCTGATTATTTGAATTTCAGGGTTGGCTTCAAAAAGATGGATTTCTTGTTTATCAATGTTTACGGATTTATTGATTTCAGGAAATATTGATTAATCTGAAAACGTTAATTTCTAATCACTTGATACAAAATTCTGTTAACTTCATTCGCATGTTTACTTCAATAATGCTTGATAGTGTAATTTTAATTCAAGAAAAAATTCTGCAAGAGCAATTGAGGGATTTTTTCTTCTTGCGCTGGTGCTCTGTAGGTTTCGATTTTGGGAATGGTGTCGAAGAATTGTGAAACATCTCAGAATGATCAAACTGTATCTTCAATGTTTCGAATTCTAATTTGGTGATTATGTATTATAAATCCGCAAAATTTGTGAATGATTTCTGTAAGCCATGGAATTGAGATGCCTGAGTGATAACCTAAAATAAAAAATCCTACGGCGCTGGGACAGAATTCACTTACAGTGAGTGCGCACACATTCATAGATTTTGATCAAGTATATTGAATTTCTCCCCAGAGGAAGGAAAAAAACAAGTTCAAAATATGCAACGCACAGTCACTCAGTTCTTACAGTTGCTCAGCAGGTTGATTTTGAATTTGGGCTTAAGTAGTCTCAATGCCGATGTCTATTATAGTGTCAAGAAATTTTCGCAATTCTACGCGTTGATTTGCAGTTCCTCGATCCTTAACGCCGTGAGCCCAATAAACCATGAAATCACATATAATCAACGCATGAGTTCCGTGGAATCGGGGAAAATTTTGTTCGATAGACGTCATAACCTAAGACAATCGAAATTCCAAATCGACCCCCAGGCAAGCCTCTGGGCACGCTATCGCAAAATCTTATTCGATTTATCTTCGGTGCATTGTTATTTCCAAACATTGATCTGCGCTTCTAGATCGATAAATCTATTATACTCAATTTTTGGTCATCAAATCTAGTTGTTGTGACCAAATTTGAAAATTTTACGAGGAAGATACAGATACGGCATCTTAATTGAGAGGATGACCGTATAAAGATGCAATGAGCGATGATGCAACGAAATTCATCGAAATCGACGCGCTGCAGCTGCATGCAGCATGTACTATATACGCGATCATTCGAATAGATGATCCGCGAGCATCACCGCACATAAAAGATATTGCTCGTTATAGTTTACGTGATGTCTGTCTGTATATATATCACAAATAGTATTATTACTGGCGCCCAATGCTCACCAACGGTCGAGTACGCGTAAGCTCGAAAATATTGCGTAATGGCTTGTTTATAACTGCGCGTAAACATTGATCAATGGGAGTAGATCAGCTCCCACATTTGACTCTCAATACCATTAGAATAGAGAACTTTGGTCAACATACTGCACTAGAGTTATAACTTCGTCGCCTTGAAAATACTATGAAATGTAATAACTATTTGAGTTTTGCAAGCTCGATTATTATATTCCGGAAGTTTTTATGGTAATCTTTTCTCATGAAATGATTCACAAAAACATTTTGGATGATGATTTAGTGACTTGAGATCATTAATTTTGGCGCAAAACTAGTTCCCTTTCACCTTCAAAAGCATGAGCTATCGATGCAGTCTCCATCGAGTATATATGGCAGTCCACGCATGGTTCACTAGCGTTTTTTGCAATAATGAATCTACAGAGCGTCGACAGCTTGAAAAGTTGCACCTGCGATCCAAGAGCTAGTGCTGGAATTTGATGAATTTTCTTACCGTGGGAAAAATTTTAATTCAAAGAAATACCCAATATCTCTCATGATCCTTCAAATATTTCTGAGCCTGTGTCCATTATGTCTATTATACTATGTGTCACGATCTGATGCATTGAAAAATTGTCCGATATGAACAACAAATTTGGAATCATCCCAGAATCGAATCTAAATTTGAATTGCTCCATTACAGTTATTAAGGAAGTCAAAATTAACCCCCATTGCTCCTGATACAAGATTGAACACCTGTCTCAATATTTTCTCCACTAATATCTATCAATCACATCTCACCAAAGAACCGCATTTCATATCACGAGTCATTACACGTTAAATCAAGCGTGCACAGAAATTTTCCAATTACATCAATTTAAAAAATATATTACATATACGTATACCAGAACGATCTATCGTTCAAGTATCTGATGCAAATTGATTAAAATTCACCTTTCACGCGTTCAACCGATTTTAATTACATACTATATGGCGCGTTACACAAAACGTTGAGCAAAACACCTCTCACAATCTCAGACACAGTTTGTATACATTTACACGCAACTAATATTCTTATATAAAAGCTCAAAACCGTTTAAACTAAATTTTTCTATGCGATACCGACAGGTGTCCACTGTACTATACTACTCAAAGATTCGATCACTACATTGTTAACCTTTACACATTAAAGTTACTATACAAACATATATGCACACAAAGTTTTAAGGTATAGAGTAACTTCACACGTGGATAACAATAGCGTAATAAACCTTTACCGCCATCACAGATAACGCAAATCTCAAGACACATCAAGCCAACGGGTGGTATACCATAACCTCTATACAATTCTTCTTGATCAACATCGATCTTGGCTCCCGCGCATTGTACTATTCTTGTATGGATATATTATAAGTCTATACACACTTGTTTGCAATCATTGACTAGCAATGAATTAACCTCAACGCTACTACATCACAGCTGCTACTAAACATACCTACGTGAATCCTGCGCATCCCTATAACGTAATTCTCGTTCATCAGCATTAGTCTCGTCGTTGGACGGTACAAAATATATTCATTTCGTATCGATTTCTATCAATCGAGCCTTCTAACGATTTAGTTGTCTCATTCTAAATATTCGAACATCTTGTGTATACAGTAATGCTAACTCTATAATAGCGACGATCTATAGAGCATGCGCACTAGAAGAGCTGATACTTGAGCAATGTGCGGATTGCGTTCCATTTGCGATGGAACGAGATAGATGCCATGCCACCGTTTAAGGAATCTCAACTCGCTCCATTCAGCTGCCTCTTTTGTGCAAAGTGCATACCTTCTTTACCAAGAAACCTTCTTTTTTTCTACACATATATAAAGTGTATACTATCTCAGTGCACACGTGGTTTTCATAGACCATATCTTGCTATGATACTGAAAGAAGAATCTGATACGCTATATAGATGGTGTGAGCAAAGGTCGAGTGTGTATATATATATAGGGATTTGAAATGACGGTTGAGAATGATCATTCGGTTTTTTGCGCATGCGTGAGAAAAATTCACACGTGTAGAAGTATATTGTATACTGACGGTGCAATATGTCGCCATTGGTGTTTTGGTCTTGTTCATGACCTTGACCATTATAAAGTGAGATCGCAAATCGCTATACAAAATTAACGCTTGCAGAGAATAGCCGCATCGTGATAAAGCAGCGAGCCAGTATAATCATCAACGGGTAAGTCGGTAGCGAGTTTAGGTGTATATTATCACGATATACTACATCAAGTGAAACGAGGCGCGAAACTCTTCGTACATCAGTCTGTCCGGGAAATATAGAGTTTGACCTAGTATGCATCCGATGCATCCGCTATGATGGATATGTATTGGTGTATATGGGTTATGTATATAATAGATAGGATATAGGGTTTTCGTGGTTAGATGGCGATTTGTGTACTATGTGGGGCGACATTTCCGTTTTGTGTACATATTATACAGAATCAATGGCTTTGAGCAAGCTTGTCTATACTATATATAATAGCGAGAGTTGATTTAAAAAAATGCCGCAAAAATGCAATTAAACGTTCGCTGGCGAAGTATGGATCTTATAATACTATGAAAGTACTGAGCTCGCAGTGCGTAAAAGTATCTATACGCAGAGTTTGCCGCTAATGAAAGTGCGAGTGCGGATAGTGAATGACGCCCGAAGGCCACGAGATCCGCAAGAGAGGCGCTTAATACTTACTTAGTTGAGAATAGATACATCTACTATTATAAGCGGGACCGTTTTATCTATCTATTGGCGAGTTCCTGGCTATCTTTTTGTATGGTATAGGCTGGAGATACGATACGCATGAATGATGCGGTATATAAGTTGCATAAGATGAGTGAAGATGAAATTTGAACTCAAATGAAGTATTGATGGTGCAGAGATGAAACGATGATAGGCTTAAACCGTTGACCAAACTATAGGGGTCACCTGGACCCCAGACCATTTTCAACGTTCACACTCGGACACCAAACGTTTGAAATCATGCTCGTGGTGCCACTAGCCATCAATTTAGGCGTGCCACTATGAATCCGCTCGTTAAAAGATGAGTGAAAATTTTCTGAATGGGGTCTGAGTGACCCCATGAGTGATCGTTGTTGAGTTTTGGAGGTGTGTGGTCAACGGATCAAGGATGGCGAGGATTTTTATTACTTTTCTATGGAACTGTAATTCATTATCCTAACAAAGTTAAAATAATGGAATCGGTATCATTGTACAGATGTCTGGGACATGTTAGATATTTATATCACATCTTGTTTTTTTTTTTGGAGATCCAAGGCAATCTGATGCTCACTAATCATTGTATCGTCGTGAATGAGACTTCACTCGGTGTAAAGTATAACAATTTCAGATATAATTTTCTACATATTTTCTGTTGATAACAGATTTTCAAAGCAAACTTGATAAAAAAATCGATTGTACCGAAAATTCTGATTAGTTCATGAATCCATTCTTTTGATATAGTATATTATTGAAATGAGGCGTACACAGTAGAGGCTGATCAATCGTCAAGATAACTTGGAAAAATATTGCTCTTATCCGATTACACGCTATTTCGATTTGAACCAATAACAGATTATGGCAATTTTCGAGTAACATACGCGACGAAAGTAGAACTATTAACTCACTGATTGATTTATTCGAGCCAATAATGAAATAGTGTATGATTAAAACCATTCGACTAAACGATATACTGCAATATATTTCAAGCTCATTTCCATTCACCGGCTCTTTCATATTCTCGACAATATGTGTGTGATTTCCCATAAACATTGTCAAGCTTACCATATCTCAATACAGATAATCATTCAATCTCCATTTTGATAAGATCTCAAAGAGTCAAGTTCATTTCAACAACTGGTAGCACCAAGATTGAACGTATTATGTGTGCACTGGAATCACTCGATTTTCATAATTTTCTCTTTCACCTTTCTACTTTAATTCTGATGGTCACCATACGGATCGATTAATCAAATATTATACCATATATGACATGTCATTGGTCTAGCTTCGCGTTCTGTACGTCTAACCAAGAGAGCTGACTCAATATATACTCAAAGAATTGAATAAAAAAAAAATGACCAATATTACTGCGTATGCACAAATATGTAAATAGTCATATATTGAGGGTAAACACATGTGGAGCAGACCATTCAAATTTTTCAATAAGAGTCATCGATGGAACATCGACCTTCCCCTTTCCCCCTCCCCTATTCATAGCTTATTCCACGTATATACTGTCCGACTGATGCTCCACACGTATGTACAACACATGTATACATATACATATAGGTTATATCAAGTGAAGTCTCATGTAAAACCGCCCTATCTTCACGATGTATACAGTCATTCGTCGGTGGTTATACACCATGAACGTGAGTCTTGAGCAAAGGCGTCTCATAAAATATGAAGGTGGAGCACGGCACACACCCACCGCCTGATGTCTGATGTCCCGGAACACATCATATGTACGAGCTATATTGTAGATAAATTCTCTTTTTCTCAGCAAAATACGATACACGCCTTTGGCTTTTATAATACTTGGACGTAAAATGTATGAGAGATTCAAAATTTTTGAAAAGTAAAGTCAGCTATGTTGAGGTGTAACCTAATGCAGGTAACAGAATGAAGTATACATGTATGATGTGCATGTGTGTATATGTGGTTGCATGCACACCATAACAACAAGTATATCGGTTGTCTCGCGTTAGATGAGAAACGCGTGAGGAGCAATTAATATATATGCTAATCTGCGCATCACTCTACGCATATACCAGATTCATACGAGATTAGAATTGCGCGTCTGCTGGGGTAGAGGACGCGTGCCATGGTCGAGCATCAGTGGAACTGGTCAGGTGTGAAGGCTCGTGTGAAGGTGAAGATCAGATTGAGTTTTGCAAAATTTTGCTTGTTTCGTATCAAACTTGTATAGCTATAGGAAAATATATTTGAAAAAAAAATAAATATATTTCCCTTCAGGATCATATATTTTTGGAATATAAGGAATATAAGGAAAATTGTAAGTAAACATTAATATGACGTATTATTTCGTATGATAAACATAATCAGCAACGTAGTTAAGCAACCTCAGGACAGCATTATTTCGTAGTGTCAAAAATTAAAAAAGAAATTTTTCGTGGTTATTTTGTTTATATATATATTTTTAATTGTTGTCTATATTCATGCAAAAAATGAAGTAAAAACATCACGATTACAGAATGTAAATAATATTCCGAATGGGTTGCTCTCATTATACATATACCATAAAAAACTTTCGCCATACTGCACAACTGATTGACTACTGCAATGACGAAAATTTCCGTCAGAAAAACCATCAAACCAGGATTAAGATAAGCTCATACATCCATTCTATTTTGAATATGTAATCTATATCAACGTCTATCTCAAGATATCGAAAGGATTAGATAAATCGTATTTACAGTTGGTCGGATTGACCGGATGATCGATGTTGTCTAGTCACTCGATGACAGATCCGATCATTATATTACCTACTCAACTAATCGCTGAGCCGACTTCATCAGAAGCCGATTACATTGTATTATTATATCTTTCAAGCCACAACAGCCACCGTTGTCGAGATTTTTTTCTACGAGACCATCCTTGGGTTGATCACACAGATACCCGTTACATCAGGTTCTCTCTCTCAAAAGTCATTACCTACGAAACGAGTAGTCCCAAACGAGCCGGAAATGAGTGATAAATCATCACCACGTGTAGTTTCTTCTCCCACAAAATCATTGACATTGTATTAATACTACTGAGATACCGTGTGAATTCGAGGTTAGGTAGTCCTCTCTAGAATCTCATCTCTCTTCCTTACATCATATTCGTGGATTATTGTAATGGGCAGTCTTCTTTCCATATTACAGTGGGTTATCTCTTGCTTTTGAATGGCTTCGTTGAGTATAGTGTTGAGAGGGACTCTAATTGACCTCGAACGATGCCCGACTGACCCACGCTCTTTCTTTATTTTTTTTCCTTATATCCCTTCATATCACAAATGAGAAAGAAGAATAATATCCCGTTAAATTCACGAATCTTTGCCTTTCAGATCATCATATCAGCTGAGCGAACCGCGCATAAATATTTATCGAACCTTCTCATATATAGGAAACCCCTCCTACTATTTTCACTCCGTCGATATACCTATGTACTGTGTGAGGTACGATACCATAGAAACATATTGGTGCCGCGATCATGAGCCTGTCGATGACCAAAGCTTCGAGAACAGATTGCAAGGGTCTTGACGCCTTTTACACGCTTGTATTCCATTGATAACCTTCGTTTTTGTACTTAAATGTGTGTGTGTGTGTGTGTGTGTGTGTGTGTATGAGGTTATGTGTGAATGTGAGTTTGCATGTTGTGTATAGAAAGGGGCAGGATCATCCGCGTGGGAATCGACGCTGTATATATCGACAGTGGGCCATTGATACAGGCCATTGTGAGTTCTTACGAGACTGTAGGAGGGATCCTCTTTCGCAATCGGTTCTAATCGATTTTTCGGCTAGCGAGCTCAATTAATTCCGTCTAACTCTCGTGCCATGGACTTTCTGGACTTTTTAGTATACTCCTTGAGACGTTGTATTGTTGCTCAAAATGTCCCATGCGTTTCGTAAGGCTGTAACGTTGAATCAAGATAATGAAAATATTTTCGAATTAATTTTCGTCTTTACAACTGTTGAAGATTACAGGCTTCTTTGCTTCACATTTATACCATCAGAGTTGAAACCGGGATTGATTATCAAATTTAGTTCCATTTTGTCATCTGTATTTCGTGCAAAAGTTGGAGCAGTTTTCTCATATTTTAGATGGTCAAAATTGTCATTTTCACTGCAACGGTAACCGTTTTTATTATAGAATTCACTTATGAATTTGAGTGAACATTACAAAATAGCAAATTGTAATATATTGGAGAATCATATTAAACGGAAACCTTTGATGATGTTCAAGATATGATTCCCAGCGTAAAACTCGAATTCAAGATTCAAAATCATTCTATGAGAATCGTAAATCAGTAATGTGTCTCAGGTATAATAGATGAGAAAACGCACATTCTTGAACGATCAGAATTGTATAAACAATGAGTATTGCCTCAAGTCGAGAATTGAAATTTTGAAACTATTTCAATGTCTTGACAATCAAATTCAGACCTGATCAGATGAACTTTATTTGATTCGTTGAAAAAAAAACACACCCTGCTGTTGCTACACCTCACATCGCACCCTCCCCTATAATACAACTGATCCTACCTCTACATATAAAAAATACACCAGTTTGTTACAAGCACCGGCTGCATCAAGTCTCTCAGTCGAACTCGAGGTCGCATCATAGAGGCCACGTCAGGATATATACTTAATTGGCGTTCGCCCGCGCGCGACAGGTTGCACATATACGTCGGTTGCCCTGATGCATCGCATGATGGCACCAAAGCCATGCATCTATATGTAGAAAAATCCAGTTTTGCCTGTCTCTGTCGTATCTATGCATGCATGCATGCATGCATGGATATATCGTGAAAAGAACATTATAGTGTATACGGGAGCTACCACTGCAACATTCTGTCAGAACACCGCTCGAGTCAGACTGATATAATGACAGGGCAGACTTATTCGTATACCCTCTTGCTTCCATATATACTCATCCAAAGCGCGTCCTGTAACTTGTCCTATGTGAACCCTATATCTATACACATACGCACATATCCCGTACATATTCGTGAGACTGATGTGTGTGGATGTGTCGTGTGATATGAGTGACAAGTCGTCCGGAAGTGCATCACCGTCAAGACGGCCCTGCTTCCTCGATTTTTTCTTGACTTGTGTGAGACGGTGATGATTATGAGAATGACGATGACCGTTGCCCATCATACTATTACCCTTGTATATATATACACCTTAGATATCAGTGAGACATCCGCCCAAAACCGAATGTTGTTTTCCGGTTGTAAGTATACGGTGCATATCTATTGAGGTTAGGTTTGGCTATCACAGTAAATCCAAATAGGCTTGACACTCGGTCTCGAAATGAATTCGCAGCGCCATCTTGTGAGAAAGTAGCTATGGCAATATCTTGACGTATAATTCTTTAGTTTTGAGTATGTGTCAACAATGATGGAAATATCACATTGAGCACTGTGAATTTACAAGGAGAGGTCCAACCTTGCGAAACACGGATCTTGATGAAACTTTGGGAATTATCTTGTTTTGGTGCAATATGAAGGTATCTCCAAGGGTTTGATCCCATGGGCCTGCTACTTTGAGATACAGCAATGGAGATTAGCATTGCCAACATAGGCCATGTTGAAAAATCGTATGTATAGATGTAGTAACAATGCTAACCTCCATGGCTGTATCTCAAAGTAGCAGGCCCATGGGATCAAACCCTTGGAGATGCCTCTATATTTCTCACCAAAACAAGATGATTCCCAGAGTTTCATAAAGATCCGTCTTCCGCAAGGTTGGATCTCCCTTAGTAAGCACTATCCTTGTTACTAATCCCTACCTAACCTAACCACGAACATACAGGTCTTATTTTCAATGGAATACTTACCCTCGAAGTCCTTACTGGCACAAGTTCAGTTAGAGTCTATATATAACCGTATCTTGCGTGTTACCAGTTTTATCTGATAAATGGGTGCTCGACGCTATACCATACGGTACATATTTATCCGCGTATCACACACACATTGCCTTACCTGAAACACAGAAAAAAAAAAGAAAAATCGTTAGTGAAGTCTGGAAGTTGAATCAGATTAAAAAGGGCTGTATCATTGATTTCTATTGAATTATCTGACGGAATTTTGCAGAGAAGACTGGGTTGCGTAGATTTTGCAGTCTCTGGAAACTAGTGAGATCTGTTCGAGCTATACCACGAAGAATGTATGTACGTATTGTAGAACTAGCCTTCACTTATAGAGATTGTATCGTATATTAGAGGAGAACAATATCGCAACGTCTACATCAAGAAGCCCGTAAATTAATTTTGCGCATAATATCTCAAAAAATACAGTTTACCGCTTCAGACCTGGAGATTACATGATATTGGAAAAATCTTTGAGGGCATCTATATAACGCAACAACTTCACGTGTATAACCGGTATGGTTCACCACTGATGTTCCAAGCGCATATTTAAAAAAAAAAAACATAATTAATTCACAGACTCAGAGTAACGCGTGAGTTTAATCACTCTGTTCTCGCAAACTTGCATCAGTTACTGAAACAGGTCAGAATCAGTACCAATAGGATAATATTCATACCGATAGAATGTGACCTTAAAATTAAATAACTCAGTTTGTGATGTGACATGTGTATTTTTGTCAAAGATGAGTTAAAATTGATGTCAAGATTTAAGTCAAGAATATTGATGTAGTGGTAAAAGATACAAAATTACAGCTTATGAATATGTTTGATAAAGACAGATATCTGACATGAATCTGAACATCCAATACGAATGTTGCATGTGAAATTTTGATTAAAGATTGATGGAAAGGATAGGATAAGGCAGGACTTGGAGTCATATTAACCTTTTGTCTGGCAACAAAGAACAAAGATATCCGTGTGAATTAAAGATCCTATCTCGAGTGACTTTTCCTTGTATAAAGTCTTTGTCACCTCAATGGCATCCTGCCTTTGTACATGAAAGGGCTAGCTGTGTGTATGGCGCAAGACCTCTTGTCTTTGAAATTTTTTTCTTACTTTACACGCTCACGTGTTGCACTTTCGACCCATACTTTGACGATACTTTTATTGCAATCCTTCCATGATGCAATTATCAATTGGGACATAATGGAAAGCATTAATTTTGAATTCTGTGTTATTTTTGAGCGGAATGGATCTGATCACAGTAACTGTGATCAACTGTTAGATAGTTGGATTGTATACATTGAAAAATCATAGTGTCATAAAAATGTTTTCATCGCTCAATAATTTTATCACATAATTCAATTTTAGGGAATGTAATGGAAGATCATTTGAGTAACATTCACGATACCTTGGTCGTTAATTTTTTTTTCTCAATTTGATCGGTCTCCTTGTCCCACTATTCCAATTGAACAAGACTAAAATTGAGTACAAGTAATGTAATTTCAAGTACACGAAGTCATGTGATAATTTCTAATACAGAAATATGTAAGAAAAACCCAATGAAATTTTGATGATTCTTTTGGCAAAATTTTGATAAGATCTTGCGATATTATTCAGATGGTGAAAGTAAGAATTAAGAGTACACAAAAAAGTAAAGCACGATTCATTCGATATCCATATCGCCTATAACCCAACATGTTTCCAAACTCTCGTGTGACATGTCAATATCATTTTCTTCACTCGTATCGAGGGAAAAAACTTGCATAGCCAAGGTTCATGAAACACCACCAGATCAGCTCTGTGCAACTATGCTTTTGTCCTGCCTGTTCAAGTGAAGCTTTTCTATGCAGAGGTTATGTATGTGTACGTCTACCAGGCTTCCAACAAGATGGATGAGCGGAAAAAAGGCGCGCGTTGGGAAAGCGCAATGGCTATACGACAGGTTTCGCGACGTTATCAAGCTCTGATGCATGGCTGACTCATCTACTGTGAAAATCCGATAGATATAGGTGTCCGTAAGCACACACACACACACACACACACACACACACACACACATACATACATGTGGCATGCACACAATATTGCAGTTTATCGACAGAGAATAGCGTACCTATACGTTGAAGTATGCATGTATAGGTGTATTGTATCTATGCTACGGAATATAGGTTGCGCAATAAATTCTTCTTTCTATCTATACCTATTCGTCGTCGACGTAAGGTGCATCGGTGGCGTTGCAACGTTGTGAATCTCGCAAAAATGATGCGTTTGCGATGAGTTTTATGATTGATATCATGAAGAAGAAATGTAGTAAGTAAGGGTTGAAAAAAATTTTTTTTAAAACGCTCTTATTCACTGGGCCGAAAAACGTCAGTTCGGCATGGTGTAAAAGAGATAGATTTTAGGTAACCGATGAAAATTGCGCAGAAAAGAATTGCAGGGTGCATAAGAAACTATGCGTGCACTGGTAAAGCCCTATGCGCGTCTCGTATTAAAATAATATTGCGCCAGTATGTCGCAAGTCACACCTTCATCATTGGATGCAGTCATTGCACTGATCAATCGCGTCGAAATCGGTTCATCCTTTACACGTCTCTAGATCACATTACTATACGGGCAAAGCGGGCAAAGGATAACTCACTCATGGGTACCCGAGCACGTGTTTCAATCATATGTGACCGGAAGCCGGAATTATTGTACCAAAAATAGGGAATAAGTGAGAGTTGAATAGAATTTTCAAAATACGCTTTTATGAACTGCGCAATGAGCGCTGTAGAATTTAGGATGGTGTTAAGTAGATAGTTTTCGATGCTAAAGAAAATTTGCAGGAAAAAAATTGCACAATGTATAAGGGACTATAGCAAAAACGCTAGTGCGCTGGGGGCCCGAACATGTTTACAGCTATGGGTATCTCATATTTCCCGTATATACTCAAATGAGACGCCACTAATGTCGCAGATTCATATGTGAATGCAGCACAGACATCAGTAAACACGTAAACAGATTAGCATTGCGTTGAACCCGCTGATCAAATTTTCGTCATCCTCCGTACAATGCCTTATCAACTAGTTCACGCATGCGCGTGCGCATGTGGATATGGCTTGATGTGGATATGTACCGGAAGCCAAAAACTGGAAGCCACGAAGATGGCGCCGGGACTAGATCTAGGGGAGAGAAACCAGGGCTCGGTGAAGTGCAATAAAAGCGTATAAAAAGAATCATGCACGAGGCGATGTGGAATGAAAGCGTTTAATAAAAATAGACAGAACGTCGAAAATGAGTTACAAAATTTAAACTATATCGTTGAAATAAGTTCCAAGGGCATACATATTTTAGGAGCTGAATTATAGTTCCAGGATATATACCTAATGGTTTTAGATAATCAGCAGTTCGAAAAAGCCTTCAAATTGACAATGATTATGGAAAATTTTGGATTATTTCATCGAGTATTCCCTACTTTGAAAGATGACAGTCTTGTGCGGAGTCGATAATTTCCGCAGACCCATGATATAGGGATGAATTTTCATCAACAGCTTTTATAATTTTCTCTCGTGTTTTCGCAAACTATTTCTAGTCAAATAATCGTGAGATACTGTAGGAAGTTTTGATATCCTAAAATTCCTTGATTTTGGGACCAAGTAACTGAAAAAAAGTGACGGTTACAGTGTGAAATACTGAGGAAAATACTGAAAGGCATCAACAGTTACTCTTGGTCATTATATGGAATCTCTTGTGGAATCCTCAACCCATATTCGATCAAATTTGACTCTATTCATTTTTCAACCGAACTACAGCATCACGAACGATCAAATCATTTCATCCCCCCTCCCCCAAAAAAGCATTCCGACATTTCATCATCGACATGACATCGAGATAATATAATTGAATACGAGTTACACTCCCGCGCGAAACTCGTAATTGAGTGCTCAAATCTCGCAAAAGAGGCACGCGCGCTAATCTCTTTCTCACTCTTACTCACACACACACACCCACACACACACACACTTAGCTGTTGCACACTCCCTCTATATAATGCACCAATATTGTACATATATGCGCGTGCCGAGAGCAGCAAATTGCTCGTAATTACTGTTTTTGAGTCAAGAGCTCAAGCCTCCCATGGCGCCTATAATAGTTTAATTTATTATTTGGACGCAGAATCGCACGACGGCATCTTTCTACACTGTAACACCCGTCTCTCTCCCCCCTCTCCTTTATTCGTATATTCTTCTAACCTCTAATACACTTTCTATAACCTTGCCTTGCATCCTCTCATCATTCGTTGATCAGACAAATTGGGGTTACCAAAAGTGCGAGAGGTATATAACATTGTCCCTCAATGGTATGCCTCAGTTTTAGTATAGAATGCGTAATTTGATATTTTGAGTGTGTTACATGCATTAGTGTTCATGCATGTGACGCGAGCAATACCGATATATATATCTCGATCGCGGAACTACGGAATACATACAAATAATATAAGGGAAACCACGACAATGGGACCATCATTCGATACGATTTTTTGGCCTTTAGGATACCGCAGCATGCATGGAAGCAATGAATGAGACGTTTTTGCGGTTTTGTGTATCATTCAGAATGAGCTTACCGAGGTTATGATACCTACTCTTGCTGATTTCATGCCTACACACTCATATAGAATTTCTGTTTGCTGAGATTTTGGACTTTAGTTCGGTACCATACCACTGTGGTAATTGTTGTGAGTCTTATTGATGTGCTGAGACTTGAAGCGTTGTGTTTTTAGTGCCAAGATGGTCAAATAAAACACGCCATTGATGATATTATTTGTAGGTTAGGTTTGTTCTATTTAATCATACTTGGTGCAATCTTCCCAATCGTATTTATGTAGAGCTTCCATTTTCTCATGAACACTTTTCTTTCATATCACTTTTGCCACGTTTTTTATTTCATCCTGTTCTTCTTTTGGAAGACCGTGCAAACACGCAGTACCGGATATTTTAGATTTGTAATGTTCCTCAAATTTCCCGTTTTGGCGAGTCAAACTAGTACATGCCGATACGAGGGTGTAAGAACTTTTTTCGCAAGCGAGGGTCGGAACTATTATGAGGATGCGAAAAATAGCTCTTACTCCCATGTATCGAACCATATACTTTTTGATCAACTGAGAGTATAAGTCAGCAAACTGCGCGCAAAATACACTATGCACGAATAGTGTATCAAAAAATGTGCGATCATGCTCCTGGTAGTGAACGTCATTGGGTTTCGTGGAGAATACTTTTGGTCTTTTTTTTTTATTAACGCATTTTCAACCTCTTTTCGAGGTTATTTTGCGGTAACCTGGACTTTGAAGGTGGGCTCCGAACCACCGAAGCCACTGAAAAGCACTTATGAAAATTCACATTGGTACCGGACGAAATTCGAACCCCAGCCATCTGCGTTGAAGGCAAACTTTTAGTCGTGAATATGTCAGGATTAATAAACTAATCCTCGCTTATAAAAAAACTCTACATGTACGTGACAAAATTCAACGCTTATATGCTTATACTTCAAATTCAAGCCCAAAATCCTAGTTTCAGGTTATAGAATATCACCAAATGACCTTGATCACCGCATCCCTGAATTTCATAAAATTCCAAATCCACTACCAACTTCTTAGGAATTTTCGGACGATTGGGTGACTTTCTATGAATACTGATAAATGATTCGGAAAGGAGATTTTGAGATTCATCTTCCGATTACCTTATAATCCAATGTTCATCGATCGTTATCACGTCCCGGCAATCGGATGAAATAATAATTATTCATCGTAAAACATCGTAGGAATACATACGTTCAATGAATAAACTAAGAAAATAATATCAAAGTTCATTATCACTCAAATTTTAAATCATAATGCATCATGTCCCCACTAGTGAATTCAAACCCCAAATTGACAACGAGAATGATCAGTAATAAGTCCCAATTTCTAACCTAATTTCGTAATAATTCCACATCATGCGTGAGACTCTCGCTGTTCAAACAGAATATAATAATCTGCGACAGCAGATAAAAAAAAAAATACGTTGCGAATGAGAAGTGTTTCGCGGTGGCGGATGAGGGCATTATACTCACACGTGCGTTTGCCCGTAAGCTTTTTGATATACTCAACTCAACCCGACGATACACGAAACGAGCCGCGAAGGGCCTCATATATAATAATACTAAGATGAGGAAGAGGGTTTTAGCGATCTTGGTCCACGTATATATGAGAGAGATGCTATATGATGGGCGGAGCGCGCGCCTTTTGGGCTCCAAGGCGATCCACTCCGACCTCCACCTTCTTATACATAGATAGCGTACGTTTAATCTCTTTTCCTTTCTCTCTCTCTCTCTCTTTTGCTCTTGCACCCACAACTAAACCTCATTCTCTCTCTTTTAGCTCGATACCGGTATTATATAGCACAATTTGTGTGTTACAAGATGATCTTGGATGCTTAGTTTCATCGAGTCTTTCACAAAATAGCGAATGAGAATATATAGAAAGGTTTTTACTCTGAAGAAGTTTGCAAGGAAGTAAGAATATAATGTGGGATGATCTTATAGAATATTTTTGATTTTGATACAACAAGAAAATAGTATGCCCATAGGTATAGGTGTGCGTCATGAAAAAAAAAAAAAAAAAAAAAATCGATTGTGTGTAGGTATTCGTGGGTTTGCGGGTAACTAAAGGTTGTTTCATTCAAGTTTTTCTAGAGAGGTTAGGTCTGTTTTAGGGCCCACAATATCAAATTTCAGTATATAGTGAATGGGAAGATGACTGGTGAGTAGCTTCTCATTGTAAGGTGGTGAACCGTTGGTTTGAATTTTGGAACACATCGAAACAAATTTATATTAGTTTAATGTCCTGCTTAGTATGAGGTAAAGATTTGGATGTGCACGTGATCGTGTTGCATAATTTCAAGTTGAATGATGAATTCATTAGTCATGAAAAAAGTTGTGATCGAATGTTTATACTTATGTTCTCTTATGAGCAATTAATCATCTGGACAGGTTTTGAATGATGAACCACTCTTTAAGCAAATATTTAATCAAGTATTTGGTTTAGACAAGCTACTCAACTAGCACTCTTCTGAAATTTTATGTGTTTCAAAAAACTGAATTTTCCCAATTTTCGGCAAACTGTCATTCTACGAGATACTTGAGCTTTACCATGGATGCTCATTCATGCGAATTAAAATTTAATCGAGGCTTCAAAAAATAAGGCGAGCCATTAACCTCTTGATCAAATATAAATTTTCCACGAAATGTCAACTGAAATTTCAACGTAATTATGACGATCCAATAATTTCATCAAATATTTTCCTAAAAAATCAATAATACCAAACACTCTAACATCGCACCACGTACCAAAACTCAAATATATCAACAATTTTTAAGTATTCACTCAATTCCACAAGCAAACTTGCATTCCTCATGCATGTAAGCAGTATACATATCCAATGATGCTGACAATCGTGAATCTACTACTGTATAAATATACAACATTGGAGACATCCAGAGAAATACATCAATTGAGTTGTCCCTTTTATACTGAAGTCCTATATAGGTAAAAATCGACAGCAACTCGTTTTTCCTTTACCGACATCTTCTCACTCTTTTACCTGTATATATATATATATATATCTTGGTCACAGTTTGACATACGATGTGTCAGCTGTGACAGCTGGCGCGGGTCGCTACCTGAATTCTCAATGAAGTTTGCCGCAAAAGCTCATTTGAATTTCCGCGCCTTCTGAATTGTCTCTGTCTCTGCTGTTTTGATTTTCGCGGTAGTACCCCGACAGAGACTTTTACACAAGGAATCTTGGTTTTAACTGATCTCAGATATATATATATATATATATATATATACATATAAGAGTATTTCTTGATGTTCAAAAGTGTAGATACCGTATCTTTGAATAAAAGATGCTATGGGACGAGTGAAGGTTTGTTCTCGTTTTGTGATGCATTTGATTTGGAAATCGGGAGCAATGCTGTGTTATTTCTGATGAAACAGGTCGAAGTGTGTGTATAGAGATATTCAGGACTTAAAAGGGCATACTGCGGTGTGCGAACGAAATATCTTTATTTGAAAGCAGCGGTGAGTGGTTCTGACTCTGCACTTTGTAGTGTGACTCGGTATTGTTAAGAGAGCGGAAACTTCTGGTGCTTTTATCTTCATTACATCGCTGTGCATTGCAGTGCAGACTATGGTGCAATGAGATTCCAAATTAATTCGTATTTCCAAATTCAGATAGCAGATATGTGGATTCATTATTGATTCAAGATGATGCTTCTATTTATAATTGATTAATCGGCGCCATGAGTCAATTCACTGGAAGATGTATGAAGTGTTATCCAGAAAGGACTCCTATCTTATTGGAGCATTTTCAATTTCTTCACAAGATTGTTATGCGGAACCTATAGTCTTAAGGTATCGAATGAAACCACCAAATAGGCTCTCATGAAAGTAAAGAAGTTGGATTTATTTTATTTTGACTTAAATCTTGATTGACTTGAAAATAGAAGTCAAGATCTACTGCTGAACAATTCTTGTACGCAGTTTTCAAAAAGATGGTTAAATTTTCTATCGAATAGAGAAGATAATCATACTCATCATTATGGTTTTCTACCCCAGAAAGTTTTTCGAATATCCATCTAAAAGGTCCTCCAACCTGTTTTGTTTGATAGTGAATTAACAATTTCATATTCATAATTTCATACTAGCAATCTCATCCATTTGCAATTATACCGAATGAATTTGGTAAATATTTTGAATTATTCTGTTTGGTGACCATGTCAGATATTCCCCAGAATTTCCAAACGTACTAATTTTGAATATTGAGAAACCGAAGGTAGGAAAATGACAGGTTTCATTTTGACCAATCAAAATACTCTCTAAGAATCAACCATTGAACCTCCTCACTGTTTCAACCAGTAAAACCCTCCATCCCGCAAAGTAGCTCTCGCCGCGCCGCAGCCAAGCCTGCAAAGAATCGAGCATTCCTTCGTCGTTATCTCGTACTCGTGAAAGCTCAGGAGTTGGCAAAACACTTTTATGAATTTCTGAAACTAAGCTAACAGTCGTCACTGAAAAATTTTTCTTCTCATCTAAAGTCAATGAAAAGTTATCCTAAATCACAAAAGTCTCACTGATCCCCACTGATTCATAATCAATTCCACTGAAACTCAATGGAGATCAGTGGATTCCAATGAGTGAAGGCATAGATTTCCACGGATCCCACCGGAAAAAGTCAAAAATCCTTGGAAATTTCTAAAAATATTTCCACATTACAATCACATTCTGTACTGATTCAGACTTTCAAGTCTGTGCTTCGACCCTCTCATTCCATATTCAACCGAGTCCTGCATCACAAAGATCAGTCCCGACAAAGATTCAAAGTCGACATATATATCTCATGAACCGGTGCAAAAGTCTCAGAAGAACGGGAGAAGACATGGAATTATGCGAGCACGGAAGCCGATGCGAAATGTCAGCGAATCCGTCACTTCTTTAGGTTGCATTTCTCCGTTCGCATATATCTCTCAACTTGACCCTGTAGAACGCAAAATATGTGACGAGAGCCCAATACCCGCAACTGTGCTTCCCTCCCTCCCCCCTCCTCTTCCTCATCATTCTTTTCGTTTTCTTTCCGCTATGTACCACACCATACCACCCAACTTCTTTTTTGTGTCATCACCTAACCCAAATTCAATTCTCCTTATACACAAGATCCCACGTGTGTGTATCACTTTGACAACGACGAGATTATGACTTTGGTCAAAAGCTTCCGGGACAAGTGTATAAATGCGTTAAAGATTTTCCATACGGTTTGTATGAGATTGGTGCAGTGGCAACACGGTGACCGCGATAAATTAAATAGATAATATATCGATTACGTGCACCGGGGGGAGGAACCAAGACTCTCTACAGCTCCACCGAGGCAATTAAATAGGCGCGCGCGTGAATAATCTCGGACGTTGAAGAGGGAACGAGTTCCCCTGTGCGCAAACTCAGTGCATTACGTTTGGCATACTGATGCTTGAGTATGATCAGGAAGACTCTGAGAAAGGACGTTTTTTTTGGATGATTTTGATGATACACGTAATATGTAAAATATGGTAAAATAAGTTTTTTGTTGCTCTTGATGTCAGTTTTTTGGATTGAGAAATTTATCATGAGTACGTGATGTAGACAGCCTTGGATATATTTTATAAAGGCATGAGATAAATTTCATTCAAGATAAGATTGATGGTCCATCTTTATGGTCCTCATGATTATAGAGTGATTTTTTCATTGATAGTAGTTTGCTCTAGTGCTCAAGTACGTTTGATCATGAATAAAAAGATAATTTATTCGATAGGCATATAGATTAAGATATTGATGGAACAGTTTTTACACATGAACCAAGGAAAAATGAATTTTTTAAGTACAATTCAGATTTCTTGATTTCATCAATCGAGTTGGACAGAATGATGTAAACGGTGTGGCAAACGATGTTGTATCAATCAGCCGCATCACCAGCTGCCCAAGTTCAGTGAAATCAATTTTGAGTATCAATTGAGCTGAACTGCATTTTAAAATGCTTACAAACCCGGTGCAAGGTAACCCGAAATCTCTGCTCGAATCTTGATGAGCTTTTAATGTACCGCAAAATTTTACATTATTCGCCCAAAATTATATGGCTTGTATACGCGCATGATTATCTCAAGCCCACTATAATAAGTTATTGAGGGCAAACACCTTGATCAAGTGACTTCATTTGGGAATGCATGTTCACTCTCACCTTTTAATTCGATAAAGAATCTATTTCGAGTTCACATAACATTACCCTGATCTCACCTCATTTAGATTCAATCTCAACGCATATTCATTGACTTGTTTTCAATAGAATAAGATGCACAGGCCGGGCATTCAAATCTCCCGCCTAAAATGCTGAATAAGTGGTACGGCATACCTAATTCTATTTGGCGCTCAAAACTGCCAGGCTTGCAGAAATTCAATATTTTCATCATGCATTTCTCATCTCCTGCCTGAATTTAGACCATGATATCGCGTAAGGGCGTGTAAAAGATTCGAAATCAGATGCACCAAAACCGGAAGATGGATGATGCGTGAGGAGATCCAAGCTCGAATGCACCATGGATAACTCTTTACCTTACGGTTCACCTTGCACTCACCACATCGTTTGGAAAGAAAAACGAGAAGAGGCTATATCACATAGCGTAAGGTATTATACCTACAAAGAAATCTACTTCAAACGGAAGCCCGCTTTCTGGTGTATCTTGCTCTCTTGGAGAGCATGGATTCCTATAATTGTTCATTTTTGCAGATTCTGCATCAGCGCAGCAGTAGAAAGAGGCGAGGTGCGCGCGCGTGCCAATCCGTTTTTGCTTGCGAAGTTCGCTGGCCTTTTATATTCTATAGCTATATAATAAAACATTGCATCCGGACGCATTCGCAACTCCTAGAGATACGTTTGTAGAATCATAGGTATGTGCCAGTGAAATTCAAGTGTGGATCGGAATCGCAGGATCTTCGAAGATGATGTTAGTGCGCATGCGTGAATGCGTTCTGGGCTGGTTCGCTTCGTGGAATGGAACACAAGTCTGTGTAACTGAATGACTGAGTTCCATGGCGGCCCTTTTTGCTCTACCAGATAGTTTGAGTTTTTAAAGTTTGTGCCTGATGCCTTGTGGGCAATGTGTGCTGTTCTAGTTTGGTATGATGATATTTTTGTATGTGCTGAGATATTTTGTTAGAGCGGACGAGGGCACACGATTGGATAGGGTGATATAGTTTGTGTTTGCCTGGGAGCGATGGTAGTGTAATCTATGATTTGATCAAAATGTTTGGATGCAAGATATGCAAATGTATCTGGTAAAAAAATGTTCAGCGTTCAAAGGAAGCACTTTCTTTGACTTTAATTTGTATTGAAAGATGTATTACCTATTTCGTATTGTATAACCTATTGTATAACCTATTTCGTTTTAGTTTGAGGACATCGTTAATTTTCATTATATTTTCAATGGACCTGACTCACTGAAAGATTTCGAGTAAAATTGCACTCGAAGCTCGAATCACAATGTCTCAATTCGGCTTTGAATGGTTTATTATACATCGATGATTGAGTGATAATTTTACTTTAAACAAGAGCATAGCTCTCGGTGAAAAAAATTGAGAATTTATTGAATATTGGCAAATATTAGAACTCAACTGTGAAATGAAAACAATGAAAACAATGAAAAAAATGAAATTATACATCAGAATGAGATGGAAAAGGCACTTTCAATATTTCATTCAGATCGTGCGAATCTAATATCAGAAATATCACAGACGTTCTTCTTCTGGACAAAATGAAACTAACCTCAAATTTAGTTTCTCGAAAAATCCAGCTGAATTAAAATATACAAATTCCGAAGTTAGAGAATTTTTTTTAATGTGGCGCCCAATGTGGAGCAACGCCATTTATTGCTACTCTCATATTTCTTTTCACATTAGTTCATTGATCTATGAAGGTCATGATGAGTGGTCAACAATATCTTACTCCAATGGTATGTACAGAATCATTACAGCTCGATTAATCGCATGCTCATTATCAAATTACCGCGATCAAACTCATCATCACTTTTATAAAGTTCAATTTGATCTATTATTGACTGAATACATATTTTGAGCACCTCATATCAAACTGTTAGTTACAACATTTCATGAAAGCAAAAATCAAAACCTCTCGACCTGTTGTACAAACACAATTTCACCAATAAAAAAATGATAATATTTAGTATCAAAGTGGGTAAATACCTTCAAATATCAGTGGCTCATAAGACAAACCACGCCACTTAGTATAGCTTTTCCATTTCAGCTTTAAATTTTAGCTGTATGTATACATCGCCAGTAGACTTATATGAATAAATGCATATACATTAGCTGATGCCCCAAGCAGTTCATCGTTCACTCTTTATACCCTAAGAAAACCAAGCACCAAAATCGACCAACTTGGTCGCTTCTGAGGAAGACGCGCTAGTATGCATACTCTGTAACATGTCTGAGATGGTTCAAGCCCGGGGCAGACCCGGCACGAAATGCGTTACATTCATATACATACATACATATGCCCAAAACACAAGTCAGGTTTTTCTTACTAAGCTTCCTACATACATACCAAGTTTCGTTCTTATATTCGTCTGTTGGCCAAACTGATGCAGCTCGAAGGTACCGAATTTACCGGCGAAATGTTGAATTTATTAGATCGAGATACGCGTGGGCGTTCCACCTTATACCAGCCCTCTATATACTCTTGCCCCTACTCATACCGTTAGTATATATAGTGTACGGACCGCAAACTCTCGACTTGCCTCATCGCTATACATAACCTCTCTGTGTGCGTGATGTCGGACCTCAGAATATAACCTCAACCAAGGTACACACATAAATTCAATTTTATACACACACACACACATATATATATATATATATATATATATATATATATATATATATATATATAGTATAAATATATGTATGTATGTATGTGGGTGATGAGCAAGTGGTATGCGTGACGCTGATACACGAGAGCTGAGGCTATCTCAATGTTGATGCCGTCGGGCCTGCCTTCGTTCCGCCAACCGACGACGACTTTACGATGAAAATTCACCCTCGATAGAGTATATATTATATTAGAGCTTATACATTGGCTCGCAGCAGGCTATGCAATATGGACGATTTGAGTGTGGGAAATTCGTGCAGTGCGGGGGCGGACGTATGTGTATATGCAAGAGGGGCGATTGATACTACGACGAGGTAAAGCGAGGCTGTGTCCTATGGGCGGAGGCTTATGAGTGGCGCCCGCCGAGCAGAGAGCTATATATGATATCGTACTTCATGCATGTACATCGGAGTGGAAAGAGGTCAGCCCTATAAGACTTTCGGTTATGTACTCTTGTTAGGTAACTGCGATGCTTTGGGTTGAAATGCTTGATTTCCATGGACGCGGTAGTCTTGTCTTTTGATCATTCGTGCAATGTAGTTTTCCGGAAACGGCCCAAAATATTTAGCTGAGATAATGTTTTCTAATTATGATTTTCCGGAGATGTTTTCTAGTTATGGATGTATCTGCTACTTTATTGGATTGAACATTTTCAACTTTCATGCCACTTGAACGCGAAAAATTATTACATGAGTTATGAAAGGCTGTGGGATTCCTGGTTATTGGTCAAATTAGAAAATACCTAATTTCAAATTTTCAGAACATGCAATGCTAGCAGAATGACAAAAGCACTGTGTTGGTACACTCAGGAACAAAATGAACTGCAATGGCTGTGACGGTCAGTGACCGTTCGAGATATATCTGTCGTCTCACTCGCACTCGTGGGATAACCCATTAGGTGCGACCGAAATGAAAGATTTTGAATGGCCGCTGACCGTCATCCAATTGCAGTTCACCTTGTTCCCCAATGTACATGAGTACTTGAACCGTACTTCCGCAGTACCATGGCGGGACTTCTGCGGTACTTGAGCGGTACTAAATCTGCACTTAGATAGTATTTACTTCTTCAATGTCATGAACTGAATTGCATGATTCTGCCGCAGTTCAAATCTACAAATTTTCGAATTTCACTGGAATTGTTTGGTGTTTTGGCTACAAAAGATACGATGTGTAGAAAGTTGAGTGATTTAAATGTCTGATATTAGTGAGACTGATAGATTTCTGATCAAATCTTATTGAGATTACAAAAATGGATACAAGCAAGTCACTTCGGCTACTTGTTATTGCACTCCTGGAGTGCTAAGCAAGTACATATCGTCGCCCCCGACGAAGAAAAACACGTCCCCATTTAAAAATGCATTGAGAGAACAATGGGAGGTGTTTTTCTTCTTCGGGGGCGACGATATGAAGTACCGCTCAAATACCGCAGCAGTACTGCAGAAGTATGGCCAAGGTACTGCTCAAATTTTGTGGTACTGCTAAGGTACTAAAAACTTTCGCTATGTTGCAACGGTATGGCATGATCTGAAAATCTGAAATTTTTCCACGCATTTTTAAGCATTTTCCACGAGCAACGAAAAAGTGTATTTCGATATGAAGTTCTGGTCGAGGACCAAAAAAATACCCCAAAACTTAACATGTGACTGAGACATTTTGTCATATTTTTTGAAAATTATAGAATAATCCTAGATGAGAAGAAGACTTCCAAATCCAATGGAGTTACAAATAACCATAAACAGCACATATAAATATGTCCTAACAATAAAATTCCGTATATTTACGTATAAAATGATGGAATATATTTAATCCTCAATTGAGATTAAAATCGCGACATACCCTGTGGCACCTTACAGCTTAAATAGTATTGCTGCATGCATGACTTAGGTAGCCGTCACGATCTTACTGCCGAATCTGTCATTATGTACATGTGTTATCGGTAAACGGTATGCACGTTTCGACCCTTGGGCAAAACCTCGATTGGAATGTAATTGGTGACTGCAGATCTCGCGGTTCTCGCCGACGCGCCCAGGGCACCCGCACTTCTCGTGGGAATCTTGTGCTATCGATATACTATAGTAGCTCTGTACATGTACTTCTTGGTAAAAATCATGGGCTTCTTGCAACAACCACTCGTTACATCAAGAGCTTCTGTTGTAAGATACACGCACCTAGTCATATCAACTAAATTGTAGTGCATCAATTTTCTGTACAGAAGCAGTTTGGTCTTATCATCGAGATATCTCGATCTTTGAGATACCTATACTGATCAACAAGTTATTGACTTCTTGTATCTTTTTGTCGAACGGGTTTTTTAATTATTCATGATTTACTTGGGGTATTCATCGTTCATATGGGATTTTCATAGAATAATTATCACTATAGAATGTTATACGACACGTAAAAAAATTACCCAGGATGATTTTGGAAAACTCAAGAATCAACAAATTCGGAATTACAACCATAGTTTAAGGTTCATCAGTACAAAATTCTGTTTGGATTGCGATTATTCAATGAGGTCATCTTCGAACCCGCGAGTCCCATAGTACTCACTTGAATGTCAAAATTTGACCATTGTAGCGTGGTTTCAGAATGTAATTATCTGATATCTATCTTAAATCCTCCTTACATTTTCAGAAAACACTCTTGGCTAATAACTAAGAACAGACTAGAAATTTCTTGATTTTCATTCGCCAAAAAATGTGACTTATTCCCAATTACATCCCAGTAACCATTAAAAGGGAAAATTATTATCTTCATCTATTGACCGATATTCCCACCATTATCCAACCGTACATAAATACATATACAACATACTCCTATACATATAAATTCAATTGATACATCGCACATCGTTAAAGACGAGTAGCTCGGCAAGCTGCCATTGAGCTGTGCAATATTGTACTCAATATTCATCCACTACATTTACCAAAGATATACGCACTATATAATATCCATAGTAGCCCACTGGCAACATCGATAACCTCCATGCAACATCAAATGCAACCACCATATCGCACTCACACACATATAGACAGACAGACAGACACATATCCCTTACACCTACTAACAGAACCCAAGAAAACCACGTATAACAGACCACTGATGCACCCATGCATGCACTGCAAAAGATACTGGCCGTACAAAACTGCCTAAGGCCTTATATGCAGCATTGGCGGCTCTCTTGAGAAAGATCGATCGATACGGTTCGATCAATCCATCGACTCTGCTGCAGTTTGCCCTCAATAAATATATATATATGATATCTAGAGTTCAGTATAGAGTCCATACTCGTTATTCACAAGTTCTCGCGTTGGTGGTTGATGCCAAACCGACTCCCAAGATATCTTCGTGCAAAACCGATGCATGTAAGTATTTTTGTAAGTATGTGTGTATGTATATATTGGAGGTAAGCTGAATATAACGCGGGAGGAAGTGATGAGGATGATTTATATCCAGTGCTACCAGTGTGTTATGTTCTGGTCCCTATATATAATACCGTTCAAGACAAGAAGAGAATACCGTGGCGGCGATAATACCAATCATTATCGTCGCCTAATAACAGGCATTACTCGACAACATTGAAATAATGTTCAGCCCTGCACGATCTATACACCGGCTACTCTTTAACCTCTTCTCTCTCTCTCGCTCTCCCTTATGATGCACATGCAAGCTTATTTCGGAGATCTTTGAAAGACTTCATATCGATAATGTTTAATAATACTGTATATTTATTATGCCACTGCTACTGCTGATTTCGTCATCGACAAGTGTGCGCGGTAGCGTATCAGATTATTTTAAAGTTAGTCTGGTGTGATGCGAAAAATTGATGGGCTGGTTAATAACCGTTTTGATAAGTATTATAATGGCGTTTGTTTGAGCAAAAGTGAGGTTAGAAAATTTTTTATCTGTGTTGTATCCTTAAGAAACGCTCACCCATCACACTAACTTTTTTATTTTATTAAACCCATCACGATAATGTCAATCCAAATTGTTCTGGTCTTTCGAAAAACGGCGTGACATCGTGGATGAGGCCCTTGCTTTCAAAGCAGAAGGACGAGGTTTGAATCTTGGCCGACACCAATGTGAATTTTCATATGTCCCTTTCGGTGGCTTCGGTGGTTCGAAACCCATCTCAAACTGTAGGTCCCGCAAAATAACCTCGACAAGATGTTGAAAAAACGTCAATTAAAGAAGAAAATTGTTCTGATTTTGACATCCTACTCAGAATAAGGGCTATTTCTCACCTTGTTTTAGCCGAGATAACACCAGAATCGTGAATGAGTTTACTGTCAATGCTGGTACATTTGGATACAACAGTTTAGTCAAGACAGTGACACCGTGTCGATGATTGCAAATAACTTTGGTCCCATATATTTCTGGCTGACCTTAAAGTGTTCGAAATATTTTCGATCAGGATGCACTAAAGTAGACAAAATTTTCCAATTTTTTTTTTGATGTTTTCTTGTGGTAAAAGAGAAGAAGAAATTGTCATATAAGTGAGGATAAAATATCGGCCAACTAGCCTGTTATATTGCGGCTTCGGAAGTCAAAGTGATAAGCTGATTCGTAGAGACATCGCGTGCCATCAAACAAAATTCTTCTATTTGCCAAGTCACCCAACAGCTGTTACCATTCACATGCTCGAATACCTTTGTAATAGTACCAAAGTACAAACACTAAACGAGACCCTTACAAAGTCACGGCATCTGGCATCAAAACTTTAGCATGATAGGGGAGAAAAAAATTAACCCAATAAAAATAATCTACCTCCATCATGAAGCCTATTCATATATTAGAAGTACATTACGGTTTCATGGCACAAGGAAATTTATCGGTGATATAAGCAAACTAGGATGCTACTCGCTCACTAGTCTGCCCACAATAAATAACTTTGAGATATTTTTGTCACTTTGGATGTTTCAAAAAATTGAGGAAAAGTTTTGTCCAATTTAACCAATTAGTTTAAGTGAATATTTTATACCATCTCCTCTTTTTTGCGTCAAAATTCTCTAGAGAGTCGAAAAAATACATATCGACCAGACAAATTGCGGTTTGCACTCTCGCAAAATGTGATATTCTCTAGTCAAGGGAGAGAGAAAGAGATGTCTAGATAGGGTTAGAATCGATTAGTTGCACAGTAAAACTTTTTACTATTCACTCGTCTACACACGAGACTACGGCTTATTTCCACGAAAAAGATGTCCATCGAAACCGAGTCTCACACGTATATATTGTTCGACTACATCGTAAATATATTGGCGTTCTCGTCAAACGACGAACTTGTGTCACTTTTCGAATTGCAAAGCCATTTACCCATTGTATCCACATACCTATATCCATCTAACCACTAACTCACACTATTACAAACTTCATCTACACACGGACACACGGAAACACCCCCGCAAAAGCCATCGCAACAAGCGAGCAGCGAGGCAAGATATCCCTGTCCCGATAAAATATAAAAGTCAGCCGCTTTGCGCGACGACAACGTACCTCAATATATGCCGCTGCCGCGAAAAACTAGCCGGCTAATCGCTCTTGGCTTGGTTCGTCCCCTCGTTTTCTTTTATGGATTGCTCGATGGTTTTGCTTGGCATCAATGTTTTCTTTCCATGTGTCTAGTGCCCACGTGCTATTATTATATAGACAATTTTTAATGTGAGCTTCTGTTTTGCGACGAGCAATAATTAATGCAAAATTTTGTCACGTTCAGCGTAGAAAGCACACGAAGCACAATTTTTTCGCCCTCAAAGTTTATTTGGGCGAAAAAATGAGGGAATAGAATGATGAAAAAATTTATCAGGCTCAATGTATGCAAAAACGATCAATTTGACCCTTATTGAAATGAGTTTGAGATCCTATCGATCATATTAGAATATTCAAAGGCTTCATCCATCCTCTGATTATTCGAGAATGGATGACGATGAAATATCGCTGAAAGACAACATCTTGAAATTTTAAAGTCAACCACGACTCGTTTTCGTAATGCTACAAAGTTATAGCCTCAAAGAAAATGTTGAGGAGGGAATTATTCCTAATCACGAAATCAATACTTATTTCTCGATAATTCATGGATCATCATCAAACTTTGAAAATTGGGACTTTAGGATTAGAAAATCTCCCCCAAAGTTCAAATCGAAGAAGTTTTTGATTAGCTAAAGAGCTTCAAGACAGTTGGGAAATTTAGTTCACCAAGTTCTGTCTCAATTCGGCTCATGTTCAGAAAAAAAAATGGATTAGGTAATACGAGTACGAGAAATTCTCCGAAACAGCAGTAGTTTCATCAAAACTGCATCCAGACATTATATCAAATCCATGCATCTATTGAGCGCACAGAATCGGACTGTCCGAATGGTAACATGGCGTGGTTATTTAAAAAAAATCGAATCCTCGCTGTCACGCGAAAAAATTGTGCAGTTGTGTGACGACTCGAACGGCTCTGTCAAAGTTTTTACTTTTCCAACCTTTGAATCTCGATAACTCTACTGAAAATTTTCTACGAATCAGTTCCGCTCACTACCGTAAATTTATGAATTCTTCAACAAAATTGATGCTGAAACTCTCCCCCGTAGTAATAGTTAGAACCAGTGCATCAAAGAAAGTTCAAGACGCGTATCATACTGCGAAAGATATAAGCGTCTCAATGTCGGGGTTTGCACACTGATACCCCGTTCACATAATCGTGATTTTAAAGTTGTATACGCTATGACTGCAGACATAATGATGATGACGATATTGTCATATTGATGCGGGAAGAGATAGTATAGGGTGCATATGTGTAAGAGAAAGGGGAACAGTCAAGAGCAATTTGTCGTCGTACCGCATTATAAATTCGAATTATCAACTTTAAAGTGACTGATTGTTGGTATATTGTTCGTGTGGTACACCCCATATGTAATGTATATCCCATGTGGATGCAGTTTAAAATGTGGCTTTTTTCATAAGAATTGAAAAGTTGAGACACTCATTTGGTGTTTGTAAAATTCAATACGAGAAATAATGAGTTTTTCAAATTGACGTTCTGACTGAAATATGCAGAAAGTGATTTTCAAGCCTTGCCGCGATTCCGTTTGGTCGTTCAGTTTCCCGTCTATTACACGCACTTTAAATATATTAAATTTAAAATTCGAATTTAAAGTTACGCGGGGTGTGTACCGACCAACATCGTACATCCGTTTGACTTATGAATGATTGATAAGTACTCCTGAGAATACGCATGATGACTGTGACAAAATTTTGAAGTAACGCCAATTTCTTGCGATTATGTCATGAATGACGGGTCAACTTTCTTTCTTCTTAAACCAGGAACACGCTCACCGCACGCAATCCTTCGAATAATTTTTAAAATTACCAAAAATATATTAGGCTCCTTGTCAAAGCATAGCAAGTACTATTTTGTACGATTAAATATTATAGAGGTCTTGTTTAGCTCCTTGTGAAATTTTGCAGGGCGAGTTGCAGAGTCTTAGATAATAAAAATTGAAGATCGGATTCAGAAAATCGAAATATCCAGTCATATAATTTTACCGAAGGACATCCAAAATGCTACGGAACCCTGTGCGGCTTTCTTCACACTGCTTGACAAAAATAGATGAAGGGTTCACAATAAAAGCTCATTTCCAAGTTTATCAAATTCTTATTATCACGCGTCACACTTGTACAACTATAATCTCACACTCACACCCCGGCGATCATATAAGAACAATGTCCGATTTCATTTTGGATAGTAGTAGTCACGGTTACCACTGAAAGTACATGATTGTCACGAAATTCTCATATAAAGCTTCAGGCTGTCTATCGTTGATAATGGTAACCTTTACTTTGCTTCTGATCCGTAAGGTGAATACATGTGTGTTGTGATTTTGTAGTACAATTTTATTGTACAAGAATGAGCTTTGTAGGGAAGATAAAAAATACATCGAGATATATTATTTATGGGCGACGCGAGCAGATTGCATTGTTCGCGCTTGTACACTTTATTCAATTGAGAAGCACAGCTTTTCTCCCGCAGGCCAATGGCTCTATGGACGCTACCTTTAACAAAATGAGATAGCGCCGGCTTATTATTTTCCACGTGGCCCAGTGGCTATATGTAGTAGCACATCACAATCGAGTGGGTAGATTTTTTAATGTAAGTTTAGTGGATTGTATCGCAATGGAGAAAGCTTAGAATAAATTTTGCTGCAGTTTTACAGGGTATGAGTCATAATAACTCGATTCTGATGTCGGAACAGTTCTTGGATGAGACGAGTGATACAGAATAGTGATAATGAAAAGATGCGTTATCAATGATTGTAGCCACCATGAAACCTCAAATTTTAGGTTATCAGAAGTAGGCTCACACAATCCAAGATTAAATCTACCAACTTGCTTCTTGAAGTCACAGGGACGACTCGTTCCCACTCAACGTTTTCTTTTTTTTTTTTTTTTTTTTTAACCGAATTCATACGAATTTTCGAAAGATATTTGATGAGGGTAAATTGTATACATGGAAGCCTTTACTCATCACGCGAAGACATTTGAGTGAAGCTTGCAATGGCTTGACTGCAATATTGAGTATATATTACATGTAGTTCGAAGACCTGAATATTTCTTGCAAACGTGAGAATCAAGCTTGCGTGATTGTAGTGGCCGAAGCGACTTTCTGCTTGATAATTATTACTTCGAAAATGTGTATATGAAGTGATGGTAGCTTCTTGGTTTGAAAAATATCTCGTCTCGTGATGTGTTGGGAAAGAAAAAAAATGAAAGGTTATGGGATAAAGAGTTCTACCACGCCCATTATGTGCTCCATGTAAAAGAGCAGCTCTTGTTTCGCGGTAGCTTTTACATTTACACTCGTTCACGCACGATTTTTTGATTACAAGAGTACATATACGTATGTTTCTTATGAAGGGAGTTTGATCACTGGAGTGAGGCATCAGGTAAAGTGACATGGGGAGGTTTGAAGAATTTTTTTGAAACTTCCCCTCACTTGTTGAAAGTAAACGGCATGAGCTTGCACAATTTTGCAAACTTTCACGATACCAATATGACACAATCATCCAGAATACATCGAAATTGGAATAATCGAAAAATCGATTACCGTATCGAAATCGTTACACCCAATATCGAATCGATATCGAAAGTATCGATTTCCTACTCAAAAGAAGGTTTTCGAATTTTTACCCGACGGTCTTTCCCGACAGGATCATTGACGAAACGACCAAATGCTCAAGATTGAATGATGAAACACTATAATCACGTACGTGTCTAGATTCTTGGTCAAAATCAGACTTGCGCATGAAGAGATGTGTGAGATAATCAGCAACTGATGCGAAAATGATAATAAATTCATGATTGAACCACTTATACCAGATCTGTAATAAATACTCTACTCGAACAAAACAAACAGATTATTCGATATTATCGATTAATCGGTCTCCTCCGTATCGATATCAACTTGGTACGTATTCGGTGGTATCGAATCGATATCGAATCGATATCGAACCGATTTTGACATCGATATCGATCATTATATTTCGGAATTTCGTGATTGCAAACAATTTTGAGTGCATCTCGAACACTTTCTGCTTCTCGTCACAACGTCAACTCTCCAGTTGTCATGTTAACTTGGACAGTTTTCTGGAAAATAATGACACTATAATATTTGGTTGGACTCAGACGTCAACCAGCTTGTTGAACGAAAACTTCACTCAGCCGATTGAAGTTTTCATTCAAAAATTTTTTACATTTCATTACGTGGATTGAGGTTGGTGGTCACGAACTTGGTCGTGCAAAAGAGTCACTGAAATTTGTTGATAATCATTAAACATTTTTTGTAATATGAATGCAACTAATAAAATCGTAGGTGACGACATTAACGAAATATCCTATCCTCAATTCTTATAATTCCATCGAATTATATAGCTGATTTTTTAATTCATGAGAATCTCGCAAGCCCCTAACCCGAAAATTATGCATAAATTTCCATGTACTATTTTCACTCATGATTCATAAAATATTCATCGGTCCAAGTTCTACACGACAATAAAATATAGCAAAATGACCTTGGCACAAACCTGTATTACGCGATCGCATGGCATTCTTCCAAGCTGGCTAATAAATGAAGCCACGCATCAGACATTGTTTGTCCAACAAACCACCACGTGCATATATCTACACACAGATGTGCACACCATCATCATATAGACTCAGTCTAGCCGTAAATTTACATCTTATAATTATCGGCTGCTTGTCCGGCTTAATTTTTTAATTGTTCAAACCTTCAATTACGCCTGACTCCTAGACACGATATGATGGAGAAAGAGAGAGTAGTATAGTCTGAGACTATCAAATGCGTATACACATATAGTATACATAATGGTGCGTATAATATGGAATGGTCCCGCAGATTGTCCGTCGGCATTATAAGGCTGTATATTACACTACAACAGAGTATTGAATCGTGCAGAATAAGAAGCTTCTCGGCTTGACCCGTGGGACAAATCCGCATGACTCGGAAGCTAATGAAATTATACGATACAGTGAGCAGGCCCCTGCAATCGCCGGCATGACTCTGAATTACAATCTCAGTGTGTCATCTTGCTTTTTTTTTGACGGAATGGTGAGTCGGGATATTTCGTTTGATTCCGTTTCCTGTGACGACACTTGGCTGCAGATATATTTTGCAAAAAAAATTAGCCATTCAAGCACGAAAATATTCAGGCATGTAAAAAGAAGGTTTTCTAATAAAAAATTGTTATTTTGGCTCAGAATTTGGGTGGGAAAAAAACTGAAATCGGAGACTTTGAAAAAATTCATGTATTTCGCCCCCAGCAAGCATATCGAGATGAATCTTGGATAAATTTTTGTGGATATTTATTCCTGAAGGGCTCAAGCAATCTTTTGATAGTTTCTCCAATTTTTTTCTGAATTCTATGAAAGTTATGGCCAATTAATTGACACCCTGTATACCTATGGTTGTACACGACACAATGTCAACTCCTAGAAAAAAAATATGCAAGACTCTCAAAACCAAATGCGTTTAGTCTACACGACAATACGTAAAGTGAATTTTTTTTCGATTTTTAGACCATTTTGAAATGAATGCTCTTCCGACGCGTCTGAATCCTTTTCCATCGAACTTGACTGGTTTCCTTTGTCTTGAAAAACACTATGATTTCCGCACTTGAACGTCCAAATCGGTTGATTTTGGCCCGAGTTATATCCATTGGAAGATGGTGAGTTATTGGAAAACGCTCAATTTGTCCAGCTCGCCAAATCTATCGCCCCCCACCAATCGACTTGAAACTTGACACAGTCGTTCTTTCAAGTGTCCCAAACACGAGAAAAACTTTTCGCGCTGTGTTTCGGCCTTGGACTTATGGATCTTACAAACACCCTCATTTTTGCGGATTTTCGTGTACTTTTTGAAGCGGTTGCCGCTCTCTTCCTGCGCGTGCGCACATCTGTACTGCTTCGGGAGTATCTTCAACTAATAGCCCTTGCAATTTCCTTCAAAATGACCCCCTGACATAGTCACTCTGATGCAACTGAACCAGAGCTCTAGCTATTTTAAGGCAGAAAGATATCACCAGTACTCAAATTCCAAGCCTCAGCCACTCCTTGTCATCCTGGAAACCTATGAGTCGAGGTACTTTTGGCACTTCAATCTTTTTTCTGCCTTGGAATGGTTTGATCTCTGGTTCACTTGCATCAAAGCGACTATGTCAGGGGTCATTTTGAAGGAAATTGCAAGGGCTATTAGTTGAAGATACTCCCGAAGCAGTACAGATGTGCGCACGCGCAGGAAGAGAGCGGCAACCGCTTCAAAAATTACACGAAAATCCGCAAAAATGAGGGTGTTTGTAAAATCCATAGGTCCAAGGGAAGGCCGAAACACAGCGCAAAATTCCTTCCACATGTTTGGGACACTTGGAAAAACACCTGTGTCGAGTTTTAAGTTGATTGGTGGAGAGTGATAGATTTGGCGAGCTGGACAAATTTAGCGTTTTTCAATAACTCACCATCTTCCAATGGACATAACTCGGACGAGAATCAACCGATTTGGACGTGCAAGAGCGCAAATTGTAGGATTTTCTAAAACCAAGAAAATTAGTTTAGTTAGATGTAGAAAAATTCAGATGCTTCGGAATGGCATCCGTTTTAAAATGGTCTGAAAATCGAGAAAAAGTGACTTTACGTATCGTCGTGTAGACTAAACGCATTTGGTTTTGAGAGTCTCGCATATTTTTTTTCTAAATGTTGACGTCAAAACAAAGAAAATGCGACCTCGCACGCCTCGCTACAATGTTCCTGGTCGAAGTGGCGATTTTTTTAGAAAACGCTAAAAAGGCCTTTTTCAAACTTCAAAAAATTCTAGCGGGCGTAAAAAATTTTTTAGGGGGCTGAAACTCTGGGAAAGTACTATTTCCGGTGCCTAATTTCATTTAAAAAATTGGCGAAAAGATCCGCGGGGGTCATGCGCACGGATTTGCCGAAATATACTGATCTGACTCATATATTTTCTCATCGATCTCTAGTTTTCCAATTGGTCATATTCAAGTATGTTTTGAAGCTATGAATATTTTGAATCTATATCACTTCCCAATTTTAATTAAAACTCATCTCCAAGAGTGAGTATTCATTATACAAACACGCCCTGAGATGAGATCAATGAGAATTCACTTTTTATTCCACAATATACCTCAAAAATGGCTACAATTCTTAATAAGCCTCCAATTGACTCATTCAATTGATCATTACGACTCCCAAATCAAAACGAAAGTAGAAAATCACGCTAAACTTGTGTCAAAAAGAATTAAACCCCAAAACTTCTATAATCAATGTTGTTGTTTCAAGAAAGTTGACTGACCCACGATTACCATATCATCAGCGTTAAAGGCTCATTTGTTTACACTAATCAAGCACTCAGGTCTAATAACTCATTGTTATGGCTCTCAAAACATTACAAATTCATATGATTAGCCCACGCGAGGATATGCACTCTTCAACAATAAAGTGAGGCGTCGATATGAGCAGAGAATATACATCCTATCAAACCCCTGCGTGTTCTGTATTATAACGGTCATGAAAAGGCTAATTGATTAATCGCACTATAATTTAAAGATCGCTCGTTTCACGTGTGTTATACACATCACAATATATATCGAAAAAGTTACTATATATATTTCATATAGAGGCTTTTGATATATATAATGAAACGTTTAGCACGTGGCGCGAGATTATCTTTGGGCTAATTTTCACCGATGCAATTTAACAGCAGTCGAACCTCATCGCCCTAATACACACGCACGTACCACTAAATTTTGTATCTTACACATATCGAACTACATACATCATATAATGTACTGTTATGCATTATATGTATATATATCGAATACTTTGAAGCTGAATAAGGAGTCTGAAAGGGCTGACACATACATCCTTATAAAGTCCGTCAATGAAAAAGTCGTTGAGGCAATTATTTCGGGGACGCTTACTCCCACACTGTATACACTCACTATGATATTCTTGCATTGAGAGCAGCGAGTCTTTTCCATGTACTTCAAATAAACAATTCCCGTGATGATAATTGTTGAAAATTGCGTATTATGTATACGCCGCATTCCTTAGAAAATCAAATATAAACCACTCAAGAAATTCTTCATATTTTGGAGAATGAGCGGTAATTCGGTTGAATTTCCTGTACAAGTGATAACTTTAGTGTACTACATACTGTACTCCTATATTTGTACAGAGAGCAATGAAATAATCCGGAAAGGGCGATATATCGTCGGTGCATATACGCGTGTATAATACACCGTCCCCCGATGGTCGTATGTACTAACACGTCCTTGGCCACCAATTAACGTCTCTCCACAATGATGCGGGACGAAGAATATATCAGCTTCATAAATTGCGAAACGGAAACCGTATGGACTGCAAGAACCCAGGCCTCTTGTTCTTATATATATTTGGTGCAATAATGCGGTAAATCAATGCAAGAAATTTTAGATAAGGGTTTCGTAAATTCATAGGGTGTGGCAAATTTCTTGAAGTGATTCATTTTTGGGGGAAGATTGGACGATGGTCATCTGTATCGATAATTACGATGAAGGGATGATTTTTCGATAGGGTTGAGAATGTGTTATGTGAGTAAGGGTAGAGAAGGGCGGATTGATATAGGAGAATATCGTGGATAGTGTGAAAGGTGAGACTCGAATGGGCGATGACCAGTGGCGATTGGTTTGCACTCTGAACGACATAATTCACAATTAGTGTGGCTTAGGGTGGGCCTGAGGGTTGTTGAGGAGTGGTCATCCCCGGTCTAATAAATTATTTAATATTTTTTTCGTGGAGAAGAATCTCAAGTTTCGCGATATTATAGTGTCTACTTCATTTGTGTTACTCATAGAAAACTCATAGGAAACTTTGTTACTAGAAGTATGAAGAATATCACTAAGTACGCAGTGTAATGAGCTCGAGCCAATCATTATTGTAATGACGCAAAGTCATTATCTACATCACCGCATTCAAAGAATGAAAATTGATCTAATTCTGACATATTCGACCCTCAAAAATCATTATCATCGAGTGACTTAGGGAACAAACCTTTTTCGATTTCGTAATGAATATTGACCACGATCTTTTTTCATGTTTCACAGAGAGGAATTGATCTGGAATTACTCTAGAGCGCATTGAGATTCGGGTGCACTATGCGCATTCTGGTGGGGATAATTCATGATTCGTTCGGAAATGCAAATCAAAAAAAGTTTCTGTGAGATTCTAGAAACTCTCCAGATTAAACTCGGGCTAATCACAAAAGAGAATCAGGAAATACTCCTTGAACCTTTTACATCTGCGTGCACTTGATTCCAAAGAGGATCGAAGAGTTTTCGATTATGTACTCATTGGATAACTCTGGATTCAACGGAAATTTTCCTCAAGATGATTCTGCACTTATTCCAGCGTACGCACGAGTAATGCAATCGGATGATTTAGAACGATCTGGGTGTTATAGAATCACAGTGGATGTGGACACTGTAGTGAATAGGATAGTTTATTCGACAAATCTGAAAATTTTTGATATGGGTTGAAGATAAATTTATAGTCTAGAGACGGTTCAGCAATCATTCCTCATCTCCACCGGAAATATTCGGAAAAAGATGGTAGTAGGTATGTTTTCAAGTAATTCGGGAAATAATTTTCAAACTGTTCTGTATCATTGTCAGAAACTTCTCGGTTGATTCTCTTGAAAAACCGAGGAATTTTCCCGATCATCCGAACCAAATATTGCCGAAACAAGTGCCGAAAATATTCAAGAAAGACTGGGTATCTATTCAGGTTTAAATCAGTGAATATCCCAGATCTGGCGATGAGTTTTACCAAACACAATCTTTCCTGATCGCGAACAGTATTTTCTTCCTGTATCATTTGGAGGATTTCTCGAGCAGATGGGGAATAATTCCTGATTATGTGCATACTGTGCATCCAAATCTCAACACACTCTGGAGAATTACAGATCTATTCCTCTCAGTGTACATTTTATAACTCATCTCTCACTGCTTTACAAACCCTGTCTACTTGACAAAATTACCCGACGATGCTCTCGATAATTTTTTCATAATACTATTTCCAAAGCATTATTTCAGATTGAAAAATTTTTGTTTCCAAAAATGATGACTTGCAAGCCGACTAACCTGTGTTTGCGTAAGTCCAAGGCTGGCCGCAAGCTCGGCGCGCTCTGGAAGTGCAAGATATTGCGTCCTCTGGAACCGCCTGTTGAGTTGTTGCAGCTGCAAACTGCTGTATATCGTTCTGGGTTTTCGCATCTTTTTACCTTTGCCATTTCTAAGTGAGCCACCACCTCCACCACCGAGATCGTCGACGATGCCACTTTTATTGTCGAGTGGCGAGAGGTCTGAAAATATAATTAATGCGTCAAATCAACTTTGCTGTCATTTATAAATTGTGATGAAATACAGAAAATTCTGCGTTTATTCATTCGAAGAGTAACGATTGTACAAACACTGGTGTGCTTGAGTCAATCCAAAAAGTGAAGGAGTATGGTTCAGATTGACAATATCAAGTTTGTCGTCGCATATTGCTCATGAGGTTTTTTTTTTTAGTCAAGAGAGAAAATGTTGCGAGAAATTTCGGCAGGATTCTGCCAAACGATAAGTCGGGGATTTCTATTTTCTAGGACTAAAAATTCGTAGGAAAATGAAAATTTGAGGTGGCACAACTTTTTCCTCGTATAATTTGGGGTTGGAAGAAACGGAGAAATTTTTTTTCAAAAGCATATGATTCGATCTTCGAAGTCAATTGTGAGATAGGAAATCAAAAATTTGTCTAGTTTCATCCTGGTCTTTCGTAATAAAATTCGGAGCCATCATCCTATCCTTTTCTATCATAAAATATGTTATTATCATTTCTCATCATTTATATAGAAATTCGGTAACTCTACATGAACATGACCGATGTACCAACAGTGATTAAACCTTTCCTCTGTTCAACTCCAATGAAATCCCACCAAAACCTCGACCAAAACCCTTGGTTTTCATTCAAATGCCCGTCAATTATCCTTTATCAATCAACTTGCATTAACGTGAGGTATGGTAAGTTAAATTTTGTTGATGAATTCTGCAAAAAAACATCATCATTTAATAAGGATAAGATAATTCAACCATTTTATTATACCTAGCATGAATTCATGCAACAATCAAATACTGCAAACTATGATATCAACTCATGAGCACTCCAACTAGCCTTGTATTCAAGAATTCATTGCAAACATAAGAGGTATCAATCAAAAAGCAACGCGTGAAAGTTAATGACGCTCATTTTGTGCTCGTGGTTTCCGCGGTCGTGCCTTCGCTCTATGCAATTCTATCAATAGCGAGCGCGGAATTGTTTCGTGAGGTCTATCATATGATGATTCCAACGAGTCGAATCAACACATACGAGTATTGCTTACAGGCATATTTATGTCTCTATGCCATTAAAACTCGTCATTATTAAACTCGTGTGTCGTTAATGTCATATGCACGTTCAAGTTATGTGGTGAAGATATTGCCCAACTCATTTGTACTTACAAATTCTAGTTGTCATTTGATTATAAAACCTACGAGAATAAATATACGGAATGGTACATGGATAATATTATAATAGCTATATATCATGCTACATTAGTTATTTTCACACCTCCCTAAATTGGATGAAATTACCCCTCATCATTCACGCTAATGGAGCATGACTCTGATTAATTTCATGTGAAATTCCATATACGGGATGTTTGTATGGAAAGTTGTTTGTGTTCATAATATGTTTATCCTCTGAGACTATCCATGACTTTTTGACAATTCACTCAGTTATAGATCAAACATAAAGAAAAATTTCTGAAATTTTTGATGGTATACATGGGCAGCATAATTTTCGACATGACGAATATATTTGAAAAAATCATAGAAAAACACGGGTTTGACTTTCATCGCATTTTCCGTTTTATTTAGAATCTAGAGAAGATTCGGAAATATTCGTCGAACAGTTGGAGGGTTGTGAAAATTTTCACAAAATCAGCTGGTGAATTTTGCCGACAACTACATCAGAGGGTCTTTTTCCGTATTTGTCGTCCGAACCATTTCTCCATGCACAGGATTTTTTTGGTATGTAACGAGTATGTAATGCCCACAATCGAATAAAAATTGACTCACTTCTATAAATGTGACCATCAGATGACTAGAATGAAATTTGTCACAAGCTAGTCACACTTCAGCGTGGTTTTGTATGCACTCTAAATTTTTTCGAGTGGATTTCCAACACAAGAGGGAGAAATTCCCTCTCGGAAATTTACTGAAACATTATCACAGTTTGGCTAATAATTCCAGCCTAAGGTGCGACTAAAACACTCATGAGATATATTATGAGAGAATTTCGAAGTAAAATTCTACGGAGAAAGATTATGCTGTATACTCAGTTCAGGATTATCCAAAATGCTGTGAGATTTTTGAAGGTAGTGTAATAGGGACCATCTTTGAGAGTAAGTTAATTTTCAGTTTGAGGCAAGGTTTGAGTCACAGAATCTTCAATATTTACCCGAATTTATCAAAAAAATGTTGCAATGTTTCCGAAAAAAAATTGACTATTGCATTGGCCTTCAGCAATATTGGGATTTTTCTCGACGATATGAACATTTGCCGTAAATGTGGATCCGTTGGAAATTGATTTTAAAAAATCCCACGAGTGGATGACATTGATTTGGCAGGTTAGGCAGCTATGTCAACAGCAACGCTGTGTTTCGTCCGAGATTGAGCTGGTAGTTTGTTACAGTACATAACGTGGGCTGAGATTTCAGTATCTTGGGGTGGAAATCTATATCCATAAACGGCTCGAGTGAGGTACTCTCTCCGAAACCATCAGTGAGAACTTTCTGGACTCCAGTTAATCTGGGATCAACTCTGACTGATGACTTCAGTGAGTAGTTTCAGTGAGTATTCACTGAAGTTACACTGAAACTTCAGTTACTTTGGGTGGTCGGACGAGTTCCTATCACTGTAGTTTCAATGAGAACCACTGAAATTTCAGTGGGACTATCCACGTGAAATTTCAGTGACCTTTGGTGTCGGATGGGCCATCGTCCAGTGAGCAAAACTGGAATTTCAGTGGAACCATACACGTGAAATTTCAGTGACCATTGGACACGGTTGGGTCATCGTCACTGAAGTTTCAGGGGTAAAAAAAATTTCAGTGGTGCTCACTGAAACTTCGGCGACGATGGCCCATTCGACACCAAAGGTCACTGAAATTTCACGTGTATGGTCTTACTGAAATTTCAGTGGTTCTCACTGAAACTTCAGTGATGGGAACTCGTCTGACCATCCAAGGTCACTGAAGTTTCAGTGCGACTTCAGTGGATACTCACTGAAACTACTCACTGAAGTCTTCAGTCAGAGTTGATCTCAGACTAACTGAAGTTCAGTAAGTTCTCACTGATGGTTTCTCAGAGAGTATTCAGTAACTACTTCGACAGGAAATTCCACCCTAAGGAATTCTCATTATATTTCACCCTAGAATCCAATCCAAATTTTTCATCCAAAACGAAAGTCTTTGAACCCAGAATTGAAGTATCCTCTTCCCAAGAATATTCTCATGGACGTCGCTCTACGAAAAATCTCTTATCCACACTGGGAAAAAAGTACTGAAATTCAGAACGTTTTTCAATACGATCCGGATTCAATTTTCAGCAAAATTCGCATTGATTAGAGATTCAAGGAGAAATTCACTGAAAATTCAATAAAATCTCCTTGAATCTCGTCTGAAACTAATGTCGAGGATCAGTATCATGAGATCGTATTGAATATTCAATTTCGTAGCGAATTCATTTACAAGACGATCGTACTGAAAAAATTGCCAGGATTTTTTCCAGTGCACAATAACATTTTCTTACTCAAGAAGACTCAATCCTCAAAATTTTCACATAAAAACAATTAATCCTCCCACACTCCATTTGCATCCTACCCATTTCCAGTGGCATCCATAATGTAAGTATCCCGATCACGAATCGATAGAATGAAGGTATATAAACACAGCAGCAGTCCAGCGGGCGCCAACTAAACATAGCACCACGCCAGCGGGCGTAAAGTATAAAGCAATAGCGCCGCGCCCGCGACAAACGATTCTCGATAATCTCGCTATTAATCAGGCGCTCGACAAGCTGCTTCTGGAGCTCCTGGCTTATACCTACCATACCAGTCTGTGAAATATTTTTTGCTTCTCGCCCGCATATATATATATATATATATATACACACACAGGACACTTTTCGCGACAGCTGAACCTGCACAAAGTCCAAACTTCTCAAGCATCAGAAGGACAGGTTCTTCCGATGCTGGTATGCGCTTTTATCCGGCGCTCGCATCAGCTGGCCCATGCAACATCAACATTTTGAGTCCCTGCAGTGTTGAGAGCCATCATATATTTCATATTTGTGAACGTGTATGTGCGTGTACATATATATTTATACAGAGTGGTATAGAAAAAAGATGAAGGTATAGAACACCAGAAGCGGGTCTAATCCTTGTGAAAACAACCATTTGTCGAGTGAGAGACGCAGCGGACGTCTTTTTTTTTTTTTGGATTAATTTTGTCGAGCACCTGACGCATCGCGCGCGTTCGCGCGCTCGTGCCACACACGTCATTATAATACACACACAAAAATATATAACGTCTTCGCAGCTTTGACTAATGTCTAACCGGGTCCTTACTCCTTATTCCCTCATCTCTTCTCTATGTACATACTCGTTCTGGTCTTACTGGATGCTCATCATCTCTCTGTCTCTGATCTCTGATGAGCGGCTTTGATCTTCTAGTGAGTTGGCTAATTGGCCCCTTGCTGTGACATACGCGTATTACGCACTGTGTATTATACGAGTGTGTGCCATTTTACAGCCTCTTTTGTATTCGGCTGTTGAAATTTTCACCCTTGCACTTGTTTGTTGATACTCATAGCACCTCATAGAGTGTACTCAATTCATAAGATGAGTTGGAAGTTGATTGCCCGATATATGGTTTCTTTTTCTTTGAGAGAGTGGTGCACTCGTATGTAGCATGATTTTAGAACTATTTTTGAAATGTGAAGATGATTATTTTGAATCCTGAGATTTCACACGAGCGCATTGTTGAATCAATGAGAACGATTGGCTGGAGGCTCGAGTTTTTTATTGAGAAATGAACTCAATTTTGAAATTTTTTCTTCTTATTTTGGTACCCCTGGTGGGACTACTCCGTTTTCTGAACTCCATTTTCTAAAGTGAGACTATTTAGGAATCGATACACTAATATTCGATGTAGATGGATTGAATCAATTATAATCCCCATTCAAGACCATTGAGGACTAATTTTGAGCCTTATGGCTTACGAGGAGGGGGTCAGGCCTTCGGATCACGGATTCGCCTGAGACTCTGGGAATAGTCTTCTTCTAGCACAAAAATGAGATATCCAAAACCGCGTTTGCCAACACTCAAGCGTTTTTGAGCTACAGGCTGAAACATATGAATTACAGTATATCTATATACACCATTTTTGATGAATATAGGTATACTGTAATGCATGGGTCGTATGCTGTAGCTTAGAAACGCTTGAGCGTTGGCAAACGAGGTTTTGGATATCCTCTTTCTGTGCCAAAAGAAGACTATTCCCAAAGTTTCAGGCGAATCTGTGATCCAAAGGCCTGACCCCCTCCTTGTTAGTTAGTGAAATTTTTGTTGTAATTTGGGTACCCCCCGCTGGGACTATACTTTGTTTCAGGAGAAACGTTCAAGATTGGAACGATTGGAACTACACTATATCAGAAGTACAGGAGCTGCCATCGTGTTAATTCACGGATTATATGATTGAGCACTTTTCTAAAACGATAAAGCTCAATTTTGGATAGAAAAAATCTACTCTTCTTACTACCCCTGGTGAGACTTGGCTTCGTATTTGAATGAAACCACCTTTATAACCAGTCACACTCTCCGAACTTCAGTTCACATTTTGCATGCAAGAAAAATTTCCTACGGTCAACAAAAATGTCTGTGACATATTTCACTCTTCGATCGAAATTCCAACATCTCACATAATCCACAACGTATTCAATGCATATTCATCATTGGTTCTGTCGTGAAACACGAAATACGTTAAAGAAAACATCGTAGAATGCATATGAATAATATTTTCACTATTTCAGCTCCAATAAACCACAAACTAGGAGAGACGATATTATACTTATAGATCGTGGCTCGTGTTAATAAAGGATTTAACGAGCTTCTTGCAATGTATATATACACTTATTTAATCGTCCGCGTGCAGGCAACGACATTTCTGAGTATATACGAATACTTGTTCCTTGTTGCACGCGGGCTAATTTGAATCAAGCCGTAAAAGTATACGAAACTTGCAAAAAAAAAAAAAAACTTGTGCTCGAAATGCACTTATATTCCATCTCAGTTGCATGCAAAAAATATACAAAACTCTGAACCAATCGCTCGTATATAACCCGTCGTAGTATATCCCAAACCTATGGAATAGTAATAATGCACTCACCACAGTGTTCTACCCTTTCTGTTTGTATCTCATATCTACACATTGAGAATAATCAAACGAAACTTGCATACAAATACTTTCAGAATTTTCTTGTTTTCGTTTATGCACCCTTTTGTCGATAAACTCACTTTTGCAAGCTCAAAAAGAAAGTAACTGTGATCAGTATATATAGGGGGAAAAAAACTTTTCGATTAGGAAGAAAGCTCAAACTACATCTGATACACGCAATAATAAGCCACATATAACCTTTTTCGTATTTCAGTAAAAGAAACCGTCATCTTTTTGCGTATTTATTGTATGGTATATATCGTATTATGATGATGGAAACACTCATGGTTGTATTACAATGGCCGTTGAACTCACGAACCGCAAAACGGTTTGCATGATTGGGCGTGCAAGTAAAATGTGGTGTATCTATATATATGCGTTGCAATGATGTCGACAACGACATTTCCGTAACCCTTTTCCATCATCAAAAATTCATTTACCCCAGGAGGGTCAAGCTCGAACTGCATCCCTATTTTAGCTCTTTCTCTTCGAGTATGTGCAATATTATATACCGCAAATGGCTTATTATAGACTTTGTGAGAAGTGAATGAAGGCATGAGGAGATTATATTCACGAATTTTAAAGTTCAACGACGATGCGACGGATAACGTATTTTACAATATCATGATATAGAAATATGGATATATGTATTTATATGATGGAAGTGAGTCACCTCGACCGCATATATATCGAGCGACGATTAAAAATTGTTTCCCGAGTGCGGTGAAATTTAAATGAGTCTAAAGTCTTATATGTACATGTGAGTTCCAAACTGTATATTTCTCGCGTAAAGACTTTGTAATATACGTATATCCGAGATATCTTATACATGTAGAATATGTATTGCAATCGTGTCTGCACCTTCTGATCGATATATCAGAAATCTCGAACTCTTTCGATATATATCTACATTTAATCGACTTGAATATGTCAATGATGCATGCATAGAAAAAGTTGAAATTGTCGTCGCGATGAAGGAGCGTGAGATTGAGGTAAATGACGTTTGACAATTATGTGACGTTCAGCGAGATTTTTTTTTTTTTTCTTCGAACATCATCGATACCGCAGTAAAGTCCCTTTTTTTTATTCTCATGTTTATATTCATAGACATATGTATTTACTATACACTATATTAGCAGAATCGATATTATCATTCAACCGTCGATATCCTGCTGTCCGTCGGTTTTCATAAATAACAAATCTTGATGATCGAAACGTTCGATGTTTTAATCGACTCTGTCACGACACACTACAACAGTCGCGAATTGATCGATCGTATTCGTTTGATCGACGGACTGCATGAGGCTTGTATAAAAGGATATATCGTTTACTGCAGTTATTAGGAGTCATTAGATTGATAAAAACATTGATCGATCGATTTGAGATTTACTGATATACTATAGAACTTGCACTTGTTACGACGTTATACTTTAAAAAGAAAATATTTAGACTACGTGTTTCTGTAAAAATGTTCACTGGGAATTTCGGAAAAAACAAGTTCACAGTTTGAGGTACAACTATTTTTTTAGACAATAAGAAAAATCAACCTGTCGAATATAAGATGGGACCCCCGATACGAATGAGACCGTTATTTTGAATGAGAGCAATATATATTTTTGGCGCACGCTTTCACCGGTATTATTATGTTATAGTGTGTGGCGCGAACAAAATACAAAACGAAAAAAAAGTGACTCTCCTAAGAAAGATGCATATTATACCTGGATTGTATATATGTATATAAATAAACACCTGTGCCACCAGGGCAGTATCCGCATCTTGACCTGTGTCTTTTTTTATTCTATTGTATTATATATATATCGGTTGGTTCGTCTTGACTTTGGCGTGGCGAAAATTTACGAGGTCCGGACCCCCGTTGCGTTGGATGGACCTAATAAAGTCTGTATCTTTTTTTTTTTCAAGATTTACATGGGTCACGTGCCGTATCATGAACCACAACAAAATTTTTAAAATACACAAATTTGTCGTCGAGATAATATTTGATAGAGTGTAACCGTCGTCGTGTACACTAAAATAAATGATATCCAAATATATGTAGAGCTTGAGCTTGCGGCTTCTTAACAAAGTTAAAGTAAAGTTTTGGCGTGCATCAGGCATCGATCGACGGGAAGCTTTTCGTTATAGTTCTGAATATTCCGTGAAACCGTCAGACACGCTCTCTGTCGTCGTCGTCGTCGTCGTCGTCGTCATGCGACCCTTTTTTTAATATGAAGCAAAATTTTTTAGCTGCGATGATACGCGTGCAATGTTTCGTTGGTGCATGGATTTGCGTGAGACAAAGTTTCTTTCTGTGATGTATATAAAAGACGACTCTGATATGGTGAATAAAATTTTATATTAGTATTAGTAAAGTAGCTAACTCGACAATGTCAACCTCCTTTCATTTGTGCCTTTTGATATTTTTCACTTTTTTTTGCTGCTTCTTGTGCATGCACGCGTTCTATATACAGTCTTATCTTCACGTTTGACGCTGGTATATATATACGGAATGACGAACGACCCCGAAACGATATCTTCTTGTACACTAATACATTCGCAACTTTAATTAGTTCATTCGCGAAGGTTATCCCCGTTTACTCGCAGCTACGTTCTGTTTTTAAAGCTTGGAGAGTTTCACTATTTTCTTTAATTCTCGATAGACAGAAGAATTACGAATTCTTGATGGAATCAGAGTATTTTCTTTTCTGTGATAGTTCTCTATTTTCTTCAATAAATTTTTACTCAGATATCAAATGTAGCAGAAGATAAAACACTGAATTTTGAGGAACTGAGATTATTTCCACTTGGTATATTATTTTGATATTCCCAGAGGACTGTACTGTAGGAATACACAAATTTTTATGAGTCCCAGCAGAATGATTTTCCGATGCAAATGATAATGATTTTCTTCAAGTTTGTTCAAAACCGACATTTGAACAAAGAAGTAATCCAGATGAACCAACTTTTAAAAGTTCTGATCTCCATGATCTTTGGTTCGAACGAGTCGAACACAATTTGTTTTACAAACTGAAATAATTGTTGGAAAACTTGCACGATGTGACAAACAGATGTTGCCCTTAATTTCCAATTTCCATACATCAACAACAATTTCGAAAGAGGAATTGCTGAGCAGTTAACATACCGGAAAAATTTATTTTATCGATCATCGTCTTTCATGTTTGGTCTCATTACTCAATCACTTGACAAGAACTATAAATCCCAAAGAATACCTTATAGCGAACAAAATACCGTCACGAATGATACCCGTCCCAGATAAAGAAAAAATAGCGTCGATGAGGGAAAACAGTGATAATCAAAGACTAGGTACTCACAGTTGGGATATTCACCATCCTTGGGTGGCGACGGACACTGTGGCGCATACGATCCCAAATGATAACCGTACGCATTGTGCTGATGCATCGGCGCAAAAGGGTAACCCGCCAACGCACTTCTCGGACTCGGGAATCCCGTCTCTGGCCCATGTTGTTGATTAGGTCCTCCAGGTTGTCCACCCTGATGTAATCCACTCACATGTTGCGAAAACTGATGCGCTCCAGGCACATTGTGTCCAGGTCCCCCAGGATAACCCGCACCAGCCCTTAGTCCTGGATTGTATAAATTATTGTGTTGTAATTCGATGAAAGCCGACTTTCCACTCTGTGATACGGGCGTACTAGAAGCGCTGTCACCGCCTGGACCAGGGGTACCCGCTGAGCCCATTGTGTGATGTAAATGTTGCTCCAGGTCGGAACCTGCTGCGCTACCCGGACCTCCGGGTGTTGCGCCTTGTGGTCCACCGTTTGGTCCGTTATTACCAGTTGGAGGACCACCCGACATACTATTCGGGGTCGGGGTACTCGACGGACAGGGGTCGCCCGCCCCGAATGGGCTCCCCAGATCCGTAAAGTTGAGCGTCGTCGTGGCGCCCCGAAGATCCACCGTAGACGCGACGGATTCGCCGCGGTTATTATGATGGTGTTCTTCGGCCGCCTTTTGCAGCCGAAACTCTTGAGGGGCCAGTCTCCCCTCAACACTACCAAACTTTGCTCAAATTCACGATCACTGCTCCGACGGGATTCACTGATAATAAAACGTATTGGTGTTCGGTGCTGAGTTCACTGAAATCACTGGTGATCGTAAATTCACAAGTCATCAGACAGTTCACACGCGATATGGGTCAGCTTTTACGACCAAAAACACCAGTAAAGAATCCAACTTCTTGCTTGGAGTCTATCCGCATTGTATACAAATTTTCACTGCAGTGACCAATAACCGATATCGGAGCACTTCATGTCAATATTTGTCGACTGAATCGTCGATCGTTTCACTATTTATTTTAAAACACGTTGCAATCCGTATTATAGTCGTCACATTCAGAAGATCATGATGCACTCACTCGGGTAACATCACTGATAATATATGGGTTTGATCACTGTCGCGTTTGATTAACCGCATCGAAACGCGCACACGGTGCTCCGTAAAATGCTCCTATCGTTTGCAAGGCAATGATGACGATAATCAGGCTAAAGTATCGGTTGCACGCTTATACACTCTAATATATAATACGACGGCGATCAAAAACACCTTGATTTCGTCGTCGGATGCTTCTGCTATACGAGCCACGCGCGCGCACACCGTTGAGAGTATAGAGAACCGAGAGCAGTCGTTAACTGCCGCACAACACAAGACATACACAGTGCACACCGCGCGGCGTGGACCGGTATAATGACACATAATGAAGGCTTGAGCCTCTCCCCGGGTTTGCTTACCGTACGATGGCGCCACAGTCAACTCCGCCCAGAGGTTGAGCTTTGAAAAAGACTATTGGTTGGGGTAGCTCTCCGAGGTCCGCGCTTCGAAACGTCGCGCGCAGCTATTGGCTCAGCGAGATGCAACATGGCGCCGCGCAGGCGGAGCTCAGGTGGCGCCAGAGCTGAGACCGATATACGCCCCTCTTACTCTGAAGCCCGGACTGTGGGCTGACTATTTCATCCAGACTAGCTGCTGTGGTGCGGTGCGTGCAAAGAGTATAGGCTTAGACCGCTGTCTGCTGCCCGGACTGCAGCGAGTACTCTCACAACAACGTGCTTTTGCAACCCCTTGACTGACCTTTTTTTAACAACTTCCCGCGCGTTTTTTGTGTTTGATAACGGGTGAATGGATGGGAGTGAGTTGAAAATCGAGATTGTGGTGAAGGATTGGCGAAATTTTTTTTTTTTTTTGAAGATTCCATGGATAGCTTGAGGACTCTGATAACGCTGACTGTGCAAACTCGATGACAACCCTTGAATTTCAACCGACTACTTGCAAGCTCTTAGAAAAATTGATCTTCCTTCGTGGATCGCATGTCCATTATTTATTGGACAGTTTCTCTTCGAGTTTCTGTTCCGATCAGGCTATTGCCACCTTATAAGTCAACATCAGAGACATCAATCGTTGTTGATGCAAACTGCGCAAAAAACCTCCAGATATTATCCATCATTGCCAGAAATAATTTCCACTCACTTTATTATTATATCCGGGTAATGGGGTCATATTTTACCAGGATTACATTAGTTTACGCATACGACTCAATAATATATAATAGAATTTTTATATAAAAATGTGGTGATCAATCGATGCGCTATCCCGCGAATAATGGACTTGATGATATGATTGAAGCGTAAAATGGGGTATTGAATTGATAGTATCTGCACCAAGTTAATACGTTACTTGACAAATGATTTGATGAATGTGGGTTCCATCAACGCCATTTATTCGAGGTAAACATTTGTGTTGTAAGGATACACTATCATTATTCTATTTGCGGTGATGATTCAAGAGCCCGTAACTGTTCGGTCGTGAACCTTGTTTTGAAATACCTGTTATTGGAGACGACAAGCTACGGCAATCATATGGATTAAACATTTTACTGATGTACCGATTTTCCTTGTCAATTTGCCTATCTTCATCGTGTTACAATTTTTAACATCAGGTATTTATCCAAATGCTTGATCTTATCTGTTTGGACATTCATGATGCCATTATCGCCATTACATCCCGTAGGTTTCTTATCTACTGATAATATACTTACAAGGGGAAGACCAGACCTTTGGATCACCAATCTTGTCCAAAATTTTTTTACAGTTTTGTACTACCTAAAATATGAAGAATCCAGAGTAACTCCGTCAAATGGGCCTCCTGTTCAAAGTTACAGACCGTGACATTAACATTGCCCATATAGGCCCATGTTAAAAAGTGATATATGGGCGGCTCCGGATCAGAACGGTATAAGTCCATTTTGTTGAAAATTGAGTTTTTGACGGGAAACGATAGAAAATACATGTGAAAACATGTATGCACGACTCCGGAAGTAGAAATGCATTTTGAGGCATCACAAGCGACACGACCGTTTTTGTCCCGAAAAAAGTTTCGACTTTTTTTCCGGATCAGAACGGTATAAGTCCATGTTCTCGCTCAATAATATCGCTTTTGGGTCTTCCACGTTCATTTGTCGTGCTTTTACAAGTAGTTAGAGTCGGTAGCTACTCTCAGAAACTACAAGTAGGGTTTGTTTTGTTGTCCAAATGATTGCATCCCGTGGTTTTGAAAAAGGTGGGCCGAAAACCGCTCACTTCTCTTTCACGCGTTTGGACACAGGGGAGTCCTATGAAGATGAACAACCACCGGTCAGTAATCCCATGGGCCTGGGATCTTTCTCTAGAAGCCCTGAAGCCTCATTTTCTTATCTCTTATCGTCATTGAAAGAGCCGAATTTCTCAGTGATGGTTCCAAAAGCGTAGTTAAGAGAGCGATCGGCACTGAGCTTGCAAAGAAATTTGATTTTGCATCATGTTTTCAGGCATCTTCTCTGAAGAAAAATCAACTGCGTCCGTGATACGCCAAACTCAACTAAGCTATGCACTTCCTCCTTAGGAACAAGGCCAATGGTAGAGAAAGACTATAGCTTCATTACAGAATTTCGGTTACAATTTCACTATGAATGGTTGTGATCTATCAACTGGGGCTCTTTTCATTAACAGTCATCCGGCCTTCGGTTCGATCTCCCCGCCACTCGGTACAAGAGAACCTCATTTGGGCAAATCTTGTAGATGAAGATAGCTTTCCGGCTCACCTTCCTGAATTGAGATAGCTGCAACTAATCTTAACCTCATTCTACGGTTGATCAACAATTCTGTTTGTTGAGCGGGGATCAGTCCCAATTCATCGTTTGGATACCCTGGTCGATTAAAGTCTCTGCATTGCGATTTTTCCTATACAACCTTAAATTGCCTCTGAATACATGACGTAAAGCTGCGTGCTATGTAATCCCCAAAAACTATACTTCGCACCGGGCCGCTTGAGTAAACTCTCCTTGACTGGATTTCCAAATAGACGCTTATTGACCTCAATGTTGGGAATATATCCTTAGTCAGGATATTCTGAATGAGATCTTTCTGAGAAGAACAGTCTCGGCTGTCAATGAGATTTTATAAAAGTCATCCTAAATTAGAGAGGAATTTTGTTTACTGCGAGAAAAAGTCGAGGACAGTCATTAAAAATCCGAAGAATTCTCAATTTATACCGTTCAGATCTGGAAAATTTTTTCCACCTTTTTTCTCGCTCAAATCGGCATAAGTCCGTGGTTTTTTTAACGTTTCTTGATCTCAAAGGTGGAAACTCATAGTTTCTCGACATTTTCCTACTTCAAACGGTGAAAATTCATCATATTAACTACTTCTCCCGATCTAAAATATTAAATGTGAATTTTTTTCAGAAATAGTGGACTTATACCGTTCTGATCCGGAAAAAAAGTTGAGAAATTTTCCGGATCAGAACGGTATAAGTCCATTTTTATTGCGAAATGAGATGTAAAAAGTGTAAACAATTGAAAATCAATACGCCCCACGCGGAAGATGACATGAAAACACACTCACTACACGGTAGAATAAGAATATTTACTTCAGATGATAACTTGAATTCTCCATATCACAAAAACTTTGAGGCGCATTTTCCAGAAATGGAAAAAATGGACTTATACCGTTCTGATCCGGAGCCGCCCATATACAGATGTACTGGCAACGCTAACATTTTTGCTTGTAGCTCTGGATAGAAGGCCCATTGGACGGAGTTACTCTGGATTCTTCATATTCTATAGTCCGGGGTCTAGGTAGGCTCCCGTATGCACATTGAGGTGCGACCATGAAACAAACGTATTTAAACGTATTTTTCCGCGTAGAATTCGAATCCGTCATTATTTTTCACATAAGTGGTGCAGAAAACCTTCAAAATCGCATTTTTCTAAGCTAAAACCGGTATTCTCGTGAGCTTGTTAATAGCAATCGTGTTTCATGTTTTAAAACCTCTGCATGAGTTGAGATATGTCGTGTGAGGTATCCGAGCATCAATTTTGAGTCCCTGAGAAGGAATATACAGGGTGTTTTACGCTGTAACCAGCGCTGAGTATATAACAAGGGGCCTGCTGCGCGAGACTCCTCCTCTCAAGCGAGGTCAAAATGTCTCTCTCACATCGACATCCTAGTGCCACAATGACATCAGCTCCGACTCCCCTTTACCCCCCCCCCTCCCCCCAAGCAATATACAGGGTGCATTTCCGACAAATGCAGCCAACGTGGATGGAATTGATTTGAAATGATCCATTTGACGTAGGAAGGTTTCAAAGAAGGTAGTCTTTTCCACATCACGATTCCATCCAAAGATATAGATCGATCATCCTCAACTAGTCAATGATCATTTTGAACTCTTTCATGGGTGTTGAGGAGGAGGATTGCTACACCAGGTCAACACGTTTCTACTTTCCCGTTATCAATCGGTAATAAAGGATGCCCTTGAAGTCAGCCGATATTTATTTTTACAAGTACCCTTTTTCTGACAATGGCAGTACGAACAACGTGCAATTTCAGCACTAACACAAATACATTATGCAAACCTGTGATTATCAAATGATGACATTAAGGCAGAAGCTGTAGGTCCTGCTACCATGTGTACTTCATTGTTACCAAAATTATTTCCATCTACACGATTATCAGGATGCGAGACACCGTTGAGCGGATTTCCGGTACTAGCAAATCTTGGAGACATCTCTTCCAACGTAATACGATTCTTATCGATTATTAATTTCCGATGGTGAAAACTTGAAGTCGTTCCTTCTCAATGATCTTCGTGTCAAAACTCGTTTGATTGTTGTTTGCCATAACCATAGCAACGTTAGGATAGTGATATGCGGAGTTCCTCTATACAAAAAGTAAATTTACTATATATGTATATGTATACATATACATGTATATCAGGTATACGTGTACATGCACATGATTTATTTACTAATAACTGCTCTGATAATTGCCAATCATTCGGTTCAGAGCTGACAAACAAAAATATCGATAAATCTAGGATCATTTCAAATCAATTCCATCCACGTTGGCTGCAATTGTCGGAAATGCACCCTGTATATTGCTGGGGGGGGGGGGGGAGGGGAAGTCAGAGCTGATGTCATTGTGGCACTAGGATGTCGATGTGAGAGAGACATTTTGACCTCGCTTGAGACGAGGAGTCTCGCGCAGCAGGCCCCTAGTTATATACTCAGCGCTGGTTACAGCGTAAAACACCCTGTATATTCCTTCTCAGGGACTCAAAATTGATGCTCGGATACCTCACACGACATATCTCAACTCATGCAGAGGTTTTAAAACATGAAACACGATTGCTGTTAACGAGCTCACGAGAACACCGGTTTTAGGTTAGAAAAATGCATTTTTGAAGGTCTTCTGCACCACTCATGTAAAAAATAATGACGAATTCGGATTCTACGCAAAAAAATACGTTGAAATACGTTTGTTTCATGGTCGCACCTCAAAGTGCATACGGGAGCCTACCTAGACCCCGGACTACTAGGTGACACAAGACTGTAAAAAAATTTTGGAAAGGATTGGTGATCCAAAGGTCAGATCCTCCCCTTGTTAGATTGATCGCGAGCGAGATCGCGAGAATGGCTCAATGATCTTCAAATCAAGTGGGTCAAGTGAATATTCCTAGTAACAACTCTACTCTTCTTTGTCTGACCTCTCATCTATAATTTAATTTAGAATTACAATAATTATATTTTTCTATGAACAGAAGAAATTCCTTTCGAGATTCTTGCACAGTGATTTCCAATCCATAGAATTTTATAAATGAATTTTTGTATAGTACTAGGAACTCAGAAAGTTAAGTATCGGATACAGAATGACTGAAGCTCTGTCCAGTTTCAAATTGTAAATTTCACCTTCAAATTGAAACTCTTGAATTCGCAATTCGAAATCGCACAATTCGAAATCGTAATTAGTATGCACATCAGTCTAAATTTGTGTATGAGCACCGATTGAAAGTGAAACATTCTTACAGTTGCAGAAGATTGTACCACATGCTGCAAACTTTGAGAGAGAATAGACACTGTCATTCGAATATCTTATGTACTACGTTGTGGAAGAATCTTAAAAAACCGAAAGCGGGAAGACAAAAATTACACAATGATTTTTTACGTTTGAAGCAATCGACCATATTTTAAATCGCACAACGAGTCCTCCAAATTTGTCCAGGAATTATAAATATCTCGTTTGCATCTTTCTATGTTTTGATGATTTCACTAGCAGATCTTGCATCAGTTTACTTGAATTCCTGACAGCTTTTTTTTACGATCGTATCATTGATTCAATTGGTACACTTTATCGTTCTCGACGGCTCAGCACCGGCTTGCTGGTGTCATTGATAGTGTATAGCGTGTCGTAAGGAAGTACAATGAAAACGAACCGAGTGGCGGAATTGAGTGGGTTTGCTTAGCTCATGACAAATCTCTAGTCTTTCTAAATCAACCTTAGACCTAGACTCGATTCTCAAAAACAATAAGCCTTCAGCAGCAACAGCACCTATCGATTATGGCAAATTCTAATTATTTGAATAATCCTCGCAATCGTTGAGTATCCTCCCATCCTCCCCAAATCAAACACACAACTCCATGCTCAGTTGTGAACAATGATCTGATACGATGATAGTATACTGTATTAGAAATTAGACATATTTACATGTAAAAATGTTACTCACTGTTACAAGAGCCTTGAAACTGTTTCACGTGGGGATCAAATTTTGATCAAATATTGGATCAAAATTTGATTAAACATGTGATGCAGATTCGGACAAATGATCAAATGTCTGATTTTGAGCGCTAACGTATGTTGCATATCAAACATTTGATCAAATTTTGATCCATGTTTGAAGTATTTTCCAATACAGGGAGTTTTCTCAACGAAAAATATCTTGGACAGTGAGAAAAGATTAGCGAGGCCGCGTACGTGCTAGTAAGAACTGCCAGAATTCGCCAAATGAGGCTGTCAGAAATATGTTCGAGATAGACAAAGAACAATTCAGAACCTCCCCCCCCCCCTCCCCAAACAATTGTTTCCTATTCGAGGTACTAATTGATGTCCAATCTATGATAGCAGCTGCTGCTTTCGCGGTTATGGTCATACAACTCACGCATGGGATTTATAGAAAAATTTCGGGATTGACCGCCTCATTATCGAGCAGAGATTTGTATTGGTATCTTTGTCGTTACCCGATATTGAATGCATCGAGCATATGGCCACGATTTGGGGAGAAGTTCCAGCAATGCTTAGAAAGCTGTGGATTCGCATGCCCAGCTTTGCGAACAAATTTCTCGAAAAGGAAGAAAATTTTGAAAATCCCAGAATGTGAACCTGTTGGGAAATTCAAATTCAAAGCAGGTTCGAATGGAGCTTTCTCATGTTCACTGTTTCTTCTATTCAGAATTGGATTACAAGTATTGTTCGAAATTTTGCTGCACAGGTTGAAAGATCCTGAGCACGAGCGATGAATGACCTCGTGATCGAATGGTTTGGATAGTTTATAGAGATTTGTAGCTTTAAATGACAGCTATTGAAAAAAAAAAAAAAAAAAATTAAATGCCAGCTAAAAGATCAGAATCTTAGAAATTAGATGGGTTTTTGGAGAAATTGAAGCGTGAACCTGACAGAAAATCACAAGTTAGGGCAGATTCAAGAGCTTTTTTCAAGTTCAAAGATTTCAGCAGTCAGAATTTGACTACGAAGTCAGAGGGAGATTTGTTCCACCAGTAGGATTATGAACATGATTGAATTGGTGTCACGTGAATGAGAGTAGAGTTATATCCTCATAACCGTTGCTTGGACTGCCCAGCTATGAACCTGTCAAAATACCATATTTCCAAGTATATTCGGCTACTTCTTTATTGTTTTGAAAGTTCCATCGGTCAGAATCTGACTTCAAAGTCCGAGGAGAGTATCTCTTACATGCAGATGATTTATTAGCATGAGTCGAGAAGAGAACGGGCAGCTGAGAAGTGAGAGAATTTTCAATAAACCGTTGCTTTGACCGCTCATCTATGAGATCAAAATTCTCGGAAGTTTTTTTCCTCTTTAACGCATTTCCAACCTCTTTTCGAGATTATTTTGCGGGACCTACAGTTTAAGGTGGACTCCGAACCACCGGAGCCCTCGAAAGGCACTTGTGAAAATCACATTGGTGCCGACCGAGATTCAAAGATTCTCGGAATTGGGTAGGTTAGTGGAATATTTCAAAAGGTGAATCTATCAGGATAATGTGATTCCAAGCAGATCTGAACGAATCGTTTCTGTTCTAGCCACATGGTCTTCAACCAGTATCTGATTATGTTCATTTCTCGAGCTGTTTCTACCCATTCTCAGATGTATCGTCATACTGAGAACCAAATTTTCCTTAGATTTTGTATCCAGATAGCAAAAAAGATAATCGACAGAACCATGGAGCAAGTCTCGAATCTGCTCAAAAATACGGTTTGCTGAACGGTTTCAACATGAAATTCTTCACAAACCTACCCGCCTTCGAGGATTTTGATTTCATAGTCGAGCAGTCAGAACCATAATTTTTCGAATATCTTTTACCCCTCAGATATGGGTTAACATTCCAACTCGTGCTAGGTACGATCTATGTGATCGTGGAACATACTTTCCCCAGAATTTCTAGTCAGATTCTGACTGATGAAACTTCCAAAACAATAAAGAAAACAGCCTAATCTACATGAAAATCCATAATTCTGACAGATGCACGCTTGGAATTTTCCATTAACCCACGCACCATCGAGAATTGTGATGTCATAGGTGGACAGTCTAAGCAACGGTTTTTTGGATATAATTCTAGTATCATTCACGCGACACTACTTCAATTCATATCTATTATCCTGCTGGTGGAACAAATCTCCCTCTGACTTGGTAGTCAAATTCTGACTGGTGAAATCTTCGAACTTGGAAAAAACACTAGAATCTGCCCTGAATTGTGATTTTCCGTCAGATTTACGCTTTCATTTCTCCATAAACCGATCTACTTTCGAAGATTTTGATTTCTTAGCTGGCATTTAAAGTTACAACTTTTTGGAAATTATCCAAACCAATCGATTACGAGATCATTCATTGCTTGTGCTAGTGATCTTTCAACCTGTGCTGCGAATTCCAAACAATACTTGTAATCACAACCTGGCTGGAAGAAACAGCCAAAATGAGAGAGTTGTATTTGAACATGCTTCGAGTTTCAATTTTTTGATAGGTTCACATTTCGGGATTTTCAAAATTTCCTTCCCCCTCGAGAATTTTGTTCGCAAAGCTGGGCACGCAAATTCACAGTTCTCCACGCATTTCTGGAACTTCTCCCCAAATTATGGCTACATGCTCGATGCATTCAATATCGGGTAACGACAAAGAGCCAATACGAATCTCTGCTCGATAATGAGGCGGTCATCCCCGAGATTTTTCTATAAACCCCATACGTGGGTTGTATGACCATATCCGCGAAAGCAGCAGACGCTATCATAAGTTGGGCATCAAAACAATAACAAAAGCACGTGGCATCATACCAAAACAATAACATTGCTGAACAGATGGTGCGACTAAGCTCCTCGAAAATTGCGTGGCAAATTCAAAATGATCCAGTTTCAATCATTCCTCTTGGAAAATTGAATCATGGAAGAATTGTCGGAATAGTGATTCCGTACTCTAAATTCAACAAACTACACGATGCCGTATCACAAAGTCCTTTTTCTTGAATATTTGGAGAAAAAAATTTTCTGTTGAATATGGAAATTAGTCTAAATTACAAATTTGCTCTTAGTTTTGAGAGATTGGATCGAATCATGTGAAAATAAAGTCCATCCAAATTTGTCATCGGGCGGGGGGAGGGGTTGGCCATCTTATCGGAGTCATACGAGATATTTGGGGATTCACCATTGTCAGTATTTGATATCCTCTTGAACCATACCACTCCCTCCCTCTTCGACACAAATTCCACCACGCGCGTCGCGAACTTCCATGCAATTTCCTACAGATCAAGTTAACAGTGGCGGTTGCATACATGATCGACAAGAAATCATGAATTTTTTTGAAACTTGATTGTATCAAGAATATTCCCAGACTGGATGTCAACTTCATCACGATACACACATTGAAACTGAAAACGTCCCCTTCAGACATACGCAAGGATACTGCATGTCTGATTTTGGTCAGCCGCAATTTTCAACCGTCCTTGACTCATTGCCGAGCACATTGCAAATGCTTGATTCGTTGGCTCTTACGAGTGAATTCTTTCCTTTTTATTTGTGCGTGGGAACAGGAAACTTGCCAAGACTCTTGCCACTTGCGCACGCAAAGGCGAATTGAGAAGTCGCGTGCCCTGCAACTCTGCGCTCTTCAGTCCGCAGTTGCAATTGTGATGTGTATACATATGGGGCGATCGTACAAACCGCGATGAATTGCAAACTTGTAATTATATTTGGACTTGTACACTCGGTGAATTTGTATGCATTTTCTTAAAGTTTACTGAATTTATTAGGGATTTATTAGGGAACTATCATACTAAGCATTGGCAACATCACGACTGCAACGCCCACTAGTTTTTTTTTTCACTGTAAAAGCATTATGTAGAACATCTCATTGTGATATGACTCATATGGCCGGTCTATAGCTTTGTGAGAAGACCCGAGATCACGTTGCATATGGTTGAAGTCTTCTGTGACTTTTGCAGCGGGTTCAAGTATGCTTCAAAAATGGTTCATACGTGTTCATGATATTGGGAAACAACTAACAAAAATATCATTCAACGATATTATAATCCTCCTCCTTAAAATTCTAGTAAGCTCCTCAAAATCTTCATGAATGAAAAAGATTCTCAAAGTCGGATACTCCGATCGACTGACTTTTTCCATTTAAACTGAAGCTCCAGTAGCTCATTTTAAGTCACCGAAATATTTGAAATCCTTGACTTCCAGACAGTTGGAGCAGATGTCAAGATGGTCTGATCACCCTTTACTAGAACTCTAGTAAAAATTTGCTCAATTGGTGTCGATTCTTACATCGGAGGTTAAATGTTAAACCATTTATAAATAAAAGTATTTCATGATATTCATAATATTATCACTTCTCATCGTGGATAGGACGAATCTAAAAAATTTTCCGGTACATGAGCAACTTCAGGCTATACAGAATCACAATAATTACTCTGCTAATTCGAGCATCAACAATGGTCGTATTTAGAACAGTGACTGGCTTTCAGTTCATACATAATAATGGATCCAGCTAGACGTTATGGCTGACTTTTGATTTACTATAATCTGAAAACAATAAAATTCTGTTCTGAGTCAAGTACAATCCTACAGATATCTCCAGATGCACTAGCAGGGCACTATGGAAAATTCCACCCCAGACTCACGATCAAATCGAATAGAATTTGATGAACTGGAATAGTACACAAAATAGGGTCTCCTTTGACTTTTTCTACAAAGTATATTCTAGACTGCCAAAAAGTTATATCTCGGCGCCTGCAGGACACAATGTTTGCAGGCGACGCCCACGTATATAGTAGAATTTTACTGCCCGGCAGTAAAGCACAAAAATTACGATCCTTCAAGCGACCACTGCCATGCCGCCACTCTTGTCACTGCTTCAGGCGCTATATGTTTTCGCTCTCTTTTTCGAATTATACTACAGCTCTTCTCGCGGGTATATACATATAATACATAATAGCCGCAACGGAGCAACGCGAGAAATAGCGACAGAGACGAGTGAGCGAAAAATTTTAGCGTGCGCATAGGAGAATTCCGAAACGAGAGAAAGTTTTGCTGCAAGCGCCACTGCTATACAGTGCACTCTATCTCTATGTCGCATGCAGTGTTGCACAACACTAAACATCGTTGCACTCGGATGAAAGCCAAGTTGGTTGCAGATTCAACGTAGATCAGCTAGAAGCTTTGGTCTGTCGATTGCTGAAATACGATCGAACGTGAATTCGAATTTTTTCAATCTCATACAGTAGTACAAATTTTCAATCGTGCTATCGTAATGAAAACAAATTCATCCAACAGGGAATAATCAGTGCAACTGAATGCAACCTATGATTTATTTTTCAAAGCTGAATGGATCCCGATAATTGCAGAAGAAAAATATTTCCAATTCTTCCTGAGATTTTGATTCTCTATTTAGGGAATAAATCTAAGATGAAATTATAATAATAGAACACCCAGACAGAATCTACCCGTTCCAATCCCGTATCAACTTGTCTATGTAAAAGAAGTCGCCGTATGGGTTATGCAAGGGTAGAGGGGTGGAAGGGTGCATGGTTGGGTGAGTCAAGGGATGGGTGTAAAAGGGGTTGGTGTTAATATGGGTGATTCACATAGGTGAGGGGGCGGGTGGGGGGTGAAATAGAAGTCGGGTAGGCGCATAGGTGGTTGGATCGAATGGTGGGTAAATGGATGGATGTACCGGTAGGGTGGGTGGTAGCATGGTTGCACGGTTGAACTGATTGATGGGTGGGTGGATTGAGTAGACGGGATGGAGTTTTGGTCTTTCTCCTTGAATTCACGTATTTTCAACCTCTATTGAGGTTATTATGCGTAACCTACAGTTTGTGGGGGGTTCCGAACCACCGAAGACATCGAAAAAGACATATGGAAATTCTCACATTGGTGCTAGCCTGGATTCGAACTCAGATCTTCTGCGTTCGAGGTTACGATCGTATCCATTGGACCACACTGCAAGCTTCAAAACTCTATATCCTATTAATATCTTCTCTGACACACTGCGCGTGGAAATATCTCTTTTCGTACGGATTTTTCAATTCCTTCCACAATTTTTCAGAAAGAAGTATACGACACTCGTCCGCAAAACTCGGATTTTGCATCCTTGAGACGATTTGGACCCTCACCTACGGCTCGGACTAGAGAATGTCACTCAGGACGCGAGATCTAACTTTTGCCGAGACGTCTGCACCTATGTGTCGAGATCTACTATCTTGATCTGCAAAGGCATTTTAGGGTTTTATGACTTAAAACGAGAAAATGCTCAAAAAATTTTCTGACTCTGTGAATGATTGAATGAAATTGATTCCTCTTCAAGCTAGGACTCTGTGAGAATTCCAGTTCGGGCAGATAGGAATGAATCATGTCATCTTGAAACACTTAGGAAGATCTTCAAATCGAGCCCTGGTGAAGTTCTTTTTGGACAAGTAGAGCCTAGAAGTTCAATTTACAAAAGTGGGAAAAGGGTGTCCTGAAACTTTGAATCGCATTGTATCTAACCAACCTACCTCTCATCCCATGAATCCAATTCAAACATTATTTCAAGAAAGTTCCGAGACAGATCCCTGGTATTCATTTTGGGGCATTCATAATCCTGTCATATGTCTGAAACTAGCAATTTTAGACTTTCTGACGTCTTATGATGATATAGCCTTACACCCGAATCCGCGGTTAATCCGAGGTTTAATCCGATCACAATATCCACTAAGGTTGCTGGTTCAAGCGAGTGTGTATACAAACGAGATATTACTCACGTGAATGAACATATGATAAATCCATACTTAATCATCACCTAACATTATTTGGTGGCAAACATCTCATACACCCCTGCTAATGTGTCTTGTGATAATATTTTCTCAGATCACCGCTCCAACGCCTACCGTGTATACCACAGCTCATGACGTGACTCTATACTCATTAACTGATGGACTATAGATCCAAAAAATGACCGTCGAAATTGAAGGGTTGAATTCACTGATGCGCGATAGCTATAATTACAGCGACTCAAAAAAAATTCCGTCCGATCCACTGACTGAACTTGTATTGGAATACTTCATATATGTATGTACATTGTACACTACAGTGATAAGATGTAAACTTTTGAGACTCCCTATCATTACTTATCTTTTACTTCAGCTCACTTCAACTACATTTTTCTCAGAAACAGGCAATTACTCGTAGTACAAAAATTTTCCGACATATGAAGTGAATTTCAATGATACCGATCGAGAAACTTGTACAGCTCGCACAGCAAGAACAGATAAACTTCGTCAAAGCGACAAGCCCTTCACCCAACGATTGCACGCAAACCGTCAGAAAAAGTATTTTACGAAAACTACTCAAACATGAGTAAGCTGCGTGCAGTCTCTCATATGTATATGCAATAAGGTGGTAGAGAAAAGTTAGCTACTCGTGACACGACTCCTCCCCCTGATTCTTACACATTTTTTTCCCTCTTCATATGCTATTTCTTGAAGTTTTACAGAAGGCAGGAGACTACGTGCAGCATTCTGACACGCTTGTAACTAAAGGATATGCGGATGAAGAGAGTCTCCTGAAGAACAAGAAAGTCAAAGGCACACGAAGGTAAGGAAAAAAATATATATACCAATTTCGACGACGAAAACGATGTGGAACGCAATATAACGTCAGCTGCAATGAGACAGGTTGCATTGCGTGACGAAGCAAGCAAGATACTGGCTACTCCTCCCAAATTGTCGTCTATAATACGTCAGCGAAGTCAGACCACGTCTGCATGGGACACTACTCTTCTGCTTCTGTGAAACATAGTAATATGTATTGGGGTAAAAGCTATCTTGGTAGTTTAAATTCATATTCATTATAAATGATGTGCAACTTCAAACTCAAAAGAGGTTCTGGTAGATCGTTGAAGTTCTATGATCTCTTCGCATTCTTGGAAATGGAAATTTTAAAGTGCGGTAGTGACAATTTCATGAATATTACTAACATCAAATTTCAGGAAGATGTTAGCCGCTCAATTGTGTAGGAATGAGTTCAAATTCTATACTTGTTGAAGGCGAAGCCATCACCGTGCACGTGCCCAAGGAAGTTGAAAATATCTCACATGAAAATGTTGATGATTAGAACTTTGAGACAATTTGTTCAAAACTTAATTGCCCAACTTGTATCTCACACTACGTCTTTTAGCCCAAATCACAAGAGGATCGGGGGAAAATGTGAAGGACTTAATCGCAAGCACCTCCTAACCTATGATATATGCATACTTTCAATCCCATTTTGCTCCGATTCTCTTGCAATTTGGGCTTAACGACGAGTGCATGGATTCAAGTTAGATGATAACAAGTATTCGTCTACTCGTCGTTTAGCCCAAATCGCAAGAGAATTACAAAAAATGGGAATGACTTTCAGTTTGCACGGTGACCGCATTGACAATCTGCATTAACCGATGAGTCCTTTTTGCAGGACTATTCTTGACTTGAGTTGCAGTTAAGGCACAAGAGTACTACTACTGTATTGATACATGGTGGCTGCGCGCAGAATATTTTAATATACAGCTATCATTCTCATACGCTTTTATTGCACTTTGCCAAGCCATAGTTCTACATCCGTGACTTAGTTATGCAACCATTATCCGTGACTTACCAGGAGAGGTCATCACATCCGGATCACGGATTTGGCTGAAATTCTGTACATAGTCCTCCTTCAGCACCGAAAGAAGTTACCCAAAATCATAGACCCTAACGCTCAAGCGTTTTCGAGCTACAGCCAATAACATTAGCATTGCCCATATAGGCCAATGTTAAAAATCATACATATAGGCATACCTGCAATGCTAATGTCCATGGCTGTAGCTCGGAAACGCTTGAGCGTTAGGGTCTATAATTTTGGATATCGTCTTTTTGTGCTAAAAAAAGACCATTCCCAGAGTTTCAGCCAAATCCGTGATCCGGATGTGATGACCTCTCCTGTTTAGTTATGCGGCCATTTCTGGCATCTGGTTTTGCGTTCTCCGGCATCCAGTTTTCATATTGGTGAGTCATTGTGCCAACGAAAGGATGACAAAAACTTGATCAGTGCAGTGCTTGTGTTTGGTCACTGAATCTAGACTCAGCGAGTATGGCACCTTATTCGAATATGAGATTCTCATAGTTTATATTCAGGCCACACAGCGCACGCGCGTCTTCGCTATACAAGGTGTTTCAAAAGTAGAGTAATTTCTGTTACGGGGTAGAATTATTTTTTATTCCCAGTCAAATCCCGCGCATTGGAATCAGAATTCTTGATACCTCAAATCTTTTCCAACAGTCAATTTTTTAGAACACCATTTTGAGTTTATTCATCGTCACGAATTGTCACCAGGACATGTATACTGATGTCGCCAATATGTCACTTTTGGAAGCTATTTTGTTTTCATGTTTACTAGCGCCACGGGGTAATGTTTGAGGTTAGCAAGCAGGCAAGCATGCGTATATCATCGTCTGCAATTTTCGTGCTTGCTTCAAATGCTAAAAACTCTCTCGCGTAATTTAGTTTGTCCGACGTTGATCGTAATAATTATTGGTCACAATTATTGTGAGTGACTGCCGGTGCTGTTTTGGATTGTACTCGATGACTGTATGGAGAAGATCAGTCGTGTAGTGGCTGTGTACTGTGGGAATTATTTAGATATCTCTAAAAGATGCTGATAACATCCTCTAGGTGTGTCCTCAAGGTTCCGTAGAGGCCCCGTTCTTTAATTCATCATCAGTAAATTCATTAAATTTCAATCTGCGCATGAAGTCACCTGGCGCACACAGAATCTTGACGTCCTGCTGATGCGTGGAGTAAGAAATAAGTTTAGTGAAGTCTGGATGCATCATCAAACATACATAATTTCGGTTGGAGAGCCCTCTTGAACAAAAGCTTATCGTAACGCATGAGCTTCTCCAAACTGAATGCGCATCGATTTAGAATCTTCTCAGAAATGTATGTAAACCTAGTAATCAAGATCACTTGCATCACAATTTATCTCAAAGATTAATTAGCACCATCTCATCCTGCTTGACGAGGCATTTTACAGGGCTTTAACCATCCTTGGCTCTATTTCAATGACAAAAAAGTCTGAATGTGGAATTATTTCAGAAATGAAAATTCCATCCTCCCGAGCAACAGTAAAATTTACAACAACACAAAAATACCATATCAGTCATGGATTCAACAATTCATTTGCATATTATTGCGAACTAATTATGAATCATCAATCATTGCAAATTGGCCTACATCTGTGCGATCTGTTGCACAAGTTAGCATATGAGCAGTCCCATTTTCATTTGCAAGACTGATCATCCAGTCTTCGATGTCTATACGACCTTGAACAGCTTCAGCTGCTTGCCCTCACGTAAATAACACCTCCAACTGGTCCATGGTCCAGTGATCCGATAGTGCCACGTATTTCCGCCGTATAAAGTTAAAAATTTTGTAAGTTTGGCGTGATTTGGTCAGAATAACATACATATGGCATCGTCGACGAGGGTTTTCCCTGCCTTATAAGAGGGAAAACGTGAGTTTGCCCACCCTTGCACCAATAATCGGGGAGGCCGAGCTTGTGTTCATCTCAACAGTATTAAGAGGCCTAGATGAGATTCAATTGAGAATCAACTGATCAAAAGACTGAAAAATTAGTATCGCGGATTTACAAGCTACCATATTGAACCAGCTGTATTTAGAATACTTAACCGGACATTTTCGAGTATTTTCAGCAAACCAACAAGTTCCAGGAGGCCATGTCAGTCACTATCCGAAGGAAGTAAATTCGCCTTCGACTTCGCATTATCTCCTTAAACATCTGTTGAACTCAATAGTGTCATTAGTGTCTGAAAAAAATAATTAAAAGCGAAATCTATCTTCTTGGACATGTGTTACACAATCGAGAGCATTCACAGTTTAAAACACGTTGCTCTTGCTCAAGCTAATCATCATTTTACTCGATCTAAACACATTGTCACGATACTCAATAGTCTCGGACACTGTATATCCTGTTCCAATCTCTGTACATGTGACCTGTATATTTTGAAGAAGATCATCTTTGATCAAAATGTATCTCTGATTAAGGATACGGGTAATATTATTTGAAATTTGTTGACGTTCTTCCATTCTGCTCTTGACAATATGGATTTCCTGGATCAGACTATAGGTGGGAAGGGTACTCCTCATGAGACTACTTCGGTAGTATACCAAAGGGCATCTTCTTGCTGTTCGTTTTGTATTGAAAGAGGTTATTGAAGTCAGCATTAATTTATTGCAGTCTCTGCCGGCTCAAAATATCACAATCACGAATAAGAAACCAATGAGCACTCATTATGGAGCTATTGACACCTCCAAACATCGTCTCAATGCCCATGCAGAAATGATATGACTCTTGACGTGCTCTTGACGAAATTTGAGATCAATGACGATGGGAGTATGAGCTTGGACGGAACAATCGTTGTACCAACTTGTTCAGCATATATACAGATGATAAGCGGAGAGGATAAGTCCATTTTTACCGTAGGATTTGTCCTCTCATACCATACTCACCAACTCTGGGCTCGTCCACTTGGGCAGCAACTTGTGAGCAGCTTAGTTTTGCCATACTTGGACTATGGCTCGGAACTGCTTACTGGACTGAATAAAGAACAAAACCTGAAGCTACACCGCTTGCACAATGCGTGCATCAGATTCATCTATGGCAATATCCCTCAGCAAGCCAATGTTACACCCTGCCGCCTGAGTCTCGGCTGGCTCTCTGCTCAAAGCTGTAGAGAGTATCTCCTCCCGAGTAGAGATCGTAATGGGCGCTGTACAGGGCCAGGCTAATCGCCTGAAGTAACTGAGGAATGCCTGCAGTGGGCGTAGCTCAGGCGTGAAACGCTGAGCAAGCCTTCGCCTCTCCAATAACCCAGGCGTTGTGCAGGCGAGACCGTAATGGTCAGCCACTGCCAAGGAAGCCGTATTTTTTTTTTTTTTTTTTTACTTCGGAAGCAGAGAATGGTGAGTGCATTGCGGTTATGCGCTTTATCATGCAGAGCCACGGAACGGCTGTTAGTGCTTGGATGTATTTTGGAGCGAATTGCAGAAATAATTTCTAAATTTAAAATTGAACTAAAATTCTGCGCAGTGACTATTCTCTCGCATATGAGTTTTTCTCACTGCAAAATAATACCGAGTTTTTTGCAGTAACTGCTATAATCTTGTTTATACGACTGCTGTGAATTATTTCCGAATTGTGCAGTTATACAATCGGGAATTTGCCATCAAAGGTCTGGAATCTAGTCTCGTAAGGATGAGATAACATAACCTATCAATCCGTGTGCGACGGTACTCATTAGATTTGTATGCACTCAAGTAAATACCCAACATGAATTCTGCACAGTTGAACGCCACTGTCTCACATTGATACTCACATCCCCAACATGACCTCTATGCGCGGTCGAGAATGAGTGGAGAGGAATGAGTGAAAATGTGCAGAGTTAATGTATTTTACATCCATTCAGATAGATGAGTAAAAATATCGGTCACGAATGAAAAGAAATTGAGACAAGCAAGCTCCAAAAAGTACAAGTATCCACACGCATCATCCAATACTCGGAAGGTTAAGTTTTGCATCTTGCATTAGCTGTCAAAATTACCAAGGTATAAGTAAGGCGGTAGCAAGGCGGATGCTTGTTAAGGCAATACTCAGCGCGATAAGCTTGGCCCTGCGTGGCTCAGCTTTTCATGACTTACTTCCGCCCAGCGTTAGCCTAAGGAATGACTTAGATACGTCTGTTAAGGCCCAAAGTTGTTGTGCAGGTGCGCCTGAATAGATTTCTACTCGGGCTCCGCTCACTTGCTCTCGTCGTGATTAAATATGATCAGCCAAAGTTTCTCAGGACCAAGTTTTCTCTGGCCATAGACAACCCTACCCTTTGCCAGTCGGAAAGAAACAACAAAGCATCCTTCAACTACCGCTCTCCACGCACTGAAGCCCTGAACCAATCATTTACCATCCGTGCCTCGGGGCTCCTCAATAAGCTCCCTCACCTTGATTCTGAAGCAAGCTTGGACAACGTCAGGAATACTCTACTGAATTTTCTACGAGATCGTGATCGCAATGATTGGTTCGACTGCGCTTTGCGCGGAGGGCTTGAAGCTGCCCCTCTATCTCTCTTCGCTATTTCAAATCAGCCCTTGTAAGGTAGCCGACCTGGATTTTACCCCGGATTGAGGGCTCTCCATCTTATTGTTGACACTACTTGTATATATTATAATAAAAATGCCTATACTTTGCATCATACACTATTCTCAGGTCATTCATTGTTTCGACACCTGTCATGTCACCTGTACAAATCGCATATTATTAGTTTGATAAATCTTCAATTTTCGCTATGTATACTTCTTAATTGGGCGAATGGGGTCTCTACCCCCCGTCCCCAATGAAATCCATATCAATCAATCAATCTGTACGATGTCGTATATACTGCTAAGCTCACATGGGAATCTCAAAACAAACAGAACGGTAGAGAGTTTCGTACTATCACTTGTGATCCGGCTATTCATTCAACCCCTAGGCTGACGTCCTGGCTCACATATGAGTCACCCGTGTAATGGGTAATCCTCGTGACATATCGGATGTTTCTATTAATAAAATTGGCGCTTCGGTTATACTAATTTTCTGAAGGAAATATCGGCAGTCTAAGGTTTAATGATGAATTTGATCCAAATGAAACCTCCGAGGCCTTGTTCAAAAACAGTACCAACAATTGGTACAAAGCACCTGCAAGAAACTTTCCTGTCATAACTTGGTCAATTTTCGAGTAGATGTGGAGTTGATGAGATTTCATTGGATCGAGACATTTAAAAATAGAATAATTCAGATGCGCTATTGGGAAGATTACACAATGAAGTTGTGCAAGTTCATAAATCCTTCATGAAAGCTTGCGAATCATTCGGATCTCCGAGTTTTTCTTTTATATTACCCTACAGGAGAACTAAACATTGTCAAATCGTTAAACTTCAACTCTTCGCGAGGGTGCATCGCTGATCGGGGTGATGAAAGAGTTCAGCAAGTTTTTCCATAGTTATGCATCGAAATTGGAGGATTCTAATTGAAATTTGTGAAATTCTTGGGTCACAACGTTCGAGATGGCGAAGTTTTCATGTTTTTCCTCAACTATTGCCGAAAGGCAAAGAATTTGTTCGATTCAATTAGATTCGATAGAGAGGGAAATGTTGAGCTCCTTCCTGCCTCAAAGAGAGAAATTCTACCTTTTTTTCGTACTGAAACCATCCGTTGTATCTACGAGGAGTTTCTCTGTACTCCCAAGATATAGTCAATTTTTTAGGCTCTGCGAAGAAAAAAATTTGAGGATGGTTTGGATTCTGTGAAAAGTTTGCCTAGAAGATTCAATGGCAGGGGCAGGGATTGTACTTCGATGTAGTCTCTGAATCGATATTCGATGCTTCCAGGAGGTTTTGTTAGTTCAACGAGAGGCAGAAATTCTATGCAAAAATGGCTCATGTCGAATCCAGCTCAAGCTGGAATTCTCTACTCTCTACTTTCTTTCTGCGAAATTGAAGATGGGTGCTGAGGTAACATCAAATCATTCAGCCATGAAGAATAGGACACTGGTAGACACGATAAAGCTGAAACAGATTCTGATAAGAGAATCAACGCTTTGTGTGCTAAGAAGATTCTCGATGTTATTAGAGGACCAAAATTATTATGTAATATTTACGACGGAGCGTGCGCAAGTTCTTGAACAAAAATTATTCACTCGATGTGAGACGAAGTGGTTAGAAGCTTTCACGTATTTTCATGGAAAACCGTCTCATAAAGGAAGCAAAGAGCGTATTCGACATAATACCGAGAATTACTGTCGAGATTTCCAAATAAACTAAAATAGTCGCACTTACAAGGAGAGGTCCAACCTTGCGAAACACGGATCTTGATGAAACTCTGGAAATCATCTTGTTTTGGTGAGAAATGAAGGTATCTACAAGGGTTAAGTCCAATGGGTCTCCTATCCCGAGATACAGCTATGGAGGTTATCGTTATCAGTATATCTATATATGTGTCTTTTTAACATTGGCCTATATGGATAATGCTAATCTTCATGGCTGTATCTCGGGATCGGAGGCCCATAGGACTTAATCCTTGGAGATGCCTCCATTTTCCACCTAAACAAGATGATTCCCAAGGTTTCATCAAGATCCATGTTCCGCAAGGTTGGACCTCCCCTTGTGAGCATAATCGATGGGGAGCACAAAATATCAAAGAGTCGGTTCATTTCTGAAAAGTTCTCATGCGAGCTCTTTAGAGAAACAATTGTATTGCACAGTCACGCAACTTATGAACTACTCGAATGTCCAGAAGCTCTACCTCACTCGAGCGGATTCTGACGGAAATCACCAGAATCTGATCTTATGAACTAGATACAGAAATGGAGCAACTGTAATCGACCTCCCCCCCCCCTCTCACCTTTTGGGTCTGGTGATATAGTGCATCTGTCCAATAGCGTCATTCTTTGAATATATCAATCATTATTTTAAGAAACCCCCCGTTACTCGTAATGGATTCGCATTCGACCGATATAATGAGCTAGGCTCTAAAAGAGTAGAGAGTATGCTCAGTTCAGGAAGAAATACTGGCTCTCTCATACCAGGTACCCGTCTTTCGATGCGACCCCAGTTGCCCCATGAGCGCGGGACAGGCATACGCCCTGCTGGCGCGTCGGTTTGGAGGATGGTCACCACCAAACCACCAAGTGATTCAGCATTGACCCTCCTCCTAGACTACCGAATTTCGGGCTCGGCATCTAGCACCCTCGGCATCAAGCTCCCCACCCTTCGGTGGGGAGCTTGGGACTCTTCTAGGCTCCCTTGGAACTCAGGAAGCACCTCGGGATGATGGATGAATCTTCCAGACTCCCATCGTTATCGCCCGAGGGCGATTTCAATGCGAGTCCCTAGACCCTCCTATTCCTGTGGGGTCAGATGTAGATGTGCGGTCTTCACGCTCCGCCAGGCACTGACTGGGGCCAGGAGCTTGTCAGACTCAATGGCTGAGACACCAAGGTGGCCCAAACCCCCTTGCCGGTACTCAGGTCAGAAGGTTCAGAACCACGTGATATAGATAACCTGGGTGTCCGGCCTGGGCCAGCTTGCCCCGTGGGCGTGGAGAAGGGATACACCCTATCCGCGCATCGATTCAGAGCGAGACCATGACTCTGTGTGAAATTGAATTGTTTAGTGATACCAAGTGTATAGGCTTGGAGGATTTTATGACAAAAATGCTTCCTGCCTTATTATGTTAATACGAAAATCCTAGATACTGAAATGAACTACAATAAACGTCTTCTCTCTGAAATGATCTTCATGAAATCGAATAATAATACCATCAATAGAATCGAAGATACACAAAAACTCAATAGAGTATATGGTTCTATCGTTAAGTAAATTGCTGTGTATGTGTATAGCTCCATTCCCTCTCTCCTCTCCCCCATCTGACGCTGGACAAACTCAATATATGTACACTGGGGAGCAAGCTGAACTGTCCATCAACAGCTCACTTCACGATCTTTCTGTCTCTTTTTTTCCTACCTCGATCCATGAGTGCGAGTGAGACAGCGCGATATCGAGCTGGGACAGTTCAGCTTGCTCCCTAGTGTACCTGTCATTCGTGATATAGTCGATATGGTTAGTCAGTCAGCTGTGCTGATGAGTGAGCACTGTGTTCTAACAAATTTGTAACAATGTAACATCCAATCTTATAGTGAGTGTTTATATGACGAGTCTATTCAGTTGAGAATTTTTAATTTGTGATGCTATATATATAATATTATAATAGTGAATCTCCAAGCCCGATGAGGTCGACACATCTGTCGACGAAACGTCGCAAAATAAAATTATTATTTTGCTGATACACACCTGTCCTCATTGATCGACATATATCTCCAACTCAAACTGTTTGAGACCGAGGGCGAGCATAAGAATTAATCATCTTTATTATGTTAATCATCAGCAACTCAACCCCTCATGTTACCGACGGGCTTGCACCACGAAGCAACTCCGTGGGCCAAACCGGTGGTTCATACGCTAGAGAGATGGTGGTCCTGAGAAGGGCCGGCTTGTATTTGAGGTTTACCCCTGACAAGAGCTGATGTAGCACTTAGGTGGTCTCGGAGGTCCATCGTTCTAGGCGACGTTCCAGGAGGCTAATCAAGAGCGAGCCGACCAGAGTGGAAGTTGCTTTAGCAATCCTCATGGAAGTCCCAAGTGTAAAAAGTGCGCCATTGGAGCCAACATCACCTGCTCCAGCGAGCGCGTCGTGGAGACTGTGTGACTGGACAATCCCATTTCCTTGGGTTGAGAATCCTGGGAGCCGGCTGACAGCGTGGCGGCTATGGCCCCTCCGGGTCCGTAGAACTCGATTACGAGTTCCCGAGATAGTCCTGAGTCGAAGCTGGTATTCGACGTGAGGGAGATCCGCTCGAGCGACGTAAGAGCTCCTAGGCGCGTCAGTGCCAGAGAAGCGGCAAACATCAGCCTGAGGGGCGAATGGCCCGCTACCAAGTAGGAACAACTCCCGAGCACGTGAGCGCTGTGAGAGTGGACCTATAGGTGTCCGTCCAGTGAACTTCCAAGCACGTGATCGCTGTGGTCCTGTGAGAATACAGCTGGAGGAGGAACCATCGTTGGAGATTTTTTCTTGGTGGTGGTCTGGGAAGGGAAAATCTCCATAGACACCCACAAAAGTGTGTGGGTAGTATCGGATTCACCCGAGGAAACTCGGGCACCTACCGACTAAAACCCCTCCCTGGAGGGCGCTAACCCGAAGGTGGAAGGATCAGAGAGTAGAGAAAGGATGAAAGATACAGGAGGTTTCCAAAGAAGTGGGAGCTTTGATGTGGTTCAAGATGCTACTCACGGCTCATACGCAGTGCTGGGGCTGAAGACTGTGGGTGAGGGAGTTGTCGCGTGCTCGCGAGATACTACGATCTCCCTCCCCGAAGGACTGGGGAATGCGTCTGTATCCCAGGATCAACCAAGGATCCTCCTTGCGATTAACTTGGGACGGGGAAACGTTACTCTCCCAAGATCCGAAGATCTCCCTTGCGGGGTCGTTGAACTTTTTTTTTCTCTTTTCTTGGTAGGCCGGGAAGGGGAAATCTTCATAGACACCCACGAGAGTGTGGGTAGTGTCGGATTCATCCGAGAAAATTCGGGCACCCACCGACTAAAACCCCTCCCCGGAGGGCGCCAACCCGAAGGTTATAGTCCCAGAAGAAGGAAGGAAGAAATAGAGAGTAGAGAAAAGATGAAAGGTACACGGGGCTTGCAAAGAAGCGGGAGCCCTGAAGTGGTCCAAGATGCCACGCAGGACTCATACGCACTGAGGCGGACGAGGTGGTAAAGCACACACGTGGGTGCTGGGGCTGAAGACTGGGGGCGGGGGAGTTGTCGTGTGCTCCCGAGATACTAAGATCTCCTTTGCCGAAGGACTGGGGCCGGGGAGTGCGTCTGTCTCCCAGGATCAACTAAGGATCCTCCTTGCGGTTAACCGGGGCCGGAGCGTCGTTACTCTCCCAAGATCCGAAGATCTCCCTTGCGGGGAGGTCGTTGAACTTGGTGGTGACACTGGTTTGGGAAACGCGTTGCTCTATTCCGATTGCGGGAACGGATAGCCTCCACCTGGCATTGGGGTGACGAACTATAAGGTATTGATGGCCAACCGTGGGTATGGTGTACGAGGGGAGATGGAAATCTGCTATTGTGCGCGAAGCGTGGGGTTTGGCACAGGATAACATCTATTACTCTATAAACTTTCTCAATTTTACTGTAAAATGATGAGTTGATTACTGTCTGGTATTCAATCTCCATCGGTGGGTGAGTTGAAACTTCGGTTGAACTTATCCTCTCAAAAAACAAGATTTCCATACTGCTTAATTTACTATTCAGTACCACATGAATTTATTCCATTAGTGTCTCCTAATGACTTGGAATGTTGAGTTGGTCACTATTCTGTATCCAATCTCAATCATTGGATGAGTTTGGATTTTTGCCAGAGTCATTGCCTTAAACTGGAAGGTTCCCGAAACACAGGAAAGCATCTCAAATGAGCCGCGTGTTGTCTCTCTATTCAAACATCTTATTGAGTCAGAGCATCTCCTTGCAGAACAATTTTTGTATCTGATCTTATTTTATGTGTAGACCAAGTGCGAATACTACATGATGAGTCTTTGGCACAGCATTCATTCACCTTCATAGAGTTTACGTTGTCAAGTTCTTTGATTTCACGATAGCCGCCTTCTAGTTTCATTAAGATAGAAATATTTTTTGAATATACACATGTTCTTTAAGGCCAGTCCGTAGTCCCCGCAGAACCGCAACCAGACACGCACCGGAGTGCATTCATGTTTTTCAACAATATCTGATTTTTGGATAATTACAAACACTTTTCGGACCAAATCATCGAGTCAGCGCGCTTCCTAATAAAATTTCCAATCATTTGAGCTTTGTCGCGTCTCAAAACTCGTGGTATATTTTGCGAGATTTGGAAAGGCAATCTTGAGCTGAAGCTGCCGCATCATAGGAACCACGCGGTCATGCACTCTGCCATTTTCCAAATCTCGCAAAATGTATCACGAGTTTTGAGACGCAACAAAGCTCAAACGATTGGAAATTTTATTGGGAAGGGCGCTGACTCAAGTTTTGGTCCGAAAATTGTTTGCAACTATTTGAAAATTAAATATTGTTTGAATTACGCTATGCAAATCACCGTGGTGCCATCTATGGAGTAGTGAGCGAGTGTAAGCACTACGGACTGGCCTTGAATGAAATAAAATGAAGTTCAAGCCTTATTCACAAAAATATCGATTGGCGAGGAAAGGCCTCTAGATGGATCAAGATGTCCCATCCACTGGATAATAATCAACTGGAATCCAAACTGTTCTCATCTGTATGTTGATTGAATAGATTCATCCTTCAAAAGTCTATGGTGAAAACTCATCCAGAATCTCCACCATCAGAAACTGACACAGTAACTTCAAGTCGTCATCATCTTTCCAATGAGTTCATGACTTGGTCATCATGTCATTTCAGTTTTTGAGGAACTTACTCGACTAATTCATCCAGTGCCAGATTGAGAATGATGATATATAATGGATATGTCGAATGAAGGTTTATTTCTTTTCATGAATATCCCTCTGCCGTTGAGTATTTTGAGGATGAAAGGCAACCAGCTTGACCATTACTCTAATTGATCGATGGGGAGTGAATAGTTTCCATGAACATCTCAAGCACAGCGATATTGGGAGACTGTCATCATGCGCTCAGGGCTCAGAGATACTTTGTATATGAACTGTGAAAATAAATGAACAGATCCTGTACCAAAGACTAACTATCTAGTATTCGCACTTAGCGTACACACGAGATGAGATCAGGTACAAGAATTGTTCAGTAAAGAGATGGTTTGACCCAACAATATTGTTGAATATAACGACAACATGTGGCTTATTTGAAATGCACTTCTGTGTTGTGGGAACCTTCCTCTTAAAAATTCAAACTCATTCATCGATTGAGATTGATTACAGAACAGTAATCAACTCAATATCTTAAGCCATTAGGAGATACTAATGGCATGAATTTATGTGGTAATGGATGGTGAAGTAAGCATTATGGAAACCTTGCTTTTTGAGAGGATGAGTTCAACCAAAGTCCCATTTCATTCACTCACTGAGATTGGATACAAAATAGTAATCAAGTCAACATTTCACAATTAAATTGAGAAAGTTCATGGAGTAAAAGAGAGATGAATTGCTGATGTACAACCATAACAGGAAAGAGAGCTTTTTTCGTGAAATCCTGCAAACTCATACACGTGTTATCACTAAATAATTCGATTTTACATAAAGTCACAGTCTCTCCCTGAATCGATGTGCGGATAAGGCGTATCCCTTCTCACGCCCATGGGGCAGGCTGGCCCAAGCCGGGCACCCAGAGTACAGAACATAGATTCGAGGAAGATTAATAACGAATCCGTTAATGAGTGTACCAGAGATGGGATTTGTGATGAATCATAAGTCTAAGCCACCGTGGGTCCAAAACCCCGTTGACTCCATACACGATGGTGTATGGTGGTCTTTTGAGGTTGATACACAACTTTGACGTGCTAGGCCGAATCGACTTCGGGTTCGGATCCAGTGACCTAAAAAACATGGGGTAAGTGCAGAACAAAGTAGGCCCCGGCACCAGCTTCGAGCACTCTTGAACGATACTGACTTCTTGAGATTACGCCAGAACCTCGACTCGCTGGGACCAAACTGACTACGGAGTTGGATTCAGTGACCCCGATAATATAAAGTGAGTGTGAAATAACGTATGGTTTTATCACCAGCTTCTAGCATCCTCGAAAAATTATCATTTTCGAGGTTATGTCCGAACCTTCCTGTGCTGGGACCAAAGCGACCTCGGATTTTGATCCAGTGGCCCCAGAGAACAGGAACTGACCTGGAGTGAAGTTAGTACGGTTTGATTGTGATCTCCGAGCAAGTTTTTATACGCTTTTATTCTACTTCACTTTGGCCATATTGTTTCATGCACAGGCATCCGGTACTCAACTAGTCAGCAGGCACGTCTCTCGCCGTAAGAGCAAGAGAGAGAAAGCCTTTTCATACACGCGGTTCCGGTACCGAGCTAGTCAGCGCGCGTATGAGCTTTAAAAGGTTAGATTTGCTCTCTGAAATTTCCGCGCCCGTAAGCTCCATCTCTTTTTTTTGACTCTCTCTCTCTCTCTCCGCCTTTCTCGTGCACCCTAAGGCTGCGGCTACATGCAGCAAAACAATTGGCGCGAACGCCGATAAGCCATGAGTGCGACAAGGAGATAAGAGTGGCGCCAAATGGCCTGTCCTTGTCGCACTCACGGCTGGTATAGGCGGTCCCGCCAAACGTTTTGCTCATGTGGCCGCATCCTAACCTAACATGCATCAGCCGCGCGTTTCCACTCCGTGCAGCAAAAGACCGAAAGCGGCCCAGGGTTGGCTAAACAACCAAACCAAACTCTACTGCAGGGCTTGGTAATCCATACGTTATTATTTTCGATGCATTTTTGCTGGCAGCTGGCGGCGCGCGCACACACAGGCTCTCGAGATGATATGACTACGGTTATTACAGTTTCATATTTTTTTAGTGACACGGATATGCTTTAAGCATAACCATCCGACTAAAAAATATAAAATAAAAAAAGGTTAGAAAAAATGGATTTTTCACGATACGCTTTTATTTACAGCTCTAATATTTTTCTCAACAACTAAAAAGCATAAAATAATCTGAAATTCCATCAGTCAGCCCAGTTCATTTTGAGAAAAATCTTATGACATGCCGTTGCCTACACCTGTTATCTCAGAAAATAATTTTTGAATTCGGTGTTCATCTATCTCTCGGGGATCCCTCTCAACCCATCATGATGAATCTCGGAGAACATTCACTGTACCATAATCACAGATGATAAAAGCGTGGAGTGCTATTTTCCCATGATCCAGATTCTCGATTGCTAATGAGAAAATGTCCATAGATCATGCACTTCTTGCCCGGAAGTTCAGCACGCCACGCTTTTATCATCTGTAGTTATGGTACAGTGAATGTTCTCCGAGATTCATCATGATGGGTTGAGAGGGATCCCCGAGAGATAGATGAACACCGAATTCAACAATTATTTTCTGAGATAACAGGTGTAGGCAACGGCATGTCATAAGATTTTTCTCAAAATGAACTGGGCTGACTGATGGAATTTCAGATTATTTTATGCTTTTTAGTTGTTGAGAAAAATATTAGAGCTGTAAATAAAAGCGTATCGTGAAAAATCCATTTTTTCTAACCTTTTTTTATTTTATATTTTTTTTAAAATCATGGTTTCTCGAGGTTTTGTCAAACTGTGGACGTGTCGGGACCAAACTGTCTCTGAATTCAAATCCAGTGGCCCCAAAAGGATAAGGGTAGTACAGTTTGCGGGTCAGGTCAGAACTTTTTTCGTGGGTCTATGTTATCCAAACGTACCTCTATTCAGTGAATCTGGTTGAGTTTCACAAAATAATCGCTTCCACTCACTTTTTTTGAGGATGTAAAGTTTTGTAGAACAGGTCGGGTCACAAATTTTTCAATATCGCAGCCATGGATTTGCCAAGTGGTATTTTCTTGAAGACTCTATTTTGTTAGAACTCCGCCTGGAATGATGCGAATCATAATGATTTACCTACACAAAAGGCCTTATAGATTCTTTGACACACTAGCTACTCATTATAATCTTCCTGAGTTCCTCTTCCAGAAGCTTGCCGTGGAATAGCTGAAAATTATCAACCGTTTATGTAGGCAAAGCCTCATTGAATTTTTCAGCAATATCATCTATTGTGTGGTTGAATACGTTCAGATCATGTTGATCATTTACTGTATCGACGAGAGTTTCATCTCTGTCAACCCAGTCTGTAATCCTTACATGGCAGTTATTGAGAATTTTTTTAATTTTTAGGAGAGTAGAACTGAGATATTCTGTACATCACCATCGAATAAATTCAATCTCAGCTGAAACCCAGTGGAATGAGACTGCTTTGATTATAACAATGACAATACCGACCCTTAAGTCTTCCTCCCATCCATGCTGTCAGTGATTGATGCTGATTAAAAATTGAAATTTGTGATCGCCAGTTATTGTATCTCTTTCAAAAATGATGGGAGAAACAATATCCATCTTGGTTTGAAATCTTCACATACCTTGCAAACTCAGTGATAATAGTTTTCAGAACTTGTATATTCATCATCGTGTCAACAATCTCTCGAAGTTTTAAGATATATTCATACTCGTATCTTCCACTGAAGAATAGATCGATACATTGTTACAGGAGTATCTCATAGTTTGGCAGTGAATGTAATAGCTTTTCATTCAAGAGTTGGCCTTGGAATTTGCTTCTTCAGAGTAATCACTAGAGGAAGTGACGAGGGCTGGTTATTGATCGGTCATATGAACTTCAGGACTGTTATTTGCACCAAACCCATTAGGTACGTCGAATCGATCATTTTGAACGGCCATATTTTCAACAGAATTTTCATTGGGTACATCCGGATGTTCCAGGACTATTTCGAATAGCCTAAACTATATACATACTCCGTATACGTAAGTTTACAAACTCTACACATAAGCAGCTGCAGCGTATGGCCGGTACAAATATATAGCGATCACTGTGAAACTACTGGATGAAATGATCTGAAATTTTGCACAGACATAGTTGAAGGACATTGCTTGCATGTAATAAAAGATTTGTAATGAGAAACAATAACGGAAAAATGAGAAAAACCATAGTATTTTTCAAGATATACTATAGATAGTTTACGCTAGTCGGAATAGTCCTGATGGAGACAATACTGGGCTCCCGCGTGAAAATCGCTTCTATTGGCAATATATTGGCGCAATATTGGCAAATGCTATGTCCAATATATTGGAAAAGCGATTTCTTATCATGATCCATTATATACGCTATTTTTCTCGTTCGAGACAAGACATGATGCAAACTAGCCCTGAAACCTCAGAATGTCCCGGTCTGGTCGTTACCGATTGACGACGAACAAGAACCGATATGCAACCTAAGGGCTGAGACCTATACCTAAACCATACAAGAGCCAAGGGTGCGAAAGAAATGCAGGTGAAAAAGCATCGCTGACTCGCACTTGAGTCTGCACGACGTCTTTTTGGCGCCGTCCATCACATCCCTAATACCCTTCTCAAAATATTCGTCACGGGCTTTTGGCTACACATGCATAATACACATGAGTTGGTCTCGTGGCATGGCGCCTCACCCGCATTCATCTTCCGTTTTGGAAGCGCAAACGCGAAGCAAGAAGTGCTATATGTACTGCCAAGTATCGAGTAAAAGCCTCTGGCACCTTCGTTCATTAGTCAGAAGTCTCTATAGAGGTGTTCGGCCTTATTTTGTGTATATGCGCGAGGGTCCCGCGGAGTGAGTCGTGATTGAGAGAGGCAGCTCACTCGTTCAAGAAAGATACAATGTAGAAAAAGTGGACGAGAACGATGACTTGGCTGATTTTGGTGTGAATCGAGGCGCACCGGTAGCATCGATGAGCTTGCAAATACGATGCCGATTGATTCTACGCCGCTCATTGACCACTTAAAAGTCGATTCATTATTACGGATTATGAACTCGTTGACGATGATGGGAATTCTTGTTGATGCGGCTCGCGTGATGAGATTCTGAGTCGGGACGGGATGGGACGCCTCGTTGTCTCGCGTGATGGTGAATGGGTTATTCGGTTAGATTGTGTGAGTGTGACTATTGACCGCTGAGGTTTAATTTTGAGAGACCCGGGACTGATCGGATGTTGTTCTCATTCAATGTGATAATGCTCATTCATTTCGGCATTCACCAATATTCTTATGGATTTAAGAACTCCGTGCATCTATTGGTATTCGACCATTTAGATTGTGTAGTGCAACATTTGGAATTCACCATGGTAATTTTTCCTGAAGTCCGAAACTAGACAACGATTTCGTAATCGAGAGCCGATTTGACGTATTTATTCTGTTGTATCGGAAACGTACCGATTTTTCCAAAATAACCTCGATCCACATATCATTCTTCCGCAATTGTGTCCCCTGAAAATTTACTAATTAATGAAAAAATCAAAATTCATGACGAGTAGCCTTTTCTATCATACAAAAGTATTTTCTCGAAAAATCTTCACGCATTATTTACGAATCATGACGTTATGTAGTCGATGCCAATGGAACGGAGAGTCAAAATTTTTTCATATGATGGCTAAAAATGGATGCAAAACAGGATGGGAGGTAGAAAGAGTTCATATTAGATTGCGTCTTGAAGAACATCTTTTTCAATGCTATTTTTGACGACAGGAACAATTATACAACTATTCGAACTGATCGCCATTGTGAAGTGGTTAGACATGTGTTCGTTCAGTAAATAAAATAACGATTTCGTGAGTCCAAATCTTGCCTGTGAACTCCCTGCTGAGGTTCCAAGAATTTCCCTGCAAAATCCTATAAATTCCCGACAAAACTCTTTGATGTATTGAGAAATCGAAATGATATCGATTTAAGTCAGTGGGTCGTACAGTCTCCAACAGAACATCCTGAATTTCGAAAACAATCATATGTATTACCTTTTCTCGTGGGCAAGAGAACGATAGAAGTGAGATGTATACCAATCAGGTACTCCATCCACCAAAATCCCATTACTCAATGACAAGACAAATTGATATTGATCCCCTATAGAATCTCCTCCTAAAATGTCTCATCCAGAATTCAAATTTACCGCTAGTCACAAAAAGCCCCCAACAATACTCCGTAATACACTGCTAATGCATAATGAAAACCTAATCATCTTCACACATCCTTCGATCAAATGGAAGGCCATAAAACCTACCGACCCGTTAAACCAAATAATGCAATGAACCTAACAAAAGGGAATCAATATACTCATTCACAATACTCTATCAAGTATCTATATAGTAGTACATCCAAATCAAGCTTCGAGAGCAGCACACACCTATCCATCATCCATCCATCAATTTATCGCTGCAAGCGACGAGTTTCTCAATGCTAACGCTCCCAATCTACATGTACCCAGGTCAGTTAGGATTGAAGGCTCCCCAGGTCGGATTTTCACCTATATAGAGTATGTCCATCCCACGCGTCCACCTGACATCACGATGAGCATCACCACACAGATATAGTGAAGTAAAACGTCTGATTTGATGCTGCGGGATGTTCAAGCTCACGAAACACATATATACGGGGGCGGAGCGGAGACAGATTGGGCGTACAGGGCGCGCGGGGGCATCCCTTTGAAATTATGCCGCGGCGCCAGAGCAAGCCTTCGGCGCTTCATAAGACTACTACATATATATCTACTATAGCTAGCGGACGATTCACGAGGTCTACTCCCGAAAATCCTTTCGGTCCTGATGCTCATATGGTGCGAGGTAAGCCCAGGGCGTTATGTATGTTGAGCACCATATATGTATCTATGTATGTGTGCAGGTTGAACATCACTCTTCAAAATAATACGAGTGGACGCAGTGAGTTGAACTTGAGGAATTTCCCGCGAGGCTTCTGCATTGTACTATATCTGGAAGGAAAAGGGTGACTTTGGTTTCGCAGTTCTTGATGTTTTTTGAAAGTGACCATTGAGGAATGACTACGAGCTATATATATAGATCCAGGTGAAGAAAAAGGTGAAGTAGGGGGGATTATAATCCTTTAGGATAGACAGCTGCTGATGCGATGCCAGTTGAGCAGTTTGGTACAGGGTTGTAGAAAAATTTGATGCACCGGGTGTATTATATTGAGTTCTTTACATCACGTGGCCTCGAATTCTCGTTAAGAAAGGGCCAAGTCGATTGAGATGATTTTACTTTATGCGGGTGAAAGAATCGTGTACATGAAATGGATAATGCGATGATGAATGGTCACGTGCCAGCTGATTCAGAATCATGTCTGTAAGCTCGTCTGTAAGTTTTTGAACTCGGGCAAGGCGGAGGATTTTGTTAGGTGAGAAAATTTCTCCAATCGAGCTTGGGCGTGACAGCATTGGAACTCGAAGATGATTCAGTGCTGCGTATGTACTTGATGGTATAGCAGTAGACATGAGCCGATCAGATATTCAGGGTGAAATGAAAAAAGCTTAGATTTAATTTTTGGATTACTTGAAAAATACATAGAACTGCGACAAATGGTTACCAAGAGCGAGCTGGGAACGTATTTCGAATCCCATCCATCTTTATCCCATTGCGATGAAATGTATGGTTCTTTAGAGAACTCTTCTTATTAAATCACCACCTAGTCACAGCATTAAAGCTTAATTGGATGAAAGTGTCTATCATCGAAAATTCCTGCAAATTCTATACTCTACTTTCGATTAGAACAGAATATAAAATGTAAAATCTGTAAGAAAAACAGACATATTCGGCTAACTTCATGAAATTTGTGCTATTAACTATTGCTCTGAACTATCATCACCTTTGGGCAATTTTAATCTCATAGAGATTATTTCGCAATATCCTGAATTTCTTATTGATCAGCTACAGAAATCATTATCCTTCGAGATCTTCGAAAAACTAATTGTCGCAAGTCAAATCAGTTTCATTTTAATGTGAAATCTTGAGTGATACAACTGTTACCGATTACAGAGTTGTCGTGCAGTTGCCGTGCAATCAGTGAAGATTATTCTATTTGTGAATTTTATAATCGAACTATCTGTGCAGGTTACTTAACCACGTCTCAAAACAAATCAAAGATATTTTTTGTTTCTCTGTCCATGGCATTTGTAGAATCACGTATTATCTTTCCATCGAACTATGATTATATTCAGGATAATCTCAAATGTTTTCAAGAAATTTATAAAATATTCCACAATAAGTTTTGAACATGAATGAGTCCAACAATACACAGTCTAGTGTGACATTAATGAGAAAACCTCTCATCAGAGTTCAATTCCTGAAGTTAATAGGAGAATGTTGTACTGCTAGCTTACTTGAACCATCAGACTTCTGAGCTGGATTCAAATTTGCAAAATGTGCGCCCACATTTAGACAACGAAAAATCAGTCCAAGATTCTCGGTATCGAGATACCGTACGACACCTTTACTTATAGGGCTGCTTTAATTTCTTTCAAAATTCAGTTCATCGGATCCTCACCTCCCTATGATTAAGAAGAAAAAAGATTCTTATGATTACAGACCAACGATTTCTCATTGTAGGTCTTAGTCAGTATTGAAGGACTATCGATCGCCAGATTTATGGGCGTTTCGTCTTAGTCTACAAATCACTCATCCTCCATCTCCGTATTTTTGTATTACTAAATTCGTCTGGTTCAGCCCGAAATCCCTCGAGTATTTACTAGGAAACGGTAATAGAACCGCCTCAAGCATCCCAAGACCGAATTCTGGTGCAAATAAAGTAAAACCGATGCTCCGATGAGCCAACCCAACACCTTTTTCTAGAGGCCCAGTTTTGAAACAATGAAATCTTAATTGCTTCGAAAGAACCGCGTGTGTTGTAAAGGCAAACGTGAGATACGTTATAATTTCGGGTTTTTTGGCAATATACGATCTAGGTGTATTGGCCATGGCTTGATTTCAAATCTATCTAGGTTTTAAATGAATTAAATGATTAGAAAAAAAATTTTCAGAGTGATTGACAAGGAAGATATTTGAGTTTTCTGGAACACTGATCTCCACCAGTTTTTTTTTTTTTTACTTTTTGATTCTACCAAGGCCGTGAAGGATCGAGAATATTGCTGCCCAATGGGCCTGTTGTTCCAGAGATACAACTAGGGACGTTGTCATTATAAATTCATACACATGAACATTTGATGAGCCCATCTGGCTTTGAATCTGGACAAGAGGGACGTTGGACAGCAATAATATTCTGGATCCATCCAATACGTGGCATCCATTTGTAAACAAAGTTTGGGCACAATTGGTATTGTGGAACCGAAATGCCCTCCTTATGTTTTGAAAATAAGGTTCGACACTACATTAGCAGTTCATCAAGCTATCGATTAAGAAAGTACCACACCTAAGAAATTTGACGCTGAGACTATGATGAAACTCGTCACACGCGTTAATTTTAGCGTCGAAGGACTCCATTTAAATTTTGTTGAACCTCGCCTACCCGGGACAAATGTTATGGCTAATCCATTTTCGGCCATTTAACACGTGGTCTTATACAGGAGGTGTCAGTTCATCAGCTCTCTCAAGAAAGTCAACGCTGTTTTTCTGACAGAGATTCTTTCATAGATACAGAAGCCTCTGAAGTTATCATAAGCTTTTTTTCAAAACTATTGCCTACTTCATTTATTTGAAAAAAATATTTTCGATGGAAATAGGACATGAAGTCACGAATATGTCAAAATTAAGACAAAATGTCAAATTTTTTCGATCCATATTAATACCAGAACCATGACTGCTAGGCTTACAAAAATTTACCGGGAGCTTCAAATGATTGTAACCCATCTATCAGGATAGTCATCACGTGATTCTGTTCTGGCAGAAAAAATTCTCTCCTCCACTGGTGTGGTACTTCCGTAAGACAATGAGGTGAGGTCGAGGGTAAGGTACACTTGGAGTCAATGAGCATGTTCCAAAATAGTATGTAAGAACTCACCACGTTCTAATTTCTATATGCATGGTAAACTCCTACAACTGTGGTGAGTATAGTGCATTCTTTCGGAAAAAGTTCATTGGCTCCAAGAGTACATGAATGGTTCTATTGATAACTTTGTAGAAATTCTTGTCAAATATATTAGTTCTCAATTTTGAATCAATAAAATATTTTTGGTTGAGGAAGACAATTGAAGGAACATAGTGTGACATAATTGTCCCTTGGACTCATTTGTGATGCTGAACTTGGATGAATGGAACCATCTCAAAATTATGTAAAAAAAAACCGAAAAAGAAGACATTTCAGGGCTGACCAGTAGCTGCGATTTTGTAAAATTTCACACTTCTGGCAATCAAATAGTCATCGTTGCTCGTTCTGAAGGCGTATTCGCAGGAGCACATTATGAAACATTTTAGTCAAAAATACAGCCATAATGCAGGCAAAACACACTCAAAATCACGTAAAAACACGGATGAATTTCACAGCATAGGTCAAAGTAAGATGAGAAACAGAGAAGAAAAGAAAGCGAGACAGGCTATTCAATAAAGTAAAACCAAGAGCCCATGCAAGTCAGAGCTAACGAGCCGCTCGATTTGAAAGAGATGAGCGCCAGGACCATCGCCCAGTAGATTAGGAATTGTATTACCGTCGTCGTCAGACTAGAAACAGGCTATGACTATTCGGGCGCCGAATGGCTTTAGCACCCAATAAAACCCTGCAAATGTGCTCGCGATGCCAAAAAAAAAATAAAAAAATAATAATAATAAAATAAAATAAAATTCTGGAGGAAGCGTGTGTGGGTTCGCGTTTCCTCCTCTCTCTCTCTCTCTCTCTCTCTCTCTCTCTCTCTCTCTCTCTCTCTCTCTCTCATTTCATTTTTTTCAAGATATAAAATAAAGAAGAGTCAAAAGTCAAGATAGAAGGGAAAGGCTATAAAAGAGTGGATGAGTTTCGCGTAGTGCAAGAAAGAGATATACATATAGGAAGAGAGATGGAGAGTGTGATGCGGTGCTTGAGCTTTGTAGTTCTCGTTTCTCCTATATAGTCTCGTTTGTGGAACAAGTCGGCAGGTATCGCCCGAAAACAAAGAGCCAAAATCACGTTAACCCAGATATATATACATATATTATATATACATAACATCTGCAGCAGAATATTTAAAGAGTTGGGCTTATAATTACTTCCGACCTCCCGAGGATCTACGTGGAGTAATATAAATCCGGGTTCGAAAGTCTCTCCTCATTTCTTTCTCTTACCTCATCAAGTTTGAACGTTTTGTCTCACTCTTTCATCCCTTCATCATCTATGTTGTACTATTTTTTTTAACCTCATTCTGGAATCGTAACGCGTGAACGGCGCAACATCACAATAGTTCCACGAATAAAAACATCAGATGTCGAAAGGAGAAATTATTTGACCGTTTTTGAAAAAAAAACGTATTGGGTGTCTTTATATGAAAAATAGTGTGCCCAATGGTGAAGAAAATCTTGTGGAATATTGATTTTTGTCTGGCTGTCTAGGGGCATTGGAGGTTGGTCGAAACCTGAAGACATAATTAGCTATATCGACTCATTTTTGGCTTTATTATATCGGATCGTGATGTATTTCGTAATTGATGGTATCGTTTTCCTAGATTAAGAAGATTCATGTTCGGTATTGTGTGAAAATTGATCGAAAAATAAAATTCAAATAACGGTGTTTAAAGATTCTATAAGGTGATGATTGAGGGGCCCATAAATGTGGAGTGGTTATAGAAAGGTTGGCTAGTCCATTGTTGTTGACTCAAATTATAGTTATGGAGTTATGGACATACAACACACTGGCACCGCGATTTGGTTTGATAATCAATTATATCTCACATTAAAATCAGGCCGGAGATTGGACCTGGTTTCCCACCTCCATAATATGAATGGTGAATGGGAATTTTGAATACTCTATAATTGATTACTGAAAAATTCATAGAGGTTGGTGCTCATAATAGTTGGGATAATCTAGCTTCGTGACACTTCTCAGATGGAAATGTATTCATTATATTCCAAGTTTCTTTTTCAATGTTTCAAGACAGTGATATCCTTGGGGTTTTATTGAATCAAGCAAACACGACGAATACCCATGACTCACTCCAACATATGAAGTCTAGTCTATTTCATGATAACATTGTCAGTACATACAACCGTCTTAGTGCAATTCGAACTCTTTCTCTTCTTTTCTTACACCCAATTTCTCATCGTGGATCAGAAAATACATATGTGGACTAGAACGAAATCAATTCCACTTTATGGGATAATTTCATCACTTTGGAGACTGTTTCTACCGATAAATACTTTTTGTTGAAAATTTTGTCAAACTTGGAAAATGATTTCCTGTTCTAGATAATCAGCCATTTGAAATCATGAAATTGATTCGCCCAATTGTGGTTCGGAGCCATCCTCCACTCAACGATCATCAGAAACAAAAATTTGTTATCACAATTTAATCTATAATTATTTGAAAAAATATATTGGCCACCCCTTATTTTTAACCCGGTACCCAATAATTTTCAAGAATTTTCCAAGATAATCCCCCAAAATCGGTCTCGGCGCCAAGCGTGGAACTTTCACGCCTCCCTTATATATGCTTCCACTCGGACGCACACGCTTTATATTCGGTGAAGCTCGTTGATGCGTGTGTATATCTTGTGCGGGTCGGCGTCAGCGTGTGAATTATGAGCCGTGCCCTCTGTGTGTGCTCCAACTTGATGGGGCGCGCGCGAGATGAAATCAGATCCATGAGGCTAATTGGATGCCGCTTCATCGAATAGGCGCTATAATTGCATTGTTACGCTTAAACTGATGTTCTCTGTCACTTCTTTCTCACGTCGATGATGATGCTTGTGCTGCCTGTTTCCTCTCTTTGAAGGATCGGAGGTTAATTGGCTTTTCTACAGCCTCGTGTTTTCTTTCAACACTCAATTTTGGGAGTGTTTCAGTTTCGCTTAAGTGTGTAGTGAAGATGTGTTTTAGCTGACTGATTATAATATTGATCTACAAAATAAGACCTTCAATAAGTCAAAATTTGGCTATCACAAGCTTTGGAATCTTAATCTTACCCATTGCACACCCACTGCTTCACGCAAGATGATCATGGGACACCATGACATCTCCTGAAATTATCTTCTTTTGTTTCCTCCCTTAGCCAATGAAATAGCTTGAAGATTTGATGATTTGCAACTGATTCTTGTCGGAAAAAGAATTGAGCACGATTGATCTGATTTCATGCAAAGTAGAATCCAGAGTCATGTCATAGTTGTTCAGGTATCGGAGAATATCATAAAAGTTGACTCTACTGAAAATTTTGCATGAGCTTGGAGTTCGAATAGAGAGCAAAATATTGTTTGCGGGCGTACGCAATTTTGTTATCGGCCCGGCAACTTTGTGGTTCACGTCAGTGGTTTGTTTGTTAGGAATATAATAGCCTTGAAGAGGGCTGTTTTGAATTTCGGGATTAGTCCTGAGGAGAACTGGTTCCGTGGTATTGAATGATCTTGAAGGTCTGTCTTTGCGAGCGGTGTCCAAAAAAACTCAGCTGCATGGACCGGGTCCGATCAGCATTAGAAGTTACTTGATCAGTCTCCATTGGAACCCTTAATGTGGAAAGCTCGTAATTGGGGCCAACATCGTCTGCTCCAGTAAGGCTATCCTAGAGAATGTGTGACTGGCAGATCCAATCTTCTTGGGTTGAGACCTAGATCCCTGAGAGCCAGCTAACAGCGATGTGACGTTCATTGTTCGCTCGGTTCGTATAGGACTCACCACGAGCTTTTGAGATGGTTCGCGGTCACCGTGGGCCTTTGGTGATATGACTAAGTCCGCTCGAGCAACGTTTGGACTCCCGAACGCGTCGGTCCCGAAGAAGTTAACGAACATCTGCCCGAGAGACAGATGTGAACTGTCGCTGGTCTGGAGGATACTTCCAAGTGCGTGAGCACTAGAGAAGTCAGCCGAGAATCCGTCGTTGCTGCAAGCCGATCCTAAATTTCGGTTTTCTAGGTTAGGACGTCTAACGACTAGTAGTTTCCGTGCCCGGATTACGAATCCACGCATTTCCACGCGTTGGTTAATGATTTCACGATTTGAGACTGCATCTCTAAGGATCGCGGTATCACTAACCAACTCGTAGACTCGCCGAAATTTATAGTCGCTAGACGTCTAATCCTCATCCAGACTCAAATTCAAAACCAACGTGCTGGTAATGTCCATCCGAGTGATGTCAGATTTCCCGGCAAGTCAATTTTATGATTTCGGTCAATACTAGGCTCTGGCGTCTAGTTAATTAAAAATTTCCGCGAGACTATGAGTTGATTCATGATTCCGCGATCGTGTTCTAGCGATCCCAGATATTGAGCGCCGAAGAAGTAACAAACATCGGCCTGAGAAATGGATGGGGAAGGTCGCTGGTTTGAAGGAACCTCTCGAAGGTGACGTGAGCGCTGTAGAAGTGCATCACGGTATTATCCATCGTCAAAAGTTGGTTTTGGCATCCCTGAGTTTCCCAAACACGACAATCTGTTATGATAGCGAGTAAGGTCGGATGCTCATGTGGCACTACACGGCCTTGCTGACTATAGCCATGGTTGTGTTCTGAGAATGGGAAGATAAAGGCAAAAGATTGTTCGCAAGGCGTCTGGATTGGCAAAGAATAATAAATACTTGCAGGACGTAATTCGTCTATTCATGCGTGAAATGAAGTTCTATATCTAAATTGAATGGTTTTGGTATCATCAGAACCAACATAAAATGGACATCTTATCAATTTGACAGGCTCGAAAATATCTTCGTACAGTTTCATGGGACAACAAGATATAATACCAAGTATTATGTATTACAATTCTGAAATGAATTTCTGTAAACTTTCTGAGCCGTACTCTGTAAAAGTCAACCAGTGAAATTCACTAGAAACCAGTAGATTTTTACTGGTTTTCCAGTGAGTTTCGCTCGTTGACTTTTATAGAGTACAAGAAAATTATCTGTGACAATCTAACTAATTAGGTTACTATTACAAATCATAATTGTGATAATTAGTTATAGCTCAGTAATCACGTAGCAGTGGTAATAAAGAAATACCGTCTTCAAATTTTCTGTGGAAATTATGTTTGATCATTAATATTTTCCATTGACTTCAAAAGGAAGCTTTGCGAGTAGTGTACATGAAACCATAATGAACTCGATGATCTGAACCAATTTATCTTATGCAAGTCATCGTAGAGCAATTTGCAATGCCTACCAATTTATCCCACTAGTCAGAGCTCAAAATTTGTATCATTCAACACCTCTAGCTGGTGAGTGAGTGTTCTCAAAAGTGGATGATTTATGGACGATCAAACTTTACCACATCATCTTCGCCTGATTCCCTACCCAGAGTCAATCCATAGTAACCCATAGAGTTTCATCAGTTGTGACATTTTAGTTGATTAAGACATAACTTTTCGGATAACATAAAATTTGAATGATATCACTCAATCATGATGAGGACAATGCATTCACATAGTAGATGTAGAACTCACAAACGATTGCAAAGAGAGGTGGAATTGGACAAAGAGTCTTGATCTAGCGACTACAAGATTATTTTCAAATAGGTTATAACCAGATGGATAATAAATCTTTTTGGCAAGACAGGTATGGAGTGTTTTTGACCACAGAACAAAGTCGTTCAAACTTACCAAAAACTTTATTGCTCACAAAAACGAACAACCACATTTCACCAACATGAGGATTCTCCTGATAGTTCCTCTAATGTCGATCTCTACACTCACGCATCACTGAATAAGCTTATGGATTCTTATGTAATATAGTGTGGTCGTCATAATCTGTGAGCCCAAAAGATTTTTTGATGAGTGGTTTGCAGGTGTCAGTTACACATTAGCTTCTGTAGTCTTAATGAGTTGTAAACAGGTTGAAGAGGCATTAAAGTGAGACGAATTTTGATGACAGGGTCAATATTGACCTCGCTTGAATCATCCTTTCTCAAATAAACGTATCCAGTATCCCTCTTACGGGCTGTAAACTGACCAGTGTTCTTCACAGAGCGACGCCAATACATCGAATCAACAAAGGATAAAACAAAGGATAAAGATGATTCTCTGAGCTTACTCTTTCTTGAATAAAATTCTACAACTTCGATCGGATTGTTCCATTTTGAATAATTAAGAATTATCTCATTGATTTTATGCTCATAAAAACATTTTCTTCAAAGTTCTGTGAAATTGTCCGTTATTCGGATCAATTGCTAGGGATTTGAAAGGATACACAGTTAGTAATCTTATCAACCATAATGAATTGAGCGGAATTCTATAGCGATATCATTTTTTCCAACATGAGCCCATATGAGCAATACCAATGTCAAAGTTGGCAGATCAAAAATGTTGGAGCACTAAACTCTGTGTCTTTGGGCATCACCTTTTGGTGCTATCAGGAAATGACGCTCGAAGTTCCAGTCAAATCTTTGCCTTCAAGCCCTTTAGACTCCCCTGAGTTACACGTAAAAATGGACAACGAAAACTTAATTAGACTCTACATATTATGTGCGCAAAGATGAAAGGAAACCATAATGAATCTCTCGAGAACTCTTGAAGCCTGTAGCATGAATTTCTCTTCTGATCACAAACACGTACAATCAAATACACTAGACTGATTTCTTCTGAACTAGAATCCCTCTTCAATCGATTCAAGAGGGAAATTTTTCCAAGTGATTGAGCCGTGGTCAATGATCTCTTAATAACAACATCAACTCAAATTTAATGACCAGGACACAAAAGGACCGTACTATGAATCACTGCAAGCATCCAAAGACCAACAGCTCAAAAAAGAAAAATACCACCACCACTTGAGAATGAAAATCGTAATTGTCCGATTGAGTGGCGCGTCAAGCCCATCAATGACTCAATATCAGAGGCAGCAAGGCCTCGATACTCAATGTCAATGGTCATCCAAGAGCGTGTGAAAAGTATCAGGTGCAAGAATAGGTGATGGCAGGAACATCACGTTAGGATTCATATATAAAAAGCAATGCGTACACTCTGGGCAAAAAGGAAAGTAAAGAGTCGAGATAGACAACTACAGGCGCCTTGTCATGCCGGATAATGATGGCGGTTGACCAGCTTTGAGCGCAACAAACCGTCAAGAAAGCGTCATCCTCTTCTATACACTTGGTTCATCGGCAGTAAAAAGGGGAGCTGCTAGCTTCGTCACCAGGTATACAAGACGGATGGCACAAAAATTTTAGATCGTCGGTCGGTGGTTGCATCGTTGATGGTCACTTAGATTGTACAAGTGTAGTCGTCTGAGTTTTCACTTTGCTTTTCAGTTTCAGAATTTATTTTCTAGTTATTTGAGGTATGATGGAAACGTCAAACGTCGCAATATCTGATGTTGGAAATAACTTCGGTTCAACTTGATCAAGTAAAGGTCTATGGTTCAACTATTGGTAGGCAATATCTGAATTTTCAGATATTTCTGAGTGAGGCGAATCTATTCTAATGCCAAGAATGGCCTCGTAGAGTTCTGTGATGCATCGAATACAAAAGATTATGCGTAATATTTAATCAAAATGAATTTTTCTCGATCTAGTTTTTGGTTGTGAGTTGATAACTTGATTATGCCTCACTCGCAGTACCAAAGCCCTTGATGGAATCTGAAATCTCTCGTGCATGGTAGTTTGTCTTCAAAAATTGTTCAGGCTCTAAAACAATCCTTTACTATATATATTGGAAGAGGTATCACTCGTGGACATAACAAGGCAAGCCTGTTACAAAATCCCGATTATTTTGGACGACTGATGCTTCTGTTGTCCTCAATGACGACTGCACGTCATGCTACATATCGACATTATGTCCTCATTATTTCGACGCTTATCCTTTATTTCACACCAACTTGGGCACCCAAGTTAGATAATAACCATCTCACTCACTTTGGCCCTTGTCCACAAGCTGTCTCCTTGGAATCTAACAAGTCCCATCTCAACTAACATTAAGTGCATTGAAATCACCAACAAACAGCGTATACTTCCTCCCATCGAAGTTTGCTGAAATTTCTCCCCACTGAGATTAGGTGAGACTGAGATCTCGTAGGCTGTAATTGGGGGTCCTGGATTCGTTCCAAACCCTGGAAATCATCTATATTTTGGTGACAAGAGAAGGAATCTTCAAGAATTCAATACCACGGTTTAAATATTCTGTAATACAGCTATAAAAATTGGCCTTGCTCATATCGGCCTATGTTGAAGAAGTCTTATAAATAGATCCACTAGAATTGTTCATCTCCGTAACTGTATCTCAAAATAGGCCAGACATGGGATTGCATCCTTGAAGATACTTCAAATCCTCATAGAAACAAGATGACTCCTAGATCGTTCTCAAGATTTTCATTTCGCAAGGCCGGAGACCTCTCTCAGTAAGGAGTCTTTGAAATTTGCGATGGAAAAACACCTGCGACTTTCGTCGACGGGGTTGAGATCTCTTAAAAGTCTTGTATAGGCTCGTTCAACCATCTCATTCCTCAAGTAAAAATGCCAGCAGTTTTAAAATTCGTTTTGACATCCAATCTGGATAACAGGAGAATGGTATCCAATGACAGTAAGGTGTCTGGTAGATGAAGCCTATGCCAACCCGATGCAATAATCAAGTAATGAAATTGTGTGAGATGAAGCTGAATTTCCATTATTGTACGTATCAGTATCAGCACGTATAAGTTAGATCACATATGAATTTACCCAGATGATATTGCGCTCGCGCTTTCTAGTGCATGATAGTGAAGTCAATCAAATCATACCATAAATTATGAACAGATATTCGTCACAATTGATGAGCCGTTCTGTAAATGTCTCCACAACTCAGTCGTGCTCTCATCATCCGTCAATAATATAATAGTAACACTGGTACCGGAACAAATGAGTGAGAGAGGGCTCTCCATCCTCTCATCGCATGCCGTAAATTGGCTCAAATATTTACGCAATTGCCTCTGTGATAACCGTATAACATGATTGTACGCGCTACCGCTATTCGTTGACCCCCTGTATATTAGTGCACTGCATAAGTTATACATACATCAGAGTCGTCGTTCACAGTGGGTTTGGTCATTTGGAATGGACTTCTCTTTTTGAAACGGATCTCACTCATGGTTAGCTACTTTCTTCGAGTACGATCAGAACAGTTTTTCATGAATGTGTTATGAACCGGTCCTATTGTGGTTGTATGATAACAGTGTCTAGGATGAAGTCAAAGTGCTTTTGAGTGAACCATGAGGTATTTAGAGATTGCAGTATAATTCATACCAGCTTTATTGCTTCTCTTGCTACGTTATTGCTCATCTTGTGAATGTTTTTGATGAGTCGGGTACCCCTGAAATGATTTCGTGGCTCATAAATAATATTTGTAAAATGATGGGTTATGGTCAATTGATGGCACTACGAAGAAGTTCCTTATGAAGTCGGTAAGGATGACGTTTTGTTGAATTGGTGACGCTAACACTTATAACCATATACCAGACCATTTAGCCACCCACTCATCAACCTGTCCACCGAACCACCAGAAAATCAACCAACCCACCTACCGAATCTCCCGCGCCCTACCCATAACCCACACGGTGACGCATCCTACTTGAACCAGCCCAGGCTAGACTTGACAATACTAGATCGTTCCAAACCTTTCCAGACCATTCCAGGCCGTTTCAGACGACCTCAGACCATTGCAGACCAATTCAGAGCGTTCTAGATTGCGCTGGATCATTTCAGACAATGCCGGACCTTACCAGAAATCACAGATCATTTCAGACCATTTCAGACTGTGTCAGAAGGTCTCATACCGTTCAAGACATTTTAGTCCGTTCAAGACCCCACTAGAATGTTCCAGACCGTTCCAGGCTCTATCGTTCCAGACCATCCCAGACCGTATGAGAGAGTCTCAGACTATTTCAAACCATTTCAAATCATTCCAAAGTGTACCAGATGGTGCCATACCGTTGTAGACCGTTCGAGACCCACGTCTCAGACCATCCCAGATCTTCCCAGACCATTTCAGATCATATATAATACCGTTCCAGAAAGCACCATCAGGTCCTAGACCTCACCATACCGTCCCACATTGTACCATACGATCCCAGATTGGATCAGATCGCGTCATACTATTCCAGACCAATTCCAATAAGTCTAGACCGGTTCAGACCGTTCTAGACCGTATTTAAATCATTCTAGACTGTCACAGAACACTCCAGACCATCTCAGACCTTTCCAGACCATACCGAAACGTCCCTGGTCATTTCAGACCGTCTCGGACTCTTCTAAAAGGTCCCATACCGTTCCAGACTTATTTAGACCGGACAAGGTTCCCTCAGATCGTCTCAGACTCTTCCAGACTATGCTACACCATTCCAGACTATTCCTGACCACATCAGAGAGTCCCAGACCGTCTGAGACCATTTCAAATCATTACAGAGTGTAACAGGATGGCCCACACCATCCCAGACCACCCTAACCTTCTCAAACCATTCCAGACCGTGGCATACCGTTTCAGAACGTATCAGCAGGTCCCAGAGCATATCAAACCTTCCCAGATCGTCCCGAACGACATCGAACCATCCTAGACCGTATTGAACCATCCCAGATCGTATCAGACCATTCCAGACCGGGTTAGACCGTGTGCTATACCATTCCAGACCAATTCAGATCGTTCCAGACGATACCAGAACGTTGCAGACCATTTTATATCTTTCCAAACTGTTTCAAACCTCTCGAGATACTACCAGGAAAACCCACACCATCCCAGACCGCATCAGCAGAACTCAGACCGTTTCAGACCATCTCAGATTGGACGAGATCGTCCCAAACCAGATCAGACCGGACCAGACCATTCATCTACTCGACTACTTACCCAACCACTCACCAACCCATCCATGACCTTTATGGCCGGTCATTATGCTTCACCCCTTATACTCAAGCAACTTAATACGCGGGATCTGGATGGACAAATTTCGGCTGAGTGTATGGTTACATAATCATAATGTTATAATATCTGGTAAAGTTGATGAAAATCATACCCAAAGTGTGGGGTTCTATACTGACATCTCTTATCTAGTGTGCCAGATCATACCGAGAACGAGATATTTAGTCAAAGTAGTTGTTTCGATATCCGACGTAGCAAGAAAAACTGGCCTCGGCAAAAATTTTCGCAGAGACAGGGACAGCGATTGTCAGATTTTGGTTTCAACTGTAGATAATAAATTATTCGTTATCTACAGTTATTCTCCTGGTTGCGTACGCTCAGTCCAGGTGCTAGGACAATTTATTTCTCTCGGATCAGTTGGGAAATAATCTGAGGGAAGTGAGTACGAAAAAACTCTAGAATGAGCTATTTTTGAGTGGAATTTTTGTATTCGAGCCTTTTTGTCCCCGATCTAGAACTGCTGCTCACTTTCTCGATCAATAACTGCCCATTAGATAACCTCTAAAATATCTTGAATGAAATAATTTCGCAGATTGTTGATCCACACGTTCAAATTTCACTACAGTCTGTCGTTCAAGACAAATTCAACGTCTCGATTAAGAAATTCAAACCCTTGTTGTATGTTTTAGCACTAGGGGAAAGTATCCTGTAGGTGATTTTTCCTTAAATATATTTAGATCACATGAACACAATGCTATGGCACCACTTCGTATAGTTTACATAGTTCTCCCTCTTACCCTTGTTATTTTCAAACTCTTGACTCAAAAAATCAAAAATACACATCCTTAGTTAACAACCACCTATACTTTTTTTTACATCCAAAAATATTAGCTCACACCCATCAATGCTGATCAGTAAATTTTTTTGCCCACAGCATCGTGTTTCGATCTCGTATCAACGTAACGTCACATACTAACCGCCACCGATGTGCATTACGCAATATCTATCGAACGCCTCCATAATATTCCACACATCACATATCCATCATCATCAGATACGTTCGCAAATGTACCATACACATACAGGGACACACATTTATAAAATTCTCTCGGTATATTCCAACAAGAGGTCTATATAGAGAAGAAAAAAAAAGGCCAGAGACACGGAGAGGCGTTACGTGCGGTTTCCGCAAAATTGCCACGTACGACTGCATGTTCGTGGATTCATTCTATCTCTCTCACTCTCCGTCCGTTCATCGTTGCACAGGTAGAATTCGCATATATTCTTTCATACCTATACATGTTATATCTATATTTTTTTTATTCATCCATACATATATAGAACTATATATGTGAGAGCGACCGCTTTTACGGCTGGCGGCGCGTCGACTTTTCCGCGAATTCACAAAATTGCACCAATGGGCGCGTGCGGCCACACACACGCACGATTCACCCAGCGGCTTTGTACGCGCGACCACCACTAACACCATCATCATATCGTCTACCACTGGTATATATAACATTCGAAACGAATAATATAATTGGTAAAACATCAGCCTTTGACAGAAAAAAAAAATAAAAAAATAAGAAATACGTATTTTACCCATATTTGTGACGAGTATAAGTCTTCTCTCTTGCATGTGCATGACGCTTGCATATCACCCAAGGGACTTTACAAGAGTTAAAATGTGAAATGCTTCCTGGAAAATTTTAACGACCATTGCATCGCTCGACAGTACATACTACTGCCACAAGATATATATATGTTGGATGGTCTCTTTTGCGATGATGATCTCTCTGTGGATGCTACTGCAGTATGTTGCACGAGTTTCGCCGATCGTTAACTTTGTGTGCATCACAGAATTCACGTATGTTGTATACAGTATTATAGTAAATGTATGAATGTACAGAGTGTTCGCGTGCACGAAGGATCGTTGAGCCTGGTTGTGAAATTTTTTTCATCTTTTTTCCACGCTCTGAGTGTGTATAATGATTTTCTATAACTTACAAGAATCTTCCCCGAAGCCTGAAGTGAAAATCGGTACGGAGAGAGAGCTTGTCCCGACTGAGCCTGTTTTTGCGACATTTCATATTGATGCTTGATTTATGTACCACTGCTTTGCGAGATAATTTACTGGGTCTCCAATTTACATCTGGTTGATGGTGAAACCCTGTCTCTTGCCTGACTCGTACAGTGTGATGCATCATCATGAATTGATCGTAAATCTTATAGAATCTGAATGTTTTGACATACAAAGAATTGTTTTTCCAAACAGAATTGTGATTCAAATTGAAAGTTGGACTTCTAGTTGACGCACTATCCTTGCTGATCAAACGGGACTCAAGGGGATGAAATTGACCCAATAGAAATATTTTATTTTTGTTGGGGTGCTATGAGATATTTCAAAAATTCCTACATTGCAGTTAAAGTTGCTCAGAAGAAGGTGAAATATTACTGAAGTTTTGTAAAGACCTCAACAATTTATTATGAAAAATCATTTAGCGCAAAAGTGTTTTGATCAGACTTTATAATAATTAAACGCCCAGCCAAATTTTGTCCGTCCGGATCCTCTTATCTGGTTGCCTGTCTCCCAGGGGTTATATATCATGAGTGGCCGTATGGGTGGGTGGATGATTGACGGTGGGTAATGGGTGGTGGGTGGGTGGTGGGCGGTGGGGGTGGATGGATGGATAGGGATAGGGATAAGGACAGGGAAAGGGGTAGAGGTAGGGCTGGAATAGGAATATGAACAGGGACGGGGTAGGGATAGGGACAGGGATGAGAATAGCAACAGGAAAAGGTCTAGGGGCAGGGCTGAAGACGGTACAGAGATTGGAATAGGTGTAGGAATCGAGATACGGATAAGGATAGGGATAGAAACTGCGATGAGGCCAGGACAGGAACAGGGATGGGAATAGTAACAGGGACAAGAATGGGCATAGTAACAGGGATAAGGTAGTGATAGCAACAGTCATAGGGACAAGGATACAAACACGACAGGGATATGGCAGAGACAGAGATAGCAACAAGGGACAGGGATGAGGTGAGGGATAGGAACAGGATTAAAAGCAGGGACACCGACAGGGATAGTCACAGAGGCAGGGATAGGAACAGATCCAGGGATAGGGGTGAGACAGGGGTAGGGGCAGGCCTAGTCAGGGTTAGAAACTGGGATAGGATCAGGAATAGGGATAAGAATAGGGTTAGGAGTAAGGATAGGGGTGGGAACAAGGATAGGTATATGGTTAGGGACCTCTATAGGGGTAGGTCTGGGGATGGGAACAGCAATGAGGATAGGAACATGGATAGGGATGGGGATTGGGTGGGTGATCTGGGAATGGGGATTGCTGTACTCATACGGTCTAGTTCGATATAGCTCGGTCTAGTCCAGTGTAATAAGAAACAGGGGCTTTGACAGGGGTAGGGATAGAGATAGGCATGAGGACAGAGATGGGGACATGGGCATGGGGATGAGCATAGTAGTAGGGATAGGGACAGAGATAGCAGCGGGGATAAGGATATGGACATGGACATGTAGATAAGGATAGTGATAGGGATAGGGGCGGGATATGGATGTGGACAGATACAGGAACAGGGATAGGAATAAGGATAGGGATGGGGATGGGGATGGGGTGGGTGGTCTAGGGGTGGGAGATATTGTACATTAATACAGTATTAAAAAATAGACCGTATCAACGGTCTAGTTTGGTGTAATTAGATTTAGTACGGTTTAGTTCAGCCTCATTCGGTCTACTCCGATCTAGTTAAGTCTAGTTCGATGTCGCTCGGTATAATCCGGTCATTACGCCCTTCTCAGCTCAATTTGGTGTATTTAGGATGAGTTCTCCAAAAAATATCGATTTATCCAACCCAGCCATTTCGAAAAATCAGAACAGTTACTCTAAATTCCTAAAAATGGTTCATCTATTAGCAGATATAATCCAAGATGTAGTCATTTCTGTGAACTCCATGAGGAATCCCTTCCTAGTACCTCAAATCGACCAGCAATTATTCTTTTACCACCGGTATTGGACTACAAAAGCATTTCAGAGTCCCCTGGCTTATCGGGAACATTTACTAGCCGAACGAGCGGTAGCGAGGGAGGCAATAACCGCTAGTTTAGAATTATTTGGTTCATATAGAACCCTATACCAAGAATCTATCGGATTTGAGAGACTGTTACCGAAAGACTAGCGGCTTGAGGTCCATCACTTCTGCATCACAATGATCAAATTTTAGCTATCTCCACATATTGTAAATTTCGAAAAGTGCTCCGGTGTCACTTTGAACTGATGTGGTAACCAAATACGGATTTCTTACACAAATGATCACTTATGTATATTCCGTATGAAATATGTACGACAATATTTTATTCGTCTATTCTGATTCAAATTTCTAGTGATCCTGAATCAGGATTTTTCTTACAATCTAAAAATTCTCAATGACGATTTTGATAGCATTTACGTAATTATGGTCAGCTAAAATCCAAGCGGAAACAATTAGTAGATGAATAGATGACCAAAGCGCCCAAACAATGTTTTTTTCCGCAAACGGGTACATAATTTTCCATTATTCATGAATAATTTAGGATGGCATTGGATACCATTACCCAATTTTCCAGGGACGCAGATTTTGTGAAACGGACATTTCACCGACGCTTCGACGCGTGAAGTGCCTTGCTCGCTGCTAATATGCGCATGTGCGTAAACACAAGCTCTTTTGAGCTCTTAACAATGGATTCATGAGTTCTTTTTTTTTTGCCTCACGTATATATAATCGCGTACGAGATTTTCTGACTCTATGGCAACCTCGGCTGCTCGTTTCATTACGTAACTTGGCGTGGCACAACAACGAGGATCGACGATATATATAGTTGAAGGAAAAATCCACTATGTCTACCTATAGATACATATACTGGCTATTTGGTACTAAAAAATGCCTTCGGAAAATTTGCTCTGAGTAAGACTCGAATATATACGTATAGTGTTGCTCTACGCGATAATCATTGCGCCTTTTTATTGTCTTTGCACCGCTCGAACTCGCGCGTACTCAGCTTTATACTTTACGATATTTCATAGAATCGCGCTTGTTTCAAGCACACGCACGCGCAAAGGTAAAAGCTAAAGTATGCACATTTTGAATCGGACTATTCATCTAGGCTACCGCTGAGAATATTGTTTTGATAATTTCAAAGTTTTATAGACTCAATAAAGTTTTGTCATTTTGACGAACGAAACTATCAGTAGTAAGATTATACCAAGGCAAAATGATGACCTGCAACGTTCGCTCTTCTAGTTTTGAATATGTACATATAATTAGACTTTTGATACTTCGGAGAACTTATCAAGATTCAGGGATCATAAAACTCGTGTAATCGAACGTTTAGAATGTAAAGAGCCTTGTGCAATGCTCTACCGCTATTTAGCCCTCTCACAACGCTGAAGGATCTTTTACCGCAGATAATGCAATCGAGGAAAATATTTTCTGAGTCTTCAACGGCTTGGAAAAGAAAAATTTTGATGATTATTGAACAACTTATCGGAAGTGTCTCATTCATGGAAGTGACAGTAAGTAACACTTTGGTGACTTGGGGCAATTTCAGTTGGCAAAGGAGACACAAGGATCAAAGATATTTCAGAATCTCGACATTGGCTGAGATCAAGAAAAAAATCTTATCCCGAATCTGCAATGAGTGTAATCGATCGATATTACATTTCAAATAAAAAGAACAATTAATCGGTGAAATAGATCTTCCGTGAAATTACTCCAGTTGGAAGTAGTCAGATTCGGAATCATGTTTGACTTTGTGCTTTCTAGAATTCAGATCATTCGCGTGAAACACGAGCAGAATGGAGATCTATCGCGCAATAGGACAAATAGGACAAATTCTCGGTATGGATGAGATTCTCTTAGAACTAGATGCTTATTATTAGGTGCTATAGAACACGAGTATTATCTTCATCGCTGTCCGAGATTTTCCGAGAGGGAGAGCATTATACGACCAACGGATAGAAGGCTCAAGGGGGCCGAAACAAATTTCGCGCGCTCGAGACAGCTGGTGGCACCTATTGGCAAACGCTTACAACTCGAAATAGGTATAGCGTCGTTTTCATACGTCGAGAATGAATAGTAACAGTGGATAAAGTCGAAATACAGTCGGACAAATTGCTGTGTCTCGGTAATGTGAGCATCTATTCCCAATACTCAAGCAATTCGTCACATTTACTGAAAATATTCATTTGCTTAGATTATCACTTACTCAAGAGAAAAGTCAGGATAAAACTTTGAAAAAAACCTCATGGCTGCAAATGATAATGGATCAGGAATGACCTCAAATGAAAATTTAGGTAACTTTATTAAAAAAGTCTCCTGTGGATTCAATGTGTGACAAATGTCAAAACCCGAAACTTTTCTCTTGAATCAGTCAACGCATCTCTGATAAAAAAGTGAAGCAGTGACCTCGCTCCAGTGTAATTGTTCAAACTTGAACTTGTCCAGCCTGTTGATTTATCTAATTAGAATTGAGATCTTATGTTTGAGATTCTTATTCTCAAACTACTCATACCCAAGCAAGTCAAATTTAATAGCCATTGATATTTTCTGTAAAATTGAATTGACTAAAAACCAGCTGAAGTATGATGAGTGAACCTTTGTCCTTGTTGATTTTGTTTTTCCTACGGTTTTGGTCCGTCTCTAGGTTTTTCAACCGAGTTTGACTCATTTTGGAAGTTGTTTCTGAATCGCAAAAATGAGCTGAGGCACGTAACATTTTGATGATTAGAGGCTGAGTTATGACAGATTGAAACAGAAGATTCCTTGCGACTTTACTCGGCTGAGGGTACAAAAAAGGTATCTGCATAAGATGACATGGGTATTTTGTGAAATCGGAGTGAGAGGATATCCTTAAAACGTATCAGCTAAACTCTGAAGAATATCGATTTTCCAGGAGAATTTGTAAAGAGATCATTTGAGAATACTTGAAATATCTGTAGAAATAGTTTCAAAACTCCATCCCGGATAATGCATGCCTTTTCGGAGTTGTTCTTGGTGAAGCTCATGATTGAATTTGATTGATTGGATGGGCTGAAATGATTTATAATGGGCTCAAACCATTTTTCTGGGATGATTTGAGAAATTGGAACGAGAAAGGTCTCGTAGTACTGCTTTCTAAGATTCATCGATCTCAAACTATGGAAAGAGCGAATTTGGTGACTTTCCAACTGTAATTAAAAGCAATGGCATGCGTGTGTGATTTGAGGATATCAAACAGGATGTATGAAGGATGAACCAATAACGACGATTCACCCGTTAATTTTTTGTCTCTGTCTATGGACTCTCTAATACAGGCTGCTACTGAATCCAGTTGTAAAGAATCAGTGCTGTCCAAGCTGTTGGTTAGAATATGATCTGATTATATACGATTGTCCACACTGCCTTGCATAGCATTTTTTCCATGTAAACTACTAAAACCACTATGAAAATGTATACATCGTGCGAGTTATTCATTTTCACAAGTACTCATAGAGTTATGACACCAAAAATTGCATCGTAACTCTGCTTTGAAACCAAAAATGCAGTATATCAAGATGGAACCAAAGATGCTATACTCGAAGGTGGGTTCCCTCGAGAGGCTGTATAACTATTAGAACCAACACAGTGAAGATATATGTCACGGTATCCACTTATCCTTGATAGAAGTTTCAACCCGCCGGTAATCAATGTCACACCAAATGTTGGTCTTCCTTCCGAAACATAGTAACGATGCGATGCTCGATGCCATGACTGTAGTACTTTTGAAAATAAATGAGTCGCTGGTTACAGTATTCCAAGCATTCCAAAAGTGATCTGTACATTTTGATTGTGATTTTATTGTTAGTAATGATGTACCTCAAATCAGAGTGATTTCAGTAGATTGGTATAATCAGAAATTTTCTGTCATATTTGATATGATTTCGAGTGTCAAATGAGGTATCAAGGCTTATTTATCCGGATAGCTCTATTGGTATTGACTCTTATCTTCGGAATCATGTTCTATTTCTAAGGAAGACACCTCGTTTTGATTTGCCCAAGGGAGTCTACTATCCGCGCGAGCGCGAGTGATCGATTCATAGACCGCCTGGATAATTCAGCCAGTTTATAAACTGATTAATCAGTTGACAGAGAGATGCGTGTCTTCACTAGAGAACCCTACTCAGAGACTTTTGGTGTCCATATGACCCACGAAGTTGCTGCAAATTCAATATAAACATCATCAAGGCCTCTGAAAAATGTTGTATTACACATTTGCTACACTCAACTGTAATAATTCTCAAACCAATAGCTGTTTCATTTTTCGTGGTTCCGTTCGGATTATAGGGATGATAACGCTCAGCTATTAGTATAAACTCCGATCGTATCTTATAAAATTGATAATTTGAGTATGAAATGAGAGGGATCTGAGGGGTTTCCTTTCCTTGCATGAAGGAATAGCGATAACTTTAGTGGTCAGGAGAAATCATGTTCTTGTAAAGCTTGCAACCCGATCTGCAAGGAACATGTTATGAATGATTCTTTCGATCATTCACTCATTCATCTAATGAATTTACTCCTGATACGCAACTCGCCAATAATTATGGATGGAAAAGACAAAGAGTACCAGAAAATGAAGAAAACATTTACGCAGAAATTAAAGGCATTTATCCCGAATCGCAATTCTTCACGTATACCCTCTCAAGAAAGATATGATGACAATATTTCACGAGGCACGAGCCAAATATTCCACGAGGAGCAGAATGATGAAGAATCTTCGCAAGATCTGAGTCCAGCAATTGAAAAAGGTGACACGTGCAAGTTAAACCAACTCTGTTTATCTCCGCATCAGTTCTAGGATAAATTCATAATTTTTTACTGAAGGCGCTTTGCGAAAACTGGGTTTGATAATGATCTGATCAAACCTTCATCTTCCGCTCTGAGTAATTGAGTGAACCAAATATAAATTCACATGTGAATTGTATTTCAAAAATATATTTTTGCGAGAATCTTTTATCATCAAAATAAGTGTGATTGGAATGAATTTTCCATCCTGTATCTCAACCCCTGGCAAGTCCATTCTCTTCAGATCTTTGATATTCCTCTCCGAACTGAAGTATATTGCCTTGGTCTTGCCAGCATTGAGACACAGGCCAGAACTCTTGGCCCATTCAGCAACTAGTCGTCCTATTTCACCTAGGCAAGCGACGGCCTCCCTGATCTTCGTTTTCTCGACTTGGAGATAAATTTGAATGTCATCCGCATAGAATAGATGTTGTACCGACTTTCCGTCTGGTCCGAAGTTGTTGTGAAATAATCGGAGAGATTAAAAATCCTAGTGCATCCACAGACAATCAGCAAGAATCTGTTGATGGTAATCGCAGCACTGTAAATGAAAACTTTAAGCAATCTCGCTGAAGTGCTTGTCGCGACAGTGCTCAGAGTCTCTCGAATCTTGAAAATATGATCCTTGAACTCAAGTCCTGATTCAGTGGATTGGTATGTGTGTTTTATTAAATGATCTCCGAGTATTAGGCTATTGCCATAACTCATTTTTTCACTAGGTTCACGTAGTTATCACGCCCTTGGCACCTCGTTCAAGTGATACAAAGAATGAACATGATCAAGAAGTCCAAGATACGAATGTTTCCAAAAATCTGTCATCTAACACAGCAAATCAGAAGGAGATCTCTGCCAGTAGCTCTGATACTGTTCGTGTAGATCATAACACTACAGCTACACCGGTGCAATCTGTAGGGTGTCGACCAAAAGGAAGAGCTTTCATTATCAATTCTGAAGAGCATAGAAGTACTTTAGTAATTGCCAGAAAATAGCAAGCTTTGCAAGGCACGAAACCACGTAAGAAAGGGCCCAGCGCCTCTAGATGATCCTGCTAACAAACGATGCACCTAAAAAAAAGAATGATCCTGTCTCTCAAGAAAGTCCCATCATGATTCAAAAGATTGTTCCTCTTCTCAATCCAGTGTTGCCTTCATGAGGAATTCAGCTCCCTTAAATGGTTCTGCATCTCCCAAATTACAGTCATAACACTGTGACTTACATCAATAAAATCAACTCATCTTCTATTTCTCCAATGAATCTTGAGATTGTCGATATAGATGAGCCTCCTCTCAACAATCAACAAATAACGTCATTGCTGTATGGAACGGGAAGTGGCGTCGTTATATATATCATTAGAGTTTATAGAGGAGAATCTCGAAGATGAAGTTACAGGAACCATAAAGCTTTCATACAGAGAATTCCAATCGAAGACAGCAAATACTGTTGAATGAAAAGACTGATTAATATGTGGAGATATGGTTGTGGACACGTGATAAATGATCTAAGAAACGATTAAGCAGATATATTGCTATGCTTCAATCTTATTCGCCTCTAAATTATTCACAAACTGTGAAATACGAGTCGAAACACCCTCTCAATCTGCATGAATGTTGGGTAACAAGTCTCCAAAATCCTCACCATATTCTTATGCTCACTTTACCCGACCTGCCTTACTAAGAATCAACTCCAATGTACAACTACTTCAAGCCAGGCTCTGAGCAGTATAGACTGACCGGGGCCTGATCACTGTCCTGACGCTGCTGGTGATCAGGGGCTGACCGGACAGTATGAATTGATTGCTTATGTTCATTAACATATATATTGGGCCTGGTTTTTGCTTTTTGTCGATTCCAAAACCAGTATTTTCTCGTGGATTTCAAGCGCATTTTTCGGTGGAATTGAAACTTTTTCTTCCCGCTGACCACCAAAATCAGTGAATGAGTATAATGTGAATTCACGACACGTATAGGACCTCTCATACTTTTTAAATAGTTTTTCAGGTTAGAGAATCTTGCCACTCTAGAACTTTCTTGATGAATATAATGTCATTTGAAATTCCTGATGAGGCCTGCAAGAAAATGATACTGTTGTCCAGTAAGTATTAGAATTCTCTTAGTCTCATGGAACTGTATCTGTTCCTCTTTGATTGATCAAATCTTTCAAAATTAAATTTTGTTCGGAAGGAGAATCCCAAGAAGGATTTGCTGGGAAGGCTTGTCCCAAGGTTTCGGGGTGGAGGAAGAGAAACAAAACCAAAACCGTTTCAAAGCTACGTCAACGTATATATGAGTCTTCTGATAGAAAACCAGAACCGTTTTTAAGCAGTTATGATAGTGATGATGATAGTAAAAGCAACGGTGATCCAGTTTCTGAGCCAAAAATTTCTGAGTCTTCGCCTGAAATCTCAGCCAAGTGAACTGGTGGTGTTATTCATGAAAATGAAAGTGAGAGTAGTAATATGGATGTGTCATCTCAGTCTGAAGATGAGATTAGTGTTTGTCAAAATTTGCTGGACAAAGCTAGCCCCAACTGCAATGAAATGCAGATCATTCAGTCCCTTCATCTCCTGGTAAATGTGATGGCATGAGTGATATCTCACGCGCTCAATCAAGTTCATGTCTTTCTGATAGTTCAAGCAAAAATAACTCTGACTCTGATGTAGAAGAAATTGAATGTGTTAGTGAAGCCAATCCTGCTTCCTTGAAGGGGCAGTCATTATTTTGGGCTCTTGGAAATAAAATGAGACACCCAATGCTGACAGAACTGCTAGGAATCTCGCATTCTCGTTTCCCAGAGCTTCCTAAAACAGCCAAAACATTCCTCCGTAACAAATCTAGTCCACAATACCAAGTGGAAAAATTCATGCCGGGTGATGAATATGATGAATCCGAGTTTGTTTACTTTGGAATTGAGGACAACTTGAAAAAAATTGTCAACCCAAAATTGCATTTTCACAACATGATTATCTTCCTCATATTCTTCATTGATGGTGTCCCTCTATTCAAATGAAGTCCCATATCATTTCGGCCCATACTTGGTCAAATTCTTTTTGAGTTTTTCGATGTATACAAGCCAATTGATATTGCCACTTGGTGTGGGGAAGGTAAACCAAATTAGGGGGGTTTTTCTTCTCCAAGTTTATTACTGAACTCAATAAGTTACTCAAAAATGATTTAGAGATTGAAGGGAAGAAATTCAACATCAGATGCGAGTGTTTCATCTAGGACCACCCTACTCGGTCATTCATGAGACAAACTCAAGGACATTCTAGATTATATGCATGTGAGCGCTACCACCTTTCAATATATGAGATAGAAAACACAACAATATTCCCTGCTGGGCGAGGGTAGAACAGAACAGATACAGGTTTAGGAAAAATGATTCAACTTGGCCATCACAATTTTATATCACCTGTAGAGGGAATAGAGCCTTGGGTTGATATGATCAAAATATTTGCCATTAAATTCATGCATGCTGAATCACTTGGTATCATGAAAAGACTAAAACTCACTGAAATGTGGGTTGGTGGAGAACAGAAAATGTCACAAACCAATGCTCTCAAATTATCAGTGAGAATGCATCATGCTTCGAGATTCCATAAGTTCTCCAATCAAAGATCTCATGGAGAATGATCTGGAGACTGTATCGTTGAACCATCCAGCAATCTCGAAAGAGTTCAAAGTTGACGGAGAAGTCGAAAATTCAGATTTCTATCAGGTTATCAACTTCGTTCAAGAAGGTTCTTACCGTCATAACGTATGAGAAATCGAAGAAGTTGAGCGAGAAACTATTTTGGGGTGTTCTTCGACCGGCTTTTGGAATTCGAGTTCACTTCAGGAGAACAAATCCAGCTCAATTTGATTTTTGAGCATTCTGTTGGTGACACCATTCCTTGCAAGGGCTGGCAGGGACTAAAAAGATTGCGAAACGCACGGAACAAAATTGAAGCGTATAGCATACCCTTTAGCACACGCCGTGCCTCACAAAACGTTGATGCAGCTGGTGGCGACTTTGAAGGCGCTGGAAACGTATTCGTCCCGCAAAGGATAAGGCAGAATTATACAAAAGTTCAAAAGCTCGCCAAGTCTCATACTGTCAAGCTCTTCGAGATGCCTTACTCACTATTGAAATCAACGTCAAACTTGATGAAAAATCACGTGAGGTGAAAGCTGAACTGTCATGCCCGTTTTGCTCTAAACGCATATCCCTGACGAAAGAATCGAAGGTCTGTCGGGCCAGGATGAGTCAAGGTACGTGGTGTACGTATATTTTTGATAGACATTATGTTATCCATGAGACAAGAGCGCAGCCATTCAAAAGAAAAACCGGTACGCAAACTCTAAGGGATTCCTAAGAATGATTCCGTAGGATCACAACCTTATTCTTCTGTGACCAGCAACAACTCAACACCACTCAATCCTGCGGGTGCAAGCTGCGTCTCCTGACACAGTGCGGTGGGCACGGATGCTCCTCAGCGCCGCTACACGGTGGGCAAGCCCCATCTCTACTCTCTTCTCCACGCAGGTGCACCGCACAGCATTATAGAAGCACTCACGGTGTTGAACAGTGCACGCCTCTTTTGTTCAGGTCCTCCAATGTTCAGCATCAGCCACTGGAGCGCAGCTCCGACCATGCTTACCTTCTAAGCGGCTTCTTGGATGTGCTTCTTGAACAACCACTTGCTGTCGAGCCATACGCCGAGGTATTCCAGCTCTGTTTTGCGAGGGATCTCATGAAACAAGGCAAGTCGAATTTCCTCCGTCTCGTGACCACTATGGCTTCACACTCCTTGATAGCAAGCTCTAAGAGCCTGCTGATCATCTACTCGCAGACTCGGACCAGAGCATCGTTCGCGCATCTCCCCAAGAGTTCCTCGTTGTCTGTCCATACTATGAGTCCCGCATCACCCACAGGAACCACAATTATCACCCCTCCTGGAAGTTCGATAGTCACTAGGCTGTTGTACTGGGTCGTCTAGTTGAACGGACTGGAGACTGATCCCTGACCGATCCCGGCGCACAGTTCTCGAACCTCGTGTCTTATCATTTCCTCCCCCCCCCTCTCTCTCTCTCTCTCTCTCTCTCTCTCTTTTTTTTTTTTTTTTTTTTTTAAGTGGAATATAAGGAAAAATCTGATGACAGGACATCCCTATTGGATGTCCCACCGGCAGACCATGAGCGCTTTCATTTTGCCCACCCGGTGAACCGGATGAGCATGAATCCAGCGCCCGTGTGCCCTGTGGGCTAAAACCTTCTGCTCTCAACCCCACAGTGTTGGCAAGCCATCACTGCAGAACTGGGGGCAGCTAACCACTATCTAACCAACCCACCCCGGAACCGCGTTAGCATTACTTCAGGGTGGGAGGCGTATCGCGCTCGGGATCAAGCGACTCTCTTCTCTCACGACTTGCAGGTGTTGTTGCTCCTTCTTCGATCTTTTCCTACTCTTCTTTCTTCGATCTTCTCTCTTCTTCCTTCTCTCTTCTTTCTTCTTTCTTCCCTCTTCAGTTCATCATATTCCTCCTGGAATAATTTGGACCTCTTCTGATTGAGTCGGCAGACTCACTGTGATTCGCCTGCTTCGAGGCGCCTCACTTCCCTCTCTTTCTCTCTCTCTCTCTCGCTCTCTCTCTCTCTTTTTTTTTTTAAGGTGGTTAGAGGGCAAAATCTGCCTCAGGATCCCTCGGATCCGTCCCCAGACACCGGACTGGTTCAGCTTACGCGGACTACGCATAGCCCACGCAGGCCATACCAGGCGGGACACAGGTTTGGGTGGGGCCCACCGAGAGGTGGGCCCGGCCGTGTAATATCCCTCTCCCCTCGATGTCCGATACCTAGGGCATCGGGCAATCAAGAAGGAGATCCACCTGCATCTACCATCTCATCCCGGAACCGCGTGAGCATTACTTCAGGATGAGCGGCATGTCTCGCGCTCGATTGCGAGCGTTCCTCTTCTCCATCTTCTCTCTTCGGCCACTTGCCGGCATCTTCTGTCTTCATTCTTCATTGTTCCCTCTCTTTCTTCTTTCTTCTCTCTTCTTTCTTCTTTCTTCCCTCTTCAGTGCATCAGATTCCTCCTGGAATCATTTGGGCCTCTTCTGTTTCAATCGGCAGAGTCACTGTGATTCGCCTACTTCGAGGCGCCTTACTTCCGTCTCTTTCTCCTCTTTGCGGGTCATCACCAGCTTGATGTATCCGGTGAGTCTATCCCATGTCTCCTGGTTGCGGAGCAAGTACGGGACGAGATTCTCGGGTGTTATTTGAGCACCCAGCCATTCATCCAGCTCGGCGCGCTCTCTCCGGGTGTCGCTGCACTTGAACAGGGCATGTTCGGCGTCATCCCATTCGTCCCCGCATGACTGACATGCTGGGGTCCTCCTCTTCTTGAACCTGGTTAGATAGGAACCGAAGCAACCATGATCGCTCAGTGCCTGCGTCGTCCAGTAGTCCATCTCTCCGTGGGTGCGTTCCGCCCACTTGGCTACGTCACGGATCAGCCGGTGCGTCCATCTGCCGTTCGCAAATGGCGAATCCCACTCAGTTTGCCAATGCTCAAGGGTGGTTTCCTTCTCGTTGTCGCGGATAATCTCCTTCATCGTCGGGGTGAGTACTCGTTCGGCTCCGATCACTTTCTGGCGGTCCCAGATCCTCACTCGCTCCGCGACGAGCAAGTGGATGGGCGGTGTACTCGCCAATACGTAAGCCGCATCTCCTGACACGGTGCGGTAGGCACGGATACTTCTCAGGGCCGCTCTCCGGTGGACAGGCCCCATCTTCTTCTCGATGATGGTCTTCTCTACTCTCTTTCCCCACACGGGTGCACCGTAGAGCATGATAGAGGTGCTGACGGTGTTGAGAAGTGCGCGCCTCTTTTCCTTGGGTCCTCCGATATTCGGCATCAGCCGTTGAAGCGCCGCACCAACCCTGCTCGCTTTTTGAGCGGCTTCCTGGATGTGCTTCTTGAACGACCACTTGTCGTCAAGCCATACGCCGAGGTATTTCAGCTCTGTCTTGCGTGGGATCTCTTGCCCGTTGATGTAAAAGTGGGGCAAGTCAAACTTCCTGCGTCTTGTGACCACGATTGCTTCGCACTTCTTGACAGCAAGCTCTAGGAGCCTGCTGATCATCCACTCGTAGACTCGGGCCAGCGCCTCGTTTGCGCGTCTACCCAAGAGTTCCTCGTTGTCGGACCAGACTATGAGCCCCGCGTCGTCCGCGAAAGCCACTATTATGACTCCTTCGGGCAGTTCAATAGACAGTAAACTGTCGTACTGGGTGTTCCAGTTGAACGGCCCGGAAACCGACCCCTGTCCAATTCCGGCGGACAGTTCCCGGATCTCTTGTCCCTCGTCGGTGTCGTACACGAGTGTCCTGTTCCGCAGATAGTCACTCGTGATGGCTAGTAGATAGGGCGGCACTTTACCTGCTTGGGATTGATAGACTCGCTCCCAGCTCGCGCAGTTGAACGCGTTCTTTATGTCCAACGCAATAATGGCACAGAATCCTCCTCTTCCTTGGTATGGGTTCCCTACCGACGCTTGAACCCGCTCTTGGACCTCCTCGATCGCGTGCACAGTGCTTCGTCCCTTCCGGAACCCAAACTGCATTGGTGATAGCCCGCCGCTCTCTTCGTAGGCTTTTTCTACCCTGTTGAGCACCATCCTCTCGTACATTTTCCCGATATTGTCGAGCATGCTGAGAGGGCGTTGACCTCCTTGACCTTTAGGTATCAGGACCAGCTTCTGGCGTTTCCACTTATCCGGGAAATTTCCCGCGCTCAGACAGATGTTGAAGAGGTCGAGGAGTAAATCTGGGTTGTATTTGAAGACCAGTTTCAGAGCCTCGTTTGGAATGCCGTCCAGGCCAGGGGCCTTGCCGTTTGGCAGCCTCTTCGCCGCTATGAGTAGCTCTTGCATAGTAAAGAGCGGGATGGGATCTTCGCTCTCGGGAGGGAATGTCACTCTGGGTTCTCCTGCTGGAAAGAGGTCTTCCACGATGCTGCGCAAGGTAGCTGCATCAGTCGGTGCTGGGTTGCCCCTCTGGGGTCGGACCTTGGACATGACCACGCGGTATGGCGTACCCCACGGGTCTCCATTAACCATGTCGCACAATTCACCCCAGCACTTCTCTTTGCTTCTCCGGATGGCTAGAACGAGAGCCTTCTTTGCTTCTCTGTACGCCCTATCATCTTCCCCCAGTGATGGTCGTTTTAGTTTCCTTGATCGCCACGCGGTTCTCCTTTTCTTATTGCTCGTTCTTCGTAGGGCTTTTATCTCGTCGGTGATCCAGTACTCTGGTTTCCTCCAAAAGCATGATGTTGTCTTGCGAGGCATCGATGCGTCACAAGCTCTTGTGATGGTGGTCGTCACCATATCCACAGCCTCGTCCGCGGTGATGTTCATCGGGAGATCTTCGGCTGTTCCTATCGATTCCCGGAATTTCCCCTCATCCAGCTTGCGTACCTGCCACCCCGTCGGTCGCGGTCTGTGTGTCGTCTGTCTCTGTCTGTCAGTCCTAAGCCGAAACCGAATATGTCGATGGTCACTCAATGTTTCCGTGTCCAGAACCTCCCACGATGTCATACGTCCCATGAGCGACGGGCTCATGAACGTCAGGTCGAGGACCGAAGACGAACCTCCTTCCCTGGACCGAGTGTCGTGTCGGTGGTAGGTGATAACCCCCGTCTCGTTCGCGAGCACTAATCCCAATGCCTCCATGGCATCAGCGAGTATTACCCCCCGTTTATCACGCGGCCCCCCGCTCCAAGTCGGTTCCTTGGAGTTGAAATCCCCCGCGATTATAACTGGGCCCCCCCATTGCCTCACATCCTCTTCTAGGTCATGGAGCTCGTCTTCGAATTCGTGCATCTTGAGCGACGGCGAATAGTAGCAGCTGTAGACTGCTGTGCCCTCTATGGTCTTTCGAGCGAAACCGCGGCCACTAACAGCTGGTCCAGTCTCACGGATCGCAGGATTCATGATCTGGATTACGGCTGTCCTCCAGTGATCTCTCTCTCTCTCTCTCTCTCTCTCTCTCTCTTTCAAGCTGGAGGAGTTTCGCCTAGATCGTGAGCTGCTTCTTGAGGAAAATACTTTGATGAAAAGCCAGATCTCACATCTGACTGATCTTTTGAAAGACGACCAGGGCACTCTGCGAAAATCTAATGTTACTAATGAAATCAAGTCTTCCATTTCTGAGCTTCCACATCAATCCTCCGGGCCAGATCCTCAAGTTCGAACGGATTTTTCTAACAATTCACGTGCTGGGCGGCGGAGCACTGAACTCAGGGGTGAAGGTCTTGAGTGCAGCCAACTAATTATCACTGGTGCTTTGAAAAAAGACTCTACTGCCTCGGAGGATGAGGTACGTAATATATCCTTCGCAGTACTCAAGTCCATTCTTCCCTCGCTGGAGAGGGAGAACATTTCTGATGTTCGTGTTCTGCAGCCCGGGCACGTGTCCGGAAGGACGAATCCGAAACGTAACTACAAATCACCCGATTCATCGCCCCGAGCCTCGGTCATCCGCTCACGTTCTGTTCCATCCTGCGTAGTCCAACTCTCGTGCAGTCGTCTAGTCAGGGAGGTGATTAGAGCCAAGCGCTCGATTGCCAACAATTATTTCACAACTCATAACATCGAGCCCACATTGCTTGACCCTGAAGCGAAAGCCCATGTGCCGGACCGAAAGATTTACATCAATGAAATGCTACCTCGTGACAAATACAAGGAATATATTCAGCTGAGGCCACTTGCACGAGGTCTAGGCTTCAAATATGTTTGGCACAGCGGTGGACGCTTTTGGGTCAGGCGTAGAAATGGCGAGAGAGCGCATGCGTTCGAGTCCCTCACTGAACTGCATGTCCTTCAAACGGCGTGTCAAACAGCCCCAAGACCAAATCATGAGTCATCGGACAGTAGCCCGAACAGTCCAACCGTTCCAGACCAGGCTACAGATTCTACAGCAGCATCAGCGGGGACTCCCTGACTAAATACGGCTGCCGGAGAGTCAAAAGAGAGTGGTAGTTCCTTATAGGCGGGGTTTATCAACCTTAACTCCTTGACAGATAAGATTGAGCACCTGCGCCTGCTCGTCGCTGCCGACCCCTCCTACCATCTTTTTGGGGTAGCTGAGTCGTGGCTTGATGAGTTTGTGGATGACAGTCTTGTTCAGGTCCCAGGTTATTCGCTGTTACGGCAAGATCGTAACAGAAACGGTGGCGGGGTTGCTCTGTATGTGCGTAATGATTTCAAAGTGGAGAGGCTTGCCTCGTCTAATACTTCTGGTCCGGGGTGTCCTGGCATCCCCGAGTATTTGTTTTGCAGCGTACAGCAGGGTAACTCGCCATCGATTCTAGTAGGTGTGATTTATAGACCTCCAAAGGTTGCCATGCAGAAGGATGATGGGCTTTTCGGCTCATTACGCCGACTGTGTGGAGATTTTAGCCACAAAGTTATTATGGGGGATCTGAACGCAGACTTGTTGGACACGGCTCATTCTGACACAAAGACATTGACCGCACTGACCGAAGAACTGTCCCTTCAGATTGTGCAGCACGGTGCGACTCATCAACACAACCCCAATGTGTCTCATAAATGGATCGACCATATGTACGTAGATGAAAATGATACCGTCACCGACTTACAAAACAGACTACTGCCCAGTTTCGGCAAGCACGCGGTCATCGACGTCACCATCAACGTCTTCACTCCTGCTCCGCCTAAAAATTCCTTCACATACAGGGATTTCCGTAACATCACTCCGGAGCAGTTGAATGATCGCCTGCTTCGCTGTGACTGGGCAGCGCTCAACAACGCTGAAACTAGTTTGGAAGATGCGATTAATTGCCTCAATGTAAACTTGAAAGTTGTATTAGATGAACTAGCGCCTGAAAAAAACGATTTGCCCTCGTAAAGGCGACGCTCCTTGGATTGGTCCCGAGCTGAAAGGACTCATTAAGAAGCGAGATGCAACACGTAGGCGCTGGGAGCGAAACCAATGCAACCAGCGCAAGTATTCTGGTCTTCAGAATGAATTCTTCCGGCTCAGTGAAGAGGTCGACGTGCGTATTGAGAAAGAGCGAAATTCCTTCATTCAAAGTCACCTTTCCGACGCTCTTGATCAACATAAAAACATTTGGAAGGAAATGCGTAACCTCGGCCTCTTGCCTAAGAGCAAAGAGGAGGAGCTTCACGGCTTCACCCCGGACGAGTTGAACGCTCACTTTGCAGGAGTCTCTGTCTCACCTCGCGAGAACATAGAAGAAGCAATGGACGATGTAATGGTGGCTCCAGAGGAGGGTTTCGAATTCAAGCCAACCAATTTGAATGAAGTAGTCCTTGCCATAAAACATTTCTCCTCACAGGCTCGCGGCGTAGATGGAATCCCTCAAAGCGTGATCGCGAAAGCTCTCCCGGCGATTGGTGATCTTATTGTACATATTTTCAACTCCTCTTTCGCTCACAGCATCTTTCCTGAGACTTGGAAGCAAGCACAGCTGATTGCGCTAAAAAAGACTGTAGCTCCATCATCAGTCTCGGACTTCCGTCCTATTGCGCTCTTGTGCTTCCTCTCCAAGGTTCTCGAAAAGATTGCACACGACCAAATCACGGAGTACTTGAAGAAAGAAAAATTATTAGATGGCTTCCAGGCTGGTTTCAGACAACACCACAGTACCCAGACAGCTTTGCTGAAATTGACTGATGACATCAGACTAGGTATAGATAGGAAGAAGATCACCCTTTTACTACTTTTCGACTTCAGCAAAGCCTTTGACACGATATCACCAACAAAACTTCTGAGTAAACTGCGACAACTTGGTTTCTCGCGTTCGGCACTCCTGTGGATCAAATCATATTTACAAGGTCGCACCCAGCTAGTCACCTCCAAGAATGGTAAATCTGATTGGCTCGCAACCAATCTGGGTGTTCCGCAGGGTTCTGTTCTCGGGCCCTTACTCTTTAGTTTGTACGTCAATGACTTGCCTGGGCTACTGAACGGAAAGTCGGTAGATCATCTATTTTACGCTGATGACCTCCAAATTTATCTCCAAATCGAGAAAAATAAGATCAGGGAGGGCATCGCTCGACTAGAAGAAATCGGACGACTGGTTGCTGATTGGGCTATGGGCTCCGGCCTGCGTCTCAACGCTGGTAAAACCAAGGCAATCTTTTTCTCTTCCGAGAGGAATGTCAAGGATCTGAAAAGGATGGATTTGCCAGGTGTTGAGATACAGGATGGAGTTTTCGTTCCTTTCAGTGACACAGTCGTGAGTCTTGGTGTTGTATTAGACAGCGAATTATCGTGGAAACCGCAAATAAATCAAGTGACGAAGAAAGTCAACAGGGCCCTGTACGGTTTGCGGTTCTTCAGGGCATGCATCACCGGGACTCTCCGAGTTCGACTGGTCGAGGCGTTAGTACAACCCCATCTAGACTATTGTACGGTCGTGTATCTTGACGCCACAGACGAACAGCGGCAACGGCTACAAAGACTAAACAACTCATTTGTGAGATACATCTTTGATCTTAGGAGAGATGAGCACATCACTCCGTTCAGGGAAAACTTGGATTGGCTGCGTACTGATTCACGGCGAATGTACTTTGCAGGCATCATCATGTATAAGATCATGCACATGAGGGAACCTGGTTACCTGTCTGCAATGTTTACCAGGCACCAATCCGAGCGCCCCGTGCGGGGAGATGCACAAGAGCAGGAACTCAAAGTCCCCAAAGTGAGACTTGAATATGGAAGAAGATCTTTCCAAGTTCAATGCGCTCACTTCTGGAACTTTCTCCCTTCAGGCATTCGGCAAATTCAGAAGATCTCATTTTTCAAAGAAGCTTTGAAAGAGTTTCTCTTATCACAACCATCCCAGAGGATTGATGTGGATAACAAACAATACTTTAACCTCTGATAGGCTTGGGCTCTTTCCGATTAGGCTTTTAATTATAAGTTAGTTATGCATGGCCTTCCCGCCATTGACTGAAACATCTGTGATAATTTTCCGAGCCCACTGTCCTTTTATATGTACAAAAATGTTTTATATTTTCTTGCTCCTTTTTTGCTATCTTTACCTGTATAAGAAATAGTGTAATTTGACTTTCTACGCACCTTGCAGTGCTTCAAAATGACTAGTCACTTGATGTGATAATACAATGTCCTTGACCAAAACGACAAATTTCACGAATGTGATATATATTTATTATGAGTGACATATGTACCATATATAACAGAATTTTTAATTTTTGCCTCTGAGCAAATAAAGGATATCAATCAATCAATCAATCAATCTCTCTCTCTCTCTCTCTCTCTCTCTCTCTCTCTCTCTCTCTCTCTCTTTTTTTTTTTTTTTTTTTTTTTTAAGGTGGTTAGAGGGCAAAATCTGCCTCAGGATCCCTCGGATCCGTCCCCAGACACCGGACTGGTTCAGCTTACGCGGACTACGCATAGCCCACGCAGGCCATACCAGGCGGGACACGGGTTTGGGTGGGGCCCACCGAGAGGTGGGCCCGGCCGTGTAATATCCCTCTCCCCTCGATGTCCGATACCTAGGGCATCGGGCAATCAAGAAGGAGATCCACCTGCATCTACCATCTCATCCCGGAACCGCGTGAGCATTACTTCAGGATGAGCGGCATGTCTCGCGCTCGATTGCGAGCGTTCCTCTTCTCCATCTTCTCTCTTCGGCCACTTGTCGGCATCTTCTATCTTCATTCTTCATTGTTCCCTCTCTTTCTTCTTTCTTCCCTCTTCTTTCTTCTTTCTTCCCTCTTCAGTGCATCAGATTCCTCCTGGAATCATTTGGGCCTCTTCTGTTTCAATCGGCAGAGTCACTGTAATTCGCCTGCTTCGAGGCGCCTTACTTCCCTCTCTTTCTCTCTCTCTCTCTCTCTCTCTCTCTCTCTCTCTCTCTCTCTCTCTCTCTCTCTCTCTCTCTCTCTCTCTCTCTCTCTCTTTTTTTTTTTTTTTTTTAAGGTGGTTAGAGGGCAAAATCTGCCTCAGGATCCCTCGGATCCGTCCCCAGACACCGGACTGGTTCAGCTTACGCGGACTACGCATAGCCCACGCAGGCCATACCAGGCGGGACACGGGTTTGGGTGGGGCCCACCGAGAGGTGGGCCCGGCCGTGTAATATCCCTCTCCCCTCGATGTCCGATACCTAGGGCATCGGGCAATCAAGAAGGAGATCCACCTGCATCTACCATCTCATCCCGGAACCGCGTGAGCATTACTTCAGGATGAGCGGCATGTCTCGCGCTCGATTGCGAGCGTTCCTCTTCTCCATCTTCTCTCTTCGGCCACTTGTCGGCATCTTCTATCTTCATTCTTCATTGTTCCCTCTCTTTCTTCTTTCTTCCCTCTTCTTTCTTCTTTCTTCCCTCTTCAGTGCATCAGATTCCTCCTGGAATCATTTGGGCCTCTTCTGTTTCAATCGGCAGAGTCACTGTAATTCGCCTGCTTCGAGGCGCCTTACTTCCCTCTCTTTCTCTCTCTCTCTCTCTCTCTCTCTCTCTCTCTCTCTCTCTCTCTCTCTCTCTTTTTTTTTTTTTTTTTTTAAGGTGGTTAGAGGGCAAAATCTGCCTCAGGATCCCTCGGATCCGTCCCCAGACACCGGACTGGTTCAGCTTACGCGGACTACGCATAGCCCACGCAGGCCATACCAGGCGGGACACGGGTTTGGGTGGGGCCCACCGAGAGGTGGGCCCGGCCGTGTAATATCCCTCTCCCCCTCGATGTCCGATACCTAGGGCATCGGGCAATCAAGAAGGAGATCCACCTGCATCTACCATCTCATCCCGGAACCGCGTGAGCATTACTTCAGGATGAGCGGCATGTCTCGCGCTCGATTGCGAGCGTTCCTCTTCTCCATCTTCTCTCTTCGGCCACTTGTCGGCATCTTCTATCTTCATTCTTCATTGTTCCCTCTCTTTCTTCTTTCTTCCCTCTTCTTTCTTCTTTCTTCCCTCTTCAGTGCATCAGATTCCTCCTGGAATCATTTGGGCCTCTTCTGTTTCAATCGGCAGAGTCACTGTAATTCGCCTGCTTCGAGGCGCCTTACTTCCCTCTCTCTCTCTCTCTCTCTCTCTCTCTCTCTCTCTCCTCTCTCTCTCTCTCTCTCTCTCTCTCTCTCTCTCTGCAACGACTAGGGTGGCTCTCGATCAAAGCACGACGAGAGTATTTCTTAGCCAGCTCCATGTTCCAAATACTGAAAACGGGTAAGCCTCAATACTTAGCCAAGAATATAGTGGAAGTTTGCAACGCGAGTGTTCATAGGTCAGCAAGACTTCAGACTGGTGACCTTATAATTCCTAAGTGTCGTACTACCGCGCTTCAGAATTCGTTCCATGTTTCTGCATCTATTCTCTGGAACAAGATGCCACGCAATATCACCAATTTGCCTCGGGATGTCACCTCCGTAACCGTTTTCAAGAGCCACTTGCTCCCATATCTCACCAGTCAGGAGTCTAATGTGAATGAAGTCAGAAACTGAAGTAATTTAATATAATTTAATATAATTTAATTTAATGTACGTTCTTTGTGCTGTTCTTTAAAATTTATGTAACATGCTACTGTGTACCGAGTTAATATATCTACCTATTTACAAGCATACTCGTTCCAAAGTTTTATACATATTTATATGAATTTATAACCTTGAGAAATTTTATTGTAACAACTTATGTAAATTGCTTTATGCCCCATGGGACCCATTGTCCCCGGGCTGAATAAACCAATCAATCAATCAATCTCTCTCTCTCTCTCTCTCTCTCTCTCTCTCTCTCTCTCTGAGTTGAGGGTGCTCATGAATAAGCGAGATGCGACGCGCAGGCGCTGGGAACGAAATCAACGTAACCAGCGCAAGTGTCCTGAGCTTCAAAGTGAGTATTTTCGGCTTAGCGAAGAGGTCGACTTGCGCATGGAACAAGAGCGTAACTCCTTCCTTCAAAACCATCTATCAGACGCTCTTGATCAACATAAGAACATCTGGAAGGAAATGCGCAACCTCGGCCTCCTGCCTAAGAGCAAAGAGGAGGAACTTCACGGTTTCACACCGGATGAGTTGAACGCTCACTTTGCGGGAGTTTCCGTTTCACCTCACGAAAATATAGATGAAGCAATGGACGATATAAATTCGGCTTCAGAGGAGGGTTTTAATTTTAAGCCTACAAATTTCAATAACGTAGTCCTTGCTATCAAACATTTTTCCTCGCAAGCCCGTGGGTCAGACGGGATTCCCCAAAGCGTGATCGCGAAGGCTCTTCCGGCTATTGGTGATCTTATTGTACATATTTTCAACTCCTCTTTCGCTCATAGCACTTTTCCCGAGGCTTGGAAGCAAGCACAGCTGATCGCACTGAAAAAGACTGCCGCTCCATCAACGGTCTCGGACTTCCGTCCTATAGCGCTGCTGTGTTTTCTCGCCAAGGTCCTGGAAAAAATCGCACACGACCAAATCACGGAGTACTTAAAACAAGAGGAATTACAAGATCGCTTCCAGACTGGTTTCAGGCAATACCATAGCACCCAGACAGCTCTACTAAAGTTGACAGATGACATCAGAGTAGGCATTGACAAGAAGAAGATCACCTTGCTCCTGCTTTCTGACTTTAGTAAAGCTTTTGACACGATATCACCATCTAAGCTGTTGAGTAAACTTCGAAATCTTGGCTTTTCGAGATCGGCACTTCTGTGGATAAAATCATACTTACAAGGTCGCACCCAAAAAGTCACTTCAAAATCTGGTAATTCTGATTGGCTTGAAACCAATCTGGGTGTTCCACAGGGTTCCGTTCTCGGGCCTTTACTCTTCAGCTTATATGTCAATGATTTACCTGGTTTGCTAGACGGAAAGTCGGTACATCATCTATTTTATGCGGACGACCTCCAAATTTATCTCCAAGTCGAGAAAACTAAAATCAGGGAGGGCATCGCTCGGCTGGGTGAAATAGGACGACTAGTTGCCGAATGGGCCAAGAGTTCCGGCCTGTGTCTCAACGCTGGCAAGACCAAGGCAATCTACTTCAGCTCTGAGAGGAATATCAAAGATCTGAAGAGAATGGACTTGCCAGGGGTTGAGATACAGGATGGAAATTTCATCCCGTTCAGTGATACGGTTGTGAGTCTCGGTGTTACACTTGATAGTGAACTGACGTGGAAACCGCACATTGACCAAGTTACTAAGAAAGTTAACAGAGCCCTGTACGGTTTGCGGTTTTTTAGGGCGTGTATCACCAGACCTCTCCGGATTCGCCTAGTCGAGTCATTAGTTCAACCGCATCTAGATTACTGCACAGTCGTGTACCTCGACGCCACGGACGAACAGCGGCAACGGATACAGAGACTGAGCAATTCATGTGTGAGATTCATCTTTGATCTTAGGAGAGACGAGCACATCACCCCGTTTAGGGAGCGATTGGGTTGGTTACGTACTGATTCGCGGAGAATGTACTTCGCAGCACTTATAATGCATAAGATCATGCATTTGGGAGAACCTGGCTACCTTGCTGCGATGTTTACCAGGTACCAATCCGAACGCCCCGCACGCGGTGATACAGAAGAGCGGGTACTCAAAGTTCCCAATATGAGACTTGAGTATGGAAGAAGATCTTTCCAGGTTCAATGTGCTCATCTGTGGAACTTCCTCCTCCGGGCTTTCGGCAGCTGGGGAAGATATCGTTGTTTAAAGAGGCCTTAAAAGATCTCTTGATGACACAGACTCCTCAGAAGATTGATGTGGAGAAGAAGCATTATTTTAATCTATGATAGGCTTGGGTTCTTATTTTTAGCTTACGATTAGTTTTACGTGACCTTCTGTCACCTGACTGAAGCAAACTGTGATATTTTCTCTTTTGTGAACCCATGCTCTCAGATTTTAGACATACGCGAATTCGCAATTGTAATGACTAGTCACAATTTGTGATATGTACCTGTCCTTGACCAAATCGCTTGGATTATATATATTTTACACCTTTTCTTTTTATTTTTGAATTTTTTTCTAGAATTATGCAACATATGTAAAAATATGTGGGTTATATTTTGTCTTATGACGAATAAAGGACATCAATCAATCAATCAATCTCTCTCTCTCTCTCTCTCTCTCTCTTTTTTTTTTTTTTTTTAAGGTGGTTAGAGGGCAAAATCTGCCTCAGGATCCCTCGGATCCGTCCCCAGACACCGGACTGGTTCAGCTTACGCGGACTACGCATAGCCACGCAGGCCATACCAGGCGGGACACGGGTTTGGGTGGGGCCCACCGAGAGGTGGGCCCGGCCGTGTAATATCCCTCTCCCCTCGATGTCCGATACCTAAGGCATCGGGCAATCAAGAAGAAGATCCACCTGCACCTACCATCTCATCCCGGAACCGCGTGAGCATTACTTCAGGATGAGCGGCATGTCTCGCGCTCGATTGCGAGCGTTCCTCTTCTCCATCTTCTCTCTTCGGCCACTTGTCGGCATCTTCTGTCTTCATTCTCCATTGTTCCTCTCTTTCTTCTTTCTTCTCTCTTCTTTCTTCTTTCTTCCCTCTTCAGTGCATCAGATTCCTCCTGGAATCATTTGGGCCTCTTCTGTTTCAATCGGCAGAGTCACTGTGATTCGCCTACTTCGAGGCGCCTTACTTCCCTCTCTTTCTCTTCTTTGCGGGTCATCACCATCTTGATGTATCCGGTGAGTCTATCCCATGTCTCCTGGTTGCGGAGCAAGTACGGGACGAGATTCTCGGGTGTTAGTTGAGCACCCAGCCATTCATCCAGCTCGGCGCGCTCTCTCCGGGTGTCGCTGCACTTGAACAGGGCATGTTCGGCGTCATCCCATTCATCCCCGCATGACTGACATGCTGGGGTCGTCTCTCTCTCTCTCTCTCTCTCTCTCTCTCTCTTTTTTTTTTTTTTTTTTTTAAGGTGGTTAGAGGGCAAAATCTGCCTCAGGATCCCTCGGATCCGTCCCCAGACACCGGACTGGTTCAGCTTACGCGGACTACGCATAGCCCACGCAGGCATACCAGGCGGGACACGGGTTTGGTGGGGCCACCGAGAGGTGGGCCCGGCCGTGTAATATCCCTCTCCCCTCGATGTCCGATACCTAGGGCATCGGGCAATCAAGAAGGAGATCCACCTGCATCTACCATCTCATCCCGGAACCGCGTGAGCATTACTTCAGGATGAGCGGCATGTCTCGCGCTCGATTGCGAGCGTTCCTCTTCTCCATCTTCTCTCTTCGGCCACTTGTCGGCATCTTCTGTCTTCACTCTTCATTGTTCCCTCTCTTTCTTCTTTCTTCTCTCTTCTTTCTTCTTTCTTCCCTCTTCAGTGCTCTCTCTCTCTCTCTCTCTCTCTCTCTCTCTCTCTCTCTCTCTCTCTCTCTCTCTCTCTCTCTCTCTCTCTCTCTCTCTCTCTCTCTCTGCTTACACAGTCTCCCCAGAGGATTGATGTGGAGAAGAAGCATTACTTCAATCTCTAAACTTTGAAAGGCTTGGGCTGACTTTTTGCTTGATTCGTTCATCTAGAATATAATTATAAGTATACGTGTGACCTTTCGTCAATCGACTGAACTTTTCTGTAATATGACTGTGAGCCCTGCCATTACATTTGTATTCTTATATTATTCTATGGAGTTTGTGAATCTTCTGAGTGCTACCCGACTAGTCACAAATTGTGATATACTTAAGATTTGTCCTTGACCAAATGACTTCATTATTCTTATTAATGCGCACTATTGATCTGTGATATATATTACCATATGTAACTGATTATTCTTCTTTTTTGTCTTCGGACGAATAAACGGGCATCAATCAATCAATCAATCTCTCTCTCTCTCGCTCTCTCTGTCCAAATCGTCGTTTGAGGTCTCGCCAAAGAAGGTCTAGGTCAACGGCAGGGTCTCACAATTCGCGCCCATAGTAGAGCATCGTCAGGTAGTTCGATAAAAAGGTCCAGACACCGATCCAGTCCAGTTCCACCCAGGACCCAACCTAGGAGAGGCGCTCACCGGGGCCGGCAAACACCAGTTGTAAGTATAATACTAAGGTCAGTGTACCCAACTTGCCCCCATTAAGCCATTTTCTTAATAATTCTGGCTAATCTCAATATTTTCCAACGTACTTTAACTCATTTTGAAGCTTATCTCAAGACCTTTAAAATGTGCTAAGATACGTCCAATTTGGATGAAGTAGAGCCGAACTGTTTGAATTCTCCCGAAAGGTGATTTTTAAGAGTTTACAAAAGTGTGTACCCAACTTGCCCCCATCATTTAAAACAATGTAAATCGGCGATGAAATGCGAAAAATGGCTTTGATCCGTTTTGATCACCACGCAGCGGCATTTGTAGCTTTTAGTTGGCCCAAAACACTGTTTCCGACCTATTTTGACGTGATAAATACGTTCTGAGTGGTAAAAAAAAGCCATACTGCACGCCTTTCCGAGATAACCATATGGGGGCATGTTGGGTACACTCCGATGTCGGCCTTCTTGATTCTCAAACCATCTTCGTGTTTTGTACATAAAATCGCTCCAAATCAGCGTTCTGCAACCCTGAAGAGCGGATTTTGAAGGTCTTGAGACAAGGAATCGAATGCGCTAAGGTACGTCAAGATTGTTCGAATAAAAATAAATTGGCACCGGTTTTAGTGAACGTGATTTCCTCGGTGTTTTCTTAGCCGTGCAAACACGAAAAATGGAAAACTCACTTTATATTCTCTGGAGAACGCAGAAATGATCCGGGGTCGTCGAAAACTACGTATTTTCTCATATTTTAACATAACAACGTAAAAAAAAAATTGCGGGAAGGTCAACGAGCGCCCATTCCTGAGATCGGCATATGGGGGCAAGTTGGGTACAGAGGCAAGTTGGGTACACTTACCTTATATATTTTTGTACTGGGGGATACAAGCTTAGTCCGTGGAAGTAATAATAGGTCTGTTTTGATGTGATTCTCAAGTCTAACTGGTGCTTTTTTTTATCCAGAACGATGTGGGTCCCGCTGGGAGAAAATGGTGGATTATTATGATGCTAGACAAGGGTACTTTGCATACCAAAAGAAAGATGCCTTCTGGGCAGCAGTCGTCACGTTGAAACATCTGGCAAAATCGACAAATATCTGAATGTCAGGAGAGTGAATATCAATTCGATTTGACAAACGATCAAAATTACATCGAAGAATTGCATCCAGCCATTTAATTTTGACTCGTTAACCAATCTACGGAATGAACTTCCAGAAAGTGATAGGGCAGATTTCGACGAGGCGGTTCAGGCACTCTTAGATGATGACAGCATAATCAAGAAAGAAATGCCTTATGATTAGTATAATATTGATTTTCTCATAATGTAGCCACAACATATGCGAACAATTTTCCTTCACAGTTACTCATGAAAATATTCTCAATTAGGAACGTTTCTTTATGTTCCTGGAGAATGGGTCGAGAGAAACTGGGAGTATTATAGATCAGTCTACCGATTGTATCAAAGAAGTTTTTTCTTGAAATGCAAACCAGAGGAATGTTGCGGCGCAGACGATGAGTATCATTAATGCAGATGAGCAGAGTATATTCCAAAGTTTCCATCGTATTTGCGAATTCATTCATGATATTGAATATTCAAATTATATATGCTCATGGATCCACAAGAAAAAGCTGGTGAGGATTGGTGAATCTAATACAGGATCTAGTTACTACTATTTTAATGATTGATTATTAGTGAACGTTACTCGGCAATGAAGAAGCTATCAGTGAGGGTGCTGCGCTCGATCGTTGAACAATAGATATTCAAAGAATGATCGACATGGCAAAAGTCGCCACCAAAAGTAAATCGGGGCAGACCACTCAGCAGTTTTGATGTTTCAGACATTTCGAGAAAAGTGGGTATAGGTAAGTTTAATAAGATGCCGATTCGATCATTGTAATATTCAATAACATCGCTGGATTCCGCTAATCACTTTTGCAGGTCCTAGAATCATTCCCGACCAGACATCCATTGACTGAAGAGGCTCCGTGCAAAATATTGATAGAGTGCATAATTCTACTCCGCAAGGCTAGTTCCACCGTCGTTGTGATCGTAATGTATGAAGCAATATAAAATAAGGAAGTCTGGAAAATTTTTGGAGTGAGTGTGTACGATCTATCTCATGCAAACCCTGACAACCCTTCGAATAAGATGTGTTCGTATTAGACTTTCCTCAGCTCTTGAAATGAGTGTGAACTATTCTGATGTAGCTCATAGAATATCTGGTAAGACTGTATATAAATTATAAACATCGAACATATATAGGAATTTGCAGATTATTCCTATCTGATTTGCCATTTTTTGATAGACAGCTGAGGGAGCAGTCGGAATATCTCACTGGCAAGTTCTGCTTTGGTACGAGAATCATCTCAAAGAAACCTCAAAGATGGCATATAAATTGACATCAGCGCATCTTAATCCAGTTGGGTATCGGAAAATGAATGTCCCGATGACGTGTAACGTAAGTACTACGTGAAACTCTTGGAATGAATTCATGAATGATTCTCATCTACTTTCATAACTTTGAACAGGTATACTCATATAGTATCGGCAACGCGATCAAGATTTTGAGAGATAAGCCTCTGCTCTTCGATAGCGAGAAAGGTCGGACGCTACCTGGCGGTGACGTCTGGCAGTACACATGCGTCTTGCCCCCCTCCCCCCGTTTTTGTCATATATCAGACCCATATATGAGAAAACGAGAGGAAGGGGAGAGATTGTGCGCAAGGCATTGAATTCCACGGAGGATAACAACTCGTATGAGTGACGTATGAGCTCTATGACTTATAGCTGAGTATTCATCGTGGAATCTCAATGAATACTTAGCTATTCATTTGGAGGATGATTTTGAATGGGAGGAACTCTCACCTGCTGCTCAGCATTTTTACAATATTAAAATTTACGGCTGTATTGGGATATTTCATGATATATTTATGTTCATCTATCTCAAATCGAACCATCCCAAGGTACCGCGACTTTCAATTTGTGAAATTGTCATGCAGCCGTGACTGAAGCTATTTTGTGGGTCCAAATAATGTCTGTTCTGTATTTATATCGATCATAAATCAGATCTGAACACTATTTTCATCAGGAAGCCATTTTTCAATGAGCGCACTCCCAACCTCTCCTCGAGGTTATCCTGCGGAACCTACATCTTCAGGTGAGCCTCGAAACACCAAAAAGCATTTATGAAAATCCACATTGAATCAGGAAATTGACTCAAATTTCTCCAGATTGAAAAAATCCGTGTATGTCAGACGATCTTTCTTCTGATATATTCAAACAGATTCTTTCTGAAAGATGTCTACCAGCAAGCAAAACAATTCATCAGTCACGAGCAATAGTTCATCAGTAATTCTCTCACTAGAGTAGATTGTGCCCGAGACACCCTTTTGGAATCAAAACCAAAAAGTTAGGTCTTAATGATGTATTTAGGAGAGTTATAAAACTGACAGGTTTGGAGGCATTTCCTGGCATCCATACTCTATCTTGAGACCAAATCCGTTATTCTCGAAGACCAAATATAACTGAAAATCATCCTTGGCGTTATAAAACCGTAAGAATGATGATACATATCTCGACCTCTTGGCCCATCATAGCAAGTGACAAGCTCACAGTGAATTCCTTACCCGGGACGGGAACCCTGCGATCTCGACTGGCATTAGATTTCTGCCAAATTTTGCAATATTTATTACTGAAAATCGCAATTCGCAAGCACTACACAGAGCCTAGAATGAGGAGGTTAGCACAGGGCATAGGAAACCGAGATAGTCTGTCAGTATTCTAGAATCTTGGCTCTTTTATTAGAGATGTCGGCGCTTCCCGAATTCCTCATCGCTTGAGCAGAGATTCTCTGATGTGAGCTCTTCAATCATGCAGCTCATCGAACTTGAGCAATGATTGAATAGCTCACATCAGAGAATCTCTGACTAGAATCGGACTGTGTCTCTGACCTGTTAAGGTGTGGCTACATGGAGTGAAAAAATTTGGCGCGAACATCGAGGAACCATGAGTGCGACAAGGGGATGAGTGTGGCGCCAAGTGGTACGTCCTTGACGCACTCACCCGAGTAGAAAATAGTTTACGGAGAACATGCGCCCCGTACATGCGTCCGTGTACTGCGTATACAGATACGTATATGCCGCGTTTACGGCAGCAAATAGTTAGCGTGAACTTCCCGTATACTCGTTCCCGGAGCTCCCCGGCATCTGCACGGAAAGCACACGGCAGTCCGTGTACGATGGTTCAAGCTAATTGATCGAGATTCGGATGGCGTAGCTATTAGTGTGATGATATTAGTATCTTGAGATTAGAATGAATGTGAAGGAGATACTTATTCATAATAACAGAAGCAGGCAATGAATGCAATGATATTCTTTATTGAAATTTGTAATATTATATAAAATTCAACATTTCATACAAATTACTCAACATACACAATAACGTCTAGGAGTAACACAGCACTGGTTTTGGTAGAGAGTACGGTCAACTTTCCTTAAAATTATAGCCCTTACATATTTGTACTCACATCTTTATGTACGTTATCATGTGTTACGGATTTGGGTTGAGTGGATGGGCGTGTTTATGGGTTCTCGGTGCTGACTTGTCTGTTTCGAGGGCACAACAAGTTGGTGGCGAGGAATGAATGACAGATGTCGACTCTCCGGATTTCGATACAATACCAGTTTATTTCCAATAGATACAATACTTTACCATGAAAAATAGATACTTATATACTCGTGCTTCTACTGACTCTAAGAGATGAGACCTCAGAGATAGAAGTTGCTTGTCTCGGAATACAATATGAGGCTAGACGTGGACTCTATGGATATTCAAATCGAACTCTACTCTAGAAGCCCAACGCGAACTCTACGACTATTCGGGTCGGACTGTTTTTTACAAGCTCTTGCTGGAGCTTTTACCACGTATTCATGCTTTTCTGAGAGTGGAGCGCTTCATGCCAAATGATAGCTTCGGAATCTTATTATTGACTAGGCCTGTGTCGGCGCGATTAACACTCCTCGCGGATCTTGATCTTTTGCGCCTTTGCACTCGCAAGAAGAGGTCCAACCTTGCGGAACACGGATCTTGATGAAACTCTGGGAATCATCTTGTTTTGCCGGAAAATGAAGGTATCTCCTACCTTCATTTCCTTAGGTAACAAGGGTTTCATCCCATTGACCTCCTATCCCGAGATAGAGCAACAGAGATTAGCATTATTTGTATATCTATATATACGAATTTTCAACATGGGCCTATATGGACAATGCTAATATTCATGGCCGTATCTCGGGATAGGAGGCGTATTGGACTTTACCCTTGGAGATACCTTCATATTTCACCAAAACAAGGTGATTCCCACAGTTTCATAAAGATCCGTGTTCCGCAAGGTTGGACCTCTCCTTGTCAGTCTGCCTGTTGCAATACATAGCTCCCTTGATCTTAAGCTTGTGCCGCCTCCAAATCTGCGCTACATTCTCTGCGTTGCATCAACTAGAGACTTGCAGTGCCTCTCGACAGTGGCTAATTCCTTCATTACTCCAAGCTATTGTGAGCATAGCATTGCCTCCTTTCTCGTTGAAATCTGAAACATCTGATGCAATCTGAGACTTCCTCAATCACCTATTTGCCCCTTGAGGACTTGTTTGGACTTGCATTGGCTGAGTCGCTCTGTTCCTGGGATAGTGCCGCCTTGATGTCGGCGCCACTTTCTTTCAAGATTGCCGCTGGATCTGTTCGAGGCTTGTGCGCGCCTCTCCCTGATCGTTGATTGCTTAATTACTCTGGATCATCATAGGCTATGGCTACTTCGGCTATCTTCGTCAGGATGTATAAAATATTGATGAAGGAGTTATTACGAATTCAAATTATCTTTCAAAGATAAGGAACTATCCACGGCAATAATAATGAATGACATAAATTGGCTTTACTTTCGTCAGTACGTTAAGAAGTTTCCATCGATATCTCCTAATTGAGTCCTGTTACTATCGGCAACCTTGGCTTGTTCCACTGGTGAAGGATTAGGACTTGCATTGCTATTTTCCAAGTCGTTAGAATCAGCTTGTGGTCGCTTCTTTTTTGGAAAGATAGCTTTAGGGGCAGAAGATGCATTCCGAACACGACCTTCCCAGTCAAGCAAATCATTGATTACTTTACTAATAGCAGATTGTAATATCTTTAGCTCTTTATATTCAGGAATTTTGTCATCCTTTTTACCATTCTCCAGAATACGAGGAATGTATACATGGATCAGAGCATCTGTTGATAAAAAAAAAGGTGAGTTATCAGGATGACTATATGGCATTCGGTATAAAAATAAATTATGTACATACTGTGGAGGCATTTGAAGGAGTTAATGCTGCTGAATAATGGCTTACAACTATTCATTTATTTTACCAGGTCTTGATAAAGTTGTCCTGCAGGCTTTTCCTCGAATTCTTCAAATTTTTCTTTCGTTTTGAAGGGCAAAACCAACTTATGCTTAGTAGCAAGGTCGTCTAAGCCGAGAACCAGCTCATCCTTAGTCAGAGCTCGTTGATTTGTAGTGACTGTTGTGAGTACATTCACCTGATTCTGCAAATTAGTGATCTTGGCATCCATACCTACAAACTGCTTGTCGATCCTTCCTTCCATTGCTACAGAATTGAAAGAATCCATGGTCATTTCAAAATAATTCAGTTGTACGTGTCACCATTGAGGAAATAATCACCTGTCATTCGATCCATGATCAATTTAACAGCATTGTTCAACCCCTGGTTAGAGTTATCTGTGGAAACCAGAAAGTTTTTGAAAGCTTTTAACTACTGTCAATAGCTGGAGAATGAAAGATCTGAATAGACAGAACCCGCACAATGACCAATTCAGTAATCTTTAGACCATTGCTTTTTACATGAAAAGTCCTTGTTTGTCACAGATAAACACTGAGATTGAGATCCAAAATATTCCCAGCTCATTCTTGTACAGCCCAACTTGAGGAATTCAGTTCCTCCAATACAAGTTGATGTGCTTCTTGAGGTGGGGAAGATACTATCGTAATCTGAATATCCTCATTTAACAGAGCTGCGAAAGGGAAGTGAAGATCAAGAGTAATGGAGGCTTCTAAACCTGACTTTTCGGTGCTCAACTTCAACATTTGAAGACCCATTGCTATATCTTTGTAATTCAAGTGAAGTATGTTCCGAACACCCAGCTCAAGCCTACTCACCACCATTGAAGTTATCGGTTGGCACCTCAGTGTTCATTTCCATATTAAGAAAGGTTTGGAGAGATTCAGGCAAACTTTCAAGCACAAGGTATCAGCTTTGTATAGCTCCAGTCTGGATTCGATTTGTGATGTAATCTTGAGATTCTTGATAGGTTTCTGCACGGAGGGAAAGCAGTGAGGCTTAAATGAGCTCGGAGCATACTTTGGAGGATGGGATTGACAACAAAAGCTGAATGATTGGCATTCTAATTGTTCCAAGTTTGATTTGTGACAATAAAATATACTCACTGAAGTTCTTGAGAATTTCACATTGCGTCAGTTTTCAAAAGTCTGGAGCTTTCTTGGCTTCCAGTTGAGCAAGCTGAGAAATCATGGTGTAATCATGTGGTCCTGGCTGGCCTACCATGAATCGCACAAGATTCACATCGTCACCAACTTCTTTTGTCCAAGATTTGAGAACTGTCATACTCAACGGTGCAAGCAATCCTCTCTGCTGTGAAACCGTAAGGGCAACAAAACCTTTCGGGATGCCTGGGCTCTGCTGGTGTCTTCCCCATTGCAACTAGAAATGAATATGTGATTGTTTACCTGTGACGATATAATCCTCACAGCCTTTTGGGGTTTGAATAAATGTGACTCTCTCGTCATGCCTCAAGCAGCAGCCTCAAAACCGAGTATTCACGGGGAATACTTCTCTTTTTGTTGAGGTGCTGCTGCTATAGTACTACAGGCCGCGAGTAGATATACGTATACTAAGCCATGTAGCGAATATCGAATGCAGTGAAAGGCCGAAAGTGGAGGCAATGCGAGCTGCGAAGCGCCTACACGCCGGCCGATGTTTGCTATAGGTACAAATGAGATCAAAGACGGTACGAGTGGAGGCCAGAAGCAGTGCCGTACATATATTTCGGTGCTGTTAGGTCGTGTAATTCCGTGAATTCCGTGCTCATACTGGCCGCAATGTGCCCTTATGTACTTCAAGTTTTGCCCCGCAGCTCCGATAGAAGGTGCTGCCAGTTTTCCGGACAGAATTCATGGGCAAATCAGAGTGCGTCTTCTTCATTGAAGAGGACGGAACTTCAACTTGAAGAAGAAGTCGACCATTAGGCCACTTGTTGGATAACCTTTGCCAGAAGTGCACGCGCTTTTACCTTCGCTCTTTCAGCAATCATAGAAGGTGCCGCGTGCGCCCCCAGGAGTCTCGGGCCGTCGCACGGTGACTATGAAGTCCAATTGAGTCTCTTGTGGAGGAATTTGGAGCCAGGACTTCAGTATTTGCCATAGAATAATGGGAAGTAACGGTGAGTCTTTCAATTGCTCATTATGATACAGTGAATTCCCTCGTCCCTGCCGAAAGTGAGCCTCGTGCGTGCGTGAACTTCCCTTGTCCCAGACGTGACGGACTCCTGGGAGACCACACGTGCTAAGGCCGAATTGTGATGAGATAAGTAGCACGCCCAGGGCCGCGAACTTGTGTGCCCAGAGGCCGATAAGTCGAGGTTGCACCTCGTGAAGACCTAGTACGCGCATCAGATAGTGCTTTTTGGGAGAGACCGCGTGGACGTTCTAGTGTTGCTACCGTCCGGACGACGACGTGCAAGGCCGCACTCTAGGTGGATCGAGTAATCGCGACAGAGTGACCAGGAAAATTCGGTGAGCGTGGAGCTCGTGGTCCAAAATTGGTGCAGTTGGCCATTGTCCTGACGCGATAAATATTCGTGGCGTTGGGTGGCCATTTTTGAGTGAACTTCGGAGCAGCGTGCTCCTTGAAATTGGAGGAAATCGGTTGCGTAAGTGACTAGGCCATTAAATCATTGACTAGGCCGATAGGGAATAACCAGGCCGTTAGTGAAGTGTTTAGGCATTGTATTTTCAGGATTGTGGAATGAATTTTCGTGTTCTACAGGAAACTAGAGAGGCATTTATTCATGATTATATTTGATCGTTGAATATTTTGGCCATCAGTTGTCGGGTATATTGTATATGTAAAATTCCGTGTATTGTCCGCGTAAGAGGAACGTTTCAGAATATAGGCCGAATTATTCTTCTTGAGAAATCTGAATTATTAATATGAGTGCGTGTGCGAGTTCCCCCCCCCCCTTTCCAGTTTTTAGGTTGAATATACGGTAAGTGAACGAGAAGATGCCGGGTAGCTGAGATCGTTAGAATTGCGTTAGCCGACCATTGCGCGAGACCCGCATCCTAGGCTGAGAGTCCGTCGAATATAAATGAGTGTGACCCGTAATCAATTTGCCCCGTTACATACTGCAATGAACAAGAAATTTTTCGAATCGACATCCGCATCAAAGAACCTCTCACGGTGATTTCTCAAAACTCGAATACAAGAATTCAGAGAGTGAAATCATTATTGTACGAGAAATAGATGAAATGATATCTTAACATTGCAGAGTGTGACACAGCCTCTACGCTAGAGGTCAAGAATACTCGGGGGTTATCGAAATAGAAATGATGTTATCTTCAATACGTGACACCTATGAAGAGTAAATACCTGGGTGAAATTGTCCTGAATTAATAGTTCTGTGATTTATTCAAAAATGATGAAGTCTTCTTAATATAGGAATGCGGCTGAAGTGCATTCTTCAGCAGAGTGTTATGAACAAAGGTTATGGTCACCAGTCTCTTTCGAGGCGTGGGTTCGTATCCCAACGCTGCCTTCAGTTTGTTATGAACCAGGGTTCTTGAGGTTCATGTGCTATGGGTTCTATTCTGTTCTTACCAGGCCGTCAGACCAGTAACCTGGGGTGCAAGGTATTTTCCAAATAATGAATTCGGTATGATGGATACAGTATAGGTTTATTCAAAGGTGAGTTATAAAACCGAGAGAGAGACCGTTACATGTCCTCGTGATTTGACTGATTCTATGGTGGTACGAGAGAACCAAGGCCTGGATTCACTCGACCTGAAATGCTGCTAATTGCGATGTCTACGCTACGAGGAACGTGGTTGACTGTGATTCTAGAAGCGTGGCTGGGCGCTTTTGTACCGTATTTATACTCGTTCTTGCGCTTAAGGTTTGGCGCCTCGGCGTCTACATTTTCCCACATTCTTGTGCATATACGCTCGTGTTTGAACATTCCTGGTGGTTCTCAAGCTTTATGTCTACGTCGTGGTTACCAACCTTTAGCAAATACAATTCAGTGATATTTCGTTGCGCCATATTGAGGATTTCGATATAGTTTACATTCATCGGCATAGAGCTAGCCCTGCTCTATGACAAGAGTGCATTTGCATGTCGGAGTCATACTTGTTACATTCTGAAGTCGGTAAGGACGGTAACTTCCTTCTCGAATCCCAATGACTATTAGTTTATCTGAAATTTTTTGGGTTGAATTTTTGAGATGTTACTGAGTTTATTCCATTTGTTGAATTTGAGATTTACGTCATGAATTAACAACTTGTGCTACTGAAGAACCATAGTAGCAAGCAATAAAAAGAGAACTGCTGAATATTGGTGTGTGAATTCATCCTTGCATGTGACAGCACTACGCTGAAGAATTTTTGGACTCTTAGTCTTATGCCAATGTAATTGTACAGAATACTTACTATTTGTTGAATTCAGTTATCATATCATAACTAAGCAACTGAAGAAAATATTGAGGTAAATTTTGTACAAGAATCTGGATTAAGAATTGTCATTCAATCCATATGCAACAAGGGCATAGAATAAGATTCCTGAGGATCACCTTATACTTCAAACACATTGAACAAAGCCACTTTGAATCTGACATCTTTCAGCGTAACATCCATGATTGGGCAACTATCTCTCTCATTAACTTTGTACATGTTTAGAAGTGATGAATTGATTGGATAATCTACTGCTGGGCCAATTATATCTATTCCCTTCGCTGTGATACATATATCTTCCATATTACTGGTTTTGGAATTGTAGGTAAACGTGGATTTGATCCAAACTATCTTGCCATTGTTTAGCATAACTGCACTGTTTGCATCATTCATGTTGAGTTCAGAACTGTGATGCTTAACTCTCCTCAGCACAACTTTTCCAAATTCATCTTCTTTGTTCTCTGGAAATATCTGAAAATCTGGCTGCAAGATGGGCTTCTCACATTTGAGATAATTGTCTATTTTGCTACAAAGTTGACTCAGTGGTTTGTTTCCACTTTCTATAAGATCCTTGAGTTTTCCAAGAATACTCTCAAAATCAAAAGCTGAGATGTCCATCAAAGGAGCCCCCATATATTTTACTTGTTCAGCTGAGTGCAACAAGTTATGTGAATTGATGATCAAAATCTTCAAGCCGTACAAATCAGGATGCTGTGCAGAAACTACAAACTTATTCAAGCACTCTTTTGCTACTTCATAATTTTCCTTGAAATAGTCTTGGTTGCATAGGATGTGGCATCGAGAACTAAGTAATAAAGAATATTTGTAGGCTGTTTCACCCAACACATCTTTGAGTACCAGCATACAAACATATAATAAAAAGAATCTGTAATCGGTTGCCTTCCAATTGTGGAATTCATTCGAATCACTTGTGGTTCTTTGGAACTCAATAGGGACTTGACTTTTCAAGTTGGTCAAACGAGATGAGAGCCTCATGATCCCCATTCTACCTAAGAACTTCAAAGATGGTTGTAGCTAATGGTCTCCAACTAATTTTTCATGACACCCAAGCAAACTAAATGCATGAAATCTAAGAGGAATAATCTCATCATATTAACAGAGGGTTCGATAAGTGTAATCTGATGAGACACCTCTTCCTGTGTGATGACCAGGGTCACTTTGAGACCTGAATTAAGCATCGGTCCTCATCTCAGCAGCAGAGACAGGACAGATGGTAGTTCCATCCACCCTTAATCCAACGATTAAGCAATGGTCACAAGCATGGAATCCGGTATGCCCTTGAGTGCATTTTGCATATGCTCTGACTGGAGTGTCGCAAACAAAAGCCATGATCTCAACATCCCAGTATTCATTTTCAATATCAATACCTTTTGCCAGGAGATAGTTGAGTTCTTTGACAAATTTTCACGAATATTCATGTATATCTTTTGTTATCCATAACCACTGTGGACAGCAACCACAAATGGAGTGTACGGATTCCCATCCACATAGATTTTGCTTGTTATGGGCCAGAATTCTCTTCGGCTTGACTTAAAAAGTGACAATCCATCAAAGTTTATTTGAAGCTTCAATTTTCTATCTTTGTGTAACTCAGGATTGACAATTTTTTCCAAATTTTCAGCAAGACCAAAATACACAAATTCTGCCTTATGCCCAAATCTATCTGGTGTAAAAGTCTCAGTATTATATTTTTTCTGTTTGCCCATGAGAGTTTTATGAGATTTGGGCAGATCATGATATGGTCTCAAAGTGTTGAGAATCACATCAATTGATCTGTATGGAATGGCTAATCTTTTGAAACCTTTTTGAAGATCAGTAGCACTATTAGATGTATGTGATTCAGTTGTAGAATTGACAATTATATCTCCACCAACCTCTTGATTAGGAACAGGTACATTCTTCTCGGTAGATGTTGATGGTTCTTGATTACTTTCATCTAAACTGATTGATTCACTCGGGTGGTCAAGTATTTCTCCATCGGTACTGAATGCCCCATGTTTTTCTGAACTTTGATGAGCTTCCACTGTCACATCAGTTAATGGTTGAGGACTTGATGGCGGAGTTGGATTTATTGGAACAGTATCCTGACTAGAGGGTTAAGTTTCTACATTTAAACAGGATTTTTTCGCGTCACCATCGTCACCATTTTCACGCTCTTTCAACAATTTTCTTTTCAGGCGAAAATTAGCTCCTCTAACTGAACTGCTCCCAGCTGCTCGCAAAATTTTTAGTTATTGATCTCAACACTCACTTCAATGCCGCGCCACACTATACTTCTTCAGCACTTCCAGTAGAAAGTCAACCAAGTTCTGACATTTCCATCTTTAGGGGATAAAACACGAAAAGAGAAAATTGTAGTAACTACTGCGCGAGTATGAAAATGTTATTGACAGCAAAGAGCTGAGGTTATATGGTGCGAATGCGTGTCCATCCCTCTGAAGCTTCAGGAAAGTATATGGACAGTATACGGCCGTATACGGCCGTATAGATCGCGTGAACCGCGCGTACACGCTAGCCGTTTGCATCCGTTCACTTTCCGTCAAGTCTTTCTGAGACTCGCCGGGCACTTTCCGTACACGGGGTGTATAATAGTACACGGCGCTCCGTGAACTATTTCTACTCGGGCAGAGCTGGTAAAGGCTTTCCCGCCAAATGTTTCGCTCATGTGACCGCACCCTTATCGACTGATCAAAAGCAGAACTTCAGGAGTTGCGGCTGGATTTGGCTAAAATTTGATGAGTTACACATGTGCACGTGTGCAGTGCACATGCGCAGTGTGCACAGCATATGCATGCATATGCATATTTGTGGACGCACCCTAAGTGTTTCACTGTTTTTCCAGGAGCAGACGAACTCTTATATGTGCGTATGCACAAACAAAAATTACTCAATCTAACATCACAAACATACGTAGACCCATAAACGACACGTTCAAAAAGTACTGTACTGGATCCCCCTCCCCTAGTATTTCCCACGTGTAATGAAGAAAAAATGTATGCCAAAGTTGCTGGACATCAAAAATCAAATGAGAGTTAAGATGAACTTCCCCATCCCCCCTCCCCATTCCTCCCTAATCCGCCAAATTTACCCCATTGGTGCCAACTTTGAATTTTCAAATAGAAACCCTACTTTTATTTCATATTTTGGAAAAGTGGAACATTCTACGTTCAGGTAAGTTCTATGATTTTGGTCAAGGTGAACTCCAGGGGTCAATAGGGGGTCACAAGAATCTACGAAGTACGCCTTCCCTCTTCTCCTATTAACTCACGATAGTGACGACTAGTGAGAAATATTCAATACAAAGTTGTTCAATATCAGGAGAGGGTCTAGATGACCCCCCCCCCCTCCAAATTCACCCAAAAATCCGAGGTAACCAAATGATTCATTAATGAGGGATTCTATATGAAATTCCAAAGTTAGCCTTAATGCAGCGGCTGCGGGTAAGGGGAGGGATCCCTTCGGGAAATGGCCGGTAAATTCCCTATCAAGTTTTGACAATGAGTTTAGCTTCTGTACTTTAGCCAATGAGTGCAGGGATGACATCCTCATCATCTGAGAAGATACTCACGTACTATATTAAATATCCCCATATATTCCTGAAAGCAATGAGAACCTTCAACTGATATTTTCGAAATTTTGAGGTATTGTCTAGATTTTTCCAATGTTTACTTATGAACGAAAGTATCGGCTGAGTTTGATACCATATGTGTTTTTCATGAATGATATACAAAACACTACACAACCATTTGCCATTACTCTCGAGTCATCGGTTCATTCAGAATTCTGATGTTTCTCTGTTTAGGACAAACCGAATATCTTCTATCAGTGAATTCGAGCCACAGTAATGGGAAACCACAATTTGATGCAAAATATTCAGCTTTTGAGATATAGGGATATTTCCAGGGAGATTTGCAATTTCTCATGATAAGCTTGTGAGTCACCCTACTGGTTTTTTTTTCATAATCAGCTGAATGATTTGTGAGTCGTTTAACGTTGAATTTGGCGGATGGTGCGAGAACTAGTGGAGGTATTTTTGAGAAAAGAGTTTGGCTCAATTGTTTCATTGAAACGCTTAAAGATGCTCCAAGATAAGAATTATCATAAGGTATATCAATTTTCGTGTCCAGATGAATTCGAATGAATTGATGGTAAGTGGTATGCGAAGATACTGGACGGTATCTTCAGTTTAGGTCTAATTGACTCAACGTCTCCCCAATTCATGTGTCGGCAATGGAGTGGCTCAATATGATAATCGTTGACATAAAAATTATTCTCTAATCCTGACGCAAGATCCTCAATCGATTGGAGGAAGTGAACAAAAAGTCAATAGCTACAAATCCTGCGTGCATATCAACCCAAAACCCTTACTATTGAGTTTTACGGAAGTATCCAATTATACGCATTCAATATCCTTGCCTTCAAATAATAGGTTTCTTCAAGGATTCCCCGCGTACCAAATTATTTGATGAGCCAGGCGAAGAATTATCGAAATAAAGAAACTCCATGTATCATTCATAAAACTCAACTCCAAATCACTCATACCGTTCAGCTGGATCATAGGGAGGAACACCTAAGAGTGAGAGGCAAATCCTTGAGCTTGTTTGAAAACCGAGAGAATCACGTCAGAGTCCTCTCGATATCTTGAAAATTGGTGCGTAGCCGATTTTTTGCGAAGGAATGAGGTATAGTCTTTCAGTGGCATAAGTTGACTTTTTGCACCTTTCTATTCAACTCAGATTCAACAAATACAGCGGATAACATCGGTAACTCAGGATACTCCACCTAGGTCTTTTTCACCCACTGATGGCAAGAGGGTAATCTACCCTTCGCACCAAAGGGATGAAACTCATAACTTCGGATTTCCTTCTTGACCAGCAAAGTTACGGATAGGTAAGTGTACCAAACTTACCCCTTGAATCACCCCTGTGAGACCATCATATTTGATTCTTGTCTTGACCCATTCTATCTTGTACACGGAATGATCAGCCCTTTACTACTGTAACAAGTGAATACCAGTAACATAAGTGGCCCGAGTAATGACACATTTATAATATCCACCACACAAAAAATTAATCAAATTGAATGAACCGTGGTCACTAATAACTTTGGTAATATTCATTGCGCATCTGCACTTCAAACGAATTTGAATGGAATGATTCACGAGGAGTCAAGTGTTACATAATCTTTTCAATCTAATGGAGCATAAGTTCTAGGGTATCCATTACTCCCCAACATTTCTTCAAGGTCTTTTTTCACCCTAGAGGGCCTCTTCGTGGTTAGAAATGAAGGTAGAAACTTCGAGCGGGTGAGAAAATCCCTGACCCCCTAGCCATTGCTCGTGATTTTTGAGTCGAATTTTTTTCCAAGTAATTGGACTTTTCTGCGTATGCGCGTGATTGGATACCTCTGATAATATTTCTAATTGGAAGCTAATCAAATCCCCTTTAGAGTGACTTTCTGATGAACTCAAGTTGATGTATTACAACCAGAGTTGTGACTTGTTTTGAAAAGTGACAGAGTACTAAGTAGATGTTAAATCTTTGAGTCAAGCAGCGATTCTCTGCCAGTCCTGAGCTCACGGATTTGACACCTTTAACTCTCTCACTTTTCAAAACCAGTCACAACTCTGGTTGTAATGCATCAAATTCAATCCATCAGGAGGTCATTCTGAAGGAAATTTTATCAGCTATCGATTTAAAATACTCCCATCAGACGTTCAATTACGTGCATGCATAGGAGAGACCAATAACTGAGAGAACAATTTGATTAAAGAATAATGAAAAATGGCTCCACAGGATGGGGTTGGGTGGCGGTCACAAAATTCTTTTCATTTTCGCTCGGAATTTTTGAGATCATTTCTAGTCATGAAGAGGCCTAGGGGCGGAGAAGTCTATATGAGAATTTTGGGAAATAACGTACACCCCAATGAGTATACACCAAACGTACCAAATTCTAATGTAAGGTCGGTGACACAAAGAGGTTTGTTGATGGTTCTGGCATCAAATTCATGAAGGAACTAATCACTTTTGAAAACGGCCTTACATAATATAATTTGTATAGGTGGCAATCTGTGTTTGTATCAAAGCAGAGCATATTCGAGTCAATAAGATGAATTCTCAGATTAATCTCAGCCTACTTAAATTTCTCTGAATGTTTACTAGACTATATTTGAGATTATTACGTCGAATAGGGATACAAAATAGCCAACTGCTCTCAATTCCACGAAAAATTGGTTTCTAAGGATTTGCAAGGGGGTGTACACAATATGTCCGTGTCTTCAAAATAGTGCAAATTGGTGATAGAGTACAATAAGCTGTTTCAATAATCCGGAGAATACGTTAACAGCTATTTCATCGATTGAAATCTCTCTTTTCATCGGACCATTGATAAACACATCCCGAGTGATGAAAGATATCACGCACGCTTCAGATAATTTTGTAGGGTTAATCCTCAGAACACCTTCGTGCTCAGTGTCTGAATTCCAATTTTTACTCAAGCAATTGATCCAGATTGTATGGTTTTGCAAATGTAAAAAGTGCCCTTCGAAGGTTTTAAAACAATGATTTGAATGAGCTGAAGGATGTAGAGTAGGGTATTCCTTATTTCCCAATCTTCGATTTTCCACGATACTATCGTGGATTTTCGATCTTTGATATAAAAAAATTAGAAAAAACTTCTGCCGCGCCCTGTGCGACGTATCCTGCTTTGCCGCTCAAACATCATTTTAACATTGAAAACCCTATATTGAAAATTTCGCTCTCCCCACCCTCCGTGCCTCTGGGATCACTGTGATTCCTCCCGGCCTCGCTTGGACCATGAAAATATCAAAATACTTTATTTCGACGTAAAATTTCACGAGAAACACGATGAAATTGTTGGTTTTGAAATTTGAAGTAGCCCTGGCGTAATATTAGCGATTCTTTGGAAGAACCACTAATATCACGCCGGAGTCGCTTTGAAACTCAAAACCGACAGTTTCATCGTGTTTCTCGTGAAATTTTACGTCGAATTAGTGTATTATGATATTTTTCATGGTCCAAGAGGGGCCATGAGAAATCATAGTGATCCCAGAGGTACGGAGGGTGGGGAGGGCGAAATTTTCAGTATAGGGTTTTCAATGCTAAAATGATGTTCGAGCGGCAAAGCAGGATACGTCGCACGGGGAGCGGCAAAACTTTTTTCTTTTTTTTTTTTTTATATCAATGATCAAAAATCCATGATGGTATCGTGGAAAATCGAAGATTGGGAAATAAGAAACACCCTAATGTAGACATTAGTCAAACAGATAGGGTTGATTTTACTAAATAGGATTTCTATCACATTCATCGAGCTCTTATGAAACGAAATAGGTATGGTATTCTGCTTCAGCCTAAATCACCCATATTTCATCTTTCAAAAAGAAAAATTTGAATACAACGTACGACAATGTCCCTCGGCAGTAATTTGAAAGATAATAAATAAGATCAAGTTAAGGTATGTGGTTACTTACTTTGTAATATTTGTACGACAATGAATTGAATGTCAAAAACAAAGGATATTGAATACAAGAATTTTTCATGGGTAGAAATACAGATAGATTTTTGTGCGGGTCTGAAATGAGCGTTTTCTATTGATTTACTGATAGTTTCCAAACAAAAAGGACTTCACTTCTATTAGAACTTTCGCTGCATCCGATTTCACCGGAGAGACACATTGGTCCATTTCTCTGTCTGAGAGATTTTCGTTCTATGGGAGCATGTAAATAACATGATGCAAGTGTCATTGATTTTTGGAAAGTCTCATGTCCATTTTTAGTATGAAATCAAAAATTTCGTCCTTCGAGTGACTATGATCAAGATTTACCCAAACAGAGGTTTCCTTTTCAAAATATTTTATATTCATGAACTGTATAATGTTATCTCTCGAAAACAGGATGGTTCATCCATTCCGATATCTGTGATTGCTTATTTTTATTCCATAGTTGAGAAGCTTGCATCATCAGACGATGTTTTACTGATGAAGTAATTGTTGTAACAGATAAGAATGCGAATCAAGATACCATATGAGATGTGCGTTGACGGAGTAGCGGTGTCGCTTTACTTGAGCAACGTACGTAATGTTGATTTATCACTTGGTTTGAGAAAATGATGAAAAATCTTGGAGTTTCTTTCTTCGAAGCTAACAAAACTTGATCAACTCTGTGTCGACTGGGGTCTGGAGGAATCCGACGTAACGTAAGACAAGAAAACTCACGTTGAATGAAGAAATTAACATTAAAAACGCCAAGATTACGAAATTGAAGTTGTCTTCTCCATTTTATTTACCAAACAGAGACTCAAGTAATTGTTGGGGAAATGTGTTCCTGGGGTTGCCAGAGATTTTTCACAATTTTTTCAGATTTTTCTCAATGCGTCATTCAAAACTTATCACAAATATCGATTTTCAGACGTGTCACTGTATGTGGTGGACAAAATAAGTAATGAGGTTGGAAAGACTCTAAATTTAATGATGCAAATAGCCGTGACTTCTTGAACCGGTTCATGAAAGACAATGAAGCTAAAAATTAAATACTATCATGAAGAACATTCAATCCTCTTTATTATTTCATTCGATCCTGATCCAGTTCTAATTTCCATGGTTAATAGCCCAAACAATAGTCTTCTTCAGTTTGATCAAAATTCATTTTTGACTTGGATCATCACCGTAATTATGATTCAAAATGATGATTCCACTCTTATTGTATAAATCCAAGCATATATTATCTTTGGACTTATCTTAACCTTATTACAATAATTATTGTCCGCAACAGCGATATTCGAGTCTTGATGTCTGAACATCATTCTTATAAGGAGTAATTCAAGTCTAACTTCATTCAAGATTCCACAATCATGGTATAGGTACTACTATGTTAATGACATCACGCACACCTTATTATCACTAATATTTTCGTACAATCACTCGCTTCGGGCTGTCATTAGATCCGTCAGTCTTTTTACACAAAGATTTTATACTATTTCGGTGGGATTGACAAATCTGTAGAGGTACTAATCCCACTTGGACTTCGTTTAAATCTCATTTTCTCACTTTTCGCTATGAACTTGACCATCTCTTTATAGATACATCAAAATGGTATCATTTTCTTAACATCCCCAACACAGCATTCAACCCATCATGACAATCATTCGATTTTAGCCATAAAGTAAAAACTATTAATCCCCTATATTTACAATGTTGAAATGCTTCAACATTCCTTCACACGACTCATTTTGGAAGACGTTGATCTCGTTGTCGCTTTAGAGCTTATAAAATGAGTATAGAATTCAAATCACAATTCTTTCATATGTTTGAACCAAGGTTTCATTCATCGTCACGATATAGTAACAGATGCATGCCAAATTATATATCTATGTATTATCGGCTTTGCACATCACGCCCAGATTCAAATAATTTATTGCATAATACACTCAGATCGTACTTGCCTGGTTAACTACCTTCTAATTGGATTAATCGCATTTCACAAACATGTCTGACTAATTTTAAAATATTCAAATTGTATTAATGGCAATGATGACTACTGTACAATACTGATTTGTAGTTGGCACTAAATAATGTGAGAGTTATACATAAGCTTGTTCCGATTACCATTTTTCATCTATAGTTTAGCTACGCTTTCAGTGACAGGCTTATTAATAATGTGAACCAGGCTAAAAGAATAAACTTTACTTGCGGTACTAAATAACAACTTATTGGCGCTTCGAGTCAAGGGAGAACCCTAACATTACAGATATCTGGACTATTTGAGCTCTTGTCTGATATCCACTTGTTCACCACCGATTTTAGGTGCTGAAATGCTTGTTGTACTTTGACCTCTGATCCTACCCAATTTTTTTAGAAAAGAAGAGAATGTCAAACTAAATCTTTATAATTGACTTAATGGTCAGCTCGAGTGGTTGTAGTGGCAATCCATTGAAAACAGTCGAATTTAATAGCCAATTAATGTTCCCCAGAATTGAAAATTCCAATAATCACGATGAAGTTATCAAACTATTTCAGCAGAAAGATTTTTCTTTTAGGTTTGCAATCACTTTCCCCTGCAAACACAATGTCTCGTGAGAATCAAGGATCATAAAACTGTACTTGGTATATTTTGAATAATTTATTCTCATCCCTGGGAGAAATGCGACCATTTTTTGGCGACCTATGGCCAGTAGCAATGCGGCTTGGCCATCAGTCATTAACCAAAAAATATTCACCATTTCCACCAGGTATTGATATCGTGTTTCATTTGATGTCGCAATTATAAAATTCTTAGGTTTGGATAGAGAATATCCAGTTATAGAATTGAATTATGATTCAATGTGGAAAATCATCAGATCTAAATCTACCACTGCCTGGTTTCATTTTCTTAAATTAAGAAATTTTGATCGCATTCATTTGTACCCAAGTAGGAGCCACTTATGGAGTTTTCAAGTAATATCAAGCTCACAAAATTGCTATCTTCCAGTCACATTAGGGAACTTCGAGAGCGATGCCGAAAATGAATCCTCTCTCCATCTTCAGGATAAACTTCGAAGGCTTGTCTTGATCTCTTGATAGATTTTCTCGATGAAAAACTACCTCTTGCTAGTAAGGAATCCATTGACTGGCGTATGCCGATATATGACTAATTTCGGTATCCTGAAGTTTGTAGCTGTAAGAGAAAGGAATAATTGTAAATTTATTGAAGGAATGAAGAATCTTCATTCATTGCTACACTCATGTTCCGAGCACTGTAGGCCTTGATCGCCCATTAATGGAAAACATTGTATTGAATTATTTTCCAATACAAAATCTGTTTTTCTGAGAATGAACAGTCAAATACATTCGCTTCCAGGTCAGGAAGTTGGCACTACCAAAAATGATTGAAAGGCAACTCTTTGTACGTATCTGCTATCGTGTCAAGTATTAAATTGTCAGGCATTGATCTAGATTCAACCAAGTCTATGTGCATCAAGTCAGAAATGAAGATTCGATTTAGTTTTCAATCATTAAATCCAAACCAATGTCACCAGCTCATCATAAGTAACGTTGCGGAGGTACGCGCAAAATATCACACCATCCTTATAAAAAAAATATCGCGATCCTCGAATGGGAGTTGAGTTGATGAGAATGAAGTTTAAAAAACTTACATGGTTCATGATGTAGAAGAACATTTCATGCTCTGTCGTATCAGGATCACTCCACAAAACTAATGCTGAACCATAGAGAAATCGCCCAGAGAATTAGATATAATGAAAAAATATGAATAGGAAGAAAACTTGAGAAGAAAAAAATTATAAAAATAAAAATGTTTGTTTTCGTGGTGCGAGCCCCGGCGAGGGCCTCGCCGGACTGATCGGCTAAAGGTTGTATTTTCTCACGTTACTCAAAGCTATCGAGTGCGCATGCTTGGTAAATTCATCCCCAGAGGAAAGAACGATAACAGGGTGGGAGCAAGAGGCAGGACCAGGGATTTGCTAAAGCACACACCCACCAGTGGCCGCACCTGAAAGTGATGGCAAATCAATACCCAGCAGCCGGTGCATATATACTTTGGCACTCTGTGCCTGCCCTTTTTTTTATCTCTTCCCTGGTATAAATTTCCGGCTTTGAAGAGTTTGGATTTTACATTGGATGACAATAATGCAGACATTTACGCTTGCAGGCATCGATGTCCTTCTCATCCCTGTCGATTCGAGAAAAAAGTTGCATCGCTGAGGGCGTTTGAAATGGACCTGATTCTCTGTTGGTTCGATTGTGTTACATGAAAATTGTTTTTATGAAGCCCGAAGCTTATACTCAATGGCAAGAACAAATTTTCTGTTATACAAACTCGATATTCTCACAAATTCGATCACGATGATGAGTGATTGACAGTGTGGTGCATTTGTTGCAAGCTGTGTCTGATGTATATAATACAATATTGTCTCTATGTTTCGGGTCTGTCAAAAATGTCTGTACAAATCGAATTAACGCCGTAGACAGCGTGAATATTATTCATTTTATTCCTGAATACTGGTGGAGTTTCATCGTTCAATAACATGTATGCAAAGTTTGAACAATACTCTTGGATAAAATGGAATAGTTTATTATGTTTAGGTCTAGAGAAAAAAAAAAACGTGTCTCGTATCCTGTAACAGCATTCGTCATAAATTCATGTGCTAAGGAAAGTGTACCCAACTTGCCCCTATATGACGATCTCAGGGATGGACACTTGTTGACCTTTCCAATAATTTCTTTCGCGTTTGTTATGTTAAAATATGAGAAAACGAGTGGTTTGGATCGATCCCGGATGATTTCTGCGTTCCTCAGAAAATTTTAAAGTGATTTCCCATTTTTCGTGATTGCACGGCTAAAAAGTCACCGAGGAAATTGCGTTCAGTTGACCGCGCCAAATTTGTCTCATCTAGCCAAACTCAACGTATTTCAGCTCATTCGATTGCTTTCTCCAAAATGAGATTTCTTTCATAAAGTTGTGAAACCTCGATTTGGAGCTATTTCATGAGCAAAACACGGAGATCGCTCACAAGAATGGAGGCCAACATCGGAGTGTATCCAACATGCCCCCCCCCCATATGTTTATCTGAAAAGGGCTTTCAGTACGACTTCTTTTTTACCACTCAGAACGTGGTTAACACGTAGGGTCGGGAATAGTATTTGGTACCGGCAATTGGCTCCAAATGTGCTTGCACGGTGGAAAAAAAATGAGTCTTCACACTTTATTGCCGGTTTACATAATTTTTTCCTGGGAAAATTGAGACAAATTGAGACAGTTCAGCTCCAGTTAATCAAAGTAAGACGTATTTCAGTTCATTTTGAAGGTGTTGGAACAAGCTCCAAAATGAGCTGAAATACGTTGGAAAATGCTGAGGTAGATCAGAGTTGTTGAGGAATAAGGCTCAACGAGGTCAAGTTGGGTACACTTACCTTATATTTGTTCCCTGTCACCATAGGAATCTGCATGAGTCTCAATCCGTTGGAATTAGCATAAAATATCTTCATGTATAGTATGAATGAATGCAATTTTCAAAAGTGTGGAGATGATGTCAAAGACCTATGAGACTATTCTACTTTTCATAAATTTTATCATCTATATCACGATAGTTATTTGTAGAAAAATTTAATGTAAGTTTTATAAAAAGTCATGTTCCGTAAAAATTAGATCGGTTGACAGATGCAATGGGTATAGCATTTTTGCGCATGATTTTATTCTTATTGACATTATCCAAAAACCCAGAAGAGACAATAGCGCATCCGAGCAGACTTGAACAGACTCATGATTCTTGTCAAATACGAGGTCAAATAGGAACTGCAATTTATAAGTCATCCGATTGAACCTACATCTCAGATACTTATTCTATCTTTGCTGTTTCCATCTTGTCCCAGAAAAAGTTGCAAGCGAAAATGAGATACATCTGATTATGAAATAAGTTGATAAAAGTTATCTGTGCCACAATGACAGATGGGAATTGAATCTATAATGACCAAAGTTTTGCTCTCGAAAAGTAGGCCATGGAACTCCAAACCGAATGCTAATAATGTAAATTTCAATATCCAAGCTGATGGTACTTATCTCTCGTGCTTTTCATACATGTAGTAAAACCGAGCTCGAGTCTCAACTCAAAAAACAATTTGGTGCAATGCGAACACGGGTCGATACAAAATTCGATTAAAGGGAGCGTGTTCAGTTAAACATTGACTTTCGTCAGGTTTGAGATACGCAATCTCAATAAAATATTGATCAAATAATTATTGTTTGATTTCAGTCATGGATTGAAAAGTTGCTGGGATCTCCAGGTCACTCACAAGACACTTTGTGAGCATTGGTTGTCGTGAGATTTTTCCACGGTTCCTCTAAAATGTTCCATGGATTATTTCCGGGGATATTTTTTATTATGACTACATTTGATGGTGGAAAACTCGCTCTAACAAGGGGAGTCCGGAGTCTCCGGGTCCTGAAATCTCACCAAAATTTTTTTACAGTTTGGTACCACCTAGAATATGAAGGACCCAAAGCAACTCTGTCGAATGGGCCTCCCGTTCAGAGCTACGATCTATGACATTAGCATTGCCCATATAGGCCCATGTTAAAAAGTGATATATACATATAGATATACAAGCAATGTTGACGTTTCTGGTTGTAGCTCAGAACAGAAGGCCCATTTGACAGAGTTGCTTTAGATTCTTCATATTCTAGGTGGTACGACACTGTGAAAAAATTTTGGTGAGATTTCAGGACCCGGAGACTCCGGACTCTCCTTGTAAGTCTCGAGAAAGCGACGGACCAAATGAATTTGCCTTCCGGGTTCTTGGCAAAAGCTTACAGGACAACTTTTCGAAATACATTCTCGCAGGATATTCCTATCATAGATAGAAATTTTGCAAACTAGCGTGAGACTCAAAAAGATATCTTCTGAGAATGGTTTAATTAGGATCGCAAAACTCGTACAATGGAATACATAGCCACTGAGACGTTTTCATTCCTTGATCAAATGTTAGATGTATTCTTGGCACCTAATAATCGTAGCCAAAATTAACTAATTGAAATAGAACCGTTGTTTGCCGTGAACAGATTTTAAGAATATTGCTTGTGAGTTGAAACAAAATTATGCCGGACAACATTCATCAACATACAGATAAACTATAGTTGGTACTTCGATCTGACGATGGATGAAATCAGTAATGAATACGAGAGATTATTCAAGTAACAAAGGACCACAAACAAGATGAGAATTGTTAGAACATTGACAGTGTTCTGAATGACGATATCTTGAATTTGATTCACATTAACAAAAATTATGCAATATTGCATTTTTTGCTTGAGTAAAATGCCTAAGAACAAAACTCGAACATAGACATTTCAGTGCTCTTGGATGCATGCGATTAAGTTGCAAAAAAATGTGATGTGTTTCAGGAATTTCATTGAGAACTTTCTATTGGCTCTATAATAGCTGAAAGTCACGTATGAGCATAACTACCTAATTTTTAGTAACTTGGCATTTTGACCTCCTCATCTGAATCCTGAAAGTTCCAGGATCGCCAAAAACGAATTCCTAGGTGACTCTTTTAGCCGATTTTCACACAACTGGGCTATTCACACCGACGAATGTCTCGTTTTTTCCATGCACTTTGGCCTCACCAGGTCAACAAGGATAAAATCTTGATTTTGGTAGTCGCAGAGAATGTGATGGTGAAATCAGAAACCCTTAAAAACGCTGAATTTTTTTTCAACCATCGCATCCATGGATTTAGGGTAAGCTATTGACATTCACAAACCAGACAGACTTCATTGATGATCCTCATACAGCGAAGGTTGATTGAGATAATCATTACCCTTATCTACCCTGTCTTGACTGGAAAGTTTCATTTCTTCATATACGTCCCTTGTGAAAATTTATTTTCATGTCATCCCTTGTGAAAATGTATTTTCATATTCTCATTATTGCCATTACTACCTAAATTTTGAGGCCCTTACTTTGTGCCAGACATTTTATCAACTGGCACAATACTTAACTGTTTTCATATTGATTGATGTAGAATGGTAAGTTGAGCTTCCATCATCCACCTTTCAATTCTCGAAAATATTGTATCCTCCCTGCCTCACAGTGAGCAGATGATTTTTTGTAAAATCACTCTTCAGTATGATCTTGAGGAAAATGATGACCAAGTGGAGAGTTTGCATACAAAATTTTGGAAGAAAGTCACCCCTCCAGTTGAACTTGAATCTAAATGAAATTTTGAATATTCAGAGGAGGAAAATATTTGTAAAAGCCAGCCAGGTCAGACACCTCTTCCGAAGGAATGTAGCTAAGTGTCTGGAAAGGAAAGAGTACCTATAAGACCCTCAACCAGCTTCAGTTCTTCAAAACAGAGTCGTTCTGAGAAAGTTCCATCGTAGAAATGGGAAAGTTGACATAAGCTCCTTTGAAAAATTTTCATTTTAACAAAATAGAGCTTACTTTTATAACCGCCATAACCTTTCATGACCACTCTTATCGCAAGAGTCATGAAGAATATCTCCAAGACAACCAACTCTCGGCATTGTTTCGTTTATACCTACCAATCAGACAGTCGACATTCTAAAATCACATATTCGCATCTGATAGAATGAATTGAGACTGAGTATCCATCGAACATACGACAGGATAATCCTGATATTGTCCTATCTCCCATGTAACTTTCGCTTTAAATTCAATTCTAAGAGAAATGAGGCATTTCTAACAATCCCTGCATCACGCAAACCAAATCAATACCACCCAAGGAACTCTCCTTAGTCCCTTGAAAATTCTCAAAGACGACAAAATTCCATGCAAGGTCTGCAAGCTCACAAGATTCCGCGAGGTCGTTCAAATACCCATCCAAGAGAATGCGGGTTAACCTCGCTTCGACATAAGGGCGGGTATGTGGGCCAGGGTGATTTATCCAAGCCGCTGATGCCGAAAAAGCTCATCTCCAAAGCTCTATACTCTATATATCCACCTCTAGATTCAACAACGGAGTTGCGCGCGCCGCAAAATGTAGGAGGACGGATGAGCTCAAAATGGACGTCGACCAATGGGTGAGGGTAGCTTGCAACATGGCCGCTCAAGCTTAGAGGACTTCGTCTACGGATCAATAAATGCCATCCAAGAGCCGTCCTTCGAGAGGGTGAGGGACGCATTTCGCGTATATATATATAGATAGAACCGATATACTCGTGCTCACGGAGGCCACCAGTAAGAGTGTACTAAGCGTTTGAAGATCGCTAGCGATTTAGCAAAATATATATGTGTGTTCTAACATCGAGTGCATACACGTGTATGTAAATGAGAGAGTACACTTGCTATGCTTGCGCTTATACTCATTTTTATCGGGGCTATAAGTACAAAAGAGTTGGGAATGTGAGTGGGCATACTTGTGGAGGAAGCTATCGTTTGGTAGCGCTTTTACGACCGCAAGTATGTAGAATATTATCTACTTTGTAAGCGTTATCTTCCTGCCCACAGTTAGCTTTTGATGCGATAGCCTTGGTTGGAAATATCGATAGATGGCGTTATTTGAGAGTATATGGTAATTAGAGTTTTCGAGGGACGTTAGGATTTTCTTCTGGTGATTTTGGAGGACATGCTAATGAGATGCTTGATGATATCTGGGCAAAGACTAATGGCTCGTACCCGACTTTGCGATATTAGTGAAAGGATAAAGATTCTCCTAGTGATGATTCTAATTATCTATTAACGGTTGAGAAATGATTGATATCGGGTATTTTTTTCACTGTGGATCGAAAAAAATCGTAATATCCCTGATTCAGATGTCGTCGAAGAATGTTCAAATTGCTCACCAAGAAAAATTTTGATAAATATGATGGCACCACGATTCGAAAAATAGCGCTAATTAGAATCTGAACTGAGGCAAATTAAGCTAATTTTGAAGGCACACTTGCCGGACATAGATTCTGCACAAATTTGAAAAAGCTTTGTGACTCTGGGGTGTTGATTCAACCCAAACGTTCATGGTGTCTTGTCGCAACCTTATCCTCAACAGTTCAGAATCGGAATCTGGTCTCAGCATTTCGATTAGCATATCAGGGATAAGAGAGCTTATTCAAATTTGTACAGAATTCATGTTCAGCGAGTGTACGTGAACTTTGGGTGAGGGCTAGATGTTAAAATGCGGTGGTGATTTTTTTACAAAAATTCACAAGAATAGCAAAAATATTTATGAGCAGAACCGCGTGTGAATAGACATACGGTCACAGAGAATGAATTCTGAACCAATTCTGATGTAAGTGGGAATAATCACGTTGGCAGTATCCAGACTTTGTCTCTCGAGCCTATGAGTAGTTATAATGAGGAACAAATTCTCATTGCCCCTAATTCAAACCATCCTAACACAGACTATCTTGTTCGAACAAAGTCACGAGTAGCAAAAGTAGTTTTTTTTTCTTGCCCGCTCATTAAAAGTCGAACACTAGGAAAATACGCTTTTTTGCTTTATTCAGAAAATGAGCTGATTTAGTGCGCAAGATGGTCGTGTACATATGGAGATGGGAATGTACCGTTCTTCCGAATAGCAACACCGATGAAAACGATCGAGGATACTTCTAACTCTTTTTTGGGAATGATGAGTTGTATCGACTGTCTGCTCTTAATTTTGGGATTCTTTCCAGATAACAGTTGACACTCAATGCTTGGATAAATGATGAAAAAAAAATTGGTCACCTCTGATGACCAATTTTTCTCTTAAGGTAAAAATATTTTGATGAAAAAATTAGCATTCGTTCCCGAATACGGAGAAGAGATCAAGAGGAGACCCGGAAAAATGTCGAGCGAACTATTCTGGTTGAATGTCATTCGTGACAGAACTTTCTTGATAGATACTTGATTCCAGTGGGAAATCACTGGAGAGTGAGTTCATCACATCAAGTGCCAAAGGTAAGAAATCTGGGAATTGAAGAGCGTATCTATGAATAAATTCCCATTCCCCCATAAATCCTAATTCATTAAGTTTCTGACTATGTTACATCTGAAAATATTTTGCAATATAGACCTTATGAGGGTGATTAAATAGTAACCGAAATGTTGTCTCAATAAAAAAGTGCAAAGCCTCGTTCAACGCAGCCGTCTTTTTTATTTCCATACAAAAAGTCACCATTGATCGATATAGTCGTTCAAATAACAAAGTCGAATGATAGCTGTTTTCATGCATTCTTGGGAAATATTCAGATCTCAGTGCTTTTTAGGAATAGAGAGTAATGACATCGCGTGAAGTACACACAACTCACGCTAGGGACTTATGTTTTTATGGATGAACGAGAGCGTTTTCTTCAATATTAATTCCATGAGTCTCGCAAATATTTCTCAAAATCTTATAGATAGTTTTCATTGAGTTGTTCTATCATCGTTGATGATAGGTCACGTGGTGGCTATCTTTTCAACAAAAAAAATATTTCGTGTAATTTTTCCCTGCATGGGCTGCAGCAGTACATTACCAACTCGCGACTGAGATAACATGAATATCTAACCATTCAAAGACTCAGGGTCGTACCAGTTTCACAGAGCAAGAAGATTTATACTACAAGATTTTACAAGGATGAAGAGACGAGATATATGGCTTGAATTTTTCTTTCAAATTATTCTTTAGGAACTTTATGAGAGTGTAAAATGCGCACGAGAGAGATATGATTCAATCCACAAGAGAATGGACTCATCTCTCCATAAGAGGGATTCATTTTATTTTCAGCAAGATTGAATCCGTAAAAGATGATGCGAGGAATTGAGTAAAGAGTAGGCGAAGATCACAGTGTAACCTGGCATGATGTGACAGGAAAAAATACATATCGTAGGTATTAAGATCCAAAAAATAGGTTGATCGTGATTCTTCTGCTTGTTCTCGTGTGATGAACATTATAAAGGCTAAATAAAAGTCAGCGTACCTGGTATTTCTTTCTCGTTGTTCCAAAATTATCGAAACTCGGGCAGATGAGAAAGAAATTTTGTCCGATTGATCAGATTGGTGTATGAAATGAGGCGCAAAAAATATCTACAGCGATAGTCCATTCTACTTTAAATAATTTTTCTCTCTCATCCAATGAAGTAATACCTACCTTCCCTTGCAGCTGAAGAAAATGTTGATAGACGATTTTTTCATTCAACATTTTCCGATACCAAACCATAATGTGACCAAAAAAGAATATAAAGAGGTTTCACATGTCAATGAATTAGCTCTTACATTTTCAAATTCAAGAAACCATTAGTTTTGTGGCGAATCCTCCGAAAATTGAGGTACTCTGGCCATTTCAAGAACCATTCATGAATGCATCCCTCGTCTTTGCTCAAGTCCCTTTATCGCCAATCCCCAAATAAAAAGTTAACCTGAATGTGTCAATTCAAATCAATTTTATACTACGGTTCCCGGCGCCCAATGCATATATTCCTGAATATAATGATTATGTAACTAAAAAAAACGAACTGCGAATACTTTCATTTACAAATTGCCAGTTCTCCAAACATCGATATTCACATCCCGAACGCTCCTCAGCACATAACATCCCAAACAAACTTCTCTAAAGTGTATTACCCATCAAAACAGTCCATCAAGAGGGCGTATAATACTCCATTCCATCAACCTCATATATACACAACAATAAGAGCTTGCAAGCTCTACTTTATGTCGACGTTCACCAATCTCCGGCGATCGATCTGTTCGTTTACTCGCTATTACGTAGTCATTCCCGATGACGTAGACAACCGACGGTGACGACAACGACGACGTCGGTACCGTATACCCCTTTTACAATTCCCAAGCTTCCAACCATCCCTTGTCTGCAAAATTTCTGCAAGCTCTTTCATTCCATTAGATGCGCGCGCATCAAGCGTTTCGTAACTCTAACAACGGATTGGTTCGTGGGCGTAACATATCCAGATACATAGGACACGCCTACGTAGAAATTTTACCACCCCTTGGTTAGAGATATCGAAAGTGGGTCATCCGGAGTGAGCGAGAGAATATACATCGGTAGGGTTTGGCTTTGGCAGTGCCGCACGCGCAAACCATCCCAGAGCTTGCAGCAGTAGACGCTGCTGAAGCTGTAACATCAGTCGCGTTCAGCCAGTCCTCTAGGATTTCTCACTCCTCCACCTCCTTCCTTCATAAAAAACCTCATCCTCCACCTCTGAAATTTTCACCCTCTCGAATTGTCGTCTCGTCATTGTCGTTGTTGTCGTTGCTGCCCAGACAGCCATTGTCCGGGTGTGCTGGTGTAAAAGAGATCGTTAGGAGATCAGACTAGCAGACGACGAAATTTAGAGCAAGAGGTTGTGGTGCTGCTGTTGCTGCTTCTGCTGAAAACTACGAGAGGTGACGCGTGGCACAGGTCAGCTTCTAAATATTGTTTGAAACCCTGCCATTTTCCTGGATGCAAATTCTATCGGTATCGGGTCTGCCTGACCCTTGCTCTGTTTGTAGTGCCTCCACAAATATTTTTTGTAATGTCAGGGACTGCATAAAAAATGCACAAAATGTTCAATGTGCATTAATCCATCTTGACGTGATCGTCACTTTCATCCGAGATCAAGATTTTGAATAATACACAAGAAAATTCCATCGATTCAGATTCGTTTTTCTTTGGAATGAGATTTCATGAATAAAATACTCTACTTGTCATCGCATTCCGCAAATATTAGCTTCCTCGTACCCAAGATTCTTAGAGTACACTGAAACGAGGAGTTCATCCGTTCAACATAAAAGCAAACGCTGTGTTTCAGTTCCTGATTTTTATGATTTAAATCTTGTGAAAGTGCAAGAGTCTTCAAGTGAAGTCGAAATTCGAGGAAGATATCATACTAATTTGGAGGAGGCTCTAAGGCAAGAGCAATAAATCACCAATTATCATCTCAGAAGTAGAAACCAAATTGCCATTCATAATTAATCAGTTGCTCCCATTGGTTGTGCATTCAGTAGTTCACCACATCTCTCTGGACGTCTCATCCTCATTCGTCAATAATCATTCATGCAACGACTGGTCAAGAAAGAATGATTAACACGATGGAAAATATCTCATGGAACGTGTTGAGTAACAATCGAAAATGTTACTCATCAATTGAGAATAAGGCATGCTTGGATGAACGTTGTCGTGAAGATCATGATCACATTCACTGATAAAACAGATTCATGCAAATTTACAGAGGTAAGCTGAGACAATACAGGAGAAAATATTCACAATACGTACATCTGGAAGAATTTGCTCATTCTTATACATTGCAATGTCGAAAAGAACAAGATAATGAATTATTCTTGTCTATTTAGAAATTCATGAGGTTATACAGAGATATTTCACGATCGCATAACTATATACTAAAGAGGGCAGTGGGTAATATTTTCCGTCTATTTCATCTGCTAATTTTTGACACCGACTAAAAGCAATGGATACGGATGAGTAACTTTTGATACTAATATATGATGCATTTGAATATTTATTGATATCATGAAATGACTGAAGATTCGATATCTCAGAAGTGTACATCCAAGGGCCAAATCACGTTTTCATTATTCTGACCTAAAGTAGTATTTTTCGATACGTGGGCGGGAAGTTTGATTTTGCTTACCGAGCCCTGGCGAGGGTCAAAATAATCACGCGCGAGTGAAGCAATAAACTTCACGCCCGAGTATCGAAATACGTTTCTCGATCGACTGGGCGTGAAAGGAACGAAAACTGCCGTGCGTAAAGCAGTGCTTTACGCCCAGTCAATCGAAAATGCCGCCATCAAACGCGGTTTCAAAGTTCTCATGATGAAAGATCAAAGTTACCCTGTGCTTGCAGCCTCATTTCGGGCACGGGGAACTTATTTCCTGAGCGAAGCGCCCAAACTGAGCATGCAAACACAGATCAATAATGTTCTATTCTCATTGCAGTGCCAGAATACATTCTCTACATTAAAATTCATTCCCAATTCACCGAAGGAAACTAAGGCGAGCGTGCAAGGAGACTTCCATCATGTTCTTGACTCGAATTACGCATTTCAGAGAACAACTGTAGCTTTGCGGGGGCGTTCCGACAAATATTTTTACAGATGATTCCTGATCCTGCACATCTTCGACGAATGCTCAAAACTAACTTTGAATTTATAGGATAATGATTGAATATCAAGAAGTCTGGAAAAAGCGAAAGCAGTTCCAAAAAAATCAAATGAGCTTGTACCTTACCGTGACCCGATGGCAAGAACAATTCTTACTTCGTATATTTGGCATCCTTCATCTACAGCTTAAACTTGCAGATCGAAGATCAAGATATCGTAGACTCCTATCTGTTACAAATTACTATCTGCACTTGTGAAGCATTACCACCATTGCAAACTTGTTCTGAATCTGCCGCCACCCCCCCTTCCCCCGACAGTTTTTTTACTTTGCATGAGGAGTAGTCTAGTTGGCTGATCTTGGAGTATGACGATGAATACATTTTGATACAAGAGCGAGAATGTCGGTTTTCGCACACCCACTGATATTCTTCGACCTGAATTGGAAGTGAGAGCCGAAATTATCACGACAATGCGACCCCCCCCCCCCCAATAAAGCGAGGAACCTCATTTATTCTATCAGCTGTGTGGAAAAGAAGATCGAAAATCTTTGCGAATTGTTATACTTTTTTATAGGCGATAGAAAAATAGTTTATTCCAAAACACGGCGGTACAACCTGTTTTGTGCAATTTTCCGATGTTTATGTGCGTTCAAAATTGCATAACATGTTCGCGCCTTGTTTATCCCGCTTCCGTGTGACTATTCCAACCTTTGCCTACGGCTCGTGCTGAAAACCAATCGCTTAGAATCGAGCTACAACCTTAGAAAAACGGTGCAAGATGTACTATTTCACATTCTTGTATGATGATTTCGACCCTCACCTGCGGCTCGAGCTGTATACCTCACTCGTATGCAAAAAAGTTCCCATACTCTTGTATCGAGTTAGACTTCTTGATAAACTGCGAGTAAAAGTCGAAGAAAGTTACGCAAAGTACACTTTCACGCACAGTAAATCAAGAATATTCTTAGTAATCATGTGCGTAAATTGGCCTATAGAGCGAATTTTCCGGCGCGGAAAGAATCTTATGCGATTCTCCGATATTTACTCTGTCCCTAGGAATCCCAGTGAAATGGAGAACAACTCGGAGAATTCACTCTCATCCGAATGAAACACTAATGGTTCATTCGGAATCCGAGTGGAAAATCTCATTTGAAAATTTTGTGAGATTAGCTACCTATAAATCACACAAAGAACAATTCGTGGCTCATTTTTAAGGTCCCTTACTTCCTTAATGCACTCGCTCAGAAGCAAACAGAAATCTAAGGACTCGGTGCAAAAAGTACTTTTTTCCTTCTGAAGTCGTCAAAAATCGTGCGTAAGGTCATCAGCAATGCGTGAGCAACATTTTCACCCCTGGGTCCATATTAGTACGTATCGACCCGTTTTTCCTTTACGCCATCGTGGCCACGTGACTCCTTCCCCCCACCCATTTTAGGATGTCTAAAAAGTTTCAACTTTACGCACATCGACTGCAAAAAGTCTCGTACGTATGAAACGATGGTGAAGAGCCGAATTAGCGCATGCAGGAAACTGTGCATACAAGATTGATTTTATGCACGCCACGCTACCCTTGTCTATGCGTGAGGGCTCACTCAAAGTGTGTAAAATTTCCTCGGCTTTTGACCATCAATCTCTAACATATTATTCTGAAACTCTAGTAAGCGAAGAATAGTTTCATGTCGTGAAGAATTTTCTACACACATGAATTGGTAGTGCATAAAGTCTTCAGTGATGCGTAAAATACACTTGCAGGCACGGGTGTGCTTGAACACGTTTGCGAAACTTGAAGTACGTCTGAATAAAGTGCATCCGAGCTGTTTCAATATTGGGAAATAATGATTTTTGAGAGCGTACAAAAGTGTGTACCCAACGTGCCCCCATCATTCAAAACAATGTAAATCAATGATAAATTGCATAAAATCGTTTCCATCCACTACAGTCGTCGTGTCACCACATTTGGAGCCGTTCACCGGTCCAAACCACTCCTTTTGATCTATTTTGACGTGATAAACACGTCCTAAGTGGTAAAAAAGTCGCAACTTTACGCCCTTCCGAGATAAACATATGGGAAATGTTGGGTACTCTCCGATGTTGGTCTTCTTGATTCCCAGAGCATCTCCGTATTTTGCTCATAAAGTAGCTCCAGATCCGAGTTTTGGAACTTCAAAAAACGTATTTTGAAGATCTTGAAAAATAATCAATTGCGTCAAAGTACGTGAAGATTGTGGAACTGATAAATTTGCCACCGCTTTTAATGAACAAAAATTCTTCGGTGATTTCTTAGCTGCGCAAACACGAAAATTAGAAGAGTTACTTTGAATTTTTTGAGGAATGCAGAAATTATTTAGAGTAGATCTAAACCGGGAGTAGATCGGGAAGGTCTACGAGTGCCCATGCCTGAGATTGGCATGTGGGGGCAAGTTGGGTACAAACGCAAGTTGGATACATTTACCTCATATCCGGAAGTCGCAGAAACTTTACAGAAGCAACACTAGATACTCCGCCATATTGAATTTTCTCTCTTGGTCTGTCGCTACCTAACGCATCTATTCGAACTGTCAACCGTGCCCACGCAAACAATGTTTTTGAGATATAGGAGTAGGGTCTGCAAAAGTTTAATCTTTGGACGCTCTGCGAAGTTTTTTCGTGTAAATTTTAAACAGTGTTGGCCTTGAATGCTACTGAGATTCTCTGATAAAACGTCAATAATCGATTTTCCTCTTATTGTTAGTCTATTGCATCAAATGAACCAATTCCGGTGCCGAGCAGTCGAATCAACTTTCTAATACCGAGATCTTTCCAGAAATTCATGAGCTCCAGTCAGACAATTTTTTGGTAGTCTTTTCATATAAATCAAGTCTCTTTTGCCCTCATATCATCTCCCTTACTCTGGTACCAATCTACTCCAGGAATACTTGACAAATTTCTTCGCTTACTTGGAAAAGAAAAATCTTCGCCAGGTATACATATGTCAAAAAGATGTATGAAGGAGGATGGAGAGTCAAATATACTTGCCTACATTGATTTTCAGAAAGTTACACCAGTTCCATCCGGCTTGCTCAGCTCGAAATAATTGAATCTTTCGTCAAGATAACGATCTGTTCTCTCATGAATTGGCTTAAAGCCAAACGCATAAATTACAAAGCCGAGTTATATAATATCATTCTTGACCTTCGAAAACTTACGTCATTCGAGGTATTACACAAATCATGTCCTATACATAATGATCCATCCCCAATAATACCCTTCTGTCAACTGAACAAAGTCAAAATTCGTCGGGTTTGAGCTGAAAATTTCAAAAGTCAATAGGGTATTTCAAACAAATACGACTTTTATGACCCATTCCTTTAATTTTGCGTCCAAAAGAAACTAGTTATAAACAAACATGAATCGATATACTCAAATTTAAGAGAGCGTATCTGCAATTCATCACCATTAAAATCATAAAAAGCTATACAGTTTGGTAAATTACGACGAAAGAAAAAAAATCGAAGGTTTTATTGAGATAGAAATCAGAGATTAGGGATACTGTTCATCACAGTTTAATCCAGAGAAGGAAGAGGGGTGAGAGTTTTGAAGGCTTGATTGAACTTTCGGGAGGATAAATATTGTGATCAAAAATAATTGGGGAAAATCTTCTGTGGGTGCAACAATCAAACGATGACCTAGTTCATCGAATACAATCTTATTTTCATTTTTCAGACGGTCTTCTCGACACTGAATGATTAAAAGATGGTATTATTGGACCATCCAATCAAGAATAACCTCATGCATTTTGAAAGATTCCATTCCCCTGCGAAAAATAAAACTTTAAAGTGGATTCATGTTAAAGCTCATGTTAAACATTGGGTTACGTTAATCTCAAAAGTCATGAACAAAATTGGAATAATTTTTACCTTTTGTTTTATTTTTTTATTCTTACTTTTTAGTGTCAAATCTCAAAGACTCGATAATGCAACAATGACCCTAATAACGGCAGGAAAATTTCTCAAAAAATCAGTGGGTTGTATCCTAGTGGAAGACCTGCAAGACTCAATCTATAACTATTAACGAAATACCAAGGTAATGCACTTATTATTTCGTGAATTAGGGTGACTTGTGTCTTATGAAATCGTAGACCATGTCACTCATCAAGATATCGAATATTTGAATAAATGTTTAGCTCATGCATTTTGAAAATTCTCAGTAAACTATGACAAAGTTCTATGAACAAAATTCTTCAAGCAATTTTTGAATTTCCACCATAATAACCTATTTAGAGTTGGAAATTTTACCCTTAAGGTAGTAATAGTGGTACTGATGAGTCCAAGTGCAGATTATACTCGCGCCTGACACTCTCTCGCCCGCGATATAGATAGTGAATGCACGCAGCAGACGACACCTAACCCCGAAATCGCAGAAATGAGTGCGACACTTGGGCTCAGATCTTCTTTTGTACGCTCTAAATCGTTAACCTGTTGGTTTCTATGTGATTTTCGTGCTCTCTTCCACTTGTGAACCGACTCTTGTGAAAATGTGTACGGTAGATATTACAAACTGCTCAGAACTCCTCTCTGAGACTCTGGAGACTCTTAAAATTTCAGCTGAAGCAGTTTGAGATATGAATCTATCACTGTGCCGAATTTCGTAATTTTCTGTACGGTCATTCGAGGACCGCTAGTACTACCTTAATGTATGTGTAACAGACACGTACATAGGTGTATAGAACTTTGTTAACGTTCTATCAATAGTCAAGAATCTAGGGTGAAATCCCCCTGAAAATCGAGAGTATGAACCTACCAAACGGATTATGAAACTGACTCTGCCCCTATCCAATAGATCACTGACTTCATCCTCAATTGGAATGTGATTGAAAACACACTACCCAAATACCTATCTCATAGTGCAAGGCAGTTACATGAGTATGAGTTGATATTTATCAATGATAATTAATTCTGAAGACTCAGAACATGGTGTGATTGGTCTTCAAAATGATACAAACGCGATACTTCTTTGTAAATGCAAACTGAGACGGTACAAGTAATAATATATACAATTCATTGTAAATCAACCCTTAATCGAACACACCAGTGCAGTTCCTTGATCATATTAATTTTCTCATTATTTCTGAGTGAAAAAGATCATTTCAGTTTTGCATTTTCAAGAAAGTTTCGTCATGTTATATAGACTTATGAATATCTTGTAATTTTTTCCTTGGTCGCTCAATCTTTTGTGCTTCATTGGTTGTCCTTATTTCAATAGCAGCAGTCAAGATAATAGTAAGGGTGGTAAAAGAGAAATAATTGAATTTTGAACTGAAGCGATACTGTAGCAGAACTTTTGTTATTGATTGTTATAGGGAACTGTGGCGAGGGACATAGCAGAATCATGGACAATGATCAAATCCAAATGATCGGCACAAAGATCACAGCGATCAAGGAATACTTATATGTAAGGCGACGCATATTCATTTCATACATCTTTTGTCATGTAGTTTCTTCTTTCATTTCTTCTAATTATCGCTTGTCTTTCCCCTATCTAGAACTTTCTAAACTCTATCTGAATGCCTTGTTACTCATAACTGTCTTCCTCATCATTCGTAAAAATTCGTAGGACATACTTTGTGTATATAATGTATAATATTTTGAGATCATAGCGTGATGGTGAATGCATTTTCAAGCGGAAGGATGTTTTTTTGTCTTTAATTCCAGAATTTTGCCAGAACGCACTCACCAACCAGAATAATGAGTTCCGAAAATACATACTCGCTCTCCAAGGAGCACTGTAACCTGAAGTATTCAGGTGAGATACTGTTTCAGAATAGCCAATTAGTGCATCCACTCGCACTACAATTGTTTTTGACTCTTTTCATAGTTTGCTTGCTGTTAGTTTGACTCATTAATCTATATTCTGCTTGATTAATTGTAGAATATTTCCACAATTGTTGAAGAACAATTTATGTATTTCGCCGCCATGATCATGTATGGAATAAGGGAACTATGCCAGACGCCATTCATCCTATTAGATAGGACTATGAGGGGTCAATATCATGATATCCCAATCTGTTTTACTGAAAGATGAATATCGAGCTCTTACACGACAGAGAATTGATAGCATTTTTGTTGAATTTGTATGATTTGAACTTACAAATAGTATGGGGCATGAGACACGAGCTCTGTCATTCTCTCAGCAGAATTTCATTAGTCCGTGACCTGCAACCTTAAAACTTGCTTTACAGCTGAGCATATGACATTAATTTTATGACCTGCAGCCGATATATGACATCAAGGGTCCAAACGGTAGAGAACTTTCCCAAGGCCGATGCGCACGTTTTTTGCGAGTATGTTTCTTATTAGCTTGTACTTAGAATGTCGAATGATTGAGTGGATCAAATCATATGGGTCATTCTGGACCAAGGTGAACATTTTGAAAATCGACGAAATTTAAAAATGCCCCAAACATTTTTTTTCCGTTAGTACTACTAGAATATAGTTGAAAAAAATTTTTTTCAGATTTTTTTGGGACTCATGGCGGGCCCTACGAATTTTCCAAGTCCCATTTTTGAGCAGTTTTTCGCCTATTTTTCGCTTTCTTGGAAAATTCGTAGCTCGGACCCAAATGCATCTTTTTCATCCTAGCTGGGCACATTTTTTTCGGTATGACGTACACTTTCAAGAAAAAAATTGACCGGTCCAAAAAATTGATATCCGGTAGGTCCCACGGTTGGATCAAAAAAGGCCCAAAAATACAACTTTGCACCACCTTTGGAGGCAATGGTATAGGTCAAAATGGAAGCCTCGTAGCGAAATTTTGCAAGAGGAAAAACTTGTAGGCCTTGAAAAAACCTTCAATTTCCTTTTTGGAACGTGTCATTATCTTATCTCACGTACGATCTACAGCCGATTTAAGTTGGGCATTTTTGTCAAAACGTGAAACTTCAAGGCCAATTTAAAAAAATCGTTCATTTTTTATCGAGCCCAAACCTATGAGAAAATGTTCTTTCAGGTGTCTATTTGAAGGCCCAACAATAATTTCGTTGTTCCTTTAAAATCCCGATTTTATACGAGCTGTTGGAAACAGTCGAAAATACCGAAAATCGTGTGAATTCGGGCCTTATCATGAAGCTTCGTGGACTGGGTCTTCCCTTGCTCTCGATTCGTGGACTCTAATTATACATCACTCGGCATAAAATATTGTGGAAGATGAGACCTAGAGCTGAAAAATGACTTCTTGTGCGATGTTTTACGATGGAACCGTCCAAAACTAGAGTAAATTGAGTAAATACAAGATAAATCGAGGAAATCGATTGTGATGCATCTCTCACTTAACTAGCCCGCGCTCACTAACCCAACCGGCCGCTTTGGCACTCCGCGTATGCTCCGCACTGCATGCCATCCTCCGTTTATGCGGGAGTGATAAGTGATATTAACAGCTGATGCAGTATTGTCAGGTATTATCCAGTATAGACAGAGATAAGAAGGTTCTCTAATCTCTGTTATAGACTGTAGACTGTACGAGGTTTCGGTTGTTAGTGACCACCACGGAAAAATTGTATGTGTCAGTCAGCGTCCCGATCAGAAATTTTGGTACCTTCCCCGCGGGGTTTGCCCCGAAGATGGGCCAAATGGATTGTGAAGCAAATGAAAAGTAACGCCTTCCCCGCGGGGCACCCGCGAGGTATCATCGGGGCAATATTTGCGCAAAATTAGTGCAGTTTCTGTTGAGACCTTTAAAATAATTTCGGATATGTTTGTAATGTTATCACTATTATGTGATTATTTAAGTAAAGTATGTTCAAGTAAAGTTGAAAATTCATTGAAGACCTGGGAAGCCTCATAAGAGCTACTAATATCCAGCCTGTGTTTACTTCTACTGAGGGCAAATAGTCACTTGACTTTGCAGCGTGTGACGGAGAAATTAATTTTGCTGGACTGAGATTTGTGTGAAAAGTGAGTGGTGCTCATCAATGATATTAAAATACAGTATGTTCACGTTCAATGCCTCTGTTGAAATTTCCATCATACACCCACAGAAGTGAGGTTAACTCTGAGACACTATGCAGGAATGTTGTGAAAGTGATCAGATACTTTGGGGGGAAGGCGTTACACTTCATATGCTTCACAATACATTTGCCCTAATACCCGCGATGTTCGGGGATTTATGGTTCGGGGCGATTCCGCCATGGTTCGGGGCAAACCTCGCGGGGAAGGTAATGACGGTCAGCGGCAACTCGAGATCTCCCATCTCACTCGCACCTAATAGGTTATCCCATGAGTGCGAGGGAGACGACAGATCTCGAACGGTCACTGACCGTCATCCCATTGCAGTTCACCGCATGGCGTAAAGATAACAAAAGTTATCTTCACGCCATGGTTCACCTTGTTCTCGTGTGTACCAAAATTTCTGATCGAGACGCTGACTGACACATACAATTTTTTCGTGGTGGTCACTAACAACCAAAACCTCGTACAGTCTCAGGGCGGTCCCAGAGACCAACTTTGGGGGGGGGGGCGATTTTGACTTTGGGGGGGGGGCGGTCAATGCAAAAATCGATGTCGCGCGCGCGTGAGCGTGTTTTCCTATCTCTCCTGTACAAAATTTTTGGCTTTGGGGGGGGGGGGGCGATCGCCCCTACCGCCCCCCCCGTTGGGACCGCGCCTGTACAGTCTACAGTCTATAACGGAGATTAGAGAACCTTCTTATCTCTGTCTATACTGGATAATACCTGACAATACTGCATCAGCTGTTAATATCACTCATCACTTCCGCATAAACGGAGGATGGCATGCAGTGCGGAGCATACGCGGAGTGCCAAAGCGGCCGGTTGGGCTAGTGAGTGCGGGCTAGTTAAATGAGACATGCATCACAATCGATTTCCTCGATTTATCTTGTATTCACTCAATTTACTCTAGTTTTGGACGGTTCCATCATAAAACATCGCATGAGAAGCCATTTTTCAGCTCTAGGTCTCATCTTTCACAATTTTTTATGCCAAGTGCTGTATAATTAGAGTCCACGAATCGAGAGCAAGGGAAGACCCAGTCCACGAAGCTTCATGATAAGGCCCGAATTCGACACGATTTTCGGTATTTTCGACTGTTTCTAACAGCTCGTATAAAATCGGGATTTTAAAGGAACAACCAAATTATTGTTGGGCCTTCAAATAGACACCTGAAAGAACATTTTCTCATAGGTTTGGGCTCGATAAAAAATAAACGATTTTTTTAAATTGGCCTTGAAGTTTCACGTTTTTACAAAAATGCCCAACTTAAATCGGCTGTAGATCGTACGTGAGATAAGATAATGACACGTTCCAAAAAGGAAATTGAAGGTTTTTTCAAGGCCTACAAGTTTTTTCTCGTGCAAAATTTCGCTACGAGGCTTCCATTTTGACCTATACCATTGCCTCCAAAGGTGGTGCAAAGTTGTATTTTTGGGCCTTTTTTGATCCAACCGTGGGACCTACCGGATATCAATTTTTTGGACCGGTCAATTTTTTTCTTGAAAGTGTACGTCATACCGAAAAAATGTGCCCAGCTAGGATGAAAAAGATGCATTTGGGTCCGAGCTACGAATTTTCCAAGAAAGCGAAAAATAGGCGAAAAACTGCTCAAAAATGGGACTTGGAAAATTCGTAGGGCCCGCCATGAGTCCCAAAAAAATCTGAAAAAAATTTTTTTCAACTATATTCTAGTAGTACTAACGGAAAAAAAAATGTTTGGGGCATTTTTAAATTTCGTCGATTTTCAAAATGTTCACCTTGGTCCAGAATGACCCATATATTTGTGAACTATTCCACAGAAATTCTAAATCATGATATATGGGCAAATCTCACGAAGTATGCGGTTTGGCCGAACAGGCCTATTTTCACGTTGTCAGAACAACAGTCGCGTTATTTCCGCCGCTCGCATTAGATCATTTTGAAGATCTACTCATATTTAATAGTTCTGCATCATTCAGAAGTCTAAAAATTGCTATAGAAAGGTACTGGGAGACGCTTCTTCGTGACAAAATCACAATTTTCGACCGAACAGGGCCATAGTTCTCTCACGCCTTAGCTCGCCACAGGCGGGGCGGTTCACCGATCGGTCTGAAAATTGGATATGTGATGGATTATAATACATAGAAACATATAATTTTCGCCCGAGGCTGTGCCTATCAATGCGTCGGAGTGCCGATGATTCGTTGGAGCGAACTCCGATTCTACATTTTCTCCTGTATCGCTCTTCTAATGGATGCAGCACTCGGGGCGGTGAATATTTCGTATCTGTAGAAACGACATATTATTCTACATCCAAAAACCTACAAATCTAGCCCAAGAACGATAGTGTGCTCGATTCCGCACGACGATGCGGCTTGAAATGAGAAAAGTTATTTTCGCGTAAATGGGGTCAAAAAAATCGTTTTTCGTGTAGCACACGAAAATTTCGATTCCGTTGGGATGGAAACCACGTGTAAACTGATATTTGTACCTCAAGAAATGCCTATGAGAATCGCCCCTACTACAGCCTCATATCGGTCGCGATGCGAGGCTTGTGAGGATCGACAAATGACGAAAATGAGCGTTTCGACGGTTGAGGCACATCTACATTTTGTACCACAGACCTTCAGAAAACACTGTAAACCATTGAACTCATCTCTCTTCTTCTATTCCAACACCAAGGATGCCATGTATTCACATACACACGAGCCAATTAGAATTACGAAAATATGAGGGTCCCACGCAAATACATGGGAAAAACTTCTACACCCTCACAAATCCACGGCGGGGCTCCAAAATGATTTACGCAAGTATTTCATCATTGTTTGAGCATTACTTGGACCAAACAAAAGTTTATCGGAGATGTGCTGCCATTCTGGAAATTTTCGAAATTTCAAAGTCGAAACCGCATAGTTCCTGAGATTTGCCCATATCAAGACCTCGAAGAAGAAAAACTCTTTCCCCCCTTCTCCCCATGTATTTCCAGATGGGAACGTGTTATTTTTTCATCGGTGGCTACGAAAAATTCTTGAACGATCAAGAAATTGGCCAGAGTTGTTCGCGAAGGGAGAAAAAATTTTTTCGCGGATAATTTTCAAAAACGATAGAGAAATTCTAATTCCACCATCGCTTGATATTCTTACAAACTTTATAGTGTACGAAAGCTCAAATCGAAGCTCCAATCAAAATCACTCAACAATAGCCCAATGTCAATACACAGATTCCTTGAGTTTTGACAGAAGAGTGTCAAAGGGTGCATAATAATCAAGGATTTAAAATTAGCTTACCGACCTGTAGAGTTTAGAGTCTGCAGATTACGACACCGCAAGGGAGTCAGCAAAAAGGAAGGGTTTGCTTTTGTGGTGGTAGGACATATTTACATTTTGGCATGTGTCGAGTGTCGATAAGGGCTTCGCGCGTGCCATAGGGACTCACTTAAATAACACCAAACATATATCCTTTCACTTGCTTATTCCATTATCGATGTGTTGCCAACCTGTAATGTAATTGAATCTTACGCCTGTACATTTCAAAGATCATGTAATTTTTGTATTATTTGTTAGATTTTTGATAAGTTATTAACAAGATTCTTATCAAATCGTTCGTTCAACTGTGATTAGTTAGAACTTATTGCTGATGGATGCTGTAGTCGGATCCCTAACCTCCACTGTCCCTAATTGAATCAGTTAGATTATGGGCATCATTTTACGGGATCAATTTAGTCTCCTCGTTCATTTTCTCCACTAGAATATGGAACTTCTTGTAAACCGATGTATGTGATATCTTCAGTTGCATCCATCCAAAAAATTTGAGAAATACATAAGATCTCTGGTGATAGCACAAACATATTCCTAGAACGATAAAGTCTGTGCATGCCTCTATTTTGGAGAAGAATGGTGAAAACAAAATTTTATGGAGATCCAATTCGAAGTATTATCACGAGAAAAAGCCATAGTTTCGTATTGGAGGGTTGACATTTTCCGTGCTAATTTTGGGAATGTATCCGATTGTCTGATACTGTGTGTTAAAGATGAATAGAAATCAATTCCAAAATTATCACAGAAGTTTGACACCTCGACACGAAATGTAACGAAATTAAAAGTCAATTTTGTGTCAAAACCCTGAGAATTAGCCAAGTGAAAGCAATCAGATCTAGTTTTTGTACTAAATGTATCAGATGGACAGAGTACGAGCTGGAGATTATTGTGTGTATCATTCAGTTTGCTTGGGAATGAGATTCTTAACGCAAGAAAGCATGAGTATGTCTTTGGAGGTTAGATTGATGGGATGAGATTACCTCAAACTTACCAGAAAAGCTATGGGATTTGCTTTATCCGACCAATTGATCAAGTTCCAGTGCTGGGTTAATCTTCTTCTACCATATCGTTCTACTTGTTTCCAGTAATCTCCAATGATGCCTCGCCTAGTGACAGACTCAATTTTGTTTGAATCATTTGGTTAATCTCTTGATATATCATAATTTACTTTTTTAGATTCCTACCCAATTCCTTTTTCTTCCAATACCCTGCTTTTGACGAGTAGATTCAAATATTTATAAAAACTGAGAATTTTTTTCTGCTCCTGATTTCCTTGTGAGAATCTTAGTAGTTTAGATGCCTGCATGAGTATGATTATTTCAAATTTTGGTCGATATTTTGTTCATCGCACGACAATCATGTTGCGGAGGTTCACCAAAAAGGAGCGATGAATGGAAATCACAAACAAGTTAACTATCGATGGTGTCATACCACCAAACAAGTGAGAGTGTGTCAGTTTAGGTCTATACTTTCAATTGTTTGATGAGGTGACGCTATTCAGAAATTCAACGATAGCAGCACATCAGGGTGAGAGACAATTACCGCTATATATCGATTTTACATGATCAGCATGAAAGTTTGAAATGTTTGCTTTTGTACCTACGATGATTTCCTCTCAGACAATGGAACTTCTGATTGACCATTGGACTTCTGTGGATACATCAATGCATGAGCTTTCACTTAGTCGTATGGGAATGTCAGAACCAGATGACGTACTGATCCATACTCAGACCATTTGAGTTTATTTTGATCTTTTGAAAAAAACTGAATTAAAAGTTGAAAGAGCTGTATCGACTGATTGTCATCTGATGGAAGAGAATCTTTCGGGATTGGGAAGATAAATTATTTCCTCATGAGATCCAATTATGATTTCCTGTCGAAGTTATAACCACTTCCAGAAGCCCGTCTAGAATGTGGTGAAGGTCTCCTTGAATATCAAAATGAACCTTTACATTTTTGTACTCGGAAAAGTCCACATGTGACTGAATGGAAAATAACTTCTTCTTGTCGACATCAGATAAAGATCAGACAATGGTCTAGTACTACTTGCATCTTTTTGATTTTTGCAGAAAATAATTACGTGACATCCGGATAGATTTGGACCCTATTAAAGTGAGGAGAGTATTAATAGAATGCACAGCCTAGTTGCCCCTGAAATATTCTCAATAGAGTTTTAAAAATACCCAAAGGACATTAGCGCCTTCAGATGCCTCTGAAGTTTTCCAATATTTCTCATCTTCTATGAAGAGCCATTCAAAAATTGTGTACAAATCGATTACATTCACCTAATTTACATAAGTTAACAATTCAGTGCAAAAACTTCAAAATAGTTTGGGACTTGAGTATTGTATCAATTCAGAATTCTCACATTTTGCTTCACAGATATCCTGCCTCAAAATGTTGAAGGATATCCGGCTACTAAAGAGTTCCTGATGAAAGTCGTGGACATCCTCCTCGACTATATAAAAAATCAAAATGATAGAAGTGCCAAGGTTCTCGATTTTCATCATCCGGACGAGATGATTCGTCTTCTCGATCTTGAGATTCCTGACACTGGTGTAACACTTCAACAACTGCTTCTCGACTGTTCAACAACGCTGAAGTATCAAGTCAGAACCGGTGAGCTCAGACACAATTTCAATACTGAGAGTTTGACACTTACGATCTTCTGCTATTCATTCCAAACTTGACTACAACTTGAGATAGTCTCGAGAAAAACTTGGGTCCGTGGTTAACTTTTTTTTCATGAGAGGAAACAGAGGAATGAAAGATCGGAAGTCCTTTGCATGTTCCGTCCATGAACCATTTCAGCGCAAATTCATCAGATGGATGGATGAAAGGTCAGAGAATGTTCTGATTGGCACCTAACACATGTCGTCAAAAAAACGAAAGTACACTTTTCGGAAAGCGTACCTATATATCCCCACACGAAATCGATGACTAAGTCCGAATATGACATCAGTTCTTCCTGGACAGCGCAAAACTTTCGGGGGAACCGGAAAAAATTTTCTTGAAACCAGATACCGAATTTTTGACCTCGAATTGTGAAAAAAGTGAGAAATTCACGGCCAGATACGGGGTTTTGGAAATTGTTATTCTTGCGAGTAATCCTAATTCAGTACTCAGGGTGACACTCGTGATACAGAATTCAATGTAGTACTCGTGATCGAGGACTCAATGAGAAACTCGTGATCCAGAAGTCAATGCACTACTCGTGGTCCAGAATTCAATGTGGTACTTGTGATGGAGAATTCAATGTAGTACTGGAGATCCAGAACTCAGTATGGTACTGGTGATCCAGCACTCACTGTGATAATGGTGATCCAGAACTCAATGTAGTACTCGTAATCGAGAACTAAGTGTAGTACTGGTGATCCAGAACTGAATGTGGTACTCGTGATCGTGAACTGAATGTGATTTTCGTGATCCAGAATTCAATGCACTACTCGTGATCCTGAAATCAATGTGGTGATCTAAAACTCAATATATACTCGTAATCGAGAACTCAATGTGGTGATCCAGAACTCAATGTGGTACTCGTGATCCAGAACTCAATGTATACTCGTAATCGAGAACTCAGTGCGGTACTGGTGTTCCAGAACTCAGTATAGTACTGGTGATCCAGAACTCAATGTGGTACTCGTGATCGAGAAGTCGATGTGGTACTCGTAATCCAGAGCTCAATGTGGTACTCGTGATCCAGAACTCAATGGAGTACTCGCGATCCAGATTCAATGAAGTACTCGTGATCGAGATCTCACTTTGGCACTCGTTATCAGAAATCCAACCTGGTACTCGTGATCAAGAACTCGATGGTACTCGTAATCGATAACTAACAAGGGGGGACCACGGGGTCCGGATCGCCAATCATCCCCAAAATTTTTTCATAGTTTGGTACCACTTAGGATATGAAGAATCCAGAGTATCTCCGTCAAATGAGGCCCCTGTCCAAAGATACAGACACCGAGATTAACATTGCTCATATAGGCCCATGTTAAAAAGTGACATATATAGATATACTTGCAATGCTAACGTTTTTGCTTGTAGCTCTGGCCAGGAGGTCCATTGGACGGAGTTATTCTAGATTTTTCATTTTCTAGATGGTACCAAACTGTGAAAAAATTTCGGGGATGATTGGCGATCCGGACCCCGTGGTCCCCCCTTGTAAGTGTAGTACTGGTGATCCAGAACTGAATGTGGTACTCGTGATCGTGAACTGAATGTGATTTTCGTGATCCAGAAGTCAATGCACTACTCGTGGTCCTGGAATCAATGTGGTGATCTAGAACTCAATGGATATTCGTAATCGAGAACTCAGTGCGGTACTATATGAGATGATTATTTGGTCTCATATATTAAACATCAAGGACGAAAAATCTACAAAATTATTCATGATATCAGTGCGGTACTGGTGTTCCAGAACTCAATATAGTACTGGTGATCCAGCACTCAATGTAGTACTCGTAATCGATAACTAAGGCACTGGTGATCCAGAACTGAATGTGGTACTCGTGATCGTGATCCAGAAGTCGGTGCACTACTCGTGGTCCAGAATTCAATGTGGTACTCGTGATGGAGAACTCAATGTGGTAATGGTGATCCAGAACTCAATATGGTACTGGTGATCCAGCACTCACTGTGATAATGGTGATCCAGAACTCAATGTAGTACTCGTAATCGATAACTAAGTGAGGTACTGGTGATTCAGAAATGAATGTGGTACTCGTGATCGTGATCCAGAAGTCAGTGCAGTACTCGTGGTCCAGAATTCAATGTGGTGATCCAGAACTCAATGTGGTACTCGTAATCGAGAACTCGTAGTAGCACTCGGGATCAAAAACTCGAGGTGGCTTCCATCAAGTTTTTCGATCACGAGTACCACATTGAGTTCTGGATCACGAGTGTCACCCTTGGTACTGGATTAGGACCATTGCCAAAAATAAAAATTCTGATAATCCCATATTTGGACTTATAATTCCCCCTCTTTCAGAATCGAGGTCAAAATTTCGATACCTCGATTTGAATATATTTTTCCTCGATTTTCTTGAAAACTCGAGGGTGTCCGGGGAAAACTGATGTCATTCTCGAAACCACTGCACAATTCTACGAGGAGATATACATACGGGTCCGGTCTCTGAAAATGGGTATTTCTGTACTTTTATCGGCATGTGTAATAAATCTCGTCCCAATTTGCTCGCAAGGTGAATTGATACAACATTCTTTGGAAAATCAAAAGAGAGATGGAAAGTAGTTTCAAAAGTGAACTAGGGAAAAGAAAAATGAATCGGTTGATTTCGTTCTGATTGATAAGATTTTCTAACTTATGATCAACATTATATAATAGTCCAAGGACTGAGGTCACGCACGTAATCTTCAACGTACAAACCACACAAAGTCAGAATTATGGGGATGGTAATCATCAACACAATATCTGATCTATTTTGAGAATATGAAAAAAAGATCGGGGGTGAGAATTCAGTGATCTTACCAGCTACCGGTACAGTTCGACGATAAGCAGTTAGAATTTCATATTCAATTTAGCATACGCTGTAGGAACAGAGGGGTGAAGATAAGAGCGCATGAGATAGTCCCACAGGCCTATTCTCTGTGAACCTCAAAGCAACCCCAGAGATACCCACACATCGTGATAAATAGCTTAGGGTGAAAATGACAACGGAAGAGGTGTGATATAACATAAGATGTCACTGACAATGACGGGTATCGATTCTATTGAAGCCTCTCTACTCGAACAAAAAGATCCATTTTTGAATTTTGATCGTCCATGGTTTTTGATAGAAAAGTCATAGATGCATTGGGTTGGCTGGGCTCAAACTCAACACGCACACTAAAATCAAGCCATACTAGACACACATTTTTGTATCTTATCTGAATTTTTTCACTTCATAAATATTCAAGATGTGCTTCATATTGATATCAAATCTTTAAGCTATTGAGATTAACATGGAAGTTCACTCCTAGCCCGGATAAATTAATCTAATTGAAAATCTGTCAAGAAGACCAATTCTCAATTTAATTCAGTTTTACTGAAAAAATAATTTCCCCAGAATTCTTCTGATGGAAGTAAATTTAACTCGGCTCTAGAAAACCGTTCCGTATGAAATATTCAATTAGAAATTCCAATGGACTCGAGGCCAACTAGACTGGAAAAGTGCATATCTCAAGCAACACTCTCATCATCAGAGGTAAAAGTCGACCGCAAATCCCCCGCGGAACTTGGTTATCTTTTGGGATTCGATTACCAAGCTGAATAGATGCTAATGCACAATAGACGACGAAACTCCGATACTATATACTCTCCTCTCCTTTTTCCTCTTGCCTTTTGCGACAACCCCTCGACTAATATATAGGCTATTCAGAGTCAGCGCGTGCCACAATATACCAGAGCGTGTGCGTGAGCCGACAAAAACTCGTTATTAGATTACGCGCGACCCTTCACCGAGACTGCCTTTACAATATATACATCATGGCTGCTCTGTTGTGTTTTCCTTTCGATTTTGAGGCTCGATGCAGAGTTTGCTTTCTGATTTGCTGCGGTGCATAGATACATCTTCAAAAGGGATTTGATTTGCGAGCTGACACATTTTGTTGTCATATCGAAAATGATAGGCTACGAAAGATAGGAGTGCGCAAACTCAACATTTATCTTATCTCATTGAACCACTCTAGAGATTTGCATCTTCTGACTTCTTTGAAATTCTATTGGGAAGATCCGATGAAGGATGTCCCTAGTAGAGATTCATTTCAATGTAACACATTAACAGCAATAAAATGTTCACTTCTCAGCCAACTGGCTAAAAATTAGCCATTTTTTGGCTATTAATGTGTTACATCGACGTGAATTTCTACCAGGGTTCTTTCAGATGAATAGCTGTAATATATTTAATTGTTTTTATGACAATAATGATGTTTCAAACGATTTTGCAACCACTTAAAAGACACTCCAAGGGTCAAGGTTTCGTGAATTTTATAAGGCTTTTGACTTGAAGTTTTATTGAAATGACCTTACGTGATACTCTTGAAGATCCAATAGAAACTAAAGTTGCAGATTACAGCCCGTTGTAAAATTAAAAGAGAAGTGCCCATAAGAACTCTTGTAGAATAATGGCCTCGTAACATTTAATTACTTCTATGATAATAAAAATGGTCATCATGAAATTCGTCGAAAAATCCCTCAAAAAATTAAGCACGAATGAAATACAATCAGGTAGGGTAATCAAAAGAAATTCCAAATGTATGCAGAATGTTTGCAGACACAATTGTTTGATCCAGACCATTAAGATTCTCGTGACAAATGAAATTATTCATATATCAATCAATCATGCCAATAGGTGAATAGCCCTCACAACCATATGTCCCTAAGACTGTGTATCTTATCTTTTCATGAAAGGACACAAACGACAAAGTTGATCCTTGTAATCTCAGTCTCAACTCCAATATCCCCACACTCACAATCAAAAGTCACTCAACCTATGAGCTCTATGTCTTGGAAAAATGGACGGATGACTCGCTCGGCGACACGGAAAATCGCGAAAGCCCACAATTACGTCCCGGACATCGAGCATCGCACACAATTGCACACGAATTCACATACACACACAAACAAACACACATAAACGTACAAATACACAGATATCAAGCTGGAGCTCGCGGTAGGGCAGCCAATTATTCACAGAACACGAAGGAATTTGCGGCAAAATCCTAAAGTGGTTATATATATATAGTCAAGGATAGTCTGATCCCCTAAGCTTATATCGCCTCGACAGCGAAGGGGACTCGAAAAACACTTTTGCGGCGTGGGCGCACGTGGCCACTTGCACATATACTTATATATATACGTATGTTTTCCACCCTCGGCGGCCAAGGGCCCCATTCAACGCGATCGGTGTAATTAAGAGCCATCTCTACACGATTTCTCTCCCTGCGTTTAAGGCTCAGCCTTCCATCCTAGATAATACGCACACAATATCAACGTTGCAAATATACCTTACACTACGCCAACGTGCGATGCATGTGTGAGCATTTTTTTAAAGTTTGGACGGTGGAAATCGAAAACAACGCAGAGCAAGGAATTCGATGCATCGAAGGAATTTCAATCGGCTGGATGATTGCCCGATGGAAGTTTTGGGGTGGTGTAATAATAGGCATAGTTTCTTGCTTGGTTGGACAATTTTGATGGATCCAGAGATTAATTTCAATACTTTTGAAGAATGTCGAATTTTGTCCGACAAATGTTCAAAACTGATGAACCAAATTCAGACATTTTCATACTCTGGTGTGGGATTAAAATGGGGATTCAAGAATTCTTGTATAGTTGGATTGAAGAGTTTCTAAGGCAGTCCTCTTTGTGAGATAAATGACCATATGATTCTTTCTTTCAGCTTATGCGAGACTCAAATCGTTTTTTATGTCCGTGTCTGCGTCTGATTGATTGTACGAGCATGCTTAGAGTATACCCCAGTTACAAGATCCTCTTCATAAGAATCTTAAGCTCCCTAATAAATCATCACAGAGTCCTTGCAAGGAGCAGATTTTCTTTGCCAATTGGATTCATCCTCGTGCATTCATCTTTTCTCTTGAAATGTTTGATCAACTTGGTGGATTTGAGATCTTAGCCTTAGAAAGAAATGAATTTATCTTTTCTAAGATTGACCTCGTACAATATAAAGGCCAAGGTTACTATGAACTCTAAAAGTGTCCTACTATGTCCTGAATGTTTTATCGACGTGACAATTGCTTATTAAAGGTGGATAGAGTTCTGAATCTCATTTCAGCACAGCTATGAATCTTAGACAGAAAATTCAGTGAAACAAATAAAAAATAGTCAGCCATCGTAGATGAGAGGGCTTTCCGGGCTCTACTTTGTTGTGCAAGTGGTACCAATGCTCAGTTTCGTGCATTGGTACCACTTGCAAATGTGAAGTACAGCTTGAAAGAACCCCCCCCCCCTCCCCATTTCCCATGGACGACTATTTTTTATTTGTTTCACTGAATTTTCTGTCTAAGACTCGTAACTTTGCTGAAATAGGATTCAGGATTCTTCAAATTCGATGACTTAACTTTGTTGACAAATCCACTAATCCAATCAATTACTCTACTTCAGCAGAGGTAGGGATGCAATTGATATTTGTGGCCAATAAAAGAGTTTCGATGTAAATCTGCTCTTTATGATTCCCAAGTTCTACTGGATTGAAGTTGAAATTCTCATTTTAGTCTTAATTTTTGATCGGACGGATGGGTGTTAAATGACTCTCATATTCATTTCTGATAACATAGTAGTGAAATTTCACTACTTCGTGTACTCCATCGTCGTTACACCAATCAATGTATAGCTGTACCCAATCTAGAATATTATCAAGTTGATGTGATCTAGTGGGCAATCATAAACAACAAAATTCATGATTCATGGGTTGTAAGGCCTCAAATGATATCGATGATTTGTAATCGGAAATATCTCGGTAAATGAAATTGAAACGAGAACAAATCGATTTTTTGCCTAATACTGACCAGTCAAATGCCCATAACCCATTCCCATACCATCTATTAATCAGCAAGTTATTAGCCAAGTCCCTTTTCTCCTCATCCTCCTCAAATACCGGTTGTATCACGATTCTGAATTGCATCTATACGGCATCCGTGTACAACTCCTACGAAGCAGGTGAAAACCATTAGTCCCCCAATCCAATCAAATCAGTTCCGCGTCAGATATCCTAATCGTATGGCTACAATTTGACGAGCTCGCGGTCAAAGCCATCACACAACCTGGTGAGAAAATCCTCTTTGTCACCGGATCTGTCTGTATCACCATCATACTCTCTTTTGCTCAAGCAACGAAGTGCCCTTGCGCCGTTAAATCTGCATAATGCACGAGCCTTGGGACGGCTTATCTCTAGCAGCGATTGTTCAGCACCCTCACACATATATACTTGCGAAACGACACTCGCATAGTCGTACTTTTTATGAAGGGTACCTATTCGAGATGGATATATACAGAGATGTATTCCAGAAGCTGCCGAGCAAACAATCTAGTCGCTCAGCGACGCGTGTGACGTGCAAAATGCGGGCGTCTATATAAGAGAGCACCCCCTTTCAATAGTCTTCTGCACTTGGGTACACTTGGTGTGATCTTCAAGTGAATTAGAAGACGTGTATGCTTGACGTGCAAGAATGATTGCGGAATAGTATTGGGACGATATGGATTTTTTTTCAAGTGCGTCGGTGCATCTGTAGGCATCCTACGGGCCTGCGAAAATACCATGCATTTTTTTTTCGAAAAAGTGGGGGTATTTTATGATTTTTACCCAGGGATATGATAAGAAGGATATGATAAGGCTAAAGCTAGGACCAGAGGATGGATGGTTTTGAGCCCTTGGGGAATTCGCAGCGGATATCGAATGCACGGTTCAGAGTCTGGAATTCAATATTGACCAAAAGATGTATCCGAGGCCGGCGTAGGCAGCAATGTTGAGTGACCTGAATAGACGAGCTAAAATACGTTCTGAAGATATCTCAAGTTTTACTCAACCAAATCACATAGAATTTCGTTTGCATCAATGAAATGCATGTCAGATTGCGCTGGAGTAAAGTGTCATAAAATGCAAAAGAAAATAATATGGTGGCAAACTTGACTTCCGGTTTATTTCCTAAAATTTTTTTGATGAATGTCTTGAATTACTACAAAACGGAATGCATTTCAGATCATGAAAAGTTGTAGCTTGAAAAATGATGAGCTTACCTCTCAATATATTTTTGACAAATGACTATTTTTATTGCGACCTCGAACGTCAAAATTAGAACCGTATCAAAGTCACTCATGAGTCAAAAAATCACTTATTATATTTTCACTATTAGTAGTTCATGTCATTCAAACGCAGAACTTCCTTATCGAAGAATCGTATTGTTCATATCAAATATTAATGTAATTGCTGGAAACGATTTTCATCCAATCTCACGTCAAATGTCATGACTGTCGATAATTTCATCCCGTTTCCTAACCAATCCATTCAATAAACTTCCGTTCTCATTCGAAATTCGTCTCCAGTGAAATAAATTCATTTGTTAAAAAATTTCTTCCATGCTGACCTCGTTGTGGCATGCAGAAATTTGCATGCTCCGTTTCAGCAATAACAAGAAACTTGGATGTCTTCCAAACTCTAACTGGACAAATAAGCCATTTGTCATTCGAAACCACGAGTGTAATAGAATGCAACTGAGCTAATCTATGATGAGTCCACTAGAAGGCCCATTTCTAGACCCCTAATAGTGGTCTCTAATTGAATGGTGTTTTATTTCTATTTGAGTGACCATAATTTCGTGAGCCTTCCTGAATGGAATTCCCACCGCGAGCTTGGGGCATCGGGCAACGTATTTTTGATATTCAGAATTCTTCCTTGTGGAGTGGGACGGAAGGAGTCATGATCAGGATCTTCAAAATTTTTTGGTTTTCATTCATTTTTTGCTTTTAATCAAGTCGCCTCAGCCACTCGTTTGATTCATTCCTTGTCTCAAAAGGGATTTTCGAGAATTTCTCCAGATGTTCGGAAAAAAGAATAACCGATTACCGAAAAAAAAAAAAACGGAAAATGTGTCCATTATAACAGAAAGTATTCGTTGAATGCGAGGCTGGTTTTATAATTTAAGCTTTCGTTGATTTGTGAGCTACTACGAAGCCTAGTTACAAATTCAGCACCAAAGAAGATACGATATTCCATAAACTTTCAAGCAATAAATGATCGTCCCCGAATACCTCATTCCGTGTCCAAATGTGTAAGAATAAGAAAAGCCAAAGCTGTAATTATTTCACATACGAATCTTTATTCCTTCCATCTTGAGAGCGCACACATAACGCGAGGGTAAATAAGACCCTTCCAGCATCCGACAAACGTCACACGTCAATCTCACTGTAATTCCAGAAGATTAAAATGCTCGCCTTCCAACATCCTTCCACTCTACGAACCGAATCCGTATCGCCCCTGATTAATCTTTCGCTCCGTTTGAAATGAAACTCTTCAGATCTAGATGAGTATTCTTTCCCATTGTTTCCTTTTGTTTTGTTCAACTGCTTCCTTGAATATTGTTTGTCAGGTACAGACTGCTAGGTGACTGCTATCTGCAACTAGATACCATCAACACAAAAATTTCGGTCTTTCAATATGGTTCTCGTAAAAAACAAGTGGATTCGAGTGAAATTTTGAAGCACAGCTTTAAAAATACATTTCAAAGTAAGGATAATATCATATTGCCCTAGTCACCATTTTCAGAAGATATTTTCATACTGGAAACAAAGTCGGGGGTCGGAGTCTCAAAAGGGTGCAAAAACCATATAGTTGGTAAACATTTATCGGATCCCTTTTTTCGACTAACTAGGAATGATAGTCAAGAATTCTTCCTAAGATTCTTGTTTTGTGCACAAATCACGGGAAAATCCCACTCTCAAATCCTTAACTGGAAAAATTTGCAATGTACGTATCGCATGTAGGACATTTTCACGCTCAACATTTCAGGCCATTATTTATCACATACATACGCATCCAGACGCTGGTTAAATTCCAAGTAGTACAAACTCGTTTTAGTCATCCAGAACATGACTCGTTTGCATCCAATTCAACTTCTGCTGCATGAAGCGCAAGGCTTCACTCGTCATACCTCAATCTACCAACGCACTTATCCTATATGTAGCATATTTTAAGACAAACCTGCACTCTGCTATCTCGTATACTATGTAGAAAGTCAACTCACGCTACTTCTACAATTATGTAATCCCATACTCAACGTCATCACTTGAGCCGAGAGTGTCGACAAAAGCACTCGAAAGCAAGTGTAGGCTTATCCTCGCGCGAGACGATTAATCAAAGTAACACGTCTAAAGTTTAAGTGGGCCTAGGCCTGTTATACTTTATATTCATCCACACATTGCACATACATTCCTACTTTGGCACTGAAAAGGCGTGCTCTCGTTTTGCAGATCACAACATACTCGGACAAAGTATTGTCGATTTTTATATAGTAACTCTGAGAATCTCCATGAACTGGCTGCTCGATTGATGGCCATGGCCTCTCGATCCTAAAAGAAATTACATATAGATGCCATATAAAGTTTTCCATCAGATTATCGGTTATTTTTGCCTAGCCCTGTCGGATTTGAGTTGTTTTTTTTTTCGTCGACATATTCTCAACCTTCTATCTGAAGCAATTCTTGCGGGACCCTCAATCGAGGTAGATTCAGAATCATCGAAGCGATCAAGAAAGGCATGTCTAGAAGTTCCCATTCGTACCGGCTGAAATTCAAACTCTGGCCTTCTGCTTTGAAGGCCAGGGCCTTATCCACGAGGCCACCATTGCTTAATTGATTGTATAGCAATTACGAATGACTATACCTAACCCTTTTGACCCCAGAATGAGTTGTACGTCCATCATGACACGTTGCGTGAAAATATAACCAATTTTCCAAAAACTTTGATCAATTTAAGAATCAAAGACCTAGATTCTATGTATTCATCTCTTCCTGTATACTGTTTGAGTAAAGCAAAATCAAGTTTCTAGCATCCAAAAACCTGCATATTTTTTTGAATTCAAACCATCTTTCTAATTTTGAGCAGATTTTTTTTAATCTACGAAAAATTGCAGGTTTTGTAAAACCCCTCCATCAAGTTACTTCACATACCATATTATCCTTGATATTATCTATAAAATTGGGCATCTGTAGCCAGTTTTTGGAATATCTCGTAGTGGTTTCGAAAATTTTGATTTACACAAAGTTCTCTCCCGTGAACCATCTTTGCAGTCTATCGCCCTAAAACATCCACAAAAAGTCAAAGCCATAGTACAGCAGAAGAGCCTGATACAAGAGACTCCTCTCGATGTTACGAGTCACATGCAGGGCCCGGATGATGATCATCCGGGCGAGAGGATCTGTATAAAATGGAACACAGAGATCGCACAAGCTTGCAGTCTGTTTCCGTGCACCCTAGGCAAACTTGGCCCCGTCAAACAGAGGCATTAGGCTTGATCCTGCTCGCGCGATGTTCACCCGAGCGGATGACAACGTGCTCTACTCAAGCTTTCCCTACCCTGTTATACCTAACCTATACACTCTCTCTGGCATTCTTTCTTTTAGAACACGAGGCTTGAAGATCACGGCAGTGCAACATCCCCGCCCGCGCACTTTAACCTTTTCAAAGAGGCTTTCGATTTTACCCTTCCCCTTGAGCATGAGAGCGACTATTAATTACCCTCGAGAGCGTAATGACCGTGGGCACCTATCGAAACCAGAACTCAAGCAAAGTGATTTATCGCGTTTGGTGACAACAAAGCTCTCTGCTCAAGGATAATGCAGATTCGTGACTGCTTTCTACAGTCGTAACTCTGTTCAATCTCAGTTCAGAATTTAATTTAGGCAATTTGAAATATTACGCGTGGTTACTCCTAAAATTATATACGAGGGCTTCTACGTCGTGGCTCGGGGTGTCACATTTTGAATCGGATGCATTCATAAAGTAATGTAAAGAATTTTGAAGTGTGGAAAATATCTAGGATTTTATCCAGGTGGATTTCCAATCTTTCGATTAATTGTCTCTTCCGACAATTTTACCGCTTTCGTATGAATAGCAGACGATTTTGAACGGAACTTGGTATTTTTATGAAAAAAAATGTGAAAAAACGAACATTCTTACATAGTTTTTTGCAAAAATTTCATGACACAGGACACCCGCACTTCTTCAATCAACTATCATGCGGTCTGGATTTGGTTTCAATGGCCGGCGAGTGGCTTACCGCGACGGCCAATACCAACATGTTCACCTACGAGATAGCCCCGGTCTTCATTCTGATGGAAAACGTCGTGCTGCAAAAGATGCGTGAAATCATTGGCTGGCCAAATGGATCAGGAGATTCCATTCTTGCGCCAGGTGGTTCCATCAGCAACTTGTACGCTTTCCTTGCCGCCCGCCACAAGATGTTCCCGCAGTACAAGGAACGTGGACTTGCGGCTGTCGGGGGGCAGCTCGTCATGTTCACCTCAGATCAGGTATCTTATTTCTTATACAGTGAGCCGGAGTGACTTTGTAACACTTTTATTTTCACGTTCACACTCGATCAGGTCATGTCAAAGCATCGTGCAGGCTCTCAATTGAAAGCTCTTGGATAAACTGACAAAATAAGAGCTTACAGGATGCTCCAGAGTGAGCCAACCAAGAGTGAACCCAAAAACAAAAGTGTTACAAAGTCATCCCCGTTTACGGTGCAACTCAAGTGTTCATTGAGTGACTTTATGGAGACTTATAGAGATCTCTCTCGTGCGTTTTTATATGAGTGGAATTACAAGATTCATGTCCTCACTTCTACTTCTTCTGTTCGATGTTACTGTCGATCTCATTTTTCGAGAATTTGTGTATGTATCGTTGTCAGGGGGTGAATGTTTTTCATAGGGACCGCGACTTCCAATATGATGGTGGTGCACATTGTGGAACGAACATCTTTAACAGAAGATTTCATGGTCTGATTGAGGTTATGGGATTCAAAATCGTATGATAATCCTACCACTTGAATGATCGTTGTTGAGAAATGTGACTAAAAGTCTTATGCTACTTGATCGCTAATGATGAATTACAGTATTTTTACTGTCGATATAATTTTTCTTATCTTGATCTTGATCATCATTGTGAGACGTGCAATCTTACTCTCAAACCATTCTTCCAAATTAGGGAATTGTCACTCCTGGTCGAATCAAATGATCATCATATCAACAATCTTACAATTTTCGCAATATTTTCTTATAAATATTACAGACATGATTTCCTACTCATTGAGTCTCGAGACAATGGCGATTTCATACTACTCTAGCAAGGCATTCATCAAAATCCGTATCTGAAGTAGGATTCAACCAAAGAGTGAAATTTTTCCGATAGAGTGACTTGAACTGACAGAAATAATTGTCAGCCTACTCAAAAGAATACATGCAAAAGCTACCGATTATCTCGCGTCCACGAATCATGATCGACTTCAAACGTCAATCAACCTCAAATTATCCAGAACAAAGCCAACAACTGCCACATTTTATTCTAGTGCCACTACTCGGTCAAGTCATGCGCATCTGTAGGAGGTCTAGGCACGGACAACTGCGTGATGGTTCCAAGTGACGAGCGTGGCCGCATGATACCGGCCAAACTCGAAGAGCTGATAATCGAACGCCGCGCCCGAGGCCATATACCATTTTTCGTCAACGCCACGGCCGGCACCACGGTCATCGGAGCCTTCGATCCCATTCAGGAAATTGCCGATATCTGCCAGAAGTACAACTGCTGGCTGCACATAGACGTAAGTATATCTTCAGATATTCTTTGAGCTACTTTTGCCTCTGATCGTTTCACCCTTGACGGAGTCCATTGATTACCAAGCAAACCACCCAAAAACTGTCTGAATAGCCGTGAAAACGAAATAAAATTCCCTTTTTTTTTCTATCGTATATTTGTAACGCTATACCGAGGCTAACTTTTGTGGCGTGTTTGAGTCCAAGAGGAAAAATATGGCCTGGAAAACAGACTCTGTGTAGCTTTTTCGTTATATTGTCTACGTGGTAGTTGTGTTGCTGCTTCTGTTGTTGACTGGTGAACAGTGGACTTTGTGAGTAATGGAAACGAAATTGCTCAGAGTTAAAATGGCCCACGAGAGATAGATCGTTTCATTACGTACGAAACAGCTATAGCAGCGGAGCGCTGAAAAATTGGCAACAATGTTTAGCGCGAGAGTGTGGATACCTTCGGTGAAAAATCGTTGTTCGATCTAATGGAAAGGTTATCCACCATTGAGTTACGGAGCCGTTTCTCAAAATGTACACAGTTATTACATTCCTTTTGTTCTTTAGATGGTGAGTAAAGAATCAGTTCAAATGAGAGTTTGTAAAGGATCTTCAAATTACTCGTCGTTATGGAATCGTCATGTTCTAAAACTTGTCAACAGAGTATTTCTGGGTGTGCTTTAGCCCCTTACAGATATCCATACTGTCTGAATATTTCAAATTTTTTTCCATTAACTATGCCTTGTGAAAAATCGACTGGCATTTTCAAGAATAAATCAATCGCTCTGTGACTATCAATTGTACATTTTTTCCAACCGCAACCGAATATTTTGCTTTCTCGAAAGAGAAAGCTTTGTTTCGAAATTTTTCAAATTGAGATTGAAAACAGTAAGCAAGGATTCCATATCGAAGTCTGAGCTCCATAATATATCATATCATACGGCATATTGCATTTTTTCTAAGGCTGCCTGGGGTGGTGGTCTTCTACTCTCAAGGAAATATCGACACCCTCGTATGACAGGCATTGAACGGTGAGTCTTATTTTTTCACTCTTCAAAGAAATGACCGTCACGCTGTTCTTATACCCTAAAACTTAAACTCATTCATCTCTGACCATCAATTCAAATTCCACAATGGAACCCGCACAGTCATCGCCAAAATTGTCAAACATTACCTGACCATCCCAATGGAAAAATTCCAATGTCTGACCAAACTCGGATATGTTCCACTTGAACGGAACTGTAACTCATCCAAACACCTCCATCACTCATTTAAATCTCATTTCAAAACGCAAACCAGCTATAGTAACTCAACTCTAATCTACACGAGTAAATCCCTCGGAAAGACGACGAAAAAATTGACAGAATCAATTTTTGAAAATCTCGGTCGTTCTTTCTCATTTTGTCATCTAGGACGCGACTACAGAGCTGAGATTTCTCAGCAGGCTTCTACACTCCCTCAAGAAAATTAACATCTTTTTCTTGAAGTTCAAGACGCCTGGGTTACAATTCTCCCTCGGTATAATCGCGGTTTATGCGAGAAAAAGAAGAGGCGATCCATTACGGACCAACTAGACCGTTTTTTTTCGCGCCCCAACTCTATATTACATACCAGAGGCGCATTGAGCGCCGGTAGCGTATTGATTTTAACGCGCTGACAGTCTGCTATACCAAAGTCTGGGATATAGCCCATCAGGGTATATATACCGAGTGTGTGGGAGGGGAAGGGGAAAGAGAAGACCCATTCAGCTGCGACTGTTTTTCGAAGGACTCCATCAAAGTAATCCTCAATAAACTATAAAACTGAGGATTAGGAGCTCCCCCGATCTATAGACTTGTCTTTACGTATGCTTGCGTCCATCCATCATGCTCCCACGGAATACTAGACTATTTTGCCTCACGAGCTTTGGCTAAATCCTGCCTTTGCAGTCGAGTGAAAAACTCTGTAGGTTTCCACAACATCGTCATTTGTTCGGAGTTTGTTGATTTTGTTGCTCGCGCTTTGAGCAGTTTGTACTTACGCAAATGAGGTTTTCTAAGGTCCAAATGACATGATGCCTTGCTGAGATAGTTTCTAGTGCAATTTTGAATTTCTGTGAGATTGTTTGGCAATAGCATCCCTCAAAACAATTTAGTTTACATTTCTGGAATTCACTTAGCACTTTGGGTGTACTCTGAGCGTGAATAAGTAATGAGGTGTAGATTGCGAGAATTCAAACTCACTGGATGCACTGGCAAAGCACCCAAAAGTTTGCGTACAGGATGCACAGCTGCATAGATTGTAGGTTTAGTCATTTCCGAGGTCATTTCAAAAATGGCCCAAAAATGTTTTCAAGTCATTTCTTTCCATCCATAATTTAGAGATCTTCCAGGTTGCACCTAGTCATCCCTATCCAAACTCATTCAATTTCCTCTGGAATACCATCACTCTTCCCGAAATGGTGATTTCGCCGAATGGTTTGAAAAATACCCAAATGGAAAGATGAGCTGATTCGCACCGACAACCCAAGTGTTATTTTCAGAATTCACAGACATATGAATATGAGTGAAATCATGATTCGGGATTCAATTTTTTCCGACATTTTCGTCCATGGTTGTACCAGAAGTTCATCATGAAATGGATCATTGATGATATTGAGGACTTTTCAAAGAAAAACTAAAAGTTGTTCAAATTCAACCTTCTCTTTCTCTCAAATATTGGAAAAATGAATTCCCATTCTTACTTCAACAATTCTCCAATTCTGATTTATGCATACATTGATACAATCCGATCAAATTATAGGCACCCAACTGATTGCACTAGAACGAGTTATTGAAAAAATTCCAAACGAAATCAATAATCCATTTATCTTTGATCGGCAAAAAAACGCGCAACAAATAATTTGACCCCGGAAAAGAGAAGGACAGGGATTCAGACCGAAGGAGAGAGGGAAGGGGTGAGATTCCAGTACGCTACATGCAAAGGAATATCACGTTGCGCAATACAGATAACACGTTGAAGAAACAAGCAAAAGCTAGAATAGGATAGGCGGGTGGGGGGTACGGAACAAGGAGCCCGCAAAGAGCGAGTTGGGAAATGACGCAGATGCGCCCGGATGCAAATCGTGGATTAATCTCGCTCGGGCAGGCGCCCCATATGCACTATACTGCCTGGTCGCACAACCTACTCCCTGTTAACATATATGTGCGTATGAATGTACGTTCAACCCGCTGATTCAAAGCTCATCCATCCGTAGTACACGGCCACACACAGAGACACTCACACATGTGCATAGAACATCCGCGAGCGCAGATTGAGAGTTGCCCCGGTGCCGTAGACAGGAGTCACTCCTTTCAAGCGCCCCTCGACGTCTCGGATTACCGACACGTATGATTGTTATATAGGTACCAAAGATGTGTTTGGTCCCACCCTTAGGCTATCCAGATAGATAGTCCATTGGTTTCTTATCAGGGTTAAGATCCTTGCGTACTACCACACAATATGGTCTGAAGAATTATCTGACGGACAGGGTATTTTGCAGAAATATGGGTTTTGAGAAATCTAAAGAGAAGATGGATACCAAATATTCAGAGATCATGCAAGCTATGGGAAAAATTGTCACCAGGGGGATCTCGGGAAAAATCAAAAAAAAATTTCTATTCAGTATTATGTTGAAATAGTATGAAAATTTTTTCTAAAGACTTTTTTGACTCTACATTCTCCATCGTACTTGGGCGCGTTTTTCTCGTTAATGCAAGTTATAGTTTCCAGAAAAAATTTGTCCTGAGCCTGGCGACTTCTAAAAGCAATTCATTGAAAGAAAATTTTGACGATTTTTGCGGCATCTTGTGGACGACCCAGGTCGAACCAGAGAGAAGATAATTGACTTTTACCACTAATCATCTTGAAGGGCTTGAGAAGACCTACAAGTCGCCTACTTCTGTTGGAGCTACAGTCGATAGAAGTAGAGCTATTTTCGAAAACGTCGAAAATTCAGGTCTTGATCCCAGAAATATATATCTTAATTTTTCTCTATTAAACTTGTGCGAGAATACTCTTTGAGACATTTACTTTTAGTAAAATGAATTTGGCTGAGATTATTCCTTATTATTATCTGTATTTTTTGGCGAGCATTATAAAATTCCGAATTACGTCATTCCAGCAAAGATGGCGTCATTGGCCACCGCCGCATGTGCGTCCATCTGAACTGATGAACACCAATCTGTGTGCAAATACTCCTCAAAGTAGTCTTGAGGATGTTCAAAAACCTCCAACGATGAGCTTTGAGCCATGGGAGCGCTGTAGGTTCGATCGACCGAGTCAAAATTGGACATAATTTTGGCCATTTGGGCGCACCCGAATGTAGCCCTGATTTTGAATTGTTCTAGCTCACAAATGGGATAAAGGAATAGGATAAGGATCCAAACATACCTTGCTGACTCATAATGATTATCTGAACACGATTTCGTGGTCAGTTTTGCCGTCATTCAACAAATTTCATGGAAGTTTCGTACAAACTGGGGAATTTTCTTACACTTGTCGAATTATACTGTTGCTGGTTTGAGCTGCTTGTCGTAGCCGATCGAATTCTTCGAATTAATTTTTGACTTTTCAATAACTTTTTCCTTGGCCTCCGTGGACGTAGGCTCTTCTTTAAAACTCGAATCAGAACTTGAGACTGTAGAAGCACGACTGCTGAATAAAGGCCTCCTCACTCCAGTCTGTACTGTGGCTGCGGCGTTACTCACTTGCACGTTGGTCGAAGTAGCGCTTTATTTAAGGGCGTCTTCTTCATTATTATCAATTTTTCGAGCTACATCTTACCTAAAGGGTGGTGACATTGTATTTCTCTTTCTCCTTGCAGTATTTCAAGAGGTGGTCCTCTTTCTCGCAATGATAACTTGGTGGGTTTGTCAGACGAGAAATGAATCTATTGCGAGATGTTGCTAATCTTGATCTATAGACTACTCGGTAATTTCTTAACATTCTCCGGTTTGACGTACATTTGCTTACGGAAGTTGAGTAGATGCGTGAACTCTGGTACAGTTGCTTTGATTGTCGATATCTGGGGAACAGGCGTGATATCAAACTTTTGCAGTTGTTCAGTGATATGTGACCACGGTCGTATGTATTGTACGACCGTGTATGTGACGAGGGGATGGAAGGCTCCACGTTCGAGATGATTATACGTCTTGCACGTGAAACTGGTGGTCGTACTTCTAATACGTTGTTGCCAATTTTGATTGCAGCACAATTTTCGATCAAATTATCAGCTATCAATTTGCGTAAGACGTAAAAACAAAGTCTCGCATATGCAGTGTGTGATACGTCACAGAAATCTTGCGGTTTCACAATCTCGTCGAGTTTTACGACATATTCTTCAATGGTTTGACCTTCGATAGAGTTGAAAACTATAAATTGATCTCCGCCAAGCAGTTCTCGCCACTGTTCCATAGTAACAACTGATGTACTTCGAGTGGCATTTCTGTCAATACTAGACATTTTTTACGGTGTTGTTATTGAGGGCACCCTGTAGTCAGTAGTGTTGACCTTTAAGGGCGGGTCTGGGTTACACCTAGAATGTACAGGAAAGAGTGCGATCATTTTGCCTATGCCTTCTTCCACTGGCTCACAAAACTCTTCCAGAGATATAATTATACTCTAAATACGCGTTTGGAGCGATTGGCTTCGCTAAAGCGAGCCAAGACACGGTTTGTGAACACCTCCGAACTGTTGAAAGGTACGGTCGCCATGTCAGTATTGATTGAGATGAAATAAATTCTGAAATTCTATCTCTTTGCATATCGAGGATGGTTCCATGGTTTTCAAGCAGAAAGTCATTTTGTTAGATTCGGGTGGACGGATTTGGGCGAGTGTGTTCGCGTGCTTGGTCTTTCGGGTAACTGCCCTTGCGGACCCGTGGAATTGGGCGAAAGACCCGAATTAAAAAAAATCACATAATATCGTCTACTGTCGGATTATTGCACCTGTGAACAACTTTCCAGCACTTTGGAAGATGCTCATCCAATTCTCATATTAATGGTAGTCATAATAATGGTCACAACTGTTAAAAATTGTGATATTGTGAATGAACAGGAAGTATGTAACAGGAAATAAATTAAAGAAATCGACAAAAAGGCAAACTACGTCCATCAATAAAAGTATGAGGATCAAAGCCATGACTTTTCGACAATTAGAAATGTTTGACTGAACGGTGAAGTAAATAATCTTTCCAAAACTACACAAGCCGAAAATTCATCTGAAAAAACGTGAAAAACAGTGCGCGATGAGCACAGTACCAAGGTTCATCACATGAAATTCCACGACAATAACATCGGAACTTCAGACCCAAAGTCGACATTTCCATAATAGGACATGCTATCATACTTTTTTAAAAAGATTTACATTACTCTAGTTTTTTTCATCGCAACCCCACTGCTCGTAATCGATGAAACAATACTCCATCGAAGCGTAAAAAAATACTCACACGTTGTGCCCTCGAATGTCTCACAGGCAAAATATAAGGATTCACATGCTTCTATCATCAATGCTCTGTCAGGATTTCGTTTCTGCCCATGCAGAGAAGACTCTTGATTAAAATGGCAAGCAAAAAAAAGCCACACAAACGGGGAACAACTCTGCACTTCCAAGCTCTTATACATTATATCTATATCAAACAAGGACATGGTTAAAATCCTAGTATGGGACGAGCAACAGCTGGATCGGTTCCCTGGAGCGCATTTACGCCAACAGAACTCTCCTCTTATTGACACGACGCGCGCGCTGCTTCTTGTTGTACACTTTTCTCTCCACCCTATATCTCTGCACTCTCAAGTTTGATATAAAGCTCTACTCTGGGTATATTTTGCTGTGCTTCTGACTGCCAGTACTTCTGTGCTCTGGACCGACAATGCCTTGGATTAAACTCAAGCATCACAAAGCAAAATCTGCCTTAGTACTTTTTCCTGTACATACATACATACACACATACTTTGTCAGTTTTCTTGTTTTCTTTGCTGCTTTCTGCACTCTTTTAGCATTGTTTTTACAAAAATAACGCCAGTTAAGGGCGCGTCTTATGGGAATAAGAATTCACCCTGGTATGCTTAAAGTAGCTTCACAGACACGGCAAACTTCCCTCATGGTGTGTACAGCATTCCTTCAAAGTGATGTGCAAGTTGAGAGAGAAGAAGACTTGAGTTTAGCTGAGGAATTTTGTCTCTAAAAGCAGCATCTAGCAAGTGCATCGTCTCTTCTTGTGCTGGAATTTTTCAATCCGAGACCTGCATGACTTATGTGATGCATGCGCTGAAACGGTACAGCAATCTCAGTTGGACGACATGCGGGAGTGAGTTTCTGTTTACACCACTCGACAAGACTTGCAGTAAAATCTAAATCCTGAGATTGAAATCCTTACGATATTTATTTGAATTGAATAATATTTGAAAGTAACTGCAGTCTTGCAATAAAGGAGACCATCGTGATTGACATTTGACGATAAAAAGAGATGCTCCATAACATTGCCTCCTATGAGACACGGAATATCTCGGATACATCGATTAAGTTGTCTGAAACTATGAGGGTGTATTTAGAACAGTGTAACAATTTTTTTATTCCATTTGAGCATCCTCGATGAGTATTATTTGACTTGTGAATTCTTCCATACTAACTTATGGATATTTTACGAAAAAAAAAATCATATCTAACAAATGATTTGTACTTCCTCCTCCTGACTCTAAGATTAGTGAAGGGCGTGATGTAGATAGAATTTCGGCGTGCTGAATCGATTGGTTGATTCGGAATCTCTGCAAAGAATAAATCAAATAGGAGAAGGTGGTGATAGATTGTTAGTGAAACCTGGAATCACGTCGTCTCGTATGAAGCACGAAAATTTTATAACGCTTCGACAGATTCTTTTGAAACTTGGAGGGTGTATCTGATAGACTTTCAAGCCGATGCTACTGGGTTTTGAGCATTTCCCGATAAATATTCATCAACTTGTGAAATTTTTAATGCCGAATTTTCAATTTTCACGGAAAAAGCATATGTTACAAATAGCTTGTCCTTCCTCTCTCTTTGACTAAAAAAAATTTCTGGGACGTGATTTAGATGTTTTTCGACGTGCTGAATCGATTGCTTGTTACAAAATTTTATTGAAATGTCATATCATAGTCTTATAGCCTAAGATAAAGAGAGATACAAAGAAGCTAGAATAAAATGGGACCAGATCAGAATTCTGTATCAATCAATTGATTCAGTACCTAGAAAAATTTTGGACTCGAACGCTGCATAGTTTTTGAAGTGGATGAGAAAAATATAAATGGTTTTTTTTTGCATAGTGCAACCAAACGGCCATTTCCCTCTCTGCTCGAATCAGAAAGTTATCGTTTAATCGCACTGATATCAAAAAATAGCATATGTGCCTCGCTCGTCGGGTCGTTTTGGGGCACTAGGTATATTTTCACCTCGTTACACTCGGGGAAAATTGATCCCCATGCCCCAAAACAGCCTAACCTCGCATCGGTGCATAATGTACTATTGGAGTTATGGAAAGATGACATGTTTTCAGAAGAAAATGCATTTATCGGGAGATGCTCAAAATGTAGCGTTCTCGTCTAGAGATGATACCAAACATATGCCCTGAAAATCTCAAGGGGATCAATTGAACCAGTGTGGAGTTCTGTTGAACTGTAGAAAACGACACACAGACACAGTAAGGAAGACCAAAAGATGGGGTTTCCGTAATTTTGTGAGGGGGTTATCAATAAAAACTGTGACCTACAGTCGACAGATCTCGGGAAAACGAAGTATGGGCTGTTTAAATTTTATGTGTGCAAAAGCTTTTGCGGAGGAACAATTTCTTAGGAAAAACTCTGGTGGAAAATCTCCTACCATCAAATGGATACTTCCAATTCTGAGAAAGCAAAAGCTGGTAGAATAATTTCTCTTGAATATTTTGACTGGTTTGCATCGATTTTCCAGAAAATAGTTGAATGACTCCCTAGTACCTGTATATAATTGGCTGGCGTGTATAATTGTTCTTGTATGACATGGCTTGGGAGGATTAGTTCCAAAATTCCTAGATTATCTAATTCTGAAACAGCTCAAGTAACACTATCTTATGATAGAATCATATCGGTTTTGAAAAGTTTGATGCTACTTCTCAATTTGAAAATAACGTTGATCAATGGTAGTGAAAAATTAATCCAATCGAAGTGAAAATCAGAGAGATTCAGATGGATACTTAGATGTGCAAATCTGAATATTTCCTTCAGAATATCACGAAATTCCTCTTACCAGCGATCCGCGACAAAGCTCTGAGTTTTATCAAATCACCATTTAAAACATATTTCGTCACTGGATATGGTTGTCATGGTCCCCAAACAGTACACTCGGGTATCATCAACTTGATAAGAGAAACTACCCACGAGGCCACACTGGGTTAGCTGAATAAAAATGAGCAACAAAGGAGCAATACCAAGGTTTTTCTAGTGGTTATACAGGATGTGAAAAGTTTTATCAATTGAGTCATTGAGAAAATGTCGATAAAAAGTGCACATCAATTTAATAAACTCTCGTCTCCTCCAACAAACGAGTATTGGATTCAGATTTCATCAAGGACTAACTAGAAGGATGAATCGTGCTGAAAATACATTCGAAGGACTAGCTATTCCAGGAATCATGTTCGCATTGCTCATGATCCATAATGCAAAGCCATTTTTCCCCTGCTCAATTTCAATCTCACCCATCAGAACGGACCAACCAAAATGCTCGCCAAAATGTATAATCTAATGAAGCAGTGCTGCCACGCAGGCTACCACCTAATTCTTTGCACAAACTAATAGCAAAAGCAGCGATTCGCGAACTGCTGCGGGTAATTAGCATCGGGCTATGGCGCGGGCGTTCCATACACACAGGAGCAATTTTGCGCGCTAGATATGTTGGCAGTGTGGCCTAATACATCGTTGGGGAGCTTTTGGATTTGGCATGTCTGGGTTATGGGGAGTCTCGGGGTGCCACTGCGCCAACCCCCAGCTGCGAATCGCATTAATCACAAGAGGCTTTATAAGCGGCACTTGGCGCGCGCGCGCGCCTAGACTAATATGTACACGAGCAATAGACGGTATATAGATGCATGATGCAGTATTTGAGACATGCAGGAATGCGTGCGTGGACCATCAAAAATGTCCCACTCTTTGAGCTTTTAAAATTGGCGCTGCACACGAGGTACATCACAATGTATGTATGTATGAATGCGAAAGTTTCTCTATTGGATAACGTGAAAGGATGCACGAATACTTGTTGTAAAATTGGCCTTGTGGCTGCAAGCTTTCGATTGTAAATTCTGTTTTGCGCCCTTGTACAAAGTGGGACGCAAATGTATCGAGGCCGGTGTAGTGAGATATTGCCTCTGGGAGAATTTCAATTCCGTATTAGACCGGAACATGTCGTTGCTGTAGGCGGTTGTTCTGAGACAATTGAAAATTCTAGCGTATCGATTCTAACTTGCAACGCTTTGTCCGTGATTGGAGCTGGAAATTGAGGTATTTTGGTGATTATCAGCAATTTTAGGTATGATTATGAGATAAATTGGCCGAACATAATTTGGTTAACAGCGAAAAGAGTGAAACCACAATACTTTACGTCATGATTGATTGCAGTTTGCTGGGGCGAGGAACCTACTGGTGGGTCTCGCTTTGTCCTTCTGTGCCCTGAAGATTGTTGTCTTATGAAAAATACGCTGCTAAAAGTAATTAGCAGAATGCTTTCTCACGGCGTTATGTGATGATAATAATCATAACGAATGATGAAGTATCCAATATTTTGAGTTATTCTTCTGAGGTAGCATTTTAGAGAGATTTGGGTCATTTAAAAGTAGGTTTTTCCACCAATATCTATTGTTGGGTTGAGAGAGAATTTCGATACAATTTTTTTAATGATGATTGAACTGGAGTTCTTCGTAAATATTTTCTATTCCCGAGAGAAAACTTCATTCGAATGATGTTTTACGGATTTTAAGAGAATTTGGTATCGACCAATCGATTCAGAATGGCGTATGAGTAAGTCTTTAGGTCATTGAAATTGAGATAAATGAGTCGTAAAGGATGATACGAGGAAAAAATGAATATTAATAAAAATGTTCTACTACTTTTTGAGTTATTTTTTTTTTGAGGGAGCTTTTTAAAGAGATTCAGGCCATTTAGACTACGGTTTTTCCAATAATATCTATCGTTTGGTTGAGACGAAATTTCGATGCAGTACGTTTGAAAATGATTAAAATGGAGTTTTTGGTGAAAATTCCCATTTTTTCGAAAATTTGAGATCTGTAAAGATTGAATAAAATCTGGGTATCAATCAATCGATAGATCATGCAGAAAAAATCATAGTTTAGGTCATTAAAATTTAGATAAATGAGTCATAAAGGAAGGTAAGAGGAAAAAATGAATGTTAAGAAGAAGTTTCCATTATTTTTTGAGTTATCCTTTAGAGGAAGCTTTTTAGAGGGGTTTGGACCATCTATAGTCTGAGGTTTTTTTGATGATATCTCTTGTTTGGTTGAAACGGAATTTGGATGCAGTGGGTTTAAAAAGGGTCAAAATAAAATTTTTGGTGTAAATTTTGATTTTTCAAAAATTTGAGATCTGTAAAAATTGAATAAAATTTCGGTATTAACCAATCGATAGTTCATGCAGAAAAAATCATAGTTTAGGTGACTGAATTCGTGGTGAGACCGTGTTAGAAGAAGATATTCATGTATTAAAAGTCGAAATTCGAGCACTTTTGCTTGAAAAAACACATGAATCAACTTTGACTGGGAGCTGGAAGCTGCCAAGTCACTGGGCTCTCAGAAATTGGATTCTTTACAACTTGTAGAAAGCCAAAAATTGATATTAATGCTGAACAGGAAAAGAGAAAGCGTGTCCGATAGAAAACAACACACACACACACACACACACACACACAAACAAACACGGACGAAGGGGTGCAAAGATGAGTCTCTGATGGATTTGGAAGGCCGTTAGGAGGAGAAGTGTTACCTACAATTGATAGATTTTGGCGAGAGGAAGAGAATGGTCTAAGGCTCTTATAGATAAAAGGAATTTAGTTGAAGAATATGTTGGTTTTAATGAAAACTTTGATCAAATTTTCGTTGGGGTGAAAACAAAGCTTTCTCTTTAGAGAAAGCAATAATCGTATCGAATGGTTGAATCGGCTTTTAATTAACACGTTCGCTGCGACGCCGTGTTTTTAAAATTTTATTTTGGTCATGAACTGGACCCCCGAATTTCGGTGAAATCGGTCATATGGGCCCAGACTCCTTTTTATCTCATCGTTTACGTTCTTGGTGAAGTAAACCGCCATGATAGATTTTTTCAGGAAAATTTTCCGAGCAAGTCTGAGTCGGCAAAGATTGCGAGATGAAAAATTGCGGGTCCCACCGGTGGGACGCAGGGGCGGAACTGCGATTTTCGGCTCTGCAGTGGAAGTGTTACTTTAGGTGAATTTTCTTGAGGATAGCTAGGGTATTCCAAAGATCTTTTCAAGTTCACTATTTATTCACGTACAGAGTCATTATTTCGTAGAAAAGTAAGTCTGGGGACCAATGGCTAATCAGAATTCAGAACAAATGTGGTCCTGATCCCTCCCCCCAGTTAACCTACTACGATGCTTTTGAATAAGTTTCGCGTTTATTCCTATCGCTTGCAAGAACTTCTTATGTACCCCGCGACTCACTATTTCCAGACTATGGTCAAGCATTTGTAGCTGAGATCTTGGCATATTCAAGATATGTTGCACTTCAAATGAGGACTTTACGTTCCATGAGAATTTTTCCTTACTTTTGAGTATTTTACTACATTTCGTAACTTTTCACTGAATGAATGTTTGACAATCAATTTTCCAATATTAACCCATTCGCTCACAATGTTCATTATTATGGACACTTTTTTATCGATTTCCAATATTCGGCTGTTATTTTTTTTAGGAAACTTTAGAAAAATATGGAAAAATTCTCAAGAGTCCCCATTGATACAAGGAATGAATCAAAAAAGAGGCCAAGGCCAAATACTGGGTTGCTAGCAGGAAATAAAAATAAAAACCAAAAAATCTTAAAAATCCGAATTTTGCTCTTTTTTCGTCCTATTTTCATCAGAAAAACATATTCTGAATGTCAGAAATACGTTTTTCGATATCTCAAGCTCGCGGTAGTGAAAGGGTTAATGAAATAACGAGCAAGTATTTTTTACTGCATTATTCGCAGTTACATCATGAGTGCACTTAGCGCTATCAACCATAACATCAAAAACAGACTGAACCATGTCTCAGCACTGTTTCAGCTCAAAATGTTCCACATATGAAGTGGAAAACTCCTCGTGTGAAGTATGCACAGTGCAAATACTCTATAACCATCCATTTCCATGTGGCTAGCAGAGAGTTTGGAAATGCAATTGTTACGTGGTGCGCGCGACAAATGTATATGCTTTTCGGCCCATACAAGCGCAAGAAATGCTATCATATACAAGTGGGTCTGCATTTGACACGAATTACTTCGGTTGAGCAAACTGCAAAGGGGCCATTGCTGATGTGCCTCTCGACGGGACTGTGCTACTTATACTACATTCTGTCACTCGCCATGTATCGATAACATTTGTCATGAAGCACTACACAGAAACGGTCTCCGCTGCTTGCAGGCCATTATCCTGTGTAGTGCATGGTGTTTTCAGGAAATTCCTGATGACGATGATGCTTGTCTCGGCTTGACTTGAGTGTGTTGCGCTTTTTTCAACTGTCTATATTGTTTTGGAATATTGTGTAATGTGGATGCATTGGAGGCTCAATCAAGATTATGCAATAACGATGAAGTGCTATGAACATTTTGGTAAGAAACTTTGCGAGCACGGTTCGAACCTCCATTTCTCTTAGTTATTATTTTTTGATGAGAAGATCTATCGTCGATTCACCTTGAACAATTTCAGGGTTGAATTATGTATACAAATGAAGGATATTCAAAAGCTCAAAATTCGACAATCTGCTCATCATTTCAGATGTCCAGCGGGAGAAAAATTCCACGATAAAGATTTTACTACACGACACGAGCCGCAGAATTTGTGAATTCTGGATGTACATCTTGAATTTGAAAATATACATGCTCCATATTGCTCCTCCATAACCGAAAAACATGCTGCACTTATCCTAACAGAGATTTGATATCAAATAACCTCCAAGGGCAATAACACAGATATTTCAGAAGCTAAAACTTTCCGAGTTGAGGATTGTTAGACTTCGAGAATTTTTAGATTATGCTAAATATTTCATGTACCCTGATAGAAATTTACTTCGATGTAACACATTAATAGACATTAAATGGCTATTTTTGGCCAATTTTGGCTGAAAATGGCCATTTTATGGCTAATAATGTGTTACATTAGGATGAATTTCTACCAGGGTATGATCATTAAAATATCGACATACGGCAAGGTATCCAGAAATTATATAGGATAATAGAATTTCGGTTCAAAATTTACTATAGAGAGTTTGCAGTTTGGTCAGCACTTCCTCCAGGAAAGTTTGGCATTTCAATTTCTAACACCAATAGGGAAATGGGTGTGACATAGCTTACAACATTCCGAACTCACTTCGATTACCAAACTCACTCTACCAAGGTTTTTTTTCTTAAAATGTTCGAATATGATTTTGGCACTATAAAGAGCATGAATACCACCTAAATACCATTGATATTAAAAATAAAAAACCTTCGGTATCAAGAGAACCAATTTTCACGCCATAATGAATATTTTATAAATATTTTCACTCAAAAAAAAAAAAAATAAATAAAAACACTATTGGAGTCGTGTAAACCTCATCGAATGAGAGAATTCCATCAGTCCATAGAACTGTATGATGTCAATAGCTTACCAGGACAAGTTCGATCCCACCCAGTCGATTGGTACAAATGGCCGGGTGACGAAAAGCAGACCGATCGAAGCTCCTGGGGATTTAAAGGGTTAGCCGCAAGGGTGTGTCCCGGGGTGCGCATTGGTGGCGCCTTCGCGTGCGCAAATCCGATCTGAAGCACGGCTGTATTAATAGCTAGGATCTCGCTTTGATGGACCCCCTGGTGGCGGCTTGAAGGGCTATACGATGGCTCATATTTTACTCCCCATTACCTCTCTTGGGACCTGCGAAAAAGCTGCTCTGGGCAAACCGCCTGAGCCCCAAGTCGACCTTTTTTTCTCTATGGTGCAGCTATCTTATCTTTACGAAGCGCATTCCCTATAGATAAAAAGTCTTCTCGACGCTTACTTTTCCCGCGAATCTATTGATCTTGAGAATTGATGAATGGGAAGCTTACCAGAGTCTACTACTCATTTCATGTCCATCTAGCTCTCCATCACCACTATGATGTGACCTGTTACATATACTTATGATTCAAACTTCATGTTCTATCACTCAATTGATCTATAGGCATCACGACTTTCAAAAAGTTCATAATAACATTTTACCATGTTCCAGAGCTGATTCAGTCACTTGGAATCCTCACAAGCTAATGGGAGCTCTGCTGCAATGTTCCAGTATTCACTTCAAAGAAGAAGTAAGTTGCACTTGCGATACCTAGATATATTATTTTGCCTTTGCTTTTGCTCACATACGTATTTTTGATTGATTCTGAGCAAATTCTGAGTGTGTCCACTGGTAGACACCAGAAAGCCGATTGCTGGAAATTCTGAGATACTTTTTAGTAGTCTCCAAACCAGGATGCGAATTCTTAATTTCAATGTAACAGAATATCCCAAGAAGGAGTCTTATGCCTGAGCATTCGAATAATCCTTCGGGTTTGATATTCTTCTACCCTGAATTACCTTTACACTTTCAATTTCCGGCAAAATATCCAACTACTCTTGATCAGAAAAGGTGGAATGCACTAATTTTATAGAGAAATCGTCGACTCCAATATGGTTGAACTTCGAATCTCACATAGTTAAGGTTGTAATAATTATGTATTAAGAGGAAAATTCTGTGGAAAATAATCTTAGAGTCGTTACCATCAAACTCTAAAAATGTCCATGTGACCTCACAACTTCGGACGAGACTTCGGGCTTTTTGAAACCCCTATAGTGGACTCGAACTACTTCTAGCTACCTCCTACCGTCACATTTAGGCTGATAAGGAGAGGACAGGGAGTGCGGGTCACGGATTTGGATGAAACTCGGAAAGAGTTTCCTTTTAGTCCCAAAAGATGATACCCAAAGCCGCAGAGTCCAACGCTCTGCGGCTTTCATTATCATCTTTTGGGGCTTGAAGGAGACTTTACCCGGCTTCTCCTTGTGAATTAGTTCAAGAAATATCTCAAGAATGTCATCCGGACACAAAAAGACAAGGTGGAACCATATTCAGCACAACAGCTCAAATCTGTGCGGGCAGGATTAATTTTTGACTTGCATCATCTCATTCGAGGAGTCCCTTGAAAATTTTTAACTTTGAAGGAAAATATGTTTCTCCAAGCACTCCGATTAACAATAATTTGACATAACATCGCAAACATATCTACATTATTATCGCAAGTGAAAAGAATGATGACAGCACGATGACAAGTGTTGAAGACGACACAAAATCGCGAGGATGATGTCGGTCCCATCAACCGTATAAATGCTATACATGGGGCATCTCGCGTCACATTCCTTCGCACACGCCCTCTTCAAAGGAATTTAATTAAACTAAGGGATAACATATGTTACCGTGCGCATGTCTCTCGAGTAAGGGTGAGCTTACTACTCGTAGTAGTGTTGGTAATAGGTCGTAGTAGTAGTAGTAGTAGTCGTGATGGTGGTGGTCCATCCCTTCCTTCAACTTTGTAGCAGTTATTGCTCTAGCAAAAGCTCGCGCCTCCCCTACGGGATATTAAAATTCCGTGCACCGGCTGCTCCTACGTATACACTTATATAGAATACAAGTTGGCAAGCATATCGTCCGATTGTTTTTCTATGCCCGTATAGTTTTGGCATGCGAGGGGTGCTTGCTTTCACATCGAATATCAGCTTCTATTCTTACGTACAACCTCAAAGCCGATTTTCACCGGGCTGTTGCGCGAGCCGCACGTGTTCGTTGACGTCCATGATGACACTTTTTTTTCTATATAAAAACTCGATGTATGTGTGTGGGAGGTTGACTTTTATGAGTGATTACTGCTCTGATTTTAACCGATTGACTTTTATGCGCTATGGGTTTTGGATAGTATACAACCCTTATTATTTGTCCCTCTCTCCTTCTTTCATTTTATGTCATCGACTCTAGTGTGGTATGAAAATTTTTCTCGTGGTTCAGGCCTTGTAGAGATTGATACTGTATGAGTTGTAAATTCCGAGATTTGTAGAGGGTCAGCTCTTTGACGGCTTCGGTGTTACAGGGCAATGAGAGGATGCAAATCTTATTGAGATTTTGCCTACATCTGAGGACTGAATCAAGATCTCAGGGTGATGATAGTCCAATTCTGATTACTTCGAAATTCAAAAAAAAATCTCAGGATTGAGAACGGCAATTCTCCATGCCTAGATGCTACATTTGCGGTGATTTTGGATTGGTTCATAACTGATAGATGTGGCTGACCTCGAACAACTAAATCAGAAAAAGTTGACTAATCCAAGAGTTTTTCACATGAGTACCATAAAAATGAGATCATTTTCTCATCCTCATTGACGTTCAAAAGAATTATCCTCATTCATAATCGACGAGTGATTGGCTTGTTCCCGTGTAGTAAATAATATGACACCACGATCATGTACGCTGAATTTTGATATCCAACTATTGAGAGAAAAGCCATCACAAAATTCTCATGGGACTTCAACTTTGCACAGATTTTGGGGTGACCATGTCGTTCACCTAATAGAAAACTAAATTTTTCCAATCTGTACCCACATTTCTATCGCTCTGCAACCGAAAATTAAAATAGATAATCATCTAAATGCACTCAAATCGATCTGATTATTCGAAAAAAAACATCAAAGAGGATCTTATTTGCTTTGAGTGGAATTCCTTTCAGTTTTTCTCGAAGTCGTTCCCGATAGAAAGGATGAGGTAAGGCTACCGGACAAAATTCTCAGGTATTCCAGGAGCAAGCTGTCACATTGCATGACTCGCAGAAGTCTGGAAACCTCAATGAGATTTTCTGGTGCATATATTCATCTCGGATGCATGAAAATCACCAATTTTCTGATCCGAGTGTTAGTCAACTTCAATTAAAATGGGAAGCGATCTCGTTTAGAACACAAAATCCGAATTTACTGAGCATTCTACAATATTTTCTTCAAATCGTGGAACTCTTGTTGATAGTTCTGGATTCACAATAATAAAAAATCTGTATGGTAGATGTTTATAGAACAGAATCAAAGATCGCACATATTAGCACTAACAATGTCATTCAGAATATAATTTCAATTTGATGCTACACAGCGTCTGGTGAAAGATACCTGTTTGGAAAAAAATTTAGTACTGTATGTGACGAGATTTGAGAGTCAAGTTTTAACAAAGACCGTAGACTCACCGGGAGGAGTACAGATTCGCCATTTTCGTGGTTCAATACGCATCACGACCTCCCTCTTGCTGCGCATGTGTTACAGCCTCTTATCGACCGGGACCGCTAGAAACTGGGCGAGATGGAGGACAGAGGACTGTTCACAAATTTTAATTTACAGCCAAAATTTTAAAGTTTTATCCTGTATCCCTGAGTGTCACCCTAAATGCTATTTTCAGACGTAAATACGACTATTTTTCTGAATTTTTAAGGTAACAGAGTCTTCAAGCGCAATTTTAAAGTGATTCGCATGAAAGTGTTTTTTTTGTCAAGGGCATGCGGTAGCCGTGCAACGCGGACGTAGAGTTCTATTTACATCTTATGTTAAAATTTCGATGAGATAAAGGTTGAGATGAGTTGGACAGTTATTGCTATTGACTAAATTATCCTTGCTGAAAATAATTCCGTGGGACCCCATGGAATCTCATGGGACCAGGTCCCATGGGATCCCATGGAACTTTGGGGGACCTGGCTCTGGGAAAATTTTTAATCTTGATACTTGGGGAATTTGGCATCCACGACGTGCAGCATACAAATTTTGACCATTTCTCTTCCAAAAATGGTTGAATTTGGTCGATTATGGTCAAAATTTGTATGCTACACGTCTCCTATGCCAAACGTAAAATACAAGACTGGAACTTTTTCCAGGACCAGGTCCCACGAAATTAGTTTTAGCAGGGATACTCTACAACTCGCCGTTTAGTCTGAATTATAAGAGTGTAGTGAAGAAATGGGATCAACTAAACCGCTGGTACCTCCCAACCTATAAAATGAGCACATTGTATTTCGCACTTTTATCCGATTCTCTCGCGATTTGGGCTAAACGACGAAAAGAGCCGTTCAAGTTAGAAGGTAGCAAATGTGGCCTTTTTCGTCGCTTACCCAAATCAAAGGAGGTATTTTGTCGAAAGAAAAGAATCTTCTCGAATGTTTCAACTGTTTATACCGTTGCTAGCATCCACGGATCAATCTAGGTCATATAGTTCTGCTAATTTGAAGTATTGCTTAAAATTCGAATTGATTGCAAGTATCCCGCCATCTGAATATTTTCAAATTGTGAAAAATAGACTTCCTGGATCTTGGAGACGTATAACAGATTTGTCGGAAAGTCATGACAGAACCTCACTAACAAGGGGAGGACCAGGTGTCCAGATCAGCAATCTTATCCAGATTTTTTTTACAGTTTTGGATCACTCAGTAAATGAAGAATCCGGAGTAACTCCATCAAATGGGCCTTTTGTTCAGAGCTACAGCCAAGAACATTAACATTGCTAGTATATCTATATATACAACTTTTTAACATGGGCCCATATGAGCAATGCTAATCTCCATGGCTTTATCTTCGAACAGGAGACCCATTTGACGGAGTTACTCTAGATTCTTCATATTTTAGGTAGTAAAAAACTGAAAAAAATTTGCACAAGATTGGTGATCCGGACACCTGGTCTTTTCCTTGTAAGTTAAACTAGTAATCAGTCAGAAGTTTGATACGATGAAAACTAAGAAACCGGCATTTTTCATTCACAGGGACTCCTGATCAGTTGCAATCAGATGTCTGCTGAGTATCTTTTCATGACAGACAAGCTTTACGATGTCAAGTATGATACTGGCGACAAGGTTATCCAGTGCGGACGACATAATGACATTTTCAAACTGTGGCTGCAATGGCGTGCAAAGGTATCCTTATCCTTCAACTAAAAATGTGCAAAATTTATGTATAAAATTGTCAAAATATCAAAATTATATCACTTACAATTACACTGTAAAAAATTTGTGGGAAAAACTGCAACCAGTGGTTGCAGTTTTTCCCTCAACCACTGGTTTATCCCAAAAATCAACCAGCTGGTTAATAATCAACCAGCTGGTTGATTTTTGGCACAAACCAGTGGTTGACTACCTATCCAACCACTGGTTGACTTTTTTCCCACAACGAATATATAAAGATGAATGCGGCACCCACGATATTGGTCGATGGTGGTCTCCGGTTGACACTTTTGATTCGGAAAAACAAGTTTCGTCATTTTTTTTCACAAACAAAGAGGGATAAACATTAGCCCCGGTCGCGTATGGACGACAAAGCGGGTTGCCTGTCCTGCAGGTGTCGAATACACGTCGTAAGGCTGGAGGGATGGATAGATGGACGGATGGGGTGGGAGGGTAGATGGGATGGATGGATGGATGGAACGGAATGGAACGGACCGGAATGGGGCGAAATGGAACTAAATGGGGCGAAATGGAACGGAGTCAAATTGGGTGGAGGGGAACGGAACTGGCCGGGATGGGGCAAAATGGAATGGGTGGGGCAAAATGGAACGGAGTCAAATTGGGTAGAGGGGAACGTAACTGGCGGGATGGGGCAGAATGGAATGGACGGGGCAAAATGGAACGGAGTTGAATTGGGTGGAATGGACCGGAACGGAATGGAACGAAATGGAATTGAATTATATGGATGGGAGACATCCATACAATTCAGTTCCATTTCGTTCCATATCATTTGGTTCCATTCTATCCCGGTCCATTCCGTTCCATTCCGTTCAATTCCACTCGTTCCATTCTGGTCCGTTCCATTCCGTTTCGGTCCGGTCCATTCCATTCCATTCCACTCCGTTCCATTCCGATCCGTTCCGTTCCATTCCGGTCCATTCCGTTCCATTCCATCCATCCATCCCATCTACCCTCCCACCCCATCCGTCCATCTATCCATCCCTCCAGTCTTACGACGTGTATTCGACTCCTGCAGGACAGGCAACCCGCTTTGTCGTCCATACGCGACCGAGGCTAATGTTTATCCCTCTTTGTTTGTGAAAAAAAATGACGAAACTTGTTTTTCCGAATCAAAAGTGTCAACCGGAGACCACCATTGACCAATATCGTGGGCGCCGCATTCATCCTTATATATTCGCTGTGGGGACAAAGTCAACCAGTGGTTGAATTCCAACCAGTGGTTGAATTCCAACCAGCTGGTTGATTTTGACAACCAACCACTGGTTGACGATTTTGGTGGAAAGTCAACCAATTTTTTACAGTGTAGTATTGGTGTAACGTCAGATCTGGTGATATTCAGTTACATAGTTTACTTTCTCATTACAGGGATCTGAAGGTTTTGAAAAGCACATGGATCGATTGATGGAATTGAATGAATACATGGTCCGCCGAATAAAAGAGATGTCAGACAAATTTTATTTAATTCTGGAACCTGAGTGCGTCAATTGCTGCTTTTGGTACTTACCTGAACGCTTGCGCAGTGTCCCTCACTCGCCAGCAAGAGAAAAACAACTTGGAGAGGTGAGTGTGACTTTCAATTTCGTTACAATTCATGAAAATCATTCGAACTTTGCACTTTGAGATTTTGAGTGGACACTTTTGTGTACTAAAACTCTTCGACAGGCAGAATGATGTTCTATTCCATTCGAAGTTTCCAAATGAAAAATTCCAAGTACACTGAGAATAAAATATTGCCGTCAGCACAATACGACTGTATTGTAACGTGGTATTGTCGTCAGACCAATACTGGATTGTCACCACAGCAAAATGATGTTATTGCATGCAAATAACCTAAAAATCTTTCGATTATATTTGTCCATTTACCGGAACCATTCTGTGCTAAGAATTGGTAATTTTTGTGGCAAAATAGCCGTAATGTGAGTGTGAATCCATCAAGTATCAGAGCATTCGAAATATATGGGCGATGTTTATTTATTCTGGAAGTAATTCCAGACTGCCAGACTGATCTGATGGGTCGATGCGATGACAAAATCGGTATTGCTCTCCTGGCTATACCACTTTTTGGTCGTACGGCAAAACGCAAGGCCGTACGACCAAAAATTTTTTTTCATTACTCTAACCTAAAAATGCCGCGTTTAAATAGGATTTTAGGGTTCTCGTAATGAAAAAATATATCCACACTTCGCTTGCAAGCCCATTTTGGGGACTGGACGACAAAACTGTCCTTGTGCCCAAAATGGGCTACCGCGCTCAGTACGGAAATATAATATTCTCAGTGTAGTCCTTGAAAAAATTACAATACACACTGAGATGAATTATATGATGAAAAGATTATTTGTAAAAATCTTAAATTCTCAATATCTTATACCCACAAAAGTATACGTTGTGCCCCGCGTTATGCAAAATAACAAATATTGGCTTTTCTGATTCTAGATCTGTCCAATCTTGAAAGGCAGAATGATGGAAGCAGGAACTTTGATGGTTGGTTATCAACCAGATGATCGAAGACCAAATTTCTTCAGGAATATCATATCCAGTGCTGCTGTAACAGAAGCTGACGTAGACTTTTTACTTTCAGAAATGGATCGCTTGGGTCACGATTTGTAAATTATATAACCAACGTTGGTTTTCAATAGAGATATGCGCTTGACTTTTTCTTGATTGAAAATGTATCATACCTGCTCGTTAGATGTGCACATTTTGATTCTATCTTATTCTGCGCACTTTCAAAAGTTGTAGCGTCCTTTTCTTCAAAATTGGTTGAGCTCGTCGTTGATTGTATGAGTGAATGATGATGCAAAAGATATAGTAAAGCTTTAATGTATAATAATATGAGATACTTTCGAAGACAAAAAAATTTTCGCGGGCGTAATATTTCGAGAACCCGCAGGGGTACTCCAACTCATTGATACAAATCATATAAAAAATGTGGCACGAAAGATTTTATCATTTGATAATCAAGACAAAACTAAGTACAACTGCATTTCGGAATCGAAAAGTTTCACAGCAGAGGAGAAAAAAATGTGAAAAAAATGAGAATTTTAGAATGAAAAAAAAACTATCTGAAAACGATGATGAATCATTGTTATAGTGCAAATGAAAAGAATAGAATGATTACGGATGAAAGTACGAAAAATTTCGACGCCAGCAATTTTTGTCGCATTAATCTGCTGAGCAGATTACTCCTCAATCTTTTCTGGAAAAATAAAATATTTGCATCAGGTATGTTATCTAAGCGGGTCTTATACGAATGTATATATATCCTTCAGAAGAATATTTTCGGGAACAGTCCCATCTTGTTTGTTGTTCTGAATTCTAAAGTCTAACGTAACCGTCACACAAATGGTATGTTATTATCATCACTTAGATTATACATTATATGTGTACAATGAAACTGGGAATACGAACATATTGATGAAACATCTCGAAAGGCCGGGGCTTGTCACTTGAGCCAAAATGGCTTATTCAAGTTGTGCTTCTAACTAACAAAAAAACGCTATTCTATCAAGAACCGTGTATTTTTCCTCACAAAATGTCAATAACGGTAGCAAATGATTCACAAATGAGATAAATCTATTCTCATTGTAAAAATTTACCTTTGAAGCATTATAAAACGCATGAATTCCCAATAGTAGTAAGCGGTTTATTTGAAATTGTTATTCTGGATCGGTATGACTAATTATTAATTTTCAAATCGGACATTTAGCGGTTTAAACTTGTACTTTAACCTACTTTTACTTGGATTTGATTCTACTTTTATGTGAACTTACATTATTGTTGGATAAAAAGTCTTTCTCAAACAGATTGGTAAACTCAAGACTCGAGATAATTGGTGGGAAATGAGTAAGAAATCAATTTGTGTCATGACAGAGTCGAAAAATGGTTTGTACATAATCAAAGTCATGAAAATATCGTTGAAATTTAATTAAAACAAGTATAAACCTATGAAAGTAAGATGCTTCTACAGAAATATCTTGGACATTCTTGATCTCAAGATTCATGACCTCCGTAAAACTTTCACAGTTATCCATCTCTCTATGAGTTTACTACAAAATCCCTATTTTCAAAAAGGAACATTTTTCACTGACAGAAAAAATTTTAATTGCAATGATTGATCTTAACTATAGACAAAAATCAATTGAAGAGTATATCTTCACAATGAATAATTTAAATTTTTTTTAGATTATAAATGTTACGGGTAGATTTTTCATCGACATGCTTGCTCGTGGTACAAACGAATAATTATACAGGTCATATGAAGTACGTATTGATGTACAAGGACATAAAATGGGAAATGGGAAATGAACATAAAATCAAACCATGAAGATGAACATTTTTTCATGGGATCGTATCCTCTTCTCGTTAAAAATGTGAATTCGCATGGAATTTCGAAATTTCCAAACTCCATCAAAATATGAAATCATTTCTCAAATTCATGATCCGTTTCGCAAATATTGAATGATTGAAAGTTTAATAATGACAGAGATGTGTGTTTTATGCTCAGATAAGCGTGAACTTTATCACTCCTTTTTTTCGTTTCATAGGGCAAAATTGTTGTAAAACAAAACAAGTTATCGTGAATACTATACTCATCTCAATCATTATCTCAATCATCTGCACATAATTTTAGCTGTGATTGATTCTCAAGATATGAACCTGATTACATGCTTGAGCCATTATCGTTGCCTTAGGCAGTTTCTAACATAATCACAATAAGAACGCCAGTCCAAATATACGCATGACCTATCTACAATAGCGAATAATGATCAGACTGTATGCAAATTCTTATAGATATGGAAATTTATTAAAGAAGAATACTTTCTGGTCTGTAATATATTTTTGAGAATTGATGAGAATCTAATTAGCCCTCGTTCAATCTTGAATAATGGCACTTTGAATTCTTATCAGTCGATTCATAATTTGAAGTTTATGCAAGAAAATTTACTGTTCGAATAGATTTTGGGTCTTGGTTTGATCAATTCGAAAAAGATATTATCAATTTAATCGTTAACAAGGATACTACCAATTTAATCAATTTAACATTGTTAATGAGGTTGCTTATTTAAACAAAAATCCTAAATCCAGATGGAGTTCTATCGGAGTTCTGATTGACAATTACCACAAACAAATATGTATATCGAAAGGTCGTGCAATTTACTGTATATGAAGAATTTATAAAAAAAAAGATAAAAATATTTTTATTGGAAATGCATAGTTTTAGGAGAAATGAATCTGGATAGCTATTTTGAAAGATGTGAGTGATACTATACTGATACATATATGAATCTGCTGGCGTTGAATCATTCCACGAATATATTTAATGAAATTAGATCTTACATATATTATAGTCTGCCTATTACTTCTGTATTTGTGGTATTATCTTTCATTGAGTCAAAAGTTGTTACACGATCACTAGTTGAATAAGTAATTTTGAGTAATCCCTGAATTTTTCCGCTATTCTATCCCGTCTTCTTATGTTTGAACATGATCGTGATTTTATTTAATAACATTAGATTCATAGAATGATCTCTAAAAAACATTAACTGTGAGTAATATACTTATCTGTGATAGAAAAATTTTTTTGATTGAGTAGAAAATTATGAATGCCCATGAATCATTCTTGATTACTGATGTCAATTTCACAGTTGTAATAATTGTAATCGAAAAGCTTCTAGGGATACTTTGTACACATCTATTGATTAATAATTGTGTGATTGAAAGGCAGAAATCAATCTGTGAGAAAATGCGTTACTGATAATTATAATTTTATGTTCTCGCTTTGTTGGTAAATCTTGAAAGGTCAAAATGGCTTAAAATGTATAGCTTTACAAAACAAAAAACGAAAAAAATTACGATCGCGCAGTCGGTCAAAGTTGATTGTTGTTGATCACGTATTATAAAAATAGCGTAGAAAAAGATTTACATCGATTAAGAGAAAAAAACAACAAGATCCAAAGTCTTCCAAGATGAAAAAAACTATACATGTAAGCGAATACAAGTTTTAGTTGAATGTAAAATTGAAACCTACTGATGTAAGAAAAATCATATTAAAAGACAATGATGATCTCTGAATCCCAAAATAATGATTCACTGCAACTCAATTGGATTTATCGGTGCACTGCATCTGAACATCAAAATCCAATGGCATCAGAACAGCGATGCAAAGCTCGTGCCGTTATTCAATGAACCCTCTTTATCTGAGATTGCACAATGTATTACATCAATGTCTAATAAAGATTGAAATGCTGTTATCCTAATTCGGTTAGTTTCCTTCATCTGTTCTTAAAAATAGACGTTGAAAACAATAATTTGATTATAAAGGTGGATCTAAGAATTCCCTGAAGAAAAGAGCAATTCATCAAATATACATACTTATCAAAAATGTTTCCTCTCAGAATTGTTTTAGAATCTGTCGCATGATTGGAAACATCAAACAATTCCAATGAATTTCATAGCGTTTTTAAAATTTGTCTTTACCTGCAACTTCTACCATCTACATATGTATTATAATGACTCAATTCCCTTCGATTGCATTTTTCGTGGTTGGCCTAAGCTATGATATATTCTGGGGACGATCAATAAGTCCATTATATAAGTCATTTTTTTAATATCGACAACTTTTGGGTCGCGGGTCGCGGATTTTTTTGTAACTTGAAGTGCTCCCGTATGGTTAGCATCTGCGTACAATACTCTGCGGTCGAAGAACCCGATGCGGCTGATAACATGTTTTCCAACGGAAAAAGCGAATCCATGCAACCTAATTCATAGATTTTTCTTCAAAATCGTAAGATATTGTTTTTTTTTTTTTTTTTTCATCATTTCCGCGTATTCTTTCAACATTTTCGAAGTTCACAATCTGAAAAATGCAGCCTTGACATTATAGTCATAGTATTCAAAACTTCGATTCTTCCACGTGAATTGAGATGCAGCGTACTTTTCTAATATTCCGCAGGAGAAAAACAAGTATATACTCGCAACATGCCTTCCTTGAGCCGTTTTGCCAATAGTTTTAGCCCATTCCAATATTCAAAATGAGCTGAAGTGAGTTAAATTTCGACCAGCTATAGAGCCGAGCTGTTACAATTTCTCTAAAAAGCGATTTCAAACAGTTTACAGAGATGTACCCAATTTGCCCTCGTCATTTACAACAATTTAAACCGGAAGTCCATTTTTATCGATATGAAGTCACATTCGGAGTTTTGCGTCGGTCCAAAACACTAAGTTACTTCCGTCTCAGTTTGACGCGATGAACAAGTTTTGAGTGGTAAAACGCCCTTTCGAGATCACCATATCGGGGCATGTTGGGCACACTTCGATGTTGACCTTCTTGTTTTATAAATTATCTCTGTGTTTGCACACAAATTAGCTCCAGATCAGGCTTTTGCAATTTTCAAAAACGAATTTTGAAGGTCTTGATAAAAGAATTCAAATGCGTTAATGTATGTATATACGCGTCCAACTCTGTGTGCGGCTGTGATCAAAATCCCTTTAAATGGGCCCCACCGGTGGAGCCCATCGCACACAGGACCCGAATGCGATTTTTGCCGTCGCCGGTGGGACCCGCTCGTCCTCTTTTGTGTGCAACGGTGATCAAAATCCCATTAAATGAGTCCCACCGGTGGGACCCGTCGCACACAAAAAAGGAACTGTGATTTTCGGCGTCGCAGTGAACGTGTTGAGATTGGTTCTCGGATTGGTTGAGTCATAGATCGTCGACATTAGTTTCACTGAACATTAATTCGTCAGCGATTTCTTAGCTGTGCAGAAACAAAAGATGCAAATCTCACTTTGAACTTCTTAAGAGATGCAGAAATCATTCGGAGTCGGTTCAAACTATTAGTTAGCTCCTATTTCAACATAACAGACGTAAAAAAAAATTTTTTTCGGCGAGATCCTCGAATTCAAGAAATTTTAATTTTATAAAATGTGGACTCTCTTATCTTACAATGACATCCGAATCAACAATAGAGGGTGAGATACAGCACTCTGCACATGGAAAATAGTAAAATTCTTCAAGGCTGAAGCTAATAGAAAGCAAGTGTTTTGACTTTAGTGGTCTTTGCATTTTCATCAAAACATTGGACCAAGATATACTTGGAACTAAGATAAGTTAATCTTCTGCTCAAACAGGTATGTTCTATCTGTTTCAGACTACAAGAATTCACTCTTATCGTGATTCAAATTAGAGACTTGTTTTGAGCGCCAGGTATCTTCCAAACAAATATGCAGAAAAAAGGTGAGCTAGTAGTTGGCCTCGCCTCATCCAGACGAGCCCCCACAACGTAAACGTGCTGATTTACTGACCGGCTCAAGAGACCAGATACACGCGGCATCGCTTCGAGTTCGGACGTTTCTTCTAATACGCAATGAAGTCGTTTATTGAATATTCATTTCAAAGTGATTTTCCTATACAAAATTTGCCTTATGGAGTATTTTCAACGTCTGATAATGTAAGTAGATTTTTTCAGATTTTTTTTATTTTTTTTATTGTGCGTTCTTCCAGTGTTATATTCATCATAATTACCTTACAACTTGTCTTCATACACACAGGTTATGTCAAATATTCTAAGCGATAATTGAGTTCCCAGTGGTTGATTAAATTCGCGAAATTGACTCACGAAACAAAATCCCTGGATGAACACTTGTTATGGATGCATTGGTTTAGGATTATTGTTAAGAAGCGTGTGGAATGATAGCGCACTGAATTATTATTTACGCATCCTTCACGATTCTCTTTATTACACTCGTAGCTCAAAACAGATGATTGTTGTTTTCTCAAATAATCTGAATTTCTCATTTTGGTTTGCCATCTGAGGCTCATAATCAAGAAATTCCACGCATTTCAAATTACATGTGTGGCATCGTAGGAATCTACCATAACTACTTCAATGATAAGTGATTCGCGCAGTACAATTTACTGTCTTATCATCTGCGATCCTGCAAATACTATACTTAAGAAGTGACCACAGCTCTTCAGTCGAATAATCTTGTTTCATAAAATATAGTATGGAATTTGAATTTTTTACATGAAATGACCTAATCATTTGAAAAATTGTAATTTAATTAATTGCAGAAGAAAAAGAGGATTGGAGTAGCTATTGGGGACCTGATTTTGGATCTGTCAGCAATCGCCCATTTGTTCACAGGACCCTTTTTATCAGACAAACAAGATGTATTTCGACAGGATTGTTTAAATGACTTCATGTCACTGGGAAGGCCATCGTGGATTGAAGCAAGGAAAACACTTCAAAAATTACTTGCAGTTGAAAATGAAACGCTCCAACAGGATGAAATACGATCCAAGTATGCCTCATTTCTGTGTTCGAGTTCCAATCATCCTTACGATAATTTTTGTCCATTGTAACTCAAAAATGATGTAACACCTTTATCCTCACGAAGGAAAGAAGGCTCAAAAATGGCAATTATTCATGATTTTCAGGGTATTCGTCCAGCAAAAATCGGCAACGATGCATTTACCAGCGAAAATAGGAGATTACACCGACTTTTACTCCTCTATTCATCATGCAACAAATGTTGGGATCATGTTTCGAGACAAAAACAATGCTCTCCTGCCAAACTGGTAAGAAATTGATTTCACCATTGCTCATTAATCGCATTCTTGTATCCTGGACATACTTAATAAGAACTTTTTCAAGATCACTAAAGGAAAAAATTATTTCCCACGTAGACTGATTGAATGGATTCCAATGGAAGAAGATGACTTTCCAATTCTAAAATAATAATTGATTACACCGATTTTCAATACAATAAAGTATCACCAGACAAAATCAAAGTCAAATTTTATCAAAAGTTAGGTAATTCAGATCAAAATTTCCATGATTTTCAGAAATGGCCCTTAGAATTCTAAATCAATGAATTCCGTTCATTTTGTACTGACTATAGTTTATCAAAAACTATCACATCAAACAACTTGCACTATGCACTCCTTGTAAACCTATAACATGACCTCCCTAACAATTTTTAAAATCTATCAGTTCATTACTTTTGCTCGTTTTAGGAAGTATCTGCCGGTCGGTTACCACGGCAGAGCAAGCTCAGTCGTAATATCAGGAACAAGCATTCATCGACCTAAAGGTCAAACTCTTCCCGTAGAAGGTGCTCCTCCAGCATTTGGACCCTCTCGTCTTATGGATTTTGAGCTAGAAATGGCTTTCTTTGTCGGTGGACCTCCAACAAATCTTGGCGACTCCATACCTGCTGCTAAAGCTCGCGACCATATATTTGGCCTCGTCATCATGAACGACTGGAGCGGTAAGCTTTTATACTTGGAGACAAGACTCCCTTATTACGGTCTTTTAGCTCGTTGTTGCACATTGTAGCCTGGTGGGTGAAATGGGTGTATTTTATAACGGGTTCACTTCCTGTGGTAGTTCCTGAACGTTGCACCTCCATCTTAGTATAGTGGAAGAACATTAATGATTGCGAATGTGTACGTATGTTTATACGAGTGTATAAGGCAGGAAGTGACTCTTGGACTTTCTTTAATTCTCGATCTGGCAAGAACGTTTTCACGCGTAACGACGAGGACCATGCGGTGTAAGTAGTGAACGCCACGCGTGAAATCACGGATCAAGATCTATTTTTGATGAGATTTGTATAGATTGCAAGCTTTTGTCTTCCATGTAAGAGTTTGCAGAGTAGGGTTTCATGAGAGAGGAATTGTTATTAATTATTTGATGTTTGAAGCGCTTGCATCGAGATGTTGTCCTTCTTTTGCTACGAAAGAGGTGTTTTTTTAACAAAATAATTTTGAGATGGCCTAGACTGGGTCGTGAAGCACGCCCATGATATCAAGTTTCAAAACCAAGCCGTTGAGGTCACATATGGGGTGCAAAAGACCCCAAGAATTTTTCCGGACCAAAAAAGAATAATCTTGAAGCGAGATACTGGAAAAAGTGGATGCGTTCCTAGGTGTACGGCATGTGAAATTTCAGTTTTGGAGCAATCGGTTGGATTGTCATCGTGTTTTTCGAAAGGGGGATACAATTTCGGGCGGAAGAAATTTGCCTGGGGTTCTATGAATACCCCGTTCACTCTCTAAGTCACTTTTTTCTATTTTCTACGAATGCAACTTGATTGAGAGATGATTCGAAAATCGAATGAAAACTCTCGGATACTTTTTGGGGGATGTTAGAGTTTCTTCCAAAATCTGGATCGAATTCTATATTTAGTGTTGAAACGAATGCGTGGGGTCCAGAAGACCCCATGTGACCTGTGTGTCATGTGTCATTTTCAAAAGCTGTGACCACGCACGAATGGATTCGTTGAATATTTGTACATCCAGTCCTCGTCTATATTATCATTTCAAATTAATGTATAAAATCAGGCTTAATCACGACAATTGTGCTAAATACTGGATCTAGAGTAAGAATATTGATTCCCATCTCTAGGTATATATTATTTATAACACATGAATGAGATCACATGTATACGCAAAGGTGTGTAAATCAAGGCCAGACGTACATGCGTATAAAACCGTGAAATATGAATTTACTCGAGTGCTTCGTCTGGGTAATCTCACTTGAATCGCAAAATGCCGTTAGAGCTTTCTTGAAGATTTCTCAGACATGATATTTATATCGTGCTTCCACATAGTGCTAATAATAGTACCGCTGCTGATAATTGCAATTATACTCGTTATAATTTTTGCGGTGCACGGAATCTTCATCAAATAAACTGATCCATCTTCTCAAATGTGGAGGTATTTTGGATTCATGCGTCAGCTATTACGCATCTATTATCAGAAATTTGTAACTGTCAATGTTTGCATGCTAACAGTTATTGAAAGCATATTTCCAAGAAAATCTAACGAGCGGACTTTTCCAAATCTTGGATTAGGATATATGATAACTGAGAATAGATACTAAAATTTATCCAGATATTATTTACAATCTTAAAATACTTTACAGCTCGTGATATTCAAAAATGGGAATACGTGCCATTAGGTCCTTTTGGAGCAAAAAATTTGGGTACGACTATCAGCCCTTGGGTCGTTACACTAGAAGCACTGGAACCATTCATAGTACCAAACTATCCTCAAGATCCTGTGCCATTTCCATACCTTCAACATGACAACGCCAGCAACTTCGATATAAACCTTGAAGTTGACATCAAAAGTAAGTCTTTTTTACTGTTCATTCGGAAAAAAAAAACAAAATCAAACACTGAATTAGGCGGATTTGGAAAAGTTCAGAACTATCCTAATTTTTACAGACATGGGTTTTGTGTCAGATTATATTTATTCAATAGAATCAAAGTGCATCCTTTCACTTGATTAGAAGTGCGGTAAGTTTTTTTTGACACACTGTGCGAGAAAGTGTCTTTGCCGCACTGATTTTCCACTTTCTCGCACACTTTGTCGAAGAACACAGTTCGATACACGGGTGTAAGACCTATTTTCCACTCTTGTATCGAAATGTACTAGATCGTGTCATTCACTATTTTACACCCGAAAAAAATGCTGATTGGGTTAAAAAGAATCGCCATTCACCTCATTGAATAATTTTATCATGTCACTGACTTTATATTGGCGGTATTATGAATGAACGCTCTTCTTTGCAAAACCTAGTAACTGATGGAATGGTAACAAAACCAATTTCGAAAGACAATCTTGATGTGTGAATTTCTATTCACAGCTCCAGAAGGTATTGCTACCACCGTCACGCGTAGCAATTACAAATATCTATATTGGACAGCTCAGCAACAGTTAGCTCATCATACTGTAACAGGATGCAATATCAATCCAGGGGATCTTATGGCTTCAGGCACCATTAGTGGCGAGGTTGGTTCAACATTGTTTAATGAATGTTTCCAAAAATCAACCGGTTTCTAATTTTCAAAATTTTTAGAACGCTGATGCATTTGGGTCGATGTTGGAGTTGAGCTGGAAAGGTACACAACCCATAAAATTAAAAGATGGGACGACAAGAAAGTTCCTGCAAGATGGAGATGAAGTTATCATGCGAGGTAATGGAGATAACATTAAAACGAGATAATTTTATAGAGAATAGTAGATTTTGCACTGAGATTATGAGGTTGCAGCTCGCTTCTGAGCAATTGATTTTCGACCCGAGTCGCAGGCAAGGGTCGAAATAATCGCTCGGAAGCGGGGAACCTCATAATAGGCGCGAATGCTATTTTATGCGGTTTTGTAAGCACTCAAACATCGGAAAATTGCATAAAGAAATGTTTCGTTTCTTTCATTATGGAATATAAACTTGCAGGTCACTGCAATGGTGATGGATACAAGATCGGTTTTGGAACATGCTCTGGAAAATTGCTGCCGATAAAAGAAATGTAAATCAAATATAGTCCTACGTGATGTATGATTATTTGAGTCATCGTATTTTTGTTATGGTCGATGTATTCATTAGATTATTAAATTTTTCATCAAATATTACGGATTTGGCTTTTATTTACGAAACATCATGAACATGGCCTTCTATGATAGATAAGTGTTGTGGAAGTCTTGAGGAAGAGTTTTCTTTTCAAAATTTTAATTTCATGAAAAAACTAGAGAAACGAGTGGTTGTCTTTGAGAGGTCAGCCTCAATGACCCCACCAGGTGCAAATATTGATCCAATGCATGCTCCTGGCAGGGTATAGGCCTTATACTGTCAGGTGTACGATCAATAATGTGTACAGTACTCCACCACCTGGCATTTGATCATGGCGAGTTCTATACTGCGGTAAATATATTGCACAATACTCATTTTTACTCAATTTCTCTTCTAGCTATCAATTTTTTCATGATTTGATTTTTCGAAATTTTCTTCAGTTTAATTTGACTAACACTAATGCATAATTTTGTAGTGGTTCACCTTTATAGTAAGTTGCTGTGGCACACTGCTTAGTTCAAATTTAACCTGCAAGTTCGGTGTGTGATGCCTCGAGTGTTATCACTCTTTCTTCGTGACAAGTAACTCTGTTATAAGGATAATACACAGAAATAGCACATCTTCGTTAGAACCCACTAGGATAGAAAGTGATGTAACGATGGTCTCTTGCATATTGTTATACAGGTATAATTCATAATATACCCCAATTTTTTCTTGTGTGCAGTGTACACTTGCCAGATATAAATTCTAGACTATCCAAAAAAAAAACATTTTGGTCCCTGAGCTGCTGCTCAAAATCCTCAAACTAGATTCTAATTCTGAAAGGATGAGCATGAGGTTACAACTATTCACATTGAAACACGACAAATGATCTGATTTTGATTAAAACGGTAGTCCAGGGGCGAAAAACCTTTTTTGGACTTCAGAATTTATGTCCGGCGAGTGTACGCATGAACTTGATCGGTAACAAATAGAATTTTTTAACAAAATTAACTCGAGAATATGTTTGTAGGAGCTTACAAGCTTTAGAATCGACTGGAGATCAACCAACTGCTAGATGGGAAGTGCCTCTAAGTGATGGCATGCACGTGATTGAATTCGAACATGGAACAGCAACTGGTAGACGAGTGGTTAAAATTGATGGCAAAGTTATGATAAATCGAGAATGGATGTTTCGATTGGTTGGAGATGAAGTTATTCATTTTGGTGATGTTAAATTTGTCATTCGAGTTGATCCCATACCTGGTGAGTTTTAATTACATACATCACTTATGGTTATGATGGCAGAGCAATGGGAGATAAATGAATTCGAAATGTTAAGAGAGTAGGTACTTAGTTTCCTATAATTTGGAGAAAATACTTCTATGAATTCGAATTTTATCAGCGCGCGGGAAAGTTTTTTTCTCAATGGAGCTGCAGCGTCCAAAAATTCAGCTAAATCTCTGAAAAAATCGTACAAATCCGTTTTCTGATAGCAACTACAACCGCGATTATCATCCAATCAACTCACGGGACATGTAAACGTGTCGCAACTGAATGAGTTTTGATATTATCCAGATGGGAAAATTCCAGGTTTTTAAAAATTTTTTTGCAAAAATTTCCGAGGCGAAAAATGTTAAAATTGTGTGGCTTGAAAATTAAAGAGGAGAAGATACGTGATCTTAAATACAGTGAATTTCTCAGTTCTTTGACTTGTAGAAGAAGAGATCGCGTTTGTTCCTTTTATGATGTATCAGAAGGTCTTCATGGTTGATCAATTCTCTGTCTTCAATTATAAGCAGAAAATCGATAGACCATACATAAAGTTACTTTAATAACGAAGTCGCTTCACAGAACAAGTCAAGTGAATAATAGAGGGAAATCGATTTGGAAGGCGTATACGCACTTTACCCAGACTTATTTTTCTGAGATACCGGAAATGAAACTTGAGAAAATGCAACGTTGTTTGCAAAGGTCACGATCAATACCTTCTTTTGGAATTAGCTAAGAAACTCTCTGCTCAGAATATTAGCCCCAATCTTTCTCCAAAACAACTTCATAATACATTGGAATCGACTTCAAAATTGGATCAATATATGATTACCGGTTGATTTCCCTTGTGGTTGGTGAAAATGAGATTTGGGACGAAATTTCATGTAAACGAAAAAACCAACCTCGTGGGCTACCAAGTCGTAATTGAAAATATCTTGAAAATGCAAAAAGTGGCTAAAATTCATCATGTGTAAAAAATTTATGAATAATTATTATCCAGGTTTGAGGTATTCTTATACGCTGTGGGTTAATGGTAAGAGTTTCAAGAATTTTATTCAATCCCAATCAAAAATACTTGAGACCTGGTCAGCGCAAATAAGCCTAAATGAATACAGGATTGTCTTAGGTACGTTTACCAACTTATCTTTAGATTTGAATGATTGATCAAATTCTCCCAAAAATGTAAGGTTTCTTACTTTGCAAATTCAAGATAAAAACACTCAAAACGTGTGGGTCAATGGTTCGCCAGTTGAAATTGAGGTGAGTCATACGGTTCAATTCGATTAGATGTTATCAAGTTTTTTTATGAAATAAGATGATCACATACATTGGTTTTTTGTCCAAACTCGCCCAATCGCCATTTGAAATTTTCATAACCATGCCTCAATTCATTTTACAGAGTGATTTCATAGACGGTGGTGTCGAAATACTCTTTACGGTAGCAGATTTACCTGCAGCGATTCGATCGTGCAGTTCAGGACAAAAGGATATCGGAATTAAATACGCGCTGTACATAAATGACGTAGAAATAAAAGAACAGAACGTCGAATGTAATGCGACAACAGAATGAACGAATTATCATCATAAGCCTCATTTCTATCAGATATTTTTAAATGCTCAATTCTTGCAAATATCTCATGAGAATTTGTTTTCTAAAACCTACAAGCATAATGGAGTCGATTCTTTCACTACGATTACTTCTTGTATTTCCAAAGATAATTTAAATCAAGCAGATGTATTTTTATAGGAGTAAATTTGGACAATAAATCTATTTTCACTGTATTCGATGGCCCATGATTCCTTTTATATTCAAACGTTTTGAAGTTCATAATCAAATTATCAATATGAGATGAAATCTGGGAACTTCTCGATACTTCACCCGGTATCCAAACTTCATAACAGTTGTACACAATTGCTCTCTTTCTTTCAGTCAATTTCTTTACTCAACCCAAATTAAATTCATCTCACCGCGGTAAAATGACCTCGCTCCTTTAGTGTCTATTTTGAATCAATTATGGCTCTATTTCTGTATCAAACGTACGAAAGACTAGAATTAAGAAGTTCTTGACATTTAAACTCATAGCAATACAATATCAAATAATCGGAAATGTCGAATGCACGAAACTCAACCAACCAAAAAAACACCACCGATAAAAAATACGACTCACGCAAAACGAGAGCATGATAATCATGCCATGATTTACTCGATTCTTAGTCCGGGAGCTGGATAGGCTCCCGTATGCACTGAAAGCGCCGATCATGAACCAAACGTTTTCTAACGTGATTTTTCTCGTAGAATCCGAATCCGTCGGTATTTTTACGATAGGAGGTGGAGATCACCTTTAAAAATGCAATTTTTAACCTAAAAACTGTTTTTTTGCGCGGGCAAGGGGATCAATCTTCCAAACTACTTGGATGACATCCGGAACATAAGAGTGTAAGTAAAAACACGCCCTAACATCATATTCAAATATTTTGCACCCGATATACAGGGTGTCGAAGCCCTTCCGGGGTTGTGTAGTGCAATCAATGGTCCGGAAACGGATAAATCGCTGAATAATTTAGCTATTGGGTATTTATTAAATCAGGTCATTGATGCAACTTACTTTTCCCACTTCTGGGCCCTACGGACCCAATATACAGGGTGTCGAAGAGTTGCAATGCCCATCTCGATCGTATTTAAATCAGTCCAACTTGCGTAATAAAGTATTGAACATTAAAATTGATAACTCTCAACTCAATTTGATTCTCTGACTAGACATTCAAAGATCCTTCCTCGATTTAGAGCATGGAAATTCCGTAAAAGTCTATATTTTCCTTTACCAAATTGTATAGATTTACAATGCGATCACGTTGAAAAACTGAAATGTACAATCTGCATGGGTAAATATTGTAAATTCACAAAATAATTATGCGATGCGCGGTCTCTGATTCATTACTCTTCAGAATACGGATAAACGTTTAGTGCTTGTATTTTCGAAGCTCAAAAAAGTGCATGTGCATTATGAATGCACTATATAATGACCGTTAAAAAATGAGCCGTTCAAGACTTTCAAATTTCGAAACAAAGACAAAACTCTTAAACCAAAATCTATAGATCAAAGTATTCATTCAGTTTCTCAGAATGATTCAAAATCAATAACCCTGCAATTTACCTTGGACATAGCGTGTTATCAAAAAATCGTCGGCTAGTAGGGGTCAAATTTGTTCTCACATATGTGGTTAAACGTTTTGAGACGGTGTGAGTTCTAACGACCCAACGATTACGGCTAGATGATATGAAGAGTTCCAGGTTTGAAGGCACATCAGTGATGTTCATAAACTATACAGTTTTCAGAGCTACCAAAGTACAGGTGCAATGCATACCTGATACCTGATGATTAATTAACTAGAGATGGCATACCACATGCAGATTGTACATTTCAGTTTTTCAACGTGATCGCATTGTAAATCTTTACATTTTGGTGTGGAAAAAAGTGACTTCTAAGAAATTTTCATACTCCAAATCGAGGAAGGATCTTTGAATGTTTGGTCAGAGAATCAAATTGAGTTGAGAGTTATCAATTTTAATGTTCAATACTTTATTACGCAAGTTGGAGTGATTTAAATACGATCGAGATGGGCATTGCAACTCTTCGACACCCTGTATATTGGGTCCGTAGGGCCCAGAAGTGCGAAAGTAAGTTGCATCAATGACCTGATTTAATAAATACCCAATAGCTAAATTATTCAGCGATTTATCCGTTTCCGGACCATTGATTGCACTACACAACCCCGTAAGGGCTTCGACACCCTGTATATCGGGTGCAAAATATTTGAATATGATGTTAGGGCGTGTTTTTACTTACACTCTTATGTTCCGGATGTCATCCAAGTAGTTTGGAAGATTGATCCCCTTGCCCGCGCAAAAAAACAGTTTTTAGGTTAAAAATTGCATTTTTAAAGGTGATCTCCACCTACTATCGTAAAAATACCGACGGATTCGGATTCTATGAGAAAAATCACGTTAGAAAACGTTTGGTTCATGATCGGCGCTTTCAGTGCATACGGGAGCCTATCCAGCTCCCGGACTATCTAGCAGACTGTATGTGTATGTAAACTGAATCAAGTCTATGCAAGTAACCTAAAAAATTTGAGTGTTTCGAAATTGATTGTAATTTTACCATTCTTACCTTGGCGAGGTCAAAGAAACATGGAGTTTTCTCTCTGTGTAGATCAAAATTTGATGAACTGAGTCAATAAAGAACTTGCAGTCCAATTTAGAAGTGAATTCCCCTGTGACATCAAATAAGATCAAAATGCTAACAGACCGATCAAGATCCGTGAGTTTTGTTCTAAAATTGGCAAGTTCTATGAAAGAAGATGTTGATTATGAAGGTACGGAAACTGACTATTTTGATGACCATGCCATAAACAAAGAATGAGAAAATTTTATCGATTGATATTTTAAACAAGGAATGCCAGATGAAGAGCTAACATCACTGTTAGATGAAACAATTCACATCAATAAGATTTTGAAACTAGAAAATGAGGTTCTTCAGCAATTTCTGAAACACAAAGACCCACAGTCCTTGAGAAGTAAGTACTGATTACGCATAACACTCAAGCCCTTTGATTTTGAAGTGAAACGTCGCGATACTCTTCTCTATACAATACTTTGGCATGCAAAAACCTCATGTGATTACAACCTGAGCCAATCAGAAGAAGTATAAATTGAAGTCTAGTATGACGTTCAATCAATTGAATACTGACACAAAAATCTGATCAAAGGGGCTGCATTCCATAAGTGAAAACATGAATTGGATTATGTCAAAGAAATTTTGGAGAAAAATCTGAAACGATGCAATTTTTCTTTATGCGGTAATTTTTCGAAGTTAATTCTAATGACGATATTGATGACTATCAAGAATTGAGACTTCTTGATGAATTGACACGTTCACTGAGAAGGCGAAATCACGATTCCGGTCTAGATTGCGAGAGAGTACAAATGTGCGTTTCAGCACTTTCAGGAGCTAAACCTTTTGGAAAATCATCAGTTTGGCATTTACTTACAGTATTTCTATGAATTTTCGTGGGCCCCACCGGTGGGGCCCATCGCACACAGAGTTGGCAACCATCTTTCTGTGCGGCAGGCCCCACCTGTGGAACCCCAAAATGTTTCCTTTGATATGAAGAATATTCATGAGGATGATCAGTATTAGTATTAATAAAATCATCAAATTCAATGTTATGAGCCTGCATGTAAGAGAACTTGTACTCCAATATCTGTTCCACCCAGAGAATAATGTTTGATCGTGGTTTTAGCGTGCTTCAGCATTGCTGAGCCTGATCTTGGGCTGCGGTTCATTACGTTCTTCAAATCGTTTCAAGCATTAGAAGTGATAGATTCAATTCGATCATCTTTTTCTATATCTTCAATGCCAAGAGTTCCACAGTGTATGACAATACACATACGACAGAGCAAAGGCTATGCTTGAAAGAACCCACGTTTTTTGATTTAGCAGAAACTTTTTTCCGCGCGTACATGGAAGATTACTCAATAACGGATCGATAATTTCCAACGTGTTTGGGCTCTAATTGTAGATCTTGAAATAAGCTTCCAAATGAGCTAAGATACGTTGGGAATTGTCGAATCCAAAGTAAGTAGTCTGCTGTTCATAGATTGATCTCACTTGATTAATGAATAACTATGTAAAAAAGAGAGATCGAGCAAAACCACGAGCAAAACTCATCGAAATCAAGTCCAATACCGAAACTGCTGTGCACACATGTTTATTACAACATAAACAACGAGAAACCACCACGACATAAGCCATTGGATATGTCTCCGCTGATGGACGTGAGATGAAACTCAATGAGAAGTGGGCCCCACGGGTGGGGCCCATCGCACACAGGGAAGGACGCGTGGGCCCTACCCGTGGGGCTCCATCGCAGTGAACGTGTTAACATAATGATTCCACGTGATGTTGTGATATTGAATTAGGACCCATATTTCTTTCAGTACGCTGTTTGAATAGATTATAATAAAGAGAAATTAATTAGTTACTATAGCGGAATGATGGTCTTGAACTACGTTTATATTCGGTTGACATGGAGCACCCAAAATTACTGTGCGATATGTTTCTGTGCACTTAGAGGATTATTTTCCGATGAAAATCCAGATTGCATCCTGGACCGTTTCTGAAAATGTCGAAAAAGGTGATTTTTTGACGTTTTTTAGGCTTAATCGCTCTACAATGCGAGAGGAACATATTTTATCGGAAAATGTGTAGAGCAGTTTTTGGAGATTTTTGAGAAATTCAAAGAAAGATCCTTATAGCTTCCTTCGTTCAACTCATACGGTTGAAGATATTGAAACTTTTTCTCGAAAATCCAATTTTCAATTCATTTCAATCTTCCATAACTTTGTGTTCATCAAAAATGTGTTGAGTAATTTGTTGTACAAACAGAAAAGGTTTAGTAACTTTTTCTCGTAGGACTCATCATATCTGCGTTATTTGACGATTTTTCGTTGAAATTCATATTTTATTCAGTGGTAAGGGAATACGAATCTAATAGCCGAAAAATCCTTCAATGGCGCAAATAGGAGGTATTTTACGAGAGAAAGTCACTGATCATCTTTTGTTTCCTTTCTATAGACCCACAAAAAATGCTGGATCCATTTTTCGATAAACTGTATTCCACTAAAGTTAGAAAGCTGAACTGAGTTATAAAATGGATTTCAGACAAGAATCCTCAAGTATCTCGAACAAAATAAGATGCACGAGGAAAACTATGGAAACCTATTTGTAGACTTTTTAAAAATCTACAAAAAAATGCTCAACACACTTTTTAATATGATGTGTTCCTCCCGAGTCATAGGACAATTACGACTGAAGGATGTCAAAAAATGACTTTTCCCCAAGTTCTTTAGAAAACGGCCCAGAATGCGATTCTGATTCTTGGCAGAAAGTGATCTCTTAAGTGCCCAGGAACGCATTGCACAGGAAACTCGGGTGTTCTACGTCGATCGAATATAAACGTAGTTCAAGACCATCATCGTGCTGGGATTGCCTACATTGCGAAAAAAAGTTCAACCTCTATAGGTAATATGAGAAAGTGAGCCAAGTACTCATTCTAAATACCCTAAACTAAAAATTTCTTCGAAGTTTTCCAACAATTGTCAGATCATTACATAACAAGTTGAGTCTTTTTGACAAGTGAAGTATATATAGGAAAACCAAGAGACATGGATCTCCTCGCGATGGGTAAGTTGAATGAATTCATCTTGAATGCTTTGGGTCGTCAATTTCTATAAAATTCAATAAATTCTTGCAACAAATATTGGTGAATGACTCAGATGATTTCCTCTGCGTGAACATAATAAATTGTATTGCAAGTAAAATTGACTCTTTATGCATGGCAACTAGGAACTTTTCCATAAAATCAAGCTACTTTCGTGCGTTGCTACGATTATGACCCTTTCAATCGTTGAAATTTTACACTGTAACATTCTTTGAACGTACATTTGTAATAAAAATAAGAGATCCGTAGAAAACAAATATGTAAAGGAGAATATCCGATTCTTTTACTGGAATGGCTAGAATTTAACTTAATGGATCGTATTTGTGTTTCATCATTACCAATAGAAGAAATAACACCCCTTCCGGCCCTAACTGTAGCTCCTGAATCGGGAGCAGCAGAGCCTTCAAATGAAAAACGTACGTCCCACAAAAATTTGCAATAACACCTCTTTCAGTGTACGCAGCTTAAACTTAGTGCACAAGAGAATTTCCGTAGTAATGGTAAGGAGTCGATATAGTTTGAAAATATCTGAATACCACACAGTTCAGTTCTTCGAGAATGAATCATTTTGAAGTGATTCCAAATTTTCATTCTCAAGTATGTGACAGAATGTAAAAAATAAATCATTTGGAGTTCAAATATCTCTTCAGAGGAATGAATTTCCGATGATTATATGCGTGGAGAATACTTTTGCCCAGAAAGAAACTTCTTCGCCGAGAAATGTGCGAAAAACAAACATATTCTTAAACTCAGAACCATGAATTCAACAGAGTAATTATTACCAAATAAAGATGAAAATGATAAATTTTGCAGCATCAGGGCCAATTGGACTAGCAAAACAAATTTATTTAAATGGCACCCAAAATTTTCAAGCTGGGCACCAAACTATCTACATCTTAAAATGTGACAAGTGCGCTGAAGATATCATCGTCACTCCACCGAAACCACCCCATCACCCAAAGCCCAAGCCACGTGATACTTCTTCAGAAGAATAGATGCTCTTGATTGTCCAAAGACTTCTAGCAGTTGGTCCTGGATACCGTAGTAGAAGTAGAATTTGATCAAAGGGGGTTGGGAACATTTGTCTCTCACATAGCTATTTGTGATTGTGAATGTGATCTATATGGTTTTCTTATTAAATGATATTGGGATTTCATTCGAAACTGGTTATGCAAATTAACAGTCAATAACCTAGATTGCAATCAATCATTCTTACCTCCGTCCCAAAAATCATGACATCTTCAGAGGTTAGTACACTTATTTCGCCGCTTGGCTGCATGTCACGTGATTTCGGCCCGAAAATGTCGATTGTAGCCTAGCCTGAGCGAAAGGAGGGAACATATTTTTAGTAGCCCCACTCATTCCCCTTTTTTGCAAAGATCAACGGAGAAAATTTCTGAGATTAAAACATCATCAACTTTTTCTGAGGCTTAGAAAAAGTTCAATCCGCATTTCGACTTTGCCATTAGTTTCGTTGCAATTAAATAGGCTCATTCAAATCACGATGTAATTCTAAAGAGATTGTATAAAATTATTCTAAATAGCCTACAGCTACTGTCTAATTGGAGTATGAATCCCAACTATTTTTTTCAATTATTCAATTTTCACTAATTTTCTTACATCTGCACGTTATGGACGAAGTGAGTGCTCATCCTGACATTGGAAAAAGGTAAAATCGATTATTTCAGAGCTGCCGCAGATCGAGGAGTCAGCTCGGGTAGCTGCAAATATCACTCGACTGCACAATCCCTCGGTTTCTATCCACAAAACCGTGCGAATTGGTGGATCGGCATCAAGTCTCGGGGGTGTCTCGGCTCATACCAAGGCTTCATCAACACCGAGTTTGGGTAGTGCTCAATTTGCGTCTGGGAGCACACAATTTGCATCGGGTAGCCAAACGCTATCTGGTGGTGGTCCAGTTTCTCGTGCTGGAGGCAGAGGACGATTGTGAGTTTGTATTATAAGAATTGCGGCGGATTTTTTACACAAATAATTCTTCTCGTTGGTGCAAAAAAAGAAATTTATGTTGGCTGAAAGTATGTTAGACTTGAAAATTTCAGGATTTTTGGCGCCACGTGAAAATTTATTCTGAAATCATCATTTCTGGAACATGTGGATGCATTGAAAAGTTTGGTCGATCTCAGAATATGTTCAGATTCTATTTTCGAGCTTGAAATGTTATAAACGTCTACGTACAGTTGTAGTTATACTGAATTTCCAGTGCTCCGTGATAACTTCATTTGAGCGCACCGTAAAAATTTGAAAAAGATTCGATCAATCATCCAGTCGACCAAAAAATTTACATATCCAGTACAAGACATTCGAGCAGTCGGGCTTTGAGGATGAAACATGCAATTCTTAATCCTTCAACTTTGCTGTTCTTCGTCATCCTTCTTTCGTACTGAGAGCACTACATATTAAAACAATTTGTGCACATTTAGGAACATTCATACTGGGTGAATTCAGTTTCCACGATGATCAGGCTCATTCTGATACGAATTAACCAGATCCTAAGTAGGCAACAGGTGGATTTAGTCCGGAATGTGAACCATTTCTCGTAATAATTCCAAAAACTTCCTTCTTTTGCATGAGGGTTGATTATGAACAATCTCTCTCTACTATTCGTGTAAAGTATAGCATCCTCTATCACAGAGGGAGAATTTTTGAAAATTTATCAAAACGAGAGTAATAGTCTCGGTCACTACACACATTTCACGTAATAGAAATAAACAGTTAGTCACGACAGTTTTAACGAGGCCTCGAATATAATTCCCGTACCTTCCTTATGACCATCAGACTGACCGTTGCACACCGGACAGCTTTGGCTAATAAAGAAGTGGAAATGATGAGGCAGGAGTACACTGATTTTGAGAGGGCAGCTTTCAAGAAGAAGGAGGGATTGATAGCACGTATGAAGGAAATAAAAAAACGTATGAGAGAAAGTGAAGAGGCCGTGCAACGTTTCGAGAACGAAGTTGCAAATGGACATTCTCACTCGAAGATTCCGGTAGAAAAATTTACGAGGTAAACACAATAGGGAGCAAAATGATAGACCTCTAGGCTTGAACCGTATCCAAAGTCACAGAAAGAAGTCGAAGGTCCTTTTGAGTTACGAGTTGCTCTAGAAAAGTGTTGAGGCCTATCATATGAGCCATTGCAGATAAGTATTTGACAATGAACACCCAAGTTGTGCACAAATGACTGTCGAATTAAGCTTTTTGCTCGCATTTCTGCGAGAGCCACTCAGAGAGCCAACTTGATGGCTCGGTAATCGGAGGAAAACGCGATAACCATCTCCGGAAAATTCAGGGAATGCTCTCACCACTTCTCAGAAGGAGTGCCTTGCCTTTTCTTTAGTGTTAATTTATAGGCTTCTGAAGCTGAAAAAATATTTCGAGGCCGGGAAGGTTTTGGATGACCAGTGCGGTATCGAAAAATCGGGAAAAATCGAGCATGAATAAAAATTGGTCGACTCATAGATGAGATTGGAGAGATCAACGGAATATACGAGTTTGAATAGACACGACACTTAACTCCTGTTTATAGGTAAAAAGTGACCCGGAGTTAACGATGATCCGACCCTCGGCAACTTATCAATGAGCATAAGCAGTAGAAAGAAAAGGATGTCCGACTTCACCATCGTGAGATACAGTCCCGCTTAGACCGCGGGCCACATCAGGCAATATGAATCATTTCGTTGACTGCATTTGCCAATGGTATTAGGATCACCATTGACTCGCGGTCATTTTTTCAAACACCGACCAATACTGCTTAAAGAGAGAATTTGACGATTTTCCCAGAACCAGAATAGTTTTTCTCTAAAATTACAAGATCCTTATCATATTTAATTTTTTTCCAATTTTTGATAGTGAGAACTGGTCGTTTAAACCTACCTCCGAGCTTACACGTTTCGAGGGTATTTTTTTAGTCTCGTGACTCAGAAGCATGAGAATTTTTTTTTCTGACCTGAAATACGGCCAAAACCGATAGGTCCATCATTTTGTGTCCTAAGTAGATGAGGATAACAACTTACCCTGGAAATATTTGAATCATTTGTTCCGTATAGGTTCATCGAGGTGCAGTCAAAAAACGCTGCCAAAACTACTGACATGATAAATTTGAAAATAGTCACAGCAAAGCGTCTGATCAAACAAACTAAGAAACAGAACGAAATTCGTAGGGAATGGGGAAGTGGTCTTCGACCTATTGATTTTGAAAAGCTGAGAATCGAAAATGAGTATCTCATAAACGAAAACGACGAAAACCATAGAGATATCTCCAGCCTGAAGAAGATAGGTGGTTAGTTGAATAATAGCTTCTACTTATTTTATTCTATCTTTTAATCCCATTTTTGTTTTTGAGCTCAAAGAAATCTGACTGATCCATTCTATTGTCCAGCATATTACAATATGACACTGAAGAATCAGGTCGTGAAATTGTTTGAGAAAAAAGCAGAGCTACAAAATTTGCAGGACAGAGGTCTTATGAAGAAAAAAGTGAACATTAAGCACAAAACTAATCAGAAACAGGTGAAAAAACACGTCAAGAATCTGAAACAGCAGTTAGAGCACATCAAAGATCTCGCAAACAAGTTCGAAGGTGTGCCGGAAGTTGATGATTTTCTCAACATACAGAAACAGTTACAGGAAGCGAGAGAAAAGTTCAAGATTGTCAGTAGAAGGAGGAAAATACAATTATTCGAAATACATAATGCTCGAAAGAGATCAGAAAGGGAAGCAAGAGAGTCGCAAATTACTCACAAAATTTTGATTGTCTAAGCCTACACTAAGTCCAGTAATTGACACTTCTGACTTTCTCGACCTTATTTCCAGAAAGAAAGAATTTTATCACGGGCATTTAATGGCTAAAAATTACCCTTGGATATTTGAGGTTAGGTCAAATATTGTCATATCTACACACTAATGCCCGTAAAATGCCCAATTCTTGTCCGATTATCACCACAGCATTTTTAGTCCGTGAAAAAAGTACATAAAATTCCACGGAGAACATTTCCAATGTTGAACATTTCTACCAGGGTTGATTATTGGATGAATCGATTATTTGTTTTAATCGTTTCCGTACAAGTAGTTCATAGCTTCTCCAGTTTTGAAATTTTTCATCGATATGTTGGTGGCACTCAGATGAATCACTACTATATACTACACTGAGAACAAATTATTGAAATTCAATAAATATATTCATTTGTAAACAATTTAACTGATTCGAAAACTCATCTTTCTGGAATGAATGTGGTTTCACATTTTCAAATAATTATTTATTCATGTTCACAATAAAAATGAAGTCAATTATCAAGTTACCGAAACCACAAAAATTGTATTTAATGGGAAAGAATATTTATTCAAACTGAATATACTTCCTCTAGATTGAAGAAATTACTCAGGTGAGTAATTTGAATGAATATTTTTTTGATATGAATAATCTTTCCATGGTTGGCTAAAAAACAATGTGAAATAGATTTTGCTTTTGGTTATCTATCATATTTCATATGAAGAAATATTTCTTTGAAATGAATTTTATTTCATCGTTTTGAAGGAACATTTATTCATCTCGAATATCATTTATTCATTTGAGGTATCGCAAATCGTTCCAATGCGTTTCTCACGGAAAAATCATCATCAGATTTCATCAAATATTATACCGGATTCGGTAAATATTTATTCATTCCAAAGAAATGCATTCCTTCATTTTGAATAAATGTTTGCCTAGGAGGATATGAAAGTATATTTATTTAAATCAGAAAAATTTTCTTCAAAATCGTTCGATTTTTTTCCTCAGTGTACATGAAAGTGTATCACTTTGCTGTGATCCAAAAATGTGAATAAACCAAGTCACATCGTGTTTTGAAAACTCGAATTTCTTGAGATAACGTATTGTACAAAGCATAATCAGCTTCCTTAAGAACTTGTTCAATCTTCATGAATCAATTATTGCTCAACTTAAAAAAAATTTCCACTAACCTCTGGACTTCAAGCTAGGAGTTTGCAAGCTCTGCCGGTATACAAGTTAACTAGTAACAGAAAACAACATATGTTTAGTACTTATATCAATCAGATTTGTATTTATTGATAATCGTGGAGATGAGCAATCTTCTTAATGGACAAAATTGTAGTGGAAGCTTTTCATCGCTTATCTATCTGTGATGAAAAATTTCGCGAATCGAAATTTCGCCTATCTTGATGAATGTATACTTGCCATTATAAGCTCATTCAAAACGCAATCCCTATCGGACTATGTACGACAGAAATGTACCAAGGTCAAAGCTAAAAATGCTCATCTCCCATCAAAATCCTGAAAACACGCATGAATCGAACAAATAATCTCAGTTTTCGCAAAACGGGTCATTCAACATCTAAATGTGAGCTCTAGTATAGCAAACTCTCGACGCAGTGAAAACTGCGTGGCCCAATTCAAATAAACTCATCGCCAATGCAGCACTTGCTTGCAAACGGTTACTACTCGTACTTTACGGAAGTCAGCTTTAGCAAAGAGAGGATGTGCGCGGGAGGCATAAGGAGGCGGCCGGCCACGACGATGGTGCGTTACATGGTCACGCTTCACGCACTAGTGATCAGCCCGTCCCTTTTGACCACATCACCGTCGGAGAAAGAGTGTATTATAATAGTAGTATAGAGGATAGGTGCTTCTCGAGTAGTCCAAGTCACCGCGCACAGTTTGTCGAGCTATGCTCTCCTATTAGAAGACTTGAGACTTTTGTTTTACTCTGTCTATTGGAAAGGCCTCATGAGGGCTCGCAGCAATAACTGCTGCCCTCGCCCTGGCCGTCGTCGTCGTAGACGTCGTCGAGTGAATTGTGTATAAAATAAGTGCAAAAATTTGTTTTTGTTGTTGTTGGTTTTTTTTTTTTTTTTTCGATAGTGAGTTCTGAAGGGTATTGTGCAAAATGAAGTTATTGGTGATTTTTATGGGATTCGTGGTGATTTACTGTCCAGGTCATGCGAGATATCTTGAGGTAAGATTGTGCGGTGATACAAGAGTTCAAGATTGGTGGTGGTGAAGGCTTGAGGACGGAAGTGTAGATGAAAGATTGCAAGCTCAGTCCGCCAAAATTTAAATTTAGAAAAATTGAAATATCAGTGAAAGCTCTATTTCTTCCTAATGAGATATGTTTGTGACTTGAGAAATATGCATCTTCAACTCAGAATAGTCAGAATGATTTCTTTGGCCGTCCAAAAACATCCAGAAGGTTATCTTTCGGGTGAAAGATGACGCCGTGAATTTGAAAGGACAACTTGGAGTAGATTTATGTAAAAAAATATTCAAAGTTTTAGTCTACAATATATCTAGTAACCAGCCGTTTGTCTACCAAAAATATACTGTCGATTTTACTGCATCTATGCGAAGCGCAAAACATCAATAGAAATTCTGCAAGCTCTTTGCATGAATTTTTTCCTATTCCCCTCAACTCTTCCACATGAAAATATTTTGGGTGATTAATTTCACTTGAATATGAAATATTATTCTGAACTTCTAAACAATTTCATCGAAAATGTTGATGCTCGTGTTGATTAGTAGGACGATACAATGACTGTACGTTTGTCACACGTCGGCAAGCGCTGAAGAAAATCGTTTTACGCAAATTCGAGCATTCTTCATGTTAAATATCTATTCTACTGATAAATTCTTCTGGTAGCATCATTAAGAGCTGGTTAATGGCTGTAATAGTGCAAGAAATAATCTTGGTACGCACGAAGCGGAAACGAGAATAATATATTGTTTTACAAGCCATTTTGAAGTGAGAAATATATTGCAGATTGTAAGCTCAAGGTGATATCCTTGAGCATACATGATAATTAACGTTATAAATTTCAATGCGCAATGATGTATGAGACTTCCAAATTCGTGCCCATCAACGCCTGATCAATTTCAATGACTCCATCTCTGCAATCGAATTTTCAATTTTCCAATAGCAATTCGAGTTGTTCAGTGCCACAGTGGACTAATTGTGAGTCCAGTTTTGGAAAATGAGTTTTTCTGACCTCAAATTTTATCCTAAATTTCCTAATCGGGCAGGAGACTGTCCATCAAATTTTGTCACGCATCCTCATCGTGTTTTCCACACAATCAAATATTTTCGATAACTTTCTAGTATATATTCTGAAAGATGAAGATAAAAGTCCCCATCCATCCAAAATATGGGCTTAGTCCTTAGTCCTCTGGTACTCTGAACAACTCATCTATTTCTTTTTATCAAACCTTAGAAACAGTCAATTATAACGTCACCGCTAATTAGAATAATGACGAATGATGCTAGAATCATTCAACATGACTTCTTTCAGACAATACATTTGATAGCAAAAGTAGCTACTGAATTTTGAGGCACGAAGCTTTCACGGCTGGTGGTATAGGACACTAGGCCAACGGTACACTTTGAAGATGATACAATTCGATTAGTGTACGAAGTATCCTTTCGACATGCATGATGAATTGCTCTTTGTTCATTGTTTAGATACTCGACACGATGTAGCGAACTAACTTTCGAGTATTATTCAAAAATAAGATTGAGATGTAGCGTCTGCGTAGTTTTCTATTTGAGATTGAATATTTTTGAGGTGGATTATCAATAAGTCCGCGAGAATTGTTGTTTACTGTGGTTCACGTGACACCGCCTACTGCACACACGTCAAGTTTTCTTTTCATAAAAAAAAAGTTTTTTTTCTGTCAAAATTCAGTAAGAGAGACTGAATTCAGAGATTTTGTGAATTTCTTGTTTTTTTTTCTGCACCTCTAGTGAGCGCGCAAAAGTAGATGTTGGAATAATTCTTGTAAGATTTGAGTCTTGAAAGGCTCAAGTAATTTTCAGAATTCTCTCATATTTTTCCTCTCATGTGTATCTAAGTTATCGCGAACTTATTGTTAGTCTATCCATAATTTTGGACATCCGGGCTCAGAGGGTTGAGTTCAAAAAACTGACTAGCAATTGTTTACAGGGTCTCAATGTAAATTTGGGTGAGGCCTTACAATTTCTCCGGGAACATGATCGCGAGGGATCAGCAATATGTAACAAAGTGATGACAGCCCAATGGAACTTTGCCACAAATATCACTGAAGTGAATAGAAGAAAAATGGTAATTGTTACAAGAAAACTCTTCAAAATCCTCTTCAAATGTTATCCGTTTATGGATTGAATCCCCAAATTTTTACCGTACAATCTCTTTCATACCTGTTCAAAATATAATTTCTCAGTATATCAAAATCTCATCAGTTTCCATTAATTAGTCAAGTTCCATGGTACGTTTAATATAGAATAATGGAATAAATTTTCACACTGATTTTTCGTTGAAATTTTTCCGGACAAACAACTCTTGGGAAATCACTATAGCTAGACGAGCAAATGATAAAAGTGAAATTCGAAAGAGCAACTTGGCGGAAGACGGTGAGCTTTGCATGGAACCACATCGCAGATCCCTTGGCTAGAAGACAATTGAAAATGATAGCCGTAAGAGGTCGTTATGCCCTAACAGAAGATAAGTTTAATGAGGTCAGCAGTGAATTTCTATACGATTGCACCATACCAGGACAGCCAGCTCCCATACAATTGTTTCGATTTTTTTGTAATAATTTCGTAGCGTTCCCTCAAAGTGCTATGGCATTGTACGTATACGCTCATGAATTTTTCAAGTCTACGTACAACTATAATGTAAATTCTAGAATCTAAAACATCCTATGGACAAAAAGGAAGGTTGGAATCAAGTTTAGAGATTATAGGTCCCACTGGTTGGCAAAATTATTGCTCAGATGATATTCGTATTTAAAGAACGATTCGTCTCTTTTCAATCTGTTTGGATAAATCTGATGGAAGTTGCAAGCTCAGCTACATACTTTACACTGCTTCATATTTATGATTGCGACAAGTCGGAAACATCTAAATTAGAATTTTCAGAGCTATTAGGATAATTGGTTATTGTTCATTACGATGTCGACGTTTATTTTTTGTTTGAAACAATCTTTTAAAATTTATGTTGATTATTCATTATATAGGAAATATACAATCTCTGACATACTATTTGTGAGATTCTCTCAAATACCAATTTGGGAACCTGATATGATTTTGTCCCAATCAATCATATCTTTGACTACTTGCAAAGATAAAGTCACCCACAACGGGAGAAAAATCATCATTTTTCAATACTTATTCCAACAAACTTTCAACAAACCGATTCAACTGTCAGGCAAAAAGATTCTCTTGCAATACATAAAGGCATATATCTCTTCGGTTTATTATTATTATTTTTTTCTTTAATCAACTACGGTCTCAGCCCTGGAGGTGTCAATAATTTTGTCGCGGATAGCAGTACCCTAAATGTTGCAGAACCCATCAGTTCTATTCTGCAACCATTGCCTACCAGGGTCACAATCTGCAACTTGAAGGCCCACTAGTTTTCGTCAATGTCAACATTGAATGCACCAAAGAAGAATTTCACATTTATCTATTTGATGCGAGTCACTTTTCATGTGAATCGGAATAGAGAATATCGTATTTTAACCCCACTCAAACGAGTCCACAAAGAAAGAAAATATTTCAACGATTTTGAAAATAAATCTATGGAGGAACATTATTACTCTCCTTCATATTGCTTCGCATCAGTTGAATATAAAAGGCTTGCCAGAGTCCTGGTATGGTACAAAGTTATATTTGCAAAGAACAACAATCCTGACAAGAATATACCTTGCAGATGCATCATTTGATCATGGAAATGAAAGAATTATACAATAGAGTGAAACTATGTCCTTATAGAAAAATTGGAGCTCCATGTGATTTGAGCTACGAAGCAGGTGATTCATATAAAAATCTTATACAATATGCAAACTTCTCGTGGTTGCAATCAATAATGATTTTTGTACCTTTTTTCGTGTAGTAGATATTGCTAGAATCATGTCTCAATCTAGAGATTACGACGAGCTGCTACATTATTGGCAGGCATGGCACGAAGCTATCGGACCACCCACAAAATACAAATTCACGAGATACGTGCAGCTAGCAAATCAAGCCGCAAAACTCAACGGTATGACTCATATGACTGCACTCGAGTTTTCATATCAAATATGAGTCATTTTGGAGCATTTCGGACAGAGCCTTCACCACCTCGCGAGGTTTGCGGAATAAAACTCTAGAAATGGATTCCTAATAATACGACGTTGGAATAGCACAAAAGAAATTTCCTTGTACTACTTTATCATGGCATCGGGAACATTTTAGAGAATTTTTGGTGGCGGCTCTGGCCAAAATGCTCCGAAACGACTCATGTACAGGTGAAATTGTCCAATGAATTGATGGATTACCTCGAGTAGAAAAATTCAGCCCACAGTAGTATAACTTAATTGCTCATGTGCGAGCAGATTTTAAGTCTCAGATCTCCGAAGTATATCAGCAATAGATTTCTTAATAATCCATTTTTACATTGTTAGGTTTCGCCGATGCGGGTGATCAAATGCGCGAACAATTCGAAGACGAGAATCTTCAACAGAGCATGTCAGAAGTATTAGCAAAAATTACCCCCCTCTACAAGCATCTCTTTACATATGTAAGAGCTCGCCTGATTGAGAGATATGGGGATAAAATCAGAAATGATGGGCCCCTTCCAGCACATATTCTTGGCAACATGTGGGCTCAAAACTGGGACGGAATTTTCAATTTGGTCCAACCCTTTCCCGCAGTTAAAAAACTTGATGTCACCATCGATTTGATCATTCAAGGATTCACGCCCCTTCGGTGAGTTTAACTTTATGTTATCCAAGTTGAGGTTCTTAAAATTCTGAGACTCTTATGGATGATAATAAGAAGTAGAAAGATCGAGCCAAGTGCATCTATCTTTTGGACTTAACGTTATAATTACCAATTTTAGGATATTCCAAATGGCAGAAGAATTTTTCACTTCGATGGGAATGAAACCTATGCCTCCAGAATTTTGGAAATCGTCGCTTATTGAAAAACCAACCAATATGAATGTGAAGTGTAATCCAAGTGCGTGGGACTTTTGTAACGGTATAGATTACAGGTAAGAAACGCTCAAATGCGGGAAATGATCCGTTTTTCTTCACTTTCATAATCACGCCACTCTTCAAACGGTTACATCGATGGAATTGACTCACTACAAATTTATTGAAATTTTTCAGGATTAAGCAGTGCACAAAAATTACCACAGAGGATTTGATATCGACTCATCATGAAATGGCTCATGTACAGTACTATTTGCAATACAAAGATCAACCCTTACTCTTTCGCAGTGAGCCAATGCCAGGTTTGTTACACTATCAAAATTACGGGTATTGACTTTAGAGCAAGGATTTTCAACCATTTGTAATCCTAATTTTGAAAGGGTTCCACGAAGCTGTGAGTAATGCCATTGGTCTATCAGTTTTCACTCCACAACATTTACACAGAATCGGATTATACAATAATTCAACCGACGATTATGAAAGCAATGTGAATTTCTTGATGCTGATGGCTTTGCAAAAAGTTACATATTTACCATTCGCTTACATCGTCGATCAGGTAATTATGAAAAAATCGTGTGTTTCATACTAAACTTTATGAAACTCCTACAGAATAATTTTGTATTTACATCGCAGTGGAGATGGCGAGTATTCAGTGACGGAGTCTCCGATATGACGACAAGGTGGTGGGAACTTCGATTACAATATCAGGGAATTTTACCTCCCCTTCCTCGTACGGAAAGAGACTTTGATCCTGCATCAAAATATCATGTCCCTGCAGATCTCCCATATGCTAAGTGAGAAGATTTTGATTCTCTCAACAGATTACACTGTTAGAAATTGCTTGAAATTTCAGGTACTTTTTGAAAAAAAACTTCAAGTATCTGCTTGAAATTTCAAGCAAAGAACTTGAAGTTTTTCCCAAAAAGCACATGTTTGAAAAAAACTTCTGAAATTTCAAGCAAAGCACTGAAAGATTTTCAAAAAGTACTTGAAATTTCAAGCAATTTCTAACAGTGTACAAATAACATACACAGTGTAGCAAGACTCCAGATTTAATAATCTTTTTCTTTTGGTACTTTTTCTTGCAGTTACTTCATGTCAGTGGTACTTCAGTTTCAATTATTCGAAGCTCTCTGTGATATTTCTGGCCACACCGGCGATTTGCACACTTGCGACTTATATCGTTCTCGAGAAGCTGGTCGTCTATTGGCGTAAATACTCATACTCAATCATTCCTAATCAATATGTACAATTCAGCATTTATCATTTTTGGCTCTGTTTTGCAGAGATGTACTATCAACGGGCTCATCTATGTCGTGGTCAGATGTAATTCGTCAAATGACGAGAGGTCGAACAAACAGGATAGATGCCGGTGCAATATTGAGATACTTCAAACCACTGGCTCAGTTTCTAAAAAGGCACAATCAAGTTGAACCTGTTATTGGATGGATGACAAGTCAAGAAGACACAGGTTTGTTTCGACCAATTGATATTTCAAGCTGAAACTTAAGTTGGCGCGTGTATTTAAGCAATGAACACTGAATCATATCAAATTCATATTCCAAAAATTTCTTACAGCTCTTTTTGCTCGTTTGTATTCCGGAGGTGCCTGTACTTTCGCAATCTCAACAAGTGTGACGATAATGATGCTCCTGGGACTATTACATCGATTAAGATGAAAGCGATATTGGACCAAAGAAAAATGAGATTGAACTGGAGTGTTGTGTATCCGTTGTACATATAGTTGTTGTAAGAGATCCTGTAAATATTTTTACCGTGAATTAGGCATTTACAGCATGTACAAAGCTTCGTGCAAGATCTTTGAAAAATTTGTCTTCTCCGTAGGAATTTTTGAAAAGTTGTTCCAAATCACTCATTGACAGATTTCACTGTTTTGCTGTAGAAATTAGTGAAAAATCGGTGAGGATCGGCAAGATTTCAAAGAGTAGAGATCAATCATCACTGATCCAGGAGAGGAAGTACCGTTTTCATCGTAAAATATTTAGTTCAGTTTGACCCATAGCGCGTTTTTTTATCATTGCTGATGTTTTTAGGCAATTTTGAATTAAGTGTATCTCGAAGGTTTTTGTCAAAAAATTAAGGATGTAATATAGATTATGTGGACTTTTATAGAAAGATTATCTCGGTTGACTTGTATTATATCGCTATTTATTATATTGAATTTACAAATACATAGAGAGGTATGAAATTGTTAGATAGAAATGGAAGTTTAATTCCTCGCAAAGAATATTAGAGCAATATCATCATGGAATTATTGTAGGAACAAGAGATTGTGGGAAAAGCCAGCCACGCAATTGCTCGCTTCGTGACTCTTTATGATGGTTCAAAAAATAGATCGCCTCAATTTAGAAAAATTTCTCAATATCTCACAATACTTTATGTAAGATAAGGAAATCCTCTTCTCCATTACCCAATACACAACGTTCAAACAATTGTCGATTTAATAAGTACATTCCAAATCCTCGAAAAAGTCTAATCAACGTCAGAAAAATGCCAAATTCTGAACTTGAAGCCGGAGATCTATCAAAGTGAAAAAATCTATCAGCACGCGTTCCGTACCAATTACGATACAATCATTCAGCAAATGCATACACGTTCAAGAATGGCCGAAACAAAGTCAAAACCTCGATCGGATATTATTTTTCTCAATAATGGTCCAAAGGTGGGTCCTTCCACCATACGAGCGTCTTATTATTCGCTGGCATGTCAAAGGTTTCCCAAAGTCTCATCCCTCCTTTTTTTGCTAAAAGATTGAGATCCTTCAAATCTCGTATACCCCATTCATGATTCTGCTGCTTCAGATTATTATCAAAATCAATGTTACTCTGAGGTTCAATTTTTCCATTATTCCCGTATGGCCCATACGTAATGAGTACACCATCGTCTTTTAAAAGCTTTGAAGCATTTTCAAAAAGTCCTACAGTGCAAGCCCAAGGCGAGATGTGGATCAAATTTGCATTGTAAATGTAATCAATACTTTTTTCATGAAAGTTACCGGGCCAGCTGGTAAAATTCTTTGTAATATCAATTAAAAGTGGCTCGGAAACATTGGAGAGTCCTTGAGTCCAAGCTCGAATACTGTTCAGGAGGCGGTTGTCGTACTCTGATGGAATGAAACGGATGTGTGGAAAATGAGGTGCAAAATGGGCCATGTGCTGACCGGAACCTGAAGAAATTTCGAGAAATGTTTGTCCATCCCCGGGTCTCATAAAACTCTTCAATGTTGAGAGGATGGGCTCCTTGTTGCGATCGGCGGCTGGGTAGACAAGCTTTTTTGCAGCCATTGCGCTGCTCCTGTGGGATGTGTAGATTTTTTGGGGATGAGATTCGAAAGTTGTACGTGTATTGCAATAAAATCTAACTGTTTTGGATTACGATTCAAAATTATTATTTGTTCATAATACTAAAGCAAAAGTGATATTGTGAGCTTGAAGCTTTTTCATAACGTGATTTTTTTCATAACTTTTTGAATAGTGTATAAAATTGATGCAAGTTGATGGACTATCAAAATATTGCTCAATTCAGGTATAAGTCTATGAAAAATGAGCTCTAAAAAGTTGACCATTACATTTGTAGGACTAAAATTGATGAAAATTTGTTCCTGAGCATTATTCGCTCGATAAATGGATTTTTTCTTCGTTGAGAGGTGAAAACTCGATTGGAGTTGAGTTGATGACAAGATGATTTGCATAAGATGAAATAAAATAAAGTGATTACGTGGCGAGCTTTTACAATTTGGATAAATCTCTCACGTGTATACGAGAGCTTTCAAAGTAATATCACTTCAAAATCAGATAGCAATAATTTGCAGAGGCACTTCAGTCTCTAAAAATTATTGCTATCTCATTTCGACGAGATCTCTTTCTTTTAATGTCAACATGTGCCACGACCGGAGAATATTTCAATCTCCAATTCAAATTTCCGTGGAAGATTTCTTTATTCTAACAATTTCCAAAATAGATGATAACTTACTGTCAGAACATTTCGTTTTTAATCATTAATCCAAAAGATCACGATATCACAAAATAAAAATTCAAGAATCTGGGAATGATGAGTTGTTGTTTATAAAAATTAATTTTCTCAGCAAGTCCATCAATATTTTCAGTATAGAGATCAACTTAGAGGTAGCTAATTTGTGGTAAATTTAACTGAATAGAGGAAATGATGCAGAACTAGCAAATATTATACAAAATGAGTACCAATCTCAGGAAGTAGAAATAAAATTACCTATGAGTGGCAGCACAGTGTATAATATTCATTGTCCCATTCTGAAAACAAAAGATTCATCTTCAATGATAGTAGTATCGCAATAATATGGAAGGCATGAAGGAATCAAACAGGCATTCTATCTGTACATCCATATTTATTTCATCTCAGCTGAATGAATCACAGAATCTCTAGTGTTATCTACAATTGGAAGAGCAAAGAGAAAAAAATTTTTATAATTTATTCATCACTATCTTTGTCTCTGGAGGATTTTCCTTTCCCCTTCACAGTCTTATCAACACTTTTTTTCAGCTTTGCAATGGTTGGTAGAAACACAGAGTGTCCCGTTTTCTTCAAATGATCAAAAAGTTTATTTTTACTTGAGAACACTTGCTTGCAAGTCGCACAATTGTGATCAGGATCCTGAATTGGTTCTGTACTTTTGGAGGCTCGAGCTTCCCCAGCCGCTAGCCTCTGAGCTTTCCTGAGCTCTTTGGCTTTTTTGCCCTTTTTCTTCCCTGGAAGCGGAGACACAGCCTCTTGAGGAGAATCATCGTCACTTTCCTCGGCTTTTTCTTGATTCCCTTTTGATGCATCCACTACTGTTTCCTCCTCTTCTTTCTCTTTATTTATACTTGATTGGCGTGAGCTGGAACTCGCAAGCTTATCCAACATCATCTGTTTCTGCTGCTGTTTTTTCCTCTGTTTTTTAGATAAGCCCATCAATAGATTCATTTCTTTATCATCTTCACTGTCATCAATGAGTGATTTCTGGACTTTACATTTCTTTTTCTTCTGTTTTTTAGATTTTGAAACTAGTTTATCTTCTTGATCAGATAATAGTTCTTCATCTGATGTGGCATCACTATCATAGCCAGCTTCTTTATCCTTATCTTGGGGTTCTCCCAAAATGTAACCATCTCCAATGGGGCCTGTCATGACATTAGTGTGTTCAGGTAATTTTTTTTTTCTTTTACTAGGGCTCATTTCAGAATCAGAATACTTCTCCTCCTCAGAAGTTCCATCATCCTCAGTCTTGTTGCAATTTTTTGGAGGATTCAGTAAAAAGTCTGGCATCCCAGAGTTTGTTGCCAAATTTCTTTTGGCTGGTGAGCTGGATTGTTTGCAAACAAGTTCAGAGTCGTCGTCTTCACTTTCATTCCCACTACTTGGGAAGTTGGCATCATCTTGTACCATTGACTTTTTCATTAACGTTAAATTATCTCTATGTTTCTTAGAGTTTTCGTGGTTACTAAATGCTTTTGAAGTTTTAAAGAGCTTGGTACAGGCTACACAATACAGAGCATTTGAATCCTCTACTTCAAGGCTGTTTTCTTCATCTGAAGACAATGTCTCCCCAAACTGGGCTGCTAAACAGGCTTCAATACTCTTCAGTTCTGACTGAATATTTGAAAATTTTGCCCATTCACCCTCCTTATGCTCTTTGAGCTGCTGTTGTCGCTCAATCAATTGCTGCCGTTTACGCTCTTCCACTTTTTTCTTGTTCTCCTTGGCTTTTTCTTCCAACTTTTTAGCATGAGCCTGTACCCTTTTGTCTCTTTTACGCACAAATGCTACTAAATTTCTCACTTGCTCATTGCGTTCCTTTTTAGCCTTGTCCCTGATTTTTTTATTTTCCTTCTCTATGTGGCGTGCTGTATAACGATTAGGTGCATCACGAATATTATAAGGCTCTAGCCATGCAAAAGAGCGCTTAGTAGTGTAGCTTTGCCAATAGGCATAAAATTTATGTACTACATCTTCATAAGAGCTGGTAGAGTCACCAAATCCAGGTGCTTCATCATCTGAATCACCATCTTTGCTGAACTCTGCATCTTCAGCAGCCAACTTTTCAAACACTTCCCTGTACACTGAATAAAATCCTTTTGAATCATCACCATATCCTTTGAAACACGAAGATGAGAAATACTTAAAAAGATCTATAGAATCATCTTGATAGTCGTCTCCAATTCCACCTTTGAGAATTGCCTCTCTATGATTGTCATACCAAGCTCTTTCATGAGGATCACTGAGCACTTCATATGCCTGTTGCACAAGTTGGAATTGTTCTTTCGCTTCATCTGGGGATTCAAGATTTTTATCAGGATGCCACCGTAAGGCTAACTTTCGATATGACTTTTTGATTTCTTCATCACTGGCATCCCGGGGAACTTCTAATATCTCGTAATGGCACTTCATTTTTAATAATAGTAAGAGTTGTTAGAATTTGAACTCAAAAAACCAGACAAGTAAACTTCTCTCAACTTGACCCAACCTCGAGTGATAGTGCCACACCTTTTATGACACATTATCTTGAACGAAAATCATTGCCGTCTCGTATACGAATGAGACATTATTTAGTGAGTTCAGTTCAAGGGTCAAAACTTCAGAACTGGGTTCGATAATGGAAAATTGATGATTATTGGAATGAATCTCAACTATAGATGAGACCATTAGGTTATACATCCGGAGCACTATACGGTAATGGCAAGCGCACGATTTTCATGTAGAGATTGTCACTAATTACTGAAGCAGGTAACTTTCGGTGAGTGTAACAGGTGAATAAACAATTCAACAATTGTTATAATGGGGAGTATAGCAACAATTGAATAACGATACGTTTCGTTGTGCTTACCGAAGTTTTTCGTCTGCAGCGCCTCCAACACGTGGCGGAGGGCAATGCAGTGAAAGGTAAACAGTCCATGAATCTTCACAACAAAAAATAAGTCGTAGAGCACAAATGACCAGAATTTGGTAGTAAAAAGTGTGTTTCCAGGATCTGGTTTTTATCTCTTGTTAAAAAACTCATAGGGTTCATGTAGCTATCAAATACGTAACCAACTGATGTATACTAATTGACTTTAATTGTTTCAAAATCTCACCCTTTTTTTTTTGATGATATTGGAGGCTTATCCTTTGGATGGAAGAACTTGAGAAAACTTGTAACTTCAATCTGCAAATAATTTGATCAATAATGGGTAGGAATCGAAATGCAGACAAAACCAGATTTATCTAGATTCATATATGGTCGAAGAAAATTACCTATACACAGCGAAGGAGTTGAATTAGCTCTGCTGCAACTCAATTCTCAAATGAATAGTCCATACTAATGAATATGCTCTGGTACATACTTATCAACTTTTAGCCACATTTATATCTGCTTCCGTCTGCTTCACTGATCAAGTAAATAATTAATGAAGTAAATTCAATAAAAATGAATGACGCTGTACAGAAAGAGGAGTAAGAAACTTAGATGACGCGTAGAAAACAAACACTCACAGCTGATGCACGGACAGACATGCCTAATCCAAAATGGCCATCTCCACGATGAAGATACAGTGAAAAAGTCAGTCTTTTCGGCAGAATTTGCCAAGTTTTGAGGACTGGCTTCGACTTTTAGTGCGAATCAGTCTACCCAGTGAGTCTTTGAAATTCCTGTGATTATACGGAATCGCGCGTAATCCGCTCTAGTACGTGAAAAAGCTTGCCAAATGGCAGCTGTTCAGTGACTACTCTTGATAGGCTCAGTTTTCCCACAGCAGCCAGTTTTAGCAGACGCTTTATGTTTCCAAAACAAATTCATTGAGTTCGTTACACATGACATTCACAGACTTCAATCTTAGAATCGCAGTCTCCAAAGATTGCCAATAATGTTTTCACTCCAATAATCCATAGATTTCATTTGTTCCAAGAATATACACCTGTGTGTTGTGCTATAAATAATAACATGAGTATTTTCCTGGAACATCATTTGTGAAAGCTGAATTGTGAAATATTACTTGTGTAGATATTTTTTATCAGTTCAACTTTATGATTGCATGATAAGAAAGTTCTGGAACTTTTGTAATAGAGGAAGCTCTTACAATTGGCTACATTGCTATTCGATTAATGAAGAATGATTTATTTCTTACAGTAGCCGGTAATCATGACTGTGGGCACGAGTCTGGTTGTGCCAATTGTGTTATGGGGTCGCATACCTCCCACTCATTGTATTTCTTGTATATATTTGTCAAAAGATCAGAAAACATTGATCACAGGTTGTTACGATGGACAGATATGCCTGTGGCAAGTGGATCCAGAAACATTGAAGGTTTGTACTGGTATTTCTGTTTCAAGCAAATAAAAATTGTGTGATATTCATTATAAACATCTGCAGATGACACCAAGATGTCTACTTGTTGGACATACAGCTCCTATTATGTGCCTTAGTCGAGCTAGTGTTATATCTGAGCAAAATTTTATCGTGAGCAGTAGTGAAAGTGGAGAAATGTGCACATGGGATTTAGTAGATGGCAAATGCCGGGAAAATGTCAAGCTGAATAGTATTCATACACAGATGATTCCATATCTTTCGGCAGGAGCAGAGGATATCAGGCTATTTTGCTCTGGGTAAGATAGAGATAACTAATACCATGCTTGATTCTGATCTGAAAACTGACTCAATTTGTACTTTCACATTCAGATACTACCCAGAAGTCTTGGTCATGGATCCCTTCAGTCTTGAAGTGCTGTTTACACTGAGTTCTCGGGTCAATCCCGATTGGATCAGTGCTCTACACGTTCTTCGACCGGCCAAACGGAAAGGTCGGTTCTACGTGCACACAAGTTAGTTACACTCATTCACACTTACGCTTTTACCTTCTATTTCTACATTGGTCCCTCAGACTCCTCATAACTTTGATTTTATTTCTAAGTAGAGTAACACTAGCACATTTGAATTTATTCCTTTGTACATTGGATTGTATTGCAAGTAATGGAATAATAATGAAATTTCTCTCCTATCTTCAAATAGAAATGTACAAATTGGCAGCTTTTGGTCTTAAATTTTGGTTAAATATGTACTTTGATAGATGTGGTTAACCCTGGGACACCCTTGTTTTTATTTGATGGAAAATTTGTGAAGCTCTCCAAAATTCCATTAATGAAATGAGAATACTAATATCCTTCGTTTGTACATAGAAAAAATGATGTTGCTCTCCTTGGGCTGTTCCCAAAATGATGATACTTTTAAATTTCTATTAAACTGTTACAGCATGTAATCAGACAAGATCTAAATTGGTATTCGAGTCCTGGTCTCTGGGATCGTCCTTTGAATCCTGTTTCTTAATATCTTGGACCTAAATTAATCTTTTGGCTTTGGGATCATTCATTTTGTACCATAGTTCTCAAATCAACTAGTATCAATCTTATAAAAGTCTAACAATACATTGCACTAACTTTCTCTTACTATTGGTTTCTTCCTTTTATTTTTGATTACAAATTCATCTTCATCACTTAATTCACCATGTACCTTGCATAAATTTTTTCCTCTGCTATTCATTATTCATCCATACACAAAATATGCAAAACAATACACCCCTTGTAAGTATGGAAATTGAGTATTGGATGTGATATAAGAACTCTCAGAGAGGCAAATATTTGATAGTCGAAATATCTTTGTCATTAGCATGAAAAGCCTGTTGGCTCAAGTGACAACAACATTTGAGAATGTATCAATTATTTTCAAGAAGAATTTGTGTTGCATCATAGAAATGGTAATTCAAAAGTGCTTGAGCATGGTATCGTGGGAGCATCAAAAATCACAAGTCTCATGGATGTTGTGATAAAGCTCATAGAATTGACTTAATTTATTATTTTCATTTTTATCTATGTTATGTTCAGGTGATGAAGAATGACATCATCTATAGTAAGTCTTCTTCAAAATTCAAAAAAACTCAGTTGAAAAAGGTGTGAAAACTCTAAATTTTAAAAGTAGAACCAAAATAGTAACTTATCGACTCCTCCCCAATTATCATGTCGTGAGGAAACGTTTTGAGCTTCCTGTACTCAAAATTTGTCCATGATGATCCCGGTTTGAAATCTCTGCATGTGATTTTCCAAGTGAAATCAGAATAAATCAAACCAATATATATAGAAAGCTTTGCATGTCTGAAGTTGAGATGCTGGTTTGCTCTGTTTATAAAAAATATCTCTCTGATACAAGTATTTTGCCCAATTGGATCTACTTCCTTCAAAAAGATAGTGTCTTCCACTTTATTGCATGAGTAAGATTATAAATAAAAATGTATGCTTGGTTGATATCTTGTACTGCATGATCAAAGTTCCCAATGAGCTTTGGAAATATTCTGCTTGTACTTAGCATATTGTTTCTTTGATCCTGTATGTAACTTTTTCCAGTCTCAGCATTATAGTCTGTCTGAGCTTTCTGTTTTCTTACAACAACTAATAAACGTGTTTTAAAGATGACGTGGTGCTGGCTTTAACAACAACTGGAACTGTGAAAGTTTGGACTCTCCTTGGACATGAAAATAGGAATAGTGAACCCCTGTATGAACACGAGAGTAAACAAATCAGATGCTTGAATGCACTTGCCATGACCTGCTGTCCGGACAATCAGCGAACAGTGCTTATTGTTTGTTCCAAGTATTGGCAGGTGAGAAGACCCTTCATGGTTTTATAAATCGGTATAATAGTTTTAGAATTCAAACTCAAGAGGTGCATCTTTTTTCAGATTTATGATGCTGGAGATTTTTCTGTTTTGTGCTCGGTAACTGCACCTAGAGGAGAGCGATGGATGGCCGGCGACTTTTTAGCGGCAGATAGAGTGATAATTTGGAGTGATGAAGGACATGGTTATCTATACAAACTCCCAGCTAAGTAAGTTATCACAGAATTTTGATTTTGCTTTCATATATCAGATCATTTGATTGCAAGTTTCTCGATACAATAATAATCCCCCAAAATTGAGATAGATAATTAATCATGAATGAATAGATGATATTATTCATACTAATGATTTCCCAATTTCCTGGTTGATGAAAGATAATTTATGAATACCAATCTAATACTGACCTAACCACTGGAAATTTGTTCTTTTTTCATGGGTGATAGGGCTATTTCTCAACTTGAAAGGTAGTTTGCCAAGAACATGTTGCTATACGTTTTATATTTGACTTTGTCAGTTTCAAGCTCTTGATGCATTCAAAATATTAGATAATTTTTACTTTTTTTGACTAACATTAATGGACCATGGCTTTTCAATAACTTTAGTTTTCAAAACATGCTGATCAACTCGCATACCAAAGTAGATGAAAAAATAGGCATGTTTGGTCTTGTTTCATTTCACAGTTTTTTGCAATGCACTTGCTGGCAATGCACTCTTCAGATACTGTTATTTCATGTCTTTCTCATTGAACAAAAAAAAAAAAAATTTAGAAGACAATCATCCATACAGAGGACACATAGCCATTCATCCATTTTTCCATGAAAGTCTTTGCAAGATAACTCAAAGCGGGTCCTACTTATTAATTATTATCACCTGTGAGATTTCGTCATTACATTACATATTATTGATTTTGGTGGCTCATTCATCCATGTAATTTCTTGCACCAATCAGCATCAACCACCTCACCCAAATTACATGTGCATTGAGTTAATGAAAAGATGCTTACTCTTCCATAAAAGTTTGCCAGAAATCTCTTACTAGCTTATTAATCTTAACATATGAGAAGCATCATGCACTGTGGAGATCTTATAAGATTCAAATTTTAATATTCATCTTCGCAAAGATCCCTTATATAAACCTACTGATTAATGCACATTCGATTTTCCACCTGCTACATTTATTCCACCATAATGAATCATCTCTTATCATCTGCGATGGGCGTGGTCAATTATAGCAAGCTGAAGGGCAAGGCTCTCAGCAGGTAACTCTTCTTTAGTATTACTATCAAATGGTATCCCTAAATATATCTTGTACAAATTGTGCTATGCAATAATTGTAATTCTATTCTACAAATTGCTAAATTCTAATTTTCTCTATATTGGATTTTAGAGTTGGATTCCCTCTCAGCAAAAAGTATCATTCCCTTCAGACTTTTATTTGTACAATTTCTACTTTAAAGTAATGTTTCAGTCATTAATCTTTATCACAGTTATCATTATATTGTAGCACCGACACTGTCTTTTATTCTCAATACTCTATTTTATGGTGCATCTCATATATTTTCATATTGTCTATTTCTCAAGATCATAATGCGTCTGATATTCTCTTACTTTGAGCATATTACAGTGTAACTGATGTATTCTATTGCTATCCACCTTGCTCCTATTGCTTTCTGCATGTTTGAAACTTTACTATCCATAACAAAATGCTTATTTAGTATACTATCATGATGATTCTCCTCTCACTCACCTTCTCTCATGTTGAAACTTGAGATAGTTCTAGTGATTAGAATTATTGCTATGAGGTGAATCAACATTAAATTTCCTTTTTTTGGCTTATCATATCACCTGAATTCATATTACACCTTATAAATTTTCAGTACTTATTGTTTTCGTATTTTATCGACGGATATTTGTAATATATTTTACTATACCTAGAGTGTTCAAGTTTATCCAATAACAATGCCGACCAATTATACATTTTTTGCTTGACGGAGAGACAACGAAACCCCAATAATGAACTCTGACTGATAAAATTATTTCTCTTTGAGTAGCAGTGTAGCAGACAATAACAGTTTTCACTCAGCATCCACGGAGAGTGATCAACCTTATTTGTACTGCACTCTAACACAGCCTGGAGATAAGGTAACGATTAACTTTGCCCCAATTCACAAAAACCTGAATCGTCAACTCGATTAAATAACTATCGAATATTCGACTTATTACAGCCACTATCATGCCCTCCTGCTATGCGTCTCGTCACTGCGACGCGAGGAAATAAAGTTCTCAAATATCTACTGAGAGGTGACAGTGAAGGAGTAATAATGTTGTGGACAGTGCCAGAAATTACCAATGATCAACTAGACCAAATAAATCAAAGCAATACTAGTCCACCAATGCTCTCTCCAACCATTAAAACGAGTGTAACAGCAGCTTGGGAGGCAATGAAACCTTCACCTGTTGGAATTTTGGATCAGTTAGACAGTGGAGATAATCATGGTATCAAATTGACAGCGAGTATCTACTTGCCTCAGCAAAGCCGATTAGTCGTAGGGCGAGAAGATGGAAGTATAATCATAGTACCAGCAACTCAGACTGTTATGCTACAATTATTGCACGGAAATCACCAGCACTACGATGGTAAGCTTCTAAGATTTGAATGATCTAGGAATAAGTACTCAAGATTAAAAAATTCGCTATTTTTGTAATCATTCATGGTTCTCATTTCCTAAAATTTCAGATTGGCCGCCACATCAAGTTCTTCTAGGTCATTCTGGACGTGTTAACTGCTTGTTGTATCCTCATGGCGCATCACCTCGTTATGATAAAACTCACTTGGTTTCTGGATCAGTGGACTTTGCAGTTTGCCTTTGGGACTTGTATGCTGGAACTTTGATACATCGGTTTTGTGTCCATGCTGGAGAAATAACACAACTATTAGTGCCACCAGATAACTGCAGCGTAAGTATCGCTCCATGTATTACAAAATCAATCTATCCTGAAAACATCCCTCGCGTATTTTTTATATCGCATCAACGATAACATTTGTTTCGCAATCCCGTGTCATTGATTCGACATGATTGTCAAATCAGACTCTCTTCAAATTGTGAATGTCTGCAACCTTGTCATATGTGCTAACAGTTCTTGTTTCTATGTCCTGTGAGAATCTTCTAACTGAAATTTGATCGTTTGATGGAACAACTGAGAAAATCCATGGGCATCGAATATACTATTGTCTTATCCGAAATTCAATCTCAATTGCTTTGAAAAACTCGCAAAATATCAGATTTTTTGTTTATTCTCAGTTTCAACTATACGCCTCCTTTTTCTCTCTTTAAAAATAGTACATTTCGATAACAGGGTGTAAACACTTTTTTCGCATCCGAGTGATGGGTTTCAGGCCCGAACCACAGGCGAGGATGCGAATCATCATAACGAGGATGCAAAAAATAGGTTTTACTCCCATGTATCGAACTGTGTTTCTCGACAAACTGTGAGATAAAGGGGAAATTCAGTGCGCAAACGGGGCTTTCCCGCACAGTGTGTAAAAGCTGTGTCAATTTCTGTGAGAATGGATACTTGGGATCGCCCCTGTAAAGATGATGGAAGAAATTGGATGAAATTTCCTTACCTGATTATCTCGCCAGTCATTGTATTCTTAACTTCAACATTATTTTTCCATAGCCACGGATACAAAAATGTGTCTGCAGCGTTGCTTCTGATCATAGCGTGACGCTGTTGTCACTTGCTGAAAGGAAATGCGTGGTATTGGCTTCACGTCATCTATTTCCGGTAGTCACAATCAAATGGAGACCGTTTGATGATTTCATGATAGTAGGCTGTTCTGATGGAGCCGTATATGTTTGGCAAATGGAAACGGGACATCTTGATAGAGTTTTGCACGGTAAGAATCATATTTGAGACTTCTACCAATCAATCAAAAAGTAAACGCATTCAAGGATTCGTGTCAGTAACAGAAAATGGTTACAGTGTACCGTTTTGGAAATTCAATGCGACAATCAAATAATTTTTCAGGGATCATAGCAGAAGAAGTTTTGTATGCCTGTGATGAAAATACGATGGTTGCAAGTGGTGGTGGTGGTGGAACTGGTGGAGACTTGGGTTTGGCAAATCCAGCCGTACATTTCTTCCGGTAAGAAGAATTTTCGATCTAACTTACGTGAAATTAGTCACTTTTTTAATGCTTTGATGTGGCAAAGAATCTTACCGGATTCGAGTGACTTTCTAGTATTTTCTTAATGCATTGAATCAAATATATACTCGCCAATTTTGCACGGCTAGATATCGAGTACAGATAGACCGCTCGGCGAACAACTATTCTATGTAGAGCTCAATGAACGACCCAAGTCAAGAAAATTCGTCTTCTTATTCTCAGTCGATTAAAAAAAATTTCGCTTTGAATCCTCGAGTATTCAGTTTCACTTGTGAACTAAATAATTTCTGATATTTTGCAGAGGTTTGAGGCATAGAAATTTATCAGCAATTCGTCACGCCACTCAACGAGGTCTTCATCAACTTCAGCAACTCCATAGTGGCCACGGAAATGATTATGGAAACACAATGAGGGCTAGAGGAGCGCCTCTCACAATCCAAGGCTTCCGCAGCAATCCCAAAGATCCGGAGAGCCATATTCTCTTTTTCGACATCGAAGGACTTATAGGTGAGATTTTCTATCCGTTCAATATCTTTCACGCTAATCTTTACAGGATTATAGCCCCGTGGATTCGGCCTAGGATGGAATATAGGAGTGTTGGATGGGTCTCGATCATTGATTATATGCTTTGTTTTGTCAAAATTGATATATTTTCGCTTCCCATACAGTACAATTATTGAGTGATGAGTATGGAGCTATGACACCAGGAACCTTGGAAACACAAGGTTTGACTAATACGGCGGAATATCAAAAAGTTGCCGCTCTTACACGCTCAGCAAGTCCTGATGCACATAAAAAAATTGCAGGTGAGACATCTTGAGGAATGAAAAAGATGTATAGACTCGAATTGCTGATGTTCAAGTTCGCAATTGACAAGACAAAAATATAAAAGTATTCAATTTTTGGAATCCCGACAAAGCTAGTGATATAACAACTTTTCCGTGTCCAGACTGATACAAAAAAGTACATGCCTTTCTCAAACAATGTTGGAAACGCTTTCAGAACTCTTTTTCCGAACCAACTATTATTTTTGTCAATGCCTAGGTCTTTAAGTAGTTGGTTACATGATTAATCGACCAATATATTAAATGGGCTAAATCATCTTGAATAGTTACCTTGAAACAGTATCATTTACTGCTTGGGAATGGGATGTGATACTAAACGGGACTTTTGGGGGTCATTTTTAGAGATGAGCAAAATGAATTCGAGCAGTTTTAAACGTACATAACTAAGTTTTCAACATCGAGCCACTAGGAAGATTTATTCAAAAAAGTAGTACATGCGAATTTGCAGTCTTGCAGTGTTGTCTTTTCTTGATCCAAAGGAATTCCATTATTTACTAGCTTTTACAAGAACCTACCTGTCAATTCTAGCAATTCTATCTTTAAACTCGAATTTGTTTCGCTCGTTCATAACAGGTTATCGTGAAGCAAATGCAAAATAATTAATCTTTAGCTTGCAAAGTATTGCATGAGCATAAAAGGGAAATATATCTGCATCCATTAATTAATCTAAACGTTTGTAGACTTTTTTGGCCGCGTCAAGGATAAAGCAGGAGACATGGAGCGAATACTAAAGGAGAAGGACCGACATGGTATTGTGTTGTAGCGCTTATTGTAGAGTTTGATTTCGCTCTGTCTGTCGATTTCCCATAATTGTGTTCCTACTCGTTTCGGGCTTACATTGGCGAATACTCCATCCATTATCTTTCACGGTTTTCTAATCAATGATCCCTCAGTTGAATATACTCATTCAATCTCAAAATCAACTCGAGTAAAGCAACCTACCTTTCAAAGAATCTTTGTCTTTAGACTTCTCTATTTATTTTACTGATACATTCAAAATTCGCAGAACTCGTGATACTCCCTTCCTCACACTCATTCTAATCTTATTTTTATGTTATTAAGACGTTTCATATTTTCGTTCATTGTACACCATTATTACCATCAATTTCCTGTGTCATCACTCACAAAAACACGTTCACAAATGATTGTAAAATCATGCTGAATTTTAAGTGTCTATGAGTTCATTCTTCAAAAAAATCCTCCGATAGATTTTCGTTCAGCTTACTGTGGATCAATAATGTGGCAGTTGAATGAAAGCTAAATGGGTCATTCTTCTGTAGGTATAATTGCTAAAATGAAGGAGGGTGCAGAAAATGTGCAAGTTAAGATTCAAGCCAAAGTGGAAAGTGTTGGTTTGAAACTGGATGGCAAAGGTTAGAATTAAGTATGCTTTGCCATGACACTGAACAATAAATTTAATGAATGTGTTACAGGCATACCTATAGCATGAGTTATGCAACCAATATGTCTTGCTTATCCATGTTATTATCACGTGATACGTTATTTTATGCTATGCTCTGATTGGAGAAATATTTATGCAAGAGTAGATTGCTTATTTCATACTCTTGCATAGGTATGAGCTAGAATGTAAATTATTGATTTGCAATTATTCTTTAGTTCGGTGTATCCTGCTCACTTTGATTTTCAGTACATGGGAATTCTCTCTCATCAAACTCCCCAGCAGCAACTGCTTGTTCCATAGGCATGCAAACACGCTTCATCATCAATAATTTGATCATTTCAGTCTTCAGTTGATACAATGTTATCCAGATTTACAATTACGTTTTTACCCATTTTCCCTAGTCCCTTTTATTTGGTTATTGTCTATCATCAATACATTGTGAACGCATTTATTATTACATATTACGACTGTGAATAGTTCAATTCAAAATTCTAGTGCCATCATTAAATCATTATATATAGCTTGATATACATATATTAATTAACAATATTAATTTATATTTACATTTGATTCACAGCAGTTATCTCGTTATCTCATGTTCTCTGTAATCAAAATTGGAAGGATTCTTTTTATCAATAAATATTGATTCTTTTCCAGGTGATGGATGGAACAATGAGAATAGAAATTCCCTAAAACGCAACGGAGCATTTAATGAACCAAATTCAACTATGGAAATCGCTCAGCTATTGCTGAGTTTACTTCATGCTTGGGGAATGGATCCCGATCTTGACCGAGTTTGTGAAGGAAAATTGGGTTTATTGAGGCCGATGGTACCAGTATCTTTTGGAGTTTTATCTAAAGGAGGTAATGTCAAAAAGAAAATTTTCCAAATTTTCGAAAAATCTACATTGAATCTATTTTAAACGTATCTCCGTCGTTGTTTTGAAAATTCTAGGATACATGTCATTTTTACTACCCACATGGCAGTCTCACTTGGAAAGTGCAGCAGGCGAACCAATTGGGACACAACTGGAGCAACGTTTACCAGTAGAGTTAGTTAGACAAGAAAGGCTCACAAGAGCATTTACCGCTAGGGTACATTGGGAATTGTCAACTACTTTAACTAGTAATCACTTGCTAGCAGTTGTGGCTCTTTCTAATACTCTGATGTCGATGAATAATGCGACCTTTGTTCCTGAGCAAGAAAGAAATCGAAAAATGCATAGGTAAATTAACTTTGATACACGATTTTGATGAATATGTCACAAGCTTGTGACATGCTTGTCGGGTAAAATTCTTGACGTTTTGTCATTTTTAGACCAGGTAACCGGCCAGTCAACTGGAATAAGGTTGAAGAAGAACACGAAGAGATGTATTCAGTTCAGCAAGCTCAAATTAAGCAAGGCTGGTCCTTGTTAGCAACATTGCATTGTGTCTTACTGCCTGATAAGGTAGCTACTCAAGGAGGATCGAAAACATTCAAAAGACCTCAAGTTGAGATGATGGCTCGTCGATGGCAACATCAGTGTCTTGAGGTTTGCATTCAATAAATTTTCCCATCAATTATCCTGTTTTTTTGTTTTTAATTTTTCACAACTACTTATTGCATCTGATCAATCTTGTAAATATCAGATTAGAGAAGCAGCTCAGGCTTTATTACTTGCCGAGTTAGGAAGGATGGGACCCAAGGGTAGAAAGGCTTTAGTGGATAATTGGTCACAATATCTACCGATGTATAGCACACAGGAACCAATAGCTCCGCAGTCGCAGAATCAAAGTCCACCTCCTGGTAGTCCTCCTCCGAATAGTGAACCCCAAGAGCCCGAAGATGACGAAGAAGAAGAACTTGCCGAAGGTCCGGCCTTATCTCAAAAATGAAATGACTCTCGTTAACATTGAGCGACTACGATATACAATGGATTTTAATTTTTCACAGAATTAAGCATTTCGAGGAAACCCTCAAGCGTTGCCGAATTGAAGCGTAAGCAAACAACTTCTGTTGTATTGCTTGGTGTAATTGGAGCTGAATTTGGCCAAGATGTTGGGAACAATCAGAAACGGGAAAATAATGAGAGACGCAAGAGTTCGGTAGTTGAAGGCTTTGGTATCGGGAACAATAATCTCTCCAGACTAACGAGTATGGCTCTAACACATCTACTTTATGCACCTCACTCGCCAAAATTGCCGTTGCATACGGCTTTGAGAAGAGCTGCCATAGATCTAATTGGTCGTGGTTTCACAGTCTGGGAGCCGTATCTAGATGTTTCCAGAGTAAGTTCATAATTCATCGTGATTATCTTGAGAATGAGTGCTTTTTTCAAGATATTTCTGGAAGATGGATAATATATCGATATAAATCACATGAATATCTTGTAAAAAATTACGGGATAGGATTTTCAGAGATTATGAAGATTTTAAATAATCCTAGATCGCTCATGATCTCAACGAGAGCTTACTGGCTAAAAAATGATTTTCAGGTGCTACTCGGGCTGCTGGAACTGTGCTGTGATGCGGACAAGCTTGTCCCAAGTATGACTTATGGTCTTCCTTTGACACCGGCTGCTGATAGCTGCCGTACGGCTCGTCATGCAATCACTCTGATAGCAACTGCTCGGCCGGCGGCCTTCATAACAACAATGGCTCGGGAAGTTGCGCGTTATAACACCATGCAACAAAATGCTCAAACGCTCAACGTCAACCTCGGCGCAAGCGTCCTAGCTAAAGCCAAGCCCGAAATACTACGAATTGTCGAACAGCTTATCGACAAGATGCAGAGCGAGATGAGCGATCTGCTCGTAGAGGTCAGTTTTCTTTTTGATAAATCCTATCAATTCAATTCGTCGAATGTCTCTTATTCAATATATATATTGTTTTGTGTCAACTCATGAAAATAGCTCCGCAACTCAATGAACATTTTGGAGATTTTCAATTGATTGTAGAAATGTTCAGCTATTGACTTTTAGAACATGGCATGTTGCTCTAAATCATTTTATTAGGAGGAGTTCATATGAAAGCATCACTTTTTCTGAGACTCTTTAAATTACTTTTTTCTCGCTTCGCCCGGGAAATAAACTGTCCTAGCGCCCGAACTGGGCGTACGCGCCCAGGGCAATAATGTACTATTTTCATCGAATTGTTTCCAACTAATCGGATCCGTCGACTATGTTGTAGGTGATGGACATCATTCTGCATTGCTTGGATCCTGGACACCTGAAAACAAAACCACTCAATGATGTCTTCCCAGCGGTCTGTAGATTCAATCAAGTGAGTAAAACTCATGTGCTCTTTAAAACACCATCGATCTATTCCTATTTAGATTCATTGAGTTTTGACTATACAGTTTCACTTACAATTAGACATCCTGTATCTCACACTTATGGAGGTGATCGCTTTCTGACCAATGCATGAATTAATTTTGTTTCAGATAAGCCATTATCCAGCGACTCGTAGAATAGCAGTAGGAAGCCGCACCGGTCACATCGCACTCTATGAACTACGTGGTACCGTAAAGTGCCAAAACATTATCGCTCATCAAGCTCCAGTGACTGCCCTATCTTTTTCACCCGAGGGCAAGTATCTCGTCAGCTACTCGTGTGCAGAGAATAAGTTATGTTTCTGGCAGGTAAGAACAGTGTTGTTACTCTAACTATCATAGATAAATTGGTATTTTCATGTTGGATTTTCTCAATTAAAGCAAATAAGCAGTGGGATGTTTGGTCTTGGTAACTCTCAGATTCGCTGCGTCAAATCGTACAGTACAGCACCAATAAACGACGTTGCGAGATTAAATCCAATGAAGTTAGCTCGTCTCATTTGGATAAATAATCGCACAGTAACCCTTATGTTGGCTGACAGCTCTGAAACTAGGTTTAACGTTTAAATTGTTGTAAGTATTCTGCTTGAACGCTTTAAATTTGGGAGTGTTGCTGAGCAACAGAAAAAAAACGTTGAGATTACACTTACAGAGCGATATTGGTAAAATTTTAGATAAATCAAACCAAGCGCTTGAATCGTGATCTTGGAATATTTGAATATTAATTAGCAATCGGCAAAAAACCGTTTGTCGCATGAGAATAGAGAGGATGAGAATGTATGAAAGTACAAAATGATATAGAATCGGATTGTGCGGCAGATTGGTTTTCTGTACATTCGTTCATATCCGAAAAAGTTTCCAAGTGTAAATCTCAATTACATCAATCCAAAGAAATGGTTAAGTTTTAAATATTTTGGCTGTTTAAAATTCCGTACGAGGGAATTCTCTGCTTCAGTCGATTGATATTATTCACTACAAGCTTTAAAGAGTATTTGTAAAATACTTTGCTTGGTGTCACTCAACGATAGTAATTCTCCGAGCCATCTGTGCTCAGTCAACTAAAGTCACCGCTCAGGTCTAAATGTATATAACCATTCTCCGTAATTTAATAATAACTTTGCTTGAATTTGTCGTTTTTAACTGTAAATGCAAAACTTGAGTCAAAAAAATGGAATCTGAATACTATCATTGATTATCAAGAGCATTTCATTCGTTACTTCGAAACCAATTTTGATCTTTATCTTTATCAGATGATTTTAATTCTGAAGATGTCATTATCGAAGCCTTGATTGAGACATAAGGAAAAGCTGATTTTTCTGCACCGAATGTTTCCAAAAAGCCTGCACCAAAGGTCAGGGTCGAAATAATCTCGGAAAAGCATGAACCATTCTGCCAGGTCACTTAACTTAATTTTTTAAGAGATTATTGGAGACAGACAGTTTATGATCGCGGGTAAAATTTGTTTTTGCTCACGGATCCGATGATCATCAAAAAAAGTCTTACAGTATTATGCTATTAAAGAAAAGTACTGGGTAACAGAAAGAAAACTTTTTAGCACATTGGTTCAATCGTCGTTCAACCCCAAATTGCGGATTTTCCTGTATATTTTGTTGATTCCAAAAATGATATCGCTCATAATAGACGAATCTGGATTTATAATGATCGTAAGCAGATATAACAAACTTAACGAGCATGGAGATTTAACTAACCACGATAATAGAGATGTAATTTTTCTATTATGTCAATTGATTTGCACTTTCTTCTGTATGATCCTCATCGCTGATTGACGAAAATGTTTGATTTGGTATAGAGATATTCCTTAGCGTCAGAGCCTATACCCGTTAACTTTAAATCTCCGAAGAAAAAGAAGTAAAGATTTGTAAGAATCTTTGATCCGGTCAAGTGATCGGAGAGGACTTTTTAATCGTTTTTACTCACTTTGATTAGTAGTTTTTCAATAATATCCCAATTGCGAAATCCATCTCCGTGAGTCTGTAGGCTCAGAAATTTTTATGATACTTTTTTGGTTTTAAACCTGGTCATAAACTCCAAGCACCGATGAAATCTAAAGTCAACCAGATTGACCAATGCCAACAGTTCATATTAATTAGTACCTGGCAAATGAAAAAATGAATGGAGTATAGTCAGTTTGCTTAATTTGTGTAGTAGTGTTTTTAATGTATTATTTTTGTTCTAGGTGAGCGTCTGTAAAAAGTATTTAGTCTGCTTAATTTATTGTTATAATGATATGAGTACTGTCAATTTCTTCTGGATCTTTGACTCGCTGGCGAGTAAAGAATATTCCCCCCGTTGAACCATTATTATTTTTTATTTCGCGTTATGTTATAATATAACCATTTTTGTATACAGTGCAATCTTTACCTAGCGCATTCAACCGCATCAATACTTACTAAAAATTTGAGGCTTATTAAGAACGTGAGGGTTATTACTACATTATCAGAGTCATAACTTGAGTATTTGTAGCCTTTTAATATCAATTTGAGGACATGCTCACATTTTTCGACCTATAGTTGATTCAAAAAAAATTTAATTGCAAAATACAATTGAGATGTTACTCGCGATACTCAAATCCAAGCCGTTTCAAATATTTTTTACGTTTGCACTCAGATCTTAAATTTTCAAATGAAACCATGTTCTCTTAGAGCAAGTTCGTGGAATTTCTTTCAGAAAGCGTGTCTTCGTGCAGTCGTTGAAGAAGAAATGAACAATAGAAATAAATTCTCAAAGCCACTCACGAGTCATTACGAGTGAGTCGCAAAGAATTTCGTTATTGATCGAATCATCGTAGATAGTTGAAACTGCGCATCTTGATACATGTGAAAATGTATTCAAAGTAGAAGCGATGTACGTTATATATTTGTTGTTATCTCTAGCGTGTATACTTTAACTGTATCGAAACCCGTGCGCTGTCGAAGGTGTATTGATGAAGTGAATAAATCAAGTAAAAACAAATATATTTTCTGAAATCATGTTAGCCTCCACAACAAAAAGATAATAAGATATGTACCGTATTTCATAGTTTAGGATACTTAACTTGCTCACTTTGAAACTTACTTTCTGGTCTCGGAAAAATTTTCTGACACGAGAAATTACAAAATTGGGGGATTGTAGTTAATTCTATTTTCTTCCGAAACTCGAGCATATAGAGAGTTCATTCTCGTGATCATGTGTTTCTGAAATCGCCAGATCTGATTTTTTCAAACTTTTTTTAAATTTACATCATGCAAAAATCAAAAGTTATCACGAACGTTGAATATCGGTCATTTTCCAACACCCTGTATAACAGTATGGACATGATGAGTAGAGAGGTTCATAGGCGAGAGTACAAAGACTAAGATTCGTTGAATCTCCAGTAATTGCGACGAAGAATTAGTTTTTACCCGTGGGTAGACGGTCTTTCGAGTTTTTTTCCCCCTTTGCACAGATAGTCATTACTCGTGATCACGCACGTGTAATTTCTGAGTCGTGTAAAATACAAACGGTTGATCATCAAAAGAAAGATCAAAACAATTGGATTAATATAGATTGTATGACAGAGATGCAATTCTGTACGAAGCTGATCCAGCAAGTTTCAACTTTATTCTACGATCAGACAGGAGAAGAGATAAAGAACAGATTATAGCCAAACTATAGCTGATCAATCCTTAGATCAATCAGCTATAGCAGTGAGCGCGAGACAACGACATAAACGGATATGCAGTAAAAAAACGCCTCTCAAACTGGTATACAATCGAGAATTCGAGATCATCAAGCTCCTCGACGTGCGTGGTCGGATATGCATTTTCTGCCTGGTCATTGAGATTCATTAGGAGCAAAAACTGATGCTCGTCGATAAACGAGAGCCGATTCAGTTGAAAAATGCCTGGGCAAATTGATGGCACACCCTCTATCAACCAATGCAGCGATTTTCATCTTCGATACGCTTGTTACTCGTGTATTATTTAAACGGGCGTAGCTAAAATATAAATTTGCCACTCCTCTGACACTTTCACCTTTGTTAATATTCAAGTCCTATTACAATCTCACGAGAGAGAAGTGAAATCAATTTGCGAGAGTTCATCTTTGTTTCACGACTCGTCAACTTCAATTGAGATTTATTGTTCTTGTATTTTCTTTCGGATGATCAAAGATTTAAAGTGCTTTTGGCTTAATGAGCGTACGCAAATGTCTCGGGTTAGTTTATAGTTCTTTTGATTGTTGAACATTTATTTGTGGATAAAAACTTCAATCTCGTCAAATCCGTGAATGTAATAAATTTATTCAATTATGTTTGTCCCGTAAAAAATGTATGCAAAACTTTCATTGCAAATTTCAAGCTTACTCAGGCAAAATTCTTATCAACGGGTATCGTCTAGTCCGTTCCGCTGATCATTTATTAGAATAGGACACTTGGTGACAGAATACTCTCTTGGTAAATCCGTACTGCACGCCCTTTCGAGATAACCACATAGGGGAGGGGTGCGGGCATGTTGGCTACACACCAATTTTCGCCTCCATTGTGCACGTGATCTCTGTGTTTTGCTCATAAAATCAAGTTTTTCAACTCCAAAAAGATCTTTGAAGTCCTGAAAAAAAGAGTCGAATGCGCTGCAGTGCGTGGAGATTGATCGGGCCAAAAATCGTTTGGCACTGGTTTAATTTTGTTGGGAGGATTCTTTGAGTGCGTCAACACGAGAGATGCAAAAACCTACCTTACATTTTCTGGAAGACGCAGAAATCGTGGGGTGGGGGGGGGGGTCGGTTCAAATCATAAATCCCCTCATATTGCATCAAGATAACAAATGAAAAAAATTTCGGGCAGGTCCAGAAACGAGTACCCTTTCTTGAGATTGGAACATGGAGGCATGTTGGGTACAGGGGGCATATTCGGTACACTTGTCTGATCCGCCGAAATCAATAGAACACGGGTACCTCCTTTAAAACAGCAACCGTTCCGGTGCGCTTGGGTCTACGACAATCTATAAAAAAGCATTTGAAAGATGAGAAGGAAAGCTATCAATTTATGTCTTTCAAAAAAAATTTTAGTCAAAAATTCACGGTTTTAATTGGTTTCGAAAAGTAGAAAGTCTCCTATCTCAATCAATCATCGATCATTTGTCGGAAAATCACGATAGCGTAAAAATACTTGAGGAATTTTGTAGCTCTATTTAAAACCTTCAAAATCGTTCCTTTTGATTTTGCTCTACGATCTATTACACCTAAGTTACGAGCAATGAAGTGAGAGCAAATTTGTAAATCTTGAGGGTGGCGGAAACACAAACAACTGCGTAATCCTCAATTTTGACGTAAAACCTTCTAAATACTAGGAAATATGAGCCAGGCCTTTATCAGAACGCACCCAGAAGTCCTACCCTCGACCCGCACTAATTTCTCTTTACTTGATCGCCGGTGAAGCCGACGTCCAACAAGGTTATCGTGAAGAACAAAGTTTTTGGCACGAGACGCATATGCCGTTGTATACGGCGAGATGTGGAAACTGCGTGCGAGGAAGCGTAGAAACACGCAGTTTCCGCGTCGAGTCGTATAATTGTACGTCTTGAATAGAGCTACAAGATCCCTTGAGAACTTTCGCCCTGTCGTAATATCCCCATAAATGATCAATGATTGACTGAGAAGGAAAATTTTTTACTTTCCGAAACCAATTAAAACCATGAATTTTGGGTTGAAAAAAATTTTTGGAAGACATAAACTGATACCTTTTTTCTTCATCTTCTGAATGCGTTTTGAAAATTTTCCGTAAACCCATGGGTGTCGGAGTAATGTTTTAGTGAAGGTATCTGTGTTCCATTCGGTGTTTGGCGCGGGTACTGTACGAAACAACGCCATAGTCCTTCCGGATCTCCAAATCTGTCGACCAACTCACATTAGTTTTCCAAGTAACATAGGCCTCCATACAAATTGAATGAAACTATTGGGATGCACCAACTGAATTTCGTGTTTCAAATGAGTTCATCAGATTGCTGAGTGGACTCTACAGGTAAGAAAGAGGAGCAAAGAATGAAGAAACTTTTGAAAAGAAGAATGTGCCAATAAAAGTGTCTGAGCTCCTAAGGAAAGTGCAAATCGCGATAAAAATGATTATGCGCCATGTTGTTCTATCGAAATAAAAATAAAGCGAAGCGTATAAATATAGTGGAATGGCATGACGATGTCATGAATAAAGAACAGCTGATGCGATGCCTGGTAACACCTAAAATAGCTCGACGAGCTATCAGACGTCGCGGAGTATCTAAAATGAGGCAATAACTAAAACATTCAAGCTCTTCACTCGATTCTCGTTACCCCGCCCATAACTCTTTGATGAATGTCACTTACCATCTGAGGCAATTATTTGACGATTATCTCGTGTCAGTTTCGATGTTTATTCTTGAGATATTTAACAGCATTAGCATATTTTTTCCATAACTCTGGTCTGTCACTGGTCTACTCATCCTGTTCGTATCTACCCGTGTGAGAGATTTGTTTTGATTTTTTTTTTTTTTTTCATGGAACAGCTTGCTCAAACAATGAAAATTTTTGCTCGGACCCAATCCCATCTATTCTCATGTGATGCTTCACTCTAGAAATTTTCCCAACTAATCATCAGATTCTTGAAAACAAGAATCGAGCCTTTTTCTTACAACGCCGATTTGGATTATTAAAATCGGTTATAAGATATATGCCTTTCCTGTCGCTGATACTCCTTGGTGTCGTAAATCTTATTTTATGCCGAAATTCTCGATTTTTCGCAAGGAAATCCTTCCTCACTTAATTTTTCGAAATCAACTCCCCCTCTGTGTCAACTCGGCAGAATAGTGAGATTCACTCGGTCACGAATGAGATTTTTACTCCAAAAGAGTTGAATCTCACTTTTTTTGAGTATGGAACCATTCTTTCATCAAAAATAATTTTAGAGAGTTTCATTATAATTTTTTCAAAAAGTATGAAAAAATTATTGCACCGGACCGCAGAAATCCTCAAAAGTTGAGCAGTAAAGGTATCATTGACCGAAAAATTACTCACCATGCGTAATTTCATTCAGGAAAGATTAACTTTTAGTGTGAAACTTGCGTTCAGAAATAGAGAAAAGCACAAATCGGCATTTACAGATCCATATAGAGTGGGTGGCTGACTGGTGCGAAACGAGTGCGTGACTGCCCACCCACTTCGGTTGCGTTGGCCCTCGAGCATCTTCCGAGGCCATAAAAAACAGCCCCGTCAGCGAGATGGTGGCCCGCGGAGAGAGCCACCGTTTGCCCATCTCCTATCCTATCCTATATATATATATATATAGGTAGCTGGATACTGGTCCACAGGACACAGGATTTTCTCGGCAAGTATCATCGCATTTCACGATATCCCAATATTGTCCCTTGCGGTAACCATATAACCCATGGAATTTGACGTCTTACAGTATGAGTCGAGGTGTGAGCAGTTCTAGCCTCGAGGTAAAAGAAAAGGCAGGATCTTGAAAGGGTGTGTCCATTGAAGGATAAATTTTGTACAAACTGTGTATATGCTCCAGGATTGTACAGCTTTCTCGATGGCTTTGCGGTGCGCTTTCCTTTTATCCGTTTGCAGTTATGCGATTTTGAGCTGCATCTAAAAGAGTCATTCGAGCTCGAGTTGCATATATACTTATACGTTATCGGTGCAAAGTGTGCACTATTAGCTCGTTGCTGAGAGACAAGGATACGGTTAGAGGTACGAAGAAGTGCAGAAATCTTTGGAAAAAGGGTGTGAGATTGGTTGAATCGTCGTTTGTGGCATCTGGCATCAGTTTTTTCATGCAATGAGCAGTCTCTGAGACTTTGAATGCGCGGGCAGATTGGAGTAGAGCTCAAGAACTTTGAAGAATTTTTTCGTTCTAGTATTGATAAGTTTCATAATAATTATCATGTTTGACCAATTTGAGTGAAAAACTGAACGTTTGATGGTCAACTTCAGGTTATAATAATGTATAAAATGCTCGATGCAAAGCCAAAAGAAGTTATGATGATTTCTTTGACTGGTTAATTTGTTTGGAGAAATTATTTGACAATAATGGGTATTCTTGATACTGAAGAAATTCTGCCATCCCTCAAAATTTGACCCAACACCTTCTCTGCAGTGGGCGGCACCGGTGGAACCTACGCGTCCAACTCTATGCCTGGTGTCAATCAAAAATCATTGCTTACATGATCCGAAGGCGATTTTTGCCGTGGCAAAGTAAAATCAGAAATATTCCGAATCTTGCTCGGATAATTAACACAATATGAGGTAATGAAACTTATTCGCAGCTTCAAATGCTTATTTCTATCATGTATGCAAAGAGGTCTGTGTAAGAAAATTCATGAATCGATACTAAGATGTTAAAATACTTGCTGTTACAAACTGTATATAATCGCGATAACTCACACATTTTGTGTCCAAAAATTCAGAAACTGGATATTGAGTCTGCGCGTGTCTGAGTCAACTTTTTTAATTCCTTTTTGCATATTGAGCGATAATTTGTGATAAAACTTATATAGTAAGTTTTTTGGAACAAGTTGGAAAGGTATATCGTCATATTGGGTAAATTTGGTACGATTTCGTTAATTTTTATTTTGTTTGGCTCGGCATTCAACATACATTAACCAAACCCACTTCTATTAGTAGTCAATCGAAAGCTTACAGTCTCAGCTTTCGATTGATGGGCTACAAAGTTCTATTTGATGTGTCTGAGCTGGAGCTATTAGCAGTTGAAGAAGTGTACCAAAGTTAGACCCTGATGGGGCAACTTTGGTACACTTACACAATATTTCAACTCTACCCACCACCATGTGAGTGAACTAATTTTAAACGTTCAGAAACGTTACTTTCAGCTGTTTGAAACATTCTAAAACCTCGTAGACCATCACTCCACTCAAGATGAGTTGAAAAGAAGCTGTCATAGGAAGGTGTACTTTCTCATGCTTCGTACGTAGAGTGGGGTAACTTTGGTACAGTTTTTCATGGTTTTTTCCCCCGTTTTTCATTCATTAAAATTCCGAATGCTTCAAATACCCCAATGTAACGATGGTTTCTTCGATATGATGATATATGTGGTCGAAATGTAGCATCATATACTCGTAGTTCGTCCCGGAACACTTCTTGCCAGGCACATTAACTGGACCACTCGCGTATCGCTGCTAAATCAGCCTTTTCGGAAAAAGCTTCAATAAACGAGTACAATCGTTCACAAGGGATCTACGGTGGCTCAATACATTGTTTATGCGTGTGCCAAGGAGGGAGAATAGGTTTCAGATAGAATCATTCACCTTGCCCAATGCAGCCTTAAAAGTCATTTTTCAGGGGTGTACCAAAATTGCACGCACTGTACCAAAGTTACCCAATTTGACGGTATGTGATTTTCACGTGTATACGGCATAGGGAAAGAGGTGCACGGAACTGACATTTTCGGTTTTTGACGTTTTTTTGTCTAGCGAGGAATCCTGACGCGATGGGACCGAATGACCTTAAAATTCGTGTTTAGATGGTTGATTTGAGTCGGAAATCTATGCTCTGGAGCACAGAATTCCATTCCTCTGTCTTTTTCGTGCTATCAAGTATCCCTGGGAACAACTTTTGGATGCACGGAATTGACATGCATGGAACTGACATTCCGCCTTAAAATCGCTCGCAAAAATAACAGAGTCGACATAGAAACTTTCCCTTGTAGATTCCATCTATTCCCACCATACTTTAGTAGAAAAAATTGTTCCCGCCCAGATGAATTGACTTCTAGTGGGATAACATGGTATGCACGGAAGTGACGAAGTTAATTACTAGGCCAATTTTCGGCTACGAATGTACATGCAGCACTCAGGACTTCGAAACAAGACCATTTCTCGCACTGGGATTCGATTGTTTGGCATGTTTTCTTGAAATTTCGTCCACTACAGAGTGATTTAGACTTAATTTAGCATACGCTGTGAGCATTTGAAAAAAATGTCTCATTTTCAGTGAAAATTCCGTCACAAGAGTGAGGCACGTAGTTGGGGACTAAACCAGGAATTCTGGACATAATACCTATGAAAAATGGTTGGTTTAACATTTCACTTCGAGGAAAGAATTTGAGCATACCCTTAGCAACTCTTACTCCGACGCTCGCGCTGGAGGTATACGTCGATCTGCAAATGTTACAATGCACGGAAACGACATTTCGACCCTTACTATTTACAAATAAAAAAGAGGAGTGAACGGATCAATGTAGAAATTTATCCCCAAATGTATTTAAACAGAGTACATGTAGAAAAATTAGAATGGAGTGATTTGGAGCTTGTTCGTCGAAATGAAAGACCGTCACACGTTCCGGGTAAGTTTTCGCGATAATACTCATATAAAATTCATGAATTGAGCATTTGTGGTGATTTTTAAGATTACTGCGATCTCTCGGGGCTTCAGTAAGGCTACACAAGATCTGGGAAAGCATCTAACTAGAGTTGATCGTTCTTTTTAAGAGACCGTTATCTAATGGTGTTTTAAATATTGGAAAAAAATTGATTTCGGAGAGACTTGCACAAGTAAACATGCGATTGAGTCAATTTCATTGCTTTTTTTATGAATCGAATAATATTCTTGTTGTGATCAACTGAAACCAATTTGCAGTTGTGTAACACAGAATTTAAAAGTTGGACCACACATGATAACAGTTTTGGAAATTCAAAATTTTACATTGGAGTAGCGAGTTTTCAGTGAAGTGATATTGACCTAGGTATGAAATAATCGAATCTCAAGTTGCAATCAATATTCTTCAATTACAAAGCAGGAGACTCGCAGTATTCAAATCCTTGAGCTGACACCAAAAGATACCGCGAGACGTCAATGAATACGTAATGATATTATTCTGGACATGTCCGATGTCTTTTACGAGCCTCGATTACCCAATCGAGATTCGTATAATGGCTATACTCAAGTACATTAAACTCCTAGATTATAGCCAATATAATTTGCATATTAGGAACCAATCAAATATAGTTATAGTTCTGGTTTTGATGATTATTTCAAATCGATCGTATGATGGTCAGTTTTTTCTCGATACAATCGTGTTTCTAATCGTTGAGTCTAACAATTATAGCTCATCAATTTTAGTAGGAGATTTTATTTGAATTTCACGTTGTATAGTAGAAAATCTTCTATTTCTAGCTCCCTTATAGTTACCGTATGTAACGGAATAAATTTTATTCACACGTTACACTGAGAAAAAAAATTGAACGATTTTGAAGAAAATTTTTCTGATTTGAATAAATATACTTTCATATCCTCCTAGGCAAACATTTATTCAAAATGAATGATCGCATTTCTTCGGAATGAATAAATATTTATCTAATCCGGAATAATATTTAATGAAATCTGATGATGATTTTATCGTAAGTAACGCATTTGAACGAATTGCGATGCTCAAATGAATAAATGATATTCGAAATGAATAAATATTTCTTCAGAACGATGAAATAAAATTCATTTCCAAGAAATATTCAAGTACATTTCTATTGTAAATATGAATAAATGATTATTTGAAAGTATGAAACCTCATTCATTCCTGAAAAATTAGTTTTTGAATCAGTTAAATCTTCGATGAATAAATATATTTATTGAATTTCAATAATTTTTTTTTTCGATACACTGTGCGTAAAAGTGCACTTTGCGCACAGTTTGTCGACTTTTACTCACAGTTTATCGAAAAGTATAGTTAGATACACGGCCGTAAAACCTATTATTCGCATCCTCGTGATGATTCCGACCCTCGCCTGCGACTCGGGCCGGAAACCCATCACTCGGACGCGAATAAAACGTTTTACCCCCTTGTATCGAAATGTACTATTCTCAGTGTACTTGATTGTATGTCGATCCAAGAGATGTTGAGAATCATGTCACAAATTTTTCGTGAATCAAGTAACAGGAATCGCGTGATTATCTGTAATTAATAGACCATTGCGACCGTAATCGCACCCAATAATTCCACTATAGTTCGATTCATTAACGCCATAGGTTTTTGCAGCAATTTCGCGATAACAGTATAATACACTCCAGATAGTTTCACGACACAACAACTATTCACTAAATTGTAATGATGCAATGAATTGGCCGATGATGACTCAATGTCACATCTCACTTACACTTTTGAAGCAATTACGTGGGCCCAATTTTTAGTTTTTGGATATAGTCACGTATCGATTGAGTATGATGGATAAGACGCATAGAAATCAAAAACAGGGATGCATTTCTGCGGAATCTTTGGCTTTACTCTACGAACATGTAAGTTTTGTATGGCCTTTCATGAAAAATGTAGTAATGCGTTATCTCACACTTTGAAAAAAATTCGCATTCAGTATCAAATGTTTCCTAGTCCCTATGATGTCCTAACGCATTAGCTGGCAGATCAAAGCTACATAATTTTTAAGCTTCCTCTACCCATGTAAAATATACGATCCCATGAACATATATGATCATGGAATCCGGGTATTCCGTAGTTATTATACATAACACCCTTTTGCTTTCTCTGAAGAGAAAGCTTTGTTTCCACCCCAGCAAAATTTTGATCAAATTTTCCACTAAAACCAAAATCAAAATCTATCAATTGTAGATAACACTTTTCCCCCTAATGGCCTTCCAAATCCGTCAGAGACTCATCTTTTCACCCCTTTGTCCGTGTGTGTGTGTGTTGTTTTCTATCGGACACGCTTTCTCTTTTACTGTTCACTATATCAATTTTTGGCTTTCTACAAGTTGTACAGAATCCAATTTCTGAGAGCCCAGTGATTTGGCAGCTTTCAGCTCCCAGTCAAATTGGATCCATGGAGTTTTTAGGGCAAAACAGCTCAAATTTCGACTCTTAATACATAAATATCTTTTTCTCACACAGCCTCACCACGAATTGAGTCACCAACACTATGAATTTTTCTGCAAGATCTATCGATTGGTTAACACCGAAATTTTATAAAATCTTCACAGGTAACAAATTTTCGAAAAAATCAAAATTTCCACCAAAAATTTCATTTTGACCCTTTTTAAATAACTCACTGCATCCGAATTCCGTCTCAACCAAACAATAGATATCATCCAAAAAACCTCAAACTAGATAGCCCAAATCCCTCTAAAAAGCTTCCTTTAAAGAATAACTCAAAAAATAATGGGAACTTTTTCTTAATATTCATTTTTTCCTCGTACCTTCTTTTATGACTTATTTATCTTAATTTCAATGACCTAAACTATGGTTTTTTCAGCATTATCTAGCGATTGGTTGATACCGAAATTTTATTGAGTCTTCACAAATCTCAAATTTTCGAAAAAATCAAAATTTTCACCAAAAATTTCATTTTGACCCTTTTCAAACCCACTGCATAGAAATTCCGTCTCAACCAAACGATGGATATGGTTAAAAAAACCTTAGTCTAAATGGCCTGAATCTCTTTAAAAAGCTCCCTCAAAAAAATAACTCAAAAAGTAGTAGAACCTTTTTATTAATATTCATTTTTTCCTCGTATCATCCTTTACGACTCACTTATCTCAATTTTAATGACCTAAAGACTTACTTATGCGCCATTTTGAATGTATTGGCTGATACGAAATTTTCATAAAATCCGTGAAACATTATTCAAATGAAGATTCTTTCGGGAGAAGGAAATTTTCACAAAAGACTCCAGTTTAATCATCTTTAAACCGACTATATCAAAATTTTCTCTCAACCAAACAATAGATATTGTTGGAAAAACCTTCTTTCAGATGACCCAAATCTCTCTGAAATGCTTCCTCAAAAGAAATACTCAAAGTATAGGGTACTTTCTTTCTCGTTAAAATTATCATTATATAACGCCGTGAGAAAGTATTCTGCTAATCACTTTTAGCAGCGTATTTTACCCTGGAAAGTTGTGAATGTTGTAATACATATATTGATTCTAACCTGCTCTAACATCAACATATCATGACATTGATCATTTATTATACAGAAAAAAAAAATCTTTCCAGGAATCGGTCTCGAGTCCCAAAAAATTAAAATTTTAAATATTTAATGTAGATTTTTTTCTCTTCAGTACTTCAAATTTTCGGAGCCTGGGAATGACTCCGGGGAGGATTTTTCTGAGTAATTTTCGATCAATATCGTGAAGATTGGAACTGTAAATGAATATACCACGTCTTTCCGGAATAAAAGTAACAAATTTTTAAACCGATTTCATGTATGAACGTATATGACCATGCAATCCACGGATTCCATGATCATACGTGTTCATCGAATCTTATATTTTGCATCTGAAAACTCTGCATTTTTACTAAAATGTCCACGAGAGCTTATTTAAACGTCGAAGGATGGGATTTGATGCAAAGATAATAAACTCGTTTGTAACTAAAATTTTCAATGCTTGCGTAACAAGTTCTAAAAGACCGAAGTAATTGATGATCGATGTTCCTGATGTGAGGGCTCTAGTAAATGAACTTTCCTTCGCATTATCAGTACACGCTCTCATCAAGTATTAAAATTCTCTCCCTATCACCATCCAAATGTCCTGTTAGACCAGAGTTACTGTAAAAAAATTTTTGCTTCTGGACGAATAAAATGATAATATTCTATTTTATAGTTTGTTCTATCTTTTCCAGAGTCTCGAAAATGTCACACTTATAATAGCCCCACAAAAATTCATAAACTCAATAATTTTTCTTCTGACTGCATCGAATACCTCAAATTTAGCGTGCACTATTAAATTTAGCCTCTCACATTAAATTCATGCCGCAGCAGAAGCGGGTTTCTTCACAAGCAATGAAATTCAGGGTTTGCCAAGGAAATGGGCTTCATATTACCGCCAAGCTCGCACTTTCACGGTTAGCGCGCGCAATTTGACCGTGTGCACATTACATCGCACTAATACTCACACACATGTACATACTCGTTTGCAAATATACTTTTGATAGTGTGGTGGTAGTAGTTGTGATGGTGGCGGTGTAATCAGCGAGCCACGCCCATTCGGCACGAGGCGCTCGCTTTCTCTCAGAACCGCCCACTCGAGCCTCGCCGAGCAATTACACCCCGGAGTCAAGCTCTCTCTTTCTCTGCAGCAAACGGGGTACTTCCCCTATATATATGTATAGAGTCTTAATATACGAAAGCTTCCTTCCTTCTACTCTGTGATGGGATATAGTGCTGCACTTTGAATCTCGCTGTCTTTGTCATATCATTCGTGGCTTGGCTCGTTTGCCGTTTTGTGTGATGTCCTCTTCTTCTCTTTTGGCTAGCACACGACACCGATTTAGCTCTGCAAAGCTTATATACTTTCATCCTCTCTCTCTCTTTGCCGCAAGCTCGTTCCGTCGGTTGCCTCCATCGCCACTTACCGCTTGAAAGCACTGTAACATGGTTGACGCTCATGAATTTTCTCGACTACTAACGTGTAGTAATTTCCTGAGAATAGCTTCTCTGACGATGATTTCTTAGCATAATCCAAATTCACGAGTCGATTTATTTAATGTGGAAATCATGATTTTTTTACTTCATAACAAATGAAAAATGTGAGATTTTTAATTTCAGCGGACTATTTATTTTGGCTCTCGTGATTATTGTTATATATACTACTTGAATTATAGTTTTTTATCCACGATTGGCGCCTACTTTTACAATAGTCACATCTGCACCAGTTCTCGGCGCCTGAAATCGATTAGCGCCGCCTTTACCTTTCTAGTAATAAGTGACAGATCTTAAATTATAATTTCCATACACTCTGATTTCATTAGTGGTGCCTCAGATCGATTAGCTGTTTCCAGGAGTTACATTATTGAAATGAAGATCTCGAGCACTCATTTCATGCAAAATAATCGTGTGACATCATATGATCTGGTTAATCGTGGATCATGGACATAATATGAGTATAGTTCCGCGGTAATTTTGATATTTAGTTCTAAATTTACGAGCCCTCAATCTCACACGAAGCTTCTAATAGTAGATATGTACCCGGGTGCTGTAATCGCGAAATTTCCATGTCGAGTTATGCAAAGCCGCTATTGCAAAACGAGGTGCATATGATTTTTTATGGTCGCTGGGCCATAATCTAGCACATTGCGGGCCGTCTACGCGACAGATTTGAAATTTTGGAATTTTTTATTTGACCATCAAATACTGAAAAAAATTGACTAGGACCTCTGAAGTCTTGATAGGTATAGGGGTCGCACTAGTACCACACGGATCTGTCATGAAAATTTAGCAAAACTAGATTTTCGCCGACAGTATACTCCGCAAAGTGACGTGAAGACAAATTTCTTTCTATACTTCGGAGCATTGGAAAATTGCACCTGGCAATTGACTTGAAGAAAAAATTGCCACAGAGAGGCCTACAACGGAGCAAATTTACTTCCATTGAGGAAAACTGAGCGAGTAAAATTTTAGACAAAATTGAGTCACAAATGTACTCGCTCATCGGGCACATAAAGGGTGGTATTTTACCCTTGTAGCTGTGGAATTTGATTCTCAATACCATCATGTTTGATGAGTTTGCTTACCTAGATTACGAACAAGCTTCTCGGCGGCAGTATACAATCACAAAGGCCAAAAAGAGGAACAACCACATCACGCGGACCTGGCATTTTATCCTACTTGATGAAAATATATTTGGGTAGACCTACATCAAAGAAAGTAACGATTGCGCCAGAAAGAGCGCAAAGAAATAAATTAAGAATGACCTTTATGAGGTTCTTTCCTCAAGCTTTTTCGCCCGAAGAGGCACTCATTATTTCAAAGTTTCCACGACACCACTCATATAAGAAAGTGCGTACCACGAACCATCTTATACTTACTTAGTTTCATCACATATCTCACCCCGCCTGCTCTCGGTGTTAATTTGTGGTGAATAAAGTGAGTCAAAATTATAACATTGAGTTTTTCCGGTGTTGCATATACCATGCTCTCTCCGTGTCAATCAGTGAGAAGTCACTGAACTTTAGTGTACTTCGGATCAACTTGTACTGATGACTCCAGTGTAAATACACTGTAATTCCACTTCATATATACACTGAAATCATCAGCGGCAGGGCTGAAAGTTCAGTGATGTTGGGGGGTGGACAGCTCCTCGTCACTGAAGTTTCATTGCGTTTTACTACACAGTGATGCTCGCTGAACTTTATCAGTGTGTATGATATGCCGGGACCCATAAATCATCTTACTGATCCGTCAGACTTTAGTGTATAGACACTGAAGTCATCAGTCAGAGTTGATCCGAAATACACCGAATTCCAGTGATTCCCCCTCAATTGACACAAAGAGAGTGAGTTCAACAGTTTTTATATCTCGCAGTGAGTGGTTTCAGTAAATATCCAATGATGTCGCACTGAAACTTCAGAGACTTGTAGGGTCGGGCATGTCCCGTCACTGACGTATCAGTGATGCTCACTAAAATTTCAATGAGACTCTTTATCTTCAGAGCCTCAAGGATCCCGACAGATCTTACTCACTGAAGTTTCAGTAAGCATCACTGAAAATTTATTAACAACGACCCATCCGATCCCCAAAATCACTAAAGTTTCAGTGTGACATCAGTGCATATTCACTGAAACTACTCACTGAAGTAATCAGTGGGAGTTGATCCGAGATTAATTCAAGTTCAGTGACTTCTCACACTGATGGATTCGGTGAGAGTAGAGAACTAAGTGAACATCATTTTTAATAATACAAGGATAACTACATCTATGATGTGAGCGATGAAGGATGGGGTAGTTTTTGCGGGTATTATCGTCTCAGTTACTCAAGACCCATTCTTTCACATAGTTCCAGCAATTATAGAACAGACATTAAGAACCCTTGTGGAATAACGAATAACAGCTCAATCATGCTCATGTTCCAGATTTTTTTGATCGAATTAACCGCAGGCAAAATACATCGCACAGTCATTTCAAACGGTTCTTTTTTCAAAGCAATCCACCCCAACTCAATGTCCCAATTCTTGGTTATTTTCATGATAGCATCTCTCGCTTTTTTTCTACTGCCCAGCGGGGCTCCTTTTTTCAACCTTTTCCCCAACTTCCTCAAATGAGCAGCTATGTCCGAAGGTATCGTTTTTTCCTTTTCTCTTATCTACTCACTCTCTTCTACAGCTTCCGAATGATTTAATTGGTTCACATTTTTGGTATGGTTTTATCATCGTTCTGATCATATGAGAAGGGTGACATTAAGAATGTTGGTTATTTTAAGTGCAGTTCATATTTGCAAAAAAATTCTCTGAAATCTGGCGAGTTTAAACTATCTTTAGTGAATTTTCAAGTTCCGCACTAGGATTTACGCTATTTCCTTCCGCCAAGGGTGATAAATCATTTTCAAAAAGATATCATAAAGAGGATTATTAGAAAAAATTTCAGTTCATAAATGGTAGAAAGCTGATCATCTGGTTAAAGACATGGTACGATGGTTAACTCATATCTCTGAGAAGAAATCGTTACATCACAACCTCAATATATGTATAATAATCAGTAAAAGCATCTTTGAAGATCAACTCAAACTTCCACATGTGTGCTAAGAAGGGCTAAATCGTAAATCCTGGTCCATTTTTGCAAAGATTTCGTCTAAGTTTGTTTTTTGTGATGGCTACGTGTGGCATTCTCAGCCAGGAACAGGTAGCAGTTTTGACTTAAATCCGACAAAGATTATTATTTCATACAAAACCTAAGAATGTTTGCCAGGTGCGAAGAATGTTTGATGCGATGTTTGCCAGGTACCAATCCGAGCGCCCTCAGCGTGGTGAGGCAGGAGCACAGGAACTCAAAGTTCCAAGAATGCGTCTTGACCGTGGACTAAGATCGTTCCAAAGTCAATGCGCACGATTTTGGAACTTCCTCCCTCTCGGCTTTCGGCGAGTAAAAGAAGTATCCCTGTTTAAAGAAGCAGTGAAAGAATTTCTGAAAACTCTCCCTCCCATGAGGATGGATGTGGACACTGGGCAATTTTTTAATCTTTGAGGGCACTTTTATATATGTCTATTGAGTGATTTTCTTGTTTCTTGTTCAAGTCTTCCAGTGGCCCAATTGTTATGCAAACTATGATTGTAATTCGAGTTATATTATTATCAAACGACTAGTCACATCTGTGATGTTAAATCCTTGACCGAAAAGCTATTACTGGATTTGTATATGTACGAGTATTGTATGAATGATTGATGTTTTTTGCCCAAGGGCGAATAAAAAGGATATTCTATTCTATTCTAAGAACCATGTCATTGAATTCCCAGTTGCTATTGACTTATTCGAGTTTCTTTCGTCAAGTGCTTTTATCACTAATAGGGACGACGGACGTGTCGTGAAGTATATTTAAGAGGTCTGATGTATAATAGTGAGATAAGATAAGATGAACCTTTATTCTGCATATTGGCGAAAGTAATACGAAGCATCATGTATTTAGGCTGTATGAACTTATTTTCTGAAAGCGACTGCGATTCTCTCGTTTGATTCTAAAATATTGAATGCCTAATCAAATAAGTATCCTTATCATTTCCAGTTCAGTAGAGATTTCCAGTGTAGTGATAAAGAAAATTTTAAACAACAGATAAATCATCTCAATTTTTTGAGGATTAAACCTTTTCAGCTTACTCAGCATTCTGATTAAAATATTTATTGGTAGCAGAGCTGAATGATCACGTTCATGTTTCAACTTCTCTAACTCCTCATTCAAATGAGGAGGTTACGTTTGCACCAATTCGAGCATCGAGTCCGAATCTTCGACGTCGAAACGCGACCCCGAAGGCTTCGACGTGATTTCGCGTCGAATTTTGGACTGATTTCACGTCGAAGAGCGATGACGTCGAACCTTCGAGGTCGTGACGACGTCGAAAGGATTTAGAGTGTACATGCAAATCCTTCATATAAATCAGTTCAGAGGAAAAATTTTTATTTCAAATTTCTGTTCATTTCCTTTTTGGAATTGTAATGAATGCACCTGAGATATTTATGCATAACTGGCGCCACTCATTCTCTCTACTGATAGTTCATCAGACCAGAATAGAAAAGGACATTGAAATAATTTATGAATAAATAATTATAGAGAGAAGAGTAATGAAGAGATCCACTATTTGTCATTTATAGCAAGCAATTGATCGAATTACATCAACGGATTTATTCTAAACCCATCCAGACGATTTTAATTCATTCCTAATGTGTAATGAAGGGTGAATCTGGAATTAAGGATATTGAATTTGGAACTCAGAACGGAAACCAAAAGTGTGTCAATTGATCGGTGAATGAGTATTATCAGAATTGGTTGATATAATATTGCTCGTCTCGTTTTATTACAAATCGATTATAGGTGAAACGAGTCAGAATCTATCTATGGATGGATAGAGATGTTTCATAATTGAGATACATTTACTTTGTTTTGAGACAGTTTTATCCAATCTGGGCTCATCCGGACCCTTGCATGAATCATAAGATTATCGGCAGCTCTCTGGAGCTCATGAATATTTCAGAGTATTTTTCGACTTCTGAAATTGTCTCGAACGTCTACGATTTTATTTATTTCATTTTTTTTATTTTATTCCATTTACGATCTTCTGACCATCTACATTTTCATTCTTACATTCTTAAGGAGTCGCTTTTATAACCTTTCAATATCAAACAAAAATAATTAGCTTAGCTTATACTTAGTTGGTAAAAATCATTTCACATTATCAATCAAAAATAAAATGATCAGAACATTCTGCAGAGATGTGAAATCTTTTGAATATACATAGATAATTTGGTCGTCAAACGATCACTTGATGTTTTGAATAGGTCAAAGGGATGTAAAAACTGTCACATATCATCAATTCCCTCATCTCAAAGACCACTGCAAAGTGGAGAACGATCTCGTGCTTGGAAGAGTAAATACGACAAAGGAGCTTTCCTTTGATTTTCACGAATAAGAATGCATCTTGATATGATAAAAATCGTATTACAGTCATGAGAACAACCACCCCCCCCCCTCGGATTCTCTCTCTCTTTTTCTCATTTGTCTCAACGCTGGCAAGACCAATAAGGCGATCTACTTCAGCTCTGAGAGGAACATCAAACATCTGAAAAGAATGGACTTGCCAGGGGTTGAGATACAGGATGGAAAGTTCATTCCGTTCAGTGATACGGTCGTGAGCCTTGGTGTTACACTTGACAGTGAACTGACGTGGAAACCGCACATCGATCAAGTAACTAAGAAAGTCAACAGATCCCTATACGGATTGCGGTTTTAGGGCGTGTATCACGAGACCTCTCCGAATTCGCCTAGTCGAGTCATTGGTTCAACCGCACCTAGATTATTGCACAGTCGTGTACCTCGACGCCACGGACGAACAGTGGCAACGGGTACAGAGACTAAGCAATTCATGTGTGAGATATATTTTTGATCTTAGGAGAAACGAGCAAATCACCCCGTTAAAGGAGCGTTTGGGATGGTTACGTACTGATTCGCGGAGAATGTACTTCGCAGCTCTGTTAATGCACAAGATCATGCACTTAGGAGAGCCTGGCTACCTAGCTGCGATGTTTACCAGGTACCAGTCCGAGCGTCCCGCACGGGGTGATGTAGAAGAGCAGGTCTTCAAGGTTCCCAGGATGAGACTTGAGTATGGAAGATCTTTCCAGACGCAATGTATTCACCTGTGGAATTTTCTCCCTCCGGGCTTTCTTTCTTGTAAAGACTGATATATGTATATGAAAATATGACTTTTCCTTCCTTTTTTTCTCATGACTCATGACTCTCATACATCTTACGATGCCTCAAGATGACTAGTCACTTTCTGTGATAGTTCCAATAGCCTTGACCAAAATGACAAATTTCTATAAGCTTAATGTATTTATCATGTAAGAGTGAAACATGTTTCATATGCTACTGTATTTTTGTATTTTTCCCTTGGGCGAATAAAGGTTATCATCCATTCATTCATTCTCATGTAATAGTTATTTTGCTTCCAAAAACGACGATGTCCATCCTTTGTTATGACTAAAATAGAAAGCTCATCGGTTGGAACCGCCAAACAATCTCACAAACCCGTCACGAAATAAAGTTTGTTTCGCAATTGCACGCGATAGAGGTATTCTTACTTGAATTTTCAACGCCATGCGCGAAGTTTTAGAAAAGAGTGTTTGACACACAAGAACCGCACAGAACCACAGTTTTTGCATCCCTCATAACGATCATTTAGACTTTCACTCTGATGCGGAGTTCTATCATCCGAGGGTTTTGACAATTTTCCGAGTTCCGTGAAAAATACGGTGATTGAGTATGAACTGAGTGGTCATAGTTTTTCATGATGTGACGATAGAAAAGCTTCCGGAATCTCGGAAAGCTTTGGTGCATAGACTTTTTGAATCATGGAAGATAAAATACCAGGAAATTCGTCTCTTCTAATGGCTATTCTTCTTACGACAGACAAACTTACTAAAGTCTTATTATGAGTCTGCGACGAGAAATTGGATTTGAACCGGACTCTCACCAATAACCGCAGTGAACATCCACTCGGGTCTACACTCTCCGCACGAATCAGTAAAAATTCATCTCATTCATGCATTCTCACTAATTCACAATGGCATTTGGTAAATCACTAAAAATTAGTAAAAATTCACTAAAAATCAGCGAAATTCTCTGACTGAGATCAATTTTTGATTCATGTCGAGAGAGCACTATTCCTGGTAATCCTAAAAATCCTCAAGATCCCTTTGTATAATTGAAAACTCTGGTTTATACAGCACATCTATTATCAGAATATGCATGTGCCCATGTACAATCGATCAGGCATGCAATTCACACCAAAATTCAATGTAATTCGCCAATCCAGCGAATGAGCTCAATGAGACAGAGACAAGCTCAATACACACGATTTAATCTAAAGCGCATCTCACATGGCACGGCGCGCGCGACAAACAATAAACGCGGTAGCTCCAGCCCCGCGCAAGCCCACATTACATAAAGTAAACGTATAGGTACTTCTATAATATACAAGAAACAGTTGGCTGAATAAGTGGGGTCAGGATTCATCTGTAGCATTGCCTAGGGACCCATAAGAGTCGATTAGTCGCGCTGGAGACACTGCTGCTGCGTGCGATTTCACGGCCACTTCGGGTCCAAATTATATGAGTACACGAGCACACGCGGTGACTGTGGGAAAGAGCTCCATGACTCGAGACACTTTCTGTGTCACCCTGAAAAACGATGAGCATCATCATCAGTAACTATATAAGCGCGTCAAGGGGTGAACGAGCTATTTTTTCTCTTAGAGTTGTTTCGATGTCCTCTGGTATATATTATATCTGTGGATAGTAATAAGGGAGCTTCCGATGATACTGAGCTAAGGTTATGAAATTAATCGTATCGCTTGATTTTGGGGTGTGTGAGGTACACGGGGTGAAACTAGCGAATTTGTTTTGACTGTTGCAGCGTGTCTGCAGTGCTTCGGTAGACGATTAACGCAGATTTATAGCACCTTTGTGATGATACCCCGGATGCAGGGTGAGGATTTTTTGTCATCCAGATGATAGTCTTCTTCCCTTTTTCATCTGGTGTGCTGCTCTTTTTACTAGATGTGTGGTTAGTGTTAATGAGTCGCTTGTCAATTGTACATGAACGAGTCTGATGATTTGACATTTTTTTTCTAGTTGAATATAGCTCAGTTTCAACAGCAAAAAATTACTTGTGGTTACTATTTCATCATTGGATGAATGGTAAACTCGGTTGTTGCTTTACTGGACATTGCGAGGGAGCTGGATCACTGGTGGGAGGGGGAAGGGAATAATCATTGAGTTACAGTTCTTGGTCATAAAGAACGTATGATTTGCTGATTGAATTGAATCATTATTCTTTCTCATCTCAATAAATAGTTAGAATGAATACTTGACTGAGCAAATCAGCCGTTTTTCATGATTTCAGGATTGAAACGAATCTTATAAATTGTTTGCCGAAATTGAGTTGGTTAAGAACGTGCCCGCATTTGGAACTTAAAGAAATTATTGGTTCTAAAATTCATCGTGGATGTACTGCCCAAAGAAGTTTACCGCAGGCTCAACTCGTCTTCATACGGTATATCAATGAAAAATTGATCGATAGTTAATGGCTCTTCACTCCTTGAACCGAAGTCAAATCGAAAACTTCATCAGCATTTGCCCTAAAGTGATTTAGATCACAAGTCCACTTGATTTTGCTCGGATGATTGATCAAATCCCCCTGATGCAAAAATTATACCCCTCTTTCAATTCAGAATGAATATTTTCATCAAGATTTAGCGATAAAATCTAGAACTCGTTTAAGAAACCAAAATAATGAGTAATGCGTGTTCGCCTCATTGGTATGACATAAGTTTCGATGGTCCACCTCCCTGTTACCTCTGAGCAAGAAAAAATTCGTTTAACTGGCCGTTTTAACGTTCTATTTCAGCCCAAAATATTACTGGTTAGGTTCAAATTAGAACTCAAAATCCCACTCTGTGAGCAAAAAATCAGCAATTCAATTCAAGATTCTTTCACGGAGCCTTTTACAATGAGTTGCACTCTAATGAAGTCCAGGATGACCCAACGCTCGCTCCAACGTCTAAGGGCGTGTACTGACTCACTCCTCCGAATCAGATGTGGATTCGTTTCAATCGCTAGAGCATAAATCAAGACGTCTCCAAGCAGAACTTTCAAAATGTACAGAATGCAACAGCGCCAGAATTGGCGATCTCTCAAGCCAAGTCACAACAATCATTGATGCAGTACTCATAGTCTGAAGAAGAATCGAAGAAAAAGTCTGTAGTCACGATCGGGCATCCGACAATACGCTTGGTTCGGCTACAATAGAATGAAGAGGGTATCAGCAACGCGTTCGGACCGCAAATCATCGTTGACAAATGGATCCTGCTTCTTCTCCCCCGAAAAAGTTTGGAGCTATTGTCACGAATGGTATCGATGCCACGCGACTTTTCTGTGGTCGAACGCTGCGGCTCACCACTACTTTGATATAATGATGCAGGACACTAGCTTACATAATACGTTGCAATTGGAATTACTCACTCGCGGAAGTGGAAGATGTCGTATACTCGATCATTCCTTTGGCCATTTAGTGCACGCGTCGACGATTCGTTGATGCTCCGTATTATAGTAGATGCCTCCCGGATTTATTTAATGAGTGGTTTCGCGCGAATCCATCATTTGTATCAACACGCTAAATAGTGATGATAGGTCGCATAAGGGATTGGGGTTCTGATTTTTTGAGATTTTATTATACGCTCATAGAGTTATGGTATTTTGCAAGGAAAAGCCAGTTCTATTTCAATCCGTATTCTAGCTCGAAAATTATCAGGATCAAGCTATAGAATTAGCTTTTCTTGTTCTCTAGCTCCGATTTTCTCAAAGCTTCTAGAAACCCAATAAGCAATGAGTTGGGTGCAGAGCCAAAAAATACCAAACGGGACAGGAAATTCGATACTGATTTTTGAAACAATTACTTGAAGAAATACCCAATTTCACTCAAAGGGGGATAAACTGTGCAGAAAGTTGTCAAAAACCACTCCGAAATCCACAGAGAAAGGAGAAAAGGGTTGTGAAATACTTGCGTACAAAGGTTAACCACAGAACACGTTTTTGAGTGTCCACTGTTCGATGTGACTGAGCCGACAAGTGAGTAGATGCTCACTGTACTAGCAAGTGCGTTTAAGATAGGGATTTGCTGAAGATAGGGCTAATGGCGAAAAAATTGGTGTTCGAGCGTCAAACATGTTTCATCTGCTATGATGGTAAATCAAATGATCATTCTATATTTGAAAAATGTAAATGCATTCTATCCAAGCTTTCAAACCGGCATTAGATAAGGGAAAAATTCCTGTTTAGCTCCTTTGGGAGTTTGAGAACTTTGATGTGAGAATTACTTATTCATGACCGAAATCGAGTATATTCTTGCTCTCACGATTCTACGGTCATAGAGTCGATGCTACGCTGTGCGCTATTCCTTTTGGCCCGTTCTACATAGGATGCGCTCATTTTGTGAGCGTACGCGCATACGCTTGCGCTTGAAGCATTTGATGCAGAAAATTTCATGAAGCAGCCGAGTCTCAGTCCTTTTTACTCAGAATTTTCACAAGTGAAGAGTTGGTTGATGATTGGTGAGCCCCAAGTGACATTATCGAACGGAAAAAGTCCCGTTTCTTCATGTTTCACCATAAACAAATACAGAAAAACATCTGCGGTGCAACGCGAGCCTCCTCGGGAGAAAATACAGGTTGAGCAACGTTTCGACGATTCAGTATCCGGATTGGTGACCACTCATCTTGCTCTCGCCAAGTTTCTGATCCCAAACAAGGTTTCAGTCTCCGTAAGCTAAGACGGGTGGTCACCAATCCGAATATAAAATCGCGAAAACGTTTCTCAACCTGGATTTCCTTCCGAAAAGGCTCACGCGGCCGCCGCTGATGTTTTTCTCTATTTGTTTAAGGGAAAAGATGAAAGAATTTTATTTTTTGGCTTGATAATGTCACTCAGGGCCCAACAATCATCAATAGCTCTTCACTTGTCAAAATTCCAAGTAAAATACGACTGCTAAGGCTGCTTCATGATATTCTCTGCATCAAATGCTCCAAGCGCAAGCGTATGCGCGTACGCTCACGCGGTGAGCGCATCCTATGTAGAACGAGCCTTTGACTTTATGCTCGTTCTACGTAAGGTAACTGTGCCTAATTTGCCCCCATTCCCTAATTTGCCCCCACTCAAGTTCTCACATGTACGAACCCGCACACTCTAAATCTCTTAGAGGGAAAAAGCCTCTAACTACAGGCTTTTTTCCCTTCAAGCTTACAGGGATTTCGGAATGCCTCTAACTGAAGGCAAATTTGCCTCCAATTGAAGGAAAGTTCGGTTTTGCCTCTAAGGTGAAGAGCTAACCTCAAAATCAGTGTGAACAAAGGCGAGTTGTTTTGACACAACTCGCGGGAGTTCTTTTCTTTCTATGTAATGGGAGAATCTAAAGGATGATCGTCCTTGATGAAATTCATAATTCAAATCAGAGTAATGTGGAATCGATGCGATGATATATCATATGCACACGGCAAGCATGTTGAAACGTGTTGTGCGACTTATTGCTTCCTATAATTATAGAGCAGGGTATTTCGAGATCTTTGACGTCTGGAGGTCAGTACTGCTGGAGGTGAACATGATGGGCCATAACAAAAATGCCCATAACTTAAGCTCCTCGGGGGAGCCGATGAACGTGTACGACTTTTGAGGCATTACCTTTGTAGATCCCTGGTGGTTTAGCGGTAAACCTTTTGCCCGACAACCTGGAGATCGAGAGTTCGCATCCCTCTTTGGTCAAATTTTTTTTCTTTTTTTTAATTATTATCATCATTTCGTTATTTCTTTTTCTACTCTATAGATTTTTTAATATATGATTCCGACTTCATGTTATTCTATTAGTTCTGGAAATAGTTTGAATTAAATTGTTCTTTACATTTTTGCATCCTGCATGAAGTCTCCAATTGAAGTGACGAAATAAAGAACATTTCTCAGAATTTTTTCACGCGAAATTTAAGATTTTCAATCAAAACGTATGTATTGGGCTTAATTATACCGCGAACGTTGTACTATGGATTCTTACGGAGTTATTTCAAAAAGTGATCGAATGAAGTCAATTCAAAATCATATGCAAATAATTATAGAGTAGAAAAAGTAATAATAAAATGATGATAGTAATTAAAAAGAAAAAAAATTTTTGACCGAAGAGGGATGCGAACTCTCGATCTTCAGGTTGTCGGGCAAAAGGTTTACCACTAGACCACCAAACATCTCTACAAAATATGTCTCAAAAGTCGTACACGTTCATCGGCTCCCCCGGGGAGCTTAAGTTTTGGGCATTTTTGTTATGGCATATCATGTTTACCTCCAGATTAAGGCGTATCGTCAAAGATCTCGAAATACCCTGCTCTATAATTATAAGAAGCAATAAGTCGCACAACACGTTTCAACATGCTTGCCGTGTGCATATGATATATCATCGCATCGATTCCACCTCGGATTCCACATTACTTTGATTTGATCTATGAATTTCATTAAGGACGATCATCCTTTAGATTCTCCCATTACATAGAAAGAAAAGAACTCCCGCGAGTTGTGTCAAAACAACTCGCCTTTGTTCACACTAATTTTGAGGTTAGCTCTTCACCTTAGAGGCAAAACCGAACTTCCCTTCAATTGGAGGAAAATTTGCCTTCAGTTAGAGGCATTCCGAAATCCCTGTAAGCTTGAAGGGAAAAAAGCCTGTAGTTAAAGGCTTTTTTCCCTCCAAGAGATTTAGAGTGCAGACCTTGCCGCGCATTTTTTTCACGTTTGTTACGTTAAAATATGAGAAAATAAATGTTTTGGACCGATCCTAGATGACCCGCGCCTTTCTTAGAACAGAAAAACTGATTTCGCTACTTCTGACTTCTTTTTTGTTATTCACTAAAAGTTATGCCAAACAAAATTGATGGAATCAATTTTAACGTGCCTTAACTCATTTTCTTTGTCTTTGTACCAACTTTAGAATGCTTTTTGCAGAATTGCAACATTCGATTTTTAGCCGATTCTACGCCTATATCAATAGAAGAAGTGCAGTGTTCCTAATTTGCCCCTATAGTCTTTTTCCAAACTCATTCCTCGCTCCATTAAGATGCACCAATTTACCTCAAAAAATTTTAAAGGCGGTAAAAAAAGCTACAAAATGAGCTAAAGTACGTCTAATTTGGAGGTCTGGGAGCCGAGATATCCCGATTATACGAAAAACCCGTATAATCTCATGAAAATAGGCCTCTTTTCCTTGTGGGGGCAAATTAGGAACACACTGACAAAAACTCGCAAAAAATCTTCTTTCGCGAAAATCAAGGTATCTCGGCTCCAATTCGTTCAAATTGAACGTACCTTAGCTCATTTTCAAGGTCTTGAAACAAGCTTCAAAATGAGCTAAAGTACATTGAAAAATATAGCGATGAGTTGAAATGGCGAGCAAAACAAAAGTAGTGGGGGCAAATTAGGCACACTTACCTTAGGATGCGCTCAGCGCATGAGCGTACGCGCATACGCTTGCGCTCAAAGCATTTAATGCAGGGAATTTCATAAAGCAGCCTAACCAGTCATTTTCCACTCGGAATTTCCCCAAGGGAAGAGTTGGTTGATGGTTGGGGGGCTTCGAGTGACATTACCGAGCCGAAAAATCAAGTTTCTTCATGTTTTTCCTCAATTAATTTGAGAAAAACATCAGCGTTGCCCACCCTAAGAATTACCCGCTCTAACTATATCGGTGAAATACGGGAACCATGACATTGATTGATGGCGGTCTCCGGGTGACATCTTTAAGTCAAAAAAACAGCTTCCCTCGTGTTTTTCCATGTACAAATCAGAGAAACCAGCAGTGGCAGGTCCGCAAGCCTTTTCGGGGGAAAATTAAGGTTGTCCAATGTTTTTGCAACTCAGCATCCGGATTGGTGACCGCCCGTCTTAGTTTACGGAGACTGTAACTTGGTTTGAGATCAGAAACTGGGCTAGAGCAAGATTAGCGGTCACTAATACGGATACTGAATCGCGAAAACATTGGTCAACCTGGATTCTTACCCGAAAAGGCTCGCGGACCCGCCATTGCTGGTTCCTCCCAATTGCTCATGGAAAAACATGGAGAAACTTGATTTTTTAGCTCGATAATGTTACTCGGGGCCCACCGATCATCAACTAACTCATCACTCGTGGAAATTCCGAGTAGAAAACAACTAGTGAGGCTGCTTCATGGAAATCCCTGCATGAAATGCTTGAAGCGTAAGCTTATGCGCGTACGCTCACGCAAAAACGTTGGTCAACCTTCATTTTTTCCCGAAAAGGCTCGTGGACCCGCCACTGCTAGTTTCTCACATTATTTCATGAAATAACATGAAGGAAGTTGTTTTTCTGACCCAAAGATGTCACCCGGAGACCACCATCAATCAATGTCATGGGTCCCGTATTTCACCGATATAGTTAGAGCGGGTAATTCTTAGAGTGGCCAACGCTGATGTTTTTCTCAAATTGATTGTGGAAAAACATGAAGAGACTCGATTTTTCGGCTCAACAATGTCACTCGAAGCCCACTAACCATCAACCATCCCTTCCCTTAGAGAAATTCTGAGTGGAAAACGACTGGTGAGGCTGCTTCATGAAATTCTCTGCATTAAATGCTTCGAGCGCAGGCGTATCCGCGTATGCTCACGCGCTGAAACATCCTATGTAGAACAAGCCTTCGGGTGTGTCCACAAGTGAAGCGCATGAGGCATGAGCCGGCGTTCGGGCGCACGGCTCATGCGCCGCTCACCAAATTTGAGCCCGCTTGTGTGTTACTGCATCGGTTTGCTGCGAGGTCGTCTGTCATTTTTTTTTATAGCTAAGCTCGAGTTCTGATTTGCATTAGCTGGTAACGTGACTAACACCTAAGCTGGCTCAAATTTGGTGAGCAGCACATGAGCCGTGCTCCAGCACACGCTCGGCGTACGCCGGCTTCTGGCTCATGCGCTTCATCTGTGGATACACCCATACGGCTCAGCCCGCGCTTACAAGCTAATAGCCTTCAGAAGTTTCACGGACGAATCTTACTGCCATTGATCGATGTTATTGCTACTCTGTGAGTGGCGAAATATCGGCTGCCATCGATCTTGAGACAAGTGTTATTTTTCATATTTGTGCTCAGATTCCCGTAAAGTGTCAATCAGAGCAGGGGAAACGACACGAGAATCTGTTCTGTGTATGAGTTCGTGAATAGATTCACGCAGAAAGAATATGGGATCTCGATTTGATGACGAGAATCCTGATGAAAAAGGCAATAAATCTAGCTCTACCATCAACCGAGAATGCTTGGTTGATGAAGAAGTCATAGAAGTTTGCTCAGCAAAAGTATTACTTAACTGAATTTTTCGAATTTTCTTTTCTACGTTATGTGAGCGAATCTCAGCATTCGGGTGATTTTGTGATCACAACATATTTTACATCACAATAGCCATGGCTTGCCCCAATTGGGGATCTTTACTGGAAAATTCCAATGATTCACTCATTCTCGACACTTGTAAATACTTTTTTTTTCGAGATCCCCTTGCAGCCTTCTCGGCCCAGAACGGGAGGCCCTTTTACCACCTTGGTCCGAAGGGTTACGCCCGAATTTTTCCTCTACACATGAACTCCAGCTTCCCCGGAGTGATCTACGCCTAGGTTTTGCAGCCATGCGATGCCTCCCTCCAATGCCGGTAAGGCCGACATTCCCTGTCTCACGAAGTGAGCCATCGAATCCGCTGTACCCTTAGCGTTCCCGGAGAGAGTCTCTTCATGGTTTGCAAGGCCGTGATTGGGTGAGACTCAAACTCCAATGCCGGTAAGGCCGACATTCCCCGCACATCCCCGTGTACTCGGGAAGGCACGTCGGGTCGGCTTATTAACTCCCTACGTTACCCACCCTCCCCCTGCTTCGCATTCGCCCAAGGCCCGCTAGTCGAACTTCGTGAAATGGGAAAACCGAATATTTCTCTGAAGGATAATCCCGGGGAAAACGTCATTCCAAAGCAGGCGGGGTGTGATGGGTTCTTTTCCCGTCGAAAAAACCTCAGAGAAAATTTCTGAGTGATTTCGCCGGGAATCGAACCCACGACCCCTCCAGCAGTGTTGATTCCGAAGCTAGCATGCTACCGACTGAGCCACCACTGCTCTCACTTGTGAATACTTTTGATGTCCATGTCTTGCTATGGACCAATGCTACGAGATGTGTAATATGACAAAATCCGACTTTTTGTCTGTCACGTCGAATTTCAAGTCAACGTCTCAGCTCTCAGGTTCGAGGAAGATCAATCAACCACCCTGAGGATTGGATGGGCGGTTAATTATACTTCGAAGAATCGAATTCTATTTTTAATGCTGTCCTCATCGAGATAACAGAGCTGATGGTAGTTGTTGGTGTGTCACAACATTTTTGGGATTTTTTAAGATTGCTCTCGCTATCAATCCTGAGATCGTGGAAATCTGAGTGTAAATCAAACTCTGGAAACGGCATCTGATTGAGGAAGAACTAACCTACAAATCTAGCCAAGTCTCATTGATGTCGTCAAATTTTGGTGATTGTGGTTACGACGAAATGAATAATTGTTTTTGCTCAATTCAATCCCAAAGGTTTTTTTGGCATACGACATGGATATAAGGACCTCATTGTGACTGGAATCACGTGTAATTTGATCTCTCTTTCAACAAAAACTTATGTGGAAATCGCTTCTATCATAGATCCATCCCAGGAGTAATGCGAGTTTTACAAAAATCAGAAATTCACGATAACGTACATTTTAGTAGGTAAGGATTACCTTCATCTAGTAACAGACTATCGAGAAGCCATGTACACTCTAAGGGTTGTCTCCTTTTCACTTTTCTGAAAGGGAAGAGTCACCTCATTCCGACGAGGAAGTGCGCTTAAAAGATTTGTAGAGATTTTATCTACATCACAGAGTTGGTGGATTCTTTCGACTACCTCAAATATTTCTGCAAAGGAGCTGTTGCAAATAAGGCCAAATCTGCTCCAGAGAATTGGGACTCCAGGTTGCACTGAAATGCGTGTTTTGGGTGTCTGAATATGCATATGAATTTTTTCCGCGTCAAACCAAAGCGTCTCCCAGTACTGGGCAAAAAGGTGTCCCATTTAAAATACACGTGGAACGCACTTTCTAGCGTCCCTCTGAAAATTGGCCCAATGGACTATAACGGCTCCAATGAGGATTTGTTCTTGAACAGAAAATACAACTTTTAGGGGTTTTTTCATGGACGGGAAATGATGAGCTGGTACCGAAAAACCACTTGAGAGACGGAAAATGCGGATCTTTCACGCTAAAACCGGGGAATACTCGAACGGAGTGGGATTAATCGAAAAGTTGCAGAGGACCAAAGTTGTAGATTATGTTCTGAGCTTCCATTTGGCATCGGTTTTTTATGCATGTATTGGTTAGGGGGTCCCAAAAAACGACCAAAAGTCGTAAAAAACCATATTTATTGGATTTCTTGGCGATCTCGGGGTGAAAATGGACTGACAAACTATCATATCTTGTAGATCTCATCAAAATACACATTTTTGGTTCCCATAATTTTTTCGAAAAAACGCACCAGATTCGAGTTTATAGCGAAAAAGTGCCGAAAATAGGCACTCTCCAACATTCTCACGCAAAATATTCGAAAAACGCAAATGGAAACCCTATATAATAATTGCGTGAAAAGTTGCCCTTTTTTGTGTGCTTTAAAATGAAAAAAAAATTCATAGCGTTCCGATGTTCCTGTTTCGAGGAATATGCATTTTTATGCCAGATAACAAGTTTGAGTGGATAAATTCATGGTTCCAGCATGCTATATGCAATTCTACGTCAATGAGTCATACAACTACATCAATCGGACATGCAAAATCACCAATTTTCATCCACGATCACCGTTGAGAGCCCTAGAATATCCCGGAAACTAGGCACATCCATCAAAATTCTCCGGTGCTATTGGAATTCCTCATTTGTCAAGGCCCAACACTGGCAAGCTTGCACGCACATGGGTCCCCGGAAGTCGCAGCTGCCAAAATCTGTTGATATTGTGTGAATTCGTACGTTGGTAGATGTGAATCCCCGATTCAAACCTTCTCCCTCTAAAAAAATCGCAAATAGCCCAAAAATCATAATACCTCGAGTCACTCGCAACAGAGGCTCAAACGATTTCTCCAATATGCACATTCCTGGATACGCATCCGTGGTCCTCATAATTTTGGCGGGTTCCAAAAAATCAGATATCATAGCGAGATATGTCTTAAGAGGGCTCCTTTCTTTCTCAAAATCAAAGCTCTCCAAATAATCAAATGGGAACCATATGCCATCTCGTCAGGGAGAGAGAATTGACGTTTCTCGTTCTTCTCAGAATAAAGGAGTCCTTTCTAATGTTATTTGCATATTGCGAATATCCAAATCAATGAATCAAACTTATATCGCAGATACCCTGACGAGATCATACACTGACGAGCACCGTGATGATGAAGGGATTTATTCCCTATTCTATCATAAGGATGAAAGAAACATCATACGGATCAAGATGCAGTCACGCCACACATCCTCGAAAGTGTACTCTCTTTGGATAAGATATGACGAAGATGAAAAATCCATCAACGGTTGGTACTGTCAATGCAGGACAGGTGGAAGAACGGTTGGTTGCTGTGCTCACATCGCTTCAGTATTATGGTATCTCGGTTATGAACGATACCAGGAGAATTGCAGGGAGAGATTAAGCCGGAACTATGATTCCTTCGTCAGCAATGTCGACCATGAGCAAACGAATGAAGAGTTCCTGGCTGAGCATGGAGTTTTTGAATCAGTGGCTACAGATGAAGATGACTCTGAGTCAGATTGAACCTCAAAGTCAATTATGTGATATCAAAGAAAAGTATAGCTATTATGAACAGGTGAACTGACTGACACACGAGTTTTGGTATAAAACGTGAAGAACGAATAACTTCCGTTGTCATCTTACTCAGAAAACTTATTCTACCAGTAATCTCGTCGTCTAGCTTGACAGGCGGACTACTGTCACGGCTGATGAAGTAGATTTCACTAGTTTGAAAATTTTCGACATCAACTTGTGATATCAATCCAAGCCATAGAGTATGAGTTCTCATGAATGGTTATTTTCGTAGTCTCGTACACTACAATATTCTCATAGTTGGAAAAAGTTTTGAGAAAGACAACAATGCTGGTGTTCAAAGATTCGATCCTTATCATAACCTTATATAGCTCTGAATGATGATCGTGGATGAAAATTGGTGATTTTGCATGTCCGATTGATGTAGTTGTATGACTCATTGACGTAGAATTGCATATAGCATGCTGGAACCATGAATTTATCCACTCAAACTTGTTATCTGGCATAAAAATGCATATTCCTCGAAGCAGGAACATCGGAACGCTATGAATTATTTTTTCATTTTGAAGTACACGAAAAAAAGCAACTTTTCACGCAATTATTATATAGGGTTTCCATTTGCGTTTTTCGAATATTTTGCGTGAGAATGTTGGAGAGTGCCTATTTTCGGCACTTTTTCGCTATAAACTCGAATCTGGTGCGTTTTTTCGAAAAAATTATGGGAACCAAAAATGTGTATTTTGATGAGATCTACAAGATATGATAGTTTGTCAGTCCATTTTCACCCCGAGATCGCCAAGAAATCCAATAAATATGGTTTTTTACGACTTTTGGTCGTTTTTTGGGACCCCCCATCCAATACATGCATAAAAAACCGATGCCAAATGGAAGCTCAGAACATAATCTACAACTTTGGTCCTCTGCAACTTTTCGATTAATCCCACTCCGTTCGAGTATTCCCCGGTTTTAGCGTGAAAGATCCGCATTTTCCGTCTCTCAAGTGGTTTTTCGGTACCAGCTCATCATTTCCCGTCCATGAAAAAACCCCTAAAAGTTGTATTTTCTGTTCAAGAACAAATCCTCATTGGAGCCGTTATAGTCCATTGGGCCAATTTTGAGAGGGACGCTAGAAAGTGCGTTCCACGTGTATTTTAAATGGGACACCTTTTTGCCCACTACTGGGAGACGCTTTGGTTTGACGCGGAAAAAATTCATATGCATATTCAGACACCCAAAACACGCATTTCAGTGCAACCTGGAGTCCCAATTCTCTGGAGCAGATTTGGCCTTATTTGCAACAGCTCCTTTGGTGACCGCATGCAACGTTCGTTCGATGCCAGTGACGTTCTCGATGATATCCCTCGACACGCTGTCTGTCCACCTGCCATTGATGTTGATCTCGTAGCAGCTGATGTCTCTGTTAACATTAAAGAGCATTATTTCTATCGACCCGTGATTCACATGAATTGAGAAGGAGACTCTATCGCTCTCAGGTCCAAATAATTGACCCAATCCATGTCCGCCTCTCTAGTATGAGGTCGTCAAAAGTGACAAGAAGGGTTACGATCAGATCGCAGTCAGGAATTATCGAGTGTTTCCGTGGAGCAACCCATAGCCACCTCATCAGTGCCTTTCTGGATGCATCAGGCAGGCGCTCGCCTCTGGTCACATCGAGGACTTGATTGTATGCGATCATGAAGCGCTGCATGCTAGAATTATGCGCAGTTGGGAGCCATGCGCGGCAAAATTCAAAAGCATTGCTTCTACCGACCTGTGATACAAATGAATCGTAAGAAGAGACTCTATCGCGCTAAGGTCCAAATAATTAACCCGCCCACGTCCACCTCTTTAGTAAGAGGGCGCCAAATTCTACAAGTAGGGTTACGATCTCAAGATCGCAGTCGAAAATTATTAAACGTTTCGGTGCTGCGATCTCAAACCACCTCATCGGTGCCCTTCTGAATGCTTTGGGCAGACGCTTGCCTCTGGTCACATCGAGGACTTCATCGCATGTTTGCAATTCAGAAACTACTTGCGATGGCAAGAAGATCGTGAAGCATCAAGAAGGGCACTGACGCGGTGGCTCTGGATTGCCACATTGAAGTGCTTGATAATTTTTGACTGCAATGTCTAGATCGTAACCCGCCTTGTCACTTTTGAAAACCTAATACTAAAGAGGCGGACATGGAGTGGATTGAATGTTCGGATCCAAAAGATATGTATAGAGTCTCGGTTTTTAATTCATTTGGATTGCGATTCGATAGAAGCTATGCTTTTGGATTTTGCCGCGCATGGCTTTCAACCGCGCATAATTCCAGTGTGCGACGCTTTATGATCTTCTTGCTATCGCGAGTAGATTTTGAATCGAAAGCATACAATCAAGTCCTCAATGTGGCTAGAGGCAAACGTCTCCCCACAGTATCCGGAGAGCACTGATGAGGTAGCTCTGGATTGCTGCACCGAAACGCAGCATATTTTGGACTGTGATCTCTAGATCGTAACCCTACTTGTTACTTTTGAAGACCTCATACTAAAGAGCAAGACATGGAGTGGGTCAACTATTTGGATCTGAGAGTGATAGTGTCTTCTCTTTGAAGTCTCTTTTGACATGTCCTTCGCAGTCCATGGTGGCAGTGGAAACTCATGAAGTGTACTGACACAGCTTGATAAGTGTGTGCGCTATCCGATGTTGCCAACTTCGGGCGTGCTCCCGTTGGTTGTTTACTGGTGACTACTGCATGGAACCACTGAGTGTATTTGTCGCACTCGAGAGGATTTGCTCGGTGCCCTTTCCCGCAATTTGTGTACTTTGGCGTAGTATCTTGGGTTGAGTGAATTTTTGTCTCGTGTTTGCCTGCACAGTGTAGGTATCGTGCACCATTGTATCGATTGCTGTTACCATATCCAAACTGCTGGCAATTGTGGCATTGTATCATCTTCCTTGGGTTCTTGTATCTATCCCAAAAGATCCTAAAACTTTAGATGCGTGATTTTTTCCACCTCCGCCATATCAATTTTGCTCTTAAATTTCATCAGATGTAGTGGCCTATGAGCGACGTAGGTGTTGGTTTTCATGATGGAGCATCGCTCACTTCCCAGCCCTGTCTCAATCAACTCATCCCTCATCTTTTCAGGATTGATGTTTGGCAGCCCTTAGGTGAAAATGTGTTCCAGCTTCTATCGAGGAGTTCGTACTCCCTTTCTCCTTGCGCATTTCTTGGAGTTGTTTCACTTCACGACTAAGGATATTGTAGATGTCGAGATCATCGCAGGAAATTTTGTAGACGTTATTCGAATAGGCTATTCTGTACTCTTTACCCTGGGTGATAGATTTTATGCCTTGTATGAATTCTACCACCTCTTTCTCTGAGAGTTCAGACATTACTACCATTGGCAGAACTCTTGTTTTGGCTGTAGAGGCTGTCATCTTGCGCTCCTCATTTGCCGTGGATTCGGCTTTGCCTTCATCGTCCTCACTGTCATCCCTGGCAACGGAATATCTGTTCTCCAGAGCAATAAAAATCTCTTCTCCGGCAAATTTCGTTCATGCCACGAGCGCTTTGATGTTACTGGTCATCTTTGTAAACTTGTGTCGTGTTCCGGAGCAGTAGAAACTACTTGACATGTCGTGTTTGCTTGCGCATAGTATTCGTGGGCCAGGCGAGGTCCGCCGCCATCTTGGATAGATTGTTGCTGCTGGAATTGCATCATGCAATTATGGTCGACACGACGTTGGAGGCAAGAGTTACACCCGGCGCGCCGGCAATGACTTCGTTACCTCAGGTCAGCGGTCAACCCAGGATTCGCAGGAATTACAGGACCCATAGATACCCTGCGAACGTAAACACTATCAGACGCTCATTTACGGAACGCCTTGACTTCAAAATCTTCGCGGAGTCAAGGGGGGATGATATGGCTGATGCGGCGATACTAACGTAGCTACTCTGCCTTTAGGGCCTCGACAGAAAGTGCGTGATGCTCTTTTCTCCACTTTTTCCCCGTGTATAAGTATAGGCGCTGTAGTTGCAGTCGCTGCCACGGGCGCACAATGGCGCTACTTCTACGGGAAAATACGCTGCTAAAAGAATTTAGCAGAATGCTTTCTCATTGCCACAGAAGATGTCAACTAATCTCATATTATTCACTTGAAAATTCGAATACATTAATTTGTTATATTGATCAATTCTCCTCATAAAATTTATATTAAAATATTCATTCATCCAAAATATCAATAAAATCGAATAATAAACTTCATGAAATAATCAATCCACTGTATAATAAATCATTTCTCAATCATTTTCATATAATCTTACAAAATTTTCATGTTTACTAAGGATACTCTTCAAAAATTGCAGTCAATAATATTTTCATCAAATGATTCCGCAGTATTATTTCATGAGTACAATAATTCCTCATTGACGGATCTCTAGCAAAACAGATTGTTACTGCGTATGCTGTCGCTAACAGTCCGCAAGAACTATAATCAATCTGTTTTTGCACCTTTTTGAATACTACGAAATCATCTTCTAGTGAAGGATACCTTTTTTTTTTATGAAATCCCTCTCTTTATCATCCAAATCTTTCAAACTGTGAATGTCACAATACAGGCTGTCATAAATGAATATAAATGGTGCTTTATAATGTAAGCACCTCCAATGCTTGAAATCATTCGAGTAGAGAATTTAGATATCTTCACAATAAGTTTCATCAATCATTCCACGTAACTGTGTCAATACCGTGTCTATAGGTTCGAAATTGGGATAATTTTTTTTCAAAACCTTCAGAAATGCATTGATTGATTCATCTCCTAACCATGATCCAGAACAAAATATATTCTTTCGAATTTCATTGAACTGACTTTCTGTAATTTTAATTTCCAGTAAGTGGGACAGAGTGATAGGAACGTAAAGGTCTTTATCCATTTTCATTAACGCGAGAAATCGATTGATGATAGAGAATTTTGGTAAACAGGTGATTATGTTAGGGAAGGAACAAATCAAATGTCGGTGAACTTGAAAATTGGAATAAAATGTATCATTTGGAACGCAAAATTTCGAGATCGATTCGACAAAATCTTTTGAGACTTTGTACGTGTATTTTGGAGACTGTGATGATGATGCCAGTGAATTTTGAGCATGATCACATGGATATTTTTTGACATGTGAATTTTTTAATGAGAAATTTGAAATTCTTCGGAAAGAAGCAAATCTCATAAATGATTTGTACCTAATTTTACTACATGAAAAAATGTAAAGGAAGTAATTTAGATGTTTCTCGACATGCTGGATCGATTGGTTGATACGGAATTTTGTTAAATTGTGATTACAAAGGTTTTATAGCCCGACGGAAGAGAGGTGTGTAAAAGATAGAATAAAATGAGCTCCAATCAAAATTCCGTATTAACCAATCAATTCAGCACGTCGAGAAACGCGTGAATCAACAGCCTCAGATTTTTTGAGGAGGAAGGAGAGAATATTTTTAGTTTTTAAGGTGAAAAAAAATTATAAATAAATGAAGAAAAATTCATAAGTATGAAAGTAATCATCGGGGGGTTCTTAAAATCTAGCATTCCCATCTAGAGACGCCTCCGAACATGGCATAAAAATTTCAGGACGATCGATCAAACCAGTGAGGAGTTTTGCTGAGCGATAGAAAACAACATACATACATACACACACACAGACACGGACAGAGGGCTTGAAAGACGGGGTTGTAGTAATTTTGTGAGGGCTTATAACGAAAAACTGTTACCTACATTCGATAGATCTTGGCGAAAGGAAGAGGACTGTACCAATTTCATGTATTCAAGAGGTTCACTGGAGGAGAAAAAAATTTTTTTAGAAATAATTTGACGGAAATTCCGCTGGCACCAAATGAATGCTTTCTCTTTTGAGAAAGCAAAAGGAGGGAAAGAGCAAATGCGCAATTTCTGTGGAGGCCCCTAGAATCTTGCAATTTTCACATCAAATGGAGAATGTGCTTTGCATTAGATAGCAATTGCAAGAACTCATTCCTTCGTGAAATTACACGGCCTTTCGAATGAGTCCCAACTTGTCCTAACAAATATTGCGTATTTCCGGAGATAAATTTTTGAAAATTTCGACTCTCACATTTTCGGGGCCTCAGAACTATTCCTTTGAAATCAGCGGTCTCCACAAACCTATTGCGACAGCGTCAGTTTTCAAAAAAATTCAACAGAAGAAAAAATTTTCTGGGGGCCGATTCTTTTTGGGTTACAGTGTGTAGTGGCATTTCACACGATACACTCTCGAAATATTTGGAGTGAACAGTGATAGTCCATGTATGTACACTCGCCGGACAAAGTATCTGTACAAGCCATTTAGAGATTTTCACTTTTTGGGTTGGTATCGCCATGCATTCGTTCCATTTTCCGCGTTCCCTTAGCACGGAATGAGATAGGCCGTGCCAACCCAAAAAGTAGAAATCACTAAATGGCTTGTACAGATATTTTGCCCGGCGAGTGTACATAAAGAAGGGGTTTAGCGGATTTTAGTAGTAATTTTGCCACTTGCAGAGATGCGCTTCAAGATACTATCTATATCTAGAAAAAAATTCAACTCATACGTTACAAAGTTTATGGAAGGATTTCACCTCGGAGTTCCAGAAAACAGATTTCAGCCCTTCTACTTCTTCGTCTCATACGAGCTACGTTATTGATTCCCAAAAATTTATGATGATCGTCTCGGGTCGTTTTGTAGATAACTTAGGAATATTGGGAAATAATTGCCATCACAAGAAAACCATTAGAGCATTCGTAGAAGATGAATTTCGAATCTTGGAATAAAAAAGAAATGAGAAGGAAAAAATTTTCAAGCAATTAAATGCGCCGTTGATAGCTATTTTGTCATTTAAACAACGTGATCTCTACGATATGACAGAATAACTATATGCTACGTCAAGAAACAGCACTTGCAACACGAAGGTATCAGCCAGTGAAGCTAGTGGACGGTCTTAAAAATGGTTTCGAGAAGAGCAATATTGGTTTTTAAAAATGATTTCTCCTTGATTGTTTCTGGCTTCAATAAGTACAGAGTAGAAAGGACTGGAGTGGAGGATGTTAGATGAATTCAAGTCCAATACTACTTTATCCTCTAGTCCTACGTAGGATTATAGTCAACAGTTTCCTACTATAGCTAGTCATAATGTTGATATGTGTAATGGGACATCTCCCATTCTTGGTAACAAATGTAACACAGCAGATTTGATGCGATTCACCAAGATGACGAATTCCTGTAGGGTGAGCGGGAAAGATGAGCGCAGAGCAACGGTGGTTACAAGTTCGAATCGAGAAGAGAAGACCAGCAAATATGTTCGATAACAATAGGTAAATTATGATATCCGAGTCAAAATCTTTGAATAATCCTCAATTCATTTCTGAATTACGTTCATAAGTGCATTACATTTTTGGCTGCGTTTACCTAGTTTACAGATTCATAACCACAAACGCTATGCATTTTCCGTGATTTAGATCTCCTAAACATGACAGGAGCCATTGACTCGCACAAAGTATCTTCGTTATAGATGAATTTTTGGACATTCTAACGACGATTTGGTAAGAAGTTGATGCTGCATGTTAGTCCAATGATCAAGCGTGAACAACTCCATAGTTCATCGATTCGGCAAGGTCATAAAGTGTTCAAAACCATCAAAACTTGAGCGCGATACCAACACTTACAATGGCAAGTCGTTTTTGTGATATCTCCTGATCTTTCTTTGCAAATTTCCCTCGTGATCCGTAAAATCTCTGTTTTCAGTCTCAACATCGGAGTGCATGTATACCAAAAATCCTGAATATCTCATATCATCCTATAGCAAATTCAGATTTTCGAGAACATCCAAATCACTGGCTGACTGGCTTTCGAAGGAAGAAAACGATGTGGCAAGTAAAAGAGTTGGCTCCAAAAAACATTCTACGTCATCATTCTTCCTTCAAGGATTATTAGCATCGAACCCGTGAGAGTATTCAAATCACAAAGGGGTGAGCAAGTGAGAGTTCAGGCCCCGTCCGTGGGTCATTTTTCGACTAGGGCTGATGTTATATGGTTTTCCTTCTCACAGAGCGAGACTATTCAACTGTGATGAGCGCAGTATCAATATATTAAACTCTCGATGATTGCAATGTGTTACGGACGCAAGCTACACAGGCGCCCGCACTCAAAGTGTACTACATATAAGGACTGCCGCTTGGTGCGGCCGGACTAGCTCAGTCAACAGCGTGTCAGACTCTTGATCAAGAGGTCGCCGGATCGTTTCCCGGCGGCCGCACTTTTTATCCAGTGCATGAAGAAGAATAAAATCATAACAACCAGTGTCAGAAAGCGGAATGAACCCCGCTCACAAGTGGACTGCGTACCCGGAGGATAATCAACGATGATATTTAGGTGGCGCTGCCCACGCGTAGACCTGCTGTACCGACAAGATGGACTCGGGATCTACATAGACGACAATTAGAATACAATGACATGAAGTTCAGACGATGAGGACATCGTCGACTCTGCCCAGGGGGTGTGTTACGAGCGCAAGCTACACAGGCGCCCGCACTTTTTATTCAGTGCATGAAGAAGAATGAAATCATAACAAATGTGACGTCGTCATTGAAAGCGAATTGAGCACCATGTTACGGGCGCAAGCTACACAGGCGCCCGCACTTCAAGTGTACCACATATAAGGACCACCGCTTGGTGCGGCCGGACTAGCTCAGTCAACAGCGTGTCAGACTCTTGATCAAGAGGTCGCCGGATCGTTTCCCGGCGGCCGCACTTTTTATTCAGTGCACGAAGAAGAATAAAATCATAACAACTGGTGTCAGAAAGCGGAATGAACCCCGCTCACAAGTGAACTGCGTACTCGGAGGATAATCAACGATGATAATTAGGTGGCGCTGCCACGCGTAGACCTGCTGTATCGACAGGATGGACTCGGGATCTACATAGACGACAATTAGAAGACAATGACATGAAGTTCAGACGATGAGGACATCGTCGACTCTGCCCAGGGGGTGTGTTACGGGCGCAAGCTACACAGGCGCCCGCACTTCAAGTGTACCACATATAAGGACCGCCGCTTGGTGCGGCCGGACTAGCTCAGTCAACAGCGTGTCAGACTCTTGATTAAGAGGTCGCCGGATGGTTTCGCGGTGGCCGCACTTTTTATCCAGTGCATGAAGAAGAATAAAATCATAACAACCAGTGTCAGAAAGCGGAATGAACCCCGCTCACAAGTGGACTGCGTACCCGGAGGATAATCAACGATGATATTTAGGTGGCGCTGCCCACGCGTAGACCTGCTGTACCGACAAGATGGACTCGGGATCTACATAGACGACAATTAGAATACAATGACATGAAGTTCAGACGATGAGGACATCGTCGACTCTGCCCAGGGGGTGTGTTACGAGCGCAAGCTACACAGGCGCCCGCACTTTTTATTCAGTGCATGAAGAAGAATGAAATCATAACAAATGTGACGTCGTCATTGAAAGCGAATTGAGCACCATGTTACGGGCGCAAGCTACACAGGCGCCCGCACTTCAAGTGTACCACATATAAGGACCACCGCTTGGTGCGGCCGGACTAGCTCAGTCAACAGCGTGTCAGACTCTTGATCAAGAGGTCGCCGGATCGTTTCCCGGCGGCCGCACTTTTTATTCAGTGCACGAAGAAGAATAAAATCATAACAACTGGTGTCAGAAAGCGGAATGAACCCCGCTCACAAGTGAACTGCGTACTCGGAGGATAATCAACGATGATAATTAGGTGGCGCTGCCACGCGTAGACCTGCTGTATCGACAGGATGGACTCGGGATCTACATAGACGACAATTAGAAGACAATGACATGAAGTTCAGACGATGAGGCAGATCGTCGACTCTGCCCAGGGGGTGTGTTACGGGCGCAAGCTACACAGGCGCCCGCACTTCAAGTGTACCACATATAAGGACCGCCGCTTGGTGCGGCCGGACTAGCTCAGTCAACAGCGTGTCAGACTCTTGATTAAGAGGTCGCCGGATGGTTTCGCGGTGGCCGCACTTCTTATTCAGTGCATAAAGAAGAATAAAATCATAACAACCATCATAGAGGAGACAATATCTACGACGTTACATCGCAATTATCGAGTGTTTAATATATTAATTCTTCGCTCATCACAGTTGAGCCGTCTCGCTCTGTGAGAAGGAAAACCACATAACATCAGCCCCAGTCGAGAAATGATCCACAGACGGGGCCTAAACGTTCACTTGCCCACCCCTTCGTGATTTGAATACTCTCACGGGTTCGATGCGAATAACCCTGGAAGGAAGAATGATGACGCAGAATGTTTTTTGGAGCCAACTCTTATACTTGCATCATCGTTTCCTTTCTTCGAAAGACAGTCAGCCAGTGATTTGGATTTTCTCAAAAATCTGAATTTGCTATAGGATGATATGAGATATTCAGGATTTTTGGCATAAACGCACTCCGATGTTGAGACTGAAAACAGAGATCTTACGGATCACAAGGGAAATTTGCAAAGAAAGATCAGGAGATGCCACAAAAACGACTTGCCATTGTAAGTGTTGGTATCGCGCTCAAGTTTTGATGGTTTTGAACACTTTATGACCTTGCCGAATCGATGAACTATGGAGTTGTTGACGCTTGATCATTGGGCTAACATGCAGCATCAACTTCTCACCAAATCGTCGTTAGAATGTCCAAAAATTCATCTATAACGAAGATACTTTTTCGAGTCAATGGCTCGTGTCATGTTTAGGAGATCTAAATCATGGAAAATGCAATGCGTTTGTGGTGATGAATCTGTAAACTAGGTGAATGCAACCAAAAATGTAATGCACTTATGAACGTAATTCGGAAAGGAATTGAGGATTATTCAAAGACTTTGACTCGAATATCATAATGTACTTATTGTTATCGAACATATTTGCTGGTCTTCTCCTCTCGATTCGAACTTGTACACGCCGTTGCTCTGCGCTCATCTTACCCGCTCACCCTGCAGGATCACAAAGAGCCGACCGAGTTACATCAAAAGATAGTATAATAGGTACAGCGCAATGTGGCCCCGCAAAAATTCATGTTTCAAATCAGATCCTGTTTGCTGCTGTAAAAAAGAGACTTATCTGTTGAGCTTTGATATTCTAAGAATGAATATTGATGAATATTAGGTTTCAGCGACTTTTTCCTGATAGGAAGTTTTCAAATTTGATGACAGTTTCTCAAGCTGTCATCAAATTGGATTGGATCGTATATTTACAATAGATTCTGCAAGATGAATCGCGTATGCGTGGTGTTCTACGCGCTCTCCAACCCCAATCTTCTACATAAAGAGCTAGACTTTCTGTTATCAAATTTTGCGATATTTAGATATTCTTCTTGCGTGATAACCATGAGATAATTTTGTCTGCATACGCGCTATTACATTCCAAAAACGTGGATAGTACACGAAAGAGCTCGAATTCATTTCCTCAGAATCGCGTATGAGCAAGTAATTCAACGCTGAGCTAGACACGTGTTCCGAACGAAACATTAATAATATAACCTAACTCCATGAATTTGAGCATGGGATTTCGATGCACTTTTTATCACATTACTTGTCATGAAAACTTGGTTGGCCCCAATTATCCTCAAGATTATCGAACGCAGAAACGACCGCATCATACTGTTATATGGTCTCTGATGAATTGGGGTGTACTTTTGAGTTCACTTATACCTAATGTGACTTGTTTAAATTTGAATTTACATTTAATTGAAGAATATGTAATACATTATTACCTATTATGCTGATCATCTGACTTTGTTGAATACTTTACTTTTTATATATATGTATATCAACAACGAGGATAAGATGCGTGCCCTCTTGTCGACTGAGATGAGAAGCATAAGCAGAGCAGACAGCCAAAGATGTTTTGATTTGTTTTGATTTCTCACGTGCACGCTCACGTGGGATCCTATCCATGATACATCATATATTATACTATGCGCCCACACCCCCTTCATATTACAGCACCACACCGACAAATACAAAATGTTACAGGTATATCATCGAGACAGCTTCGCGCATTCTTCTCTTCTGCTTTCTCTGCTTCTTGTTATATACTTCATGATGTTCGATTCCGATTAGATTATTTGAAAATTCTATTTCATTTTTCCACTACACAGACACACTAACACGAATGCATGTCGGAATTTTATCTTAAACAATTGACAAAGAGTTACTCGTGTAACCCCCACAGTGATTTTTTGATTTAGTAAATATGAAAAGGGCAGGATATCAAGATTATTGCTAATCGCCGAACAATGCCACGAAGAAGCGCTTAGGAAACTTTTCCCCAGTCTAAAACCTCCTAACACATCTTAAATCTGTAATGAAGTGGTACGACAAGGTTAGGGTCGACGAATTCAAAGTATAGTTACGAGGTTGCTCATTCTTTTTTTTTGAATTTATACTTAATGCCTAGGCGCGCGACCGCGCGCCCTGATTAGTGCACTGTCCATGATCCGGACTGTACACGTAGCGCCGGTCATAGTGACCGTTCGAGATATTTTGTCTCACCAGTCATAGGTTGTGGTACGATAGCAAGTATGAAAAGAGATCTCGAGCAGCTTTTGACCACACGATAAGAAAAGTTTAGATCTCATCAGGTCATGATGTACAAATTACTGAGAGAATGATTCCATAATACACCATGAAAGATGATGAGAAGGCCAGAGATAGTCAGCACCGCAATCCGAAACAAGTACTACCTATGATCGTGTCCGGGCATTAAGGACTTGCCTATAGAATTCTACTGCGCCGCCAGGTTGTGAAATTCTAATCGTTGTTTACTAGACTGATTGAATTCCTATCAGTTGAATGTGTATGAATTAGTCTAAAGACAGTCAAACACCGTATCGACTGCTCAATCAAATTAGGCTCGGATCCGCGAACTTGTCTATTCGTGTATATTGATTCGATACTTCGCTCGTCTGAATTGAGAGCGGAAATTACGACAGAGCTGGCAAATATATTCTATGAGAATTAATAAACACCAGCTACTGTTCCGATTTAGACACTGCCGATAAGTCTGGCCCTGAAAGTGACACATCCGCTACAACCGTCAAAAAGACTTGTGATGGACAGTAACATGTTACAAATTCATTGAAAATGCATCCCGCTTAAATAATTACCAGCCCTTTGGAAGGTTTACAGTTTTCAGAACGCTTTCCGTTTTTTTTTTTTGGTTTATTATGCGATCCTTTTCTCTACCAGCAGATGGCTCAGTACTCAATAACCTACATTTTAACAAAAACATTATCGAAAGTTCTATATTATAATCTATTGTGAATTGATAAATTCAAGGAGTAACTGAATATGAGCCTATTACTGCTCGAAACTCTGACGAGTAACTTCATTGATATTCAGTATGACGACGACCCTTTGCTTTATACATTGGTTATAGTCTTTCTATCCAGTGGGTAACGAAATATCTCCCATCCATGCATACATTTACTGACTCCATCAACTTTCTCCATTATTCGTCAATCAAATCATTCCAGTTTGGCTTATTTACTTCTCGATTTGATTTTGGCTAACTCTATACTCTCTCTGCCCTATGGAGATGTCAATTTCATCAATCAATTACTCTAACGTTGAGCTTTTCCCAAAATTTGGAACTCTTACACAAAGTCCATTCCCAGCAATATCAGAATGATGTCAATATCATCGATGAATCATGATATCGTGCAATTAGTGGCTTTCATTCACAATTGTGCATCTATTATTCTACGACCATCACGTTTTTCATCATTTATTAGTTTCATGCATAATTCATAGCCTCGCAACGATTCTGGACTCTCATTCTCTCTCTTCCTCCTTCTATGCATCTTTCATCATTACTCGAGAGTATATACACTTAATAATACGGAACAGCGAATACACGTCATGTGTGCAAAAGCATTCGTTTGCGGTTTACATGCGTGCGCTTTTGACCGTTCACTATAATGCATACAACAATCGTAGGAGAAATTCTATAAATTCGGTCGATTGCTCACGGTATTCTATTGATTTAGCTCTCGAATTTAACTTCATATATTCATTCTTACTGGATGTTTCAAATTATAATGATGAATCCAAAATGATTTTAATTATCACCTACATTATTTTGAAGATAATGGAATTTGTAAGTTGAAAATAGACAGATGATGATACAGCTTAGAATTTATCAAATATTTTATCTGACAATTTTAAGATTATGGGACCTACACATGCAGTTATTTGACCGATGTTCTCTCTTGATCTTGTAAACTGTAGATTGTATGGCATGGCTGACTTTAATTGCATAAGACCCATATATTTCGATTGAGCTATCCAGTTGGCCTCTAAATAGATAAGTGCTGGATCGCTAGTGTTTAAAAAGTTTGAAGAAAAAAAATTGAAAAATGAAATTGGCGTTTCGTATAACACAGCTCACTCTTCAGTGCCCCGTTTGTAAATCTTGGGGCAGACGCCACCTTCAGATTGCTCTGATGGCCCTTGTGTAGAGCCTTTCTTTCAACACTCTTGTCGAACGAAGTTTATTCCTTCTCTGCAACTCAAAGACGTTGAATTCATAAGATTTTTATCAAGTATTCATAAGAATTTGATCAAAAAATTTGGTTCCACGAATGCATTGTTTTTTCAAAAAAATTTTTGCTACAATGATGGAATTTTGTTCATTTCGAAGAAGAATAAATGGTAAATTACTTGTTCAACATTCACACATAGCATAATATCACGAGTTCTTGTAGAACCAAATTCAACATCTATTCATCGTAAGCGGTTACCACGACAGACTGTTTGCCAATGGACTATTACAATTGGTGTCAAATTTTCGAACTGATAAAACATGCAATTTGAAACTGATTAAATCGTTTGGATAGCTTCTCTTGACATGGCCGATCAAAATTAAATTCACGCTCATTACACCACCCTTAGATTAACAAATTTACGTAAATAAAAATCCAGATACAAAGCTATACATCGTGAGCAATCCAACCGTGATACACATTTATTACTCAAAGTTGGAGCAGTATGATATAGAAGCAGCAAAGCGATTCTGTATTAGAGTCGCCGGGCATAAATACGTTGGGGGAAACTGTCGCGCAGGGTTTCGAAGGCGTGGTCCCCGAGGACGATGATTTATCCCAAGTCGGGCTCTCGCCGTCTCGCCTCTGATGTTGCATGGGCTAACTGACGCAAGCGGCGCCGAGTTAGCTCGACATTACCACCAGCAATAGGAACCATCACCTCTACAAATCTCGGCACTAAACGAACCAGCACCCCGCAGGTCTATTAGACGTAATGCACTTTGTCTATTGTGGCTGCATATCTCGATTAATGATGCGCTTCTATGAAATTGTGCAATACCTACTGCTCTGGTTATACTGACTATTTTTGCAAAAGGTCATTTGTGCTGCTTGTTCGTCATGTGGAACAAATTTGCACATGCAGGGGATGATGATAATAATGATGATGACGACGATGATGATGATGATGATTGTGTACTGCTAGCTAGCATATGCCGAATTTTGTCGTAGATTCGATCAAGTAGGAAGTTGTGCTCAATTTAATCGTTCAGAACTATACGATGGAGGCTTAGAAAATGAAAGAATCAATCTCTTGTCATTGGACCAAAGGAGGATTATATCTTTGTGAGTATCAACACACTACACCATAGATTTTATTTGGAGTAATCAGTGAGAGCAGTGTATTCTACTTGAGGTGATGAACAATAGAAAGACCGTACAAATTCAAAAAACTTAATCCCAGTACCCACCTACAACTAGAAATTTGATCGTGTCTGGAGCTCCAAAATAGCTCTGCCAGAGGAATCACAGTACTAATAAATTCTGATGCAATGGTGTACAAACGGTTTTTCACATCCACGGAATGGGTTTCCCGAACGAGCCGCAGGTAGGGGTTGAAATTATCACGGTGGTGCAAAAGTTAGATCTCACTCCCGTGGATCACAAACTATATTTCTTGATAAACTGTAAGCAAAAGTTGACGAACTGTGCGCAAAGTACACTTTTACGCCCAGTGAAATGAATATTTCGCTATCTTACACTTTGTCGCAGTTCTGCTCTCCCAAGAATTTTTCGATGAGATGAACCTTCTGGCTCTTCAAAAATCTATAAAACAAACTAGAATGCAAGTTGTTGAACTTCTTAAATCATCCCCGTCTGTGAATGAAAAATCGGAAAAACTTGAGACGATCTTGGAGGACAAGGGAGCTCGTGGGAAAAATTTTATAGCACATGTAATTTGGCGAATTTGTCTTTTTGCAACGTTTCGTCGACCGGATCTGTCGACCTCACAATGTATTACTGAACGTTCTTATTACCGCTTATTTTTTCATGTTCGAGACTAAAATCATGTGAAATCGATCGAATATCATTCGACTAATATCTCATTCTGCAATATTTCAAGCTACAAGAATACCTTGGAAAATCGGGTCGGATTGCCGGAATTATATCAGTTGCCAAACTGGGTAAATTTACCTCATTGCAAAATATGAGAAATTCATTAGATTAGTAATTGAACTCAGCTAAATTTTTCTTCAGTTTTTCGAAATGTAACCATTGAAATCTGTGAGATTTCAAGGAAAAATTCAAATCATTAAATTCACCACAGTAATAAGTAGCTATAGGGTGAATAATTGTACTTTTCAGGTTGGTAATCGCATCGAAACTTTAACGCAAGTTACGATCAAGTTTATAATGTGCGTTTGCGAAGCTTTTAATTTTTCAACTAACCACAATCATTTTGTCCCGGCCAGCTATCATCAAAAGATATATACTGATGCTCGATGGGTAATTTTATTCACTGTTTCAGTGGTAATGCACTGTCCCAAACTGGCGCATCATCATCATCATCATAATAATGACACTCGTAACACCGGTCTTGGTTGTTCTGGAGTATTCAAATGAGCAATTTATCACCGGTCTCTCTCTCTCTTAGCTATTCACAACTAACACAATACATTAACCTTGCGCAGATCGATGCAGCCATCCGCCTCTATACAATTCCCATATTACAATGGACTCACTTAAAGTACACTGTTTCATGTGATATCAAGCTTCTGTCTGAAATGACTTCTGATGCCTGCTATCATTCTTGGGTCGCAAATCGCGAACATCATGATTGAAGCCTATGATATTGAGCAAATATTCAATCTGAGAGTTTGTATAGGTGAACTTCTCGAGAAGTTTTTACACAAATGATCATTACCAGTGGATGCTATTGTAAGATTTTTTCTTTGGCGTAATGAATCTGGTGAATGATGAGATTTCCTATTCATTATTAAGATCTTTCAATGGAATTTGTAGCTGTAAGTTTGAAATGATTATAATAGAATTTCCTATCAGATTATCTGATTTGATGAATGAATGAATGAATGTCCTTTATTTCTAACTAGGGACTCAAAGGTATACGATTTGATGATGATTACAGGGACTAGTTTTTGACTTATTGAATTCATAAGATATTCTCATGTTTTGGATCAATTTATAGCGGTCAATGAGTCCTTCCATTTCGATAGTAAAGGGGAAATTATTTTCGTGAAATAAGACCTCAAATAATGACAGCTATTCAATGCACATCCTTTTGAATTCTTAATTGATGTATGATTCTTCAGAAGGTTTGGAAAAATCAACCTAAATGTTGCACACGTCGTACGAAGAAAAAAAAACATATCGAGAAAGATCGATAAAGTCAGCCGATCGAATTTTAGTTAACAATGTTTACATTCCAAAAAGATACTGGTAAATGAGATCCCTGTTTGTAATTTTGATAGATCAAGTATCAAAGCTCAAATGTCACTAAACCGAGTGAAAAGTGTACTTGAGCAAGAACATTTTTCCTTAATGCAAGCCTGAGTAAAAATGGACGAAGTAATGGAATATTCATGTACTGGAGGAGTTGTAATCGCAGATAATTCAGCGGAGCTTTTGATATGACGATGACAGGGCAATATTCGTTCAATCGATATGTATATTGATTGCGCTAATATACCTTCGTGCTTTTTTTATATGGGATGTTCTTATGCAACGAGCACATTATACCGGATAAGTTGGATTTCTGGTCAGTCACTGCATTATGAATGTCAAAATTTCTTCGTTGATTCGATTTGTTCGACATACTTTCTTCCTGCTGCCATTCCTCACATCTCTTCCCTTCTATCTCATCTCACACGCCACATTCATTCATTGGTATTCTATTGCGATTCTATAGCGTAAACCTTTCAAATTTTGCTGCGGGAAAAAACAAAACTTTCTAATCAGTTAACACGAGTAGATATTTCAAAATCTTTATCACACTGAGAATTGAGATTAAAATATAAAACCGATTGATGAAATTTTCTCGTAGAACTGACTCTCGCAATATAAATTTCGAGTTTTATTCTCATAGTTTGCTAATAAAATGATGGAATGATGGTAGGATCTGACTTTGTATCATCATGATTCTTTTAGCCTTTCAACTCGAGCTGAGGAACATTGCGGTAATTTTTTTCTCACTTTAGTAAAGTGAAATTTGAACATTTTGATACGAGGAAGTGAGAAATAGATTCTACTGCCGTGTATCGAATTATACTTTTTTAATAAAATATGAGTAAATTCGGCAAACTTTGCGCAAAGGCACTCTTACGCACAGTGTATCAAAATAGTTTCTTACGATGCAAGGCCGCAAAAGTTGAATTTCGCATACCGAGGAGAGCGTGTTCATATTGGCAGCAAATCGCCACGATTTCAGCGATGTGAAATCGCGGTTCAATCACCCACGTGAAAAAAAAATCGCAACTCGCAAATCGCACATCGCGCAGCTGTCCGCGCGGACTGAGGAATTAATCTATCTTCCTACTCAATTTAAAAATCACAATCGGATCAAATATTTCGATTTTAGGGTGAAGATTATCATTTAGAAACTTGAGTGGAAGAAATTGAACCCCTTTTAATATTAATTTGTTTCGATTTTGATATCAAAGTGGTCCGATTTCTTCCATTCAAGTTTCTAAATCATGATCTTCACGCCACGAACCAAAATGTGAAATAAAAGTTGTCCATATACGACGGTATATTGATGTCGGTCAACACTTTCTTGCCCGAACCGAAGATATGGGTCGAAATTTTCACGAGAATGTGAAATTCAGATTTTACGGCTCCGTATAATTTGATATTCTTTGACAAGTTGTTGATCAATGTCGAGAGTGTGTGCAAAAAAGATGGTCGCGCACAGTGTGCTAAAAAAATAAAAAATAAATTAAAATTTCGAACTCTTCCGTCACTACCTATTGATATACCCGTATAGTAATCAGTCCCATATAGTGAAAGTTCAACAAACTCATCACTGGTCATGACCTATAGCAGCATAAATTCGTTGAACTCTGTGGTCGGTTTCTGAAACCGTTCGAAAATTATGATTGCACTTGCAAATTTGAGAAAGAAAATTGTGTGGTGAGAGTATAACGTATTTATTACATATACCGCTCGTTCAATTGTTTACAGTTGAAAACGATCGGTCGCTGCGTGACCAATATCCAAACACATAATAACAATTACATCTACCTGGCACACTCTTGCTCCAAAATTGTATAAACCGTGTTCCTATATGAATGGACGTGGACGGGGCGGTACCCGTATCATGCCCACCGAATTAAGTGCTGGGCAAATGCTCAGTAGCTCGCAGCTGGCGGTTATGCATTTAAATATATGATACATTAGAGAGAGAGAGAGAAAGAGAGAGAGAGCTAACATTATATACATGTATATTTGTAAGATTGTATGTATGTATCAATGAGTGCGTACATGTGCATGCAGCACGCGTGCGGATATGAATACACCGTATTTTATAAGTATATATGTATGGCAGCGATCACGAGGGTGGCAGAAAATGGCACTTTTTTGCTCTCAGCGCGGAAGGTGTACACAATACAAGTAATGCGTACGCTTTCTTGCCGAGTGATGTGTGGCGAACGTCGGTATGGCTATATTTGTATCAATACCATTTTGCGTATAATTTGTAATTGCTGGGCGCTGCAAGAAATGACACGCGCGATTTCGATACTAATGGTGCTGTCACTATGCCATACGTACCGCTGCAAGTACTCTTATCACAAGTTGAACTTGGATGATGCATTTCAACTCGTTATCTCAAATTGACAATTTTGAAGTATCAGGCTGGTTGGATTCGGTTTTGCCAATTTTGCCTCCAAGAGAGTGAGATTTCATCCCAAGCTTGGAGTCAAATTGCACCAAGAGGTTTTATTTGTATAGCTGGAACTTGTAATTTTACTCCGATGGCTTTGGAAAGATATTGTCTAAATGTACATGATAACAAATTAAGTGTGGTTCGCAATAGCAAAATTTTTCGTACTTTACTCGTGAAGTGAGCTGTCTTTGTATCAAAATTGGGCGTCAACATTTGATTGAAAGTAAACTAAAATCGGTTTTGACTTCGAAGGTCATTTCCAAGATCATTCGGAACTGAATTCTATTCTTTTCAACAAAAAGATCTGGCCTCGAATCCCGATAGAAAGTGAAAAAACATTAAACTGTTGGATAGAGCATACTTTGACCCGACCTTGTCTTAGCGAGATAAAGGGAGGTCAACACAGGTGGACGATAACCCACCTTCTCAGCTCCAAATAAAGAACGTTTAGTCGGAAAATATTCGGAGTCAAGTTTGTGGTGATGAAAGCAAACGACAAGAGCTTGTGACCTTGGATGTGACCTAAAAAATCATTGTCAAGGTAACTTGAATGTTGACTCGGTTTTTCCAAGATGGAAACACTAATTATTGGCCTTGGACTTTGAAATTGATTCTAAGTAACCTTAACACAGCTCTAAGGTCGCAGTCGAGGTCGTGACCTCATTTTTCATAGTGAATAATTATTAATTCTGTGACCAACGAGGTCCATACTGGCGGACGTGAACCTTCTCAGCTGCGAAAATGCGTTTTGTCGGGAAACATTAGGGTCAAGTTATGGTGATCAAAGCAAACAACAAGAGATCCTCTAGAGGTCGTGACCTTAGATGAGTACCTTAGGAGTAACTTTCAAGGTAATCTGAAGGTTAACTCGGTATTTTCGAAATGAAAGATCCAAATTTTCATCATGAAATCTGAAATTAATTCCCAATGACAACACAGCCTTCAAGATCAGAGCCGACGTCACGATTTTATTTTTCATCATGGATAACTATAAATTCTGTACCCAGCATTTCTCGACATAATGCTTCTCCTCGGATCCACCGACCTTACCTTCCACCTATATAGACCTCTTCTTTCCTCGCTAAAATTGAATCGTATAAGAAAGACGTTTTCCCACTGAAGTTTCTAGTTATGTGGGTTAAGTTAATTAGGTTCCATGATTGTTGACATTCTAAAATTGCGAGGTCGTGAGGAGGTTACAAAAACCGAGTTGACCTCTGAATGACTTTGATATTTACTTTCAAAGTCTTGGCAAAGATTGTGACCTGTTTTTATTGTGGTGACAATCTATTTTGAGCCTAAGTATTTTCCGACAGATTGCTTTGTCTTGGAGCTGTGGAGTCTACCATACGCCGCTATTAATCTCCTTTCATCTCCCTAGGGCCGAATCGTTACAAAACTTATTCCACACGGAACATTCCTGATTCTTCATGTTTCATCCAGAATTCACGGTCAGAAGCAGGTTGACGTGAATGAAAAATGGGTTCAACCTTAGGATGACCTCAAAAATTACCTCGAAAGCCAAACTCAAAGTCACCAGCGATGCTGCTTTTCAGAATGGTGCAACCGTGTTGCGGACTATTCATAATTCACAACCGTTTCTAAGAAACACGGAGTGGTTGGAAGGAGAAGGGTACTTTTTTATCAATGTCTTGGATAATTTCAAAAGTATTCCATGAAATTCTGAAGGTCAAGGTCATACAGACGACGGTTACACCTTTTCTTAAGGGCGCGTCCACAAATGATGTGCATATGCTTGCATAACCAGTGCACTCGTGGAAATGCACTGTTCAGGTGTACATGTGCAACGCATCTGATTTGGTATAGAATTCGTTTGTTCTTGCTTCGGATCAGCTATAGTTATACAAGGAAATCACACAACAGGCATCTTGCATTATTTCTGGCTCCCGAAGTAAAGGTTGTTCGTTTTAGAGCAATTCCAGTTGAACATGGTGCGAATTAAGGAAAAATTGTATAAGATTTCCCAATCTCAAGCAAATTGTTCCAAAGTCGAGTGGCTTCAGAATGACTTCAAGTGGTTGAGCTATAGATGACGTCATGACGACACATGTCTCGTTATGCCCCGTGCTATTATATCTCGAGGAAGTGGTAAGAGAAACGACTGCCCAAGCAGCTGAGGAGGTTGGACGAACCAATCGCAGCGAACATGGAATTGAACTTCTGGAGCATACGCCTGTACGCCATCAACCTCGACGCCTGTCTCCAGAAATGCTTGAAGTCGCAAGAGAGGAGATAAGAGACCTGTACTGCTTAAAGCGTATCAGGCCTTGTCAAAGCGCTAGGAGCAGTGCCCCAGTACTGATCAGGAAGTCAGACGGAACTTACCACTCCTGTATTGACTATCGAGACCTGAACAAAAATACGAAAGAAGACACGTACCCGCTCTTGAACATGGAATCCATCCTGGACAAGCAAAGGAAGGCGAAATACTCGTCAAGAGTAGATTTAAAAAGCGCCTATCACCATGTACCAGTAGAGGAAGAGAGTCAGGAGTATACCTGCTTCAGTTTGCCCGGCGTTGGATCCTAGTGCTTGCTCGTTATGCTCTTTGGGCTCTGTAATGCTCCAGCGACCTGGCAGTGCATGATCGATGAGATCCTGGGTCTTGAACTGGAGCCATTTGTTTTTGTGTATCTCGACGACATCATTATCGCGATAGATACGTACGAAACCCACGAAAAATACCTTAAAACAGTGTTGAAACACCTGATTGACGCCGGACTCCAGATATACCCGGAAAAGTGTCAAATTTGCTGTAATCAAGTGAATTATCTCGGATTTATTCTGGACTCCGAAGGTCCTCGTCCGAATCCAGAGAGAGTGACGCCCGTACATGAGTGTCCACCGCCCAGAAAAATATGTCGACTCCGCTCGTTCCTGGGAATGGTAACTTGGTATTCACGATTTATTGACCACGATGCCGAAATCAAAGTACCATTGTTGAGACTGCTGCGTAAGGACATGCCGTGGGCATGGAAGGAGAAGCATCAGGGAGAACTCGACAGGCTGAAACAGGCCTTAACTAGTGCTCTCGTGTTGGATCGGCCAGATTTTGTAAAAACTTCGCCATCCAGACCGATGCTTTGGCCTATAGCCTAGCCGTCGTACTGACTCAAGCAAGGGAGACGGGGATCATTCGATTATTTGCCTTAGTCGCAGTCTCACGCCAACTGAACGGAATTATTCCGTCAGCGAGATGGAGCTGCTAGCGTTTTTGTAGGCTATCAGATAACTACGGCCTTATATTGAGGGGTACAAGTTTCAGGTGAGCACTGGCCATAGTGCGCTGACATGGCAATGGGATTTGAAAGATCCCACGGGACGCCTTGCTCGTTGGGCCCTCGAGCTACAAGAATGGGACTTCGAGGTTTTCCAATGCAGCAACAGCTTCATCAAGTACCTGATTGTTTGTCCCGAATGTATGAACCCGGAAGAAACCGCCATGAGAGCGGTGGAAAAGACGACAAAAACTGCAGATATCAAAGATGATTCCGCAGACGAAATTGGATTTTCCGCCGCAGACGCCCTAAAAGATTACAAATACTTGAAGCTGGCCGGAAAGATTCGTGGGAGTCCGAGCCAGTTCAAAGATTAGAGGGAGGTGGATGACTTGTTATATCACTACCGTGCCAACTCGCTCACCGACCCAATGAAGTTCTCCGAAGAGAAGTGGAGATTCGTCGTGCCTGTGAGTAGGAGACAATGAGCCCTGGAATGTGCCCATTATCTTGCTTCCACGGGCCATTTAGGAATCGAAAAGACTCACGACAGGTTTGCTCGCGATTACCATTGGGACGGAATGTACCGTGATGTCTCAACTTTTGTGCGCCAGTGACAGCTGCGCCAACAGTACAAAGCGTCACAGGCCAGTCCACTAGGACTGATGAGAAAACGAATGGTTGACCGACCGTGGGTGGTAGTAGGGGGTGAGCTCATGAATTTCCACGCAGCATGCGAGGATTCAAATACTTGCTAGTCTTGCAAGATTTATTCACTCGCTGGGTAGAAGTAAAATTGTTACGGCATACCGACGGCAAGGCCGTTTCAGCCGCCACAGAGGAGTTGATAATACTCCACTGGGAAACGCCAGAACATTTCTTATCTGATAACGGAAAAGAATTCGACAACCAGATAGTAGATGCCATGATGGAGGAGTATGGGGTTTTGCATATCAAGAGCCCACCATGTCTTCCTCACGTGAATGTAGTTGAACGTTCAAACAGGGTGCTCGAGACCATGATTTCACAGTTCGTTCAGAACGATCACAGGAAGTGGAATAATCACATTCATGAGATTCGTCATGCCATGAACACCGCGGGACAGTTCAGCACCAGAGTTTCCCCGGCGTTATTGAACTATGGACGCCATCCCACGCCAGTGAGAAGTTTGAGACGAGAAGTCGAAGGTAACGAATTGATAGAGAAAAGGGAGTAAAAGAATGGGTGAACCGACTGAAGCGTTCCGACGCGTTACGAGAACTGGTAGTTCACCATAACGCCAACAGTAAAAAAAACAAGCGAAGCACTATAACGCCGGTCGTGAGAACGTGACTTTTCAAGTAGGGGACGTCGTTGGTAGGAGAACGCACTTTCCATCGAACGCCACGGATAAATTCAATCCAAAACTAGAGCCGAAGTACGAAGGTCCACTGACGGTCATGGAGGTAAAGTCGACGGTAGTTCACGTATTAGAGAACGCCTCGGGATGACGAACGTGCGGCGTACCGATATCGCAGATGAAACGTTGGATATCCTCCTCCCCCAAAAGACGACACGTAGTTGGCTTGCATGAGATATGGCTGAAAATTGCATGAGTGAGCTTCCGATCCTAACAGAGAACGGGAATTAACCATGGATTGTTTCAGGTATGGCTTGGTCAACGCCAGAAATAAATACGTCACCTGTGATTGACGTCTCAACGATGACCCAGAATCCCAGCCAAGAAGAGGAGGACCACCGAAGCTGCTCACCCTGTCCTTCGGACGTAGTTCACGTTGAGGCCCAGGCCATCTGGAGACAGAACTCCGAGGTACAATGGGCTCGACGGGCATCTCGAGATCGAAGTGAGATTCGTGGAGCGTCAACGCCGGACAGTGATCCGGACGATAATCGCTCCCTCGAGACCCCCCCCCCCCCCCTCATCCTCTGTCTACGGAACCCGTCGAGCAGCTACAAGGACGCCAAATGCGGCTGAGGCTAATCCGCTTGGAGAGCACGGACAGTGGTCAGAGCAGCTCCTCGACGACCAGTGAGTCCTGATCCTCGGGGCTCCGGGCGGTTCTCCAAACCGTCTCTAAGTGAATATTCTGGGGGAAATTTAGAACTGTCAGAAGCAAGTAACATCCAATTAGATAGGAGGAAGATGCCGCAATATACCATCACTCACGCTATAAATTCATAACAGGCAGGTATTCTCTTGGTCTCGCTAGCTTGCAGAAGCCCTTGCACTACTCGGACACGACATTTTTGATAGACCTGAGCCATGTTTTTGTTATTCCGAAGAATGACAAAGTCATGTCACGTGAGAGATAGCCACGGCGCACAGCGAGAAATCAAAACCAAGTTGTGGTCGCTAGCAGCCATCTAAAAGCATAGATGCTAAATACCAAGAATTTGCCTACATTTCTCGCTGTGCGGTGCCCATGTGCATCCATATAGCATCCGATTGTACACCAGCACACTCAGCACAGCACAAATCACAGATAACTAGCACACCTCCGCACGACCCGGACATTCTTTTCCACCGGGACGCTACAATTCTTTCGCAAAACGCCGGTTGCAAGGATTTGTGTGTGGCATACAAGCACGACGCGTGACGTGAGCACGCGCTTGCGATGTCTAACAGCCGACATCAGCCAAACAGAGATCACGGCAATGCTGCCAAATCGACAAATGCAATTTTTGATTTTGCGATACGAAATACTTACTTAGTCTATCTTACTTAGTCTTATCTACCCTAAAAGCGTATACTCCATCTCACACCCTCAAAACCAATCCAATCGATTCGAAATTTTGGCCAGCTATAGATAGAGTACAGCTTGAGAATGGGCGGAAAGTCCCTCTCGAATCGGTATAGCACCCACAACTCCCATATTGTGAGTATAATCACAGCCTAACCTCAAAGCCTTTCCAGTTTTGAGACAGTTTTTGACTGCCTTAGATCTTTGTCAAGTAAATCACTGACTTTCCGACAATTCTTCGAGGTTTATCTATATCTGTATGAAATTTGGATTCTATTGGATGAGTTTTGGTGACGTGAGATGGAATATGCGAGTTTGGGGTGATTTAGCAAACGTCTTTCCGGCTGGTATACGCCATCCTCTTAAAGGGGTCAGAAAAAATGCAAGATGCCTATTGGGCTCAAATCAGAGATTTTTTGATTTCACTCCTCCAATTTTCGCTCAAATCCGATGAGCAGCATATGTGCATGTCAGCAGTGCATATGCATCATTTGTAGACACATCCTAACTGGCTGATCTATCTGCCCAAAATCACTAGATTCTACATGGCTCCATTTGGTGGGGCCTCGTCGAAATTCTACCGTCAAAAATCACCTAAAGTATGTCCCCATTGATCAACCTCCGAATCATGAGAAAACATTGCGCTATATAGATATTCCATTAGTTATTGAATTTCAATCCATGTACGTCAATAACCTAGGATCATTTTCAAGAGCATTATACGATATCGAACTGCATCTTCCAATCTTGGCTAAAACAAACCGCAGCCGATTCCCAATCGGCCAGCCCGGAGGTATATTCCGATACCTTCGGAGATAATAAGTCAATTTTTCGCTTAATAGTATTTCAATCTCACATTTTCGGCTCGAAAGAAATGAGGCAAGAGAAACACTGAAACATCTCCAATCGAATGAGTTGTTTCATGCCAGGAAATTCTTTCTGTATCGCGAGAAAATCGTAGCTCTTCGACCCGCTATTAGGCAAGTTATACTGTGCTATGTTTACACTCGTTCACGTTTTTTGCGAAGCTCATTTCGAATTTTTGGATGGGGGTGGGATCATTCGATTGGAAATTTCAATACACAGGCGGGATGCCTTTCTGATCTCAGCTGGAAATGTTAAGTTGTTGAGTAATGAGTAGGAATAGGTGAGCTACCGCCGCGTTGGGCCATGTATTGCCGGTTTTTCTCGTTCCCTAGTGAACAGAATGATATGAGACTTTGTTTGGCTTCATATAAAGTGAGATTTGGGAGTCAGGATGCTAGCTGGGCAACTCATTCAATTCCAATAAAAGCGTATAAACAATATCATTCCGCTCTCAGAGTCATTGCATGCAGCCGCAACCCGAAAGTACGCCAGTGTGTGTGTCGGGTTGCGGCTTTGCGGGGACTTCCGACTGGCCTTAAGGCGCTGCCAGAGAGTAAGCCAGCCTCCGGGGCCCCTGATTGATTCTAGAAATATCGATATCCATCTAGTGGAATGAGGACGAATTCTCCTATCAATAAATATAAATTCCATTTTCAATGAGTTTTCTCTTTCATACAAAAAATACACGAAATTTGGGAAAATTGTAAGGATGTATATGCATCAAATCCCTTCCGCTAAATTTGGGATCACCATCTATCTTACCGGGTATTACCGTACACAAATTAATGTGGCCGCCATAATTCTCATCCCAAAAATCATCTTCTCCTTCCTTCAATAATCGATTTAATTCCGGACCATCAAACAAGTCAACAGGACCTTCAAACCCACTTTTTTGCCTACACCACATGTGGTATTAGTACCATTATATCTATTGTCATGCCTACATATAAACCCCGAGTGTACCTAAGGTATATTAAAACGAACCAAGAGTAAGAGAGAGGGGAGTCAGTTAGCGTACGAACGGTAGCACATATGCGAGTCACGCCCACTAGAATTCTATACACAGAGCCTTATGTTGTGCATTATATGTATGGTATTCGCGCACGTTCACCTTTTCGATGCCTATAGCTAAAAGTCAGTCGATATTATACGATACGCCTAATATTGTCACGCGCCTGTAGCGCGTCGATTAGACGTACAGCTAATACTTACCTGGTACTTAAATGATGTACGAAAAATTTTCTACCTAACTTTATATTTGTGAGAGAGTGTAAGTATCGGACGAAAGTATCGCTATTTTACGCTTTTTGCAAGACACAAAAGAATTTTATAGATAGAAGATCGGTATTGGTGTTTTCCTATCGGGGCGCGGACAAATTGTCAAAACATACCCGCTATAGGATGATGAATACACTATGACGTTTTGTGTTGCTAGATCATCACGCCTTTCGGGAATCTATATTGATCGGTATAACCTCAAACTATTACCTTAAGATGTATTGTGTGGTTCGAGGCGTGAATCGGCCGCAAAAAGACGAGTGGATGGACTTTTGTGGTGCAAGATGTTACCCATTGTGGAGTTATAATGGTTTTCCACTATAGTAGTGTGAATTGCTGTGTATCCTTCATATCTTTTCACGATGCGACCACGAATTGATTTATGATGAATAATGTATCTTGAGCACAATGATGATATACCATCGTCTTTTCTGCTTCCATCCAGCTGCTTCGATTTTGCTTATAATAATGATCTTATTTTCCATGCTTACGGCTGTCATATGTGTAGCACAGATCAGACTTTGTTAAAGATTATTGAGCTTGTATTGTGTCACCGGTAATAATAATTGTGAGCGTTCGAGAATCAATGATCATATATCGATGTCGTACCATCAGGAGACATTGTACTGAAATTTCTCCAATAGGTGTTATCAAGGAAACTTGGCGGTTCCACGTGTAAGAAGTATATGGATTTCAATTTGGGAGTTGCAAAAGGTTCCATACAAGTGATTACTTATGAAATAAAATACAAACATATACTTTGGATATGAAAAAACGCCAAAGAACTTTGAAGGACTGTTTCTAATTTTGCAAAGCTGGTAAACCTCGTGCCATGAATTGATTCGAAGAATCATTAATTGTATGCCCGCAAAAGTTGTAAGAGTCCAAAATTTTCAGGACTGTCTGATGTCCAGAACAATACAGTGAAACCTCCCCATTCAGATACCTTTTAAAGACGAATACCTCTATAACGCGGACATTCTGACGGTGACCGGCTTATGAGGCCATATCTTTCGCCGTACATTCACTTATCTATTAGGCGGACAATCTCGAGCGCGGACACGGACCAAAATTTCGGTCCAACTCGGACAAATATCGTGTAATACCTCTGTTAGCCAGACAGCTGATGAAAAGATCCAAATGGTGATGCTGAAATTTGGCGTGTAAGTCTTGTGACGTGCAAACCCATTGTAAAAAATTTCCCCTTAAATCTTCAAGAATTCGTGCGTGAAACGCACTTCCAAGTCAGTACTTGGATTTTTTTCAGTAACATGTTTTGGAGGTATCCGCCATAGAGTTTTCAAAGCCTTCATAAAGTGATACCTGCCCCTTCAATAAATTTACGAATATCAAATTTTTCTGCCACCGCCCTATTTTCGAAGATATTGTCGCATTGCTTACTAGCAGTACTCAAAATTTGAATATTCACCATAATTGTTTATAACCAGTTTTGTCAAACTAAAAATATAATTATCCCCAGTAAGGATCCGACCCTTTTTCTGGGCACCGACAGTCAATAACAATTGCGGCTTGGTAAGATATTGTCCAAAAAAGTTTACCAAGAGGAAAAATGACAGCAAAATTATTTGATAGTGCTCGTTCATATTTCAATTTAAATTGTCAGTACACCACATGCTAATTCACAACGATCGAATAATCAAAACTAGAAGTTTTTGAATGAGCGCTGGTAAAAACTGACTTTTCGACGGTAAAGTAATTTGTTGGACTAACTTGTCAAATCTACCAAGTAATTTTATTCCCGAACGAACCTTTATTAATAGAAATCTCATCTGCAAAATTCGCCATTTCAATTTTCTGATATACTGAGCTCAAATTTCCAAAATTGTTCAAAATCTAAAAATTTCCAAGAGATTATCCGCATGAGCTTAGAAGAGAGAGTTGCGGCACAAAAGCTTCTCATTTTGATACAAGGTGGTGAAAAAAAGAAAACGGCTAGCTCTCAAGTAAAGTGTTGTATGTTTTATTGCGTTTTTATACACATAACGGTCATCATAAATTTTACTTTCGATCATTCATCTCTTTTTATTCAGAAACCACATCATGCATATCGCGTGCGTGCGAGCTTGATGCTCAACAACAACAGGAGGTATCATCAGACAATATACACTTATATAGGTGATGCGGCCCTTTTCATGGCCCGCGCTGGGCTGCAATTTTACTCATCATTTTATATTATTGTAATCCGCGGGCCACAAGATGGTGAGCGATTACACCTCATTTTTCGAGTGAACACGTACCATAACAGTATTTATATGAATACGAACAGGTGACACCGCAATTCAATTTTTGTCAGTTCAATAGTATACAAATAATTCATGGTTATATCAATCAATTCTATTTCAAACTTCTAAATATTTTACATCGATATATAGTATTCTATACATAAGTACGAAACTGGCCACCTGGAGCGATCCCTGGAAATATATTTACATTGATTATCCACCAGGTATATGTTACCATGAACATTATTGAAATAATATTACGATGTTCCTGTTTTTTTTTCTCCACTGGTACGAAAATCAGAAAAACATTGATTTTATGTACATATTATGGGCCTAGTTTTCATATTTACAAGCACATTCGCTTATAACTGTCTCTCTTTTCGTAAATTAATTTATTATCTAGTTCAACATAATCAGAACTTTGCTTTTATTTACAATATTAATACAAACTGGGTACTGGAATTTTAAACGTTACATGAATACTTTCCAGAGATTATTTCAAATGACTTTGAGTGCAAAGTTAAGTGTATGTCATATTTCTGACGGCTTGATTCAATTGTGGAACAAGAATAAGTCTCCAGAGGATGAAGTCTACGAAGATGCTTTTATCTTTGCTTTAGATGCATGGGTAACAAGATATATCGGATGAGAGACACCAATACCCACATGATTATGCAGAAAGAGTTTATCAGTGATATCTAAAAGGTAGGGGACGAGTGAAAAGATTTCCCCGCATTGGAAAATTCATCAAAATTACAAAACTTGTGACTTTGGCTATTTCTAGTTATCTCGATATATATCGAGTTTATATCCAGTGCATATGTCATAAGTTGTATCAAGGCGTGGTAAACAAGTTCGTCACATTTGTAACATGTCACTATTCAAGAGAAGTAAGTTTAATTAACGAGAAGGAATAGAGAGCGACAAAGAAAAAAAATACGAGAACTCGCATGCATAGGTGTATGAACCAAATCGATAATCGTAACAACGAGTTATATCGATGCAAAATTTTTTCAACGAAAATACTCCATGAATTTTCCATTCACGATTAATAAGATCAGACAAATAAGTCATCAACAAAAATTGATCGAGTATGAGACACGCGGGCTAGCTATGGATATATTTATAAATACATACACGACAAAGAAAAAAGCTCGAGATATATCGAGAGTAAGGGAAGTATCAAGTACATAGCATATTAGTGATGATGGGTGAGCTTGCGCGCTCTACAACTAAATATGTATTCATATAACTCACCCTTTGTGTCTCTCCCTTCCGAATCTCGTCTTGATTCTCTCCGGTTACAAATTCTACCGTATACAAGCTTCGTCCATTAATTCATTTCGGGTCTCGCGATTATTCCTACGATTTGTGCGCAACTCTGAGCTCGATTCTGACATTACTCCCGAGAGCTTTATATACAAGAGTGACAGCGTTTATTCGACGCAGTTGAAGCGTTGGTTGAATCGATATACACTATTATTATTCAAAAGGTTCTATTCAAATCTCGTATATCAGGCACACTTTCGATTATAACAGGTCGGTTGTGTACTATTTTAGTTTTGAAATTAGTTCACGAAACACTAGCTATTGGAAATTTTATTTCATTCAATTTATTATTTTGATCATAAAGAATGTTTAAGAAGTACCGCCCCCCCCCCCAATATTTCCGAAGGATTACGTCTAGTGAAAACGTTTAAAATAAAAGAGTTGTTGGATATCAATTAAAGGCCCAAATAAATCCCCAAATTCCCCCCCTCCACCTCTCATTCTGGAATTAGGTCAATTTTGAATTTTCAAATGGAAATCCCCATCATCCACCTCAGATTCTGAAATAGCAGAAAATTCTTTGTTCGGATAGGTTTTTATGGCATTGGTCAAGATGACCCTTAGAGGCAATCGGGAGTCACAAAGATCAACGAAGTATGGGGACTTGCCTCGTGTATATGTGTAGTATCTCCCTAGGGCGACGTCTATAATAGGAAATATTTGGATATAGAAGGTGTTGAATAACAAGTGAGGGCTTAAATATCTCCTCTGCCGATGACTCCAAAACCTCCATTTTGTTCCAATGAGGCAAAATGTGAAATTTTGAATAGAAAATCCCCATTTCCTTCCCTCAGATTCCGAGAGAGTGGAAAATTCTTCATCTGAGATAAAGTATGGAAGTTTCTATTTGAAAATTTAAAGGTGACCTCAACGTGGCAAATGGAGGGATTGGGGAGATATTTGGTGGATTTATTTGAGCCCTCACTTGATATTCAACAATTTTCGTATTCAACACTACATACTTTGTTACTTCACACTTCGTTAGATGCCACCCTTCAGAAATATTAGGCGGGGGGGGGGGGTTGGATTCCGTAGGTCGTAGGTTCTTGTGATCTCTCATTGACCCCTGGAGATCGCCTTGGCCAATGGCATACAAACTTATCTGAACGTACAATTTTCCGCTCTTTCTGAATCTGACGAGGAAAATGTGGGTTTCCATTTAAAAATTCAATGCTCACCTGAATGAGCCGAAATTGGGGGGAAGGGAAATTATGAGGGGCTTGTCTATATCCTGAGTTGATATCTACCACAACTTTGGTGTTTAACACATTTTCACTAGCCATCACCCTTGAGAGATATGGGGGATGGGGGTGAGAAGGGTCCATTACTTTTTGAACATATATACTGTATCTTTGAATAGTTGTTATCTGATTTGAGAAGAAAGATAGTAGGTCGAATCGATCTCGTGGATAAATGGTATAGTGTGTCGAGAGATTGATGGAAGTGTAGTATGTGGATGAGGGGTAGGTTACAAGAGTGTAAAGACGCGAACCCAAAGTGCCTCTTTCTTATGCATTGAGAATTTCCCGATATTCATTCAGACATGCTACAATTGCAAATTTTCCTCTCTCGAATCATAATTGAGGATCGATCGATATTTTAAGATGGTGGTGATGGCGTGAGTGACCCCTTTATAATTATTATTCCAATCGAGGCCGCGCTCATATATCGAAATAAGACGTTGATGATGACTTGAGTGAGAATATCGATTTGAGACTGTGAGCTATTCTAAGATCGAGTGTAATAAATTGAACTCGTTATTTGAGCTCACGAATGGAATCGTCTTCAAACCATTTTCAACCTTCTTCTTCTTATAGAATCTGAGAGTTTTGATTATGAAGATTGACAAATTAAGTATTGAGCATCTGAGATTGGATTCATATCTTTGGAAGTTGAAAGTAATCATTGCTGCTGGATTTAGTAACATCGACATCAATTTTCATTAATAATCCGAACCAATGACTAGGAGTATCCCACAGAGCTTAGAGAAAATGGTCTAAATTAATTTAGACATTCAAATCGATGATTGGGAAATCATAGCACTCGCCTTGATCTATCGATTTCATGATTATCTCAATACTTATAATTTTATTCTTGTGAAGATTCTACCAAGAAGTGATTGGAACAACACAAGTAACTATAGCTCCAAATGCTTATAGCCGAAGTCCATACAAATAAACGTTCACTTTTTTATCTCGTACACCTTCAAAATGGCACAACACTATAAAACACTTGCTCTCACATTTAAATATACAAAATCCAGGGTCCACTATTTCACTCTCAAATTATACAATCCTGGAATCACTAAAGCCTTGAAAGCTCATCGAACCACTTGCGCTACTGAACCTACATTACCAAGCACATTATTATTGTTCACTGTGGTAGTAGACACTAATACGGAATGCTACCTCGTCGATGATGCAGCAGCAGCAGCAGCTGAAGGTTGAGGAATACTAAAAGCTCTAGGTCTGCCAGGACTCGTCAGTGCTAAAGCTTCAGCACTCGGTTGAAGTAACTGTAACGGTGAGCTTGCTAAACGTCCGTTAGAACTGAGATTTAAACCTTGTTGTTGGACTCCAGAACCAGTTCTTTGATGTTGTTGAGGACATTTTTCCATATGATGGTGTTGTGAACGTACCGCTAAACGACTGACGTGAACTGGGATTGGCACGACAATCCGTGCAGCGCCACCTTGTGAGCCACCATTGTTGCGAGAGCCAGAATTTCCTGTACCGTTACCGCTCGAAGCTCCACTACCGCCTCCTGTAAGTCCGGCTTTGACACGCTTCCATTTGGCCCTTCTATTTTGAAACCAGATTTTTACCTGCGAACATTATCGAAGAAACAGTTCTTTTGAATTTTGGAGCTGAAAAATCAGTGCAGCGTATCGCAGATACTAAAATGAAAACTTGGACTGGCGTGAAACTCTTAGACTAAAATTTCTCAAGTCCGATAGAAATGGATAGCTTCAATGTATTTGCAGTAGCCCTTATCGTGAAACTTCTATCGTGGACGAACGATAAGTGTAGAAGTATAATCTCGGTGAGTCAATTGATATATATTGATGAAAGTAAGCACATACAGAAGATATATCAGAAGCAATCCTTGATTCAAGATGCAATTCATAGACTGCACAGGCCGGCAAGAAAGGGAAAGTACCCTTTTGAAGAGACCGGACTTATGTATTCCTACGTAGAATCGTGCCCTGAATCCAAAAATGACATCATCAGACACCCCCAAATTATCGAGAAAAACGGAAAAATTTTTTCTTGGATTCTGAGAGAAGAGGAGATCGTACGTCCAAGTATAGACTTTCGAAAATTTCCATTCTGATGGTTATCATGATCCACTACCCAAGGTGATACTCGTGATCGAGAACTCAGTATCATATTCGTGATCAGGGACAAAATTTGGTACTCGTCATCGAGGACTCAATTTTGTACTCGTGATCCAGCACTCACTTTGGTACCCGTGATCGATAACTCAATGTAGTACTCGTCATCAAGAGCTTAACGTAGTTTCGTGATTGATATCTCGATGCGGTATTCGTGATCCAGAACTCAATGTGGTCCTCGCGATCGAGAACTCAGTGTGATACTTATGATCGAGAACTGTATGTGGTACCCGTAATCGAGAACTCAGTTTGGTACTCATGATCGAGAACTCAGTGTGGTACTCGTCATCGAGAACTCAATATGGTATTCGTGATCCAGCACTCAGTTCGATACTCGTGATCGAGCACTCAGTGTGGTACTCGTGATCGAGAACTCAATGTGGTATTCGTGATCCAGTACTCAGATCGATACTCGTGGTCGAGCACTCAGTGTGGTACTCGTGATCGAGAACTCAATAAAATACTCCTGATCGAGAACTCAGTGTGGTACTCGTGATCGAGAAGTCAACAAAATACTCGAACTCAATGTGGTATTCGTGATCCAGCACTCAATGTGGTACCCGTAATCGAGAACTCAGTTTGGTACTCATGATCGAGAACTCAGTGTGGTACTCGTCATCGAGAACTCAATATGGTATTCGTGATCCAGCACTCAGTTCGATACTCGTGATCGAGCACTCAGTGTGGTACTCGTGACCGAGAACTCAATGTGGTATTCGTGATCCAGCACTCAGTTCGATACTCGTGATCGAGGACTCAGTGTAGTTCTCGTGATCGAGAACTCAATAAAATACTCCTGATCGAGAACTCAGTGTGGTACTCGTGATCGAGAAGTCAACAAAATACTCGTGATCGAGAACTCGATGTGTTACTGACGTTCTAGATGACGAGTACCACTTTGAATTCTCGATCACGGGTACCGAACTGAGTGCTAGATCACGAGCACCATACTGAGTTTTCGGTGACGAATACCACACTGAGTTTTCGATGACGAGTACCACACTCAGTACTCGATCACGAGTAACACACTGAGTTCTTGATCGCGAGTAACACACTGAGTTCTCGATCACGAGTAACACACTGAGTTCTCGATCACGAGTGTCACCCTGGGTAGTGGATCAGGATTACCATCAGAATGGAATTCTTCGGAAGTCTAGATTTGGACGCCAAATTTCCTCCTCTCTCAAAATACGAGGTTAAAAATCGGATATCTGCCTTAAAAAAAAAAAAAATCCCCCCGTTCTTCTCGGAAATTTGGGGATGTCTGGGGAAAACTGATGTCGTTTTTGGATTCAGCGCACGAGTTTACGTAGAGGTACATGGGTCCGGTCCCTGGAAAAGGTTATTTCTTCTCTTTTGCTGGCCTGTGTTGTTGTACTGTCAAATATACATGAATTTTTTGGCCATATTTCAGACTTGCAAGAATCCTCTTCCATTTTTGGCTATACAGATCCGTCAAATCTATTGTCACAAGTCTAAAATATGACCAAAAAATTTATCTAGATTTGACACTAGTATAAAATGTTATCCGGCTATGAATCTTTTGATTATAGTCGACACAGTAGTATTTGAGCCGTATGGCCTAGATGAGATCTGGCCAATTTTTTCGATGAATCGTGAAACAAACTTTCGTAGTCTGCATGACTGGAAAAGAGGAGATCCGAGGTCTAAGCACCAGGTTTCAATCTAGCATGCTTCTACACAGCAGTTTTTCAAGGGAGTTCCAAAGTTACAGCCCCCAACCCTAATTCTTTCCTAGTTTTCTCTAATCGAAGGTATCAAATTTTGAATATTAACGTAATCGTTACAAACCTGTACTTCAGAGAGCTTGAGTGCATGCGCAATGTGTGACCTCTCGGTGAGGCTGAGGTACTTTTTTGCGTGGAACTCTCGTTCAAGTTCTAGTAACTGCTCCGAGGTGAAGGCTGTCCTTCTTCTACGAGCTTTGCTACTACTACTTCCACTGCTACCACCACTGCCACCGCTTCCTGTACCTCCCGGATGACTGCCTGAGTTTGGGCTAGTGGCGCTTGTACCGGACACTCCGGAAGCCGACGGGCTTTCATCGTCACTGTTGTCTCCTGGACCACTCTCCGAACCTCCTGAAACATAAAATGGACAAGACTCAAGTTGAATCTCAATTTTATTCAATTTGCACAAAACTACGGAACCCGCATAATAATTTCTTCGAGGCCCTTTTTCAATTCTCAATCCTGGTGTGGCGCTTACCCAGCTCATTTCAAATACCTACAAATAGAATAAATATATACGAAGTGGGTGGTTGCACGTCCCCCTAAATGTATACATATTTCTTCATGGGTGAAAGGAAAGAAGAGTTGTGGAGAGAGCTACTGTGTAGCACGCTGCGGAAATTTTGGCGATGAATTATTCATTTGTAGCGTTAGTGAGAACGGTGGCGCGCAGTGGCACTCGCCACTCTATAGACGAGGCTCTTGATGGTTTTGATGCTCCTTGGGACACGCTCATTTTTTGATGGCCCTAGCGTGGGTGGTTATAGAGTATAGAGAGATCAACAGCGCTATCTCATAATGTTATTATGGGATAATGTCAAAAGCGAGAAGTGATTTTGAGAACTCTCTCCGCGTCAGAGATTAGACGGGCACGAGGATGATGTATCAATTTCGATGAAAAACATCTTTTTACTTTACACTTTTCAATCGTGTCTAGCCTTCCTTATGACGCCTTGGTATGTAATCGGATTGAATTGGAAGAGAATGTCGCGGGCGTGAGAGATGGATCGATTATGTCTCATTCCGGCTATTAGCCAGAGATGTTGAGGCGGATTGAATACCAAGTTCCATTGGCTCAGGAATTGCTGATCAGATTTTTATCGAATATCGTTGAGAAATAAGAATCGATACCTGATTGATTCACAAGTCTGATGAACTGGGTTCATGAACATATTTTACCAGTCGAGTCTGGGATTTTTGGCTCCCTCCTTGAAGTTAATGAGCGGTTTGGGACTAACAACAAGGTAAGCTAAATTCGGTTTTCGAAAAAATTGCTTTGGGGTCTTAGGAACTGCAAGAAACTATTTTCTTCAATAGTTTTCTTGCGAAAAATTTTAACGTTATTGTTTAGAACAGCAGTTCAGTTTCATGATGTTGAGTGAGTTGTCGATGAGTAAGACGATAAAAACAGCTTCCAAAATATGAACTCAATTCTTAGCCATATATGGTTGGTTTCGCCGACAGTCATGTAATTCGGGGCCAAAATCCCTACGACGAGTGTGATTTAAGTCGAAAAATTATTTCAGTCCCAGATGAGTTTCGGGGGATCGTTACATTTGGTTTCCACTCCTTAACATACAAGAAAAAGTATCTATAGCTACATAACCTAAGATTGAGGCCTAACAAGGATATATCCAGTTTAAATATTCGTATAGAAGGATGGAATATGCATTCCAACAAAAAAGATATTCCCATGGCTCGCCGACTAATCGTAGATCCTTTTTCGCATAGATTTGGTCTAATGTCACCAAACACTGCAAGGAAATTTATTTCACAGAGCAATGTAGCGGACCCATGTTAGCGCGCCACGGAGCGGCACAACATGGAGGCGGAAAGGATAGGGAATTTCTCGAGATTTTCTACATGTACGTGATCCTAAAAACACGTTATGGTGCGTTTGGCTGCAGATTCGAGTTTCTGCTTGATCTTGTGCGCAAATGAGGGGTGTTTGGAAATTAAATAGCCACGGTGTTCCTCTACATATTGAGGATTTGTAAAATAGGGAGTCAACCCTTTGGCTGCGTTCATCATCTTGAAATGAAGTGTCCAACAAATCATAAACTAAAATTTTCTCTCAACCATTCAATCAATTCGAAATCTATCCTTATCCCAGGTCGGATCAGGAAGAATTGTATACTTTTTGTGAAGATAATTATTCAAATAATTCATGATGCTCAGATGTAAATCAAGAAATGGTGATCAAAGATTTTGAGAATGATGTAGAGTGGTCTAAAACGAAGTAATATATTTGTGATTGAAGTGTCGTAGCCGGTAGTTGATACGTCGTGTGCTCACGATGAACCCATTGCAAAATTTGAAATCTTCAACGTTTGAAAATTATTGCTCTGAGTGAATAATGAGTAATGAAATGAGATTCTAAAATTTTATCATCTTGTTTAGAAAAATAAAGAGCTAATGAGGGACTTTCTCATCCTGCAGTTGGTAAAAAAATTCTATCTCACTAAAGATAACGGGTAGGAAGTTTCATTTTTGGCAATGAAAGATAGAATACGAACATTGAATAATAAGGGGTGCTTAGTTGATACCTCACCGAGTGTGTCTGCGGTATCATCGTCAGATTAATCAATTATTACTCAATTGTATCATGCTCCTCCGTACTATCTACATGTATCTTGGCTATTGGCTATGGGACATGTGAGTTTCAGCGCCTCCGAGCGGCGGAAAACGGCATTCCACGGGAGGTAACATTCGAAGTTTTTGAATGTGTTTGGTGCGGGCTTTGGTCTTCTCATGCAAGTAGCTCAAAAACCGTAGCTCGGATGTGGCAACAGTATGCGAGGCGATTGTAGGGTTTTCGAAAACGAAGAGTTTGAGCGCTTGTGGGTCTGAATCCGAGCAGAATTGAGTAAACTAGAGCGAGTTGAAAATTTTGCCTAATGCTTTTTGCATGGGCTATGCGGTCACCGCTCAAGCACTGATTCTGCCTCGACTCGCTCCGATATTTTTCTCGCTTCGGGCTGTGTGAATCCCTCAATAATGGTCTGATTGACATGTGTGATAGCTCAAAATTTTCGCAATTAAAAATTTAACAACTTTCTTGCTTACTCTTACGGGGTTTGAGTGATGGTTTTCTCGAAAATGAATGGAAACCCCTGCCACGCGCCGCTCTTTTGCTTATCTATTTCTGACCTTTATTTTTGAGGGAACCGTCACCCAAACCTCGTAGGAGTAAGCGAGAAAGTTGTTAGACTTTTAATTGCGAAAATTTTGAGCTATCACACATGTCTATCAGACCATTATTGAGGAATTCACACAGCCCGAAGCGAGAAAAATATTGGAGCGAGTCGGGGCAGAATCAGTGGCTTGAGCGGTGACTGCATAACCCATGCAAAAAGCATTAGGCAAAATTTTCAACTCGCTCTAGTTTACTCAATTCTGCTCGGATTCAGACCCACAAGCGCTCAAACTCTTCGTTTTCGAAAACCCTACAATCGCCTCGCATACTGTTGCCACATCCGAGCTACGGTTTTTGAGCTACTTGCATGAGAAGACCAAAGCCCGCACCAAACACATTCAAAAACTTCGAATGTTACCTCCCGTGGAATGCCGTTTTCCGCCGCTCGGAGGCGCTGAAACTCACATGTCCCATAGCCAATACCATCTCAAAAATTCGACACGCCATCAAATGCATAAATTTCGTCCCTCAAAAATCATTATGAGCACTATATCTAATAATACAACCTCCTATATATTCTGGGACACATACATACATACATATATCATCACTGAATATGACAAAGTGCGGCCCGTCGGACTGAATAGTATTCGTAATTCGCTTCGCTAACTTCGGCATCGGGGCCAACAATAGAATGTGAGAAAGCCAAGTTGGCAGCACAACCCTCGTTCACAAGAAGTATAACATGTCAAACTTCTATATGTTATATATACATAACATCAAGACGACTCTGCAAGTCGAGCTTTTCTGTCACAAATGTATCTTAGGTACACTTATAGATATATCTCTGTGTCTTTACTTCGAATAACGTGACGTGAGGTAGTATAGATAACGACGAAACAAGAAGGCAACTTACGAAAGTTGGCGCTCAACCTGCAATTATTACCGCCCCAAGCATCAGTATATCCTTACCTACACGAGCATTACAAAAAACCTTCTTATTTTTTGAGTATGTACAAAAAAGGGTTAGACTTCAATACAATATCGTATCCATGAATTTACTGAATGTACGCGTGTCGATTAAGTATATCGTATTATCGCAATTCCACAAGCTCGACTTTCGGTATCATCGATCTACAAAGGCATAACTGCAAGTATTTTATTCGCAGATTGTTCATTGAGCATATGCATGGATAGATAGATCTGACGTACAATACGTCAGGCCAGGCACCAAGTCTTTGTCTCGCAAAACCCGTGTATAGCTATAGAAAATAACTATGATATATAATCCGTCTAACCCTCGTCTGATTCTGCGTGAGTTATGGAATCTGAATAATCCAAAATAAAAGCACGGCCAAGCTATGAAGCGACTGATTATTAAAAATTCATCACGATAATTCAACACGGCTTGACGATTCATCGAGCAAGCTTCAATTTAATTTATAATTGCTATGTATAACATGTACAGAGTATAGCTTCATATATTGTGAGTATTTAACCTAAGGGAAAAGATACGAGAAAAAAGATATGCATATAGAAAGTTGGCAGATGCATGCGTTTTAGCAATCATTCTAATTGGCGTCAGATTTTAAATGAGCTTCGTAAATGACATGAGTCAAATTGATGCGATGCGATTTTTTTCTTTTAAACTTCAAGAGTTAATGAGTATAAATTTCAGACCTTGATCGGTTAGAGTTTGATTGTATGAATTAATTCAATTACAAAAGTGTTCTTTTTTTGTGTTCTGTAACGTAAATTCCGATCGAACCTTTGAGTAGTTGAAAATTTTGAATGTAAAATTGGCCCTAGGCTGACCAAATGAAATCTCTAAATAAGTCTTGTTGTTGTGAACTTTTATAGGAATATGAGGAAATGAGTGAAAAATAATGTGACTAATTTTCCGGATATCAAGAAAATTTCTTCTGTTCTGATACTGGTATTTGATATTTCTTCATCAGGAGAACATGGTGGTCTGAGTTTGGTTTCAAAGTTGAAACTAATTCCTCGTGACATTTTCATCCCCCCCATCCTCCTCCCTCCTCGAGGAGAAGGAACTCGGGTGCGAGATCCAAATTTCAAGCCCTTACATCGTGATCTACGATTTCCAGTGACGATTATCAACATAGTTCCCAGGATAATTATGTAAATGGTATGAAAATAGTTTCCCAAATCCTTGTTTTTGTGAATTTTAGTGTTTAAGTCACTTAAAATCGCTCGAAATAGACTCACTCATCAGTGACTTATCTGCATACTGTCACGAAACGCCATTCTTATTTTTCATTTAATTTTTCAATGTTTTTTTCTCAACTTTTTGATCGATAACGATCCAGCACATGACTATTTAGAGACCAAATGAATCGCTCAATCTAAATTTAAGGGCTATATGAGATTCGAGCGATCTACATCGACAACTCTAATGTTAGATGTGATGGGCATCGAAGCAAGATTGACATGCATAGGTACGTCAGATTTACTTACGATAAAAAGTTGTTGTAGCTTTAGTACCCAGTACTATACACTCATAATTGCATATTACATGCTCATGAACATGAACTGCTGATAACTTTCATTAAATTACTCACTGGAACATTTAAAGAATTAAAAGTTCATCAAGATTTACCAGTACAAGATGATTTTCGTTCCATATCACAAACCGTTAAACAATAGTGCAGGGACGAATATTTTCAAATTGAAACTGCATTACGGGTAAAACCTAATAATACTATTCATAAAAACTCACGATCTACCTTGTTAAAAGAAGTTATTAGGGAACATCCATAAATTAAGTAAGGGAAAATTTTCGATTTTTGACCCCTCCCCCCCCCTTGTAAGGGCTCGTAAGATTTGAGTTTACCCCCCCCCCGCTCCATCTTATGTAAGCTCATCAAATTCTACCCAGGTCCAACTTTTGAGCATATAATGTTTAGATGAAAAGTTTTTACTCAATACTGATAAACAAAATACATACAAATATATACACGTCGTGGGACTAACAAAGACTATTTCTTTTCCGTTACTAGGCTGAAGAAGGCTACGTGTGTATATGCATACACAGTCCAATCATGCCTCGAATGAGTTTTTGTACGATTCCAAATATTGCAGGCATTGAATGGAGAACGGTGATACGGTATTTGGATGATATCAGTTCCTCCATCTAGCTTCACATTTTGTCGCGATCAATGATGAAACTCCATAAATACTTACGTAAGGTCGCTTGTTAACCCCCCCCCCCCCCTAGTAAGAATCCGTGAGAATTTTGGGGACTCCCCCCCCCCCCGAAACCCTTACGTAATATATGGACGCCCCCTTATGTATTTTCTTACCACCCCATTTGATCGATTGAAGTTATAATTCTCTGTGCGCTAGAAGTCAAGCATGTATGATTATGATATAAATAGAAAACAGAAAAAAAATTCCGACCAATACTCGAGATTCTACAAAATCGTACTCCACCTTCATCAAAGATTAGTATCATTGGTGCATGCCACCTCAAACAAGAAAACATGAAAATATTCTGTGATCACATGTTAAAAGAATGAAGACACGCATTTTGAAGTTTGCCGAAGTTCTAACTCATTATAAAGATGGGTTCTGAGTCTATCATCATCTGTTTCACATATCGTTACAATTGATTTTCCAGTGAAACTACCTGCAATGACAGCTTACAGGACTCTACTCATGGGTTTTGAAGTGTGATAAGCATTCACATAAAACTGGATGCAATCCACTTGTGAAGTTTCAAAAGTAGTACTTACAGACTTTTTCTGTTATATTGAAACTTCAACGCACCGCTGAAGTACAACTTAAAATCACAATGAATTGAAGCGATGAAGTGAAAAAAGTTTTTACTGTTATTGATAGCAAAGGAAGTTCTGAATTTTCTTGACTTATTCAGGAAAACGTCATGATAACAGATTCTTCCACCATAATGATCAGGTGGGAGCCTTATTGTTACCTCACTTCGCGGGCTACGCCTTGGTAACAGTTATTACATTAATATTCGAATTTCAGCTTGAGTACCACCTCTAGATTAAAAGTTTGAAGTTTCGAAGTGTTTTGAGGTTTTGGATCTTCAAGAGTTACTCGTTGAGAATCTATAGTTACAACTTGGGATTTAAAAACATACATCAGTTCCAAAGTGCTTGACAAAATGTTTCAAGTCATAAAACTACTTATCAAGTATGAGCTACCTCCAGGATCGGATGGCTCTTGAGCAAATTTAGGAGTTTTCCGCATGATCTGCGGCCTACCTCAAGCCTGATTTTGCCCGTAGAATCTGTCTTTGCTGATCAGTTTAGAGCTAAACCCTACTGATAAGTATATTTAAATGCGAATCAGTTTTTGTTGTGACCATTTATTTGTCTCATTATTGTTTGTGATGAAAAGGGCTAAAGACTGCCAAAGCAATCATACAGAGAAAGTTGCTTTGGAAAGTCTGAAAATTGATGAAATCTAATTTTGAACTAGTAAATCCCATAGCAGATGATATCAAATTAGCTATAATTAATGATTACACTGAACATTTCATCAACAAAAAGTCATCAGCGATTGGCCGTACCAAAAGTAAACTTCACAATAAATTTTGCTGACAATCCTATCGTTCTGGTTGTATTCTATCTAAAAATAGTCCAAAGTGGCGTCTACTATCTACTTGATTCCGAAAGTGGCGTTAGAGAGAAAACCCGATATCATGAGACCGCCAATCAACAACAGACTTCCTGATGAGGTACTGGCGCCAATAAAGCGATCAAACATTTTTTATTTGAAATACACCCATAATTACTATGTGAGACCGGAGGTGTTCTAGGTGTCTATTCGAATGAAGAATTTGTGATTGGAGATATAATTCAATTATTACATTGAAATGTTGTTGATAAAAAAAATTGTCTCATTAAATTTCTCATGAGTATGCGACGATTGAGTCAAATTTTAACGACATATTAGATAACAAAAGTACAATTTATTTCGGCACACATCCTTTCAATGGCAAATGGTCCAGTTTTAGATGAGGTTAATTCTTCACATCCGTTGGAAGCATTCGGATTTCGATGCTCTATTCTTGTATGATGCAATTCCATCCAGTCTGTTTTGATCATTCGCATCCCGATACAATAGCAACTAATTTGCAATTAATCAGCTCATTGTGTTCGTTATTTTTGAAACTATTACTAGATTTGAGCAGGTGTAGTGATGTATACGACCTTAGTCGAGACCTTAGTGATGGCCAATTGATAACACAGTCTGACATCATAATGTGCCATCAACTCTGAAAACGGTTTGGAGCACATTTTATGCCGCTAAATCCAGATCCGTTCTCAGAATAGCTCTATCACGTCACGTTTTCGAGAAATTCGGCATCAAAATTTTAAAAAACGCCAATATGGGTATTTTTGAGGGCTCTTATCTCTGTCATCAGGATTCGTACTTCTAAAGCAGTCAACTGATGTATTAATCGTGTAAGATCGATATTAGAGGGCGAAATATCGATCATTCAAGTTGTGCTTAGCTCAAGAGTAAGTGAATTGCAGATTATCAGTACTCACACGAGGGTTAATTCCTCGATACCGCAGTTTCTGCAAAATCCTAGTGTAATTTGCAAATTAACAGAACTTATCGAGGTCACAAGAATCTGATAAGACTGTCTTCCACGATGAGGAAATTATTACTAAAATTTGTTCTTTTCACATTACGAAAAATTTTTGAAACAGTTATTCGAATGACTCTCTAAGACAAGCTTTCAGAACAAGTAGTAACAGCATAAATACTTTATTATGTTCATTCAGTTATCGAGATCTGATTGGCCTGATTAACCTGACCACCCTGATTTGACGTGACCGAACGAGCGTTCGGCGCCGACGTCTCTCGCTTCAATTGCTCGACCACAATTCACTTAAATGTAAATACTTGAAAAAAAAAAAAAAAAAAATTTACAAGGATTGACGTCATCCCGATTCCATTGGTACGCTGGGGAGTAACTTGAACTGTCCACACTGCCGCCAACTTAAAAGTCTCTCTCCCATGCTAATAGCATAGGTGAGAGAGTCTCAAGTTCGCTAACATGTGGACAGTTCAGGTTGCTCCTGAGTGTACATGAGCCTTTAGCAACATTTTTATCAAGGAAAATCGTCGGTGAGTATATGTGGAATAAGGGGAGGGCCCTCGTCTGACTTGGTCGATCGTTCGGTCACATCAGCGGATCGGATCGGCACGGTCAGATCAGTCAATCAGACGGGTTAGATTGCCATAATCAAATGAACCTTATTTTTCAAATGAATAAAAGATCCTCGCGATCAAAGATGAGACAGAATGCATTGAAAGTCGGTGTTAGATTCATCCACGTATTGCGATTAGCACCCTGATAGAGATGTTACAATTTTTTTCTCGCCACCTTATTGCCAGTAGCAATGCGACTTATTGGGCCAAAAAATTTTCACCATTTCTATACCAGGGCACTGGAACAGAGTTCGAAATATAGATCAGGTAATGTCTAAGGCTGATTCATGAGGTTTAAAAGTGACTGTACATGGCTCTTATAAGAACTACTCTGGTGCCTTGGATCCTCAAAGAACGTCAAGCCCGCCACCACATTGATTATTATATAGTCCTAAATCCGAGATTATTTCGATATTCATTCAATCAAATGACTTGGAAATTCCATAAACATCTATAGAACGCATGTCTAAAGAGTGCTACAGAGCCAAATGTATCAACTTCCTAGGAAAAAGTATCCAGATGAGGTGTACTCAGGACGTCGTATGGTGCCACATACGAGGCAGAAGACGTTTGAGTACATCACTTCGTTGCGATATTCTTTTTCCAAGAAATTGGTTCTCTTGGCTTCGTAGCACCCTTTAGACATGCATTCTAAAGGCGTCTATGGAATTTCAAGGTATTTAGTTGTTTAAAAATCGATATATTCTCCGAACGGATTTAGCGATGTATTCTACATAGTGTCGGACATGGTGTCGGACCACGGCTTGTTTTAAACATTTCTTCTGACCTCTGGTGGAAACTTCAGTCTCGAAGAATTTATTGAATACACTGACGTACTTATCTCGTGATACTCGAGGCTTTCGACCGAGCTTTCGACTGATTTATTTTGCAATCAATTTATGTTGACGATTGATTGAATTCTTTAACACATTCAAACGTCTAATAGCTTGGAATCTTCATATTTACACGAAATTCATTCATAATAAGTATAGTCGAAGGGAACGCTTGAAGATGTCTGAGATTTATCCATAATGAATGCATGCAAGTACACACTACGTTCAAAACGGCAATGAATAATCAACACTATCATTCTCGTCAGAATGAACGAAATAACTTATAGACTGTAAGATGAGAAAATACTGTAATTCTCGTACATATTGTACTAAAGTTATTTGTTCTTTATTCCTGGAGAAGCTGCGGTTTGAAGCCAATCATCTGTATCCCCGAAGGCCCAATGACATATAACATTCCTGGATCAAATGTTGAAGTATCATCACTATTTTTCACAATTCCATTTCCCCGCTATCATATCACTACTATTTGGAAAAAAACTGTTCCGAGCAATTTTTTCTTCTGTCTGAAATTGAATTCTCATCTGGAGATGTTCGTATCAGAAATCCAAATACTTTTCGCAATTCAGAAGGGACAAACTTCAGTAGCGAGTTCATCATTGCGAAAGAAAGCTTCATTAGGTCTTCCGCTGATATTTTGGTCAATAACTGGCCAAGCCGCATTGCAACTGCAGTTGGCTACAGGTAGTCAGAAAAAATAGTCTTATTTCTACGAGCAAGGTCGAGACATCGATAAGTTCAGTTGGTTTGCGGAAGTCAGTGAGTATTGAATGACTCATGCATGATCATTTTGGAGTGTTTACTATAAAGCTATGGGTTGATCACGAAGCAGAAAACAGCTACTCTACAATAATCTATGAGAAAAACATCAATATTTCAACTTCTTCAAAATAATTTGAGATAACGGGAAATACTCGTACCGATTATGGTACATTTTAATACAATGATCTAGAATAGTACATTTCGATACTAGGGTGTAAAATAGTAATAGTTCCGTACTATAGGACATGTTCTCCAGTACCCAAATGAGCTTGCAAGCGAAATGCGGATATATTTTTTCATCATATTCTAACCTAAAAATGCCGCATTCAAATGCGGTTTTAGGATTCTCATGATGAAAAACCATCATTGCCCTGTGCTCGCAGGCCCATTTCGGGCGCGGAGGACTTATTTCCCTCGCTTCGCTCGGGAAATAAACTGTCCTAGCGCCCGAACTGGGCGAACGCGCCCAGGGCATTAATGTACTATTTCATTACGAGAACCCTAAAATCCCATTTAAACGCGGCATTTTTAGGTTAGAGTAATGAAAACTTTTTTTCGCGTCCGAGTGATGGGTTTCCAGCCCGAGCCGAGAAAGTTACTTTCTCGCACAGTGTGTCAAAATAGTACATTTCGATGCGAGGGCGAAAATGTTGGTTTCCAGACAGCGAGTGATATTTTCCGGACAGAGCCGAAGGTGAGGGTTCGGAATTACCACCAGGATGCGAAAATCACTACCCCGTCAAAGTGTCGAATACTATCTTTTCATCTGCCGTGTTGGGATAGAAATCGAGAAACCGTGCGGAAAATTCACGTTCTCGCGCACAAGATGGAAAATTTTTATTCGCGTCCGCATGATGGGTTCTCCCGGCCTCAGCCATAGGCGAGGGTTAGAATCACCTCAAAGTTGAGAGCAATAGGTTTCACTCCCGCGTATTGAAGTATAATTTTTGATAAACTGAGTGAGTAAAGGTCTAAAAACTGCTGTGCCCAAAGTACCCCCTCCTCCATCAATCGCAAAGAATCAAAACATTTAAATTTTTCGGGTTCCTTGTTTACGTTATCCAGGCATCCAGCCTCGCAAAAACCGAGGAATAACCGGACTCCCATCAGCCATGTCTACCTTCTAGTCATCACAAGATACCAACTTGATAATGAACTGGGGACGTCAAATCTCGTTTTTACCCTTCTCATATTCACGTTTTTGCAAACCTCACTCTCTTAGACTCCAGACCCTTTAATGAAATTAGATCGATAACCTTGAAAGCTCAAGCACATGAGAGCTTGTGCGAGAAACGACTTGTTTTTGATCCTGGTATGAGAGTAGAGGATATCAGAAGCGAGTTGAAGAATCTAGCAGTAAGATGAAATGTGATAAGAGCCCCTTCGTTAGACGAGTACCAGCTTGATTAGACTGTCGATGAATTTAAGACTTCGTCCATGGATAACGTGATTGAGGAAATGTCTAAAGCAGAATCAAAGCACAAATTCTAAAAAAATAGCACAATCCATTGCTACAGGTTGCTTGTTCAATATAATCTGTTATAACTAGCGCATTCTCCATACTTGATTTGGCCTACACTTATATTTTGACACTGTCTTTTGAACAAGTTGCCCGTGAAAGATTTTTTAGTGTCTTGAAACTCATCAAGAATCGGTTGAGAAACAGCATATGACGAAGGATCACCTATCAGAAGTAGTCATGCTGATGAACTCAGAAAAAAGATCTATTGATAGAAATCAAATGTGGGGACATCATCGATTGACTGTCTGCATCCAGCAAATTGTTTTGATCGATGTTCTCCCTCTAAAAATCTGCAAAAATCACGAAATTTATAATAAAGTGTTTGTCATTGATAACACCGCTCACTTAACAAGGTTATTGATCGATGACTTTTTTTCTGCTTCTCAGCTGTAAAAGTCATCCAGTGAAACGCCTCACTGGATCAACCAGTAAGACCGCCCGCCACTGGTTTCCAGTGAAATGTACTGGAAAACCAGTGGATAGAGTCAATTGCGCATGACTCACAGGGTAGGTAGCTCTCGAGCGTGGACTTGCGTAGACTAGCCTACACTGAGTCGAGCATCTGTTCGTGGTTCTCCCGCTCTTACTGACCTGGGCGTCGGCTCGTGGTCTCGCAGAAGCTGAGTATGGCTTGAGCCCTGGTGAAAAAACATTTGTATTTGTTAGAGATTCTGCTTTGCTCGCGAGGGCTGAGTAGTTAGCTCCTCGTGTGCTGAGCTCTCGTGGAATATGTGCATGTGTTGGAAGCTGAGTTAGTTGACTCCTCGTGGAGCATGTGCATCATCTGTTCGTGGTTATTCTAGGCTCATGGTTCGTGGCTTTGTCAAAGCTGAGTATCTGATTCTTGGTGAAGTGTGTGCGTGTGTTCGTGGTCCCCGTACCGGTGGAAGCTGAGTAGTTGACTCCTGGGTGGAGCATGAGCATCTGTTCGTGTATCGATGCTCATGGCTCGAGGCCTTGTCGAACCCGAGTATCTGAGCCCTGGTGGAATATGTGCATGTGTTTGTGGTATCCCGTATTAGTGAACACTGCACATAGAATTATTTTATTACTTCAATTAATCATTAGAGTATGATTTTATCTGTAGCGAATCAAGTATGTCTCAATAAATAATTGAATGAATTATATTTCATAATTGCAGATTTCTATACAAGGTATGATCACAACTCCTCCTTCACCCCCCTCCCCGCCCCCACATTCGATCGCTGTGATTCACTGGTTAACCAGTGAGACTACCTACTGGAAAACCAGTGAGCATCTACTGGAAAATCAGTGAGAAGTAGTTCTCACTGGTTCATCCAGTGAAATTTCACTGTAATGCCAGTGAACGGATCTGGACTGGATGAACCAGTGAAAAGTTACTGGTTTCCAGTGAAATTTCACTGGATGACTTTTACAGAGAAACAGGCCCCCTTGAGTTCGCAGGCCCGTTTGTGATCCTAATCCGACCCGGATCCAAACTCAAAACGATCAAGCCTTATAATCGACGGATGATGAGAGAAAAAAATAAAAGCCGGTTAATATCACAAAAGAGTCATCGCGTCAACGTGGGCGATATCGTTAAAGACGACAGAAAGGAAGCTCGGTAGCCACGAAAAAAAGTTGAGCCTCCAAAAATTCCAGCTTGCCACACGAACGTGCCGAAAATCAGGAGCGAGGCGTCGGCGAGTGAAATATATACCCCCTAATCAACCTCGTGCATTGCAAGGACAGAGGCTATGTCATACGCTCATCCTGTAGAGCGCTGATTCGCATACAAATTCGCAAAAAATATATAGTACACACAACTTGTCCACCAAGTCAACCGGTAATGTAGAAAACATATCAGTTTAATGCTTCCGATATTATTGCAGAGCCATCACATCTCGAACGCTGCATCAATTTTTAGCGCAAAAATTTTATGCTTCAAAATTATGGCCCAGAGTGAGCCCGAGGCTGGCGATGCATTTGCAACCAATTGACTTTTTTTAGATTAGCGCACGTATTTGTTTGTTTGTTGTGTCAGGCTCTCTCTCGTATAATACCACTTTCGGTTTATCCAGCCGAGTTGGCTTTTAGCACCATCATCGGTGATTCCCGAGCATCAGGCAATGAATTGATAATTCGTTGACACCAGTAGCTTGAAACGTTCAGCTGAAGATATAAAAAACGGCGATGGATCCTGTTTTTGGACATTCCGGAGACAAGTGCGAAAACTTTAAAAGAGCTCTAATTAGACGCTTGATAATTCTTTATCAGAGATGAGTATGATGACGAGCACGGGTTTTTAGACTGATAGTTCACACATTGTGTATCTTATCGTAGATATGTGCCTAATATGATAGTGATATAGTAAAAAAGTTGTATTCTTTTTATCTTGGCGCTTAGAGTTTGTCATTAGCGCATGATTTTGTGAATTGACGGTTTTGGCAAATAGCTTATTTTCGCACTAATGTTTCCGTTTAGATATACTTAGACATTCCCGATTCCTCTTCAGCTCGAGGTTTGAATAATAATCACTCTGATTGGATATTGAATGAATTTTTAATGAGAGCTCATTATGACGAGTACAACAAAAATTTTGATTTGCAGCAGAATTGTAAAATTAATGAAATTCCGATAAAATTCTAGAAATATTATGTTCTCATATTTTTTGTATGTTCATTGTGATTATTCATCCTTCATCGTTTTTAGATTCACATTTTTTCCACTGTTGCAAGATTTTATGAGAAATTGTCAAACAAAATTTTCTGAGCCGATCTGATGAGCCCCAAACCTATATCTATGAGAGCCTCTTAGGTCAGAAGCTTTATTTAGTACGAAATTGATTTAGGAGAAATTTGTGAGGACAAAGTCCGCTATCCTGCAAAGCTCTCATTTTCTGCATGTTCAGAAATGTATTTTGTTGCTCAAATTCTGTACAGTGTGGCCATCCTACTCTGGTAACCAAATTTAAAACACTTAAAAAATGTGTTGATTCTGGGGGGAAAGGATGATCGAGTAATGGAAAACCCCAGTGGCTTGAAACTATTTAAATTGAAAATTTTGGGGAGTAGCATTCAACACATTTTATCACTTTAGAAAGGCATCGAACTCTTTTAGCACAAAGAGTTACTTGATAGATAAAAGGCTAACTATCAATAGTCTAAATGGAGGAGAAAATTGTGGCGGAAGGTTTTTGATTGATTTCAGTTTTTTTTTCAATTTTTGAGCTATTTTTGAATCATTGATATTCGGCGATATTCGAAATCTAATTATTCCTTGTAATGATGAAGACTTAATTCATTGACAAGAGAGACTTATCCTCAATCAACGGTTCACCTCACGAGATCTGAGATTCCCCTCAATTCTACTATTGTAATGATCAAGTCCAAGAGCAGCTGATTTTTGTTCGTATCCGAACATGACACGTGTATAATTCGAATTTCGACTCGGATCTGATGGTGACCAGGCTCCTCTCGACGGAATGGCAAAAATTGCCTCCTATCGAGAAGATGGTAACTCCCATGTTAATACTATAGGAGTTACCATCTTCCAGAACTAAGTTGAGAGATATCATCTTCTTGATAGGAGGCGTCTTAAAGTGTCTTTTCCGCACTGATTTTCGACTTCCTCACACAGTTTTTCGAAATAGTACATTTCGATACAACGGTGTTAAAACTTTTTTTCATTACTCTAACCTAAAAATGCCGCGTTTGAATAAAATTTTAGGGTTCTCGTAATGAAAAACTATATCCGCACTTCGCTTGCAAGCCCATTTTGGGCACTGGAGGACATGTCTGTCTCGCTTCGCTCGACAGTCAAACTGTCCTAGTGCCCAAAATCGGCTACCGCGCTCAGTACGGAGGTATACCGGTCCACCCTGGTATTGAAATGTACTATTTCATGATTAGTCATCCACGGAAGTCCTCCTTAGTCTACCAATTGGTACTGCTGTCACAAATGCCATTTCATTAGTTTGAATAACTATACTTATATGTTTCTGGCGTATAGATTGAAAAAGCGATCTCAAAAGAATCATGCAGAAGCCTTGTTCCAAATTTTTCCCTGCAAATTTTTAATTCCTAAGCATTTTCTCGTGAGCAAACAAATTTGTGTACGCCTCGTGCTTCATGAGAATTTCCCAAATGCTTCGAATGGAAGTCGGCGAAACCACTTGGAGAATTTTGATGGTTCCCTTGGACCTTGTGAATTATTTTTAGAATCGTGATTCATGGTATTGAAACTATCTTTTCCAAATTCAGTCCCACCTGATCTAACATTCCTTACTTTTTACCTCTTTTCAGAGTTCATTAGTCCATGAATTGAATGTATCAAAATCTAGTGATTCTTAGATGATTCCAATTAACTCAGTCTTGTGTAATTTCCTTGAGATAATTGTCAGTTTTTAAATTCTGTTCAATGTTTGAATCAGGTTCAATAAAACCTGAACTACATCAGTTCTTATGTGGAGAATGATACATTCATTCTGATTGTTAGTATAGAAAACATCAATCATATATATGTATATACCTTGTATGAAAAGTGTGTAGAATCATCTTTTTGTCACGATACCAAATCACCGATAGTCAAAGTCACTTTTCCTCGATCAAAAGTTCTATTGCAAAAATTTGGCAACCATTTATTTGATAATAAGCGAGTACTGGTGACAATATATCGGGCATCAATATCAACCAATACTCAAAATTTGTATGAAAGCAAGCCCACGTCTGACATTGAATCGTTGATGAAGTATAAAACAAGCCGAGAACGAATTTAGAAGAACAGAATATTGGCAATATTCTAATTTTACGCGTGTAGCACTGAAAGAACAATGATTATTGGTATACCTTCTGTATTTATGTTAAATGAAACGTCGATGACGTTATATACTAATCGCCGTGTACTCGATACGCTAAAAGATCAATACACTGCTATTCAATACTTCATACATCCATTATACTCTTAGCATAAATTAAAATTGAATTAATTCAAAAGGTGATGTAGAGAAAGAAAGAGGATTGTGAAGAAGTTGGCGTAGCAAACTCCCACGCACATTGCATTCCTTTCCGTGTGATATTGAAAGGAGAATTATGTTGAAACAAATTTGGACATACGCACTCTCGCCACATCAAATAATCCCACTTGTCACGGGATCTAAAAGATATTAAGAGAAATTCTCAGCCGTCTAGAGTGACTTCTGGGTGCTAATGACGACTAATTTGTCATTTAAATGAGTCAAGATTGAAGTCTATAATCTATACGGAACCATCAGGTGGGAGGAAAATTAATCACTTCTATTTGGGATGATGTTCTTTAATAATGGCATTGGCATATAGCACATCTCAATCATAATTCCTCGCCAATCAATGTTTGAGTGGCGAATATCCAAGTCAAATAGATTAAAAAATTGCGGACTAATACAAGTCATTGAGGGTATTGACCATGAAACTAAAAATCTGGCAACTTATTTGAATCTTTTTGTGATAATCACTCTATTCTGTAGGTTATTTCGAAATAGTAAATCGCGAGCTACACATTCTGAGCAAACCTAATCAAATATAGGTTTTCCCACATCTTTCATCACGTTCACTTTATGCCTCTTTGCACAAATCTTCAAAAGGTCTTGCGTTGATACTTTTTATTTTATATCAATTCATTGTTGGATTGAGGAAAAATTTGGAAATTAAAATTGTCATGAAATGTCACGAGATCATCTCTAGTAAAAATGTGACCATTTTTTCGGAGACGTATGGCTGGTATAGCTATGCGACTTGGGTAGCTATTGCGCCAAAGAATGCTCACTATTTCTATCAGGGGTCGATTCTATTTTCTTTGTTTTACTATCAGCCTCTTTTCGAGATTGCGGGACCTGCGATTCCAGTCAGGTTCCGAACCACTGAAGCCGTTAAATACCGTCAACTGGGGTAACTTTGGGACAAAAATCGCATTTCCCCTTCAAACTCGTTCAACTTGTAATTTTTATACCAAAGGGGCATTGTATGTATAGTCAATCAAAAGCTTACAGCTTCAACTTTCGATTGCGATGTTCGTAAAGTACATTTGGACATCTCTAAGTGAAGATATGAGCGCTGAAAGTCGTGTCCCAAAGTTAAACCGGTTTGGGGTAACTCTGCGACAGCATGCATTGAATTGGAAATTTCACGGATACCGTCAACTGGGGTAACTTTGGGACAAAAATCGCATTATTCTCCTTGAAACTCTTGTAACCTGTATATCTCGTACCAGTTGCATCAGAATTGTATGCTGTCTGTGGTCAATCGAAAGCTCGATCGAAAGCTTACAGTCCCAGTTCTCGAATGACAGTTACAAAGTATATTCGCACATCCTTGGTCAGAGTTATGGGTGCTCGAATCGTGTCCCAAAGTTACCCCGGTTTACAGAAGAAAACACATACTTTTTATTTTTTCCGCTACAAAATGGAAACTGGGTGAAAGTACGCCAGTGTAATGATGGATTCGTTCAGATATCTGTACAGACAAGTGAAATCTAGCTCAGTTACCTTGGAGTCACTCTGCAAAGGTTGGTACCTCACCCATTTGTCCGAAAGACTGTTTTTAGAGTTGGAAACATACTGTTGAAGGAGTCCGTCTATAAATGACCCCACAACTAATAGAGGACCTTGCGCCTGTGCAAAACATTGTTTATGCGTGCCCCAAGTGGGGAGAACAGGTACCAAAGCCTCAGGATTATCTACCCTGCTGATTGCGCGTGATAATGACTCTTTCGTGGGTTGTCCCAAAGTTACCCCCCCCCCTCCCTGTCCCAAAGTTACCCCAGTTGACGGTAGGCAATTATGAAAATTCAAATCGAGACTGGCCGAGATTTGAACTCAGGCCTTCTGGGTTGAAAGCAAGACCGCGAGGCAACGGTAGCTTCGTAAGAACGTCTTAGTCACAAACAACTGAGGATTTTCGTTTTCTCAGAGGGTGTACCAATACTTTCTCAGAACAGTAGAACAAAAAATGAAACCGAAATAGTTTTCACCGTTGAAATTCAAATCAAACGACAGTGAACATTTTTTAGCTCGCGTAGACTGTCAAGTCTCATTAACCCTGGAAAATGATTTGTTTTTCCTTACTAGATTTTTCACTTCTCAGCTACCTCGTGCTCACTTTGTATTCCATAGTGCAGACCCCAATCTGAAGAAGATAATTCTTCAATCAAGAATTCGAGGAGCATTCGCACTCCTAAAGTTTTATTGGAGTTGTACTTCAGTACGTGACCGAGTCCTCTCATTGTGGAGGTCTAATGTCGAGGATGGGATGTTTTCTAGTGAATTGAGAATTCAGATATCTACGGGCCGAAGACAAGCTGTGGGTGAGAATACGAACGGCTCTAGAAGACCATCCGTCGCACATCACAGAGACCCCAAATCGATTTGAGAAACACACTTTGAAATAGCGTAACACGGTGAGCAAAGAAGAACAAATCGCTCAATTACAGAAGCTGTATGCTGGTAGCATTCGGAAGTAGTTTCACCAGTTCATTGACCTTCTATATATATATAAGCCAAACTTGTTCCCGAAACAAATGACTCATTGAAATGCCAAATATTCGAACATATAATGTCACATCCGAAAACGCATGCAAAGCATTCGAATGTTGCGGGCATTTCGTATTTAAGAGAAGCATATCTGACTGAGGAACCACAAAAACCTATAAACAAGTAACCGTTTAATGCCTGCGGCTTTATGTATCCTGGGTACAATCGTAAAAAAATCGACCAAGAACAAGGTAGAGCTGGAAAAAGAGCTGAATAAATTACAGAGCCATTAATGAAATGACGCATCGCGAGTGAAATCACACCTAATACCTACAGCGAGTGGCCTGTATTATTATACTCTTTCAAATTGGAGATAGCTTCCTTCCCTTTTACGGCACGATCTCGCATAGCTATAAGTAATATTTAGAGGAATCGATCAGAAATTTGAATCATTGGCATTTTATAGATGATCCTAATAGCGTTATGTAGAATTTTCGAAAGCAATAAAATATCGTCCAACGACAGATCGAGTTTCAGTTTATTTGGGATCGCTGCTCATGAGCTTTACGCTGTAGAGTCCCATTCCGTAGGTTATGGAATCCTCAATCTCGGTCAATCAAATCTCATTATGTCTTTTCCCTGTCTCTTAGCTCCTCATGCGAGTCATCATGGCTAATTTCTGTTCAAATCATGACGTTTTGTTCGCATACGATTTGTAAAGCCCCAACTAAAATCTCAAGTTCAGATCGTGAAAAATGATTTAAGGCCCAAAATTTTCTACTTGTGCTGAGAGTTAACACTGATGTATTTGGCTACTTTTGGAGATTAAATGAGGTTATTTACATTCTGGTATTTTCATATAATCTTCGTAGGTTTTATTTGAGTTGTTCAGAATTTTTGGATCAACGGATCCTTTCATTTTTACCATTCTAGATATGTCCCAGAAAGTTGACAAAGTTATTTTTCCAAATAAAAACCATGAACTTGATGAAGAAATTTTGGTGGGATGTCTTGGGCCTAGTTGCAAGGTGCAGCATGAATTATGAGGACAGAAAAACATAATTTCAATTCAACAAGTAGATTCATCGGTAGTCCGTTTCATCTCCGATGAACAACTCATTTAGGCAAACAACAGTTGTGATGAAGTTTTTATATAAATTGAGAATTTGAATGAACATGTGGAACATAGACCAGATTACTTTAAATAGTCTCAACAATTTTCTGAGACGAGACTCTCCTGTGCAATTCTTGACGAATTTTTTTATGTGGAAATTCATATGGTTGCCTGTATATTGGGAGATATATGTATGACGTTGTCCTAAATGCATTAACTGGTATGATATACAAAAATTATCTGAGGACTATGTTGATCTCTGCCTGCACCTTCATTCATTCAAATTATAATTATTTATTGAAGGTGAGATTACGCAACGATTTTATAAACTAGTCAGATGCGAGTCTTAAGGAAAAATCTCACCGAACTCACTTTGGAGTTCTGAAATGAATTTCAAAGCTGTTGAGTATAATATTTGTCGAGACTATTTTTTCATGTCAACAAAAAAAAGGATAGAACTTGTCTTAGGATATCAATGGCTCACTTCACAAGGCCAACAAATTCATCTACAAGCTAGAGAATTTCCAAATTTTGATGAAGAAAAACTAACTGGTATCAGAGAAATGATAACGGTCTAACCGGGTATATTTGGGACACGTGGGGTAACTTTGGTACACCTTCACAATGCTTCAGAAGGAACTTATTGTTGGTGGATTTTGCAGCACGGCAATCGAAAGCCGCTATCGGTTCTGATGCATAGAAATTCTGTTTGTTGATCGTGAAGAACGTTTACAGCGTTAGAAGGGCGAGAAGGGTGTATCAAAGTCACCCACGTGTACCAGGGATACCCAATTTGACGGTATTAATATCGCATTTACGAGTCTTCAAGGAAGAAAATTCAACGATAAAGCGAAAGAAGGAATTCCTCTATTTTTCTCACGATGAGTTGAAAATAGCAAGATTTGGTTCCCTCAACACAACCATTCAAATTTTCCCACGAATGCTATCGAGAGCGGTAGGAATTGCATTAGTGTTGAAAGTACCTTTGAAAATACTTCTCTGACAGAACTTGCTCACGATTCCTGATACAAAACTGTGTAATATTATACAAAATGTTGGCTTGGACAAATGGACAGCTTCCAAAACCAAACAGATCTCCTTGTCTACAACCAATATCAAAAATTTGTCAAAACCCAGTGTATAAATGACCAAAAGCTCCCTTCATTACTCTACGTGATAAGATTCTCAGATAATATTATAATCCAATTTGCTCACCGTGTTGTGATTTTGAGAGATCGTGAACCGGTGACAGACTTCCATCGTCTTCACTATCGTCGGTAAAGTTACCCGAGCTTGCAAGGAGTCGCGCCGCCGGACTCGTCGAACCCTGAAGTTGACTCAAACTCGGATGATGTGGTAGATGCTGTGGTTGTTGATGAACTGGAGGATAAGATGCCAGATGCAAGCTCGGTGGCAGACATGGACCATTCGGAGCGGCCGTCGCACCGTACATGCGCATCGGTTGTAGCCACGCATTGTACAAGCTCTGAAGTGGCACTGGGAAACCTTCAAATATATTTGCAATATTGGTCATAAGGATAATTTTTTTGTCCACACATGTATTGTTAAGATTTTAAATATTTCCATTCTAGGGAGTTAAAACTGATTTCGTGTGAAATTTTTGTTTCTGCAAATGGAGAGTCTTCAATGATTTTTTATTCAAATTTTATCTGTTTATCGTGTTTGTGAATGTATCGTATTTTTCACTCTTCAATTAAACACGTGAGTAAAATAGAATTTTCTTGAATCAAAGCCTTGTCTGATGTGTGAAGATGGTTGTCCAATTGAAAAAGAAGGCTTTGGATCGTTAAAAAATGAGATACGCCGATTGCGAATTAATATTGTGATTTTCAATCCGATGAAAAAGTAAGGAGCATTGAGATATATTCGAAATTCATCCCCTGGATTCATTCTAATTCCAAGTTTTAATTCAATAATGTAGAAGCTACTCATCTCTAGACCTATAATCAGTCTAATTAAGATAGAGCGATCAATTTTTATAGGCTCGCGATGGGATTTTTTTCGTTCCTTTAATACTTTTATGATACATAACAGACGAGTTTCTCCAAGAACTGTTCCCTCAATACTTGCTCACTGAACTAATACCACTTAAAGATGCTCGGAATCAGAGAAAAATAGAACAAAATTTAAGATACTTCGATTCGTAGATGATGTATCCAAATCTAAATTCGCTCCATACTTTCCATAACAAGGTTGAAATATCTGAGCTTGTACAATTTTTTGGATGAAATCAAAAGTTGAATGCTTCATTGAGTAGTATTGGCTTTGATCAAGCCCTCGAGGCCTGATTGCTCTACTTTGATTATGAGTGAAATTCACATCAGAATTATGTACTATCATTGAAGACACTTTGAAAGCAATATGAATTTTCCGATAGAATTCATAGAAGAAATAACATTGATTGATCAACTTCTGACCTTCGCAAAGAAATGTCGAATGTTGAACAAAGTGGTGCTGAGTCATGGGATTTTTTACGAGCGTTTGATTAATGAAACTAGTCAGTCATCAGGATCTCGCCAAAATTGGCTGCGTGACTCCGGAGAAAAAATTGGCTAATGACATCAGTTCTCTGACAGCTCATGCTAATTTTCATAATATTTGATCTGCTCAGAAATCGCTTGTCAGACTTCACAAGTTTATAACTTACTATCAAAATGAACCATCTATATCTCACACACTCTTTAGTTGCATAAAAAGTTAAATTTTATGTACCTGGTATCCCAGTTGGTCCAGTCGCAAAGCAATGTGGCGGATACAAAAAATCTCGATGTGGTCTGAGATCATCCTCTTCGACATCTTCGTGACTCCTACTTCGTTCATTTTTCATCACGGATAACTTGGGCCTAGCACAGTCCAATGCAACCCGTTGCTCATGCTGATCTCCAATTATACTATCTATGCTAAAAGGTTTTGGATTAGACCTAACCTTGAGATCAATTGTCTCCATTTCATCACTAGCAGATCCGACATCGAGATCTGTCTCTTCGACACCACCTCCACTGTCCATCGTCGTCGTCGTCGTCGTCGTCTCCTTCATCTCAAAAATGTGCATTCAAAAACTGTCCGCGCACTTTATTCTTCTATAATTATCACTACAGAATATTACTTCCTATACACAATTGTCTTCATCTTGATCAGCTCATTTCGTCCCCTAATTGTCATTCGAGTGCGCACATCAAATTCGATCAATGTATCTACTATACACAATCGATACACCAACTTATTCCACTGTGTATAAAATCTCACATTGATAATTAATCGATATAAATATATTAGCAAATTATTATAGATAGGTCAAGTGTATATAATCACTTGGCACAAAATTCGAATGAAACTAATTATTCACAACTCAATCACGTGTGCAGTATCGTTACACAGGGAGCATTTACGACGCGTATCGTGGCCAAGTCTTTGGCCGACTGAATAAGCTGACTCGCTTTGGATGGCAATCGAGCGAAAGGTATAGAATAAGCTTTGGCAAGTGGGCGGAGCTGAAACGAGGCGTCTGGAGTTGCGCATTGGGTCGACGTCGACGAATGGGGTGTCCGGATTCAAGCGAAAATCGCCATCTTGGATTTGGATCGAAGAAGTGAGAGAAACTGGGATATGATGGGCAAAGCCTCACACACACGTATAAAGATACAATTGGGGAGCTTTAGTCTATGGGTGATACACTAATTCGAGCATTGTGAACAATGCTTAATTTAAATGGCACATCTCTCAATGGTGAAGTATAAATCGTGGTTGTGTGATGAGGAGACATGGGTATGTGGACAGTAAATAGCTCTCGATATCACGTTGGTTGCCCATTTGCCCTGATGCTTGGCTTGCTGTGTGTGGTTTTGTGGCTGGCCATCACCACGAGCTTGCTCTTCCGTTTATCTCTTTGTGGCATGCCTGGCATGCACTATGGTGGTGGTAAACTCCCTCCTCTACTGTGGAGGCGAGGATGGCTCATCAGTTTTCTGCACCGTTTCAGGTGCTGGGTTCCGTAGGGTTAATATAGAGGTACGAAGACATAGTGGACATTGCTGAATGAGCATGAAAGATCAAAGATTTATTTTTAATTTTGAAAGCGATGAGCTTGCCCGATGATTTCGTTGAGTGTGCTCATTGAATAATCATCCAGAACCCAAACCAATGGTATGAAATTTGCAGACTCTAACTCCGTGAATTACAAGTCAATGAGATTCAAATACTTTGGAAGGAATCTCGCAGCTTATTGTGATTGCGATAATTCTTACATGTTACTAATTTCACGATTATTGATGAGCTTTTCCACGATGTGATGTCAATATATATTTTTGATTTGTCTTCAATATTTTTTTTTTTTTTTTAATTATCACTTTGGTCCACTTCAGTACAGGCGTCCCTCGTTCAACGCGGGGGTTACGTTCCGGCAGGTTACCGCGTTGAGCAAAACCGCGTTGAACAAAGCATTGCTCTTATGGAGAAGTAGGGGATGCGTACCAGTATTCATGATCGATCAACTATGACCGATTTTTTTTGTGAATTTGGGATTAAATAAGAGTCTTTCTAATAATTTTGGGATCAAATAAGAGTCTTTCTAATAATGAAATCATCGTTAGTGCTGATAAACCATGAAACTTTCCCGGATTTTCTGTTCACTTTCACGAATAGTTCATATTGTTGATCCATTTACACTAAATTTCCGAGCAACTTCTGCAGCTCTCACACCTGTTTTCCATAGGTCCAAAATTTTCGATTTTTCTTCCAATCTCATCACTTTTCGAGGCTTTTTAGCAGCGGAAGAGCTTCTGCAAGGTGATATTTGTTTTCGTTTTTCAGACATTGTGGAGAAGACTTAATAATTTTACTATTCTTTTCTAGATTTCACTCTGCTAAAAATACAGCCCCAAGATTTATGTAAACAAGAATTCAAATTTTTTGGTTAGGGGTTCAAACAATCAGACGTATTTGTCTAGGAAAATCAATAACTCATCATGATGAATACAGTCTCAAATCGTTCACCCAAGAGAGCATTAAAAAGTAGAATTCCTCAGAACTGCTATAAGTGTGATTATTCACAAGTTCTAGCTCTTAACAGATTCAATGTAAATTGTTTGTTATTCTGGCGGTCAATTGCGTTTTTTTGCTGACGTCATTCGAAGCTTTTTTCAAAAATTTCATTTTCAAAACCGCGTTGTACAAGTCCCGAACCGCGTTGAACAAAAAAAGGTTGCGATTCAAAAACCGCGTATAACCAAAACCGCGTTGACCAAAATCGCGTTCAAGGAGGGACGCCTGTATTTCCAAACAGAGTTGAGTTGAAAAATATAGCTAAATGGACTAAAGGATACCCAAATTCAATCAACTGGGGCCATGCTATTTCAATTTCGCCCATATTATGTGATTGTTTTGTGAGTTTTCGAAGAGGTGTACTTAATTTGCTCTCACTTGTGTAAGAGATCTACTTACCGTCAACTGGGGTTGATTTTTGGAACGGAAATCCCATTTCTTCCCGTAAACCTAATATAACTTGTACGTTTCTGCACATCAGAAGTGCAAAGTTTCCGTATTCAATCAAAGGCTCACAGTTCCAACTTTTAAGTCCATTTGGGCGTCTTTGCAAATGGCCAGAGCTGTAAACGTTCAAAGTATAGTGTTCCAAAATTAGAACGAAATGGGGCAGCTCTGAGACAGTGGAAAGTGCATTATGAGAACCTTCAACTAAATTGCTGTAATGCATATCACGCATGTTTTTCTAAGCTCTGAAAATTTGTTTCAGAGACCCCTATTCATCATGGGTCTTACAGAAAAGATGTTGGAAACTGATTTTGTGCTTCGGCTGAAGCTCAATCATAAAATGTTCCAACGTTAACCCTGTATCCGAAAAAGGCTCGACACTCTTTGACGTGGCATGTTATTTCACGTCCAAGTTTTTCAAACCAAGAGTTACCTAACTTTTCCAAAAAGACATGAAAATTTCAGTTTTTATTCTAACAAATTGAGTCAAGGTGAAAATACACCAGTGTAACGATAAATTCTTCAAGATATATGTACCAAAAAATCAAAGTCAGCATAAATACTTTGAAACTTATCGTACAAAGGTCGGTACCGTATTAATTCCTGCAAGGTTTTTCGTGGATAAATAATATCCTTTTGAAAAAGTCTTTTATAAACGAACGCACAGCTGATGTGCCCCAAAGAGGGTTTAACAGGTTTACGAATGATGAATTCATCTATCTCACGGTGAAATTTGTAAGAAATCGAACTTAACAACTCTGCAAAATGCATTTGGAAGTTTAACATTGTCAAAGAAAATCGAACAAGTATTTTGAGCTAAACATTGAACCATTGTGAATCCTTGAGGAGCCATCCATAAACATTTTAATCATTTTGGACCTTTCCCCCTGTAACTAATCGAAGCTTTCGAGCCAATCAGATCCCTCCCCCCCCCCCCCAAAAAAAACAACTATGTAACTTTTTCAGAAATTATCATAATTTTATTTCACCAAAAACAACCGGAGAACCTGGAAGATTAGCCATAACAAAACATTCACGCATCTCCAAAATATGACATGAGAAACTCTCCCAAGTCATCTATCAAAGGGATTGAATATTCCATGGATTTGGGCAGGTCAGAACGTGAAGAGCGAAAGAGGCGTGCGGGCGTGTCGTTGATCGCGCAGTCCAAAATTATGAGTCTATGTTGCAAAACCGATGAACCTTCCCCTCCCTCCCCCGTAACTCGAAGTAGTTCAAGGGTGACAAACGTAGTGCTTACCCTCCCCTCAAACCCCTCCAGCCACGCACAGAGCGCGCCGCGGCAAAGGTGAAGTCTCTCCGACTATTAGTCCGGCGGCCGAGCATGGTTCCGTAGCATTTTGGATGTGACCGGACAAAAGTTGTGTATTCCCATGTATTTTGACCCGCTGAATCCGATTTTCGATGGTGGAAAGTCGGAAAAGTGGGCCAAAAATTGTTATTAACAAATTATTGTTAACAATCGTAAAATTGATTTTTTCACTCCGGAAAATTTTTTTCTATACTCTTTGGCACATTTTGAATCAAAAAGGTCTCCACATAAATTTCATGAAAATGCACCGTTTTCCCGTGAAAAAATCGGAAAGTTTCAAAAAACACGATTTTTTCAATTTTGCAACAATTGTTGCTCGGCGGTGCAACGGAATTTTTTGATCCACCATGGCGCAAATTGATCCTTGAAGCCTTCCCTACTGATAGAAACCGCAAAGAAGTCAGTATGCTACCTCCTGTGAGTGTAAAAACGTCGAGAGCGACCCTCTATTTTTGGTGCATTTCTCGCTATACATACACTTACCCATACCCAAGCTCGCGACATGATTCCCTTCCGTGGGCTTCGTGCGCTAGGGTCACATGTAGACAAATAATTCCTCGTATTTTCGCGTACGTGTGTGTGAAAACTTCTTGGGAAACTCTTGGAAAATTTCGGAAAATTCATTGTAAAAAATTGTATAAAAAACACGAAATTGACTCTGATAAAACAAGAACGCTGTGACTTCTTTGAGTAGAACGGTTCAGGAGATTTTGGGAGAATACAACAGTCATCAATGATTTTCACGTTGGATGTATGTCATACGCGTTTATATCAGCGTCGAATCAAACTAAATCTTTTGATCCGAATACCTGGTACTATAGTAGGGAAAAAATACTTTCATGTACTGGGGTGAATATTAGTATGTCAAGAATTGATTATAAAATCATGAAGATGCTACTTTATTCTTGCATTTCTGACCTCTTTGGCAAAAGCAAAACGAGCAACAATTTACTCCAGGTGCTACACATACACAAGTTGATTCAGAGCAAACCTGATGGCCCTGGCAACTTGGGATCAACTCTGATGGTGGAGGAGTGAGAATTTCCACCCTAGCAGGTACCATCGCGCCATCTTTTAAAACATACCCAAATTCCAACGGATGCACTATAGTATCTGGGCGCTTATACGTGTTGATACCATAGAGTTGTACAGATTTACCGTATTACCTCTATTGCCGTTGGACACTTCATTTGAGCGATCTGTTATTTCAACTTATACTTAGTATCAATTTCTTGTGGTGACTAGAATTTTTACTGATGGATGAAACTGCATTGTTGGGAATGTGCTTCGCTTCTTTTGAGCAAGTTCAATCCAGCCAGAAGTTCGCGCGCAGCACAACTTCTCACGGCGGGAGATTTGAATTCTCACATGGAACATAGTATGGTAGAACTTGCTGACAATGAAGAAATCGGAGGAAATGCTTCTCTCTTTCATCAAATAATTGTTATAGCGCTGTTGATATCATACATTTTGTAGAGTAATCATTGAAGTTGGGAAAATTTGCATAATTGTTGAAATCAAGGTCTGTACGTACGTATCAATATTATTGAGGTCACCACGACTCGGTATTCAGATCAAAAGATTTAGTTTGATTCGACGCTGATATAAACGCGTATGTCATACATCCAACGTGGAAATCATTGATGACTGTTGTATTCTCCCAAAATCTCCTGAACCGTTCTACTCAAAGAGGTCACAGCGTTCTTGTTTCATCAGAGTCCATTTCGTGTTTTTTATACAATTTTTTACAATGAATTTTCCGAAATTTTCCAAGAGTTTCCCAAGAAGTTTTCACACACACGTACGCGAAAATACGAGGAATTATTTGTCTACATGTAACCCTAGCGCACGAAGCCCACGGAAGGGAATCATGTCGCGAGCTTGGGTATGGGTAAGTGTGTAGTATAGCGAGAAATGCACCAAAAATAGAGGGTCGCTCTCGACGTTTTTCCACTCACAGGAGGTAGCATACTGACTTCTTTGGGGTTTATATCAGTAGGAAAGACTTCAAGGATCAATTTGCGCCATGGTGGATCAAAAAATTCCGTTGCACCGCCGAGCAACAATTGTTGCAAAATTGAAAAAATCGTGTTTTTTGAAACTTTCCGATTTTTTCACGGGAAAACGGTGCATTTTCATGAAATTTATGTAGAGACCTTTTTGATTCAAAATGTGCCAAAAAATATAGAAAAAAATTTTCCGGAGTGAAAAAATCAATTTTACGATTGTTAACAATAATTTGTTAATAACAATTTTTGGCCCACTTTTCCGACTTTCCACCATCGAAAATCGGATTCAGCGGGTCAAAATACATGGGTATACACAACTTTTGTCCGGTCACATCCAAAATGCTACGGAACCATGCTCGGCCGCCGGACTATATGGTCCGCAGGTCGGTTAATAAGAGGGGCTTAAGGGGAGGGTAAGCACTACGCTTGTCACCCCTGAAGTAGTTTATTTTATTGATTCTTTACCCCTCTCCTCCCCCTTGGCCCTCTACGTAGTCATTAGATGACCCCTGGAGATAATTTTAATAAGATGTTGCCCCGATAGAAGTCCCCTGTTGCACCGAGTGTTGCACGGTTTTATTTCGATCGGGAATCCGACACGAATTCCTCAACTTTGATTGTATTCATGTACAGTAGAACCTTGAATAGCGGACACTTTTCAACGCTTGATTTGATTTCCATTGGCTTTCATGGGACCCTTGGAATAGCGGACACTCGCAATAGCGGAAACCTTGCAGTAGCGGATGAATTTTGCTGGCAAAATAGTGTAATTTTACCTTGCAACAGTGGACACCCAACTTTTCCTTCCAAAATCGGAGGCCGCCGTGGCACAATGGATTAGTCAACAGACTCCCATGCGGGAGCCCTACTCTGTAAAAGTCATCCAGTGACATGTACTGGAGAACCAGTGCATACAGTCAATTGCGCATGACCCACAGGGTAGGTAGCATCACTGAGATTTTTCCTCTCATGTGCATTTTTTCGGCGGTCTCGGTGGTTCGGATTCCACCTAAAACTGTAGGTCCTCCCCACCGAGGTACAATTCGGTAGTTAGCAGTATTATATGCTGACGCGCTGGTTGAGCGTACCTCGACTCCGCACACGGGTGCCGTCTGGGTGGGGCCTACCGGCGGAACTAGACGTAAAACTCAAACCATATATTTTCCTTCCAAAATCCGAGTTATTCTCGAAGATCGATATCATTAGAAGGAGAACACGAATCACGCGCGGAACACGGCAATTCTTATTGTCAGGAATCAACACAGCTTTTCAATTTCCGTATTGACTTCGTATGTTTATCCATAGCAATTGTTCCGAGCCGTTCTCGCCAGTACTTCCTCGCATTTCAAAGTATATCAAAGTAAACATGGCACAGAAACGGAAAAGATTGACGATCAATGATGAATTAGAAATCATAGAGGTTTGTGAGAAAGAGAATAATTAATCTCTCCGTGATGCTACTGTGAAATTTGATATAAGCATGGTGCTCTTGAAATACGTTTACATTCCGCTGACGACCACCAACGGGATTGGTGTGGGATATGTTTCTGGGGCCCTTGGAGCTCATTTTTTGATAATATTCAAAATCGGCCCTTGGGCCGTTTTTTATAAGAGTCTAAAAAACGTGTTTTTATCCTCTTTTCAATCTTTCTCCTCGGATAACTCGAAAAGATCACACTTTAACCGAAAATGTGTGGAGATATCTTTTGTAGATCTTGAAAAATTGCACAAATAAGGTTTCTTCACTTGAATCCGTAAAACGCACTCCGTTCGAGATATTTTGGGATTTTCATTTCGTAATCATAAATTTTCCGGAAAATCGTTCCTGATGCTCACCCATTACTAGATTGGAAGAATATCAAAGAATCCTGGATAACTCACCATTTTCAAGCACTACAATTCATATTTTACACAATTTTCGATGAAACGAGCTTCTTCAAAGCCACAGAGTTGAGGTTTCTCGGAAAATTCATGATTACGAAATGAAAATCCCAAAATATCTCGAACGGAGTGCGTTTCACGGATTGAAGTGTACGAACCTTTTTTATGATCTACAAAAGATGTCTCTACACATTTTCGGTTAAAGTGTGATCTTTTCGAGTTATCCGAGGAGAAAGATTGAAAAGAGGATGAAAAACACGCTTTTTGGACTTTTATAAAAAACGGCCCAAGGGCCAATTCTGATTCTTATCAGAAAATGAGCTCCAAGGGCCCCAGAAACATATCACACCAACGATCCCGTTGGTGGTCGTCAGCGGAATGTAAACGTATTTCAAGAGCACGGTGTAGGAAAAACACAAGTTGGTGAGATGATAGAAGACAAGGAAAACCACCGTGCGATATTTGCGAAAAATGAGTGCAAATTCATAATGATGTGAGCGAGTTGAATAAGCCATTGGCCGGATTCAGGTGTCCAGCTGACCGGTATGTGAATATTGACATCGCTTTGCTCATTGAAAGAACATCAATAAATATACAATAGATAATTGAAGAGGAGCTATCGCAAGAGAGCGGTCAGAGGATGAGAGTACGCAAGAAATTTCTGATGATGTCCCTATTTTCCATGTTGATGTGCAGAAATGCTTATCTGCCTTAAAAACTTCACTTGCCAAAAATAATCCATTTCTTGTTTTTTCGACAAAAATGTGAGAAATTGAAATGCAGTATGGAAATGACATAATATGTAAACGAATAAAGCAAACACTTATATCTGAGTATTTATCTGAAAAATAATTATAAGTGTGTCTATAATTTAATTTTTTTGAGACGTATATTTCTATGTTGACATAACGTGTGGGGAGGATTTATGAATTTCATATGAATAAATATGTACATGATAATTGACACGGTTGACTAAAAATTCAAGACCCTTGGAATAGCGGACACCTCGCAATAGCGGACATTTTTCGAGGCACACATAAGGTGTCCGCTATTGTGAGCTTCTACTGTATTCACATATGTGCTGTCATACCTATGATATTTGGCCACCCTCGTCTAGCCTGCGCCAGTTTATACCACGAATCTTTAGTGTATCCTGGATCTTTTGTGTACCCTACCTCTCTCAAGTCTTCCGCGACATTCTCTTCTCATCTACGGGCAGCACAGTCAACCTTTTTGTCGCGCAAATTGCGGGCTGTACTCCAGGGCTTCGTACGCGGTTTTTCCCTTATGCATTCTCGCAAACATGTCACGCCCATTGTGGCCTCCTTGATCTCGTGACTCTAATGATTCTTGGATTTTTGTAGATATCATCTATCTCTTTATTGAACAATCTTACCCATTCCCCTCGGTTCGCATCCTTTCTCATCACAAAAATGGGTCTGGGGATCACACTTACAACTATTTTCGAATGATGTGAATTTTTTGTTTTGAATTTTAATGAGAGTCCAAGTTTTGAACACATAGGACACGACCGGTTGGATGATCGTCTTGTATATACATATACATATAATGATTTTTGTTGCCCGAGAAAAGCCTCTTGCATTCGGAATTTTCCGGATAGAATATTTGGACCTCGCGTTTGATTCTACCGTCAAGTTCTCCCTGTGTGTCATTCTCGATGTCATTTCTGCAGTCGGTCACGATTGCTTCAAAGTACATAAAAATCCTGACGCCTTCGAAAGTGTATTACTCTACCTTCATTGGATCCGTATTTGCATTCCCTTTGTCTCTATCTATACCGACATGATTTTGGTCTTGTCTTCGCTCACTATCAGTCCAAGTTTCTTTGCTTCTGTAAACTTTATACCACCATTCATGATCGAATCCTTTCTTGTGTAACCTATCTAATTGTCGGTCTAGATCATCCGCGTATCCCAGTACTTGGATAATGCTAAGAGTGTATTCTACATTTTACTGCAGAATTGAGAATACGGCCCCTGTCTCCCGTTTCCCCACCCATTGTCATCTTTCGCGTTTCCTGTTGATGTTTGCTCTCCCGTTGATGTTCTCCCCTTCAATTGTCTTTGTTCTCATACTCAATCAGTTTTCTCAGATTATTCAGAGTGAGTCTCGGAGTGAGTCCTTCGTTGTTTGATGCTATTGCAAAATTCTAGCGCCAAATTGAATGAGGTGGGTGATATTGCATCCCCTTGTTCCAACTCTGAATGGATTCGACAGATCTCCATCGTACCTAACCTGCCCTCAGCTGTCCTTGAGACATGTCTCGATCATTTTCACTATCTTTTTGGGTACTCCAAGAAGAAAAAGGACTACATACATTTTTGATTTAATTATCGAATCATATGCCTTTTTGTAGTCGGCGAGAGGGTGGTGAGTTAGTTCCTCCCCATTCCCATTTTTCCTTTGATAGTAGCCTGATGGTGAAGATTTGATCCGTGGTGAAGAGGTGATCACCTTATTATACAATATGTTACAGAAGGTCTGTACATACTGTAACCAGAGGGTAGAAAAAAATTTTAAACTTTGTTCGTCTATTTTAAATTTTTTGTAAACTCTCGTGGTTTTTGTAACTCTGGCGCGAAGTATGGCATTTCAGTGTAACGCTGAAAGTGTAATGATTTTGCGTACGCGAGGCTGGACCTCGTGCGCGCGAGAATCTCTAATCCGGCAGCGCACTGATTCGCGTACGCGAGTACAGGGATCCCTCGCATGCGCGAGCTATCCGAAACTCGCGTACGCAAATTTAATGATGACTCGCGTACGCGAGGGATCCCTGTACTCGCGTACGCGAATCAGTGCGCTGCCGGATTAGAGATTCTCGCGCGCACGAGGTCCAGCCTCGCGTACGCGAAACTGCACAGCAGAAGATGACTAATCATTACACGTCTAGCGTTACACTGAAATTCCATACTTCGCGTGAGAGTTACGATGAAGACCACGAGGGTTTACAAAAAATTTAAAATGGACGAATAAAATTTACAATTCTTTTGCTACCCTCTGGTTACAGTATGTACACACCTTCTGTAACAATTTGTACATTTTTGCTGAGATGTTACTGAATATCTCCCAGAGATCTCGTCAGAATGGGTGATTGTGATTATTAAAATAGCTATCAAATTTGCTACGTTTCAAGCAGTTTGCAAATAGTATATTATGATATAAGGGCGCAAACGATAGTTTTCGCACTTCGAGTGACTTTTTCAGGCCCGAGCCGCAGGCGAGGGTCTAAATAGTCACGAAAAAGCGAAAACCATTGCGCCCGAGTATCATACTATGTTTTTTGATCTTCTGTGAGCAAATGAAAAGCGAAAAACAGTGTGCAAATGACTCAATTGCGCACAGACGATCAAAAAAATTATTATCATACATAATAGACACAACTTCTGCTCTACGGAGACTGCAAAGATATGTGTAAGGTTTCTCAATCATTGACCCTATATAGATTGGCGCTGCAAATCCCTATCAGTTCCAAGATTGGCAGTTATTTTATTTATCTGTATGTTATTGATCAACTCATGGTTGTATTGGCACGTATATGCCTAACAGTTAACACTTTCATCGTGGCTTATTATTATCAAAATTCAACAAAAACGACCAGATTACTCAATTAATGGACACTTGGGAGCAGTCTGAACTGTCTACACTGCAGCCAACTTAAAAATCACTCTCCCATGCTATTAACATAAGGAGAGGGGCCATTAAGTTGGCTGCAGTGTGGACAGTTCAGACTGCTCCCAAGTGGACATTCAAAGTAAAAACGTCACATCTAGCCCGGAAGTTACACAAATTTTGCAAAAACTCAAATGATGAATAGTTACTTAATGAACTCTTCTGTGCATGGTATGAAAAAATTTAATACAATGAGAAAATGATAAGTTATAATCACCATTCCATTTTGAACTTGCAATAGAATTGTTCCTAATGAGTATAACCAAAAAGTATCCACACACCTAATTATATCATACAAATAGCCTCTTTGGACGATACGGAAATAAACAGAGATTGTCCGGAGTTTATTACCCTTTATCTCTCGGTCGTGTCAGTGCTCGACTTATACACATACAAAAGTCGATGTGGCCAATAAGGAGGAGCTGAAACCCGCGTGTATAGGCTCGTTAGTGAGTCAAGAGGCGGTTTTAATTAGACCTTAACGGATGGTGGGGTGGCGTTCACTTCTAAAGTTAAACGGACGTGTCGCACATCCTATATTAAAGGCAGCCTGCCAGGAATCTTCATTGGGCAATTGAGATGTCACGCGAGTCTTGCGATCGGACCATCAGATTCTCTTTACCCGCGATGACGCACTATAAATACATACACATTATTGATATTATGTGTAGATGATTGACGTATAATGTGTCTGAAGGCATACTTAGGCCACATTAGCACTCGTAAATGCTTGCTGATTTGTTTGATGTTTGCACCATTCAACAAACAATATCGACACGTGGTCGTGGCCTCGAATCACGGCTAAGGCAAATTTTCCTGGGGCATTTTTTGGCTCAAAAAATCAACTTTACGCATTTTCCGATAAAATGGATACTTTTCGAGCCATATATGAATAATGATGTTTTATAGCCAAACTAATACTTTTCATCAAATTTTAATTAAATAGAGTTAAACCCCATTTACTTGACATTCTGAAAGATGAATCCATACGATTTATGTTATAATGGATGATTACTGGTGCAAGAGTTTCCAAAAAGGACCCCATATTTGAATTTTGGAAAAATTTTCATGATACACTGTAAAAAAATTTATGTAAATTCACCATGCTGAGCACAGGAAATCTAGGGACACCATGCTCAGCATTGTAAATTTACAAGCCCGGATGGGGAATTTTCGAGCGTGCTTGTAAATTTCCTTACCGGCGGATGGCAAATTCCCGCTTGGGAGCCGCCGTGACGTGCCTTTGTGACAGATCCTTATCAGTGTTTCTATAAAATGTCGAGTTGTCGTTGATTTTACATGTAGCCGTCTTTTTATAGTAGTGAGATATTGAGATGTGTTGATTCTTACGGTAGATGGAATTTTTTGGACAAAAATGCATCGATTTTGTTGTGGACCGGTCATAACCTAATACTGTGTGGCCTCGTTAAAGAAATTGATCGCGCTTGAATAATTCTATAAAAAGAAATCCGTGGATGAAAATGTTTTCTATTATCGAACGTCGAGCTCTTTTCTCCGCTGCCGGCATCACACACAATCACACATGCACGTTCACGAGCAAGTTCACAGAGAGCAATATCCCTTTATTTACATCGTTTATTTACGTATACAGACGTTGGCGGATTACCCATATTATTGCCCATGCACTTTCGACTTTCGAGTCTGCTGTCATCTGCTCCACTCCCACATATATACAGTTGTTCGCTTTGAACGGCCGATTCAAAAATTTTCAGATTGCAACTCGCGCACGCGTATTCAAATGAAATTTACAAGCCTGGGACGGGAAATTTACAAGCTCCGGAACGTAAACTCACCATGCTCAGCATGGTGTCCCAGGATTTCCTGTGCTGAGCATGGTAAATTTACAAGCCGCTCGTAGGTTTCCTCACTTTCTGGTAAATTCACCATGCTCAACACTGTGAATCTACAACTCCACCAGGTATCTTTACCTCGAAAATTTTTTACAGTGTACCCCATTGCACCTTGAAGCGAAGTGGGGGCAGAAGTCAATGATTATATAGCACGCATTCTAGTCCCGCAATGATAAAAAAATCCTCTCCAACGACGATAAGGTGATATAACTATGCGGCAATAAAGTTGAGGTCAGAACATGTCTAAAAATTTAATTATCAGGCGGATTTCGAACATAGCTGAAGTTTACCATGACGCTTGTCCACCAAGATACATTTCCGCGTGTTACAAAAATTTGCGGTGATAGAATACTGTTGACAATCTAGCTGATACAAAAGTTGATCGAAAATTCGATTTCGGTAATCTTTAAGAACGTCGAGTGTGTCTGTAAAAAACATTCATGATGATCAATCAATTCATCAATCAATTCATCCATCGAACTATATAACTACCCCGATTTTTTTATATTCACTATCCAAGAAAAATTTCATGGTGTAGATAGCACAAGGTTGGAATTTAGATGATGGGCATCAAGATCATGTCTGACCAAAGCTAGGGGTCATCTACTTATGACTTCTGATGAATTCCATTTAAAACGACGCCTTGAAAAATAGTGGAATCTCGGATTATTTTTCCATCATATCTATTCTGGGAGGGCCCAACAAAATTTTGAAGACGCCTGCACAGCTTTTTTTGTTTTGCTCTCTGGGTCCACCAGACCATAGAAATCGTGATTTTTTTCCTACTAAATTGCATTCATCTCGAGTTCGGCTCGAGATTATGCAACGCAATTCACGCCATTTGGAAGATCTTGAAAATATGTATCGGAAGTGACCTTGGAAATTTACGTTCAACTATTGCAGGCCCTCATCAGGAAAAACCCGGGGAAATCTGACGAGCATGATTATCTGAGAAAATAATTCTTTTAACCTCCCCAAGATATGATATCTGATGCAAAATTGAACGATCTTTGCGATGAAACTAGTTTTTTCTTGATGTTTCATACATTTTTGGTCAATTCATCGATATTTCGTTCTTTGACCAAGCAGAAAACAGTAATTTCTGCACATGCACCTGGTTCCACGGGTTCCAAAGTTTAAAGTAGTTACAACCAGAAGTTGAGAGGAAATTTCCCACAAAATGACCACTTGCAGAAGTCTATTTCACGTCCCCAGTTAGTAGCTACGGCAGCTTGATTAAAAAAACTAGAGCCTTGAGCTTTTCCCTTAGCATTCGTATACTGTTGGTGGTATGTATAATCATGTACCATAACCTTGAATCTTCAGTCAGTCGACAAAATTGATCTCTGCGAGCGATTGTTTTGAAGGAAATTTTTTTAGCTTTTGATTGAAACTACTTTGGAATTCGTAAAACTCAGCTCATGTGTAAAAATTGCTGTTCTTTGATTGGTCAGGGAAAATGGCCCGACGGTCTTACTTCAGTTCAATCAGCTTGTCTATGAATTTTCGCAAGCTTCCTCGGAAAGTCTGAAAGAATCTCCGGTATCCTATCAGAGTTCAATCACGTCAAGTCATACATGTTTATTTATAAGATTCTGCTTACGGTGAAAGAACTCTTTCAATTTTCTCGAATGAGATCTCATTCGGGGTTTGGAGGAAGATCGTGGCAATTTGATACCAGTTGAGTGACTTACACTCGGAAAAAAGAGTGAGCTTTTTCACTCGGGAATTTGAATGATCCTAAAATTATTTAGCTGAAATTGAATATTCTTATTCAATCCAAACGTGGCAGACTATGAGATCGACAGATTGTTATTGATCATCTGAAGCTTGGAACAAAGAAACGATTTTATAATATATTATACAGTAGCATGAGATCATTTCCATTTAAAATGACACAATGGTTCTAGAATCGTACCTACTAGTACCGCACTAGAGTTACAGCACTAGTACGGTGCTAATACGTACCAGAACCGTATTAGTACCGTAGTAGACAGTATTAGACCGAGCTAGATCGGATCGGACCAAACAATTCTTCCATCCACTCATCCATGCAACCACCTACCGACTAACACACTAACCCATCTACCCATCGACCCGACCATACGACCACCCATTACAAACTCATCCCTTCTATAGGCACCCCAATATACGGGCTCTGATGGACGAACAAATTTTGGCCTGGCGTTCAATTGTTATAATGATGATCGATGGATCAATTGAGACTCCTACCAATAGGCGAGCCAATACGCTGACAATCCCGCAAGTACATCCCTTAAGAACAGACGATGGTCAAAAATAGAATAGCGTCAACGCGGAACACTCGGGAACACTACGGGCGTGATACTTTACAAGAAAAATAACTCGCTTCGACTTGAAGTCCTCCTCGCAGCTAAGACGAATTAGTCGAGCGCAGCGCGTCGACAAATTAGACAGGCCATTTGCGTGGCTGTGGAACGTGTGCTCGTCGCATGGGATGATGAAAAAAAAAAAAAGACCAAAGAGCGAGTGATGTACCAGAAGTTAAGAGCTGCTGCGGATGCTCAGACGGCTCTAAATCTCATCGAGAAAGAGCCAAGAGTATGTATGGATCCCTCGTTTTTTGGCGCAAGGTTACGCACGTGTGCAGATTCCCGAGAAAGCTGAGCGGGACCCGTTTAATTACAACGCCACCACGAGAGCTCCTGCTCACGAACCCATGTTCTCTCTTCTTGGTATGACTTATAACAGAAGTTTACGCTTGCCCTCCGACGCGCATTAGTTTTTGGTACCCCCTGATGGGATGTACCAACTCATTGCGAGTTGTTGTACTTATATTTAGTTTATGACGGTATGGCACGCGCTGGACCATGACCCGATACTTTCGGGGTGTCGATGAAGCCAGATTTCCCCCGTGACTTCCTGGAGATGTGTAAGTAGTGAGTTTGCTTGATTAGACTGGTAATATACTTACATCAGCTGCGGGAGATATGCTTCGTTTAAGCGTTTCAAGTTTTAAGCTTTGGTAGATGCTTTGGTTGGTCGGGTTTGTGATAGGATGACATATCGACATGACTTGTATAGATTTGGGTCAAGATAATTTACATGAGTAATAGCTTTTCAAATAGAAAACGCATTCATCAGCTAGATTTTTCTACAGAACTCGACCGAAACCCTTCCAAACAGGATTGCACACAACAAATGGATTCCGGGGTATAACAAAATTCATCGAAAAATACTCAAATATAGCAGACCCCTTCTCCACTAAAAATTATAAAAAAATTTCATTCTGAACGGTCGATCAAGGAATAGAATTATTGAAAATCTTCAAATTGTTTTTTCATTTATTTTTGACTTAAATAATATACCTCCAGTTAGAAAAAAAAGATTTTAACAGCTATAATGGTACTTCGATCGAAGGGTTGAATACATTTCCTTGAAGATTATGATAAGATGAAACTACCCAAACTTCCCACTTGTTTCTTATGTTCTATGTAAAAAGACAACTATTTGTTATATTTGCTGCACTTCAATAAATTGTAGTTAGATAAGATCTTGAGGATCACAAGAAAGTCAAGTCAACATGGACTGCCTATGTCAACAGAAGTATCTGAAATCTCGTGAAGACGACTAACATAAGAGCCAAATCACCGCTGATCTTCCACCACTGTTCCATGAACCGTTTTTATAGCTTACCGTAATCAAATTATTACATTTCCTCCAAATCAAACCAGTATCTGGAAAGTTCAAGAGGATTCAGATTCTTGCAAAAAAATCCTCAAAGATGCACCGCAGAAATTGTGCTCCCTATACTGAATTTGAACGAGTTCGATGTACGAACAATATGTACTATTCTAAGCATGAACGTTGAACTCATCTCATATTCCAATGCAAAAGTCATCACATTTGCTCACAAAAAGACTTTCTCAACTCGTACATGTATCGATTTTGCACCAGTTTCCCCTCCCAAGGTCAAAGACACCAAAAACCATCCTGAGCACATGTTTTCGTATTAGGGCGAGACAGGTATTCACCGAGCAACATACGCGCAGCATGCATGATATTCTTACAATCGTCATAAGTATCCGCATGTGTGAATGTATAGGTGCACAAAGTCGGACGTGGTGCGCGTGCAGCAAATTGACGGCTGGGAAAATTGGTGGGCGTTCGCCTGTAACGTTTTGTCGCATGCTAATGGATTAGCATATGATGCGCGCGTATCGTTTCTCCAACGGTATAATACTTACCCTCTTCTCATTATGCGTGTACCCCCGTACTGTAGAACTAGAATCGTTGCGAGTTCATGACTTTGCGTGGCAACGAAATGAGTTTGAAAGAATTGAGTAATATGATTGTATTTGAAACTTTGTTCTTGAATCAGAGTTGCGGGGAGTCATGGACTGCGAAATTGGCGACACGATCATTTACCCATTGTGTGACTTTGAAAAAAGTTATTTGCTTTTCTTATTCCAACAAACTTCAAATAAATTCATTATCCAGTTCGAGTTTATTGCATAAGGATCAAAGGGTGACTTGATCTTTGAATCTTATCCGACTGATACAGCTGGTGCTATGAAAGTCACTGGACAGGTATTCTGTTTTTGACAAAGCCCAATTCAACAAGTTAAGAGGATGTCGGATACCGACATTGTCGAGTTCTCGGATTTCTCGATGAATTTTCGAGATATCGGGATTCTACTAAGTAACGCCGATTCTATTTGGCTCATAGAATCGGCGTTACTTGGTAGATTTTCGATATCTCAAAAATTCATCGAGAAATCCGAAAACTCGATCATGTCGGTAACTGTACAATATTAATAGGACTCCGACATCCCCTTAATATAGATAGGGTATGTCGAACCGCAAATTTAACGGAATGGTATAGCTCTCATCCAAATCATGTGGCTTTGATGGTCGAACAACTATTAATTTATTATTTTATTTATTAGAATAATTAAGTGCTAGTGCAGAATCCGGATCACTCGCATCGGTTTACCTACGTGGAAGAAATGAAGTATGATGGGGGGCCGTATGGGTGGGTTGGTGGGTGGTCGGATGGGTGGGTGAATAGATGAGCTGTGGCTCGGGATAAGGCTGTGGATGGGGCTGAGACTAGGGCTAAGGCTGGAGCTAAAGCTGTGGCTGGGGCTGAGACTGATGCTGGGGTCAAGACTGAGGGTGTGGCTGGGGCTGTGGCTAGGGCTGAGACTGGATCTGGGGCTGTGGCCGGAGCTGAGACTGGGGCTGTGGCTGGGGATGGAGATGGGAATGGGTATGGAAATAGAGATGGGGATCCGGCGTAGGTCTAGTGTAATCTAGTTCGGTCTGGTACTGTGTATCAGGCCTAGTTCAGTCAGATTCAATCAAAATTTGTCTGGTTCAATCTTATTAGGTCTACTTCAATTTATTTCGGCCTGGTACTGTGTATTAGGCCGAGTTCGGTCTGATTCGATCAAATTCTGTCTGGTTCGGTCTAATTAGGTCTAGTTTGATCTACTTCGGTCTGGTACGGAGTAGTTAGGCCAAATTTGCTCTCATTCGATCCAATTTCACCTTATTCGTTCTGATTAGGTCTAGTTCCATCTAGTTAGATGAATTTAGGTCAGGTTCGGTCTAATTCGATCTGATTTGATTTAGTTTGGTCAAATTAGGTTTAGGTTTTTGTAGATCGATCTAATCGAGTCTAGTTCTTGCTCTTGTTTGGTCTAGTTTGGTGTAGTTGAGTTTAGTTTGGTCCAATTCAATCTAATTCGGTTTTGTTCGGTCCAACCAAGTCTAGCTACGTCTAGTTCGGTCCAGTTTCATTTTATTTCGTCTCACTCGATGTGATTAGGTCTAGTTCGGCCAAATTAGGTCTAATTCGATTTAGTTCCATCTAGGTCAATCTAGTGCGGTCTACTTTTTCTAGTTTGGTCCACTTCGATACAGATTGGCCTAATTCGGTCGACTTTGATGTAGTTTGTAGTTTTGTTTGATGACCTAGATCAGTCCGATCTGATTGAACTCGGTTTAGTTCCGCATAAATAAGTCCAGCTTAGTCTTTCTCGGTCTAGTTGAGGCTAATTAGGTATACTTCAGTCTAGTTCGGCCTAGTTTATTCTAGTATGGTCTAATACGTTCTGGCTCCGTTGACTTCGGTCGGGTTTGGTCAAGCTCGGTCTGATTCGGTCTAGTTCAATCTAGGTCGATCTAGTTCAATCTAGCTCGGTCTAGCTCGGTCTAGTGTGGTCTAGTTTCGTCTAGTTTGGCCTAATTTGGTCTTGTTCGGTGTAGTCAGGCCCAGTCAAGTCTAGTTCGGTCTAATTAGGTCTACTTCGGTCTAGTGCGATCTAGTTTGGTCTAGTTTGACCTAGTTTGGTCTCATGAAAACTACTTCATCAGGAGAACCTCTTACACTGCTATTCATAGCCGTTGGTAGCTCGAAGATTAGTTTCGATCCACGGGTCTAGCGCTGTAGTCGCCGTAGACAAAGAATCAGTCCGACTCTCTGGTGTTCTGCTACATTAGTGTACTGGAATAATTCATAGTAGATGCAAAGGCTTTAATTCATTTTCACGCGACACCGACTACAGCACCCAAACCGCGGATTAACTCTTAACCTTTAGGTTACCAGCGACCATGAATACTAATTTCAATAGTTCGGGACTTTGACTTAGCGTATAGTCAGCCGTTCCGAAAATCGAGATCAATAAATCTGAATTTTCTAATATAACATATCTATTAGCAGGTATCATTCAATATCATATCATTTACGCGAACTACATAAGACACTTTTCCTGGCACCATGAATTCACCACCAATCATTACTCTGACTCATCAAGAACATTTATAAGGATTGGACTTAAATAATAAATAAGTGCAGAGTCTTTAGATAGCATACGAGCCATCACATCATGAAGATTAATGTTCCTGGGTACAAAATCATCCTATTCACTTCCGTTTTCAACTTTTGAGGCTTTTTTTATCAACACTTACTTAACCCCTTCTCGAGGTTACTTTGCGGGACCTGAAGAGATTCGAACCCAGACTTTCTGCGTCGAAATACTTGTCCACGAGGCCACGGTGGCTTCAATCCTTAAGAGTTGTCAACCTATTTTGTACACATGAAGGAAGCATAGCCCACAGATAGCATAATATAAACTATAACATTGTTATTTAATCATTGCTCCTAGTGGGCATGGAAGACGAAGATTTCTCATAAAGGGACTAGGCGGTTAAGCATGGTGAAGTGGACCTTGTCAGGTATGGCCCCGAAAGTATTTTTCCCCACTTTCTAACCCCTAACTAAATTATGACGGAAGCAAAGGTTTGTAGGTCCCAAAGTGACCCCTGTTTTCTACGGCACCCTAGGAATCCTCTAAAAAACCCTCGAAATCGATGTTCCTTCTATCAAATCGCATTCTGATGCATTTCAACAAATCGATCTGAAATTTTTTTGACATATTCTTAAAACTCCACCAAATAGAGGAAAGATATTTGCATACTGACAACTTTGGATTTAGGCCCCGAAAAAAATTCTTGAATATTGAAAAACGATTTTTCTCATAGAGGTTGCGGATTAGCACAGAATTTGAACATTCCGCCATGTTTGTCGGGTAATTTTACATCGAAAACTGCTTTGAAATATATAACTTTAGGTGGTGGAAAGTGGTCAAAAAAGCCAATAAACGTTTTAAAGCAAATTTCGGTTCAGTAATTTGCATCTTCTGCGCATGCGCGTCCTTCTACGTCTCTGAAAGTATTTACAATCGATAGCTGATGCAATTTCCTTTAAAATGACCTCTTGAGGAGGTCGATTTGATGCAGTAAAACCTGAGATCTAGCTGGTCCAAAAAATGAAGAAATCCAAGGTATCAAATCCGTGAAGCCGTGGCTCCTTCAATGGGCCCGAAAAGTGCGAATTGTGAGTCGGACTGTTTCAAAGATGTGAACATGTGTTTTCGATGTAATTTTTGACGTAGAAACCGAATCCGTGGTCAGTTTTGTTCCAAACCTTCAAGATTTTTGATGATTATCAAAAAACCGACCGGACAGTGTACGGCCATTTCCAGCTTTTTTCTACACATTTGGGAGTGTATGTGGACTATAGGCAAAGGTTTGGACTTGTCGCGTAGAAGATGCAAGTATGTTTTCCTCTGTATTCTGAGCAGCTGAAGGTGATGCCGATGATTTCGAGGCTTGAGAATGAGTTGGGAGTCAGTTTGGACTGATGGAGCTATATTTTGTTTTATGATCTTATCAGAGAGAACTGCATCATGCACCTTATATCTTTCTCTCTAGTTATTTCTGTGCCTCAAAACCATCGCTATCGTCTTCTGCTGGTCAAAATACAAAGGAAAACATACTTGCATCCTCTACGCGACAAGTTCAAACCGTTGCCTATACTCAACATACATCCCAAATGTGTAGAAAAAGGCTGGAAATGGCCGTACGACCTCCGGTCGGTTTTTTGATAATCATCAAAAATCTTGAAGGTTTGGAACAAAACTGACCACGGATTCGGTTTCTTCGTCAAAAATTACATCAAAAACACATGTTCACATTTTTGAAACAGTCCGACTCAAAATTCGCACTTTTTGGGCCCATTGAAGGAGCCACGGCTTCACGGATTTGATACCTTGGATTTCTTCATTTTACATGCGAGTAGCGTAGAAACACGTGTTTCCAGGCGTCCTCGCTTGGCGAGAAAGCCTGGAAACAAATGTTTCTACGCTACTAGCATGTAAAACACATTACGTATCTCGTGTGGAAAACTTTTTACTTCGTGAAAACCATACTGGACGTCGGCGAAGCCGATTTCCACGAAGAAAAAAGTTTTCCAGCACTCGATACGTAATATACTATTTTGGACCAGCTAGATCTCAGGTTTTACTGCATCAAATCGACCTCCTCAAGGGGTCATTTTAAAGGAAATTGCATCAGCTATCGATTGTAAATACTTTCAGAGATGTAGGAGGACGCGCATGCGCAGAAGATGCAAATTACTGACTCAAAATTTGCTTTGAAAATGGTTTTTTGCATTTTTGACCATGTTCCACCACCTAAAATTATATGTTTCTAAGCAGTTTTCGACGTAAAATAACCTGACAAACACGGTGGAATGTTCAAATTCCGTGCTAATCCCCAACCTCTATGAGAAAAATCATTTTTCAATATTCAAGAATTTTTTTCGGGGCCTAAATCCAAAGTTGTCAGGATGCAAGTATCTTTCTTCTATTTGGTGGAGTTTCAAGAATATGTCAAAAAAATTTCAGATCGATTCGTTGAAATGCATCAGAATGCGATTCGATAGAAGGAACATCGTTTTCGAGGGTTTTTTAGAGGATTCCTAGGGTGCCGTAGAAAACAGGGGTCACTTTGGGACCTACAAACCTTTGCTTTCGTCATAATTTGGGGTTAGAAAGTGGGGAAAAATACTTTCGGGGCCATACCTGACAAGGTCCACTTCACCATGCTTAACCACCTAGTCCCTTTTCAGATTGAATCTTGTAAGACGAATCGCGGAAGGCCAGGTCAGGCAGATCTGATTCTGAAATTGGCAATTTAGAGATAGGATAGAAGTTCCTTACTCTTCTTTGACCCAGCACAACTAGGGTCAATCAATCAACCTCCACTCTACTTGCAATACAGCTAAGAAGAAAGAGGAGTGTGGAGGGATTAGGAAAGAAGAGGTGGCAGGCAGGCAAAAAATATGTTTGAGAGATGTAGGGTTGCAGAAATGCAAGCAAGCGTTTTGCTTGTCAGTTGCCACGCGTTGCCGCCTTCATTTCATGCGCAATTGCCGACTCGGGCCCGCGCATCCGATCCGAAGATAGCACCTATGCAGATCTTGGTTGCGGCCAGTTAACTTGATTTAGACTCGTGTGGCAGACAGTCATCTCGGATATTTAGCAGCTTGTTTCCTTGACTCGCAAGCCTTGCATACCTTTCTTCCCGTTTTTACTCTCTTCTCACTCTTTCTGACCATTTGTTACTTTATTTCTCTCCGGTAAATAAGAGATTGGCCCTTGAAAGTCCATAGAAATAATGGTAGGAGTATAGAAGAATCAATCTTGGTTTTCCTTTTTATTCGGTGACGGACATAGAAGAACAATACTCTTGTTTTATTTTCTTGTGAAGACATCAATATTTGACTCTTTCCTACCAAGTTGACATTTTTGTAGATGGTCCTTGCGCAACGCTTTAGGCCTTCACAAAATTCCATATTGCCATTCTGAATCACCGAGTTGAACCAGTCAATTGATTCTATAACTCAATAACTGTATCCACGGAAGATAGAACTACTTCACCTTGTGTTTGTCAAATGAATCGACACTAATCTCCGTCGGAGACTAGTAATTTGGATAGGCGAGTTATCATCTTCGTGGTTACATACTTACACTCGACCATATAACTTGTGAACTTATGAATAGGAAGAATCCTTAAAATCTATTTATGTATTGCTTCCAATCATTCTCCGTCTCTGATCGAAACTCAAAGTATGAGTGTACAATGTCCTTCCAGCCTTGACATTTTCATCGTATCTATCTATCTGTCTATCATGAATGCGCTTGATAAGCTTCTACTATATTAGGCTTCTCTTGAGGGAAGCACTTACACCTTCTTCCTTTGTTATACTTAGATACATATAATTACACTTTTGTAAAAATAATAGATTTGAGATTCAGCGCAGAACCGCTCTTATCAGGGAGAATGTATAACTAAAAGTTAATAAAATGATATATATTGTGTATATCCTTTCTTACTACATCGTGTACCGCCATTGGAAAGAACCCAAATTGACAACACCTTACGTTAGTTGCGCAATGTATTTTAAATGAGTATCTCGCGCTGGTTAAGATTATTCAAGGCTGAGCATACCTTTAAAGAATACAAGCCGAGTAGATTATCGTTTTAAATGTGGCAGCTTTCCCGAAGCAGCATTATTCAGGCGCATCTCCTGGCGAATCCATGCGATGATTGGTTTGCTCTGCGCAACGGTACATTATGAGCAAATCTCACAATACGGTCGATATCACGTTGATCTTACGTGCTCCAACCGATTCCAGAGAATGTTTCTTTCTCTGATTTTCACAAAGTCTCGGAACATGAAGTCCTTCGGCACATGCTACCAGTTCTTCGCGTGGTATAGACGCCGACTCAATCTCATCAGGCATGCTAAAATCTGCCCTACCAACACTTGTTTCATACTACACCCAGTTATTCAATGAGTCCCTATCATCTGGCCACTTCCCCACAAACTGGATGAAAGCCTTGATCATCCCATCGGCAAAAACATCATCTCTCTCGTCTATCTCCGACACGCGTCCCATCGCACAATTACCTGAAGCTTCTAAAATTCTGGAAAGACTTGTTCATGAGCAACTTATGGCACATTTATCATCCAACAAGCTACTGAATCCTCCCCAATCAGGCTTTCGTCCATCTCACTCAACTCAAACCGCGCTACTTCAATTCCCGAAGGAACTTGTCAGGCAAAAGACAAACGCATGCTTACGGTACTGGTTTCTTTCAACTTTTCCAAGGTATTTGATACGGTAACCTATGCCAAACTCCTCATGTGACTCAGAAAGATTGGATGCTCCGACAAAGTGCGAAAGATGTTTCGCCAGTTCTCTTAGGGGTAGGATACAAGGAGTGCGTATAGAATGCGGCCAACATCCTGATTGGAAATCAGTTGCCGCGGGTGTGCCTCAAGATAGCTGCCTCGGTCCCCTGCGTTTTGTCATCCACATCAATGATCTTGCTGAATGTCTGAGCCCGGAGGTCAGAAGAATAATCCATGCAGATGACACCCAAATCTATCACCACTGTCACACAGCTGAACTACCTGCGTGTATTGCATCCCTTATATAATTGTAATGCTAGTGCTGTCGTCTGATGAGCTGCTGAGAATGGTCTTAAGCTAAACTCGAAGAAAACCACCGTCATCATTCTTGGAAGTGAACCTAATCTGAAGCTTGTCAGAATCGATAATCTTCCTAAAATTGTTTTGTCGGGGTCTGAGATACCTACTCATCTTCCACCAAGAGTCTTGGGGTTCACATATCTTCGAAGTTAGACTGGTCTACTCAAGTCAACGGCATGATTCGGCGCGTACACGGGGCCCTATATGCATTACGATGGTACCGAGGAGCCCTGTCTCGCTCGCTGCGGATGAAACTTGTGCAAAGTCTCGTACTACCACATCTTGATTACGCTGCTCCAGTGATTCATCACATGCAACAATTTCTTGATGTTAAATTTCAACGCCTCATGAAGAGTGCATTGGTATGTCAATATCTCATACCGATCACAGGTCTCCCCGTTACGTATTCCTCTGGGCTGGCAGTCTACCAAACGTAGGCGTCTCTACTTGATTGGTTGCCTTGCCTTCACAATTCTCTGTACAGGTAAGCCCTCTCCCTTGCACTTCCTGTTTTAACTCAGATACAGTGATACACTCCCTCCCTACTCAAGAGGGTATCTAGCTCGAATCCTAGAGTACAAAACCCCACGTACTGAAACATGGAGGCAATCTTTCATCATCTCAGCCTCGGAGCTAATAAATTCTTTGCCTAAACTTACTCTCAGTCTTGACTCACTCACTGGATTCAAAACGATTTTCTGTGAGCATCTAATGCATGAGGAGAAATCAGACTGGCTGAGTAAAGCCTTCTCTGTAAATACGAGTAAAGCTGTACTTTCCCTATAAGTAAAGCTAACTGAGTAAAGTTTAGGCATTCCCCCTATTCCCACTACCTTAAGGGCATGTGAAAGCCAACTTTTACCGACGACCCTAACCATTGACAAATCGATTTTTCTCCCGAGTTCTACGGTGAATCTCAAAAAAGTGATTCCAAGTATGGAAGCTTTAGAATCAGATCTATCATTCAAAAAAAGAATCGAGTTGATCGGTTGAATATTGCCTTCAAACTTTGGTTTCGAAGTTGACCATTGCCTGAAAAAATACTCACACGCCTGACTTCGAAACCAAAGTTTGAAGGCAATATTCAACCGATCAACTCGATTCTTTTTTTGAATGATAGATCGCATCCGAAAGCTTCCATACTTGGAAGTACTTTTTCCGAGATCGTCCTCAAATAGTTCAGAAAATGATCAGAAGTATGACTTTTCCGAAGGCCCGTGAGCTGTGATTTTGGCTGAGTCGAGGCAAGGTTGGGTTAGGTCCTCTACCGCCCACACCAGCTGTTGTTATTGTTTTGAATGAACGGTGATGGACTGTCGTGAGTTGTCGCGCGGTACTTATATATTTGACTTGCACATAATAATAATCAGGAACAGAAAATTCATTCGTTGGAAAATTTTATGAAAAATAGTAATAATTTTGTTCATATCTGAGGAGAACCAATCCAAGTATTGACAATCTGAGTGACAATCCTGTTTCTTGAGGCAATTACTTGCTCCTTGATTTGAAAAGCAGTGAATATATAAGAGTGACAGTGATAATCATTCTGAGCCTTGGAGTGACTCAATAATTAACAATAATAGTAAGCAACGAGGCAATGCTTTATTGGTATTGACATCCAAATCTAAGCCTTTCGAGGTATGAAATTGTCTTTCGTGGACATCAGAAATCTTTATACAGAATGTGGAGTTAGCATTACCCAAGATATAGATGAAGTTATGTACTTGAAAACAGATCAGAGGAGGAACCAGTTGATCGATGAACTGAGAGGAAAAGCATGCATCCACCAAACTTGCAAAAAATGCTATACATGAGATAGCTCATCAGAAAGGTTTACAACCTTTCGGTCTCACCAAACTCTATCTATTTGTGCTAAGAATATGTATTGATGCAGCTCAGAATGTTCCTGTGATGTCGAGGCCTTCAGATGATTTCAGAGCAAACTAATGATTCTGTTTTGATGTTTCAACTACAATATGTCTAAATACTCGATGAAAATAGCAAGCACGGGTAAGTCTTAGAGCAGAAGTAAATATTTGGAAATTGCAATAAGCTTCAATTTGTATCTACTAAAATCTCTATACTATAGAGGGGTGAATCCACATTCATTCATTTAGATCTATTGAGAATTAGAGCTTAATCGTGGAAATTTTGTGACTTGAGTTGAAAAGTCACAAGGTGGATTTCACTCTACAAAGAATGAAAGTGATGAAATTGAGTATCTTATTGTCATGAGTTGACCTCTGGAACATATTTGATTGATCTCACCATGCTACTGAAGGTTTCAACTAGAATATCTTGAAATTACCTAGATCAAATGGCGCACCCGGGTGACTCTTAGAGCAAAAGTAAATGAGTGGCCATTGCTATAAGCTCCAATTTTTGTCTGCTGAGATCCCTGTATTTTAGAGGGGTGATTTCATATTCACTTTTTTTAATCTATTGAGAATTGGCTTAGTTGTGGAGTTTTTGTGACTTGAAATTGAAAAGTTACTTGGTAAATTCCATTATACAAAGAATGTAGTGATGAAATTGAGATTCTTTTTGCCAGGAGTTGACCTCTGAATCATGTTTAATTGATTTCACCATCCTACTCCAGGTTCCAACTAGAATATCTTGGAATCACCTGGTCCAAATGGAGCGCCCGGGTGAATTTTAGAGCAAAAGTGAATTAGTGGACATTGCAGTGAGCTCCAATTTGTGTCTCCTGAGGTCCCTGTATTTTAGAGGAATGATTTCATATTCATTTGTTTCAATCTGTTGAAATTTGGCCCAGTTGTGGAACTTTTTTGACTTGGAATTGGAAACTCATAAATTCCATTATACCATGAATTCATTGGTGGAATTCAGAATCTCATTCTTAGTTGTGTGCCTTCATATTAACTCTGATCAATCTCATCATTCTTTTCAAGGTATCAACATGAATACCCTAAGATATTTGTTCAGAATAGCTCGCTTGAGTGACTTCGAGAGCAAAAGCTGATCTTGAGTATGCCACGAGCTCCCTACCATGTCTGTTGAGATCTTTGTATTCGAGAGGTGAGATTTCATCTTCATTTTAAGGTATGTCATGAATGTATGTACTCCAATGTCTACATAGCTTCTATCTGTATTTACCAATTTCTAGCTGTTTGATATAAATCATGAACTTTGGATACTAAAATTTTTGGAACAGGTTAACTTTGTGGAGTTGCTTTGCATGAAATTCTGGAATTGTTTTGAGTCCCAAATAGAGTCAAATTTGTGTCTACAATCTGAATGGATGCCATAACATGAATAGTGATACTATCACAATGAATCCTTTTAGGTACAGCGATAACATGAATACATGACTTTGGCCAATAAGAGGCAGCGATGTGTCAGAATCACTACACATTAGAACAGGTTTTCTGTCCTTGGAACTGACAAAACAGCTCAAGAGTGTGTAGAGATGTGCATTCGAGTAATTGCTTAGAAAAAGTTACCGAGGAAGATATTCCTGCAGAAACCACTTCACTAAAAATGAATACACATAGTACAAAAATGTGTACACACACATAGTACAAAAATGTGTTTTCAAGAGTAAAAGTGATGGTTCAACAAAAAAGCCACATAAAAAATATACTTGAATGCAAGTATATACAAAAAAATGTGAGCCCAGCAGAATTATCACTAGATGTCACATAAAAAATATACTTGACAGTATATAAAAAATGTGATTAGGAACCTTCATTTTTTACATCAATAACTCATCCAGTGTACCTAGAAGATAGCTATTCAGTCATGAATCTACGTATGCATCAATAAGCATGACGCAGTTATTATGACGCAGAGGAAGGGGGGAGGATTCTCACCACCCCTCCCCTCCCTTATAATATATTCATATATGTAACATCTAACCCAACCTCCCTTACCCTTAGTACGGTCCGCTCGGTCGGTAAAAGTCGGCTTTCACATGCCCTTAATCGATTCACTCTCCATCTGAATGTTACATCATTCTTACTTTTATACATCTCTCTCTTTTTTCATCTTTATCATGATATTGCACTGCGCGCGCCACAATTGTCAATGGTTTATTCCACTCCTGTCATTTTCCGCACTTGCTAATATGAACATACCTATCTGTAATTCCCCGTATCAACAATCGCTTATAATAATATGAATCTAAATGTAATATTCCTGAAGATTCTCATGAGGTTTATACTCCAGACTTCAATAAAGTTTATTTCAATCAATCAATCAATCAATCAATCAATCACGGTTTCGCCTCAAGACTCGTTCTGTCGATCACTCTATCACTTATTTCATGTCCTTCCCTGGAAAATCCTATAAATTCACGCATGGGCAATACGTTGGAATACTTAAGCGAGGCATATTTAGCCCTAGAAGGAGCCAGGAACACGAATCTCGAGGTAAATTGCGATTTTTGACTGACCGCTCAAAATTGCGGTCACGGCTGAAGCTTCTGGCTTGCGATGCGATTGACCAATCATACTGTAAGTCTGGCAAATGATTGATTAGGTATCTAAGAATTATATGCTATGAGCCTGAGACTGGGCCGATTACTGCGTAAGAGTGGTGACTTCTTTTGCGAGTGTCCTACAATTTTCTGATTTCTTCCATTATAATCACTATATGATTCTGATAATTACTATATCATAGTAAAACCATTATTACTGAACTACAAACGCATCTTAGCGGCCCCTGACTTATCAAGGACATTTACAAGCCGAACGAGCGGTGGCGAGTGTGGCAATTCGAGGTGTCCCCCGACTGTAGCGCACCTAGCCGATCATCTATCGAAGCTCTTATACCCCTAATGCATAAGTATACCTATATCGATGGTGATGCTATATATACTAGGGGTATAAGAGCTTCGCAAAACGACCACTCATACCAATTTTATACGTGGAAGTTGGCGCTGGAGTCGGCGGACATCTCGAATAACGCTAGTAACATAATGGAGATGGGTGCGAGTTAATTTTCCCAAGCCCTACTCACAGCCTATTTTATTTTTTCACTGGTGAGGGTATAAAAAAGTGAGTGATATGTCTTTCGACGGAGAGTTTTCTGAGACTACCTTGAGATATACGGCAAGACAAGATCATTGTGATAGTTCATGCACCGGTGAATACATTTCAGTTCATAGAACGATACATCTCTGATGAACATGAGGCACTGTATTAGCCTGATAAGAATTATCATCAATGGTAAGTGAGTTTGTGATCTATATGGATCTATATGGTCATGAAAACGCTAAAAATACTACCCGTTTTCAGACAACCAATGATCACAGTCGGGAAGTTGACTATTTTACTGCAGAAATCGTAATTGATTCAATAGGGAAATGTTAACCAGAGACCGTAAGTTCTTCAAAATACCCATAGCTATGCGAATAAATGAAGATTCTGTTAGAGCTGAAGAGGCAGCTCGTAGTTCAATACGTAAATAGAGTGAAATTTTTTTGTATAACAAAGCAATCCTTCAGCAGTGATGAAATCTTCGACAAATTGCAGAGGTGAGCTATTCGCGTTGCTATCCGTTGGCATGTTTCACGCGCCAGGCTGGAAAAAAACTTGGCTTCAAAGAAGAAAACGAGAGTCCGAGCGAAAGTCACGACGTAAATGTCTGAGCTTCTAACGCGATGTATTTTTGAGCATGGCCCAACGAACATACATTGAAACTAGCAGCTCGATTAGAAACTTTGTTAATTTTTGAGTCTGAGCGAACAACACGTAATGCATTTTCATTCAAATCGTGTAGATATGTACGGATACTTACTGCTGCTTTGAAATGACAAAGCAAGGACAAAAATGAGTAGTACATACAGTAATGAGCCAATTCTCAGAGAGAATTTCAGACGAATGAAGCTGGATAGAAATTTGACTGTACATTGTGAGGTCCTTCTAATCTACTCTAGATTTGCCCCAGTCCCCATACCTCGTTGCTCATAACTTGTTCCTCATAACTCGTTCCTCACACCTCATTTCTCATTCATTCAATCAGCCATCGATCTATCCATCCATCTACCCACCTGACCACTAAGCCATATACCCACCCACCAACCCACCCACCCAATGAACCACCCATAACCCATACGGCCGCCAACCATCGTACGTCACCCCTTCCACATAGGCAACCCGATACGCGGGATGCAGAGGGACGAATTTTGGCTGGGCGTTTAATTATTATAATTTTCGAGTAATTTCGTGTGGTTCCTTTCTTCCATAGCAACAGTAGAAATGGCATTCGTGACTTCAAAGGAGTGATGAAGTATAACATATGTATATGATGACTAGTGTCTGTCCACGATTCTAAGGAAATTTTTGCTAGAGCTCATGGGATGGCAAGACTTTTATGTAGGCGTATTGGTGCTTATCTCGAGCTCTTTTCAGACGAGAGCCGTGCTCAACAATAATCCATCCTACTGTTGAATAAACGGAGCGGAGTCGCATTGATTTTTCGCGAGATTTGTATGAGTATGGCGGAAAGGGTAAAAGATATCGCTGTAAGCCTTTACTTTCTCCGCGTCACCCAGTGGAAAATCGCTCAACTTTAGCGAATTCCGGATCAACTCTGACTGAAGTCATCAGTAGGGGGGGGGGGGGATGAAACTTCAGCGACCTTGGGTGTCGGACGGGTCCTCGTTATCAAGTTTCGGTGAGCATTACTGATGGATCAGTGAGACAATCTCAGAAACAATTCACTGGTCATAAGTCGTGGTAGATTATATTCATTGAAATTTCAGTGGGTAACTCTGTCTTTCAGCGATTTCCACTGATTTGCGAGTAAGACACACTAAAATTTCAGTGAATATGGTCAGATAGGACCTCTGAAGTGGTGATAATCCGGGGAATCGTCTTGCTGATTCAACAGTAATACTCACTGAAACTCCAGTGACGAAACCTCTTCCGACACTCAAGGTCGCTGAAGTTTCAGCCCTCCCACTGATGACTTCAGTCGATATACATGACAATTCCAGTGTATGTACACTGAAGTCATCAGTAAAAGTTGATCCAAAATACACTGAAGTTCAGTGACTTTCCACTGATTAGCATGGAGAGAGTACATCTTACAAGAAAAGCACGGAGAGAAATCCAGCATCATATTGTCTCACTACCAACTACTCTCCCTAGGAATAAAGATACACATCATATCAATGATAAAAAAAGGTTCGAGGGTGTCGAAAGCCATGCACATCACATAGGCACCCATCCAGAAAAAGTTTAACAACCGCCAAAGTGGGCGATTCCGAACCGGCTATAGCTGTTATGTCAAGGATGTAGGCTAAAAAAAATTAAATTTCCGTACCAAATCTGGGCGGAAGAGTCAACACGCGCAAGCGTGGGCGTATGCAACGTTGACGGCAACTCTGTCATCGATGAGGTTCGCAACTAAACTGAACTGTCCAGAATAGTGTACATCAGAAGGCGGGCCACTTCAAAGTTCCGCGCGCGGGTGCATTCGAAATGCAAGATGCACCACTGAAGCGTGATCTCCCTGTTAGAACTATGCGCTTCATATAATACGAGTCCAATGTCTTATGAAGTAGCTATGTATTGGATGATATTGTGGCAGACGTGTCTGATGTCGTCGATGCAGACGAGGCGGCACTTGGAAATCTGTCTAGTTAATATTTTGTGTATTATTATAGACATGAGTGACTGTTGGGGCCCTTTGCAAGGCCGATATGCTTGAATTGCAACATGTGAAAGAGTGGTGGCGACAATGATGTGCTTGTACACGTAGCCTTTTCATCTCTGCCGTTTCCGAAGACAAGCGATGTGATGTCGTTTAGTAAGCATCATCGGTATTTAGCCAAGTCGATGAGGTAAGCTAATAACGCAGGCCTGTTGAATTATGCATCGTCTGTGTTCCGTTCAGTGAGGGCCTGATTTGCAAATGATCGAGAGCTTAGTCACCTCAGACGACCGTACAATCTGGTGATTGTAATGAGCTTGTATGTTGACCTTCATCACAAGTTTGAGTGCTAGAACACAGTTTGTTCGGTAGCCTGTCTTATATATTTGTGGAGTGTATTTTTAATATAATTTGGCGAGATGAAAGATATTTTTTTTCTCCTACAGATATTATCTAAGATGAGTAAAAGGCTCATTCCACAGGAATTTGATGATATCGTCTCTGTATCTCCCTCAAGAATTAATATAATTTACGAAAACCATGAGTTCCCAGTATTCTTTTTTTTTATTTAGTCATTCAAGGATGCTGTTGAGTGTTGAGAAGAATCCCTCAAGAATTCCCAGTATTCTTGTCACGTGATAGTCATCATCGATCTCTCACAAAATCTTCTCTTGGGGATTGTCAAATTCTCAAATGGAGCCTCCGTGAACCTTGACTCATTAATCTTTGCATAAGAAATCTGCCGGGGATCACGAAAAAAACTTTTTGCACTTTTCCAATATTTGAGCGCCCACAAAGTTGCAAAAAGTAACTCATGCCTTAACCTAATAAAACGACGCCTCCTTCAGGAGGTTCCCCGCTTCCGAGCAACTATTTCGACCTTCACCTGCTGCTGAGGCTAAGAATAAATTGCTTGAAAGCGAGCGACAATCTCATAAACTTGGTGCGAAAGATTTTCTGCTCAATCAAAATCGAAGTTGAGCGAGAAACAGATAAAACAAGGACCTAGAATCGAGCCTAGAATTGTATGTTTTGCATGCCATCTCACCCGGGATGCGTCTCTTTTCTACCGCAACTGTGTGAGAATTACTGCAGAGATTATTCATGGATTCTTTTATATTACCAGGGGCCGTATTCTAAATTTTGCAGTAAAATTTTGCGGTAATTTTTGCCGAAAAATTGTACCGCAAAATTTAGAATACGGGCCCTGATGCTTCTCAAAGAAATTTCAGACCTCTTCTGGAAAGCTCAAGATGGCAATTGGCAGTCGATTCAAAATGCAAAGTTTCCTTGTTGAAGATGACGACTTCTGATAGATACTGCTTCTCGATCCACTTTCGCCTCTGATCTACACACTCAGCGAGAAAAAGAACCCCAGGTCCTCTTGACGTCCCCGTTGTGATATTCATTATATTTATTCAGTCTCATTTGAAGAATCCACAAACACAATGGAATTAATCTTCCACAATTTCTACAAAAAACTCGTTGTATCAATTGCTAGGAAAACCCTGTTAGTCTGAGTAGTGACTAATACATGAAGATTCGCATGCGGTTAACTATCAAACTACCAAGTTTTTTACTATCATTCATCGGATTAATTTGAAGTAGCATTCAAAGTTACGTACCTGCACAACAAAGTACGAAACAAAAGTCAACCATCGAAATCGAACATCCCAGAGTTCCAGAATTTTAAATAAGGGTGAGCAAGAACAGAACATAGACTATGCGCTTTCCGGAAAATCGCAGAAAGTTCGATACGAGCGATAGTGAACGAGGGAAAGCCCAAGCCCAACTCGAGCTCGAATCAGTAAACGGGTGACTTTCCCAGTAGTTCACGGTTCACTGAATTCCACATATTATTTAATGTACGCGGTCGGTGATGCGCAAGGATGGTCCCTGTGCACAACCGACTCGAATATTATTTGTGGGCTGTCGACGTAAATCCTATGAGCCCGTTCACTTTTACTTGGTGAGAGCGAGACAACCCCTGCCTCTGAATTTTGACTTGCGTTGCATTCGATACGTATGAACGCTGCTTACGTATCTTGCAGCATTTCCAAGTATTTAGTGCCCGGGCATGCCCGGGTGGCGACGCGACGCTTGTAGAACGTGCAAGTGAGTATGGACTGCGATTTTGGCGTTAGTGCGTGCGAATACAAAATTGCAGCCAGCAAAGAGTGCCGCCACGCGGGTGGCCAAATCATTCCTCGAATGCACGATACATATCCTATTGGCATGCCGAGATGTATGCTCAATAAGAGTCGTAATGTACGTTAGCCGGTGGGGCCACGAATTTCATTTTGACGCTAACAAATATTCTGGCAGATTCATTCATGATCGTTGTATGTAGGGTCTCGATACTTTGAAGCATGGAACTGCTCCAGCTTCCGTTTATTTCTTTTAGATAGGCTAAGATTCAAGTCAGTCTAAAATTTCGGATTTTCCCGAGTTTCTGATTTCTCGGAGAAATTCATCCGGATATCAATCTTTTAGGAGAGAGTCAGAAGCTCGACTTTGATTGGATTTCCTATGATGTTTTTTGGATTCATCAGATGTATGAGAAAATATTCTCGTAGGCTGTACAATGAGATCATCAGAAACTTCATTAAACTTTATTGATAATTTTTTGCGATTCAAAGGATTGAATTCCTTGACACTTTCAAAGCTTTTCAAGTTTTACAACTCGTTTTGGTCCGTATTCAATTTCAATGTATCATTCAGAATAATAATTCCATCCGTTGACGATAAAATTAGGGATGTCAATAAGTCTAAACATTAATTAATTATTGGTCAATACTTGATGTAAGAAGAATATTCCACCTCTTCAATGCTGGAATGAGCTGCGAGATGTTTTAATGAAAGTCCACAAAAATATATCCCATAGTAGAAGACATAAATTGATTTGCATATACTAACAACAAATGATCACGAGTAATCGAGTGTAAAAGAGGGTCGATTTCCGTTCTGCCCCTAAAGTTTCGAAAAGTGATATGAATTGATTTGTTCCATGGCCTTTCAGCTCTCGTGATTCACACTTTCCGCTAACCTATAACTCAAAAATTGATAGTTTAGAATACCTGATCTCGTTGACCTTTAGAACACGCACGATGTGATCGTAAATGTACTGTAGCGTATTATGATTTCATTTGCAGTAGCAGATCATATCTGGAAGCAATAGATGATCGCGTTTTATGGTACCATCCTCCATGTAGAATGTTGAATCTCATTAAGCTACGAGTCTAGAATGTTTCGTGGAAGAAAATTTTTTATGCTCTCCAGTGAAGATATACAGATACTTTTCAGAATTCTGTATTATGAATATCAATTGAAGCTCCAAATCATCCACATGTACTTTCAGAGTATTCATCAGTCCTGCTTCGTGTATTCCAGAGCTTCAGGATTGTCTTCTTCTTGGACCAAAATCGTAACTAGGATCACCGGAACTCTTGACAATGATCCTTTTTGTTGAAGCATCGAAAAATCAGAGACGATCAAATATACTATTTCTACCCACGAAGCACCTTACAAAACCGTCAATGCCGATCAAATCTCTCATTCATCACCGTCTGTCAACAGCTTTGTAAGAGCAAAGATTTTCGAGGGATAATTTATCCAAAATATTTTTCAGTAGTCCATTCAAAGTACTTTTCAGAATTTTCTTTCAACATTTTTTACCAAACATTTTCTGAAAACTCAGAAACTACTTCGAACATTCAGGAAGCCGAAATTTCTGTATTCCTAGTAAGCAACAGAATGCAATACTTCATTCACTACTCAAGAAGATATCGAAATAAGCTCAGAATTATTGTCATGTTACCAGTGTAATAGATTGTGGAGCGAAAGTTAGCAGATTCATGAATTGTTGAGACAACTTGTCGATAATAGTTGATTTCAAAAATCCATCCCCATAGGAATATCTCTGAAGCAGGCCTCCGTTAGAGTACCCCTTATCAAATTCCCCTCGGATGATTATTTCTAAAAATACTTCATAAATGAAATTCTGCTAGAAAAGTATTTTATTATAAGTGTAACTGCTTTTCTCGCCACCACCCATTTGCTTCGTTAATATTCTTTGAAGGTCAGAGGTCTCTGAAAGGCTTTTGTATCTCACAACTGATGGATAACGATCAATTGATGGTATGAAGAAGAGGTTGAGTGAGAACCACTCACTAATCCGTCCAGACACCCAATCATCAACCTGTCTACCATCTCGCCCGATAATCAACCTACACTGTAAAAAATGTGCAACGTTTTTTTCAACTACGTAGTTGAAAATTCAACTACGTATTTGAAAATTCAACTACGTATTTGAAATTCAACTATATGAGTTGAAAAATGTCTGCGGAGAAGTTCGGAAATAGTCGCGTCCAATATGTTGGTCATGGAGGTAACATTAATGTGTAAAAATTTGTTATTCTCCTCGCTTGGGTTTGACTACTGTTTGTAAAGTACTTATTATACCGTGAGATACACAATAGCAAAAATTCAGCCGAGTGAGACTGGTGATGTAATATCATTGATCATACAGTGCTTCCATTCTACATGCTCATCAAAAAAAGAGTAAGTGATGTCAAGAATTTAGCAGTGTCATGTGTCATGCGGAATTATCCACAAAAAATTCGGGAGACTTTTCTCTGTATTGACTGTAGATCCGGATACTGATCAAATACTGCGAGTGTTCAAGAAACTTCATACGGAATCGTCTGCCAGAACTATGTAGAAGTAATTTACGGGATCATCTCAGTTGATATGTATTCAGCCACAAAACAAAAATTCGGGATCAGAAGCCCTTCCTACGTGGAAAAAGCGATCCAAAATTTGGTGAAATTGGTTTGAGGGATCAAAGTATGTTGCAACATGGTTTGGGAATCAACAGCAGTGAATCTAGAGTGAATATGAACACATCATTTATTCAACGGGAGAAAATGTCACAGAATTCAAACTGGGAGTCCTGAGAAGATCTTTGGAGTCAGTCGAACCCCAACACAAAGGGATAAATATTTCGAAATACTCTCGGTATCGAATTGAAATCATGTAAGTGAACATTATAACGAAAAGTAACAACATTTTACAAAATATCAAGTAGAGATCAACGGGACTCCTCAGGGTCAATTGATTTCCAAAAAAAAATTGTTTACAATTCATCTTAAAATCGACAAAAGCTCAATATGGTATTAGATTAAGCGGTCATACGAACTCGAAAAATGAAACTAATGGGTATTGAACATAACTGAACCAGCAAATAATAGTTACACGAAACTAAAAAGACCCCTTTTAAAGTTTCTTATTATTCCAACATAAATTTCTGATGTTAACTCAGCCCAAGGCCAAGATATTCCTTACGAAGTTCTACGAGCATTTTTCCTCTTTCTTGATAAAACTCGTAAACTGGAAGGTTGATTTTTGCACCCTGTCTCAGAATGGGTTCATTAACTTCAAGTGTACCAACCAAATACGGCGGAAACCGACCTACTTTTCTATATATATTTTGGCACGCTGAATTCGAACCCGAGGTCGGATAGACCCGTTCCTATCTTGATTTCGAGGAAACCGTACAAATGAGGTGGAAATTGTGGAAATAAGGTAGAATAGCATTACAACTTGGATCAATAAATATCAATCTACATATTTGAAAACCTCTCTTCGGGGGTTTTTGGGGTTGCTGAATACGAATACTCACAAGGGGAGGACCTGACCTTTGGATCACTAATCCTTTCCAAAATTTGTTCTCAGTTGAGTTTGAGCTTCATGCCAACCTCGAAAGATGAATGCCAATTAGAGCTAACCGAACTCGTCAGAAATTATCCCAAGAATTGACTCGTGAGGAAGAATTCAACTCAGGTAGTTAAATTTCAATGCGGTAGTTGAAAAAATTTTCAATTCCGTAGTTGAATTCAGATTCAACTACGGAATTGAAATTCAACTACAATTAGTTGAAATTTTTTCCAACTACCGTAGTTAAATATTTGGTTGAAACCCATTGCCATTTTTTACAGTGTACCCACCTACCGGATTTCCCGCGCCCATACTCAAAGCCCACACGCTTACGCATCATACTTTAGCCCGGCCAGCATAGACCAGCCCATATCTGACTGTCCTGAAACGTCCAAGATAAAAACAGAAAAATGTCATTCGGGACCTTACTATGCAGAACGCCCCCACCGTTTCACACTGTACCAGAACGTCCAAGATAATTTGAAAACCGGTCCAGACCGCACAAGGACGTCCCAGACCCTCCCAGACTGTTTCAGACCATACGATGTCCTTAATTGTTCCCGATTGTCTTAGAACGTGCCAAAACGTCTCAGATCGTACCAGACCATTCTAGATCATTTGATACTATACCAGAACGCCCCACATCGTTTCAGACCGTTCCAGACTGCATCAGGTGTAAGACTATTTCACGCTGTTCCAGACCGTACATGAACTTTTCAGACCATTTGAGACCATTCCAGACCGTTCCAAGCCATTCCAGACCATTCCTGACCGTGCCAGGCCATACTAGAGCATTCCAGATTGTTCTTGATCCAGGCCATACCAGAACGCCCCACATCGTTTCAGACCATTCCAGACTGCGCCAGACATCCAAGACTATAGGGATCTAACACGCTTGCCGGGTTGCTTGCGTACAGGCGTTTTTCTTCTAAGATGGCCGACGAAGAGAGCAGTTTTAACATTCGATGCATAGGGCCGTAATATTGAGTCTCTAGCTCTCTCGAGTTGACTAATGCCCGTAAAACGCAATAGTAGGAAGATCAGGTCCTTACATAAGTGTTCTGTGCCAGACTGTGGGAGATGAGACGTTAATGAAGCAAAACCCCTATGCTACCAATGCTAAATCTGCTCTGTTACGCAGCCATTTCACCCCTGTGTGCAGGCAACCCGACATCGATGTCAGATCCCTATTCCAGACCGTTCTATACCACACCAAAGTATCCTCGGTTGTTTCCTATCGTCACAGAAGGCCTTGGACCGCACCAAAAGATCCTATATCGTACCAGATCATTTCAGATCATTTGAGACCATACTAGAACATCCCAAACTATTTCAGACCAATTAAAGCTATTCCCGACTGTGACAAAACTTCCAAGACCAATGCCGTTCCAGACCGTACAAAAACGTTTCAGACCATCCCAGACCGTTCCAGACCGTACTAAAAAGTCCCTCAAAGTTCAAAACCGCCCCAAATCGTACCAGACCATCTTAGATCATGCCAGATCATTCTAAACCACCCCTAACCGGGCCAGACCATCATCCACACGGCCACTTACCCACTTACCAACCCAACCATGACTCGTACGGTCACTCATTATGCCCCACCCATTTCACAGAGTTAGCTCATTAGTGGGGATTCGGATGGATAAGTCTTGGTTGGGCATTTAGTAATTATAAATTTTAGAGAAAGATTTCAAAAATTTTCCCAAATAGGATAAAACAAGTATTGGACGTCTTGGATGAATTCTCATAACCATGCTTTGCTCTGTTGATCATTTTGAATGGAAAGTCAGTCAAAACATGGTTCTACAATCCACCATCAAACTTGGAACAGATTTCTGCTGATCTTCAACCTATTATCAATTACATAAAAGATAACAAATCTCACCAGAGCCAAATAAACCCGAGTAATTTGTTTCAGAGTAGACGATCAATCGAAAGCCAACGGAAAATAAGAAACAAACAATCAAAAGTGCGCAACTCGTAAGTGGTCCCAAATATATCCCAACTCGAGCTCCGGAAGCTTCAAAAATTACACGCATTGTCACTGTAAGTACATTAGCGTGTCCGCGCAATAAATCGGCACAACACCCCGCGGTATCGAAAAGGGCGGCAAAAGAACTTGGGGGCATCGCATGACGAATGGTTGCTCGACTCTTTTGATGTTTATTTCGATAGGGTTTTCGCTATGGCAGTTTCGTTGTGTCGTCGTCGGCATGATGGTCTCCCCCATTATAACCCACACCATACATGGTGGGTGGATATGTGAGTATCGGTTGCAGTATAGAAGTCAACTCCGACAGGCCAGACATGGATGGCAACATCAGCTCTTGGCAGCCACAAAAAAGCGGAAGAAGATGCGTACGCCGTAGCTTCCCCGAGGCCTAATGGGCGGCAACAATCCCGTCAAGCTGACGATGAGAACGTATTACGTTGAAGATTAATTTCCGTATTAATAGCTAGTATATTAGTATCTATGTAACGACGCCCTTCGATGTAGTTTGACGGACGCCACTTTTCGTTCGTTTGGGGAAATCTGAGGTCGTTAACTTATGGACGAAAAAAAAGTCCAAGCCATATTTTGATGACGGTGACACATGATTTGATCGTGGATAATGTATCTTTTACAAATTTCCTTGGAACAATCAGCTGAGTAGACAGATTTTGTTCTCAACATTGAAAGGAAAATTTCACAGCAAAAAAGATTTCTCAAAATAAGAACCTTTTTTCTGTCGTTCTGAGTACGTGTGATTTTGAGACACTTTTGATTCCTCGTTCAAGAGATTTCTCAGTATTAGAGATAAAATCTTTTGTTTTGAATAATGTAATTCCTCACCCAAGATCAAGAGGAAAGTAACCTCTGTAGGCCATGCAATAATTCCACTTCGACTATGATTTACGCAAAAGTGAAGAAGTTGTAATAATCATTATTCAGTCAAGACCCTACTGCACGTTGTCTTACATATTCGCGAGCGTTGGTAGATAGAGTGTTGGTGTTTTCAGTGGAATGCCATTTCTGCATGAAACAGTATATTGAAGCTATCGCGTTGACGCTTTCCCGTGATATGATAAGCCGAATGTTCTCTCAGTTTTTCATTTTTTCTCATAATGATGATTTGAGAAAAGTTTTTCCCGATTCTAAGAAATGATTCCTTGTTTCGAGAGGCAATTTTTCATAATGAGAAAAATAGCTTGTTTTCGTTCCTCTACTTAAGAGGAAACTATTTTGAGAAATGTGAAATTTGAAGAAATCCTTTTTGCTGTGTTGACTATTCGCCTAACTGTTTTTGTGAATGGGCTTACCTATTGTCTAGTACATTTTTCCACACTCTTCTGAAACCGCTACTCATTGGCATAAATTTATAAAATTCGATAAATAGGTAAAATTTCTCCGGAACTCATCGCGGGGCACAATTCTAAAATGTAGCTGATCACATTTTCGAATAGTAGATAGCTACTTTTTCAAAATGTAGCTAAGCACTTTTTCAACAAGTAGGTCGAGAAGCTACATATTGAAAAAGTAGTATACTACTTATTCTAAGTAGGGCGAGTTTTCACTTTTTGAATAAGTGGTATACTACTTTTTTTTTAGTAGAAAACACTTATTCAGATTTAGAGTGTGGCTATCTTCAAGAGATGGTGAGCTCAGAGGCTCTAAAAAAATATTGTTTTATACGTTTGGAGCAGGATCTCTTCACAATTATTGTCCAAATTTGATGAATTTTATTGTTGATTCTTGTTACATCCTCAACCCTGTCACAAAAATTGATTCTGAATATCATGAAATGTTAACGCGATTACGTAATAAATTTTGCGAAAATCTCTCCAAACTTCAGGAGTAAACTGCGAGACCATGAATAAAATACATGGGTCAAACGATCGGCTCCAGCAAAGAATCATTAATCTGAAATATTCCTTTTATAATAACATACACTGCCTGTGCATTAATGTGACAGATGAAGAAATCTTTTGGGTCCATCAATCATCAGAAATAAATTACCATTTAGTGCAACTCTTCCAACTACCAAATTACGCCTAGACGAGCGCAAAGAAATCTGAACCATTCTCTCCTCGTCATTGCAACATTTCTCGTTTGAAAGGCCAACTATGGTGCTCTGCCATATAGAAACTTCCAGGGGCAATCGGGTACACGTATATAGCCTCAAAATTATCATAAGTCATCTCTTGGCGTGACGAGCATTTGACGGACAGTTCGCTCACTTTTGGCACTGGCCCCCGCATCACTCGGAATTGCTCTGGGTATAAGTCTCCTGGCGCGGGTGACAACCGTGGCAAATGTATCGCGCCGCTCACTCGCACGAGCAATCTCGCGCTGCGTCTCCATTGTTAGCGCGTAAAAGTACCACAACCGATGCTGTGACTATCATAGGGGAGCCCATACATTCTAGAATGCAAAAAGGCCGATATAGGCCTCGACGCCTAATAGGCACTACAACCCGGGGAACAAGATAGGAAGGCTGCCCCATTTACCCTCGGGAATCGGTGATTTTCTATGAGTTCATTCTGCAATCTTGAGGACTGTTATGAACCGACAGATTTTATTGATCTTGCAATCAAGCGCCCGATGCTCATCGATGGCACTGGAAATTGTGGGCTTGACATGTCAATCAGATGACATGACAATGCCAATTGCAAATTACGGATTTTTTTATCTATTACTTACAGCGGATAAGAATAATTAATAACATAATGAATTTCATTAAAATTCGACCGTAATCTTCAACGAAGAACCCCATTGAAGTGTTTCGGACAAGATTAATGGATATTGGATAATCTCTATGGATCAAAGATTTCTCCGATGAACTCCCTCGTAACAGAATCTTTGTACAAGTATATCAGAGATAACGAAAAATCTATTGATTCAAGTACCTTGATATAGTACAAACTTTTTTACTCAATCGGCATCGATGTTGAACGCACCACTTTCATTTTTTCGGGATCTATCATTCCAATCTCAGAACTCATCAAAAAGATGATCGTACTGCATGATTTTGATGTGAAATTCAGGCGGAATCGAGAGAAAAGCTCATTCAAAATCAATATTTATCGAAAAGCAGATTAATTTCGTTTTCTCGAAGAAGATCTTTTTTATGCCGAGTTTCTTTTTGGGAAGACTCTATGAACCAACAAACTTTATTTGATTCGTTTTATCTGCGAGTCTTCATCAAAGGTGCTGCTATTGTTTTTCTTAATAAGAAAAAAACTTGAGAATAATTGTATCCGTGTACACACTGTCTAACAAAGTGACAGGAGTAGCTGTGATACACGCTCGTAAACTCATTATTCTAGACTTGTTGTCGATAGATTGGATAGAACAGTGATGTTTGAATAGACCAGCATGTGCTCACGTAAAATTCTAAGGAATTAGTCGCGGAATGAATCACGATTCGAGGTGGTCGACGGCAGCCCTGCACCTAGCGGATTTTTTGTTCAACTACAAAGACAATGTCATGAACTCATAAAGAGACGTGTCTGCGAGCATTCTTGTCACTATGTGTGTACTATGTACACGGATCCTACGATTTTCGAACTTTTCTTAATGAAGGTGATAACTGCAGAACAAATCCCGAACGACATCCATGGATGAAACCCATTATCAATTTTTCCGAAAAATTATTCAGCATAGAAGAGGGCGTGTTTTTAGAGAAAATGAATTCTTGTTGTTTCTTGCTACATATTGGTTTAGAGAGAATTGTCAATCTTTTCGATTCATGCATCAGGATTCTCCGTCCAATTGTGCGAGACTTAGAAAATAAAAAATTGGATGCTACAGGAAGGGGACTATCCTGGTCTGAATAAATAAATATACATGTATCGCTGCATTCTGCATATGGATTATCGAAAGGCAGAGCCTAATCGATTCTTTCCCATCAAACATTTTGCCTGCCTGAGTTTGACTGGGTTCGGTCGAAGGTAATTCTCAATTTTAAAATACGTTTTCGAAATCATGTGCGTAAAGTTAGTACGTAAGGAACATTTTTCCGTGCGTAAAAAAATTTTTGCGCACGGAATGCGTGAAGACCTGTGCGTAAAGTCACCAACAGTGCGTGAGGCATGTCTTTACACACCGTTACGTATCTTTACGCACTGCCGTAATTCCTTTCTTGCCTGATATTCTACGATATCTCTTGAAGTTTCTGCGTAGACTGGCAAAATGATCTCTGTCCTAATTCTCTAGTAACTGAGTGCTCCAATATTTGATTCGAAGCTGTCCAAAGCAGGTGTAATGACTCCTTTCACTCGGTGGAATTAATACTTATGAGCTCTCTGAATTGTTATACTCAATTTTCTTCTCTCGGCTAGTTCATAGATCAAATATTCTGCTTGGTCATCGAATTGCACATGGGATTCGGTCGCTTCGATAGAATATGAGTTTAATTTAATTCGCAGTACAATATGTAATATGTACAAATTATCATTATAATTTTCCACGTTCTTTCTATTGAACCGTGGATCCGTTGATTTACTTTTGCCTGTCCTTGGCGACATTCATATAACTCTGTAATATTTTCCCTCAAAATTCGAATTCGTACTATCTTATGAACTTACATATCTCGGATCTTGTCCACTACTAGAACTTTTGAGAATTGAGACCGATATTTTCAATCTATGCGGTAACATATGATATATCGGACAAAAGATCTTTTCCTGATACAATTTCAGAATATTTTTTCAGTCGGGGGGCTCCGTCCCCCCGAACCCCACGGCGGGGGCTTCGCCCCCTGCACCCCCACCAGGGGCTGCCGCTCCTGGACCCCGCTCTGCGCCCTCTTCCTCCACCTGCCCCAATCGCGATTGGGTTTACCGTATGAGGTAACCGACAGAATACTAACTTTCCGCACAAAATTTCGAAAAATATCGTACGCAACTCTGTCGAAAGGTTTCCGCACTCGGGAAACCTTTACTCGTGCGTAAATCCAACTTTTCGACATCGTTGCGTAATATACTATTTGACGAAACCTTACGGATGGAGAATCAGTTCTGCGCAAGACAGTGGCACTTACCTCAGGATTTGACTGCACTGCGTGGGTCCGGTTTCGAATACATCATCAATCTACTTAAAATTGACTCAGTAGTTATCTCTGTTATGGCCGTTCATCTTGATTGATACATTTTTGTTGATCGTGCATCTACTGAATGGCAACGAGACTCTCACAGTAGTTCAGTAGCCTCGTCAGTAGCTCGTGTTAAATTTGGCATCTTCCAGAGGATCAATTAGAAGTCGGAAATGCACCTACTCTTTTTTCGGATGTCAAATGTCCAATCGGTAAGTTTTTTTTCTCGGGAACATATTTTTTTCGATGCGAAAGCTAGCAGACTCGTTTTCGTATGCCGAGTGACTTTTTGTGGACATAGACAAAGGTGAGCATCTGAATCAGCAGTTGATTAAGTCACGAAAAAAGAATAACCGCACCAATCCGAGTGTTGAGATGTATCTTCTGATTGGTTGAGCAGAACGATAGAGAAATCCAAGTGTGAAATTTTACGCTCAGACAATCGAAAGAGTAGAATTTTAATAGTAACGCCGATCGATCGCAAGAAATTAACACCATATTCTTGATCTTATGCAATGATATCATTCACACTAACATTTCAAAAGGAAGCAAGAAAATTGTTAATGAAAGCAAATCTTCAAGAACGTTGCCTAAACGCTGTCAAGCAATCTATAATATATCGCAAGAGAACATTTGTATACCCAAATTACCGTAGTTTCATGGGGGATCCGTGTAAGGAAATGTTTCAAGCAAATGGAATCAATTTTGCGAGTGTTTTGAAAATTTTATACGATTTCGAAGCCCGTAACTGGAAATAGATTTAAAATTTTCCCAGATCATTGCTATAAAGGCATCTTTGCGCGTGTCGCGCAGACTTTCGTAATGCTTCAACACAGCTGCTAAGAAATTTATAGTTGATCATTGCAACATTGTATAAAATATTCAGCGAATAGCTAATCGGGATTGTATCGTGAAATTGTCGCAGTGTCCAAAAAATTTTCTGCGATAAGAAGCTGGTGCACAAAAATGTCAGCAATAGTGCTGACAAAAGTCCGATGTCAAATCCCGGCAGTGATTTTCAAAACATGAATCAAGAATTTGATAAACGATTAGATGTCTTGACTTGCGAAAGTTTGATCGACCGTTTCTTCAAGGTAACAGATACCCAAATATATAGGTTTGATGATTCTATTGTTTCAGATGAAAAACTTACATCTTTTGTGCCTCTAATACTCATCATATGACTAGAGATATGATTCGTAGATGCGAATTGGGTGTGAAACTCAGAAAGTAGCGCTGGTAGATGTAGAATTGTGATTCAAAATATTTTGGCCCGATCCGTCCGATGATGATGCATGATGAAATCTTCTGTTGAATATCTTTGGAAAGGACATTATTTTGTAAACGTATTTCCGTTTTGACAATATCATCTTAATCATATTTCAGTCGCAACCCATTTATTTCCACATGAATACAATTCAGTTGATACAGTTGACATTGACAGTTGTGTAACACTGTTCATAGTTGATGTCAGTCGATCGATGATTTAAACACATCTATTCATGACAAGAGCGATTCAGAATTGAAATAGTATACATATTATACGTGGCAATGCAAGAACGTGATTTTTGCGACTCTATAGGATGTGCACTATAGAACGTACGTCTCGTTGACATCTACAAAAATTCGGTGTCCAAAATACATGGGCTGTACCAGTATGTCGTTGTTCCAGAAAGGTTTCCTGAAACCTTTCTGAAACTTTTCCGTGTCAAGTGTCCGAAAACTTCTCAAAAAACTTTCTGAAGCCTTTCAAAAGCCTTTCGCTGAAAATCCCGATGGAACTTTTAGATCCTTTGAAGGAAAATTTTGATAGATAGCTTTCAGAAAGCTTTCAGGAGCCTTTTAGCGCAAGGACCATAAGAATTTTCATATCTTTGCAGAGAAACTTTCGATGAAAGCTTTCAGAAAGGTTTCCTGGAACCTTTCTGAAACTCTTCCTGCCAAGTGTCCGAAAACTTTTCGAAAAACTTCCTGAAACCTTTCAGAAGCCTTTCGGTGCAAGTTCCAATGGAACCTTCAGATCCTCACGGGAGGAATTTCGATGGAAGCTTTCAGAGAGCTTCCAGGACCCTTTCAGTGCAAGGACTGTCAACATTTCCACATATTTGCAGTAAAACTTTTGATGGGAGCTTTCAGAAAGGTCTCCTGAAAACTTTCACGAAACTCTGCCCTGCCAAGTGTCCGAAAACTTTTCGAAAAACTCTCCGAAACCTTCCAGACGCCTGTCGGTGAGGGTTAAAATGTAATTTTCTCGTCTCTACAGGGAAAATTTTGATGAAAGCTGTCAGAACGCTTCCGGAAGCGTTTCACAAAACTCTGCCCTGCCAAGTGTCCGAAAACTTTTCGAAAAACTCTCCGAAACCTTCCAGAAGCCTGTCGGTGAGGGTTAAAATGTAATTTTCTCGTCTCTACAGGGAAAATTTTGATGAAAGCTGTCAGGACGCTTCCGAAAGCGTTTCACAAAACTTTGCTCTGCCTAGTGTCCGAAAACTTTTCGAAAAACTTTCTGAAACCTTTCAGAACCCTTGTGGTGAAAGTTCCAATGGAACCTTCGAATGCTCAAAGAACAAATTTCGGTAAAAGCGTCCAGAAAGTCTCGGGCAATTTTTTATGGAACCTTGCATTGCCAAGTCCAGATCATGCATGCTCGTTATTTCTACCAGGGCCATCCTCGCGACCGTGCATGCGACAGTCGACATCAGGCAGTCTGTACAGGGTCAACTCTGGTCATGTTTGGGGAAGTCGGCCATCTTGATGGTTTGTTGACTATCCCCAGTTTCCTCGTGCAAGAGTGAATTTCGCATTGATCATTCAGTTCAAAGTCAATTCTGCAAATCATCGAGTGTTGAGAGTGTCGGTTCTCTTGATTGAAGCCTGCCTGGCGATTCGTAGTGGAAATCTATTTGTGCAAATCGAGAACATTCTTGTGTATTTTAAATGTCTCCTGATTTCTCTGTTACTCACTTCGTGGTGGACTGTTCCCATCGCGAACAGGAAAAACTAACCTCTGAACTCTGTTTTCTCCATAGACTTATAGAAGTAGTTTCCTCGATGAATTTGTAGAGCTGTGGGATTTGCGGATCAGATGAGTATATCTCTGTCTACTAGCCTTGTTAAGTCTCAAGTCTTGAGCAAAGAGCAAGACCCTTTGTGTTAAAGAGAAGATATATTTTTAGGAAAATTGGTGCTAGCATATGTATTGTAGATAAACTCTACCACTTGTGGTGATGATAGTGCAATTATACACCTTGTCATACACAATATTTACTTTTGTTTCTAATCCACCATGTCAGATGATGAGGAAGAAGCAATGACACGATTTGGAGTACATTTCACCAACATATGCAATTTTGACGAGAACTATCGAGGGAAACTGATTGGTGTACATCTTGACGGAGAAACTGATATCGTATTTACGACGAAAGAAAATGACCCAGATAGTATATATCCCAGAATTTTCCTACCCAGGCTTCCTGGTGGTAATCACTTCTAGTTGTTTCGAAAAGATAGTCTTGGAGAATTCTCAATGATACCTGCAAGAGAAGCACAGAGCCCAGAATACATGGAACTAACAGGCACATAGAAAGTAGCCAGTCGACCACCTGGTCGAAAGGAGTTATTGAAGAATAGGATATCGACCCAGGTTCAATAGAGGATCTGCAAAAGGAAATCCAGCCGTAATGATATCAAGCAAAGAAGCAGAATCAACATAGGAAGGTGATCTGATTCTCACCGAATAGATCAGGACCGAGTTAGTTCTATTAGATGATTGTAAATGGATGAAATAAAGCGAGAGGTGCTGTAAGGAGAAGCCACCAGCACAATTATGATAGCAAGGAAGAAAACAGAGAAGGGAAGAAAAACGAAGAAACCACCCAAGAGAAGTCAATTCTGCAAATCATCGAGTGCTGAGAATGTCGGTTCTCTTGATTGAAGCCTGCTTGTCGATTCGTAAAGGAAATCTATTTGTGCAAATCGAGAACATTCTTGTGTATTTTACATGTCTTCTGATTTTTCTGTTACACACTTCGTGGTGGAGTGTTCCCATCGCGGTGAGAAAAATATAACCTCTGAACTCTGTTTTCTCCATAGACTTATAGAAGTAGTTTCCTCGATAAATTTGTAGAGCTGGGGGATTTGCGGATCAGATGAGTATATCTCTGTCTACTAACCTTGTTAAGTCTCAGGTCTTGAGCAAAGAGCAAGACCCTTTGTGTTAAAGAGAAGATATATTTTTAGGAAAATTGGTGCCAGCATATGTATTGTAGATGAACTCTACCACTTGCGGTGATGATAGTGCAATTATACACCTTGTCATACAGAATATTTACTTTTGTTTCTAATCCACCATGTCAGATGATGAGGAAGAAGCAATGACACGATTTGGAGAACATTTCACCAACATATGCAATTTTCACGAGAAATATCAAGGGAAACTGATTGGTGTACATCTTGACGGAGAAACTGATATCGTATTTACGACGAAAGAAAATGACCCAGATAGTATATATCCCAAAATTTTCCTACCCAGGCTTCCTGGGTAGGAAAATTTTGGGATATATACTATCTGGGTCATTTTCATGATCTGGGTAGGAAAATTTTGGGATATACTATAAGAACTGTCACAGATGCCGGACACTGAGAACGGTGAGCATAGAGACTCTGTTGAAAAGACTTTTGATCCCTTGGAATATCCGAGGTACTATAAAATCAAAAGGAGAGCAATGAGTGTCCCAGAAGAGGATATAGACTTAGGAAAATATCCTAGTCTAGTAGCCACTGATAAGTTTATAGAGACAGCCCAGCGGTTGTGTAGGAACCCTCACGACATGGATGCTTTGGCCATCATGGCTCGTTGTAGCTTCCGTAACGAAAAGCAAGCTCGGGACATCCATCATGTGATGCTTGAAGACTACCTAGTCCCTGGAGAAGGCGTCTTAGCCGTCAACAACAAAGATGAATTTGATCTCATGCAGCATATTTTGGAGGAGCACACAGACCTCATTACCAGTGAGGTTGAAGCAGAAGAAGCAAGTGCTCATGCCATGCCAGTCTATGGGGCAGACCCGGTTGACCTGTCTACATTCACCCTCACACCAGGCTCAGCATGTATCCCTTATGTAGCAGACTCAGGATCTGCACAAACAGATCAGCTTGCTAATTTCTCGTTACCGTCACCGGCCAGCAATATGAAAATAGTCCAGCCGAGGAACCCTTCATTGATAGACCGCATGAAGGCATTCACACTACCACCTGATCGGAGTACATTAGCTGCGGCGATTGCGCCACCGAAGCCTCCATCACAGGAATTCCAGAGTGATCTATTCTCCTTGCCACCCATAACCGGGGCAGGTGCAAGTAAGCCAAACCCCAGCAAACAGGCTCCTAAGCCAACAAGATATACAGCACCTGTGACAGAGCATTCGCTGAGTCTAAATATACAGGCAGTTCACAATGCCAACATTATGGAGCAGCTACAAAACCTATCGGCCAGTCTCTTCCAAATGGATGAGAATTCAGCAGCAAGCATTGCCTTGCTCAGCGCTAGAATTTCAGAAGTGGAAAACATTCTAAGATCACAGCATGAGTACTTAGCAGAAGTAAGGACGATATGCCAAGGGTTGCAAGACTCAGTGGGTCGCATTATGCAACAGTTGTCTATCATCATGACCAATGTTACAGTAAAGCACCCACAGGTGGATCCTGCCCAGGTTCCACCACGCGGTCAGCAGCAGCTAAGCACTAACGAGCCTAAAACGATGCCTCAGGCATGGTTAGATCACATGTATGACACCGCGGTGAAAGTAAAGAAAATACCTGATACTCCGGAAGACTCGTTTCTTATCTCAGGCCGCGAATAAATTCCTGATGAAGCTCGCACCAAAACCGAAGGGCCGTTCAGAATGATCGCTGTGAACTTGCCACTTGTCTATGTGTTAGACGGAGAGTTGGGAGAAGAACCTCCAAAGGCCCACATTTCCCAGATGAAACCATAGATCCCTCCCGCGAATATGGAACGGTACAGAACATAGGCCGAATTATATTATTGAAAAATCCTGATTTATTATATCGAGTGCGCGTGTGAAGTTTCCCCCGCCCCTTCTCTCGATTTTCAGGTGAATAAGGTAGGAAAAGAACGAAGGATGCAGTGAAGCCGAGTTGCTGTTAAAATTTAGAGTTGCGTTCGCCGAACTTTGCGCGCGAAACCTGCGATTTAGGTTAAGAGTCCGTCGAATATAAACTAGTTGTGCTGGTAATCCATTTACCACGTCACAAAGCCTGCTTGGCGATTCGTAGTGGAAATCTATTTGTGCAAATTGAGGACATTCTTGTGTATTTTACATGTCTTCTGATTTTTCTGTTACTCACTTCGTGGTGGAGTGTTCCCATCACGGTGAGGGAAAAATAACCTCTGAATTCTGTTTTCTCCATAGACTTATAGAAGTAGTTTCCTCGATACATTTGTAGAGCTGTGGGATTTGCGGATCAGGAGAGTATATCTCTGTCTACTAACCTTGTTAAGTCTCAAGTCTTGAGCAAAGCGCAAGACCCTTTGTGTTAAAGAGAAGATATATTTTTAGGAAAATTGGTGCCAGCATATGTATTGTAGATGAACTCTACCACTTGTGGTGATGATAGTGCAATTATACACCTTGTCATACACAATATTTACTTTTGTTTCTAATCCACCATGTCAGATGATGGGGAAGAAGCAATGACACGATTTGGAGTACATTTCACCAACATATGCAATTTTGACGAGAAATATCAAGGGAAACTGATTGGTGTACATCTTGACGGAGAAACTGATATCGTATTTACGACGAAAGAAAATGACCCAGACAGTATATATCCCAAAATTTTCCTACCCAGGCTTCCTGGGTAGGAAAATTTTGGGATATATACTATCTGGGTCATTTTCATGATCTGGGTAGGAAAATTTTGGGATATATACTATTTGGGTCATTTTCATGATCTGGGTAGGAAAATTTTGGGATATACTATCTGGGTCATTTTCGTGATCGGTGCACGTAAAGATCTGCTGGTCTTCGACCAGCACATCTTTACGTGCACCGATCACGGCACTACCTGTTACGGAACCAGAAGAACTGTCACAGATGCCGGACACTGAGAACGGCGAGCATATAGACTCTGTTGAAAAGACTTTTGATCCCTTGGAATATCCGAGGTACTATAAAATCAAAAGGAGAGCAATGAGTGTCCCAGAAGAGGATATAGACTTAGGAAAATATCCTAGTCTAGTAGCCACTGATAAGTTCAAAGAGACAGCCCAGCGGTTGTGTAGGAACCCTCACGACATGGATGCTTTGGCCATCATGGCTCGTTGTAGCTTTCGTAACGAAAAGCAAGCTCGGGACATCCATCATGTGATGCTTGAAGACTACCTAGTCCCTGGAGAAGGCGTCTTAGCCGTCAACAACAAAGATGAATTTGATCTCATGCAGCATATTTTGGAGGAGCACACAGACCTCATTACCAGTGAGGATGAAGCAGAAGAAGCAAGTGCTCATGCCATGCCAGTCTATGGGGCAGACCCGGTTGACCTGTCTACATTCACCCTCACACCAGGCTCAGCAAGTATCCCTTATGTAGCAGACTCAGGATCTGCACAAACAGATCAGCTTGCTAGTTTCTCGTTACCGTCACCGGCCAGCAATATGAAAATAGTCCAGCCGAGGAACCCTTCATTGATAGACCGCATGAAGGCATTCACACTACCACCTGATCGGAGTACATTAGCTGCGGCGATTGCGCCACCGAAGCCTCCATCACAGGAATTCCAGAGTGATCTATTCTCCTTGCCACCCATAACCGGGGCAGGTGCAAGTAAGCCAAACCCCAGCAAACAGGCTCCTAAGCCAACAAGATATACAGCACCTGTGACAGAGCATTCGCTGAGTCTAAATATACAGGCAGTTCACAATGCCAACATTATGGAGCAGCTACAAAACCTATCGGCCAGTCTCTTCCAAATGGATGAGAATTCAGCAGCAAGCATTGCCTTGCTCAGCACTAGAATTTCAGAAGTGGAAAACATTCTAAGATCACAGCATGAGTACTTAGCAGAAGTAAGGACGATATGCCAAGGGTTGCAAGACTCAGTGGGTCGCATTATGCAACAGTTGTCTATCATCATGACCAATGTTACAGTAAAGCACCCACAGGTGGATCCTGCCCAGGTTCCACCACGCGGTCAGCAGCAGCTAAGCACTAACGAGCCTAAAACGATGCCTCAGGCATGGTTAGATCACATGTATGACACCGCGGTGAAAGTAAAGAAAATACCTGATACTCCGGAAGACTCGTTTCTTATCTCAGGCCGCGAATAAATTCCTGATGAAGCTCGCACCAAAACCGAAGGGCCGTTCAGAATGATCGCTGTGAACTTGCCACTTGTCTATGTGTTAGACGGAGAGTTGGGAGAAGAACCTCCAAAGGCCCACATTTCCCAGATGAAACCATAGATCCCTCCCGCGAATATGGAACGGTACAGAACATAGGCCGAATTATATTATTGAAAAATCCTGATTTATTATATCGAGTGCGCGTGTGAAGTTTCCCCCGCCCCTTCTCTCGATTTTCAGGTGAATAAGGTAGGAAAAGAACGAAGGATGCAGTGAAGCCGAGTTGCTGTTAAAATTTAGAGTTGCGTTCGCCGAACTTTGCGCGCGAAACCTGCGATTTAGGTTAAGAGTCCGTCGAATATAAACTAGTTGTGCTGGTAATCCATTTACCACGTCACAAAGCCTGCTTGGCGATTCGTAGTGGAAATCTATTTGTGCAAATTGAGGACATTCTTGTGTATTTTACATGTCTTCTGATTTTTCTGTTACTCACTTCGTGGTGGAGTGTTCCCATCACGGTGAGGGAAAAATAACCTCTGAATTCTGTTTTCTCCATAGACTTATAGAAGTAGTTTCCTCGATACATTTGTAGAGCTGTGGGATTTGCGGATCAGGAGAGTATATCTCTGTCTACTAACCTTGTTAAGTCTCAAGTCTTGAGCAAAGCGCAAGACCCTTTGTGTTAAAGAGAAGATATATTTTTAGGAAAATTGGTGCCAGCATATGTATTGTAGATGAACTCTACCACTTGTGGTGATGATAGTGCAATTATACACCTTGTCATACACAATATTTACTTTTGTTTCTAATCCACCATGTCAGATGATGAGGAAGAAGCAATGACACGATTTGGAGTACATTTCACCAACATATGCAATTTTGACGAGAAATATCAAGGGAAACTGATTGGTGTACATCTTGACGGAGAAACTGATATCGTATTTACGACGAAAGAAAATGACCCAGACAGTATATATCCCAAAATTTTCCTACCCAGGCTTCCTGGGTAGGAAAATTTTGGGATATATACTATCTGGGTCATTTTCATGATCTGGGTAGGAAAATTTTGGGATATATACTATTTGGGTCATTTTCATGATCTGGGTAGGAAAATTTTGGGATATACTATCTGGGTCATTTTCGTGATCGGTGCACGTAAAGATCTGCTGGTCTTCGACCAGCACATCTTTACGTGCACCGATCACGGCACTACCTGTTACGGAACCAGAAGAACTGTCACAGATGCCGGACACTGAGAACGGCGAGCATATAGACTCTGTTGAAAAGACTTTTGATCCCTTGGAATATCCGAGGTACTATAAAATCAAAAGGAGAGCAATGAGTGTCCCAGAAGAGGATATAGACTTAGGAAAATATCCTAGTCTAGTAGCCACTGATAAGTTCAAAGAGACAGCCCAGCGGTTGTGTAGGAACCCTCACGACATGGATGCTTTGGCCATCATGGCTCGTTGTAGCTTTCGTAACGAAAAGCAAGCTCGGGACATCCATCATGTGATGCTTGAAGACTACCTAGTCCCTGGAGAAGGCGTCTTAGCCGTCAACAACAAAGATGAATTTGATCTCATGCAGCATATTTTGGAGGAGCACACAGACCTCATTACCAGTGAGGATGAAGCAGAAGAAGCAAGTGCTCATGCCATGCCAGTCTATGGGGCAGACCCGGTTGACCTGTCTACATTCACCCTCACACCAGGCTCAGCAAGTATCCCTTATGTAGCAGACTCAGGATCTGCACAAACAGATCAGCTTGCTAGTTTCTCGTTACCGTCACCGGCCAGCAATATGAAAATAGTCCAGCCGAGGAACCCTTCATTCATAGACCGCATGAAGGCATTCACACTACCACCTGATCGGAGTACATTAGCTGCGGCGATTGCGCCACCGAAGCCTCCATCACAGGAATTCCAGAGTGATCTATTCTCCTTGCCACCCATAACCGGGGCAGGTGCAAGTAAGCCAAACCCCAGCAAACAGGCTCCTAGGCCAACAAGATATACAGCACCTGTGACAGAGCATTCGCTGAGTCTAAATATACAGGCAGTTCACAATGCCAACATTATGGAGCAGCTACAAAACCTATCGGCCAGTCTCTTCCAAATGGATGAGAATTCAGCAGCAAGCATTGCCTTGCTCAGCACTAGAATTTCAGAAGTGGAAAACATTCTAAGATCACAGCATGAGTACTTAGCAGAAGTAAGGACGATATGCCAAGGGTTGCAAGACTCAGTGGGTCGCATTATGCAACAGTTGTCTATCATCATGACCAATGTTACAGTAAAGCACCCACAGGTGGATCCTGCCCAGGTTCCACCACGCGGTCAGCAGCAGCTAAGCACTAACGAGCCTAAAACGATGCCTCAGGCATGGTTAGATCACATGTATGACACCGCGGTGAAAGTAAAGAAAATACCTGATACTCCGGAAGACTCGTTTCTTATCTCAGGCCGCGAATAAATTCCTGATGAAGCTCGCACCAAAACCGAAGGGCCGTTCAGAATGATCGCTGTGAACTTGCCACTTGTCTATGTGTTAGACGGAGAGTTGGGAGAAGAACTGCCAGAGGCCCACATTCCCCACTTGAAACCATAGATCCCTCCCGCGAATATGGAACGGTACAGAACATAGGCCGAATTATATTATTGAAAAATCCTGATTTATTATTTGGAGTGCGTGTGTGAGTTTCCCCCGCTCCTTCTTTCGATTTTCAGGTGAATAAGGTAGGAAAAGAACGAAGGATGCAGTGAAGCCGAGTTGCTGTTAAAATTTAGAGTTGCGTTCGCCGAACTTTGCGCGTGAAACCTGCGATTTAGGTTAAGAGTCCGTCGAATATAAATTAGTTGTGCTGGTAATCCATTTACCACGTCACAAAGCCTGCTTGGCGATTCGTAGTGGAAATCTATTTGTGCAAATTGAGGACATTCTTGTGTATTTTACATGTTTTCTGTTTTTTCTGTTACTCACTTCGTGGTGGAGTGTTCCCATCGCGGTGAGGAAAAAATAACCTCTGAATTCTGTTTTCTCCATAGACTTATAGAAGTAGTTTCCTCGATACATTTGTAGAGCTGTGGGATTTGCGGATCAGGATAGTATATCTCTGTCTACTAACCTTGTTAAGTCTCAAGTCTTGAGCAAAGAGCAAGACCCTTTGTGTTAAAGAGAAGATATATTTTTAGGAAAATTGGTGCCAGCATATGTATTGTAGATGAACTCTACCACTTGTGGTGATGATAGTGCAATTATACACCTTGTCATACACAATATTGACCTGTGTTTCTAATCCACCATGTCACATGATGAGGAAGAAGCTATGACACGATTTGGAGTACATTTCACCAACATATACAATTTTGACGAGAAATATCAAGGGAAACTGATTGGTGTACATCTTGACGGAGAAACTGATACCGTATTTACGACGGAATAAAATGACGCAGATAGTGTATATCCCAAAATTTGCCTACCCAGACTTCCTGGTGGGAATCACTTCTAGTTGTTTCGAAAAGATAGTCTTGAAGAATTCTCAATGATACCTGCAAGAGAAGCACAGAGCCCAGAATACATGGAACTAACAGGCACATAGAAAGTAGCCAGTCGACCACCTGGTCGAAAGGAGTTATTGAAGGATAGGATATCGACCCAGGTTCAATAGAGGATCTGCAAAAGGAAATCCAGCCGTAATGATATCAAGAAAAGAAGCAGAATCAACATAGGAAGGTGATCTGATTGTCACCGAATGGATCAGGACCGAGTTAGTTCTATTAGATGATTGTAAATGGATTAAATAAAGCGAGAGGTGCTGTAAGTAGAAGCCACCAGCACAATTATGATAGCAAGGAAGAAAACAGAGAAGGGAAGAAAAACGAAGGAACCACCCAAGAGGAGTCAATTCTGCAAATTATCGAGTGCTGACAGTGTCGGTTCTCTTGATTGAAGCCTGCTTGGCGATTCGTAGTGGAAATCTATTTGTGCAAATCGAGAACATTCTTGTGTATTTTAAATGTCTTCTGATTTTTCTGTTACACACTTCGTGGTGGAGTGTTCCCATCGCGGTGAGATAAAAATCACCTCTGAACTCTGTTTTCTCCATAGACTTATAGAAGTAGTTTCCTCGATAAATTTGTAGAGCTGTGGGATTTGCGGATCAGATGAGTATATCTCTGTCTACTAACCTTGTTAAGTCTCAAGTCTTGAGCAAAGAGCAAGACCTTTTGTGTTAAAGATAAGATATATTTTTTGGAAAATTGGTGCCAGCATATGTATTATAGATGAACTCTACCACTTGTGGTGATGATAGTGCAGTTATACACCTTGTCATACACGATATTTACAAGCAATATCTTGCGTACTGTGATGTTGTGCAATACCCATTAACTCACGCTGTATTCAAAGTCCTTTCTTGATAAATTTGATGGCTAACCGATCCTATATAAAAACAGTGAAAATATCAAAGACTGTTAGAAGCTTGGAAGAGTTCTGCTACCAGACTGGAGCCACAATAAGAAGTATCCTTTCCATATGTTGGGTCAGTTATTTCGAAGATACAATTCTTTGGGAAGAAATGAAGTCAAGTTTGGGGATTATGCTTCTGTGTTTTAGGCTTCCTTACGCCATGAACAGTTAACGTATCCGAGAAGATACTCTCAAGAATAATTAAATATGTAAAAATTCCTCATTGAGCCAAATCTATATGACACTTTGCCGTAAAATCTGAACTAGTTCCTCACCCCAATTTTTAAGTCTAATCCAGTAAGGATATACTACCCATTCAACGTAGATTTTCGATTTTTCTCCCTCAGAGCTAATCTTATCAAATCCGTTATAAGGAAAGTTAATACTATAACTAAATGGTTCAACAACAACTACTCAAGCTACTATATGGGGAGTCAACAGATTCTAACTACGCTAGGAATGATTTTATTACCATATCCCATTTTCATCCAAGAAGAGGAACACTAAAAAGTATCCAGTTTTTCTTACTCAGTCCCCACAATTAGAAGAATGAATTGGGTCTGAACTTCAGATGAACACAACGGATGTACAAAACATTGTCAGTTTGACCAACATAGCTGCTTTTTGGCTGTGAACAAAATCAGTTAATATCCGCCAGCTCTTTTCTCAGATTTGCCATGAGCGGATACTTCTAACTTTGAGATGGTTTTAGTTCTGGTTCTAGAGGAAACTGCATCGGATCTCTATCATTAAACTGTTTGTAAGAGAATTCAGGAGATTATAACTCGACAGTGAAAGATCCCATAAAACTTTTGAGGAATCTAGATGCAACATACTCAGGATTTTTTCTGAAGTATTTCAGGAATATTACCATGAATCTTTCATGAAAGATTCCAGGAACATTTCCAGCTGCGGACATAACTATATATCAGGAAGGTTCCAGTGGAATCTTCCAGAGATCTTTCACTGAATGATTTCTGGGAGATTTCCGTAAGATTTTCAGAGATCTGTCCATGAAAGCTTCAAGAAAAATTCCTAGCCGAGGACATAACTACATCCCAGAAATATTTCAGTGCAATATTCCTGAAATATTCCAATCTTTCCATAAAATATTCCTGGAATATTTCTGAAAGATTCCCATGTTGCGTGGGCAGAAGCCTTCTAGCCGAAGTCCAAAAAGAATTAACTTTGAGGCCGTTGCAGGGAGAGTTCTTGTAAGAACGTTCAGAAACCTTTGGTCAATTTTTCATGGAATCTTGCATAGCCAAGTGTCTGTAAACTTTCTGGACACTTTCTGTAAGCTTTCGAAAACTACTCAGCGAGAAGTTGAATAATGCTCCTCGGCCATTGCAGGGAAAGTTTTGGTGGTAGCTATCAGAAAGCTTTCATGACATTACATGAGACCTTGTATTTTTGAGTGTCCGATAACTTCCTCGAAAACTCCCTGAATCCTTCCAAAACCTATACTTCAGATGAGACCATCCAATAGAATAGGATCGAATTCCCTCCCCAATGAGGTGAATATGTTTTTGAGTTGGAATGAAGGGACACGTGTGTTTCTGTTTAGCCCAGATCAACTTTGTTTCGCAGCTATGCAAATTTCCAGTTTGGAGTCGAAAATTCAAATTTTCACTCTGAAATCAGGAAAAACCTTGAAATAACTCCACTCACATAATGGCTCTTCCGAGATGAATCATGATACATTGTATCAAACCCAACGTATTTCATCAGAAAAAAAACCCTATGGTGCTAAAAAATTCTCATAGAACGCCAAAAAGTGACAATTTGATGGAAAATGGAAAAATGCGATAGCTCAAAAATATGAATTCGTATCCTCTTGAATTTCCTCTAGAGTACTTTAAACAATGTTGAACATGATGCAATTCGTCCGGTAGGCGGTCAAAAATAGTAGGAGGTGCTGAAAAAATTTTTCTGCAGAAAATTTATATCCCAGATAGTTGATGGAATTTAAGTAACAAATGTCTTGGAAACATTCGTTTCTTCTCCCAAGAGTGTTATAACCCCATGGAACTATCCCAAGATCACTATTTTCAGAACCTAAATCGAACTCTCATCACTCAACAGAGGATTCTCGGTGAAACCTCCCAGCAAGAGCTGGTTTCATAGACACCTTTTGGAAACCTTTCAGAAACCTTTCAGTGAAAGTTCCGGGAAGCTGTTCTCGTTGACACCTTTTGGAAACCTCCCAGCAAAAGTTTCGGGGAGCTTGTTTCATCGACATCTCCTGGAAACCTTCCCGAAACCTTTCAGTGAAAGTTTTGGAGAGCGTGTTCCATCAACAGCTTTCCAAAACCTTTCCGAAACCTTCCAGTGAAAGTTTTGGAGAGTGAGTTCCATCGACACCTTTCCGAAACCTTTCCGACACCTTTCAGTGAAAGTTTTGGAGAGCGGGTTTCATCGACACCTTTCGAAAACCTTTCAAAAACCTTTCAGTGAAAGTTCCAGGGAGCGGGTTCCATCGACAGCTTTCCAAAACCTTTTCGAAACCTTTCAGAGAAAGTTTTGGGGAGCCGTTTCTATCGACACCTTTCGAAAACCTTTCAAAAACCTTTCAGTGAAAGTTTCGGAGAGCGGGTTCCATCGACAGCTTTCCAAAACCTTTCCGAAACCTTTCAGTGAAAGTTTTGGAGAGCGGGTTTCGTCGACACGTTTCGAAAACCTTTCCGAAACCTTTCAGTGAAAGTTTTGGAGAGCGGGTCCCATCGACAGCTCTCCAAAACCTTCCCGAAACCTGTCAGTGAATGTTTTGGATAGCGGGTTCCATCGACAGTTTTCCAAAACGTTCCCGAAACCTGTCAGTGAATGTTTTGGATAGCGGGTTCCATCGACAGTTTTCCAAAACCTTTTCGAAACCTTTCAGTGAAAGTTTTGGAGAGCGGGTCCCATCGACAGCTCTCCAAAACCTTTCCGAAACCTGTCAGTGAATGTTTTGGAGAGCGGGTTTCATCGACACCTTTCAAAAACCTTTCAGAAACTTTTGAGCTAAAGTTTCGGGGAACCGTTTCTTTCGACAGCTTTCGGAAACCTCTCAGAAACCTTTCAAGGAAAGTATCGAGCAACGAGTTTCGTTGGCACCTTTCAGAAACCTTTCAGAAACCTTTCAGTGAAAGTTTTGCGCAACGAGTTTTGTCAGCACCTTTCAGAGACCTTTTAGAAACCGTTCAGCGGAAGTTTCGAGTAGCTGTTCGTTGGCTTTCCTTCAGAAACCTGTCAGTGACAATTGCTGGGTCTCTTTCAAGAAAATTTTCACGAAGGTCTCCTAGAAACCGGGTAGCAATCTTTCTGAAAATCCTGTAGGAAACCTTTCCTGAAAGGTGTTCAGCAACTTTCGTTGAAACCTTTCGAAAAGTTTAGTGGGAAGGGACATAGTTAACTTTCATTGGAAGCTTTCTGAAAGGTTTCGGAAAGGTTCCGATGCTGTCTGGGATGGCTTACCCGTTGATCACATTTGTAAAAAAAATAGGATCTACCGCCACTACGATAGGTCACTATATACGTATAATCGCACAATATCCCCGAGGTTCAAAAAAACGGGGATACAGCCGAATCTTGCGTGAGAGAATTGATCGCTACCACGCTCCGCGTGCACGGTACGATATGTGAGATAACTGCCCACTCTTGGCGGCTGTTTAAGATAGTATACGAATTATGAGCAATAGTGAAGTTCAGTTCCCTTTCACGACCATAACCTCCCGATGCATGTATAACCCGAAAATTATAAGATAGCGGTAGATGAACCTCGTGTACTAGTCTGACATATGTTCAATACTGGAGCAGCCGGCTTATTCTCATCGGCGGATATTGTAACAGTGAAGTACATACTGAATGTAAGAATTTTGGACCAACTGATTCAATTTTCGAGCCACCGAATCAAGTTTTCCTTTGGAAGTATTAACATGGCCACTTCACACTTCAGCCGGGTACTATTACCGGACGCTTTTCCTCCTAAAGGATAGCAGAATATTCAACCTCAGATACTAATTTCAAGTAATTTTTCTTGCCTAATCCAATTTTGAACCTTTTTGATCACAGACTCTTTTTGATATGTATATATGTATATATGATACACTAGCTCAGTAGGTTGCAATGGTCTTGGATGCATTATATAGCTATCAACGTTCCTTTGATGAAACAGAGACATCTTACTGTTTCAGCAGATATTTTCAAACGTAAAAAAATAGTGTTGCTACATCTTGAATACGAAAGATGTGCTGGAATGATTCTGGTTGCTGACTCAATCTCGTATTATGTGCCTTAAACATAGATCTTGATTGGCAGAGAGTAGGTCGTGGCAGCGATTGCTGAGGGCTCTTACCGCAATTCAAGTTGATGATTCAATTTTACTGGGTTTGACGTTACTCTTGTGCACGTGATGATAGTTTGGAAGGATCTTCATTAAGTATTCAAGCTGCCCCATTTGTGGCTGGAAAAGTTGAATATTCACTATTTAATTTTTAAATAGTTTATGCGTTGGACAAGAGATTAGGGTTGAAATGTGAACAGCTTCGGACAAGAACTAGGATATCAATTTCAGATATTCCAAGAACAATTTTGGTTTGCTAATATTTGTCGCAATAAATGATTTCATCTTTGAAAAATTCTATCTACATCTCCTGAAGAAAAAGCACACTTAAATGATCCCAAATGATTTCCCCCGATAAAGGTCACCAACAAGAATAGTCGTCAAAATACACAGCTGAGCGATTTCCTGAATATTTGAAATAAATCCACACTATCTTCGTCCGGAGCTGTCCGTATTAGATTTGCACTTACAAAAGGTTTGTCATTCATTTCCCTTCGTTGACATTGCTCACCATACACAATTGTGTTTTCTGGAACAATTTCTTGCTCCGTCAGTGAGCAGCTAGCGCATAATATGATACCATTGGTCAGTTCTACTTGTCTACCTACATATGCTGAAAGGCAGGATCGATTAGGATATAGTCTTAGTATTTGGAACATAAATGTTCACTTGCCAAACATATACACTGCGTACAAATTTTGAAAAAGAATGTTGTCTTTGAGCTGATATTAAAAATCTTGGAATTGGATCTGATCTTAGAAAGGACCCGGACAGTTTTTTTTTCCTATTGTAGACGCGGGAAAGTTCTGTAATACTTATGCATTTACATCCCAAAATGGTTTGAACTGATTTTGAAGATAAAGAGAGACAAACAACATTTCAAGATTTGCACAGAATTCATGCCCGGAGAGAGTATATTAGAGTTTTTTTACCTTTACTCTCTAAAATATTATTATCACCGACTCTTGGGGCTTCACAGACACAGTCAACTTCGAATACATTGTAATTCCCAATTATTTGGACTGGCGTCCCACTTTGATCTTCTGATATTCTAAATTCATAAATTAGAGGTTAGTATTTTATCAGAGCATAATAAGTATGTTGCATCATTACCTGTTCGCTATCACAGCCATTTCTTCAACAATGTTACCTTCTCCAATAATAATTGGTCCAGCCTCAGCGATAATACTTGCACGGGGGTGAACAACAGTCCTTGCGCCAATTGTCACATCTCCTTTGATAACTGCTTCCTCACAAACAATAGCTCCAACTCCAACTTTTATACTGCAAGAAAATCAATCATGAGATTTACTAACCGAGTTTTCAATCGATCCATAATGATCTTTGTATTTTTCAGGGCAAATTCATTCTAGTTACTACTTCTGAATTTTCAGGAGTCACTGAAAACTACGTCAGACGAAACTGCTGGGCCAATCTCAACACCCCACCTCATATTCTTCGTATTGTCTCAATTTCCTTCACATAATATCAAAATCCATTTCTCAACCGATTTCACGCTCATATTACCACCGAAGTGTACCTAATTTTTCCTCATAGCTTCTCTACATTGCTCTTCCTCCATGAAAATCCATCTGTTGCCTTCAAAAAATGTGCAAAAACGAACAAAAAGCTGTGACATGAGCTAAAAACGGCTCATTGAGAAATTCTGGAAGCTGTATACGCCGAATCTCACGAAATATAGATTCAATCTTGTGAAAATGGGCCTCTCATGTACGTGGAAGTTATATTTACGCTCCCCCCTCCCGCCGGAAACTCGTGGAAAATCGCTCATTTCAAAAATAGAGATGGCCGGCTTCAACTGAAGATTTAAACTTCTGTAGCTCATTTTTCAAGTCTCAGAGTCAAAATGAACTAACAAGGAGAGGTCCAACTTTGCGGAGCAAGAATCTTGATGAAAGTTTGTGAATCATCGTTCTGGTGGGAAATGAAAGTATCCCCAAAGGCTTAACACGTTCGCTGCGACGCCGGTTTTTCATAATTTCATTTTGGTCATGAACTGGACCCCCGCATTTTGGTAAAAACGCTCATATGGGCTTAAACTCTCCTTTCTCTCATTGTTTACGTTCGTGGTCAAGTAAACCACCATGATAGATTCTTTTGGGAGAATTTTCCGAGCAAGTCTGTGTCGCCAAAGATTGAAAGATGAAAAATCGCGGGTTCCACCGGTGGGACCCGTCGCAACGAACGTGTTAATCCCATGTTATCTCCCATCCTACGAAATACAGCTATAGAGATTAGCATTGACAGTATTATACATGAGTCATCCAACACGGTCCTGGATTGGGGAATGTTTATCTCCAGCTGTATCTCACGATAGAAGGCCCAAGGAATAAAATCCTTAGAGATACCTTCATCCGAGCCTCTTGCCTTCATTATTTCTCGCCAAAGGAAGGTTATTCCTAGAATCTGGGCTGAATTCGGGACCCCCAACTTTGAATCACTCCTTAATACATGAAATTCAAAATATTGAGATCGGATGAACAAAACAAGAACAATAGAAGCCGACCAAGCTCAGACTTCACTAACATATTGCAAATACTGTGCACTACTACGTGTGTGTGCATATTGAATGAAACATGGCTATTGGCAAGTTATGATAGACAAAAATAACAAAACGCTACTGGACTTACTTAGGTCGACGACTCGAGGATGCCATATCTGCCATGCTCGTCATCAGGGTGATTGGGATGTAATTAGATGGAGGTTCCGTTGGTTTTGTTGCTATGTTTAATGTTTAACCTCCTGCACCCGGTCATCGAACACCGGTGATGGGACTTCGTTTATCATCTACTAGAAGGATAAGATTTTGCTTACGCTGCTGCTTGCGTCCATGCGTACCTAGCTAAGTACGGACATTTATAATGATTCTGAATGCGATGGAATGTTCTGTTAACGTATTATAATTACAATAGTGCACATATTTCTTCATTTCCACTTGTTGTGTCTACACGACATGGCGTTGCTATGAGATGCGAGGCTCCCGAGATGCTACGAGATGCGCATCAGTGGGAGCCACCGTCTGGACGCAAAGTTTTGCCCCAAGGGAAAGTCATAGAGTCGTGAAGCTACGTCATTTTTTCCATAGAGGGCACGACATGTGACTGTATAGCGGGAAATATGAATAGTTTGAAGGTTCAGGTGTTTTGGAGAGTGTTTATTGTTACCCATAGTGCATTTACGAACCATTATTGGTAGCATGAAAGGCTAGGACTCGAAAATATCACAACAAAGATTTTTTGTGGATCTAATAACTTCTCACTGACAGGTAAGGATTTCACTGGATCGTGGTGAGATACAAAATTTGTGAATGAAGTTACACGAATATCGTAAGAAGGGGAATCAATCTGATAACGACTCAAAATTATCTTGAAGATTTCTGCTTTACAAGGAAAAATATGGAAAAATCCACTTTCCCGTACACAAATAGTGAGAATCATTGTAAGAATATCCCATTTTGATACGTGAGTCTCGAAGTACTCTATTCAAAATATTCACCTCTATTCTGAAAGAGTACAGTCGATATTCCAGAGTATATGGAAGAGTATCTCGGTATCTTCTCAGTTTCAAGAAGTAGGAGCATCCGAGAGAGAGTCACTCCCGTGGATCGTATAGAAGTAGATCCCAGTTTTTCAAGAGAATTCTGTTCACGTCATTTGAAGGATCGAAATATGATCATTATCACCCCACCGAGTACCTCACACATCAATCCAAAAATTCCATATACAGGCTTCCCCATCGAGATATGTGATTACCGCTTCTAGAACCATCCCTTTTTGTTCAATACGTTTACTACGACGGTGAAAGTCGCGTACGGGTTCTGTCGACAACAGGACCCACTGGTGGTGCCCATTCAATGCATTAACCCCATGAGATTTTGATCACCGCCATACAGTGTTGGACGCACGGGCTCCACCAATGGAGCCTATTGCATGACATTGAAGGTGTTTCTTGGCTTCAAATGATGGATAAAGTGTATCTGCTATTTAGTACAGGTTTTCACGATGACAGCCAGATTTTATTAGAAACAACTGCAAGCTTAGTGCACAAATTTAGCCTAAAAATGTGACGAGGTAAGATTTTCCCATCCATTGGTTAGAGGCGAAAGAGGCATAATTAATTTATTTCGCAAATTATAATAAACTGGTACCCTTGAATATTGGGATAATATCTCCAAATGGGACAAAATGATAGACCTCTGGCTTTAAACCGTATCCCAGGTCAACAAAAAATCCATGATCTTTTTGAATTATGAGTAGCTTTAGAAAAATATTGAGGCTATCGTGTAAGCCAAGGCAGATCAGTATTTTAGAATGAATATTCAAGCTGTGAATAAATAACTGGCAAATTAAGCTGTTTTTGGTTGCGTATTCTGGAAGCCAACTTTGACTGCTCAGCATTCGGAAGCGAAGAAAATACAATAATCATCTCCAAAACCATTCGAGGGATGCCCTCACTACTCCTCAGACGGAATGCATATTGATTATCCCGTGAATATGACATTATTGTTTATCCATAGGATTTTGAGAATGAAACAATATTTCGAGAACGGAAAGTTTCTGGATCAAGAGTCGGATATGAAGAAATCGAAATAAGATCGAGAATGAATAAAAATTGGTCGACTTATGGATTTGATTGGGGGGAAATTGCTCGACATGTGAATTCAAATGTGCAAATGACCGCAAGTTGATGATGGCCTGACCTGCGGCAAATTTTCTGTGAACATAAGCAGTGAAAAAAAAGGGACGGGTGATTTCACCAAGAGATAGGGTCCCGCTTGGATAGCGGGATTTATAGAAGAAAATTGAAATTTTTTTGCAGAACTTGACAATGTTTTATCAGAATTTACAAACCTTCTACCATGTTTGATATTTTCCGATTTCTCGACACCCGACTGGTCATCGAAAATCTTTCCATTCTCAATATATTTCCTAGTCTCAAAAGCGTATTGATGGAAAATGTTGTTCTTTTCACGGGTAAAACATTCCACCAGAGGTACAGTGAAAGTATTACCCGAGTTTTTTTGGAGACGATCATTGCGTTTCCCACCGAATGCCCATCAGCAGTCCAATAAGTTGGCTTCCGAAACAACGTAAGCAAAATGATCCCAATTTTCCTCTTATTTGTTCACAGAGGAAAAAATGATAAGCCCCTCGATTCGAACCGAGAGATTTATCATTTTCTCCTTATTTGTGGTAATTTTTTTCTTGAAATCATATTCAACTAGCTCAAATATCCTTCTCATCAACTTCCAAGTAGAGATCGTGTCTGTCGATCGTGGTTTCAGCTAAAATTTTGGGGAATCCTCTCCTTATTTTGGCACCAATAGATGATATCCAAAACTTCTCATCTGAAGGAAGTGATTCGGGGCTACAGCCTATATTTGCGTTGAAAAACATGGGCGAACATGGGCAATACTAATGGCGATGCGATTGCCATGCACGCTGAACTTCGTTCACAAGAATCTCAAAATCATTTCTAACTTAAATGATGAGTTATCCAGACTTCATCATCAAACTTGACCTTGATAACCTGTTGCTTAGCCCAAATTGGAATAGATTTTGAGATTTTTGTGAACGAAAATGTGCCTGCTTCATAAGTAAGGAAGTACCCGCAGGCAAGTTATTCTCGTTAATCTTCGATGCCCTTGTGATTGGTGACGAATGGCGAGTTGTCCACCACAATTCAGGTGATAATGAGCAGTGGACAACTTGTCTCAAACTTCGTATCGTCGGAATGAAAAGTTACATGTCAATTAAATATAATTTCCGGGTCACATGACGCCCGCATGCCCTTAAAAATCTTAAGCATTGAAGTGAACGGTTTTGGATATCATGTTTAGGTCCCAAAATGAGACGATTTCCAGAGTTACAGCCGGATCCACGACTCACAGACCATGTCCTCTCCTTATTTGTCAACAATAATAATTACACCGGCACACAAAAAAAAAGTATCTGTACTTTTGACCAAACCTAATTTTCTTCAAGTATTTTGGCACGCTAAATCCGAATCCGAGGTCGGTTTGGCCCGGCTACCTCTTGTTTTCGAGAAAATCGTAAAAAATATGAAAATAGCGCAGAATAGTACGAGAGAATCGTGCTATTCTGTGGGTCATTGCGTTATTTCCACGATTTCCACCGAATATTTCACGATTTTCTCGAAATCAAGATAGAAAACGGGCCTGACCGACCTCAGATTCGGATTCAGCGTGCCAAAATATTTAAAGTAGAGTAGGTCTGGTCAAAAGTACAGATACTTTTTTTTTTGTGTGCCGGTGTTATTTCAACATTGTCAATCCTACCCCTAGAAGGCGTTTCAGAAAATGGCACGCACGTGCACCGCGAGACGTGCACTGAGCACAATAAACAGACAATTGACGATACCGCCGTCGCAAAAATGTTGCAGTCTTCCGATAATGAGGCGTCACGCCGAGCTGACGGCGAAAACGTGTTTCATTCAGAAGTGTCGCTCATAGCTTGCGAATACTGCAAATACTATAAGGATATGGTCACAGACATATTGTTCAATATTTTAGAATGAAATACGCTCGCTTTTCATGCCTTGAAAGTGCCGGCGGAAAAACCGCAAGGCCGGCTATGTCTGCTGCACACTTCATTCAAGCCGACTTTTGACACCTGATGCATCACTCTCTCGCGTTCGCGTTTGAAGAGTACTACTATAGTCTTGCTCACGACTAGAAGTAACGTTTAACTTTTTCTTGCGAAATGAATTTTCCATGGCCCAAGTAAATCACCGAAGCCAGATATACTCTGAGCCGCAAAAATTCCTTGTGGTAGTCAATTATTATTGCCACGGGAAATAGTAGTTTGTTGGTCCAACAAATACAAACTGGCAAAACAGACACCTGTTTGTAAGGTTTGTATTTGTTGGATTTACAAACTAAGTTTGTAAAGTTTGTAACCAGAACAAACTTCTGTTTGCAAACATTGGATTTCACAAACTCAAGCATTCTTCTGCAGGTTTCCATACTCGCGATAAATTTTTTCGCAACGCATCCCCTAGAGATACGGAGTTTTGGCTGATGTATATTTTGTGCATATCAACTCAATGAGATATTGTGCAATGGGAACTATTGAAATTTTTCAGGTTCTGGGCCAGGTCCATCGATAATTGCCACAGATACCAGCACAAATCTGCCCTCGGCTGTCGGGGGAACCCACAAATATGTTAGTTTACAAATTAGTAGTTTGTAAATCTACCAAATTAGTTTGTTAATCCAACAAATACAAATTTTACAAACAGGCGTTTGTGAATTTAACAAACTATTTTTTTTCCGTGTGGTCCTGTATAATCACGAAATATTAAGAGCGAAGAAACAATGAATCTCATTCTTATCTCTAGTCAAGTATTGTTATGATGGAAGAAATCTCACTACCGAAATATCACATGGTACTCCGTTGAGTCAGAGGTGCATATCTATCATTATTTTCGAAGATATGCACAAAAGTTGATCGCTGCACAGTAGGGTATTCACTCAAAAGGATAAGTTCACATCCTGACCAAATATCAATGCTTGAACAAGACTAAGGGATGACATGTGTTATGTGTAAGTTAATCTTTCTCACTAGAACGGATATATTAATAGAAACTGTTTCATAAAAAACGGACTGACAACATTTCTATTGAAAATACATTCCTTGTCTCCATGAGACTACGCAAGAAAGTTCTCCATAGAAAATCCAGGCTCTCGTAGTTTTTTATCTCGTTCTTTTTTGTATCTTGTTTCAAGACACGTAAATTTGATGTAAGATATTCCGAGTGAATCCCTCCTTTATCAGGTTTCTAGATTTCAATGATTTGCGTTACAGATCATCCGTTACTGATGTCTGTCAAAACGCATTCATTACTACGCCAATATTCATTTATGAAATGAAATTATTCAGATCATCACTACAATATTACTGCGAACTTGTGAAGCACATAAACTGAGGACTAGCTGCCATATTTTGGTAGTTATTTCTGATACCCTGCTGCAAGAATCTTGATTCATTACAAGTTCCATTCTGGTATCTTTATAGAATTAATTTGACGTAGGAGTCCAAAATTCTTTGTAACGTACATCTTCTAACAGCATGTAAGAAAGTGACGAGGATAGACAATCTTTTTATCATCAACGCTAGATAAGGAGTACAATTGTTTAGAGATAAGGAGCAACCACTCGTCTCGATATGAATATAGATTCTTCATGAGCTCGTCGCCTATTCCAACAACTGTGTAATTCAATGACACGATCTACATCAATTTGGGTGATCCCCCAAAATTTTTTTATCATAATTTGGGATGAGCCAAGATTTAAACTAAAAGTATCTATAATAAGTTAAAAACTAAAATATTCCTTTCTACATTCAGCCATCAGAAATCTAGGTAACTTAGAATAGGAAAGCAATTCAAGCGTGAAAGAGATCATAAGTCATCACCTTGTGATTATCAAGGCAAATTATTTATGACAATATAAGCGAGGTTACATTTTGTACATGTTGAAACGAAGTGTGGCGCCTTATCGTGGTTAATATCTGGCTCGTATTTGCTGTCTGGTGCCATCAGAAACATATGCCGACACTAGAACGCGAGCAATTTTTCGTTTTTTATGGACGCTTGTGACACTTTCCATGTAGGTAAAGCCGTTATTCGTTATCAAGCTAAAAAAGACTTTCAAAACGAGCACAAACATAATACAATTTCACATCATATCCATCATACGTGCTCTTCTTCACCACAATTTTAAATATTCCTTGGGTAATGGATACATTTGAAAGTTTGCTTGAGTCATTCAATTTAATATTTGTTTTACAAATCTTTGAGATCGATTTTGTAGAATAAAAATGGTAGCTTTTCATGCCAGGTAGCCTCTTTATAATCTAGATACATTTAAATAACTAATTTTGTGATATAAAAAAAAGTGAAGTCTATTTTTTTTTTTTTTTTTTACAAAATTGGACAAAACAATTAGTTGTGATCTGTCTTTCCCACATTTTCTATCATAATCAATACTTGGCTTTCCTAAAAATGTACATACCATAATATTTCTGTTGGGAACCCTTTAGTTTTTTTCCACAAGATCTTTCCATTATAGTTGTGAACTTTGGATCTGTCTTAGGACATCCCGTTGGCACCTTGAAATCAATCTTGGCTTTTTTTTCAACTGGAACGAGGATAAACTAATAGTTGGAATTTGGAAAACAATTATCTTCAAAAAGTAATTTCAACCCGCAGCTCCTGAAGCCACGATAATTAAAATATGTAAAAATCACACCCGTCACAAAAATAACCAGTGCTTGTGTAATTTGTCTCAACCTTCGATCGATGAATAAAATGAGCTTAAAAAAAAGAACACATTAGATTTAGCATTGATCCAAATTCCTCGTATAGCTTTCAAATTTCTCGGTACATTGACTTTACAGTACAATTCACGTCTCGAGGCTATATCACGTGAGTTAAAGAAAAATCAAGGAAGGAGCTTGAGAAAATGAACGAAGGTAAACTGTGTTTCACAAAAAAAAAAAGGAGCAACAAGTCAGATGAGAAGCAGGACTTTTATGCTTTGCGGGGGCCCGCGTTTAGCCAGGCATATTCTCATATCAGACTATACGGGGCCAGCTCTAATCAGCCATGGGTGTATATGTACACTAAGTTCAATGTCCTGCCTTCGCTTATGCTTTATATCCACAAGCCCTTTGCTCTTTCTCTAACACACGCACACACGTACAAATATGAACTCCCATCTTTTTCACTCTTTTCATTCTTTTCCTCTATTTCGTCCAGCAGCGGCATACATACACTTATTCACGCGCCTGCAGCTCTCGGTCACAATGACATTTGCTCATAACTTGGTGTTTCCTAGTACCTATATGTGCTCATATATATATTCCTATATGCATCGGTCTATTCGGTCACTCATAGCTCGTATTGTAGGCTTTATTGTGCATCTACTTATATGAGAATCGAATGAGTTTCTCGTGTTATGGGAACGACGGTGATTCTCACAATGCTGATGCATAATATAAAAAGAGCAAGCTTTGAAATAATAGGGCATAGAAATAGAGGTGTGAAACAAAATTTGAATTTCATCTCAGAACTTTTAAAAAGGTGGAAAAGTTTTGGTATAACTCTGCGTTTACAATTTTTGAGTGAGAAATGTTTGATGTTGGAGCTAGAAATTTTTTAAATGCTGAGTGAAATACAAGACAAAAGTGTAGGACACCTCAAGACTGAAAATTCTAAATTGTCCTCTGAAAAAGTTCAGTTCGAAACTTAAATCATTCATTGTTGTGTAATTGGAGCGATTATCTTACTGAAAACTATGGTGTTGTTAACTAAAAACCTTCTGGCGAATTTTCAATTGCATTCTAATGTTGCAAATTTTTTTCTGCATGCCTCGAGATTTGCAGCGTTGCCCTTTCCCGATTTTTTTGATTTCATCATATCATCAGTTTGGCCGAATTTCTTGATTCTTCGATGCACTGAATTTGAGAATTGGTGAATTAAACGACGTCCACAAAGAGAGCAAGTCCATGACAGTGTTTCATATCACCATACTGTCGATGGATAGCTCTCTTTATAGCGTCCGCTTTTCTCTTCTCATCTCAAATTAATCATCTTCTCATCTGAATATCTTCGGCTGTTATGGCATCCCATCCATTTATTGGCCATCGACACCTAGAAGATGAAATAAAATATTGAGCTCGAAATTTTATGGGCACATGTATCTATTTATGGGGTTTGCGGCTGCGTAAAATATGAAAAGAAGACAGGTGTCACGCACCTAACTGTTCTTACGTATCTTTAAAACAAAGCTTTCTCTCACTATCTAATATGAATAAAGTGCAAGTGAAAACTGGTACACGGGTGACAGCCGGTTGATTGAATTTATTATTTAGGAAAAATCAGGAATATAATTCGAATACATGGCCCCTTGTGGAATTGTGACCATCTTTCTATTGGCCACCTATAGCCAGTAGCAATGTGACTTGGCCAGTTACAGGCCAAAGAATATTCATTATTTCTACCAGGAGTTCGCAATCTCTACTTTATCATGAGAAAATGTTTAGTGTAGCTTTGAGTTTGGCCATCAATAAAATTTTCAGCAGAATAGTCAATTTTTTTGCTACGAAGATTCACGTCATTGATTTTCACTCAATTTTAATCTCGTTTTTGCATCAAAACAACCTCACAATGTCGATACACCACCGGTCAAAAGATTGTATACACCTGAAAATGAAAAACCAATAAAGTAGATCACTTAATTCCCCCTCCCACCTCCTTGATTCAAACCCACTTTAACTCAGCTCATTTTTTAGCTTTTCCTAACGACTTGAAGGAATTCTTGTTTTTCCTCCGTGTGGCTCAACAGTCTTTTGGTAGGTCATGACGAATCCTCGAAAAAATTCATAAAAATTAGGCCGACACTGATAGCTCTCAGTTGAACACAAGTTGATGGATTAAAGTGAAACAAAGAGCATCTGAAAATAGAAGTCAAAAGCTCCAGAATTCGCTTGTAGAAGTCATCCCAGGTCATTCCTGGTCCAAAGAATGACAGCTTTCCTGACAAAAGGTTTCTCTCAAAAAATAGACCATTCATCGAGAAATCATGAAAGAACTCATATCCAAACTGATAACAGCACCATTTTTGTTCTTTTTTCCAACATTAAGGGTGTAGTTGAGAGAAATCAGAGAAATATTACCGTGAGTCCGATTTCCTTACCTTTCATAAATTTTGAGGCTCTTTTACACGGAAAATTTTTCTTTATAAAAACAGTCACATCTCGGACCAAAATGACCTGGAATAAATTTCGAAAACGTATTTTGAAGCTCTTGACTCCTACTCTTGGATGCTCCTCAATCACATCGATCCACCATGTCATGTCCGACTTGCAGAGGTCTGAGTGTGAACTAAAATTTTATGAATTTTCCCGAGGATTTGACTCGACCTATTGAAAACTTGTTGAGCTACAGGAAAAAAACCACAAAGGGCCGTTGAGGTACTTACTTGGAAAAAACTTAAAAATGAACTAAACTGAGGTCATTTTGAACCAATAAAGCCGCAGACATTGAGTTTTCTAGATTGGACTTTTCATTTTTAGGTGTATCGCATGAGTGCCTTTTAACTTGATCAGTATAGTGATGTTATCGGATAGATTTTGATAGGGTGCAAAAGAAATTTCAAGGATTAAAAATTACTTTACCAGTCGATTCATCAAACTCTGATTAAACTTTTCGAATCGCTTCCAGCTCAATCTGGACCGCAGCCGTCTGATTTTACTCTTTTTGTGCAAATCTGCTAAGATTGATTAATTGATTGCAATAGCAGATTGAGACTGTTCGTTCAGTACACCTTGATCGTATGGGTACTTTAAGCCTTAGAAACAGTTTCATTCGAATTTTTAACCGAGCACACAGAGATTTTCTGTCGTGGATAGAACCAAATGTTTATCCTTCACCTTCCATCTCTTGAAAATATGCTCATTCACAGCCTCCATTTTTTTTCAATACAACTCATTCAAACATCCCTCATGATTCAAAATCTCACGTTACTCGAAGAAAACAATTCCAATCGCGAAAACCACCTACAAAAAATTTTAAACTCACGATACCATATGTTCTCCATGAAAAAAATCAGGACGCAACAAAATTCGCGCACACGCAATACCACTATCTCGTTCACGAATTCGAAGTCGTTGCAAATATACAGTCGCATTTATCGCTTACTGCGTGGCGAGAAGAAGAAAAAATGTTTCGTGCGCACAGATTGGAGGTACAAGTAGTATGCACATCGTCAAAGTATATACAGGTACCAATACTGTACTATTATAATACATGTATGTACCTGATGGTATGAAAAATTCTCGACGACGACGACGCCGACGACGACCTCGCTCGTTATCAGGCTGGTGTTACCTAGAGCCTCTCGTGTATTGCCACCAGTTAGCGCATTAACTCCTGGCGTATGCGCGCTAACGTATCTCAAATTTTGCTCTAGCACATATAATCTTTAGATCTACCGAGAAGAGTCTGCATCAGCATCCGAGAATGCATTTTGAGAGAATACAAAGCTCTTGTGGAAAAAGATGAAAAGAAATTTGAATCTGAGAGCTTGCCGAGCTTTTTTGCAGAGAGCACTCACTCATGATTGGTTTTTTCATGATATGGGATTGGATAGAACTGTACTAATCTCACCTTGGGATTCTTAAATGAGCTTTCTTCAAAATATATTGGTGGACCAATGAGATAGGGATGAGGATGTCAGATTTTGACTGTCGCGCGTCGAGCTTTCAAAGTTTTATGAGTGCTGAGTGTACTTCATAAGGAAAGTTTGCAGGCTCATGAGCAGATTGAGAAATGTTCAACAAGAAATTCATGTGTTTGATCAGGTGTGCTTCAATTTCATCAGATAGTTAGGTAGAAGACACATTTTTCGACTGATCCAGCACTGCGACATCGAGCGAATTAAAATTCTATTCCAAACATATTCTAGAACGTGGGTTGAAATGCTCAATTTGAATTCTCCGAATTAAAATACTAAGATTCTGGTATTGAGCATCCAAAATGATTTTATTTTTCATCTATTTCTTCAGTATAGATTTTGCAGAAAGATTCCACGATTCAAGACACAATTCATACTTTTATTCAAATAGTCATATGAATGGTATGGATCAGCTATCGCGATGTCTGTCTTGAGATATCTAATAGTCAAAATTGGTGCCTCGAAGTTTTTTTACTTCCAAAAGCAATAGAGTGTATCTATCATCATTTTTCCATTTCCGATTTCAATTACATCGTGGTTTTATCAGAAAATGTTGGACGGATCTGTTTGTTTTGGATGATTCATCATATTATACGAATAAAACATGTCAAGTTTATTGAATTTCATGATGAAACGAGTTCGAAACTTGTTGACACAGTGTATCATATGCTATATGGAGGTAGTTGCGATTTTTGTGGTTTCAAAAAGATTTCAGGGACGAAGAAAATAAAGGAAGATCCAAAAATATCACAATAGTCGCCAATAAATAGTTCAGCGCATGTACAAGATCACCATGGGGTTCGATCAAATTTTAAAAACACGAGGATCCAAACTCAATTCATGAATTAGAAACAGCTAAAAATTGAAATAAGCTTGATAGGAATGAGTAGATGGCTGCCGCGTAATATCAGTTCAATTCATTTAATACACCTGTTTAAATATCCATGAATCGTGAAATAAGCGAATAACGGGAAAACAGGCGGTTTTTCGTGACGCAATAGCACCCGCTTCACGATATTTCGTGAACAACGTATATCGTATACAATGTGTGTGTGGCAAGTTTCATTTTCTCTTCAGAGCATTATATCGCTTTTGAATATACTCTCGAACATTTGCAAATGACACACATTTTCAACTGCAACATGTGCATACATAGTAGTAAGATCGTGATCTGCTTCTAGAAATTCTACGCTCCGAGAAGACTATTTGTACAACAGAGCTATCAATTTTTGAACAGAATTCAAAGGATAACTGATGGCTAGAATGTTCATAATTATAGAATCCCTATGATAAGATTCTGATAGAATGACTTGTGATTTAGTTCTCAACCTGTCTGCTGAAGGACTATCCCTGACACCACGAATTTCATTTTTCATATCAAAATATGTTTCGAAAGTGGAAAAAGAATGGTAAATGTCAAAATTAGGATTTTGAAGTCAAATTAGGTCCATTATGGTCCTGGTTTTCCGATCAACAGAACTTTCTCAGAAATACCTGGAGTTTTCGAATGATTATTATAGGAGAATAGTCACAAATTATTGAGGAGCGATAAATCTTTCTGGAGGATCCAAAATAGTTGACGATTTATTCCTCATGAGGAATAAATCGTCATCGTATGTAACTGCAGTTACATCGGTGATATTCACGTACACTCCAATCTACGTGAAAGCCAAATTGAACACTTCAGAAAAATTGATTTATTTTTCCAATTTTCTCGTAGAAAATCACGAATAAATACTACTATCGCATACTCCAACCACTTTAGAACCAATAAACGTTTTCTCCTCAAGGTTTGAAGTCCACACGGTTTCTTGGAAAATTCCACAAAGATTCAATTTTTTTCATTTTTATTCCAAATTAATGTGTCATGAGCAAGTGATATATGAAGTTAATAAATTAATTTGATTTCAAGCCAATGAATGATGTCCACTCACCATTTATTTTGTAAGTTAGGCTGATCAAATATCTTTCAAATCTTGAGACATCGTATAAATTGTGGCTCAGATTGCTCTGAAAACCATTCTTATATTACACGACCTCAAGGTAGCTGTTGGCATTTGGTTTGGAAGGATATTTTCGAAAATTAAAATTCTGACTTCTGTCAATAATCAGTTTTGGGTACTGATTTTGGTAACATTTGAAAAAAAAAAATTTCCCCCCAATATCTGGATTTGGTTTTCTTCAGTGATGATACTAAAATACAAAATAACGCATAAGCCCTATATCCCCATAAAAAGAGTTCAGACTTTGAGATGCGATTGAAATTTCAGTTTACAGATGTTGTTCTGATGGATAAAGCTATCATTCCTCAGATGATATCTTAGAACTAACTTCGACTCCATCAACGAACCAAATATCATTCATGAATATAAAATTGAAATTGAAAATTCGATCGACCGTGAAAAGTTGAAAAGAACTCCTTCAAGGCCGAGTTACATTCCAAAATTCTTCATTTTGATGTTCAGATAAGATATAAAGAATCAGATGCATTCAATCAGTAACAAGAAATGCATTTTGAGTTTGCAAATCGAAAGCTATGCTGCACTTTACACACGACACATTTCAGGTATTCGAATTTTCGGAAAGGGTGATGTAGAGATAAGGTGTTATCGTGAGAGAGCTGACAGTGATATGATAAGAAAAGATGTAAAATGAATGTGTGGACGAATGTGTTACCTATATGTGTAATTGTATGCATGTGAAAAAATACATGTGAGAGTATGTACGTATGCTTCCGTACGTGTCAGGTAAATACAACCAAAAAGTCGTAATGAGGGTAACCATTCTATGATCTGTTCTCGTTTTTATTACGTCAGGTGATTCGATTAAACAGAGGAGAATGTAGAAGTAGAAACATCAAAGAAGGTATAATAAAGAAGGAGGAAAAGTTACTTAAACGAGATATCAATTGAGACTGCGTATTATTGTAAAACACCCGCGTACGCAAAGAATTTTTCATCCGGCGCTCATTACAGATGATTATTTTATATTTTCTACGACTTAATTCAGGTATCATAATGGATCTACTTAGCGATCTACCGCGCACGCGCATACGAAAAATTACGATTACTCTGTCTAAAAATTCAATGAAAAGAATATGAGATTCACAGCAACACATTATGATTAAAATTTAATACAAATATGAATCGTGACGTGTACGTTGTATTTCTCACCTGCAGTCTCTGGTAAATCTACTCCGAAGTGAGTGTACAGTGATATTATTTGAGCTAATTGCAGAAAAAACAAGCAATCGATGGTCGTTACTTCCAATTAGCCGAACAGATTCTTGAATCGTCGTCGTAGTTATAAGAATTTTATCATCATCTTGTTTGAATCGTGACACTCCCGTTGATAGACCATCGTCGATTTACCCAAGTGCTTCGCGTAAAAAAAAATATCGATGAAAATTTTCAAATTATGTTCCATAAATTCAAATCATTCGGAATAGGTAAGAATGAATGTGAAGGAAGTTGATGGGCGTTGGATTTTGGAAATTTCAAGTTACGTAATGGAATATATGGAGTATATTATCGAGGCCGGAACGAAGAGACCTGTATCGACATCTTGATGGTTATTTACACATGAAAAGATATAGTTAAAGTATATATTGGAATGACAACGATGAGTGTGGCCACGAGGTGCTATATGCGCTGGCAAAGCGACTTCCTTTCTTTTTGTCATCACGTGAAATTGACGCCTATATGTAGTCAAGACAGATAAGGACGCGACACGATTGCCATTTTTTGTTTCCCAAAAAATTATTCCCTCCAAGAAATGATCTGAACTTTTTGACGATTCTTGCACTGAAGTCTGGCACACGATTATCAAACCAATCAAACTGATACACGTCAGCTACAAAATACCTTACCGATTTTCAGATTAATTAATTTTGCCACGATCACGATCTCATCCACGTTACACATCCGATGATCGATTTTGAACAGTAAACGGTAATCCATCAAACACTTCACTTGAGCCAATTTTTCGATATCCACCCAATTTTGAATGCATCAACCAAGAAATAGCAATCGTTATAAAAAATGTAAGCGATCCCCAAGTTTCCAATAAGAACCCCGCACAAATGGTTAAGCACGCACACTTGAAAAAAGCTCTGGCCGCGTCATTACCCGACGCTTGACTAACTTTTATCAAAGCTGAGTACAAGTAAAAAAAGCTCGAAACTGACCGATTGAATCACTCACCTGATTGGTCAATAAGGTTGTTGAGATTCTACCTCCACCAATGAAGAATTCCACAATCCAATGTCCGCGATGAGTTGGATGCCCCCTTCTAATCACGTGCGTCGTCTCGATGCGCCAATCGTTACTTCAAATTACTAAGGGGTTGATTCCAAAATAATGGGACTGATGAAAGTGTAGAGTTATGGGTTATGGGTTAAATTGCAGAAAAATAGAAAAAAAAGGTGGCATATGCACGCGTCGCAGCCACGATATAGAATGACGTGGAAGAGGCCCCGGACTTGGCTCATATATAGCCGAGCAACCTGACGTCACGAGAAACTTGGCTTATCACAGGTGCGAGAGAGAGAGAGTGTGTATATGTACATCAGTACAATATTGAGTTCTAACGTTCCTATACAATACCTATATGTATAAAAGTGTTTGTACCTTTACCTGTTGGTGGGCCCCCCGACACCTGCACTTTCATAGATGAATATGTGAACATCTATGCAGGCGGTCGTGGCTAATGCATATGCAAAACTATATTTCTATTGTGTGTGCTTTGGGGTCCCTTTGATCGGTGTGAACTTGGCGGTATGTGAGCTTTGATGAGGATTAGAGAATAAGGTTCTAGAGTTTTCTGGTCGGTATCGGTGGAGGCACTGTTCGTGGGACGTGGGGGTTGCTGACCCGTTCAGACTTTGAGGGTTGTGTCGCTGTGTGTCACTGCGATGTTGCAACATTTTTTCTATTTTATGTTCTTCCCTATTAAATGAGTTGATGTTTTGTGAGGCAATTAATTGAGTAAGGTGAGTGTACCCAACTTGCTTTCATTTGCTGATCTTATGGATGAATACTCGTTGACCTTCCTTCAAATTTTTTTTAAATTATTTTATCAAAATATGAGAAAGTGAATGATTTGGACCGACCCTGCATCATTTCCGCACTTTCCAGAAAATTTAGAATAATTTTTCCATTTTTCATGTTTGTACAGCTAAGATATTTACCCAGGAAATTGCGTTCAGCAATACCGGTGCTAAATTTTTTTAGCCAAACGAATCTCAACGTACTTAAGCGCATTCGATTTGTTGTTTCAAGACCTTCAAAATCCGTTAACTGAAGTTGCAAAAGTTCAATCTAGAGCTAATTCATGTGCAAAACGCATAGACGATTTGTAAACAAGGATGCCAATATCGAAGTGTACCCGACATACCTCCTTAAGGGTTATTTTGAAAGGGCGAGCAGTATACGATTTTTTTAACTTGCAGCACGTCAAAATAAATCGGGGATAGTAGTTTGGATTGCCTCAAAGATCTAAATGAAGTTGAATGACAATTAAAATGAGTCAGAGCGATTTTATGCACTTTATCGTCGATTTACATAGTTTTAGATGATGAGGCAAGTCGGGTACACCCGTTCATAAACTTTTAGAAATTACTCATTGGGAAAATTAAAACAGCATAGCTACAGTTAGTCTGAATTAGACGTACTTTCCATTTAAAAGGTAATGAGACAAGCTTCAAAATGGAATCAAGTACGTTGGAAAATATTGAGGCAGGCCTTAATGAGGGCCATGTTGGGTACACTTACCTTAGTTACAAGAATTGCACAAATGAAACGTTCCGGCGCTGAAAATGACCTTGTTCATAAGTATTCAACCAGCTTGTTGAATTTCCCCTAGAACAAGAAACACAGGAATCATTTGTTGAATATGCTGGATTAGAATTTGACAAATTCTTATCACTGTGTGTTTAGATTCCATGGGTACTCATTGTTTTTTTGTTACAGATGCACGGACGGTATGGCTGATGCGAGAGTGAACTGAGATAGATTTGAGCTTATACGGTCTACTATATGGGATTTGGTGTTTTGAAACCCTGTTGAGTTTACAGTACTCCCTGTTTACGTGCTAAAATTCAAAAGTTTCATAGCACGGATGGATCATGAGAATTTGATCAATATCATCATTATCCCTCCTAGAAAATGAGTAGAAATATAAGATACCTAATGTGAGTGCGTTGGCAGAGAAGCACGATTTTACAAATTTCTGTCTTCAATATCGTAAAAATTGTGAAATCTAAGTCTCTAAACCCTTGCAACCCTTCAGAACATCTTGGTGAAACAAACCTGTTTCGAGTGTAGATTTTTAAATCGCAGTATTTGCTGATTTTAGGAATTATATTGTATCAGGCTGCGATAAAATGAATTGAATATTGCTCGGAACATTGACGGACCCCTCGTTCTATGGAATCTTTTTATGCTGATTTTTTGAGCAAAATATCAGCGTTTTCTTCAAATTTCAAACGCAAGAAATCGCGATCGGTAATGATGAGTTTTTTTATCATAAATCGATCTCCATGCGATAATAAATATTATTGGTCCACCTACAACCCAATGAATCATGCAGATATTTTACCCAATTTATGATTATAATACAAAGTTACTCTTTGTGAAGAATTTGATTATGTATTCACTATATTTAGATTCGTTATAATCTCATGAGATCATGATAAAAGGATCATACTTTTTTTATCGAGAATATATCCCCTCGAATATGAGAAAGCTAGGCCAAAATCTCCAAAGAATTTAACGAAGAAGGTATGATATTGGTACTATCATGGATGGTTCCAATTTTTTTCGATCACGTGCTCGTGGAGCGATCTTGTAGATTTAGCCATGTTGATATACAATCATGACTAATATGAAATGAACTCATTCATTTAATCGTTCGAACTGTACTCGCACTTGTGTTGGCTTCAAGATCATTGCTCCCGTTCTATTAATTGAATATATACGACTAATCAAATATTCTAGATCATATAAGTTGATGGTGGACTGTCTCTTTAGTGCGTGATCATTTCCAAAGTTCTCTTTCATAGTTATACATATTACGTGAGTCAATACCAAGTCTAAGAATATATCTCAGGAAGACGTGAAATATCCTAATACGAAAGATTAATTTTTTAGAGGTACCTTGGTGAGCCCCACCATTCACAAAAAAGAACTCAAGTGAAAAAAAAAATTTACATTCTCTTCAGTATCATAGTACAATGTTGTCACTTTTCGTTCGTTCCCTATACGACAGATATTCTCTGTCATTTGTATGATGTATCCTGATAGGCGCTGAGAGAATCCTGTTTATGATGTGCGTTCACTGAGCAGCACAAAAAGGCATTTCCAGAAATTTGGTACAGCTCAGAAAAAAAAGAATTGGGACTTAGACGCATGACGTATGGTTACAATAAGTCACTTACTCTTCCAAGTTTATCAAGATTCAGATATTGGAACTTGAATTTTTTCACGCGATAATTTATGGATTCTCAGGGATAATTAGCTCTCGTCTGCTTTTTGCCTCACTCTGGTTCCTGAAATAATAGTTGTAATGAATTTTACAATGAAAAAATTTTTTTCTGAAAGTAAAGAAGGTTGACGTCTGGGTATTGCAAATTTCAATTCTTAATTAAATCTGAGATGTCATATAATTCAGAATTCGATTTGCAATTTACGGGTGGGTAGATAATATATTGATCATAAATGGCAAAGAGAAGTCGTGGATACCGTCAACTGGGGTAACTTTGAACAGCAGAGGTAACTTTGGAACTCTCGAGTAAAACTTGGTATATCTCCGGTACCCGAAAACCAGGTTCCTCTCCGATTCCAGTGCCACTTTTGCTCATTAGTGGCAAGTGTGAAGAATATCTTGTACCGATGAGGGAACCTTGATCAGCTGTGTGTTCGTTTGTAATGAACTTTTTCGAAAATATGATTTTGGAGTAGCAAGAGAAAGTTGCTCCAAACATTCAGTATCGTTCGAGCACTTCCACGCCAAAGCCAGGGCAATGGTGCTAGATTTCACCGAACCATACCAATACCTTGACGATTTTTCTTCGTTACATTGGTAAATTTTCACCCTCACTCAAATTGACAAGTAAAAACTGAAAATTTCGTGTTTTTCTTGCAAACCAGAGTAACTTTGGAACACTTTACGGTTAACGGACACCTCGGAAAAGCGGACACCTCTAAAAACCGGACATTTTGAGATGATTTGTCTGACTCCCATTTGATTTTTATAGGTCTAAACCCTCGGAATAGCGGACAGACCAATAGCGGACACCTCGCATACCGGACACATTTTCCGCCCTCAATTTGATCGATCGCGTTTTAATTCACCTCGATATACCGGACACTTGAAATTCGAGTCTAACTCGAGAAATGTTTGTAATGAAAAACGCTGAAAAATGCTAGCTCACACAGCGAAAATTTGTTGCTCAAAATATTTCAAGTATATCTTTGTCGAAAATCTCTGAGTTCCAAAACGCAATTTTAAGGGAGAAAATGAAAGAAATGATGAGGGTTTGCTTTTTATCCGAATAGAATTGATATTTTATTAATAATCCAGCTATTATATAGCTGTTACAGCTAAGAATGATTAGCTATTGTATTATTAGACATTGTACACTCGATTTTCAATTTCCTTCTTTGATGAAAGAATCTAAACTTGAACAATGAATGATTGGCCACCACTATTATATTAAACGACAATTCAGACTTGAAATGGATAATTTCGATTCAGATTGATATTTTTACATGCAATGAACGTTGCAAAAATTCCTACGTAAGACCCAAAATTTGGCGACCCTCGGAACAGCGGACACTTTCATGGTGCACCGAGGTGTCCGGTATTGCGAGGTTCTAGTGTAGTAAAATGAATGATTTTTTGAGGTAAGCATGGAAGAATTTTGGAACACTCTAGAAAACTGAAGAGAATCAGGCTTTCGCGGATACCGGGCAGGGTAACTTCGGAACACTTGATGATTTTGAATCTTAGGAAGCGCTAAATGGGGTTTGAAAGTCTTTTCCACGAGATCTACGACACATGGGAGCCTCAATTCTCAATTAGTAATGACACTGGGGACTTACCAGGAGAGATGATCACATCCGGTTCACGGATTTGGCTGAAACTTTGGAAATAGTCTTCTTTTAGTGCCAAAAGATGAAACCTAAAATCATAGACCCTAACGCTCAAGCGTTCCCGGGCTACAGCCAAAGACATTAGCATTGCAGGTATACCTATATGTATAATTTTTAACTTGGGGCCATATGGACAATGCTATTGCCCGAAGATGTAGCTCGGAAACGCTAGAGCGCTGAGGTCTACAATTCTGGATATCATCTTTTTGTGCTAAAAAAAGACTATTCCCAGAGTTTCAGCTAAATCCGTGATCCGGATGTGATGACCTCTCCTGGTTAGTGAATCAGATTTTCGATGTTTAGAAATGAATATTGAGCGGTACAGCAGAACATTGTCGAAAGTTCTCACGTTTCACTTTTACTATTCCAAAATTACCCCGATGGGAGTCTAACTTTGGAACACTACCTTCAACATCCATAGCTACGACCAGAAACGTCCAAATCGACTTCAACAACCGTTAACCGGAAGCGGGAACTACAAACTTCCAACTGACCACAGATACATCGCCCTTGCGCTGTAAGACTCAAAGGTTCCGGGCAAAATTCAATCAAAAATGATCAAAAGTGATCCAAAGTTACCCCATCCGACGATACCGTATCTCGTGGGATCTTTACTAGCCTATCTCAAAAGAACAAATGTTACAAAAGATTCACATTTAATGCGAGTTTTTGGGAACAAACCCCAAAGTGATCAGTCTTTTCACAGAATCAATAAATCAAATTTCGGGATTTTCATTCAAGAGGGCTCACGAGATAATGACACTCATGGTCCAAAATTCAGTGCTTCTATCCACCATGGTCTTTTACTTTTGTGAGATATTGATAAGTTGCCTTATTGAACTCATTCCCTTTTCAAACAGGGAACTAATAAGTTCTTTGGCGAAGGAGTCAAATATCTCCAGTAGAAGTAATACTAAATGGGATAGGTATAGGTCAGACCCGAGAGGAATCAATGGTTTTCTGTGTGTCTTGAACGGAATATTCACTCACCATGTCCAATAAAATGGACAAAAGTTTTTCTATCGATTTTCAATAATCGGTGATTATTCCTTCCAGATACATCAGAAAAATCTGAAAAAATTCTCACAAGTCCCTAATTATGCAAAAAATGAATCAAATTATCGGACAAGGCCAAATACCTGGTTGCTTGGGAGAAAAATAATGAAAACCAAAAAATCAAAAAAATTCGGATTTTGACATTTTTGTCGTATTTTGACCAGAACAACATAACCAGATTGTCAGCATACATTTCCAAGTCTCTAAAGAGCTCCCGGTAGTGAATGGGTTAACTAAGTTACTTATAATACTCGGTGGCGGAAACCTCTCCCGACCTAAATAGACCAGGGTAGGTGTCAGCTAGGGAGGTCGGTCAGAAAAGTGGATTGAGCGAAGCAATGTACCCCATGATTTGTCGGTCTAAGTGCGTAGACCCGAGACAGCCATATAACGGTGATGATGTTGGAACCGTAATTATTTCATCCTCACATGACAAACACCAGCATCGATTTGAGTACAATTTTTTAAAAATAAGTAGTGCTGTCACTCAACTCACCGTCCACATTGAATTTGCCTGCCAAAACGCTGATTTTTGCATGCACTCAGAACCTCTCTCAAAGACACTCGTTTATAGAACAGAAAGTTACACCAGTTCTGCTGCATCGGAGCGGCGATTGACGATCTGGTGCGATGGGCTGGCCTCTAAGAGGTAGAAAATCGTTCAACACGAAGAGCTAGAGCATCAACTCGGCAGTCTCGTTATCGAGCAAATAAGAAATATCTCGCTCAAAGTAAGCTTGCGGGGAGGTGGCGGCAGCGGACGTTCAAGAACAAAGTTTCTTGACTCTCGATTTCTCGTTGCTACCATATCACATCCATACGAGTCCGGAACGGAAAACGGCTGCTCTTCCTTCCTCTGGTGCGTTCATTTTTTGAGCTACACAAAACTAAAGGCCTTACCTGTGATGCTTTGCTATACAGGAGAAGACCCCGTTTTGTTGTATTATGATGAGAGGTGTTGCCTGGCCCGTTTTATACATATTTCCGGTCTCAAAATGCTGCATGCAAGCTATCCTCTTTACAATTTTTGAATGAATTACGCGTTTTGTGTGTCTACTTTACATCATAGTTTGTATATTTGGCTCCTCTATGACATTCACTTTTTAGGATATCTCATACACGGTGTGAGGCCATTTCTCGCCTGAGACACTTCCGTTCGTCACCTCTGCTCTGTGTTCTGAATATTTTCCCGTTACAAATTCGAGATAACCGAACCATGACACACTGCGTCAAATTTGATCTGTCCCATCAGCTTTCTGATCCAAAATTTATCATTCACGTGATTATTTTGCATCATTTTATGGCAATTTTGGAACCAGATAATTCTCTTGATCAGTTGATTCAATTTTTCAGAATGTCACTCGTGCATGCGATGCATGAGTTGACAATATTGGATAATACTGAATAAAAGTGTGGATAATATTTCCACGATTGACAAAATGCGCTTTGTTGTACAAATATTTAAAAAAGCATTCCGAGCATCACAAGATAATCGTAAGATTTGTGTGTTTTTGGATATTCTTACATACTTTTGAGGTGGCCGCAACCGACCTTGAAAACCAAAACACATATTCATCTTGCAATCAACCACCTGATGTAACTTCGACAGGAATGATCTCATAACAAATATTCTCACGAGATATTTAAAATTGTTGCATAAGTTGCACGTATTCTCAAATGTTTCTACGACTTTTCTCGGCGGGTCTAGGCGGTTTGAAAGGAAATTTTATTATGTGGAGACTTCTAAAAATTCTGGAGTATACACCAATTTCATTTCTGGAGTCTTGATTCCAATGCTTTTTGATCAGGTTTATTCTAGCCTCACTGCAGGTCATACTCGAGGGGAGAAATTGAAAAATATCGTATTATAAAAATCAGGAAGTTTCACGCAGAAATCGAGCAGTTTTAAATTTTTAAGTTACTCTGCAGATATGATGTGATACGAAGCTGGTTTTTTAATCTCGTGAATCCGATGTAAAAGCTTGCGGAAAAATTTGTAAATACAGCAAACCTGGCAGTGAACTGTCAATTCCCGGATCATCTCTGCAATTTGCGGTAAGAATTGTTGTAATCAGGTGAACCTCGTTCAAATCGTACATAAATGACTGAATTAACAGTTTCCCTATAAGATTTCCAACATCGATTGCGGACGCTCATAAAGATCTAAACGTATTGAGACAAAGGTTTCAATAGATTTTTTATGACCTTCAGGATCCCTCGAGGAATTCCTTCTATCAACTTTTTGTACAGCAAAACACATAGGAGATATTGTTAATTTACCGAGGCTGTTCGTTATCTACTAATTTGGCAGGATACGGTATAGGTCTTTGCTGAAGGTATTAGACGTGATCTCGAAACATGAGAGTGATTCAAGTCATCACTGTGTCCAAATGATTTTATCCGAATTCTTCGAGCCCGTCTCACAAAATACTCTCAAGAACTGTCAAGATATCGGCAATCTTGATTCATAAACTACCTCTAAGGATTTCTTGTTTGAAGTATTTGTGTAATAGAAATTTGATCTCTCAAAAATCGTGATACTTTGATTTTTTATTAAGGCAAAAGCATTGCTGGCAAAAAATAGATGAAAGCTCCCGCAGCCCCTGAATAATTTTCGGGGCTAAAGACGAAAATTGAGTATCTTCTTTACTATTACTTCCCAAATCGAAATGTTGTACCATAAAATTCCAAAATGTTGAAGCCCCGTTAAAAACGATGTCCATAGGAAATCTGCAGCCAAAAAAATGAGATGTTACTTGCGAGAAATTTATGCACGCAGAACCTCGAGCCCGTGCATACTTTTACACCAGAGTAAGACCGAAGAGCCAAAGCAAACAGTAGCCGAGCTGTGCAAAGTGAAATTAGTCCGTTTCTTGCGCTCTGCAGCGTTGCAGTGCCACTGGTCGCATAGCATCTTCTTATCGCTGGATATGGCGCATTCTGATTGCGTAACAAGTACACGATGGCTATGCATGTGTGTTATTATATGCACTTGTGATTGAACCATGCATGATTAAGTATTGCTCAGGTTCAACAGTTGTAAATACAAGGCCCCGATTAATTCAGTGATCTCGAAAAAATGTAAGAGAAGTTTCATTTTTGGCAATCATTACAAAAATGTTCATCCTTCAATAGAAAGTTGAAACGTTAAGCATTTCGGAGTATGAGCTCCGAGCACTTGCCATAAGTATAACTGATCTAAATTAAACTGAAGTTCGTAGCTTTGATTCGTTTTTCTTTTTCATTCAAAGTACTAGATACATCCACTCAACCTTCACTCAACCTCAAAATCTTTCGGAACTATTTGAATCTCTAGGAATCTGAAGGTCGCTCGTCAAAATTAGAGTGAAACAGCAATTTATTGGACTTGATTGATTTCATGATTGCTTGGTCTTGACAAATTTGAGATCGTCATTTTAATGATTCTACAAATTTTAGAATCAAATGGTGACGTTTGTGTGACGTCCTGTCATTGGCAATCTTTCTCTAAAAATGAATGATTGAAAAAATCGTAAACAGTTATGTAAATGCTCGCAAAATCAAAGAAAAATTATACCTATAAGCGTCTTTGAATATTTTTCTAGTTTGCTCAAGCATTTTTTTGAAAGTGAGGAGATCTGCATCCTTATCTTTTTGCATTGTGGCTAGGCGTGTTCTCAACGTCAAACACTCCTCTTCTAGTAACTCCAACCTGAATAGAATAAGTGTATCATTCGTTATTCATTCATAAAATCAATGAAATTTCATCAAGGATTGCCCAATGAAAAAATACTTGAGGCGAATTTCCTCGGAGTCTCCCGGATCATTGTTGGATGAAACTATGGGTTTTGGTGCCCTCATTCTGTAGGAGCCTGTATTTGCTTTTGATAAGCCAACGCGTTCTAGTTCGATCTTTTGTAATTTCGTTTCGAGCTTGGCTGCTTTACTTCGTTCTCTTTTATACAGATCCTGTCGTACGAAATAAAAGATTTTTTATCACATGATAAATGAGCGATTACGGATCAGGAAATTTCTGATCGAAATTTTAAGCAAATTCTCAAATACGTGTAACCATGTAGATATTTTTTCAAGAAAGAATAATTTTGCAAACGTCTCGGAGACTCACGGATACTCTTCCAGATTCGTCCCTCTCTCTGTCCAACCGTTGATTCAAAATCATCACGAGTTCCAAAAGCCTCTCTTTTTCAGCCTCAGCAGCCATACTAATTACCATATACTCATTTTCATCCCCTGAGCAACTTTTCGGGCTCACAGGTGGGTCATTTTCTACAATTTCTTGATTTTTTTGAGTCAACACTTCCTCACCAGACCTACATTGCGACCGAAGAAAGGTCATCAAAGATGAATTTTTATGAAAACAATTTTGACTAGATTCGTACTTGGGATTTTCCAGCAGTTTTTCTCCTTCATTCATTTGCCGTCTGAGATCTTCCAAAAGCAAATGAGAAGCTTCTATTTCACCTTTCATAAGTACTATTTCTCTCTCGTACTTATCCATTTGCTTTTTGATTTCAAATTCCCGATTTTGAAATTTTACCTCAGCAGCTCTCAACTTATCCTGTTTTCACAGTGAAAATTTTCTAACCACTTTTATTCCGATGAAAATTGAGCTTTTCTTTTACCTACATGCAAGACACCAATGAGCTGATTATCGTGCGTAGTTTTTTCATTCAGAAGCGTTACAGTTCTCTTTGAAGCATTCAAATCACTCTCCAAGACGGCTATTCTCGCTTTTGCGGCATCCAATTTCTTTTTTGTTCTTCCAAGAGTAGCTTCGGCCTCTTTTATTTCTTTCGTCAGATTTTCAACTTGTTGTTTTTTCTCTCTATCGAATATTTGTACATTCGATAAACTTCTTCTGGGACAGCTTTTATCTGCATAAATCAGATTAATTTCGATGTTCCAATTAGCATTAAATTTTGATTGAACAATAAAATCGAATGGAACAAATTTTGTCGGATAAAAGATAGCATTGATAATACAGTAATTTCTGTAATTTTGAATCATTTTATCAGTTTTGGCTATAAAATGAGAGGAAACTTAGATCGATCGTAGTTGAACTATACTGGTCACCTGTTGGACCCCGTCTTCTTTTATCATTTTCTGTATTTTTCTGATGGGGTTCTGGAACTCGTTGCTGGGATTTATAAGCCTGATCAAGCCGATTGACACATTCTTTTGGGCCGGTTGGCAAAATAACTTGGTGCTGGTCCTTCTGAGATATGCTACATTGTAACTTCAGTTGAATTCGTTACAGCACTTGATGCAAGATTCTTTCAAAAACACAAAGTTTTTGAATGGATATTGGAGAGAATTATACTTCAATTTTCAATTCTTCAGTTAGCTTCTACCTTATATTTTAGAAGTAAATGCAAACTTGAAGTGGTTATGCACTAATGTGGGGAAATGGGTCACGTGCAATTCAATATAAAATTGATTTGATAATATTATAGTGTCCCATATGAAACTGACCGTGACTCTTTCTCTCCCGAATAAAATAATATTCATGTTCCTGAGATGCATACGAAGATAAAAATGAATAACATTGAGTCCCGTATGCATCCGGAGATGATACGATAAAATCTCTATCCATCATCTTTGGAATGTTTCCATTGGTGGTAATTCAGTTTTCGAATAGATATCATTGCTTACATACCTTTCATCCTTTTTGGATTGTAAATTAACAAGAGAGTAACAGTCTTTCGATTTGAAAAGCTCCGTATTTGTTCTGACTGGATTTTTGTCTGCATTTTTAATGATTTCATCTATACCACAATGAAGATCTTCTCTTTCTGTACGACGAATCAGTATAGAATTGTCACAAAAAGTCGGAGAAATTAATGCAATCTCGTGTCATTGGACTCAACAAACATTATTCAAAAAGCGTGAGATTGCCATCAAATAGAAGATTCAAGTTTTGACGCAATTTAAATGGATTAAATTTGGATTCTGACCTTGAAAAGCTGGTCCATCCTGATAAGGTAACTGAAGACTTCTTTGCACTATCGAATTCTCAGCGTTTTCAAGAATATGGCTGGACATAATTGGACCTGATTCAGCCCGGGAAAACTCTCCGTGTCAGTGTATGTACTGTTTTGACATAACCAAATAGCGAAAAAATACTACTACGCAACAAAAACAATCTGATGTTATGAAATGAGAATTCTTTTCCTGATGGAACTCCCCAAAAAATAAGTACAAGCTCGTCAATGGGATCGTTCTTTTTCTTGCTGTCTATGCAGCTATGGGTACTCGTATCTATACTACTTAGCGCATCGACAACCACAAATCAACAATTATAAATGTAAAGCGAGATGTAAAAAGTGTGTATTACGCTCTCAGGGAACCAAAAATAATGAATTAGGATAACTGAAAGTTGCAAATTCTGAATGCAAATGGGGTGAAAACTACTAAGAAATATTTCTCGAGCCAATGATCAAAATGAAGCCATGATAGAAAAATCATGACTCTGATTTTTCTAATGGCTTCACAAGTATTATCTCGAAAAATATACAAATTAATTTGACACGCATCTTGTGCTGATTTTGGTACAAAAATCATGGATAGAAATAGTCGAGGAAATAGTTCCTACAGGTAAATACGACATACCACACTTGATTGGTATGTACAAGATTTGAGAAGTATCTTGAATTCACAAAAGCTCGCAACGTCGAATGGTTTTAATCGCTCTGGTTGAATAGCCGATCCCTTCCTTGCCGACTCTCTTAAGGCGATATGAGCGTTCTCGGCTGTCTCCGTTTATATTGCGCCTAGAACCTCAAGCATTCACCGCCCCTGTGGCCTAATGGATAAGGCATCGGTCTCCTAAACCGGGGATTGTGGGTTCGAGTCCCACCAGGGGTACACCATTTTTTTTTCTTCGGAGATTCCAACAAAATTGTTTCACTATTAATTTTAGGCCATGGTTCTCAAACGCGGTCAAATTTTTTACATTCCAGCGGTGTTTTAGATTAGTTTACATTAAACTTTACACGTGCAAAGATCTATAGTTCTTTGGCAAAATGGGTAACTTCGGAGTAATCCTCACGTGCAGGCGTGCAACTCTAACAAAAATCGATTGTAAGAATGATCCACAGATTCACTGAGATTATTGTCTGTATTAATGCGAAACCCAAGTCGTTGTGTGTGTCAAATAAATCTAGGTACGATTATTCACACCTGCCAGTAACGAGTCTAGAGCATAACAAAAAATGCATTCAGGTTTGATCAAAATTGTTTTTAATCAACTTTTTCAAATCCCATGAGCCTGAAATTCTTGGAATTTGAGTTACACAACATGGATCTGAGCTGTGAACGATCTTGTGTCTTGGTAAGGTTTATGTACAAAATCAAGTAGAAAGATGAAAAAATCTCCGACACGAGATTGAACAAATTCTATGTTATACACGTGATAGCAGGATGTAAATCAGTAATTCATTGAATTCTGCTTCAAAGGCTTGTTAAACGTACAAGTATTAAGCACTAGTTTATACAGATTTTAATCCAAAACTATAGGAGACCTTGGTAAAATAGCTCGTAAAATCGTCGTTTAAAATCAAGACCTTACCGAGATCTAGTTTTAGGATTTTTCTTGTTTTTTGTTAAAACCTTTCTTGAAATTGCCTTTCTTTTTGCTCCCAGCCAGCATACCAGCTTTTCGCATTGCGTGTAACTTTTTATTCTTATGAATAATCTCTTTCTTCTTTCCTGAGGCTTTTGAACCAGATGTTGTATACTCAACTTTCAATGGTCTCCCGCGCAAAAAACTCCTATGCAACGATAGTCCTTTCTGCAATTGGATACAGAAAGCAAATGTAATTAGATATGAAATTTGTAAGATTAGAAATGATTGAAGGCTTACCTCGTAGTCTTCACTAGTTTCCACCTCAACATATGCGAAACCACGAGGCTTATTGGTTCCAGGTTCTAAGGGGATCCTCACGTCCTTTACTCTGTCAACTTTAGTCAGGAAATGTTTCTTCAAATCCACAGTTGTGGAGCTGAAACAGTTCAACAATATCACAATCAACTGTCTCAACTGTAATCATTGATTCTCAATAGACTTACTCATATGCTAAATTGCCAACAAAAAGAACATATCTTTGTTTCTTGCCAGGTGTCTCATTCTTCTTCTCTTTTGGTTTTGATATGAAACTTGGAGATTGACTTTTTGGAGTTTTAGTCGGGAAAACGGTCGATCTAGGAGGAGACTTATCATCGTCTTCACTTCCCTGAACATCATTTTCAACATCTTCACTGCTCAAGCTATCTTCATCATTCTCGCTCTCCATCTGCTCCGTGACGTTATTTAAGTAATCTTTGGATCCTAACTCATCACTTTCCTCCTCATCACTTGTTGACCCATCCTTTGAGGCAGAACCATTGATCAACTTATTGATGTTCTCTTTTGGAGCAGCAATTTGCAACTTATTCTGAATTTTTCTATTCTGGGCTTTCTTCAGTGAAAGATCTCCTTGCCTATCTTCAATAAATAAGGGTTCCTGGGTAATATTTTCAGATTCTTCCTTCTTTGTCTCAACTGTCATAAGGTTGGTCAAGACTTTGGAGTGAATTTTGCCCATTCCCTTTGGATTTTTCTTATTCTCAACAGGGAAACTTAATTTTCCCTTCTTGGTCTTTTTGTCACTACTTTTTGTTTTCTCTTTTGCCGATTCACTTTCTCGTTTTTGGTTTTGCTCATGATTTTCGACATTTTGCATAACTTCAGCTTTCTTTTTCAAGACACGTAACTTCCTTTTTGCAGTATTAGATAAGGTTTCACGACTCTGTAGCTCTGAAATTTTTTCTTTGATTTGTTCCAATGACATGTTTTCAGTAGGTGTGCTGCTACCACTTGTGGGTCCTTGTTGAAGTTTCATCAATTTTTGACTCTCTTTAAATTGTTCTCTCTTCTTTTTGAAAAACTCTTTCCTCTTGGTACTTATCACCTTCTCTTTAGATTTCTTTGACTCTCCTGTTTTTGAGCTCTCATCGTTTGATTTTTGAGGTTTTGCCTAGAAAAAATCGTCCTCTATTTCAAATACCCCAATTCATAAGTCTACTTTCTAATAACTTTTGGGTCAAGTTTACATAATTGGTTCATGACAACCAGCTGTAATCAATTGACTCAAAGGCAAGTCGAAATGAGATAAATCTTGACTAAATTTCAAGGATCAAAAATTTTCAGAGAATTTTGCGACTTGTTATGAGTAAATGCACGTGAACATCGGAACGTTGGGTGTGCAGAATAATGAGCTTCTGCAAAAACAAATGCCAAAAATTCCGTCCCTACCTTCTCATCATGTCCTCCTTCCTCGACTTTTCTTTCTTTATTCTTCTTCTTCTTCTTCTTCTTCTTTTTCTTAGAATCTTGCCCTGAACCAACATTAGCCTGGATATTTTTATCGGTGTTAGCTTTTGCAGATGATTCCTGTGAATAGTGATTTGATAGCTGATTTTTTGACGTTGCAAGATACACAATAAAAAAATAGGAGAATGATTAAATGAACTGCACGTGATTAGCCAACTATTATTCCATTGAGGTTTGCAGTGTGTACATACCTGTTTGATACTAACTTTTTCCAGTTGCTCTGTTGAAAATTTGAGCTTAGAAGTATCTGTACTTTGCAGAATTGTGGAAGACTCTCTGTTGGTTTCAGTCTGCACAGTAAAAAAAGAGGTTGAATATGAAATATACTGAAATATGTTCACACCAAGAAAGTAAACTACTCACTCCTTTCTTCTTGTGGTACTTCTTTGGATTGGAATCTTTCAAAGACTGAGTTCCTTCAAACTAAGCATAAGGTGAGCAGATTGATAATTGGATTGGCTTAACTTTCATTTTCAATTTCACTCATGGAACATACCTGTTTTGCCCGTTTTTCTTCCACTTCCAGTTTAACATTTGAGTCACCAGAATTTTTTTGAACTTTTTCATGCTGAAACAAAAGTAAGTCGTATTAAGCAAAATCCAGAATAAAATTAGATCTTGAAACTACCTTGTTTTTCTGTTTGTTCCTCTTTGCCAATTTTTTCAACAGGCTTTTATCAGCTGATGCTTTTACATCCGCACTCTGGGTAAGAATTCAAAATTAGTCTAGCAGTTTTACTTATCAAATTCCATAATAAAACTAAAATCAGGAAATAAATCATAGGAAGTTAGATGTATAAATATCGAGTAGACATAAAGCTAGTCGTACTCTTCACTCAGGCTATGAATGTTAGTTTAAAAATGTTGTGCAAGTACCTTGGATTCTATTTTAGAGTCTGATGTAAGCTTTTCATCTTTCAGGAGCTGAAAAAGTAGTGTTGGAATTTATTCGATGGGTATAAGAAGAACAAAATGTAAGCAAGTATAGATACCTTCAGCAGTTTCTTCTTTTCTTTCTTCAACTCTTTTAAAGATTTGGTATTGATTCCTATTGTGGTAGGACTCTGTGGAAGAGATCAACAATAGATACTTAAAGAAGGAGTAAATACTTAACAAGAAAAATGGAATCAATCAAAATTACCTGATTTGTGCCATTTGATGCATCCTTTACACTTTTCAAATCGTCTGATCCAATCTGAGGATTTTTGGTCTGTATCCACAAAAACATGTGTTAGAATACAAATGTGAGTTGATCAACAATCAAAGCAGGTTTTGGAAGGGAAAATTTACCTTTGGATTCTTCTTCTTCTTCTTTTTCTTAATGATATCGTGAGCAGGGTCAGGGTTATCTAATTCTTCTTGACTACTTCTTTTTTGTGTCTTAGATTCAGTAATATTAGAAAGGTTAACCTTCAACTTTTTCTTTTTTCTTGAATTTTCACCTCCACTACTCAACACATCAGAAGCAGCTTTGCCATTGCAGCTATTATCAGTCTCATCTAAAGACCTCTTCTTCCTCATTTTGTGAATCATTACTATAGATTGATTTGTATTCTAATTGTTTACGATTTTCACGAACAATCACACTACATGTGGTTCATTATATTATAGATAAGATTGGCTGATGCCGGCTACTTCACTGCGGCATAGTAGATTTTTTTCTTATCGACTATCTAATTCATTGGACCTGCCGCTGCGTGGGACGGTGGGACCGTGGTGCGACCGTGCATAATGGGACCACACATTATTGATGCTCGCATTGAAGTCATATTGGACCACGATCGCGTCTTTAGCCGGCCACGAAATTTATTAGCAATTGATAAAGATCAGACTTTCATTTTTCATTTCAGTAAGTATCTCAATAATTTCACCGAAAATTTCATAAAGACAATGAAAAACGACCAAAAATTCATTTATTATAGAATACTGTTCCCAAGATTTTGATGATTTACGAATATTTGCAAGTCGGGATTTACCCTCAACTTTTGAACTAGCATTTTCGCGCATCTATGTACAACTTCTGAGAATCGTTTACACTGAAATCTCGACAGAAATCCTCAAAAATTACGTTTGCAGACTGAAAATGAATGAAATATATTATATTTCTTTTCGTTTTGATAATTCTCTAGAACAGATTGTTGGACCAGAAAGTTCCAGATCCTTACATGGCAATAATATGGAATGAATTTTGCGTGAAAAATTATATATAATAGAATGTTTTGGGGTGTAGATCTGATCGAATCGATTGGTAATACTATGGACCATCTTTTTTGCATTCTATATTATACCGAGATCGCAGTTTTTCAGAGCTCTTAAAATAATTTTTTCCACCCCTACACATATTTTTGAGAAATAAATTTGCGACAGCTGGGTATCAAATTATTCTCTTGTTGTATAAACGGAATCTGAGTTCATTTTTCTACTCGCGTGCATGGTCTTTGAGAATGAGTATAATAATTCTCACTTATTCGTAATTTTTAGAAAGTATAACAGGCGCCCAAGGGTTCCCCTTGTCAGGGTTGGAGCAGCGTAATAAATTACTCCACATTATTGACTGACTACTGTGTATGTATGAAATTAATTTTGTCTATCATATATTATATCGACTAGTATTGTCCTTTAACTGTTTTTCGAGGCTCATTTCATCTTACATGGTGATACAGAAAACACATTAATAACCCGTGGCATGTTCCATGTTGAGCAACCTACCTATTGACTAATAGAAGCGATTTTTGTTTTTGAGGTGGACTTCGAATTGAGATGTTTGATGGATCGTTGCTCTTTGAACGTGATATATGTACAAGCAGAAAGATAGTTGCACCCGTGAAAGAACGCTGGCTTTAGATGACATCGTTTATAACAGGTTGAAGTAATTTTTCGCAACTGTGTACGCGAAGTTGTAAAAAAATGAGAATTCTCTTCATTATTTACAGTGCGAGAAGTAATGCGGAAATGACTTCTCGCATAGTTTTACATTCACGCACTGGTGCGGATAGTGCGTAAATGTAACTTCTCGGTCTACTGAATTTCCATTAACGCACAGTTCTAATATATGATGTCACGTCATCCCTCTGAATTCGGCCTCTCTTCGAAACTTCGTTTTTAAGATAATCTTGCTCGGACAGTGGTGCATTTAATTACAACTTCACGCACAGTTGCGAAAAATAGCATACGCAGCACGTGCGAGAAGTTTCCGCACTCGTTTGGCAACTTGTGCGGAAATTGATCTTCTCGCACTTGTTGCGTAATATACTATTTCAGACTTCTAATTCCCCAAATCGATCAGATTCGTGGTATCACAAGGTTCGTATGGGAAAGGAAGAGATTTGATCAAAGCACTCACGGAATGTTGTACAAACACACTGTAGACAGTATATTTTTGCAGTACTTTGAGACATATTTCAATACAGTCTGGTCCTACTAATTATTAGCGTATGAAATATGTAAGGGATTTAGGAGTATTTTGTAGTCTAGACTTAGATTTATAACCATGATGGATCTATGTCTTCTGAGATTTTCATTCTCAGAAGAGAAGAGAAGAGAAGATTTTCATTTTCATTCTTCTTTGGATTTTGATTCTCAATCTATTGGCCATGTCGGGTTTACTTTACTCATATTGGAACTACCCAATTGAGTAAATTAACTCAAACTCAACATTTATGGGGTACAAGTTAACTTAAATGAAAAAATAATATATACACATCACAAAAAAGTGAAGTAAGTATGCATCTTATTTACATATTCATCCACAACAACAACATCAAATATAACTCATTAATTAGATGTTGATATTGGAATGATTGACACCTGTTAGTTTTTCCATGATTCTGCAAAAGAATTTGTGAGCTAGTGATGATTGACTCACGCGTCAAACGATGTGGTTTACATTTCAAGTTAACTGTAACTTATCATTTCAAAGGAGTATTAAAAAGTAATGTTTGAAACTAAATAAATTCATAACAACAAATTAGTCAGATCCTTGAGTCCTTTGCGGATCTATTGTTCTTGCTGATACATCATTGAAAGAGTTACGATTGCAATATAACTCAACGCGGAAAGACGACTGGATGATAGCTATGTTAAAATAATCTACGAAATTAGTAAAATTGCATTATGATAAAATCTATCCATCATCTTATTTCAAAAAACGTTGATTGGGCAGTCTTACAGGAACGTTGCATAAGTCACGTTTTATTCATCCGCAACAATGTCGAAATCCTCTGATAATTCATGTAACTTACTTACTTATGAGTTACGAATAATTTTCTAGAACTTGTTCGAATAGAGATTAAAATTGCAGCTCAAGTGTTTCAGTAGGATAGTTTACGCTTCTTCGAATGATTTCGTGGATCAGTCTGCAGCGATCTTTTTGCTGATTTTTCTTTTCCTGAAAATCAGAAACGGCAAGTTTCAAAATGAGAACAAAATATTGTGAATTACAAAATATGGCAAAGAATGAGTTATTACCCTTGAGTTGCGCCACGCGAGAGCGCGTAACTCTCTTTGTCTCACTGCCACTTGCGATCATCTCTTGTTGCTCTAGATTTTTCTTCTTCAACTGCGCAACTTCTTCCATGGCCGGGGTCATCCATTTTGCCCTGAGATCGTTGCTGAAATGAAGAATTTGGATACAGTCCTTGGTTCAAAAGATTATATAATTCCTCAATTATTTCTGCATTATTCTCCGAATGAATCCAGTTTCAAGTATGCGCAAGTTTCTCCAATCAAGTTTTGTCATCTTTCATTTTTTGATATTGTGTAAATTTGTCCTCTGAAAATCCGAATTCATATGTAAGGAAATCAAAAGAGAATGTTCAATTGTAAGTGAGCATTGAGTCAATGCTGAATAACCATTCGACGATTTTGAAGCAAACACCAAGTCGGAGAATATGTTAATAATTGTAATGTTCAGAACTCAAGCACGTACATAAGTGGTGAGTTATGCAGGACTAAAATTCTGAACCAAAATTCCGCTAACCAGGACTAAGCAATGGAAAATGACTTACTCTGAAGACTTTGAACTTGTTCGTTGCCTGATTAAACCATTTTGTTTGTCCTTCATTTTTTGTAATACTGCTATCATAGCATAAGTAGGCAATGAAGGAGGGGTTGGTGACGGTGGTGGAGTCAGAGGCGACAAAGGTGGTTGAATACTGATTTTGGCCAATTTATCTGGGTGGCAGGCAAGGACAGCCTCCCAGCTGAAACCACTCTCTCTCTTCTGTTGCTCGACTAGAAGTTGAGCATTTCGAGTCATTCTTACCTAGAATAATGGTATTTCATTAATTGTGGATCAGAATTACGATGAAAAGGTCTGCTATCATCTGACGTAATTCATCAACTTCGGCGAATGTAATCAAGAATGTCGTTAGGATGGGGCTATGCGGGCAGGCTATTCACAACATATTAAAAGTTGGATTTCATGCATTAATCTTTGCTTAGAGCAGTTTTGCAGCATCATTATCAGATACCCAAAACAAAGTAGTAGCTTTTCTAATCTTCCCGACCGATGAAAATACCTGTATGTCAAGTTTTATTGACTGTAACTACCCTCCTGATCACATTCACCTCAAGATATTTTTAGTTTGTCTGTGATATGATGAGAATGGTATAAGATAAAGCGTTTACGGGTGAGGAATTCAAGCCGTATTCTAGTTTTAATTTCAAGTTGATGTCAGATATAACTTAAGTGTCGTACCTCTCCATTCACTGGTCTGCACGGCTTCCTTCCTCTTAAGAAGGGTTTTTTCGGAGTTTCTACAGCCGTATAATTCTCGTTTGCGTATGAATATCGTTTGCCAAATAGTTTCTCAAAACTCAAATCTTGCCTGAACAAGCTTCGGAGATATGCATAGTCCGGCCTTGATTCAAACTTCAAGTTTGCAATGTAGGTCATATAATTCGTAATATTTTCTGCAATGAAGTAAGAAGCCATTAATTATGGAAAAAAAAATTAAGGTACATTGAAGAATCGAGTATAACCTGGAGCTATTTTGTCCTTGAAACATTCTTCCATGAAATTTTCAATATTCATCAAGTAGCTCTCTTTTTTCTCATGTATTTTATCTGGATCTGCAGAAGGAGATAAACCTCCATTTTCATCCTCCCAAGGCAGTCTTCCACACAGCCACTGTAGTATATTATATCCTAAAGTCTCTAAGTCTCCCCGTCTTGAATGTGCTGCAAATTACAATGTATTGCATCAAATCAACATTCAGCACGTTTGCAATACGATTCATGACTCAGATTCAGTTCGACAAATCAGAATACTCACTGCCATGATGAGCATCACGAGAAGTGTATTCCAAAGTGCCTTCATGAGCTCTTCTCTCATCATGTACAAAGGGTTTGTGAACTCCATTACTTGTCCGGAATCTGTATGCCAAACCAAAATCTACGAGAAAAGCTTGTGTTTTTTCTAACTCGGTTCGATATTCTTGGCTATTTTTTTTCAGTAAGATATTCGATCCTTTCACGTCAGAATGGGCATATCCGTGGCCATGTATATATTCAAGAGCATACAACTATCGAATTTTAAAAAACACATTAAGATCCAAATGTAAATATGATTTTATGTATAGACAATGCATACTAACCATTTGAACAGCAAGACTATTGATGAGTTTGTTGGATAGTTTTCTCCCATTTGAAATAAATAATTTACCTACATCAATGCCATAGCGAGGCATAACTAAGAACCGATATTTTTCACCCTTGTAAACATGGGATCCTGATCCTTCATACGATGGTATACCCACTTGAAGTAAATTTTGCTCTTTACACCAGCTGTCAACTGAAAAGAACCATAACAATTTTGTGGTCATAACTGGATACATTTTTTAAAACCAAGAGGTTGGATGGCATAGAAAAATATTGATTTACTCATAGGTTTGCGCGCAGCTCTTATGTAGAAGTTCATCTCAACAAACAGAGGCCCATTGTTATGTGGCTCAATTTTGATAACATACTTTGCATTTGAGGCTACTGGTCTATGGATATCATTTGATGCTGTAATGGAACAAAATGATCAAGTCTAAGTTGCTCCTCTTCTGCTAGGAAAATATTGACTCTGTTAGTTACCTAAATATACATCACCAAAACCACCACAGCCTATGGAATCTCCAAGTCTCCATGAATTTTTTGAAATGTCAGTCAAGATTTCGCCAGCAGGAAGCCGCGATGGAAGCCTACATCCAAATGCTGCTACTCTTTTAAGAGGTATATCCTCTGCTCTTCTTGGTGCCATTGTTGTTGCTCTGCATATGAGCAAATCTGTAATCAAAATGGCGACTAATGGTCCCAATAATTCAAAAATCATGGCCTGATCAGCATGACTTACAGGTCCAATTAAGAAAATGTCCAGATTACAAAGTAATTCATACGCAAACAAGATTACAATCCGACTCAATTGCTAGATAGTTTAGGTGACTTGCTAACAATAACAGTTATCAATCTAGGACTCTGTAGTAACACTCAGAAAATGTACACAACAGTGGTACACATGGGAATCTCTCGTGAAATAAAGAATGTAATATTTTATCAGAGAATCTTTCAGAATCTGGTCATGATTAGTTTGCGCAATTTGAAATCTTACTCTGAAAACAATAACAAAGCAGAATTCGCAAAGTCAAAGCCCACGATTGTATCAAGAAGCACTTGGTGTTGTATACAAATTGAAATTGTCAATCTAATTCAAGATTAGTCCTAGAGCTATCAAGCTTAGAAGTTGAGAACCAGAACTTAGATGACATATTGGATTTTACTCTTGGTAGTAACAATGCTAGTAGCATGATCGGAAAGAGATGCAATGGAGCAGAAGTTTCAGAGTGAAGTATTTGAAGCAAATGCTCAACGTACAAGAGAAAATCGAGTTTTTGCTGACCATTTCCTTCTGGGGCAGGTGCCATAACAAAGAGTTTGTGGTCATTGAACTAAATTGACTCTAATTCATAATCGGAACTTCAGCAAAGGTAAAGTTCAACACTCACTCCCAGAGATTAGTGACAGGGCAGCTGGTGTGTGTTGACTATGAGGAAGCTGTCCAACGCTGTCGTTTGCATCCTTATTGAAATTGGAGTCTCTCCAGGTAGGTGAGTAACTGAAAATAAACAATCGCTGTGGTAGTTGTAGCTGTAACGGCAAGCGAATATGATGCGGGTTTCAGCGTTTTGGCGTTTACGAATTTCTACGGGCAAATTTATGAATCTACAGTTTCAGGTACGAATTTACAGATTTAGCGAGGCGCATGCTCAGTGCGCCGCAAGTAGGGTCCCTATCATTTAGCTAGGGGCCCTAGTCGCAAGTAGTGGAGCAAGCTACATTCACAATTCACATGAGAGTAGCTCCGCGGGAATTTCGATATTTGATGGTATTAGGTGCGCGTATCACCCGGTAATGGCGAGAGGACTGATGTCCACAGGCCACCTAGCGCGGCAAAGGTACCCTGGCACCGAAATTGTGAGCTGTGGAAAATCCATCCGCAGCCAGAAAAACTCTACCTTTTTTCATTTTCTTTAAATTATCAGAAAACTAGCTCATTTCACCTATTCTGGTGCGCCCTAACCCTTGATCGTAGCGACACACTCTTCGTCTCAAAAAATCCTACTCGGTCCAACAAAAATTCTACCACCTTGGTTTTTCACATTTTTCTATTGGGTTTTCTGTGATTAGCAGTAATTAGGTTTTGACTCGTGGTCAACTGCAGTCAGCTGATTCATTCACAGCGCTTTTGCGCGTGATGCTGGTGTGAACGTGACATAATGTAGCACGATAACACCAGGGCTTGGGATTGGAAAATATTCCAACTGATCACGGAAAATCCAATAGAAAGTTTGGAAAAACCGAGGTGGTAGAATTTTTTTGGACCGGGTAGAATTTTTCCATACCAAGAGTGTGTCGTTACGAGCAAGGGTTAAGGCACACCAGAACGGGTGAAATGAGCTAGTTTTTTGATAATTTAAAGAAGATGAAAAAAGGTAGAGTTTTTCCGGCTGCGGATTCGGGAAGTAGAATTTTCGGTGCATCGATCTGTCTTTTTGGATTTTCCACAGCTGGCAATTTCGGTGCCAGGGTACCTTTGCCTTGCGCAAACCCCAAATCTCACTTCCCAAGTTTTTGAGATGTATTTCCTCGACTTTTTGATACATAATGAATATATACAAAGTAACGCGCACTTGATAACACTAGGCAATAAAATTCTAGATCTGAAATGTCCACTGCGGGAGAACATGATTTTCCTGTTCATTTTTCTCGAAACAAGATCGCCTTCGGAATCCTTAGTTCGAATGTATCAATCTTGAACCTCATTACTACATTCTCTATAAAATAGCATACGAAACGACTTCGATTCTTCACGCACTGCCGGAAATTTTTACACACGAGGGTGTGTTTAAAGTTTCCAACAGTGCGCAAGTATCAAAGTTGTTTCGTATGGTTTTTTTTCGCAATTTTCCGATGTTTGGGTGCCTACAAAATTGCGAAAAGTAACGTTCGCGCTTCGCACATGAGGTTCCCCGCTTCCAAACGATCATTTCAACCCTCGCCTCCGGTTCGGGCCGAAAACCGATCGCTCAGACGAGCTACAACCTCATGAATTCAGTGTGAAATACACTATTTTGCAATTCGACGTGCGTAAAGTTTTGTAACACTCAAAATAGGATATTTCTTGGGACAAATTGAGGAGTGGCGAATTTTTCCGGGTATAACTATTTTTTCGCAATCATGCGCGTAAAGTTAGTGCGTAAAGACCATTTCTTCGGTGCGCGAGGAAAAAATTTACGCACATCGAATTGCGAAAAATATCGTACGAAACGACTTCGATACTTTACTCGCTGACGCTCGTGCATAAAAAAATCTCAACAGTGCGTAAAGTTGTTACCCTCGGGTGTAAAAATTTCCGGCAGTGCGTAAAGAATCAAAGTCATTGCGTAATATACTATCCTTCACTTCCGCAATTGATTACAACACTCCACTAAAGTTGTTTGATCGAATATCACCAATACGATTCCCCTTTTAAAGAAAATTTCATCTCAAAGAAACCGACAGCACTCAAACATTTCACTGTAGATCTATTAGGATTCCAAAAGAGTTCTGAAAACACTCTTTCAGTCTTTGATCACTTCCTAATAAGTTCTTCCATTACTTCCACAATCTTCGGGGATGTCAAATTTTGCTCTTCCAGATTTATTTTTGGAACTACGATATGAGACCCTATATTCAGAATCTTGTTGGGGTCCTTTTGGATTGTGTCATAGTCTGGGTATGTAACTGCAGTTTGTCGATATTTTTTTCTTGGATCGTGTGCAAGGTGAGAATTTACTATTCATGATAATGTATTAGACTCGTACACGATTATATCTCCACAAATAGTTCGTGTACTACTCGTATCACGTATCATCATTTTCTTTGTGTGCCTCAATGGTTCAACGATGCTTCATTCCGTCATGAGCATGTACGCATAACATGAAGTTTCTCTCAAGGGTCGGTGTGCTGCGTACTCGAGTTATTCAAACTGTGCATACATACATGCTTGAGCTTTGTACACTATGTACTGGTGCAAAGCTCGTCGCGCGAGACACGAGCTTTTGTATGAACTTGGCTGTGCATCACTTGACCGCTCAAGCACCAGTTCTATACAATAGACTCAAACTTCGTTGTATTGGCTAATGACGAGCCATCAGATACTCAAAATCTGAAGGTTCTTAAGAAGTATAGAAGCAAAAGACCGAATGAATTTTCAAGCTCTTTGTGAGCTTTGTAAGCATTTGTTAGTGATGTGACTTATCTATATCAGCGATGTACATACCCACATGGCTCTACATGGAATTACTACACGGTCTGTACGAGGAGTATTGGTCAAAAGAAATGTATCAACATCAGGGCGTTTTAGATCCCCAGAACTGTATAGTCGATTTTGATTGTTCCGAATGCTTGCGTTAAGATTTGACGCAAAATTTTTCAGAAAATTATTCTCTAAATAACTGACATTTATTCTTAGTGGCATATTTATTGTAATCCATACTATTAACGGAAATTTTTCACCGAAACAGCTTTTTTCGGGAAGCAAACAAATTTTATCAAGTACCATGTGGTTTCCATACGATGAAAACATCATAGATAACGACGGTTTATGTGCATGAGAACTATTTGTAACAATGGCCATAACACTGGCTCTTCCGGGCACGCATCATTTATTTCTCAATGAAACGAGATTGACAGCACTGACAAAGGTTTGATTCTGAACTTGCATAGTGATGAACTGTCATATCAACATTTTTTATTCACGAAGAAAACTTGCAAAATAAATGGTTGATATACATATATTTTGGGTTTCCGTATCATAATTATCAATTGCCTTTCTGTAGGAAATGGAAGAATGAAAATTTGAATATTTTTGACCAAATAATAATTTGATTATTCATTCAAAGATCGTGACTGTTAGCATCTTTATTGGTGATTGTGTCAAAACATATTATTCACCATGGAATGTGTTGAGAATTTGTGAAGCAAGTTTCACTCTATTCTGGTGAGCTATCTGCCCAGGAGCCGCTTGGACAGAATCATTATACCCAACCTGGGAATTGATCATATTCACAATGTACCTATCGCGATGGAAGTCTTTTGAAAATTCGAGGCATTAGTTGGAATTTACGATATATCTCTTCCGAACGTGTTGGATTTGATTATGCAAAATCATCCTGATCACTTTGGAAGGCTTTGGACTAGATTCAGAACCATTTGCGAGAAAATTACTTTGGCATTGTAGTAGCGAACTACTCTTTTAATGTGTTCAGAACTTTTTTGACGATAAAATTGATCACCGATAAAAATATTTTACGAAAAACCAAAGTGACTCAATGAACATTTTGAATCAACTCATCTTTCAACTTACCCAAGTGTCGTTTTGGTACAGAATGCTTGATTATAAACTCACTTACAAAACTATTATGTAATTGTAATCATGGTAAAAGAAGATATTTTATATGAATAAATCATGAGCATACACTGATGAGATTGTGTGTGAGATTATGAAAATATTACGATTCTCTGAAATAGCAGCAATTCATTCTTGGGTCATAAAACGTAAAGTTAGATCGAGAGCAATTACTTTCTCCTAATTTCCACGTGCATCGAGTACCATAAAAACTTTGATTATCCCGTACAATTTGTGAGCTAATCATATGATTCAGCATTGGTCTGAATAAATTCCCCCTGTCGTTATAATTCTGTTAGATGCTAAGAAGTTATGTCTAGTTAGTGTCAAGCGCGACTGAGTCTGATTTTAATCTCACTTCATTCAGCTATATTCTCCGAGGAATAGTCACATTGAGAATTATTAACGCGAAATCTCAAAAATTTATTTCTCGATTCAATCATAACCATAGTTGATTCGGTATCAGCACACCACACCCATACACTTATTTTTATTCCCAATTCCTCTCTAATCTCCATTTTAGACTACAACCCCAGTTTGGACTTATAAACCCCTTATAAATTTCTACATCAAATGGTGTGCCGGCTGTGCTGTAAGCAACCCACTACACCTTTGCATTACACTGTTGACTTTTTTGATTTGGGTCGCTTTCCGATATCTGCTATACTCTAATTCTATACCACAACCGGTTCTCTGTCACCTATTCAAAGAAGATTGGGTAAGAAATACATATCTATGTAGGTAGATAAGCCAACTCAAATGCAGAAACTATCGTGAGTACAAGTTTTGCCATAGGTCCTCATTATTATACCTTCTCTGTGTTCTTCTTCAAATGTAACTCTGATATAGATAAATACATTGATCTGTCATGGTATAACAGTATCCCTTATTGCAGTAAAACTATACTATTGAGAAGTGCGAAGCAAGGAGCGGCTCTATTATATTGCGATGGCGCAAAGCCGCAACGCTATCGATTTACGATCTGATAAGAAAACGAATGGGACCGGATAATGGAATTAACGAAGTAAAAGGTAATGGTGTTATTTCGTGTATAGAGTTTAAATTGAGGTGCGAGTTGGTCGTTAGGGGTCCGCGATCATTTTCTGTATAAAACGCATCAATCATTTGGACATATCTGTTTCATCGCTACAAATTCTACTCTAAATAATTAGAAAATGTTAGTGCGAGAGTGAGTATTATCTTTTTACATCGAGCAAACGGAGATCTCATCAAAATAGAGTTTCGTACTGTTTGGGTGTATCGTCATATCGGGTACACCATCTTCCTCGCATCTTCTTACTAATTAGCTCGATGTATTTTTGGTTATGACAGTGACTGAGAAGTTCAAGATTCGAAAAGACCTGCAGTTGCTGCAGAGATTGATCGGTATCCCTGCTGAAAATAATTCCGTAGTTAACCATGGGGAGTGTCCCCATGGGAAACTATGGTTATCCATAGGGATCCGTGGGGCTTGCGAGGGGGCTTGGCCCTGGGGGAAATTTCAATCTTGATATCCTGCCAAATTTGTCATCGAAAACTTGCGACCATTATTTCTCCGGTGTACGAGGTGGGTGATGCTCAGGAAGTAGAGAGTAGATGCTACGTGGATTTCGATTTCGAGATTTGAATAATTATAGAGATAAATTTTCAAATAGCCTGGTACTCCGAAAAAGTCAAATGAGGGAGCGTCGAAGAGCAGTCTCTTCACTCCTCTCAAAATGTGGTTTTACTCTAAAAAGATGACTATGATCTCGTCACGCATGAAAAGATCAATTGAAGAACAATGCTCAGGCTGACACATCTCATTGGCTTCATTTCGAGAGCATGTACATATTGAATCATTGGATGATAAGGATCCGGAGGAACGATGTAACATATATAATTTTTGGTTCTGCAGAATTTCATCTCGCATATTAAAAACATTTAATGGTCGAAATTTGTGTGCTGCACGTCCTCGGTGCCAAATTTAGCAAAATATCACCTTTAAAAATTTCCCCAGGGTCACGGTCGTATACACAGGTCTGGAAACTCCATTGGTTTATCGGGCGCCCGTAATGAGACAGGGTGAGGTTTCAATTTTGACCACGGCAGAAGAGGCGCTTCGATCGTGTTAGCATATCATGAAATGAAAATATCAATATAACCTAATGAGATTACCAATGAAAGATATTACATTAGAACTGCCTTCGTGTTATGAGTGATCGAATTGTATGCGCTCCAATAAAGAAACTACCAGAAAATACACCTAATGGCTATCTGGTGGCTTTTTTAGAGATCACACAATACAGTTCAGACTATTTTCATGAGTGAAATAATTTGTTGAAGTCTGAGAAAAATACAGCTGTCTCGACAAGGAGTAAGATGGTGCAGACTTACAGAAACATCTGTCAGTGATATCACTGACTCGATCGCTAATCTTGACATTTTTGGAGAGATCACAAAGAAATTAGAGTGATAGAGTAACACCAGGGCTCAATGACCTTCGTATTGAGAATTTTTTCGTGAGTTTCCGTATCTAAAACGCCGCAGATTCGTGTAAAAACGCATTTCATCAGCATTCATACACTTCAAAGTTTGAGATGACTGAATTATTCCTTTGCACTAATTGATACCGCCTTGCTAGGTTGTAATTCGTCTCCAATGTTTTGAAATTTCTAGCAGAAAGATCATAAAAAGTAAACACTGACTAACTCGACCGTAGCGCCCTGGATCCTAGTGGCGGTTAGAGGAAACTTTCGGTCTTCTCTAAGCGCGCCGAGCTTTTTGAGGGAGTTTCCAGACCTGTATATACGACCGTGGTTTAACCGGTGGATCCCGACGCGCACTAGGCCTCAGCTTCGATTTCCATAATCATTTTTATGCATCACTGTAACAGTGTCCGCATGTAGTGTTTGCCCGTGGTGTTCGATGAGAGCTTACATAATCCATTGCTATAAATTTCAGCTTCAGAAGGATCATTCTTATTACGATCAAGATCTCGATCGAAGTATTTTAATAGTCAGCGAGGGGGGGGGGATTAAGAGAACTTTTTGACAGTTCTAATCAATTCTCCTGTTCCATCATGCCGTAGTGCAGTCATGAGGCCCAACATTTTTTATGAATACCGTAAACTGGGGTAACTTTGGAATAGGGAGGGGGGGGGGTAACTTTGGGACAACCCACGAAAGAGTCATTATCACGCGCTCAGTAGGGTAGATAATCCAGAGGCTTTGGTACCTGTTCTCCCTACTTGGGGCACGCATGAGCAATGTTTTGCACAGGCGCAAGGTCCTCTATTAGTTGTGGGGTCATTTATAGACAGACTCCTTCAACAGTATGTTTCCAACTCAAAAAACAGTCTTTCGGACAAATGGGTGAGGTACCAACCTTTGCAGAGTGACTCCAAGGTAACTGAGCTAGATTTCACTTGTCTGTACAGATATCTGAACGAATCCATCATTACACTGGCGTACTTTCACCCAGTTTCCATTTTGTAGCGGAAAAACTAAAAAGTATGTGTTTTCTTCTGTAAACCGGGCTAACTTTGGGACATGATTTGAGCACCCATAGCTCTGACCAAGGATGTCCGAATATACTCTAATACCTGTTAATCGAGAGCTGGAACTGTAAGCTTTCGATTGAACGCAGACACAATGCAATTCTGATGCGACTGACGCGAGATATACAAGTTACATGAGTTCTAAGTTGAACAATGCGATTTTTGTTCCAAAGTTACCCCAGTTGACGGTAGTCCCCTATACAATGTATGCTGTCCCAAAGTTGCCCCAAACCGTTTTAACTTTAGGACTTAACTTTGAGCGCTCATATCTTCACTTAGAGATGTCCAAATGTACTTTATGAACATCGCAATCGAAAGCTGAAGCTGTAAGCTTTCGATTGACTACACATACAATGCGCCTCTGGTATAAGACGTACAAGTTTCCCGAGTTTGAAGAGAAAAAATTAGATTTTTGTACCAAAGTTACCCTAGATGGCGGTATTCTAACTAATTTTCTTCAAGACCTAGTATTTGGAAAAAAAACTCATTCATCAAAACAATTTTAACACTCTCCGTCGTCCACGAGGAATTACCAATTTCATAACAAAACCCATCCAGTACATCAAAACTATGACCCCTATACGTGACCCCTTTTTCTCATCACTCTTTTCTCAATTCATTCTGGATGAGGAAATTTTTCTCAATTCAAGACTCATGAAATAATGATAGTCGAAACCGAGGAATCGTATAGCGTGTTCACAACTTTCCAAATGGTAACTTGTGCGAGTCGACGAAAGAAATAATGAACGATACTTTCAATCAGGTAGATATAATGGAGCTAACGAGCCGATACAAGTACAGAAAGATCGGAGCAGGCAATTTTGCTTGGTGTGAGCTCTCTTTCTCTGGTATCAAGTCTCTCTTGGGTGCCGGAATGATTTGCAATGCTCCAATCTGAGATTTCCGATTGCGTGCATGCACCGCTGCGAACTCATATGTTGGCCATGCGCTGCTTCCGCGGATTACCTCTGTCATATACAGCTTGTTTGCCAATTATATACCGCGATCATGGTGTGCGAATGAGTTGCGCATACGTGAAAGAATCTATCGAAAAAACAAGAACACAAGTTATAGTCGAAGTGAGTAAGTAAGCTCATGGATATTGAGCTTAATTGACTGAAACATGGTAAGTGTGAAGTGACTGCGTTAGAGAAACACATATGTTTAATCCAATCTTGATGGTTTCCCTACCAGAAAAGAAGCTTTTTGTTAAAAAAATGTTTTTCCATTAATGAATAATAGTTCCGAATATTCATACCTCGCCATCACTCAATACATAACAATACACATTCAATTCGATTGATCGTTGTAATTTTTTGCATTACGAGATAACTTACAAGATCATCATTAATGGGACGAATTCATTTCTTCACATTAGTAGCTATTTTTGACCTTTCTGAAAAATAATGAGATCGCTGGTTCCCACGTTGAATCAAACCCTGATATACAATGAAACTAGTAGATGGAGAAATTATAATCAAATGTCACTATGAAAGTTTTGGAAATGATAATCAGTCCAATCAAAGTTGTCGCGAACGTGATGCTTGAGAAATCGATTACGGGAAAAATGATTGGCTGCAGTTCGATACTCTCATGACCGTCACGGATCATGACCGACTTGCATCAATTTCATATGCACATGTGCTTGGCGTCCAAGACACTTTGCACGCTGACCACGTGGCCTGCTTCTTGAGCAAAGCCAAAGTAATTGTCGCCCAAGCCGATTGATGTTGAATCATTTTTTATGGGACCAGCTTAGCCAATTTTTGGAAGCTCTGCATTCACATTTTCAACAATTTATGATGAAGCTGAGTCAAAATTAGATGTATTATTATGATTCTATATGTCAAGAATCAATTTTTCCTACAGCATTCTCTCCTAAGGCCGTGTCGAAGTCTCGCGCAAAACGCGGTTACACTTTTCGCAATGGTTGCTTCGTCGATTGAGACGGAGGTGGTCGCAAATGACTCGGAATCGCTTCAGAGATGAATCTTTGGTACAATCTGTCAGGATAATAGTCTCTATATCCCTCAAAACTCGATGTAATGTGCAAGGGCGCGCCCCCTAAAAACCAGAATCGGAACTCACGACTTTTCGATTCCCCTCAAAAACGGCAGACATTCATCCACGCAGATCGTACCACAGGTTCATTCCTAGAGGAATTTCAAGTTATTTGATACCAACCCCGTCTGAGTTGATGAAGGAAACCATTGCGGCAGGTTGATACGAAATTTCACCGCGCGACTCCGGCATGGCCTTAAACATCATAAGTATTCAAATTGGTTTGACACTTTGAGTGAATAGTAACTCGGATATTACCACGACACATTGATTTCTAGTAACAAATTCGAATATTTTTAAAGTAATTCTCAGGCAATTTACCGTAGATTTAAGTATCATAAGGATGTATGATACTTGAATATTAGTATTTGAGTGAAGCTATAGCTACCATAACTTACACCGTGGAGAGATTAATCAATATATTAATGGAATACTTTTTGGCTCTTCGGAAACAACCAATGAGGGTTCACTAGCTGATTTTCTACGGTTCTAGCTCGATTTTACAGCTGAAAATTGATGGATAAGGTTGCATGTCAGTACGTCAACACCTTGAAGCAGCGCATTCCTGTTAATATGGAGTTGATTAAGCGTGATATTCAAGCTTCAAGGACTGATCTCTACATTTGTCAAAATCCCTCACATCAGCAAACAATGCTATGACTGTTTCTGATACACAGTGCAAGGGAACAAATTTTGAGGGCACGTGGTAAATCGTGGCTCCACGCGTCTGTTCCCGCAGATGTTTCTAATAGGATCCAGGTGTGTCACGAGTCCCTGCTTTCTTGCACCTTATTCTAGTTTTATCACCCAATTCCTAGAATAGAAGCGATTATTGCGACTGCTTTCAGTGCTTTCATTGGATTTCAATCTTTTCGTACCAATTTCTAGTTGGATATCAGGCCTGATGAAGACTATTGTACTTTTAATTCTTATTAGAAGTACAAGGTCACACAACTTGGTCATACAATTAACATGTGATTCTTATCGTGGAATGAGAACATGGATTTTTCTAAAATATGATTCTATGTTTATCGATGGCTGTGAACTGTAATCTCATGATCCAAGTGCAATCATTAAGAATAGCTTACAGATAAACAACGAATTGTTAAAAAATTTGATCCCTGAGTACAATATTTTTCCTGCATAAAAAGAATTTGAGCTGATGTCGAGTGCGGTACTCAGTGATTGATCAAGGAGAAGAAAGTATCATAAGAGATGGTATACTGGAGATGAACCAAAACCGCTCGCGAAACCAGGATTCAATATGTGTGTCAATGCTTGCGTGCAAAATTGACACGTTGATGAGATGGAAACCTTCTTATTTTATCATTTTTTCCTGCTTACGAGGTGATTACAGCACAAATTACTCCGATTGATGAACGAAGACATGATTATTATCATTAAAAGTAGTTCGCACAGTTGTTATTGGGGGGAAAAACAAAATCGTTCGTGGAGCTGGGTGCGATAACATTGTGCACGAAAGTAAGAATAATTTGCTATATCGTTTAACGAACAAGTGGTGAGGTAAAGAGGGTCATTATGGCGTGAAGAATTTCGCTCGTACTCAACTTATGAGGAATTCAAAGTCCCACCATAATTGAATGGGAGCAACAAAATTATGACTGGGAAATCAGTAATCTAGAGGAGAATCTCAAAATTCCAGGTCTTAACCCTTAATTACTACTGTAAATTAAGGTTACACCGAGTACACTCTAACTAACGTGGTAAAATTTTACCATATCCTATTGGATTCATCAAATTTTCGAAAAATAGTGTAATTGAAAGCTCAACATCTAAGGAACAGTTTCGACATTCATCAATTGGCGGGAAGCTCGGGGATTTTCCTGAAACATTCTTTATTAAAGTCAGTTTTTGAGATTATGCTGACAAGTACTTTCAGAATTTCTTGAAAAATCGTTTCAAAAGTTGCGAATTTCACTTTCAGAATGATTTTCTTGTAACAAATAGACCGTGACCGACTCTACAACCTCGCGCTGGACGCGCTGCTCGCGCGAATACCGTATTTTGGCTGCATCGGCACCATTTCTCCAATCTCTTGGTGCCCTTAGTTGCATTTGAAGGATCCGAATACACTATTTCGACGTAAAATTTGACGAGGAATACGATAAAGATATCAGATTTAAGCTGCAAGTCACTCCCTGCATGGTGTCAATCGTTTTCCCGAAAAGTCGTTATTACCACGTGAGAGACACTTTAAACCTCGAATCTGATATTTTTATCGTATTCCTCGTCAAATTTTACGTCGAAATGGTCTATTTGGATCTTTCAAATGCAACTAAGCGCACCGAGAGATTAGCGGCATACTGCCGGTGTAGCCAAAATACGGTATACGCGCGCGCGCTTCCAGCGCGAATACCATTTTTGGATACACCGGCAGTATGCCGCTCGTCTCTTGGTGTCCTTAATTGTATTTGAAAGATTCAAATAAACCATTTCGACGTAAAATTTGACGAGGAATACGATAAAAATATCAGATTTGAGCTACAAGTCAACCCCAGCACGGTATAGGCCATTTTTCAAAAAGTCGTCGATACCAAGCAAGGGACATTATAGAGCTCAAAATTGACATTTTTATCGTATTTCTCGTCAAATTTTACGTCAAAATAGTCTATTCGGATGTTTCAATTACAACTAAAGGCACCAAGAGATTAGAGATATAGTGCCGGTGCATGCAAACTACGGTATTCGCGCGAGCAGCGCGGCGCGTCCAGCGCGAGGTTGTAGAGTCGGCCTGTGAATGAACATTTCTGGCTCAATTTGGGTAAACACTCTCAAAAATCGACACTTTCACTCCTACCGATGATGGAATTTTGGCACACTTGATTTATTTATAATTAAACAGAAAATGGTTCCAAAAATTTTGCAACGGTTATACCTACAAAAGCACGTGAAAATGTGAATACATTCAAGTCCCGAGTCACAAGATGGAAATTTCGACGTTCCAGACGCAAAAAAAATTTTGAGTGCGCTAAAAGTCTACCACGTTAGTAATCAAGGGTTAAACCGTAGAAATATATAGCTTATGGTGGGTAGATAGCCCAATGAACATTGAGGAAGATAGTTCAAGAAAAAACTTATGTTGGCTCATAGAATCATCTACAGCTGATATTCCTCCTCATTTTGAAGGAATTCATAAGCTACGACCAAAATGAGCAGACTCTAAATCAGTGCACGATGGGTTACATTTTCAAATGAAGATGAGTAAGTTACAGCAACCTTAATACAAACTCTGTACTTCCACATACCCCATACTAATCTGATAAACCACATAACCGAGCGGCACGATACTTCTTGAATCAAACCAAATATCGGACCGATCTTGTAATCGAGCAGACTTCCAAACGCTAGTTTATTTGGTAACTGAGTTGGGAAAGAGATTTGAATAGACATCAAACATAATTACCAACCCCTTCAAATATCTTCGTGGGTATCGATAGAGTTCACGGTATCGAAATTTTTCCCCCTTTCTCACTTATATTCAAAAGGCGGGACAATATCACATCTAGAGAATAAAAATAAGATTCAGATCAAGAAAAATCTATTCAGTCCTCGTATCTGATTACAACAAACATGAATGCCATCTGACAGGAGTTCACTTACCTATATGTTTTACCCAAGATTCAGTGAATTGGTGTGATGAATTTCTTCAGTTAGAAATCATTCTACCAATATTATTATGAATAAAGGAAAGGCATCTCTATTTTGTGAATATGATATTCATAATTCATGATGTCATGATGACAGTGACAGCACTGAGCTTAACTATCTTCGTTATCTAGCTCGGTATCAAATGTACTGGTATAAGAATTGAAAACTGGTTGCTGAGACTTGTCTACAAGTTTTTTTCCTGAATCTAGCTCGTTCAGGACCGAGCAAGTTTTATCTAAATTCATTTTCATCCTTTTTGCTTAAAAAGTACTTATAAATATATTGTATATATTCATAAAAATATGTCCCCATTCAAATTGGAATCATCTTGGTTTCAAAGCTAGAAATCAACGGTATGAATTACTACAGAAGTTACTGAGAGCTTGAGAATATCGAAGAATCCTTCATTTCACGCTTCAAAAGTCGTAATCAGTGATGATTCCGGATTCGTTCACTTCACACAAATCTTTTTTACTTTGCAGCAAACCCTTCATCCGGAAAATTATGAAGGAATCAAATGATCCGAAACAACTTGAGTTCTTTCTTACCTCAGCACGACTACAGAAATAGTTTCAAAGGCACCATAATAATAATAAGATTCCGTGTACTTGAGTCAGCATCCGTAAACCTTGATTCCCAGTCATTGGCTTTCGACTCGTTCGACACGTAGCATGGATATCGATAAAATCCCATTTTTCCATTACCTCGCAGAAATTACAGCCGCATCAGCGCGCCAAAATCACTTTAGAATCAACTTACTAGCGGTGCAGGTATCGAAGCGTTATTAAGTCGTTCTCGTGCTCACGTCATGCAATTTCTTCTCACCCATCTCACAGGCACGAGTTCCCCATAAGATTGTCAGTCTATAGTGCAGAGTGCATAGACAACACCGCAAAGAAATGTATGTAGTGAAGAAGAGGGTGGCGGAGGTGGAATTCTGATACGTCGTAAATTTTCACACCGTGAAGGAGATGCGTCGGCGTGAGGTTCGAGTTTAATTTCACGAGATTTATTATTTTGGCAGTGTGCTGCACACCTCGAAGTTCCTTTGGATACTTCCTGTGACTTTTTTGGTACAGATTCGAAGATTATTTATCGCGATCCTTCGAACATAAATCATCGAATGTTTTCACAGGCGCTTTGCAATGCAGCATCTTGAACTGAAGGATCTCTTATGTAGAAGTCAACAGGAGTCGATTTTTTGTTTTGAAAGTGTAGCAGTGGAGAGGCCGTATTATCCGTTCCCTGAACCAACTTCGATTCTCGATGACAAATTGTACTTATTGAATTTTTTTATGCTCACTTACGTTGATCAGTCATTTCGGCGTCCAAAAGAACTGTTGATTGTATGGCTAACAGGATACACCGTAATGTTTTAAGTTAATAGGATACATTCGAACCATATTGTGAAAAAACTTTTCAGCGAGGTCATATCAGATGATTTATTCTACAAATTGATGAATTATAATTATCAAAAGAATATAAACTCGTGAGTGTCGAGATTAACAACAGTGGGTAACCACAATCTCATCGATAAGTACTTTTGCAAGCTGTCCCTTCTTTTTTGGTCCCACAAGATTATCATCACAAATATACTGATTTTGATATTAATCTAGTCGGATTCTCTAGGCAACAAGACTTGTGGAATTTCTGTATTAGATTCTACACGTTTAAAAATTCCTTTGCAATGTGATAAATATGAGGTCACGAAACATGCTTGATAGTGATAAATCTGCCGCATCTATCGCGTGCATATGATCCTAGTAAATCTCAAGAATATATTCAAATCCCGTTCTCAACTAATACTTGGCAGATATAACTCATGTCTGAGCTTATAAGTAAATGCAAGTGAATGAGCTTGTTACCGCGGGAAACTTGAAATAAGTATTGCACACATATACTATACGATACAGACAACGTTCAAATGAGATAAATTAGATTCTGATGTTCGTGTTTTCTGACTTTTTTCACTTTTCATTTCATCGTGAGCTAAACGGATAAAAAAGTCGTGAACTAATGTTTAAACTTGTTGTTCGATACCCAGTCAAGTAATTATGATAATTTTTCAAGTAATGGCGGATAAATTGTAATAAAATCATCAGCTGCCTCGTGAATTTCTAACAATATACGGTGACATGGGCATTTCCCTGGAACCTTTACACCTGCTGGAATAGAGCTATGGATGACGATAGAAAAGAACAACCGAATCTATCGGTCCCGCGATCGAGGAAATATCATTATCCAAGTCTTGAAATAGTATATCTTTGGCTTCTGTATGATTAAAAGAGCAGGTTGATTTATCCTAGCTCACTCAAAGAGAGAAAATTTGGGGAGGATTCTGTGAAAATACTTGGTACTTTCGTACAGTCTAACGGATACTCTGGTGATGCCGCGCAACCAGGCCCCCTTACTCTAGCTTGAGGCTGCCGCTCCCAAGCACGGGCGTCGCGTGCTTATACGTAAATCCGGCCCTGCGCGCAACTTTTCAGGTTGATTCCAGCTGTATTCGATGGATGAAGTATTGAAGAAAGATGGCCCAGGAGCGCGATAGTGAGCTACCAATTCGGCCAAAATTTCACGACTTCGAAAATTGGAAATAAAAAATCAATCATGTCTCGTCAACTCAAAGATGATTACGCCTAGCTCATGCTGTGATTTTGGACGCAATTTTCGAAATACATATCTAAAGTAGATGCGATTTCGGAGATTCTGCGACAAGGCTCGTGTTTGTGCGATTTTCCTGTCTAGAACACGACTGTTCTGACGTAAAATGGAAAAAACGTGACCCACGAAAAAAGTTCAGATTTCCTCATCCCACATGGGCGGATTGAGCTATGCTTGGGTAAAACCAATTGTGATCGGATACCCTCACCGTACGAAGCTACAAAAAGCCCAAAGCATTCGTTGAAATCATCAATCTTGCCAAATGTATGCTTAAGAGATTCTGGAAAATCGACGAAGAACTATTCAAAGCTCGACTCGTTAATGTGATTTTGGCGATGCCACCAACGCTATATGAGTTTCAATAGTGGATTTGTAACTTTCAATACTATACAGATACACGAGCAAAAGGTCCCAGGTAATCGTTGAGTAGTTTTGATTTTTCATTTTCCAACGACTTTCAGCAAAGTGCAAAGGTTTCAGAGTAATATGCTATTCATGACATTAAAGTAGCTAATAACATTGGTTTTTATCGACCGAAAAGGATTCTTACCATATATTTCGATAAGAGACGGCTGATCTATATATCATATACATACCTGGTGACACTTCGCTGAGTTCAATATAGTTTAAACGATGCGACTATGGTCTGGAAGTTCATGGGATTTGAACTTGAAGCGGAAACTGAGCCAACTTTTGAGCGGAGGTCGTGGATAGCTTCCGTGACATGCGATACCGTGACGTGTTTTGTCCTTTGTTCAGCCTGATTCATTACTTTCCCGATGTTACATATGACTTTCTGGACTTTTACGAGCGGTGATTCGATGAACTATGAGATCTCACAAAAGGTACATAGAGGTGGGGCTTGGAGTAATACACGCCGAAAATTATTCTTAGGCCTGCAACCGACCCTCGGAAAACGCTCTAGAAATCGAAAAACCGGCAAGATTCAGGTAACCGGTTGAAACCTTTTGCGATCGATTCTATACACCTAGGCGGACCTCCAGTAGATTTTGCCAACATTTTGACTATGCAGAACATATTTATTATTGACAAATAGTATATTACGCAACAAGTGCGAGAAGGTCAATTTCCGCACAAGTTGCCAAACGAGTGCGTGAACGTTACTTCTCGCGCGAGTTGGCAGTGTGTGCGGAAACTTCTCGCACGTGTTGCGTATACTATTTTTTGCAACTGTGCGCGAAATTGTAATTAAATGCACCACTGTCCGAGCAAGATTATCTTGAAAACGAAATTTTCAAGAGAGGCCAAATTCAGAGGGATGACGTGATATCATATTTTGGAACTGTGCATGAATGAAAATGCATTAGAGCGAGAAGTTACATTCACGCACACTTCACCAGTGCGTAAATGTAAAACTGTGCGAGAAGTCATTCACGCATTACTTCTCGCACTGTAAATAATGGAGAGAAGTCTCATTTTCTTACAACTTCGCGCACACAGTTGCAAAATAGTACATTTCGATACAAGGGCGTGAAACGTTTTATTCGCGTCCGACTGATGGGTTTCCACCCCGAGCCGCAGGCGAGGGTCGGAATCATCACGAGGATGCGAATGATAGGTTTTACGCCCGTGTATCGAACTATACCTTTCGATAAACTGTGAGTAAAAGAAGACAAACTGTGCGCAAAGTGCACTTTTACGCACAGTGTATCGAAAAATGCCTTTTTTCGGTTTCTGAGGAATCAAGATTTTCATCTTAAACTTGTCGATTCTCCGCGAGTTTTGCATTTTGAGACTCCAACTTCCGAGGATATCTTCTTTCATGTATTTGGAAGGATATGGCGTTGGTCCGGGGTCACCAAAATTTTTTTCAACAAAATGGCGGCTTTTAACAAATAATTTCTTCCGGAAATGAGACTTTTGTTTCAATTGCAAAAAGTGTGTTACAAATTTTCAAATTTTATAATCCTCGTGCACGGATATCAAAGAGCACTACCTAACGAAGTTTTTGGTGGAGTTACAGATCTCTAAGTTTAATAGCTGAGCAACAATGGTAATTTGTTCATAAACCGTGGCCACGCGCGAGGCTTGTTGTCGGGACGCTGGCTAGCTCTGAGTAAGTAAGTCGTGTTTGGGAAGGTTTCAAAGTGCGTCTTTATGTATTTTGAGACGCTGGATCGATTCCAGGAGGTCATTTGCTCGAAAACGCTGGGATTTCATTGTTCTTAACAATTTTTAGTGCAAAATTATCGTTTTTTGCCAAAATCTCAAGAAATATGCATTTTCGTGAGGAAATGCTAGAGATCAAAGTTGTAGAGCATGAAATTCTCTAAAGGGAAAATATTCATGAATTTTTCGGAAAAATTCAACCTAAGCCGGAAAATTCGTGAAAAGCATCCCCCGCGGTTGATACGAGCTTCAGGACCGACCGATGCACCGCTGATGAATTCACTTGGAGATTTAAGGCTAGGCGAGCTGGTATATCTTACCTTGAATGGAATTTCCTTCTATGTGGGATAATTTCTAGATCTCTACATTCAATAGCCGAGCGACAATTCCAAATTGCTTTTCGCGGATTTACAGCCGCCTTGGACCGCGGGTAAGCCTTCGTTCATTTCTCTGGGTGGTCTTTTTTCAATCGAGTATAATTGTGAATTGTTATTCCTTGCTTTGAGGTGCGAATGTCCCAATGAACGATTGGTATCCCGAAAAACAGAAAGAATTGTCCTTTGATAACCATCCATAGCAGATTTTCGTTCCTTGGCGTGTAGATACAAATCTCCTTCACGTCCTTGTTCGGATCTACTGCTCAGTGACAGGCCACTGTATTAATTGCTTGGAGCATGATACCATCAAACGTTTTGGCTTTTCAAGCAAGTTTGTATCTTGTCAAATATCCTTGATGTTTCACGAATCAAATACAGACCCAATTAAGAGAAGCTCACACAGAAGGATGGACCAAGGCTCGCGCGCGGTCGGAGGCCCCTGTAAATCCGCGACAAGCAATTTGGAATTGTCGCTCGGCTTTTCAATGTAGAGATCTAGAAATCATCCCACATAGAAGGAAATTCCATTCAAGGTAAGATATACCAGCTCGCCTAGCCTTAAATCTCCAAGTGAATTCATCAGCGGTGCATCGGTTGGTCCTGAAGCCCGTATCAACCGCGGGGGACGCTTTTCACGAATATTCCGGCTTAGGTTGGATTTTTCCGAAAAATTCATAGATATTTTTCCTTTAGAGAATTTTATGCTCTACAACTTTGATCTCTAGCATTTCCTCACGAAAATGCATATTTCTTGAGATTTTGGCAAAAAACGATAATTTTGCACTAAAAATTATTATTAACAATGAAATCCCGGGGTTTGCGGGCAAATGATCTCGTGCAATCGATCCAGCATCTCAAACTACATGAAGACGCACTTTGAAACCTTCCCAAACACGACTTACCTACTCAGAGCTAGCCAGCGTCCCGACAACAAGCCTCGCGCGTGGCCACGGTTTATGAACAAATTACCATTGCTGCTCAGCTATTAAACTTAGAGATCTGTAACTCCCTCAAAAACTTCGTTAGGTAGTGCTCTTTTTTTTTCTTTTCTTTTATTGGTAGTGCTCCCTGATATCCGTGCACGAGGATTATAAAATTTGAAAATTTTGTAACACACTTTTTGCAATTGAAACAAAAGTCTCATTTCCGGGAGAAATTATTTGTTAAAAGCCGCCATTTTGTTGAAAAAAATTTTGGTGAACCCAGACCAACGCCATATCCTTCAAAATACATGGAAGAAGATATCGTCGGAAGTTGAAGAGTCTCAAAATGCAAAACTCACGGAGAATCGACAAGTTTAAGATGAAAATCTTGAACTTCTCAGAAACCGAAAAAAGGCATTTTTGTCAATACTAAATATGTTCTGCATGGTCAAAATGTTGGCAAAATCTACTGCAGGTCCGCCTAGATGTATAAAATCGATCGCAAAAAGTTTCAACCGGTTACCTGAATCTGGCCTGTTAGATGCCAAAAATCGGGGTAGGTTGTAGGCCTATTAGTTATATGGAACGAGATCGAAAAGTCACAGATTGGTAATAAGAATTGATCTGATGTAATAAGAATTGAAACCATTCAATCAAAGATAGTACATTTCAGAGCAATTTCAGATAAAAACTGTGTAGTTCGAGAAAAAATGCTGAGAAAATTTCCCATCTCAAGCGAATTGTTTCAAATGTGGGTGATTTCAGAAAGACACAGGCGGTGTCAGCATAGAGTCCATGATTCTATATTAGCCTGACAGTGGATGTAAGATCAAACCCCGGGTTCATCCTAATAACTAGCAAATACCGCTTTGAGAGAGTATTATGCTAATCTCGTTTAGCAGTGTATTTATTATTTGTCTGGCACTCAGGTCAATCACCTTATGGATTATGAAATGCCTCTGAATAGTTCGTATATCGAATAAGTAAAAGTTTGGACTTCCCTATGCTAATCATAGACATAGAAGTATAGACTGCTGGTCGCGTATACTCGCCGTTGTCATTGAAACATAGGCCTTTGCGTGAGAATGAGAGAAACGGCATGCTCCAAGGCGCACGCTTTCAACATGCGATTCCTATGTTGCGTCTCTCTCACTCTCATTGGGGAGCCTCGATGTCAACGGCGAAGATACGGGACCGGCAGTCTATACTTCTATGTCTATGATGCTAATGGCATATGGTACAATGACATCTGTATCGTTATGAAGTCATTTGGGGATCGACCACTTGAAGTACTTCTGAAAACACTCGACTTTGGAAAAATTTGCTTGAGGTGGGGAAATTTGTGAGAATCTCTCCTCGAATTGCACAGTATTCAACTGAAACTACTCTCGAATGCACAGTTTCTACTTGAGGGTGTCAACGAAAATTTAAGATGCGTATTGGATTGAATTCTACAACCACTTTCATTATCGATTACTTTTCGGATTTTAGCAGACACTTACAACCAAAAGTCCACAATATTATCCCACACATTCTTTATTGCGGGTCATTTCACGGTCTCGCATCAAGACTCGTTCTGGTAATCACACCTTCACTTATCACATGGATCTTCTAAAGAATTGGATAGACCTATTTATAGTTGATCGATTGAATCAGCTAATAAAGGCAGAGTATGCCCTAAGGTGGAGCCAGGAGCACGTGAATCTCAAGTAAATTGCAAATGATGGTACCAGCAAAAGTTTAGGGCACGGCTTAGCTTCTGACTCCCGGTGGGACTGACGAATCATCCCGAGAATCTAGGAGATGATTGATTAGGTATCGGAAAAGCATATGCTATCCATATAGGACTGTGCCTGCTTAAGAGTTGCGACTTTCTTTGTGAGTGTTCGAGGCATTTGTAATATTTTCAATATCACCACTGCAAATGATTTGGTGGTGCAATCAAGAATTCGTCTTTCTTACAATAGCATCTTGTTCTTTGTACCAAAACCTGTTAAGAGCGCACACACGAAGGTGAATCCCACTCTCGAGGAAAATGCTCCTATATCGGGACAATACAAAATAAATCTGTCGCGTAATTCGGGTCGGAAAAAGCGCTTTGAGCGGGGCATATGAGAGAGCGGGCCCCAAATTGGCTGAATTCACGCGTGATCTGTTATTGATAGTTTAAGGTTTGTACGTGAGAATAGCACCCATCCTGAAATAGACCTGCTTGAAATGCGAGGCTCATGAAAATCCTTGAGCTACGAAAATGGATTATTGGAAATGATAAATGTCTATCTTGTGTGCGGTAGATACCACCTCTCCTGGATTTTTTTATTTCTTCTCTTATTTCTTCCGGGTATTCTCCTGTCTCTCTTTTCCCCCTTTTCTCCGCATTTTCCTCCTGTCAGCCTATTTTGCCTGTTAACCTAAATCTCCGCCCGTCACTTTTTTCCCTGTCTGTGCTGAATAATTCCTTGCCCCTTCCTACACCCTGTGACTCCTATTTCCTCTTTTCTTCTGTTCTTTTCAGATTTTCTCCTATCTCCTGTCTCCTGTGAGAAATCCCAGGAGAGAGAAGGAGATCCGTATCTCATTTCTTTTATTTCTCCTGAAATTTCTCTTGCCTCCATTATCTCCTCCGACTATCTCTTTTTCCCCCCTCTCCCTCCTGAATTTTCTCATGTTCCCACTCTCCTCCTACTGATCCTAAATTTTCTTTCGTCTCCTCTCCTCTCACTCCTGATTTTTTTTCTGGCCACTCTCTCCACTCGTTCCTCCTAGATTTTCTACTGTCGAGTTCTTCCTCCAGTTTCACCTGAATTTTCTCCTATCTCCCTTTTACTTTTGTTCATCCCGAATTTTCTCCTGTTCCCTTCATTCTTTGGGTTTTCTTCGTTCTTCTCCTGACTCCCTTGATTTTTTCCTGTCACCCTTTTTTCCTGATCATCTCGAATATTCTCCTCCCGCCTCTAATCTTCTATTCTGACTTTTCTTCTGTTTCCCCTAAATCATCGCTCATCTGCTTTCTCCTCCTGTTCCACCTCAAATTCTCTCCTGTCTCACTTCCTCTCCGGTTCCTGTCTATTTCCTCCTGTTTCCATTTTTTTCAAATCCTCCCTGAAACTCCGGAGAATCAGGAAGAGAAGGCAAATGGAAGAAAATTCAAAAAGAACAGGAGAATATTGGAGCCCGGAGTAACGGGAGAGAAAGATCAACAAGGAAGAACCCGTGAAAAACATGAGAGAGTAGGAGAAACAGTACCTGAGCAAATGGAACCCCATGGGTCGTCGCTGATCTTGTAGGTTATGAAACCACCAACATGAAAATTAATCCATCAAATGTCCATCAAATGCCCGAAAAATGTTTTGGATTGCTCACCTTCCAACGACATTTATCACGGGCATTTAATGGCTCAAATATGCCCTTGGATATTTGAGGTTAGGAAAATATTGTCATATCTACAAACTAATGCCCGTAAAATGCCCAATTCTTGGCCGATTATCACCACAGCATTTTTAGTCCGTGAAAAATGTACATAAAATGCGACGGAGAACATTTCCAATGTGGAACATTTCTACCAGGGGTAGCCAAGAGAAACAGTAGAAAATTCATTTTCATTACTCTAACCTAAAAATGCCGCGTTTGAATAGGAGTTTAGGGTACTCGAAATGGAAAAACATATCCGCACTTCGCTTGCAAGCTCATTTTGGGCACTGGACGATATGTCTGTCCTAGTGACAAAAATGGGCTACCGCGCTCAGTACGGAAATATACTATTTCATCCTGCAACTCGTCCTGAATCTTTCCTTCTCTCCGTGTTTCCATGATTCATCCCTACTCTAGCCCGAATTTCCACATGCCTCTTCCTTTTTCTGTTCCTTCTGGATTTCCAACTGTCTCGTCATCCATCCCTCACCCTTAGATTATATCCTCTCCTGTTTTTCTTGAATTGTCTCTTATCAACTCTTCTCTGTCCTCCTTCCTGAATTTTCTCCCTGTTCATTTCTTTATACGTCCATTCACAGGAACAGCGTGTTTCTAGGCGTTTTCACTACGCGAGGACACCTGGAAACAAGCTTTTATACGACTCGACGCGCAAACTGCGTGTTTCCACGCTTTCTCGCTGCGCGCAGTTTGCGCATCTGAGCGTATAAAGCAACATATGCGCCTCGTGCCAAAAACCTCGTTCTTCACGATAACCTAAGTTCTCAAGTAGTAAAGTCTTCGCGAAGAATACAGATTTTTGGCACTCAATACATAATATACTATATTACGCGATGTTCTATAGAACTCGTTCGCAGATAATAAATCTCCATATGACGATGCGAAAACCATACGGCCTTCCTATCTAAATGGACTAATTCTGGCATACTGGGCGTGAAAGTGCACTTTGAGCACAGCTTATCAACTTTCACTCACAATTTATCAATTTAGTAGATTTCGCACCGACTTTATGAGGTTGCGGCTCGCTTCTAAGCGATTGATCCACGGTACGAAGCCACAGACGAGGGTCGAAATAATCGCCCGGAAGCGGGAAACCTCATGAACGAGGCGTGAATACTTTTTTATACATTTTCACAATCATCCAAACATCGAAAAATTGCATGAAGTACAGTTTGATATACGGGAGTAAAACCTATTTTCACACTCGTATCGAAATGTTTCAATTTCGATACGCTGTGTGGGCAAGACAATCGAAGAACCGTGCGGGAAAGTAATATCCCCGCACAGAAGATAGAAAATTTCTCTGGGTTCTTGTTACTCAAAGTACGATTTTTCATTGCCTCCATCTTCCAAAATCAGTGTGAGTAAAAGTACTATGATGCTAACTTTTAGAGCCAATCGATTTCGCATAATGAGCCGTTTCTGTTCACACGTTGAAAATAAAGCTGTCTTCGAAACAAATTTGATTGATACACTCAGAGACGATGGTGTACTTATTCGGAATTCCCCGAGCAGGAGTCATGTACGCGTACCTCTCATCAATCAAAGAAATCGATTTAGATGAATAGTTTCAGGGTTTTCTGTTATGCTATTCGCAAAATTCCCCAAAGATGAAGCGTCACTCGCTTTGTATTTGAATAGAGGCCTTATAACCTTTCAACATAACATATCATTCATTTCCTGTCAAAGTAATTCATTTGTTCTCGTTGGGTTTAAGTATTTCCAAAATCTCCAGTTAATCCAAATCATATTCTGATAGTTATCGAGAAAGGATATTCCACAATTACGATGGTTTCTTCCCTAAAAGTAGCACTTTTGCTGTCTGTACTATCATTGTCGAAGGCTCAAGAGAGCGAAAAGTATGGCGCTGGGGTTGATGTTGCATCTCGTGAAGAATTGGGTGAGAATTTCATAACTTCTGAGCAACTTTATCTCGAATACTGTCGAACCATTTGTTCAGCTAATAGCCCGTGTTGGTAGTATCCCCAACACATGTGCAATGCTATTTTCGCGACTTTTTTTCCATCCGCCTCTGAAATTAGAATGAATATATTCATTTCATTCTTCGATCAACCTGGATGAGAAAATTGCAAGGCGATACTTCTAGTTATCCAAACACACAAAAAATAAGACTAGATAATCAAATTATTAGAGTCCAGATTAGTTCATTTTCCTGATTATCATCGAGCGTCAAGTTCCACATACATCTCTGAGAACCCTCCGAGCAAATGGTACAACATTTTTATATGATAGATATATACATTCTCTGGTGGGATCATTGAATGATTGATCCTACTTGAACAGGAACTGTTTTTCCGCGAACTGTCAACCTGATCGGCTCGATTTCTTTCAATACTCTGCGTTTGATTTAAAAATCTCATGCAATCAAATGTCCCAGAAATTTCTTAATGCAATTTATTAAACATGGAATCGTTCAACGACCTTTAAGAAATATGCGATACTAAATTGTTTATTAATAGATGGAATTCATTTACTTTCTCCATATCCGTGAACGGAGCTCTTTCGGAGCAGTGTCTGAATAGCGGAGTTTCACATTCATTGGAGCTTGAAAGATAATAGTCCGGGAATCCCGGTCGAGAACTTCTGAGTAGTCTCAAAGGAACTTTGAAGGAGCACTCGATGAGTCTCAACTAGAAGTTATTTCTGCCACCGTAGGAGCCGTATATACGTCACTGAATCGGTAATTTTAAGGCTCGGGGGGGGGGGGGGGATTCCGTTAATTTTTTTCACAAAAATGCTCACCCACAAAAATTTTTCAAAATGAGTAAATATTTTCAAGGAGTAAGGAGAATCAATACAACTCTTGGAGATGAAAAAAGTGTGTAGTATATAGTGGATCTCGGACGTAGGACCAACGGATCGTTGTCCTTGAGTAAACGCCACTCGACTATTCTGATTCTTGAAACTTGTTGTTGAGAAATTGTACATACGTTACTAACACTCCAAGTTATCATCCTAGAGAAAGGTGTATCGTTGCCTCAAATTCTTACGATATCGTCAGATTCCTTCGAGGATGTCAAATTTTACAAAAAATCATAATCTGAAATTTTACTGAGATGATCCTCAGAATAGAATATCCCCCTCCCCTCATTCACTTTTTTTCAAAAGTAAAACTCGGCGAGTATGAGGTTTAGAAAAGAACCATTCATCCCCAGTACATCAAAACTTCAAATTTTATACGCCATGGTTTAAACTCTTGGAAGGAATGAAATCTAAAAAAACCATGTCGAGTATTTTTTGAGCCGATTTGTCACGATCAACATATCATCACTGGTAGAGACTAGAGCCACTTTCCTCCAATCAAATCTTTCTTTCAATTCATCCTAATGGTGGTGGTTTGACAATTTCTTACTAGCTAATTGTCGCTGAAATGACCCGAAGTTTAGGTGAGTAGAAGAGGTACAGGGGAATATCGAAATAGAGAAAATATAACTGAGTTTAATTTGGTGTTCATGATGATTCACTAAAATCTCATATCATACTCAGTTATATTTTCTCTATTTCGATATTCCCCTGTACCTCTTCTACTCACCTAAACTTCGGGTCATTTCAGCGACAACTAGCTAGTAAGAAATTGTCAAACCACCAGCATTAGGATGAATTGAAAGAAAGATTTGATTGGAGGAAAGTGGCTCTAGTCCCTATCAGTGATGATATGTTGATCGTGACAAATCGGCTCAAAAAATACTCGACATGGTTTTTTTAGATTTCATTCCTTCCAAGAGTTTAAACCATGGCGTATAAAATTTGAAGTTTTGATGTACTGGAGATGAATGGTTCTTTTCTAAACCTCATACTCGCCGAGTTTTACTTTTGAAAAAAAGTGAATGAGGGGAGGGGGATCTCACTCCTTGGTTATAAGAATCCAAGGGTAACCACAACTTTTCCAAGCACTTGTCCCCACCGCACTTGAGAATTTCTTACTCACGGCTCCGTCATTTTTTCCATAAAAATACACTACTATCAGTGTATATTTTGTTCAGTTCTATCTGGAGAGCCATGCAGCTACAGGCAAGAGCAATATTGCGGAGCCGCGACGAACACTCAAAACACAACAAAGCAGACGAATCTCTCCTCCCTGTCCCTCTCGCATGGCGCTTCGATCTTTACGTCACCTCTAGTCGTGGCTAGTTTCGAGTATCAACATCTGATGCAATAATTAAAGAATCGAGGAATTCGGATAATTCGAAAATTCATTTATCCGCGATAACAAACCAGCTGGTCGGTGCCCGCGTTGCCCGGTACGCAGCAGACAGCCTCATTGCAGACTGCCGTCAACCGGACAGCTTGCGCAGTGCGCACGCGCTTCTATAGCTCTCTCTCTCTCTCTCTCTCTCTCTCTCTCTCTCTCTCTCTCTCTCTCTCTCTCTCCTCTCTCTCTCTCTTCTCTCTCTCCTCTCTCTCTCTCTCTCTCTCTCTCTCTCTCTCTCTCTCTCTCTCTCTCTCCTCTCTCTCTCTCTCTCTCTCTCTCTCTCTCTCTCTCTCTCTCTCTCTCTCTCTCTCTCTCTCTCTCTCTCTCTCTCTCTCTCTCTCTCTCTCTCTCTCTCTCTCTCCTCTCTCTCTCTCTCTCTCTCTCTCTCTCTCTCTCTCTCTCTCTTTCTTGACCATATCTTACATACCCAACACATGTGTAGTAGAGACGTTTCGATATTTCTCGAGTCGAAGCACGGGGCTGGTGAAATCGAACTGAGATGTAAAACGAAGGCATGAATTTTGCGGTGCTGAATAAAACGCGTCCAGTGCTCGCATTGATAAAATAATTGTACAGAACTCTGAATCACTTTAGAAAGGCTTTCCTAGAGCATTGCAGAGCTCTATGAGCAACGTTAAGAGGTTAATAATCCAAGTAGAAAAAAAGTGTGAGGTTAAAAAACCCCAATTCAAAGTATAGATAGGCACAGCGCCTCGCTCGATTTTTCGTCTGCTCATACTCGCCAGCGAGGCGCTACCGCGCCTCTTGATAGATTTCTAGAGACAAATTGAGGAGTGGCAAATCAGTTTCCGGTTGTAAGTGAGTTGCATTTGAAGCTGTTCTTCATTTTTGCAATTGATTACGAAAATTTCATCTAAAAAAAAAAAAACGGATGGCACTAGAAAATTTCACTGATCTGTCGGGCTCCCAAAAAAGCTCCGGAAACACTCTTTTCTAAGTCTTGCGTCACCTTCGATTAAGTTTTTCTATAATACCCATAATATTCTGTCCTTATAACTCAACATCTAATGAGTTGGAATTGATGGTGCCATGAGCGAGTGAATAGATGAATAAATGAATAAATGAATTATAACTATTCAAATTGAAATTCAAATTCAGTTTTGACAGAAATACTGAAATGTTCTACATTTATGAATTGAATTTCCAATCACCGAGAAACATTTCTCAGGTGATTAACCATGTATTGCAACTCATTATGAACGTCTCTATGAGTGTCACTAGAGGCAGGCGTATATAATATCAAATTTGACCACTACGGCATCAATATAAATCAGGGATTTCGATACTCTATACGTTGTTTGATACTTTTCGGCGAACAGTCAACTATTTCAAAGTTGTCGCTATAATTGAATCAACCTGACCCAACGATAACAATTTATTAGAATCAGATTTCTGAAGCCATGAGTTCGAGAGTGAGTTCAAACAGTTCGAACTGAGCACACATCAATCGATTCTACATCTGTGTGACCCTGCGGTGTCGATGGGCTCCCAATCGCACCAGAGCGCTAGCTTGCACCGCTAGACTAGCCGACCCGATGTTTTCATCGGGTCGCTAAACCGGTGTATTTTCCATAAGAGATAATGTATATATATAGTAAACTCAACCCGAGTCCACTATAGTGACATAGTGACTCTCTAACCAGGGGAGGACCAGGTGTCCGGATTACTAATCTTGTCTGGATTTTTTTGCAGCTTTGTATCACCCAGCATATGAAGAATCCAGAGTAACTCTGTGAAGTGGGTCTCTTGTCCAAAGATGAAAGCATAGAGATTATCATTGCTCACATGGTCTCATGATAAAAAAGTTATATATACAGATATGAGTGATTCTGCCGAAAGTGGGATTTTTTGGGGCCAAAATCGTCACCGCGAGTGATTTGGGTGAAAAAAGTATTTCAGCCCCAGAGGAGTTTTAGTGGGTCGTTGCAGTTGGTTTCCACTTGTTTTGGCACAAAAAGGAAGTACCTAGAGCTACGTAACTCAAAATTGAAGCCGGACAAAGATATGTCGAGTTTAAGGGGTCGCAGAGGGGGACGGAAAGGACATTTCGCCTCAGAAAATAATCCCACGACTCGGCAACTGATCGTAGACTCTTTCCCGCATAGATTTTATCTAATCCAACCAAATACAAAAAAAAAATATGTTTCACAAAGCCATATAGCACACCAGGGAGGAGCACGGCGTGGGGACGAAAAAGACAAAAGATTTTGTACGCCACTTTGAAAACACGTTTATGTGGTGCACTCGGCCGCGGATTCGAGTTTTCGGCTACTGTCGCACATGGATTAGGTGTATTTGGGTTTCTAAATGACAACCTCATGGGTTGGAAAGGCTTAATGGACAATTACGGACTTTGCTGAGCTAATTAGCGCTGTGCAAGCAGTTTTGGTGCAAACCGGTCTTCAAAATGTCGGATGTCCGTGCGCGAGCTAAGCATGTAATTTTGACTCGCAAAGTGGTGGAATATGCTGTTTGAAGTATTCCAAATTGAAGTGCATAGCTACATACATCGGTTTTTGACTCCTCATATGTGTCGCACTCAATCCAAAAGTCTAAGTCTGGTTTACTACAGGGAATGGAATGGACATTCGGACCCTTTAGCAAGCAGTACAAAATACGGGGACGTTAGATTCGTCTCAAAAACTATCAACATAGTTGCGCACGAATAGAATACACTCCAGAAAATTGCTATAGTACACATCCCAACCCTTAAAAACTTGGAGGAACAGGGAACACGGAAAATTCCACTTTCGGCGGATTCACTTTTAAACAAGCAATGTTAATGTTTTTGGTTATAGCTCTGAACAAAAGGCCCATTTGACGGAGTTACTCTAGATTTTTCATACTAGGTGGTACAAGACCGTGAAAAAAATTTGGACAAGATTGGTGATCCGGACACCTGGTCCTCCCCTTGTAAGTCCACCACAAACACTCGTCAAATCTTGAGCGGATCATCGATGTCTACGGCAAATTTCATCAGAGCTGAGATGTCGTTATGGTCCTAGCAGTTTGAGCCCATTGTTTGTATGAGTTATGTATACCAATACGTCGTTCTCTTGCGTCAGCGACGCCATGTTGGTTTGGCGGGGTCACTCGACTTTCGAATTGTACGAGTTGTGTCTCCGGGAACCATGAAATCAAGATCATTCCTTTTTAGTGTTTACGTAAGGCCTCCGGAAATCGAATAAAACCGCAAGAACACGATATTTAATGCAAACTTTTGAATGAAGTAATCTAAAAATACATGTCTATTCCTTATGGTCAAAATATAGAGAATATCAAGGGTATAAAGAATATTTTGAACAGACTTAGGATCGCTTTCGGTTCGATGTCAACAAAAGACAGTGTCCCCAAATTTTCCAGCTAATTACTTCATAAGTCCTGCAATACACTGAAACTTCTTAGTTTCACATCAAGGCAATTTGCCTCTGTCACTCTTGCCCGTCTTCGCTTATTTCATCTATCATCTCACTAGAGATAGAAGAAGAGATATGAATGAGGAAGATCAGAAATATAATGATTAATATTAAAATCCATTGAAATCTGACTTACTCATCTCATCATTGTAAAATTTTCTACACAGACGAAATGGAAGCTGCTTGCCTGCACACTACTGTTAGCAGAGACCGATATCCATACTACGCCCATATAATTGGATCCTGTCCTTCGAAGCAAGAGGATTCCGGTAACATTGAATATTACTCGGTTATCTACGACGCTGTCATAATTTCAGACCGATATCTCATAGCCTGGCATGATAGCTCCTCAAATGCCTTTGTTGATGATTGCACCGATCATAGATTGCTGTTGCTGTTTGGCGTAGACAGAAAATCTTGGAAAACTGGCAATATAACGAAAGGTACCCAGTATGAGGTTGACTTTGTACAAAATAATCATACCTGGATGTTCAAAACCAAAAAGCCCATACAGTTTAGTTCTGTGGTCCAACCGATACCTTTGATAGAATCTGGCGAAGGCCCTAAACCTGGTGACCTAGTCTCGATCATCATTCCTTATTACAATGTCGCAAATGATCAATGGTTAGTGATTCCTGTTGATAATGTTACCGTCGTCAATAGTGATGATTGTAGAAAAGTTGTGTCAGGAACAAATTCGACGGATGTAGAAAGCAAAATATTGAAATGTAGCGACTCCCAATCTATTTGGGTGATAATTCCTGGCCAGGCTTGCTCAGTGTCAATTGGAGAGGGCGATGCTCTCATCGTGAATAATAAGTTGGCTGGGATCTCGGACCCATCTGCTTCATACATCATGGGTTCGTATGCGGTTCAGGCATTTGCCAATCTGGCTAAAATTGAAGGGTTACGGAACCTACTAACATAGAAACCAAGATTTCAGAAGAATGAAAAAATTACAGGAATTCAGAATACTAAAATATGAGTTTGTGAGTTACTTTGCTCTCACTGGTACAGGCGAAACACAGTTTACGGTAGTTTGTAACATGTGTGAATGATAATAAAGAATTTGTACAGATCTCTTATTTCAAAATACTCTTCACTCTCAGAGCACCACTCCATCTACCAATTTCACACCGATATTTAGATGAACTATAACGTATACGTAGTTTCTTGAGAAACTCTTCATTCGAAGTATGAGTCGCAGACTCTAACTATTTTTCAATTGAATCGGGATGGAAACTTTTGGCATGTTTCGACCTCGCTGAGATCGAGAAGAGGATACTGTTCGATGAGTATGAAGAAATATACCTTTGAGAGGAGCTCTTCAACTCGCCACGACTCCGTTAGGCAATGTTACTCTTTCTCGATGAAATGTCTCAATATAGTCTTTCCTTTGCATTCCACAAAAAAAGAAAATACCTTCTATTGACACCATCTCAGCCAAAATCGAACCGAAAACACTTCAGGAGAAAGCTCGTTATTCTTGGAACAAAGAAGTAGGCTCCCAGGTGGTCCAGCCAATCGGAGTTGTTGAAGATTGATGACAGGTTTAGTGTCGTTAAAATTGTGTTTTCACATGTAAATATGGAAACTTTTCAACGGATCCTCGAACTCAGATTACATCACATGTCAGATCACACCTCAGAATGATCGAACAAAACATTTTCAAGTATTTGAGTGGCATTGACGAGGAAAATACAAAAATGGTTAATCTTGAAAACAGGGGATGAATGAAAATTCTGCATCAACTCATCGTTCCAAAATGATATCAAATGATTGAGAGGTAACAAGTAGATCCTTATCTTGAGGAATTTTCATGATATTGTGTTTGGAAAATATTCTTTGAAAGAATATTTCAATTTTGAGTTGGTAGGGTGAGAGGAAAGTGGCCATGAAGCTTGGAATGAAGTGAGACATTAAATGAAATAGCGCGAGCAAGTCCTTCAAATTTCGAGGCTGTTGATTGAAGGGCTTAAGACCTACAGTGAGGGACACGATGGGATTATAAGTAAAAGCTGAACTTTGTCTTGCAAGAATTAGTCAGGCAAGTGTATGGACCAATCGATAGAATGAGCTCAAAAAAGAGTGAGCTCATCACTGACTGACGTTCAACTCAACATTTCAAAATGATCAGCTGGAAGCATTGATGAATGTTCGAATGACAAAGTAGAGGAAAACAAAGAATTTGTTGATCCCAGAGTTACTTGAGCAAACATTGCAAGAAAATTATGTTGGTTTTGGGGCACAAAATGATGTGAAAAATAAGCTAGTCGGCCAGTCTGAGGTGTCCAACGACCCGTGGCGCCCCTCTAGCGGGTTCTGAGCCCAACCAAAGACATGCCTGGTAGGCTGATTTGGAGTCAGGGCCGCGAACATGACATACGCGAGTGTTGTTGTTGTTGTTGTTGTTGTTATTTGTTAGTCTGATCGACCTGAGTCCCGAATACGTATAAACATGACCGACCATCAGCTCTGTACTTCCTAGTCCTCGCAAAGATCAAAACCAACTTTTCATCCATATGATATGCTTGGCAGTAACCACCTCTGCTTCTGCGACGTATCACTGCATGCCATATCACTCGCATATTTGATCAAATCAGTGAAATTATTCAGATACGACTTATTGGTGGGAACTGATGGGGAGTACAAAGGTGATGGTCTGCCACTCGCAACGTACCCGGGACTGCAGGTCGACCGGTCTCGTAAGCAAAGAACAACAACACTCACGTCAGTCACATGTCTTGCGCTTGCGGTCTTAGCTCAAAATCAGCCGAATAGGCTGATTTTACCCCGTTGGTTTTACGGGCTCGGGTACGTTCTATTCAAGTTTCAAGTAGATAATGTCAGATGTGTCAAAACCTTTGTATGAGGATGGATGACCACATAAGATGGAACGAAAATCGTCCTTGATCATCTGCGCAATACTCGAATTTGGCACACCCGAGCTCCGTAAAACAAACGGGATCGTGTTCCGGAGGGATCAATATATAGAAAAATGTATTGCGGTAAGAGTTTGGGCCTGCTATAACGCTATTCTCACCTGATTATTAATTCGAATGAAATTTAGTGTTTTCCGGGAAAGTGTCATCTTTTTGCCACAATCGGTATCTCGCGATTTACATAGACCTCTGAGACTTCTGAGGTTTAAGCGAAACTCACAAAAAATGAGGGTGAAAATATGTAAGAAATCATTGTTGGCGTGATGATTTAGATGCCAGGTGCGTTTTGCGCCTCGTGCAATCAGTTCCAAAAACAACATTTCAATTGCATAGGACGCTTGCTCCACTGCAAAATCTCATTTCTCAGTATTCAGCAGAAAAATTCTCATATCTGCACATGAAATGGCGAAAAGTGTGCCCCCAAGCGTGACGACTGTGTAGAATCTCCACTTTTTAGCCCACGCTGATATACACATAAAATAATCTTTCTTTGAGGAGTACATGCACTATCATTTTTTACATACCGTCAAATTGGGTAAATTTGGTACGATTTCGTTACTTTTTATATTCTTTGGCTCGGCATTCAAACATACATTGACAAAACCCACTTCTATTAGTAGTCAATTCAAAGCTTACAGTCTCAGCTTTCGATTGATGGGCTACAAAGATCAATTTGATGTGCTTGAGCTGGAGCTATTAGCAGTTGAAGAAGTGTACCAAAGTTGGACCCCGATGGGGCAACTTTGGTACACTGACAGAATATCTCAAGCCTACCCACCACCATGCAAGTGACTCAATTTTGATCGTTCAGAACTTCTATTATAAGCTGTTTGAAACATTTTGAAACCTCATAGACCATCACTCGACTCAAAATGGGTTGAAAAGAAGCTGTCGTACAGAGGTTCACTAAAGTTACCCCTTCCTCGTGCATCTTACCTAGAGTGGGGTAACTTTGGTACGTTTTTTCATGGTTTTTTCCCGGTTTTTCATTCGTTAAAATTCCGAACGCTTCAAATATCCCAATGTAGGGATGGATTCTTCAATACGGTGATATATGTGGTCGAAATGTAGCGTTATTTACCCGCAGTGCGTTCCGGAACACTTCTCGCCAGGTACACTAACTGGACCACTCGCGTATTGCTGCTATGAATCAGCCTATTCAGAAAAAGCTTCAATAAACGAGCACAATCATTCACGCGGGATCTACGGTGGCTCAACACATTGTTTATGCGTGTGCCAAGAGGGGAGAATAGGTTTCAGAGCGATAGAATCGTTCACCTTGCCGAATGCAGCCTTAAAAGTCATTTTTCAGGGGTGTACCAAAGTTGCACCCACGGTACCAAAGTTACCCAATTTGATGGTAATTCTCATGTTTTTTGCTCTCCATAGCACTTTTTGTGGCATTGACTTGTATAATGAGTGCACTTGGAACAGCACTAATTTGCGGATATTGATGGGACTTAATACTCGAATCACCTCTTAAATGGAGCCATATATCGTCAATCGTATTCTATCAAATATCTAGCTGAATCAACAAGAATCAATCAGGTTGTCATAACACGATTAAGCTGCCCCGAAACACTAGGAAATCCACGCAGATCCAAAAAGGTAATATCTCAAAGCTCCGACCGCAATCAAAATTAATTACGCAGCACATCTCATAGTCACGAGGTATCAAAATTACCCACCGCTATACAAACAAAATCGAGATCCCGCTATAGACCTAGACGTTTAGCCGTGGTATATAGCCCGGAGGCTGGCCCGTGTGTGGTCGCGAGATTCAATATCATTTCTGCTCGGTTCTACATCCCATTCCATGCACACACAGAGGCGGCGACTCATCTGTTATGCATGTTCCTCTCGGTATCGCATCCACGCAAAAGATTCTCTTCATATTATAATACATGATAAAAAACTTCTCATTTCTAGACTCTGAGAGAGTAGACTGAGAAAGGATCATCATTCCATCCTTGGTTTTCGCGATTTGCACGCCTGAATTAGCACGCCAACGCTGCCGGACCTATATACCATCTCAGTTTTTTTTATTCACTTTTCCAATTTTTTGCTCGAGTAGCAATCGGTGGTTGGTGGGGCATCACGATGCAACACCGGAACGGTAGCCCATCAGACTGCCACTGCACTTATTTGACCGTCTCTCTTAGCTCATGAGAGACCATATCTCGATTCGCTCGCCGTTTGATGTCGCTTGAGCCGCTAGATTGTATATTGTAGGCCCTGGTGGTCGGGACACGGTCCCTGTAATGCGCTGATTGCAAAATTTAATTGCTTCGACGACGCGCGTGATATTGCTCTCTGTACTCACTTTTTTTTGACACGAGCATATTGCGCTGTTCAGATTTGCAGGGTTTGCGGTGTAGGATGCATTTTTATTTCAGCGTTACTCATGGGTACGTTGATGGAAGAGGTTTTAAAGGGATTTTCATCCACACCAATTATAAATATGTGGAAGGACGTGAAACCCAATCAGATTGAGATGCGTCACATAATTCCTTTCAAGATTTTGATAAGAGAGGTTTTGCATTATAGTGTGGAAAAATGATCACGATAGTGGATTTTATATTCAGAGTTTTTCATTAGATGGGAACTTTCATTGGTGTAAGAGTGTTGTCTCAACAAATCCTCGTGAGAATTTCTCAAGTATATCATATGCGTCTAATCACACAGGTGGATAATATGAAAAAATTCTTCTAATCAGAAGAGGTGGAAATCATTGCTTGAAAATTTTGAGATTTTGGATACGAATCTGATTTTAGAATAGTACCTTTCTTTTGCCGTCTCCGAGTTATGGCCATATTTACATGCTTAATTTGGTGGAGTGAATTTTACTCAGCGAGGGTCGAATTCTCGGTCGAATTTGTCCCTCTCAGAGTCATAATTTACTCCAACACAATTAGAGAGTATGAGTTTCAGAAATACCCGAGTGCAAAATTTTTGGGTTCTTGAGGCAGATTGGGACCCTCATCAGCCCAAATGTTTTTGCTCAATGCTTACGTCAAAGACGTATTTCCGAGTATTCTCGTACACCCATAAAGTTAGGGAAACCCCCAGATGTGCCCGAATTCTCCGATCGGGATATTTCTATCCTAGACAAAAAAGAGGACTAGGAAGGTCAAAACTAAAAACAGAATCAAAATTTGCGTCAAATTTTACGTCAACGAAGTATTTTTTGAGAAATTTTCTTCCATACTTGGAAGATGAACAGGAATTAGGCAACCCTGCGTAATTTTAGTGACTTTTGATGGATTTTCTTCTGTTCTCCTTTTCTGTCTCTTAGTATTCCGAAAAATTCCCAAAAAATATTTTTTTCTGAAAGTTTGACGTATAACTTGGACCCATCCCTAGTTTTGATAATTATTAAGATCCTGATTCTAATATTTGACTGAAATACCTTCTGAAACACGCATCAATCTTTCTTGATTTATTGTGAGAATCCAGTATGCACTCTATCATTAGCTCCGAGATTAGCTCGACACGCATTTCGTTCGTGGAACAGTATATTCTTCCAATTAGTGAGCTGCTCTACGGGCTCACACTTGTCATGAATCACAGGAATCTATTTATTTCAGGAAAAAAGGATTCGTCTGCACCCCACAAATCACTCATTTCAGATGTCCCCAAGAGCACATGGAAACCACCAAATAAGCAACCTCATTACATTAATTTGTCACTTAATATAATTCCAGCGAATCATTTTGATTGACGGCCTTATAAAGACGTCCATCACATCCCAATATCTCTTTCCCACATCAAAAAGTTCATCTCATATGCATATATAAATGAGCATCATCTCCGTCACGCGAATTCGCGCATCAATAAAAATCCGACAAAACGATCCATGAGCATAATAAAGCAGTTGCCATATTACTTATATGTGCCCCAAGACACTTCTATATTCACAAGACCCCCCGAAGAGATCAGTCTTGTATCATCTTTGGGTGTGCGAAGCCGCCTCAATAAAATCGTTCATGGTGCGAGAAAAATTTTTTAAAAATAAAACTGCCAAAAAACCACCAACGATCTTAGCTCATCTTTCTCTCTCAACAGGCGTGTCGAGAATTTTTAGGTTGTATAGTGCTGCGAGTCAACTAAAAAGGGAGTGAGAAGAAGAACGACGAGTTGTTCGTCGCTGCATCTTAATTTTGTTGAAGAGCGGCACGCGTGACTTTGAGCCTCACAAAATTTTTTGCGAATGTACATTCGAAGCTCGACCATCAAATATATATATAGTATGGCGGACTAAAGAGGATGACGTGCTCGAAGATTCAGCCTGGCATGGGCTTAGACCAGGTGAATTAATCGAGGCAGACGTGGATATTATGGTCATCAGTTTGCAATAGGAAGCGCTGTATAATGGTGTCAAAAGCCGTCCGCCCAAACGCATTAGTTGCTTTCAAATGCTAGCGCGCGCTCGCGCCCAGTGTATTATAACGGAACCTTTTCACCATGTAGAAAGAACCGAGAGGTGGTCGATTTAATGTAGGTTTGGTATTCTATGTGACGATGCAAGTTTCTTTTTTTATTTGCACAAATGGTCTGGACTCTCTCTCAGTCTTTATTCAGTTGAAAATAGAGCTTTACAAGCATCTAAGTCTGGTACTTTGTGTGTGTGGTTGTTTTTATTCAGGTATTTGGTTTCTGATGTTTGGTACAAGATCTCTCTTTAAGCTACATTGAAACTCAAAACCATCCGAAATGATCATTTTTGCAATATTTCAGTATGGACCTGAAAAAAAAAATTTTGGTTTCAACCCGGACTTTGCTGAGCAAGACTTTGGTTAGCCTGCTCCAAAATGATCCAGTTTTGTCGTACAACGTTTTATTAATAAGTATTTTACTGAAAACTCTTTTCATAGCTCCTGTAGCAAACGGTAAGACAGCTTTTGTAAATTTTGTTCAATGCTAGATTTTCATAGATAACTTATAAAACCTTAAGGCAACGTGGCAAGGATGGTTTAAAAAAAATTACAGCCGATTCTGCTTGAGCGTGTGTTATAATTCTGAAACCTGATTCAACGATCCAATAGCCAGCCAACAGAAACTTCCTCAGAATAACTTATTGCAAAATTCAATTTGTTGAGTTCCTATGAATGTTCACCAAAGTCCCTATCCCGCATATGAAATGATATCTAGTTTGAATGGATGAGCTCTTACGAGGGAGTCGCAGAGTAGGTGGTTGGGTGGTTGGATGAATGAAGCTGGTGGGTGGGTGAGTAGATGGTCGGATGAATGGATGAGGGGTGGGTGAATGGGTATGAGGTATGAGGTACGAGTTATGAAGTGTGAGGTATAAAAACGTATGAGGAATGAATTACGATGCATCAGGACTGAGTTGTGAGGAGTTGAGTTACGATGAATGATTTTTGAGGAATTGGAGGATTAGAGTTGTGAGAAATTTCTAAACGCCCGACCAAAATTTGTCCGTCCGCATCCCACGTTTCGGGTGGCCTACGTGGAAGGGGTAGAATTCAATGCATGGCCGGATGGGTAGATACTTGGATTACGAGAAGGGTGGGCAGCTGGTCGGATGAACGGGTAGCTTTGGTGTATCGTTGTGGTGTCGATTAGTGCTTGATGCTTGGGGTTTGGTTTCTGGTGCCTAATACATGGTGCCTAGTGCCTGATACTTGGTGTCTAATGCCTGGTGCTTGGTGATTGATAATCACCAACCAGGTAACTCGTTACTTGATTATAAGACAGAGTTCGGGCTATTTCAACCTAATTCGGTCTAGTTTGGTCTAAATTAAGTCTAGCTCGGTGTAGTTCGGGGTAATTAGGTCTCGTTCGGTCTAGACCAGTTAGAATTGATCTAGTTCCGTCTGATTTGGTCTAGTCCAGTATAGTACGATCTGATATACGTTCTGGCTTGGTCTATTTCGGTCTGATTCAGTCCAGTTTGGTCGAATCCGGTCTAGATCAATCTAGGTCGATATATTTCGGTCTAGTTTGACCTACTTCGGTCGAGAAAGTCTAATCAAGTCTAGTTCGATCGAGTTTGGTTAAATTAGGCCTAGCTCGATTTAGTTCGGTTCAATTGCGTCTAATTGGGTTTAGTTTGGTCTAGTTCAGTGCAGCTCGATCTATTTTGTTCTAACTCGGTCTAGCTCGGTTTGGTTCGGTCTAGTTTGGTCTCATTTGGCCCAAAATAGGTCTAGTTCAATCTGGGCCGGTCTAGAAGATTAGGTCTACTTCGGTTCACTTTAGTTGAATTGGGTCTAGTTCGGTCTAGTTTGGTGTAGTTCGATCAAATTAGGTCTATTTCAGTCAAGTACCGTCTAGTTTAGTCTAATTTGGTTTTGTTCAATTTAGTACGGTCTAATACAGTCTAGCTCGGTGTAGTCTGACTTTGTTCGGTCTGATCTCATCTGATCTGCTTCAAATATATCACGTGGCCGTGAAGGCTATCGGTCGGATTAGCCGATCAATCGACTGAATGACAACACTTATCGATAGTATTTCATGCGTGCTCCGTGCATCGGGCATAATTTTGCCACTGTGCATAGAAACATCTCTAAATAGTTCGGAACATTGATATATTCAACCGAGCCATTTCAAAAATGTAGAATGGTTGATCTTAGTTCCTAATAGTACACCCATCAGCAACTATAGTTTGATATAATATATCATCTCCGGGAACTCCACGAGAAACCTTTTCTTGACTTCTAGAATTGATCATCAAACATTATTTTAAAATCATCACAAAAGCATTTCAGAGGCCTGTGTCTTATCAAGAAAATTTAGAAGCCGCACGAGCGGTAGCGAGTATTGAGCACGGTCGTATAAACACGTGGTATTAAGGAAATAACGCTAGTAATCAATAAAATTGCAAGCTATCGGTATAATGTATATCAGAGGCCTTTCATTACTGTTCCATGATCGTAACCGCAAACAAAATCTTTCTTTTCGAATGAGACAAAGCTCGAGACTGTCTCTTATAACTTTCTCGAGATTATTGTCACCGAGCACAACTCAGCAAAACAAAATCGACCGCCTTGTGTGAGCGGCACTTCCTGTGGATGCAGCATGTACCGGCATGAACAGGCCTCCCGGTGATGACGGCGGGCTCGTTGCACTTTTCTGGTCCCGCCAATTCCTTGTATTTTGCAGCGGAACTGCATCTTCGAATAATATAGCCAACTTATAGTATCCGAGTAGCCTCTCTGCGTACCTATATATATGTGAGTGCATCAAAGAGGCAAACAAACGCACACGCGGTGAAGGTCGCGTCCCTTTAAAAAAAGGCGCCCCGGGCTTGAGAAAGACAAGCCTCTTTCTCTGTACCTCTGGGCAAAAGCATGTTATGCTCCTATATGAATATATGCGCCATTACACACATACATACATGAATTATATTGCAACATATAATAGGGCTCGTTTGTATATGGAGGATTCCACCCCAAAAAATTTTCCACCTTAACAAAAGATATCAGTTATTTGGTTATTTATAAGTATTGGTTGATTTTGATTTCTCATAACTTTCGATACTCTTGGTCAAACTTCCCGCATCAACTTCTAGTAGCTTGCAAGTTGATTCTTGTCAAGTTTAGAGTGATATCAAAATTATCTACAGAAAATTGAGATGAATCTCACGAGACGCGGACAGTTCATTATAGTTTAGCTATTACTTATTACAAGGAACCATCCTAAGATTCCCAATGATGGTATACCTATGATATAGCTCCAGATTTCGAAGCAAAATCTTTCTTCAGGTGCAGTGTTTGAAATAATATATTTTGCTCAATACTCATGTTCATTTGGTTTAGATAATTATCGAACCAAGATTCAAGCAGTTCTTATTTTGTCAAGGTGACTTGCGGCTGTCGAAAGTTGTATCCCCCCGCCTCTGGATTGTATGTGCATCAAACTATGAGTACCCATTCCACAGAGAGGAATATCGACCATTAGAAATTTTTAGAATTACCTGACCTTTTGGGTGCAAAATTCTTATCGTTAACATAATGACCCGACCTTTCAATTATTGTTTTTGGAGCGAAGGGTCATCTACTAGGGCTCATAACAAATTCCTTTGCTGTACAAATTAATTGCATTTTTCGATGGGCACTACCCTGAGTTCTATCTACCCTCATTATTCTATTTCAAATGATTTTGTGTAATTTCCTCGAATTTCTTCACATTTTCCATCATATCCACCCAAAAAGTTTGACCACATTCCAACAGAATCGCCCATATCGCATTATAGAGTAGAGAGAGTCTGCAAGCTGTCTGGCACGAGGTCTGGCATTTTATTTGAGCGCCGTGGAGAAGGGATCGCCGAGCCGGTGGCGGCTGCTATATGTTGTGTTTTGTGCCCCGGCATCACAGAGCCACGAGGAGCCACGCGGAGTTGTCAGTCGACGCGAAACCGCGGCCCGAGCCGGTCGTGGGCACTGCCGAATATCGCACCCTCTTCACTTTTGGAGATCGCCCCCCGCAGAGACCTGTACGTCGAGGAATGTGCCATCCTCATGAGCCGAAAAAGACCAAAAAAAAATAATAATAATAATAACTGAAAGTCAGAGTGTATTTACCTCTAACTCTCTGAACCAGCCTTCTTTGCACAATACCTATTTTTTATGATTATTGTGACTGAGGCTCAAGTTACTGAATGGTAGCACAACGTTTTTTGAGTAAGCTCGCATTGTTTTGACTTCACCGCGGGTGGATGGAGAAAATTTGAGGTTCACCGGTCTGGACGAGTGTTACGAGTGTTGTTGTAACATAGTTTCCTTGGATGACTTTTGGAAATTTTGGATTGATATTGGCAGGTGTAGGCGATATGCCGACTCGCAAAAAAAGCTTGACGATCCGAGCTGTCAGGCGTAATGTGTTGATGTTATCTCACGTGGATTTTGACTGAAAACAGTTTGGAAATGGTGAAGTGAGAACGTGGACCTTGTGCAGAATGAATGAGAAAGATTGGCAAGTGGGTCGAGTGATGGTGTTTTGTGTTATGATTCAATCTGTGAAAAGAATGATCGGTTATACGTGACTGGTTTCGCAAACTTGTCATGAGTTGGTGAACATGGGTCAAACAGAACCCTAAAACTTCGAAAAATTTTCAAATTATTGCAGTGTACCGTCTTTTTGTTAGAATGTAAACAAATGCCACCAGTGCAGAATATTTTAAAACATGGAAGGATCTATTCAAATGTGGTTGAAACGAAATCTTCAGAAAGAAACCAGCCAACTCAGCCTTGCAGCACTCAGCACCATTTGAACCAAACGATTTGACGATTTTTTTAACGATTGATGAAATTCGAAATGAAATATTTTCATGTGATCGACTCTGCATGATTCTCGCGGTGCAACTGAAGATTTAAAAAATTACGTCTTTCAGAAGCAATTGGAAAATCTTCAAGGAGTGAGTGTAGTTGAAAACACGTGTGCGGCATCAACAGAATTCATTGATACTTACAACGGAAAAGTCGCGGGGGGCATAGAAGGAAACGCACGTGCGCGGGCAAAAAGTGCACGCGACCGACGCGCAAATATACCGATCTCCGGAGTTCACTGAATCGGCGTCGATTTTACACCAATAACACGCGTAAACTGTGAGGTGAAAATCGCCAAAAACCATAACTAGAAGTTGGGTCAAGGACGGTATGCCGTGGATGAGGTGCCTAGGAGGCGGTGGCAATGGCGGCCCCGGAAAAACTCGAAGAGGAGTCAAGCCGCTCAGCGTCAGTCAACCGATTCATCTGCTCGTCAAGGTTAGTTATTACCACTTAATTTGCACATTTTCTTTTCAATTTCATCAGTTTTTTAGACCTTTTTTACTTACCTATGATGCACAATGGGATGGTGTCTGTAAACTGTGTGAAATGGAGATTTTGCGAGAAAGACCGCCTATATAGTTGAAATGAATCAGGTTTACCGAAAACATGCATCAAGCGATTGCACGGTGACGTCAATTTATCGAAACACGTGCGATTAATATCACTGTGTTTATGCCGATTCTATCGACAAATATTTGATCAATGTTCGTGATGTATCATATTGAGCCGAATATATAGTGCAAATGTGATATTTAGTCTGATGAAAATTTTGATCGATGATTCATCTGTATTTGCTCAACGATTACCGATCTTATGCAAACATTTCTCGATTTGTCCTAATGTTCACGCAATGTTATAGCTAATAGCTATCTCATTCATGCTCAAAGCTCTAGGAGTGACGATGGTTTTTGCAAAGAAGTCAAAAACACTATTTGATGATTTTGCTACTCAATGAAATTCTTCAAAAAAGTTACGTGACTGATTATTCAAGTGCATAATAAGCGTGCGAGCAGGTAGATTTTACCTCAAGGATTTTTTTTTCACGATTTCTCTAATGCACCAATTATGATAATGGAACGAATTAAGATAATCACATAGAGAATGAAATCATTTCTATCTGCACAAGCCAAATAAACGTTGAAGTTAGAAAAAAAGTCTCGGGGCGCCGTTCATTCATTAACAATTTCCTTCACAAATCGAGAGATAATGGTTCCATTTGCGATATTTATAAGAGCGCAACTCCTTATAACCATTCTATTATATCTCTACGTCGAATCATAGCAATTCAACTAATCAGATCGGCATCAAGGTATTATACAAACTATAAAGAACCTTGCCGATCAGTCTGTACTAACTTAACTATTATAATTTATCCGACAAACGAGTCTGCGTCGGGAGATTTTACATAATCAACAAAAAAAATATCAGATATTTATTCTGTGGGAGCCGATGAAAAAATGTCTCGATGCATGTCGCCGCTCTTCATCATATAATAATTTTCAGTGTAGTATAGTTAGTTAGGATGCATGTGACTTATATTATAAGCGCCGAGTTTTATCTAAGCTCGAACATCTCGGATGCACATTTTTCTCATAAACGAGAGGTATGTACATACATATAGTGAGAATGTGTGAGCCAGGTAGTGCTCTGAGGGACTATACCTTTTTGAATTTATTAACCCATTTGTGAGCAGAGTTCGCCAATCATCGGTGCGATTAATTTTTATTAGCCTCTGCCTACCGTGATTCTTTATCGAAGACCTGTTGCCGACCGATCACACAGTCGCGCTTCATAGTGTAAATTCACTCGTGCCGACCGACGCCTAATATATAATATAGTGTGCATGGTGCACTTTGGATGTAAGATATTGATTAAAGGGATGCTTCGTTAGAGGTGGATATGATGTAGGGGAGCTTGATTGGAATGAGTTTGAGAAATGCGTAACGTCATGGCCTTGAATTTACGGATAATCAGAGGTGGGAGAATTTCATGAATTTTCCTCCATGTGAAGAATTTTAATATTTTCTACATCGAAAAATCGGATCAACCATATGAGGTCACAGTTCAGTAATTTCATTCAAATAAAAGTTTCATATGTATGCAAGGAACCCAAAAATTTTTCGTTCTAATTATTTTCGTATACGAATTGATTTTTATTATTCAACATACGAAATTAGCGCGCCCGCTGCAAAAAGTTGATGGTCTACAACAAAATCCTCAACCACTGGTTGGACCATCAAATTTGAGGCTGAAATTAGTACGAAAACAATGGTTCAGGTTAAAATTCAATCATAACTCAGTTCTTATCGTTTGGCTGATTTAGAAATGACAAGTTTTCATTATACATCCGATTCCGAACTCACGAGACACCCGAATTTGAGTGCAACTCGAAATAACATTTTTGATCGTCTGTGCGCAAATGAGTCATTTGCACACTGTTTTTCGTTTTTCATTTGCTCGCAGAAGATCAAAAAACATAGTATGATACTCGAGCGCAATGGTTTTCGCTTTCTCGTGACTATTTAGACCCTCGCCTGCAGCTCGGGCCTATAAAAGTCACTTGAAGTGCGAAAACCATCGTTTGCGCCCTTGTATAATAATAATATACTATTTCGATCGTAATTTCGATCATAGAAATTTTTTTGATAAGGATATGGATGTTATCAATTGAGAGAGAATAATATATGGGATTAGTATTGAGAAAAAAAAAATCACCCGAACTCGGGATGAAACTGGAAACCTTCTAACCTTCTTCGTATGATGAAAGTTTGTCATCAAACTTCAATCAGTTGGTTGGGTATCGGATATAACCATACTCGAGATGAAAATCGTTACCAATTGGTTAAACTTGTTCTCAAAATCATTTATAGTGCAATTAAAGCGAGATGAAATGTTTGTTCTTAGGATAGCAATGGAAAGTGCCACTCAAAGTGTCAATTTCACCTAAAATTGGCTTAAACTCGATAAGACTTTTATTCTCGAAAAATTGGTTTTAATAATCAGACATAAAAAATTGCTCGCAAAATCGAAGCAGAAATTTGTAAGAATTTTAAAAAATTATAGTCTCACAAGTGCGGTGCTACGACGCGTAGAGGATTCTAGCAGAATTGTGTGAAAATCGATTTGAAATTATCTTCAGGATAATGAAGGGTTTGCGAGACATCGCTCTGATACAAGAAGCGCATTTTCTATAGCATGTAGCAAAGCTGCCGCTGCCATCCAGATATATACAATGGCTATATCTCGGGCTGTATAATATAGCCTGCTGACCATCAGAATATAGCATGTATCTGCGGTAGAGCGCTAATGCAAAATTACTTGTTTTGTTCCTTCTTTGATGTACATACCTAATACAATCTCTTATTTCACGTGTGAGGCTCTTATTACAAGTTGTTGATGAGTCTTATACATCGTTTCGCTTGATTAGGTAAAATTTTTCTCTCAAATGACGCGGAAGAAAGGAAAGAATTCGGAGCTAATTATTCTAAAAATTTTAGAGTTCGGATTAAGTAAGAATCTTCATTCCATTTATAGAAATTTATGAGTGATGCTTGATTTATCAACTCCTGATCAGTCCCGAGATCAGTCCCATTGAAATTTTCCTATCAAACCTGGCTATCCCAAACTTCCACTCGTCCTTTAAAAGGTTTCATTTTTACCTAAAACAAATTCCAGATTCATCTATCCATCTTGATAAGCATCGTGACTATTTCTGATATCAAACAAGCTCTAAATTTGAAAAATATATTCAAATTAACCGTGTCCCAAATCCTCACCACCGAACTTCATATCCATAATGGTCTTAGTTCTGCAGTAACTAATTCGACTGTCATCGTAAAAAGATGACTCGTGACAAGCTCTATAAGATGCGCGCAGATTTGAAGATGAAAAGAACAAAGTGAGATCGCACGACATAGATTCTCCTACAGGCCTCAAGACATCTGAAAAACGGTAGAACTCTCCTCTATATAATTAACGGAAAAAAATAGACAACCCGTGATGGTGTCTACAACGAAGGGGGTCAAGTCAACCAAAAAGATCCCGTAAATAATGAAAGTGACCAGTGTGTGACCAATAGCGATGGCGCCAAGATAAAATAGTGATCTCATCTCGGAACTGCTCGGAACTTTCGCGAACACTTTGTAGAAAAAGCATTTCTTACTGTACATCCCGCGTGCCAAGATAATGTATCAAAAGACAAAAAAAAATAAAGTCTACTCTATCTCATGGACCAAAAGGTTATTTTTATGAGAATATTGTGAACACAGGTTTCGTGACGGTCATTTGTATCTTCCACAATTACGGACGTTCAAAAATAATGTAAGCTAAAAAATGACTGATGTGAACCAAGTAACATTTTTTTAGTTTTTTGAGGACACGTATATTTTAGTATGTAAAAGCACAGCAGGATGTTTTGGTGAGAAACCGGTTGACAAACGCGAGACAGATGATGAGTGACGAGAACTCGTAAAATTTTAATGGTTTAAGATGATCGTACTTATACTTACATCTCAGCATGCAGAGGATATAATTCTTTATCGACATTTACATTTATGATGCATTGCAGATTGGAAATATACATCAGTCTTGGATGTAACGATGAAAAATGTGTTGGGTATCATGACGTTATGTAGATTGTGTGACTTATTGTACAGGTTTACAATCTCAGGATAGGCTCCGATGAGATTTGAATATGGATGGATGACTTGTACGAAGCTCAAAAGTGAATGTAGATCACGAATGATGATGATGATGATCTTATAGGTAGATGATGAATTATAGGATGATGTCGGATTGATATTTTCTATGCTCATTGTGCTGAGTACAGCTGTTGATGGATAAGTAATAAATCGTGCGTTCATTCAGATAATTGAATTCTACCGAAGTGACTCCAATAGACACTTATACATTCCTAGATTTCAGTATTACTAAACTGTATATAGCTGTGAAACTATTCTGATAAAGTAGGACCTGTTCTACCGCAGAGTCTATGATCAGATATCTAGCTTTCTTTGAGAGAGAAACTTATTCTTGTGGCCAGAAAAGTATATAGGAAGTCTATTCTGAGAAGGGTTTAAGATCTTTGGAATATACTTATGAGAACCAGTAGCAGAGCTTAATGTGACTGTAGATTGACAGTCGCGTGGATGATTATTTCACGCTTGCTGTTTGTGCCAATATTCATTTGAATAGACTTTGTACGATTGCGATTTGAATGACTGAATTCATTAAAAGTGGAATGTATATGTGAGTGTATCATATAGAAGTCTGATGACGTGAATTAGCTGAATTGTTTTGTGAATCGAGATGATAGAGGTGTGTATGTATAGCGATGAGCTCATAAAAGTGATTGTGCTACTTGATTTGAAATAAGTAAACTTAATTTTTCCTAAGAATTGAGTTTCTTATCTTATGTGCCTGACGTGCCCAATTGAGAAGAAAACAACGAGACTTTGGAAATTGTACCGGTTTTACGCATCATTTTATATTTACAGTCAAAGTATCTCTTTATTTCGTATATATCGATTCTTCATTCATCTACAATACAAAAGTGCTCTCTCACAGGATACATCTCCATCTTGTATACCTTTAACGTACACAGTGCATTATTCATTCTGCTGAAGTCCTTGGATGCTATCTGCGGAAATGATCAGAATCGAACTAGTATACATGCATACAATCGAAGGTGACACTAGCTCACGACGTGCCTGATCTGGTTTTCAGGAGAAATCAAAATGCTGATTTTATTGACGGAAAAATTTTGGACACTTTTACGAATAGTGCTTATAATTCTGAGCCAGGACAAGAGTTTCTGGCCTACTGTTACTTTTTGTTCACCCATAGGAACCGATACCATCTAAAATCGGGTGGATATTATGTTTTTTTTACTTGATTCACTTTTTTGGAGATTACAATTTCGCGCAATGTACGTAAAATCTCAAAAAACATCCAAGAACGTCACTTACTACACTGGTCATCTGGAGCGTCATAACGAATTTCTTCACAAATTTTTTCATTATAAGGATGATTATTGATCAACAGAGTCCTATCTTGATCACTGAAAAATCTCGTATAGTCAAACCCGATCAAAAACCCGAAAAATGTAAAATAGTGTTCGTATCCATGACGAGTTTACCACTTTAAAAATTCGGCCGCACGATTTTCTCAAAGTAGTTTGGACACTTGGTGACCGTTGGTAGACCTCAATTGCCATGCAAAGTAGTTACTTGAGACCTGAAACAAGATGATGGAACCTAGATGAGCATCACATATTGATTCAGGTGTACGAAATTCAACATCCTGTCCATGGGTCCTCCAGGACCCACTAGACACTCATTCGCTAATTAATCTTCAATCCAATCGAGGGATTTTATAATCTTCCTGGTCTGATGCAACTTCGGGAGATTTAATGGATTTCCGAATTTCACCTTTGGTAGAAGCAAGTATATTTGTGAAATCAGGCCTGTGTGAAATTCAGAGAATTTTTTGTGAGTTTTTGGAGCTGCCGGGATTTTTGAATATGACATTCATGTACAAAAATTGATTGATTGTAGGCCCCACTCACAGAATTTTGGAAAATGATAATTGAAAGAACTCAAAAATTTTGCTTACATTTCTTTCCTTAATTCGAATCCCACATCATGGGGTGACAATGAGGAATATCAACCATCATCTCCATCATGGGGTTAGTTTCTGGAGGCCTTCGAAAGTATTCTCTATTATAAAAATACAATAATTCATTAAATAACTATGAAACAGTAATAACTCATTGGGTTACATTTTTCAACGGAACACAGGGTCTAGAAAGCTGGAAATAATTGAGACAAAAGTGATCTATAGTAATGATGGAATGAAGTGTCTCGCGAGTGCAATCGTTGAGTGCATGGTAGTTGTCGCTAACCATAGCAAAATCCATCGGTACAATTGCCCTAACGAGATTAGGAGCCCGACAACCAATTGCTCGTCTGGTGTACATATGTATATACGACAAAAGTGCCACTGCTCGGCCTTGTTCCATTTGTTATAATACCAACGAGCGCGATGCACTGCATGCAAAATCTTCCCGTTACGCTATATATGTAACGTATGTCCTCGTCTAATAGTCATCGTCACAGCTTTCACAGTTAGCGAAATCGTCATATACCACAATGGTCACAATGTCTATATGTACCTGATATTAGAGAAAGGTGCGAAAGTAAATTATTATTGAGCATCCGCAATATGCCTGCATAGAGAATCAATTTCTATGTCGAGTATTGTACAAATACTTCAAGGAAATGTATTTTTTTTAATTGAAAATTATTATCAGAATAACTGAAGTATGCAGTAGCTCAGAAACTGATATTCTAATGATTCGTAAGTGGCATAAAACGGAAGTTCATCACAGCTAGATAAGAGAAGAAAAATCTTTATAGTAATGGTATAACTTTTCCGCGGGAACATTTGAATATTCCCAGTGCCACGTTCGTTGATTTATTCATTCAAATCTGAAAGCCTGCCAATCAGGATGTACATACAAGTTCTTTCTAATGGAATTCGTAAAAGAAACACATCCTAGTCATATCTAACCAACTTTTTTTTTTTAGTGTCAATCAGTCTATACACGTCGACCGCGCGATTTCCTTCGACATTTGAAAATTTAAACCTGAAGCAAAGAGTGACATTCTCTGAGCGACGAGTGTTGTATTTACATTTTTCCGCGATACGACGCAACACCGCAACGACGAATGTCTTATCGTTTGGTAATGATGGCTTTATTCGTTTGCGTACATTTTACGAGTAAAACCTTCTTCTTGCTTTGATGTGCTGCATGAAAATGATTCCAGGCACATGTGTTACAACCACTAACACACACACACACACTATATGTACTAAAATGTGCATTTTTTTTTTAAGTCTCAAGGTGTTACGTAAAAAATTTTGCTTCTTATTCGGGAGATACATCTTGAATATGCACTTGTAAAGAGGATAACTCTATTATATACGGAAATTTCCTTGATAACGATGCGCATTGCATTTTAAAGGCAATTGCCAACTTGCGAAGCTAAAATTACCGCAGAGGTGCATTTTACGATCGTATAAAGTTATCTTTATTGAGGGTATACCACCGACCCGAGAGTTTGAGACTCTTTGATGCTATAATACTCGATTGAGAGCAGAGATTTACAATCGAGACTTATAATATCTGAAACAGGTGTTTCGGATATAATGCAACGTAACCATATAAGCTTATTAAAAAAGGTATAACATTTGGCTGTGTAGATAGACAAATTTCATTGTAACGCAATTTGCGCTCAAATTTTTCGACAAAAGTGCAATGTAGAGGGAGACTGCAGTGTCCTGAGTTTTATAATACGCAGACAATAGGTTGTAAACGAGACTCTTATAATGTAAAAGGAACAATGAAATCCGATCATCGTTGATCGAGTATTATATACTTAGATATACGTAATATACAAACCTCTCATTTTTTTAATATGACTCGGGAAACCTAATTGACTACAGGACGAAAATTGGCTTCAGCAAATTGCTCCATGCACCATGCAAATTTGCGGCGCCTTGATATAATACAAGTATCGTTTTGGAAGTTCATTGGAAATGCACCGCCGCCGCCATGGATTGCATCCAAATTTTGAGATGAGAAACAGGTTGTTCATCTTATGCTTTGAGCTCGAGGCAACTTGATGAATTTCGCACATTATATCGGCGTATTATAATATATGGAGGTCTTGGTTTTGCTTTCCATTATTTTTGTTTATAAAATAGCGTCTGGTGAATTACAGACAGACACTTGCTGTATCTTTTATATACAGTTTTGAATTTTTATATTATACATCAAGCGTTGCTGAGCTTCACGCGTTGCTGATAGTCACCCTGTGAAATTTGTGTCAGCGTCAAATTGCAAAATTTATAGGGCATTTATCGTCGCATAAATAATTAATCCTTCGAAAGTAATGTATATATAAGAAGGTATAACCTCTATTGCCAAAACGTCATCGTTTGAGATTTACATGTTACTTATTCTCGCGTCTAGCTTGTGCGAGACTCCCTTCTTACTTTTGAGCTTTATAGTTGATCACTGATAGTTGACGAATAAATTGGCATGTAAATCATTTGCGCGACATGGCTCGTCTTCACCGTCATCATACTCCACTGTAGGTGGTGGCTATTTTGATGTGAGTGGTGGTCTTGACCGATAATAAATATACTGGTACACGCTTAAAACTTGAAATCTTACTTGATGGACCTACCGCTGCATAATACGCTGAAAGTAATTGGTAAGATTTGCTGTCTAAAATTTGTATCATGGTTAATATGTATGTGTAGTTAAATGATCTGAATTAGCTCATTTTATGGGTTATTAAGGGCGATTAAGTATTCGAGAGTTCATTGTAATTATGAGTAAAATAAGGGCCTTGTGCACTTATTATGGGATGATGTACCTGACCGATGTTATGTTAAAGTTGATTTTATGCAGAGTTTGAAGTTTCAGGGAAAGAAATAATGCTGTGAAACACGTAAAATACAGATTTGTTAGGATGGGTCTATTTAGCAATTTGACTGATAGGGAATGATAAACGATAAACGTTCAGAAAACAGTGAGGTCACCATAAATGGGAAACATCTACTCGATACATCATTTTTGCATGTGCAACTGGTGTTAAAGTCCAGTCGAGTAAATGAGTTATCCGTAAGTGATTGAAATACCGAATTTATGCAACATTATACAGGAGGAAGTATTGAATTGAAGGTCTTATTGTTGTCGATGTAAGTCCCGAAAACAATGGAGCTAAGCTAGAGCTGGATTACAAGATTCTATAATAGTATAACTGTGCTACCAAGAGAGTAATAACTCGATTGTGTGAAACTAGCTATGCAAGTTGAAAAACCAAAGACTGTAACAAGATCCATAGCAGGATCAGTATCAGTAGCGGGGGCAGTATCAGTGAGACTAGTTGTAACAGTACTAGTAGCGATAGCTGTGGCAATAGTAGCGGTGGCTGCAAATACAGTAGCACTACCAGTGGAAGTAGCAGTGGGCAGCAGCACTAGAAGTAGAAATATGGACATAACGGTAGGGGTACCAGTGTCAGTAAGATTAGTTGTAACAGTAACCATAGCTGTAGCAGAAGCAGCACCAGAATAAGTAGTAACAGCTGCAGTAGCGGTGACAGTATCAGTGTTGGTAGCAGCAGCAGAGGCAGTAATAGTAGCAGCAACATCGGCGGTAACAGTAATAGCAATAGCACTGGCGGCAGCAGTTAATCAGTAGCAGCAGCAGTAGCAGTGAGACTAGAGGTAGCAGCACTAGTAGCGATAGCTGTGGCAATAGTAGAAGTGGCTACAAATTTAGTAGCAGTACTAGTAACAGTAGAAGTGGCAGCAGCAACACTATAAGTAGAAGTAGGAGTAGACATGACGGTAGTGGTACCAGTGTCAGTAAGATTAGTTGTAACAGTAACCATAGCTGTAGCAAAAGCAGCACCAGAATAAGTAGTAACAGCTGCAGTAGCGGTGACAGTATCAGTGTTGGTAGCAGCAGCAGAGGCAGTAATAGTAGCAGCAACATCGGCGGTGACAGTAATAGCAATAGCACTGGCGGCAGCAGTTAATCAGTAGCAGCAGCAGTAGCAGTGAGACTAGAGGTAGCAGCACTAGTAGCGATAGCTGTGGCAATAGCAGAAGTGGCTGCAAATTTAGTAGCAGTACTAGTAGCACTAGAAGTGGCAGCAGCAACACTATAAGTAGAAGTAGCAGTAGACATGACGGTAGTGGTACCAGTATCACTAAGAGAAGTTAAGAATAGTTGTAACAGTAACTATAGCTGTAGCAATAGCAGCATCAGCAACAACAACCGCAGTAGCGGTGACAGTATCAGTGTTAGTAGCAGTAGCAGCAGTTCTAGAAGCTACATCTTTGCAATGTTGTCATCATAATGAAATTTTACAATCTGAATAATCCTCATATGCTCCAATTACACCTTCATTGAGTTCTCGAGTCGCCCATTCACTCTTATCCCGCCTCTAAGAGTTTTTCAAAAAGCTATTTCTTGAAATACACTGCGTGCTTTTGCTCGAGTGGAACGTGTTGTAAGGTGTTTAGGAGTTTTGATGCATTGTAGTCGAAGGAATTCTTGAGAGATTCTGTTCGTGGCGTGGATAAAAGAAACGGTTGACCAGTATTTCTTTTCGAACTTCCAATGTCAGGATTTTCTGCGAGTAACGAGGAATACTTGGCGATGTAAACGGGATTTTTACTCGTGATGACATTGAAAGCAAGTGATCCTAACAGTTACTCTCCCCTCCGAGCTACAGATAACCATTTCAGTGATAAGCGATGCGGGGTCACGTAACCTCTTAAGGGGATATTGCCTATAACAAATCTTACGCATGCGTTCAAAGCCTTCTGAAGAAGAAGATTTTCGCCTGCCGAAACATCGTTATGAGCGATGCACGCGTAGTCAAAAATTGGGAATATGAGTAGTTGTAACTGTAGCTACAGCTGTAGCAATATCAGCACCAGTATTAGCAATAATAGCCGCATCAGTAGCAGTGGGAGTATCAGTGTTAGTAGCAGCAGTGACAGAGACAGCAACATCAGCGGTAACAGTATCAGTAGCAATAACAGTAACAGTAGCAGCAACATCGGAGGCAGCAATAGCAGTAGCGAAAGAATTAGTAATTGGATTATTATTCATTCCTGTAACAATGATAGTAACAACAGTCAAACGATAGCAGTAGTAGCAGTAACTAAGGCAGCAATTATAAGCGACCTACTATAAGAATCCAGTTCAGAATTTGTAGCAGTAGCAACAGTAGTAGTAGAGTGACTGCAGCAAGTGCAGCATCGCCATCAAATTTGGCAAGGATTGTAACAGCGAAATCATTAGTCTCAGTATCAGTGACAATAAAAGTAACAGCAGTAGCATCATCAGTGGTCTGTGCATGTCAATCACTCAAACTGGTGGCAATAACCGTAGAAATAAGAGTGGCTGTAGAAATTTAACAATAAATGTAGCAATATTGTGTAGTCATTGTTACGATGGTGCATACTTGGTAGAGGTTCAGCATCAGTAGCATTTACATAGAGCTCCTGCTAACATCTGATGAAATCAGCTGATAGAGGACACTAGTAAGTAGACCTATCGGTGAGAATAACCATAACGTCTTCACAGTAGGAGTATCGGTAGCAGTATCAGTGCCAATCCCAGTACCAGTCACACTAACAGTGCACGATTAGGAGTGGCAATTTTAACATCAGCGATAGTGAACAGAGATTATGATATGGCAAAGGTATCCCCAGTGGCATTATCAGTGATACTAAAATAGCAACGCAACAGGAGCAAGCTACTCTTCCCTCAGCTATCAGTTGGAATCGATCCCAACTCACTAAATTCAACTCAAATGATGATTCCCAAAGTATTTCCACACCTCTAAATTGATATTTTTTTCTTCACCATGCCAAAGGATCCTTTAAAACCACTCTCAGGAGTAAGGAATCAGGAAATCCCCACTATCATACTCTTATTTGCTGTACATGGTTCCATTGGAAACTTACCCAATCGCTCATTAAGAAATTGATCTTCTCGCAAATATGATGCCTGTAACCAACAATTGTTTCGCGAATATCCTCAACATAGCCGTTAATTCGAATGGTGAGCAATTATTCACGCATTCTCATCTTTGCAGATTGCGCAAGATTTCTAATTTTAAAAACTCAATAATTGGTCGCGGACAAGCCTCTTTTCGCTTTGTTTACTCTAGACATCAAAGGAGAAGTTTCTTGACTAGTCACGCTGAAAAATTATGTTCTCCACTCTCGTCTTCTTCTCCACACCAATAGTTTACTCTATTGTCAATATTCTCTCTATGCTGACTAATATATGATTCTGCTATGCAGTTGACGAGAAAATTAGCTTCGACAAGCCACTTGCAAATACCGCGTGTCAAGTAAATACACACACCCGGTTAGCAGTCAAAGTTACGTGCATACCTTCGGGAAGAAACAACAATACTGTAAAATCTTACATTTCTACGAGCTGAAATAGCAGACAACAGACAACAGACGTTTACCTATAGCCTTAAGGCAAAAAATTTACCTGCACAACAGATGCAGCACGAAAAATTCAAGAATTTTGGTGGGGGGCTACATAACGATCAAAAACTTGGCTCAGAAATCGGTTTGGTGTATCATCATCATCATCATCGTCATCGTTGCATCGCAGTTAACTCCTACGCAATCGGAGCGTCTGTAAAGTGAGAGAATGGATGTGAGGTGAAATTTCAACTTGCACTGAGCAATCGTGAGTGACAAGTGGCTCTGCGAGACTATTTGCATAGAGTCCGCTCCGAGGTCCGCTCAATGGGACCGGTTGCGAGAGAGTATTTTGTTCTCTTAACATACAAACTTCCTAAGTTATCGGTATGTATATTCAATTCTTGGAGGACCAACTCTTGGACCTCATCGGAATGTTGCTACTAAATAAAAAAAATTTCTTGGAAATACTTTCACCTATCGTCAACTAGCTGAGAATAATCTGTATAGCTATGAAATAGTTTGATACCAGAACCAAACGAGGAAGAAAAATTTTACTCGATAAAATCTATCTAATACACCTGGGAGACCATCGTACACAGATTTTCTGTAGAATGTCCACGTGGTTTTATGCAGCGCACTCTGACAAAGATTATCTCATGAATTTCGATAATAGCACATATTCGAGCTTGCTCGCAAGAGTTCACAGTCTGTAATTTTATACATTGCCGCTTCAAAAACTTCGTCGCGTTGTGAAAGATATTACTATGGAAAAAAAAAATTATTCAAAGCTCAATGTGCTTATAAGAATCTTACAATCGGGAAGGTGCTATAATATTGCTTGGTCTGTATGGTGTGTAGAGTAGAGACGTGACGCAATTGAAATGAACAAGGGGTCGGCAAGAGTATTTGCAAGAGTATTACTTTTACGAGCTGAGTACCGTATTACAGTTCAGTTCGTTTGGTTTCTAGTAGTTGTGTGCAAAGAATAAAATAAATTGCTACGCCAACATTTGCTTGTACTACTTATCCATTATTATAAATCACGCTAGATGTACCTACTTGGACTAATCTACTCTGAATGAGATTTCATGATTTTTATCATGCAATACGATATGAAACGGTCTATCTGTTTTTAATCAGCCCAGCTTTTATTTTTGAATCTATGATAAGCTACAGTCTATGGTTTCATAGTAATTCGGTGCTAATTTCTTAAATCATTCCATGCATCGAATGATTCTATTTGTCACGAAGAAAATCTAACAAGGTGAATCGTATTTAATCGTATAATATGAGAAAGTGACACGAAGGCTGAAAAATGAGTCAAAAAGATTAAGGGATGTCACTGGAGCTCAAACTGAAGCAGATTATGAATCGTACTAGATCAGGATGTTGATGTCAGCAACAGCGTTGAGCAAAGCCCACTGTAAAGCGACACAACAGCTACATTAGACCGGATTTTTACATGCAATTTTCCGATATGAACATAGCTATCGTATTACTTTCCAGAGGGTTTTGCCCAACGCTGGTCAGCAATCTAGAGCTGAATTGCGATGGTATCTAGAATTTATTTGATTAATCATCAGAACTATTCCTTGAAAATATTCTGACTGAAATATTGATATTTGGGTCTAGATGTATCTCAAAAATCATTGCCACAAAATCTTAACAATTTCATTATAATGCAACGAAACTGTTATCTCATCAATTGACTCAAATTCTCAAATCGACAGATTTTAACACATTCCCTGGGCGGGACCCACGAGTGGGTCCCACTCGTTCTTCTCCGTATGCAACAGATTTTCATCTTATGGAATTTAACATTGCGCGGGATCCACCGGTGGTTCCGCCGCACTCAGGGAAGGAATTGCAATTTTTTCTGGTCTCACGTGCTGCACGCGACTAAAGCCATATTATTCGATAGCCCATCACGTGCAATGTCAAAAAATTTAACATATTCATTTCAAACCCATCAAAAAATGCCTGATCATTCGTCGCTTCTTTTGCTTTTGCCCAAACCACATGCCCACAATGTAAATTTCAGGCATTGAATGATTGCCCGTCATATACCATAGCCTCTTCGCTCATCTACAGTTTCGATACAACATACAATCCTATAAGCAACCGATCATGCACGCAAGAGCAATTACTTCAATCCACAAACTCGTAAAATATCCACCACCACTCGATCACCACTACCCAATCCTATATGTATTCAAATTCATCCTATACACCCTAAATACAACACTATACATTTTTTCGCGAACCATAAAAGGCTGAAAAACCATGCACATCACGTGGGCGTCGTGCCATCGCCATAATACATAACACCTGCATTAAGGTATCAGCTCACTATTTAACCCTAACACTCAGGCATCGTATCATCATGCCATTAATGTATCCCAACCGTAATATTTGCCCATCCTTCGCCGTCGAAAAATCGATTATATTTATATATTAAAGCCAGGCCCGTATGCGATCGTAATTTGTTTTAATAACGGATATATCGTTTCGTAAAAAATTGCTACACGGTCTCGGCTATATAACTCAAAGACTCAGGCGATAAACATCCTCAGCCAGCTTTCCTTCTGCCCATTTTTCAGTACAAGTATTTATTCGTTGAACGTGAGTGAGATTTTTTCACCTGACGATTCCTCCATGCATGTGTACTTACAGAAGGAATTTGATTTTTGATGTTTTCAGTGAAAATCGGTGGCTATGACGTTGTACGATGTTCTTATCTGTTTAGATAATCGTAAAAGAGGTATGTGCATGGGTGTTATTTTAGATAAGAGTTATCGTGGTTTTTTCAGCACTATCTGGAGCTACTCATGAAATAGATTCTATGAATTCTTGCATCAATTTTGGGCGCACTAAAATTCGAGCCATGCGAGCCAAAACACTGGATTGCGATCGTGAATGGTTAGCTCGTTTGTCACGTTCGGAGGGAACGTAAATGGGTAACTACATGCTATAGCGATGGTAATGAGCAATCATTACTCACTTGGACTTGAGGCATGTCGAGCATATGGTTCTGGCCCACATCCCAAATCGAATATGTACCCCAAAATTCTACCGTTTCACATTATACGTCTCTTCTCTTCATTCCGGTCGACTGTATACATATATCGATAGCTCAGACTGAAGACATCACAGAAAAAGGAATTTTTGTGAGTTTTGCTCGTTTTTTGCTTACTTTATTTTCGTGCTTCGCGAACTAATTAAAAACGTCCTTGAGCCAAAGCTAGTACCTTTGAAGAAGATGTATTGCCAGAACCCTACTATATTGGTTTTTCTTTTTTTTTTTTCGGTGAGATGGGCCGGGCGGGGCGCGAAAAAAGATAGCTCGTGTCTTTGTTATCGTTTGGGGTGGTAAGAGCCACGTGGCTGAATTTATTTTTTTTAGAGATCGGGACTCGTTTTATCGCTAGAAATACCTTTGAGGCTTTTGGGCTGTCTGAGCCTCGGTCTGAGCTTCGGTTCTCGAGCTTTATACGAAATTGAATGATGATTTCATCTTACTTTTGTTTGCTTTGGTTTGGGAATGACGTAGATTTGAGGTTAGCCCCGCGGGTGGTTGGTTTCGCTTCGTTTGGTTTGTTTGATGATTTTTCTAAAATTATGAATGTGAGTATTGAGAAGAGAAGTGTACACGAACCAGTAAATGAACAACTTATTTTAGGATGTTCCAGTTTTGGAACTGAGAATATGTTTACTCAAATAAGTCGAACGAGGAATCTGTGCGGGTCAAATCTATATTGGCACTTCTAAGAATTTCGCGTGTTATATTTCTTCAGATGTATGTTTCAATAACTGTTTTGAGAATTTCCATCGAAAACTCCTGTCTTTTCAATCCATTTATAAACACACATTTACTATAGCGATGCACACAATAGTACATTATTGCCCTGGGCGCGTATACCCAATTCGGGCGCTAGGACAGTTTATTTCCCTCGCTTCGCTCGCGAAATAAGTCCTCCGCGCCCGAAATGGGTCTGCGAGCACAGGGCAATAATGATTTTTCATCACGAGAACCCCAAAACCGCATTTGAAAGCGGCCTTTTTAGCTTAGAATGATGAAAAAAATTATTTACTTTCCTAAGAAAAATCGACACTCTACAGACAATCGATTATTATCTTCTATATATGGAGAAAAAAAAATCTCGATCAAGGGCAACTGCAGAGTCGAGCAACTTTCCAATCAAAGTCAACCATCGCAGTCTAACAACTTTTCTAGTTACATGACTCGTCGCATCATTACTTTATAATTTTATATCGTGAACGTGGAAGCAAGAAAAGACTGACCGCAACCGCGGGATTATCTTTCGAGTTGGACACACTCGTAGTTTTCACTGCTCAGCCATGTGTATTGAGTAATTGGTCTAGAACTGCGTGAACACGGATAACACCAGCTTAATTGATGGCGTTAATTTATTGTCATTGGCTAGAAAGTCGATGAGCCCGGTAGTCTTTTCAAAGCCAATGAAAACGCTTTAGGAATTTGAAATCGCACGTACTTTATGAAGCGTTCCAGAGCTTATAACTGTAGTTCTTTATCACATACTTGAGTTTGGTATTCTATATGAGTCTAAGTCTGGGTGCAGTTATAATTGCGGCGTTTGTCAATGTGACATTCATTGAATGAATCTAGATATGAGCTTAGATTTAAATTACATCTCAAATTGTTGCATGTAATAATTCATGCAGTTCAATGAAATTCATTCAGATCTTCACACAGTGAAGATTGTTGGCACGATGAAAGATGGGCGATTCTGCATTTTTTTTATAGATCATCGATCGCATTGAATGAAAGTTCTCGATTGAATCGCACGCAAATTATTCTGATTCTTCATATAACGCGATATATCGATAAATAAATAAAAAATATAGGCGGTGTTTGAGAGCGGGTACTTCAAACGATTTCTTATCCTCTATGAGCGATTTTTTTCGATGAGAAAATCTCTGGCAAGTGCAGTAAGCTGACATACGATACTTTCTGTCATAGTTTATCTAAAGATTATAGCTCTTATGTAATTTGAAGTGATCGGGAAAATCATATATTATTTTCCAATATTATTAATCTCTATTCAGACTTAGTAAGTGAATAAAAGCATCATTATATCATCGATCAACTATTTTAATCTTTTCATTTGAAACGATCAAAGGATTTTTCATCTATCTCTACAAAACTGTCCTCGGTTGTCTAATACAAGGTTATCAAAATCAACTTTTTCCTTTGCAATAAATCTGTCTAGCCTAGCGAAAAAGTAATCTCAGATTCGGCTGAATCTTGATGAAAAATTTTCCTTTCCCCATCTCATTACCATCATATTCACTAAATATATATTCTCATCGAAACGTCAGCGTTGAAGATGAAACGATTCTCTGATAAGGTTATACATTTGATATTGGATATCTGAGCGAATTTGCCTCGAGAACCGAAAAACCCATTCGTGCGCAGAATTAGACGAAAACGAGAGAAGGAAGAGCGAAAAAGGGACTCGAGCCAAAAGTATCGCAAAGACGTCGCGATTCTGTATAGTAATGCTTTTCTACTCGACAGCTGTCGAGAAGTATGTATAGACAACCATGGAAAAGGTATTTTCAGTCACAAGTTTATATACTTTTACCACGTGGCCAGACGAGGAATGAAATGTACATGTATACTAGATGAGTTTTCTTCGTTCGATTCTTTTTAAGGGCGCGGACGACGTTTATAGGAGGAGGGTTGAACCTTTTTGCTTTTCTTTGTGGACAAATGATGGGGTGTCTGCACTTCTCTTTCTGTGTGCCCATTGTTGTGATTTTCACTCACCGCAAAAAGGTTCTCTGAGGGCATCCTTTGCCATTCATTGAAGTTTTCAATTCACTTGGAGTCTTGAACTTGAAAAAAAAACACTCGATTGTGCTCGATCGCATATTAAGGTGCTTTTCAATTCATTTGGTAATGAAATGAATAGATTATTCTAACTCATGCATTTTGATTTCTAACTATGACCATCCGGTGAGACTTCGTTATTGATTAAATTTTTGGATCATCTTTCTGAATTCGACTAATAATCTTGCATATGACGATTGTATTATCATTGATTCCTAATGATACTGCGAAATTTAATAGGTAAAATGAATCGACGAGTAACAAGAAAAAAAATTGTCCTTAAAATTATCCGTCAAATTGATCCGGCCAATTTGACGGCGGGATTCCATACAACGAAGATTTTGACACTGTAACGATACCGTCTTGAAAATGCAAAGTAATACAGAAAGAATACCGATTTAGTGGCTATGTCAGGAGATATATAGGCCAACAAAAAGAAAAAAAAAGAAACCCGTCGTGAGATTAATATCCAAGCTCACCTCATCCCGTGGACTATACTATATTTTGCGGCCTCCTGAACTTCCTTCCAACATCCTGGTCATCGTTCACTGGTCAATAAACATATAATCCTGGTGGTTTTGTAAATATGCACGAGATAAAGAGAACGCAAATTCATTTATTATTCAACACTTATCGCTTTTTTCACGCATCGTCCTAGCTACTTTATTGAGAGATCATGAAATCAACTCCATTACTAGTGAATTCTTTTTTTCAAAGTTTTCATGCAGTTCCGTTATGATGAAAAAACGCCTGGGAAACTATTTTGCATCTTTTAGCTTTCCTATGAGTCAATTTTTATGAGCTCACTCTCGGATTTTAAATTTATATCTGTTTCAAGCAGTAGCCGAGAAAAAGAATCATTCCACAATAAGATACAGCTCCCGACGAAAATTTTTTCCTATCTCATATCTCATGGATGGGATTTTATATGATCACGATAAGACTTACTTTTTGTCATCCAAGGTCATTCTTACCTGATATCGCATACACACCAGATCAAAACACCAGGAACATCATCAGATATCTTTTTAGCATGTTGTACTTTGAGATCATGTAATCCGAGTGTAAACGAGTAAATAATGTCGACCCACCAAGAACAGAATAATATTTTTGAAATCTCCCCCTCATTCTATGTACTTCATCATTTTGGTACGATAATAAATCCCATTCCCCCTGAAACACAAAGCGACTTCTACAGTGAGCGCTAATTAAAACTCGGATATACACATATGGAAACTTCCATATACATATTCATACAGTGTAAGCTCACGTAATTCAAATGTAAACAAAAGCACGTTATAAGCCAAAAAGCTTTCAACCATAATGCCACTCTCGCTTTCGTTTCGTATCGTTCAATTGAAAATAGACCAAAAACTCGGGTAAATTTAGTCTGGCGTGGACTTGGCAAAATTCGCGGTCGTTACGTTATACTGCAGCTGGCAAAAATGACGATTTGTCGGTTTCAAGTGCGTTCAGTATTTTGTGGGACAAGAGTAGTAGAGTTCGTGTCTACGATTTTGTGATGTAGTGCACTCAGCGCAAGCTCTGACTTTGCGTTCATTAGGCTCTTTGTGAGACGTCATGAATAGCGATTTTCACGTCTTCATAGCAAAAGTTTGACGATCTCAAGCTATTTTTGTTTCATGCTTTGACGTTGTATAGGTTTGCATTCTGTAATCTATTCACTGAATTCTGGGAACTAGAATTTTGGCTGGTATTCAGAGCGATTGATTATTTGTGTTTATGGTTTAGTCTCGCTGAGTTGTTACTTTGAAGACTGATATATTGGATGTAATTTTTCAAACTCAAGATTGACGATTAACATCAATCTTCAATGAAAATTGTTAACTGGTCTACTTTCATTGCCAATTGTGTAACCAGAGATTTGCGATTGGCGTGGTCATTTTTATTCTCAAATGATTTGTGAATGTTACCAATCAGCGTCAATTGGTTCATCATCTGGAATTAGTTGGTATAGTAGCTGCTATGTTCGTTGTTCATTGCAACTGAAATTTGACTCAATCATCTCAACCTGCGCTCAGTACTCCACACAACGTCGCAAGTTCAAATCGTGGTGCTCCAGCCAAATTCAGTGATGTCGATGCCTTTTTTAAACGCTTTTATTGCACTTCACCGAGGCCATAGTTCTTACATTCTAGTAACATCTAGTGGACACATTTTTGCATCCTGTCTACCGATAAAGTAGGCATGCGTGATGCGCTGCATATTGGCTCTTTATTGTACTGCGTGACCGGAAGTGTCGTCGCTCATCGAGCTCGCTCGGATTTATGAAACTTTTGCAGGCTGCGACATGTTTTTTGATCTGCCCGCACCTCACCCAGGGTCACCGAAATTTCTATTATCGTCTGCTATCGTCTATGGACCGGACCATCAGTCTTCTGTTGCCGCTGCCACTTAGCTCATTTAGTATTTGCATTTTCCGATTCTTTGTGGTCGCGTGTTTCTCGTGCAGTTGAGTAAATGCCAAATTCTTTCACTGGAAATCGTTATTCATCAGTGCCAATCAATAAGTTTAAGTACCATGAGGTGACTATGTGCTGGATCTTTAGTGTTTGGAAGAGCGTTTGCTCAGGTTATGAGTATTCACTTGCATGCGTGTATGATGAAGGATGAACCAATATCAGCGATCGAAAGACAATGTTTGTCATTGTCTACACTGTCTGCTGCATCCGAAGATGAGTGACTCGCGACATAATAGTGGTGACATATTTTAATGCGAGAAACCCAATTATTACTTATTAGCTGCAATATTCGCAGCCAGCACACGTGTTTTCCCCATAATTCCTCATATACGTCGCATAATTTCTCCCACGTGATTTACATCGGTCTACCGAATTCTATCTGCACTACCCCGGACAGAATCCTATCGCAAATTACAAGATTTTGGAAAGTGAATAAAAGCGTTTTTTAAAAATTCTTTTTAACTCTTATTGATCTTCAAAACTCGTTCGCGGGAGGAGGAAGTATTTGCCAATCTGTATTGGGCAGTTGGAAACTTAGGAATCGACCAGACGTTTTTTTATTGGTGAAATTGCATTGCGTGAGTACACCGTGAAATTCAGCTCTGCACGAGATTCTACTTTTGCTCCCCCATAATAATCATAAAATGGATTTGGACAGCGCCTTGATCGTGATGAAGCTTCGACTGTTGGAATAATGGCGTGCTGAGAAGTTATAGGGATTCTAAAGTAAGAACTTATCCAAGGAAACGTATAGATTCTATTTTCGCCTTGATCATTGGAGTTTTAGTTAATCCTCCGAAGAATCATGGAAGCCCTTCTTATCGAACGCTACTTTTGCACATTACTGAGCCTATACAATATTTCCCGCTCTTGGCTCGTCTATATTTCCCAAAGTTTTGGTTTCCCGTCCGATACTTGTAAGCACGTGCCGTAGGCCAGATGGACAGGCCCGACCTATAAGTAGCTGTACCTATAAGTAGATTGGAATAGTCATTCCTTGCATCATGCGCGTGTGATCTTGAGAGAATGACGTACCAAGTTTCATATCGATGTGACTGAAGTGAGCAGTGCTCATCACCCGTTCATGTCTAAATTCGAATACGAGATGCGATATCCATACATGTTTTTCCCCAAGCGTCGTATCCTTGCATATTGTGCATTTATTCTCTCATCGATTTTCGTCGGTCACGTTATTATCTTCTTACTCCATGCCAACTTCGGTAGATCTTCTTGGTCGAGCTCATAATAAGTGTTTCTTGAAAATTTTTTTCACTCTTGCTTATTTCTTCATAAGAGTTCCCTCCTCAGCCACTTCGACAAAGCCTTGTACAAAATCAAAAGACTAAATTTGAAGATATTAGAGGAAACAACCACATCTTCGATTTCATAACAAAAGACGCCCAGAAGGTAGTTTCCAAAGCGAAACTAACTTGAAGTCGCGAAGGTCAAAAAGAAGACATGCCTCACGCTGAATCTACCCGATAATCATAGTCAAACCATGGACATAAACGTATCACAGACAAATACAAACTGGGACCCATTAGAGGTAACATCAACTTCACCAATCTCGTGGCAAATCAGAACATCGGATCACAGAATTTGATGGATCGGTCTGGAAATTCTCTTTGGTGTAATTTTTCAAGTTTTGAACAAAATTTCATATGGGTTTGGCGATCTGGCGGAGGGGGCGCGAACCAGAGAATAAATATGGTGCAAAAATCTATTCTTTTGAAAAACCGACTACGCCATCGTTTTTACATTGAAACAATGAGTATGGATCCAGATCTTCAGCCTTCCATGATGTTTCAGGCCAGACTTCAAAATTAGGGTATACCCTACCATCAATCTATCAATTTGGTATCAAAAGCTGAATCAAATTTTTTGCGAGTCGTCCACGGAACTCCATATAGTTTTGTGTACCAACAAAACTTATTCATACTTTTGGAATGATGTGCAAAAGTTTGCAAGCTCCATTGTAAAATTCAAAATCAGTTTCTCGCATTCTTCACTGTCAATGCTCTGCCATAGATCTCATCTTCAAGTTGTTCAAAAGTCAAACCAACAGCTTGGAGGCATCATCAAGAGAGAGGAGGCGCACAAAGACTGCGTATGTCATGTGCAAAATAGTTCTCGCAAAGAATTCCTTTTCCATTAGAACCGCAAGTATTGAAACTCGTGTGATGTCGTCTCCGCGAGAATTTCAATGATTTATGGGACAATTCGAACCATGAATCACGAAAGCCATCGCAAAAGTTCTTAGCAACTTATCTCACTTTCCAAGACCTTTGTGCGAGCTTTGCAAGAATGCAAGGTGTCGAAGTTTCGTTTACAAGTTTGAGTTTTTGATTCTTCCGCGGAAGAGTGGGCGATGGGATTCGCAAAATATTTCAGAGAATATGAAAGATTTTAGATATACACATGGTTGAGATTCTGTTTCTGTAGTCGCAAAAAGTTCTTGTGTGGTTTTTTTATCCTTCACAACGTCAATGAACAACTCTAAAGACGTTCAAAATTTATCTTAATGATGTAATGGTTATTCAATGTTCTTATATCATGCACATCATCAATGGAAAAGTCAGATATCGCAGTATCCGGCTTGAGGTTCACCAATTCCATGATATTATCAATGAAATCACGATATTGGGGGAGGTCAAACTATTCGAAACCATTGAGTGAGCACTCGGATACTCAATTCGGTGTTGGAAAACAATCCTTCAGCTGGTCTCTTAGCTGGTCTACGAGCCATCACTCGCTCAATTCCCGATCAACCTGGAAAATTAAATCTTTTCATTCGAACTGTAAGATCCTGCTTAAAATTTTGAAAATTGATGACGTATCATATCGAGATTTGCATCAACTTGGTTATTTTCTACTAAAAATACGTAACTCCATCGTAGGTATTATTTTGTGTGCGCAACGTGTGTGGCGCACAACGTGAATTATGAAATCCGGCGCGCTTGGGGGTTGTACATTTTTTTTAGAGGATTTATTGAGGCATTATCCTTTGATGGTCGATAATGTGGTATCGACTTGCAGCGGCACGTCTTTTAACGTGGTCATTAAGCTATACAGCTTTTGCACATACTTCCGGTCCTGAAACGTCAGTTGAATTTTTAATGCGATCATGGGATCAACGTCCACTGCGATTTTTTAAAGACTGTCATAGAAGGCGTAAAATTTTGAGTCTGTTACAACATTCCTACTTTAGAATTACTTTCATGTAATCTTCTACTCTTTGCATCATTTCCAGATCAGTAACTTTCACGATAACATAACCAATTCTCTCGTATTATAATTCAAAGTTGAACCGTTCATAACCTCGTTCATAACACTATTGAAGCTTTTGTTTTGATTCTAAATTTTACACGAAGCACGTCCATTACCACGCGTTACTCGTCTGATGATGAATTGCACAGTGAAATCTGAATTATGCGACTCTTGAGATATTACCATCTCTACCTTGATATGCCAGCTAACGTGAAATTCCACATTGTAGTATCCCGTTTCGTATGATGCAGGACATAAATTATTCCTACATATCAAAGAAGTCCCTCTCCCTTATCATACTTTTCTTACAGCACTAAATCTGTAAGACACAAAAAAATTTTACTCATGTACGTACGAGTAGCATCAACGCCACCCTGTTCTCGATACATACTCACCTTGTCGGATCATATCCCCATACTTGTTTGTCTCTTTTGTAAATCGTACGGCAGTCTCTTACACACATTTACCAAGACGATCGTGATTGGGCCATTAAACCCATAACCAGTGTGACTTCGGGTGGACGAGATTCTCGACACGGTAAAATCTAAGAGTATTTAGACCCCAGGATGAAAGACAGGCCAGTTTGGCATCATCCCTACATAGGCGTGAAGTAACTATAGTTCTTGTACAATAAGTGTGAACCCTTGAAGTACCCTCATATGCACAATTTTACTCGAGATTCAACATCTCTTTCAGGATGCGGGATGACCTATGATAATAATATAAATGGTGAATGTGAGTTTTGCAAGGTTTTAATCTCTATTAAGATCTTCTATTATGGATACTCGAGATGCTCAATGTTATGATGATTAACCGTTCCATTGTGTTTGAGTCCACGAAGGGCGTCTCTTGTATGTATACACCGCAGTGTATGTTTAAAAAAAAACGATCCGAGTGTATATTAACGAGAGGTTTGCTTTCTGTGTAAATGGTAGATCGTTATGAGAGTGTATGTACATACATGCGAGAAGCTTGTTACTTGAACAAATTGTACCTATAGGTCAGATACCAGAGTCTGGATCGATCAAAGATCGTGTTGTTGATTCGTTGCGGAAAGCAATTGAGCCTCTCAGTCCTCCTGCCACTCAACAAGTGTGATTTTGAGCAATGCCTCACTATGCAAGGGGTTATACCATAATGTAAGACTTTGCAAAAGCGATATGCTATACTATAGAGGATTGGTCGATGATGTTTGCACTCGGCTGAGTGGGTTTGCTTTTTGCGCAAACATTTATTAATGCTTGGGACGTCAGCTGATCGCTTTTTGCACCGTACATATAAGTGCATAAAGTTTGAGCGAAGGGTGAGGCTAACGATATGATTCGTATGTCGAATTGCTGAGAATGAGGGTAGTGAACTCTACTTTCTCACGATATAATTTCTTGCTTGGCTACTCTGAGTAAATTTTTATATGACAGGTTAATCAGATTATTGTATTTTTGTGTTATGGAAAATCATAGAGCATTGGATTTTCTGAAATATCCTGGACAGGTTTGAGTTTTTTTGTTCTTCTTATCATCAAAGATTCGTAGTTGTCTGTCATCGTGAAATTACGTGAGATGTTTGTATTGGTTCAAAGATATCGATGATAAATGAGTTGGGATGGGTTCATGAAATTAACCTTAAATCATACCATAGAGATTCTTGAAAGAGTTCGAGATTCCATGTTACATTGTGTATATATTTATCATTTTCCACTCAAGGCATTATTTACCCTGTTGAAAACTAGCTTGGTGTAATGTGGCAAAAGTCTTGCAAAACTTTTTAATAGTATGGCATGTCCCCGAAATCAGTAGTCAAAATGTGATTAAAGATCTGGACTACTATATTTTGTTGAGGCGGCAACATAAGTTCTTCATCATAATTCATACGATCCAAACCAGATTCTATTATGGTCTCACCAAAAACAAGGTCAACACTCACATCTTGGTAGATAAGCACTCAACATCAGTTCGAAAGGTGCAAAGAGAGTTGATCTGTCAACTTTGAATCTCAAACCGGGTCACAAATATTTGTCGTCATAATTACTGCTTTGCTCTGTACAACTTATATCCACAACATATCCGATCATGCTCCATATTTTGATTGCTTATGCACGAACTTCAAAATGAAGCAAGAATAAGAAATGTCTCCTAGCTTCCTCTTTGAACAACTCAAGAGACCACTCCACTCTATTTTATCAACAAATAGCTCCATGCCTCTAAGATGTATATACACAAATCAAATGAAAAATGCGGCAACCACGAATGATGCTTGTATACATTCGCCCACTGATATCTTTGTTTATCTTTTGCAAGTTGCTCTCTGTTTGATTATGCTTTTTAGTGTGATGCTTTGAAACGAGCTTTGAAAAAGGAATGGAAATTGTCTTATATTGCATGTTAGAGACCAGATCTCTGGTCGAGTGCTACGATTGCGAGTAGGTGCAGAGAAAGAGGAAGCAGTTTGTTGTTACATATGTATACGCAAGATACGATCCGTCAGTGCATCTTGGGATGCTGCATGGCTGTGAATCAAGATCATCTAAGACCCTGATTCTTTTTCGGGGAAAAGGGTCGTGTACGAAAAATGAGTCGGCTTGCGTGCAATATCTTCTTTCTTTCTCAAAAAAAAAAAGTAGATGCGACGGCAGCCTGGGTCCCACAACCCTTTTTTGGATAGAACGGGATGAAAAGATTTCTTCTTGGTATACTATTACATTTTACTATGTAAGGGCTATGTTGAAACACTTTACTTCATGATCACTTGATTTCGTTGAAATTTTCTTCTTTTTTTTTTCTATTTTATCGATAATGATTCTCATACTGGAATACATGGACGACTTTGTTAAATTGATGCGATTTCGACCAATTTATCTGTGGAACCAAGCAATAACAAGTCACCACAAATCCTGGTAACGACAAGTTTATCTGCAAATATTCCATGATTTTCAGTAGAAATGGTTTTTTGTACGACTTTATATAGGGATGTCGAAGAAAATTTCATGAAGAATGGAATGCTGACATGCTTTTGAAGATATTTTATGCAAGTTATAACCAGAAGGAAAAAGTATTGGTGTACAAGAATTGCTATCCAATGTGTTTTTGCCTACCAAAAAATTCAAGTGTTATGGCACAGTTACTTTTGTAATCCATTACAGTGACGTATTGAACAAACTCAATGTTTCAGATAACAATGGTCGATATCAATAAGACCTCTCCATATCCATACCTATTCAATGAATGACCCTATGACTGCATGAGCAAACCACCTTGATCCTAAATTGGTTTCAAAGATTTTAGTCTGAGACATTTCCCTTGGCTCATGTAAACTAGCTGGTCCAAACCTCAAATAATCGCCCAAAAAATAGTAACAAACAAAGACAGTTGCCATCCTCTTGTACAGTGATTTTCACGACAAGCGTAAACCCATTCGACGGTTACGTCGAGTTCTTGAACACGGGCAAAGAGGTATTAAGATCGTATCCGATTACCACAATCTGCTTGTTTCATAGGCTCAAGGAACTGCATGCATGCTCGCGAGCGTGTAGGTGGTGCTTCATAAAGAGGGGCATCTCATTCCATCCATGAGTGGGCTGCTTTACTTCTACCTGCTCTCGAAATCATGCAATCCCATAAGTATAGTAGATCAAATTGGTCAAATGTTAATGTATAGATTTGAATTTGATTGACACTGATTGAGTGACACTCACTTTTTAGTCTCTAGACTGATTACATATCTATCGAATCAAATGTGTTCGATTGTAAGGACCTACTTTCTAAGTAGAATCTCAATTTTTCATCTCCACTTTATCATTCCAAGATATGGGCGGCTCCGGATCAGAACGGTATAAGTCCATTTTGGTGAAAATTGAGTTTTTGACGGGAAACGATAGAAAATACATGTGAAAACATGTATGTACAACTCCGGAAGTAGAAATGCATTTTGAGGCATCACAAGCGACACGACCGTTTTTGTCCCGAAAAAAGTTTCGACTTTTTTCCGGATCAGAACGGTATAAGTCCATGTTCTCGCTCAATAATATCGCCTTTGGGTCTTCCACGTTCATTTTTCGTGCTTTTATGCATAGTTAGAAGTCATAGCTACTCTCAGAAACTAGAAGTAGGGTTTGTTATGTTGTCCAAATGATTGCATCCCGTGGTTTCGAAGGAGGTGGGCCCACGTCCGATCACTTCCTTTTGACGCATTTGGACACAGGCAAGCCCTTACGAAAATGAACAACCTCGGGTTATAGTAATCCCATTGGCCTGGGATCTTTCTCTAGAAGCCCTGAAGCCTCATTTTCTTATCTCTTATCGTCATTGAACGAGCCGAATTTCTTAGTGATGGTTCCAAAAGCGTAGTTATGAGAGCGATCGGTACTGAGCTTCCAAAGAAATTTGATTTTGCATCATGTTTTCAGGCATCTTCTCTGAAGAAAAATCAACTGCGTCCGTGATACGACAAACTCAACTGAGCTATGCACTTCCTGCTTAGGAACAATGCCAATGGTAGAGAAAGACTATAGCTTCATCACAGAATTTCGGTTACAATTTCACTATGAAGGGTTGTGATCTATCAACTGGGGTTCTTTTCATTAACAGTCATCCGGCCTTCGGTTCGATCCTCCCGCCACTCGGTACAAGTGAACCTCATTTGGGCAAATCTCGTAGATTAAGATAGCCTTCCTGAATTGAGATATCTGCAACTAATCTTAACCTCATTCTATCGGTTGATCAACAGTTCTGTTTTTTGAGTGGGGATCAGTCCCAATTCATCGTTTGGATCCCCTGGTCGATTAAAGTCTGCATTGCGATTTTTCCTATACAACCTTAAATTGCCTCTGAATACATGACGTAAAGCTGCGTGCTATGTGATCCCCAAAAATTATACTCCGCACCGGGCTGCTTGAGTAAACTCTCTTTGACTGGATTTCCAAATAGACGCTTGTTGACCTCAATGTTGGAAATATATCCTTAGTCACGATATCCTGAATGAGATCTTTCTGCGAAGAACAGTCTCGGCTGTCAATGAGATTTTATAAAAGTCATCCTAAATTAGAGAGGAATTTTGTTTACTGCGAGAAAAAGTCGAGGACAGTCATTAAAAATCCAAAGAATTCTCAATTTATTCCGTTCTGATCTGGAAAATTTTTTCCACCTTTTTTCTCGCTCAAATTGGCATAAGTCCGTGGTTTTTTTAACGTTTCTTGATCTCAAGGGTGGAAACTCATAGTTTCTCGACATTTTCCTACTTCAAACGGTGAAAATTCAACATATCAACTACTTCTCCCGATCTAAAATATTAAATGTGAATTTTTTTCAGGAATGGTGGACTTATACCGTTCTGATCCGGAAAAAAAGTTGAGAAATTTTCCGGATCAGAACGGTATAAGTCCATTTTTTATTGCAAAATGAGATGTAAAAAGTGTAAAAAATTGAAAATCAATACGCCCCACGCGAAAGATGAGATGAAAACACACTCACTACACGGTAGAATAAGAATATTTACTTCAGATGATAACTCGAATTTTCCATATCACAAAAACTTTGAGGCGCATTTTCCAGAAATGGAAAAAATGGACTTATACCGTTTTGATCCGGAGCCGCCCATATCTAGAAGGGATCATTGACAATATCATTAGATATAGAAATTCTCAAGTCGGATAATTGATTTGTTTTACAATAGTTTTGAAATAGTTTTCTTCTTGAGGTGGATACATTGTCACCTCATTGAACTCTTTGTTTTTGCAACAATCATGTTTAACGAGTTTTCCTGTAAACAATTGAGTTCCAGGGATTGGATCTCTTTTGTACAAAAAATTAATCTTTGGACTCTAATGCAATATTTCATGCTCATACCCAAATTTGAAATTTGTTCACAAAAGTTTGACCAGAGTGATAATATCTGCCATATGTGGACGGTAAAAGAAGTTTGGATAATGGTTCAGATGACTCTCAAATCGCATGAGGCCCATGTATTTTGATTGAGCGATCCAGTTTCCAAGTTTGAATAAGCTTAGTCTCAGCTCAAAAGTTCATCACTTGTCTATCATCAAAGGGGATTCAACAACTTCTCATGGTTACTTGAAAAATAACTTGTGGTTTTTAATTATTCTTGCAACGAGCACAGCATAGTCTGACTCAGACCTGTCCGCCAATCCACGATTGAGATGTACACTTACAGGTGCATCTTGAGTCAAAATATAAGTTTCAGTCTCATCTGATTATATACCATCCAAAAGAAGTGCATTAAAGTACAGGAGGATGTATTGGATGAAACTCTGTCGGTATTGCATGAGGTCAGTTCAGCTCTCAAAGAGACAATGACGATCACAGAGCTGAAGTATATAGTGCGCAAGTGAATTCAGCCGGCGCAATATCCCTTCGATCGAAGAAGGAGAAAAAGACGACGTGATACTATGGTTCGTCGGCGGCTTTGACGTTTCTCTGGCGGGCATTGGGCGTGAGGATGATCACGATTGTTATATACCGTGGATACCCCGTGAGCTCCTCATATGCATCCGGAAAACGTCTTCTAGACGCTTTGCCCTTTTGCGCGACGTGGTGTACGTGGCTTGGAATTCTTGAAAGTCTTCTTATTTTTATATCCGGTATATTTCAATTTTCTGGAACGAACTGATTGACTACTCCTTCTTTCATACAGCTTTGTATAGGCTAAGATGGAATTTCAATTCTACCAGAGTTCCAGAAGCTGTTGGGATATTTTTCATCCCTTCGATTATAGCATTCGTGTGTATTCTGGTAAAAGTTCCATGGGAACTTATGGTTGAAAAAAAAGGTCTGTAAAAAATCGATATAAGTTAGAAATTGAGGGGGTGGGTGGAAAAAGAGCGTAATTGCAAAACGGTCATTTTGAGAAAATCAATAAAAATTTAATAAAAACCGCTACAGACATAACTGGGCGAGTTGACCTGACTTATTTCGAAGAAGATAGCATTCTCAAAATGTACCAACCCGAGCAGGGGGATGAGATTTGATTTTGAGCTTTTTTCAGCAGTTTCAAAAAATGCAATAACGCCCTTTTTCCGAATACATCGTCAAATTTCGGTCTCTCTTCCTCACAAAAAGTGGAATTAAATCTCGCGATCAAGTCCAATTGTCACCAAATTTTTTGAGAGTGTTCCTGGGCATGTTTTGAAAGATATCCAATTGCTAAGGGGTGGTTCGATTCATGCTCCATGGTTCTATGGACACGAAAAGCTTCCATCAGTCGTGTGAGAATGACGAGAAATTCTTTTTACTAGGGAGGGTAAAAACACTCAATTTGAATGTAAAATAACATGTTTTCATCGTTATATTAGGTGGAAAAGCGTTTCCACGCTTTGGAGAATTTTTATAAAATTTTTCCTCGGTAATTAGGCCCTTTTTCCAGATCCGCCTTCACTTACGCCCTGTTACAGAGTGATTACGCCCTTTCAAATCTTTTCAGTCAGGTACTAAAGCCCTTTTTTCAAATCTTGTAGGGCTGAGCAAAAAATTGAGCCCTGCTTTTGAAATGATAACACAGCAGTTACGCCCTTTTAACACTCTATCATTGCGCTTACGCCCTTTTATCATGCAGATGAAAGGGTGTCATGGCGGTTACGCCCTTTTATCTGTCAGACGGTTTCTGGGGTCTTACGAAAAACGAATTCCGGGGGGTGGTAGATCTTGGTATAGGGGCTCAAAAAAAGCGATGTCCGGAAGAAGGGCATAATGGCGGTTACGCCCTTTTTCCACCCACCCCCCTCAATTATGATGAACCTTCAATCATAAAAAATTGACCCGGTCTCTTATGGAACCGAGTATGGAACTGTATTTTCAGGAAAAGAGATTTCTGAAGAAATTACGGAATTATTCTTAGAATTTTAGTGTCCCGTAGATCCTTTCCTATTCGAAGTCCTAATCGGACAATTTAATTTTCTCTTGGCGATGAATTCCATTGAGGAAATTTCTTCAAAGGCTTCACATAATATGCTCTTTGAGGCACATCACCAATTTTGCAAAATGGTCCAGGACATTGCGTGGGTTTTAGAATGTGTTTTTTACTATGGAAACTTGGAGGTTATAGTTTGAAATTTGATTGTCAAAACTAGTGTGACAAATAGCGATTGAATTCTTCCATGTATGAAAATGTGGTTCAATTCAAGATACAGAAAATCATAGATCACTCATCTTACACAATAGAAATGCCGATTAATTTTGCAAAAATGCTTTCAACGACGTTCACTCAATCAGTCTTATTACATTTCTCAGAATTCTCTCTACAGAATATTCTGTTCTATGATAGATTCGATGAAATTGCATTGTCTATACATTTAATGTATACCTCATAGCCGAGCTATTCGTGTTCAACTGCTAAAGCTCGCTCACAGCTAGTTTTCCTCCCACACAAATCAAAATTCAATCACGGCGCAACTGTCACAATAGACATCGCACGCGCTCCATTTCTTATCACTGTTAGATACAACCACTCACAAATCCAAATATATAGCACTCACCACACCACCACTGATCATGTATGTATCTGTACGTACCCATAATCGACAAAATTCCCATAAATCAGTCAACACTACTCCATACGACATGAAAAAGTCCTTTTCGTATAGTCGCCGCAAACCAATCGTGTTTGGGTCCTCTATCGATCTAAAAGTGTCCCCGAGGCCTTTACGATATAATACACTCACACAAACACATATTCACACATATCTTTACTTTATATTGCCGATATAGCGTTTACATATGGGGCCTTATCCAAGGGCCACTCTTATAGTGGCCTCAAGAATCGATTGCAATAAATCAGAGTGCGCGCTTCTCCAAGGCCTGCAGCAAATCTGCGGCCCGCGCCCGCCCGCACTCAAAGCTTTATAGAATGTATATTATAGAGGTGGTACCTATAGCGCCTATCACAAGGTGTACAGTGTGTATATAGACTTGCGGTTGAGGTGAGCCTCCTTTTGCTCAATTGGAGTGGCGATGCCGATCTCGATCGATTCTGATGTATCGAGATGCGAGCCATGACTTTTATCGTCGCCACGAGATCCGATGCCGAGCTCGAATTTTCAATCGTGCTTTCGTGCTTCACCTTTTTGCTTCTTATCTCTGGATTACGAGAGAGAGATTCAGGAGAAATGGTTCAGAACTTGAGTGTCCTTGAATGTGTGTTTGGCATTTGTCAGAATTTATTTGTTAGTTGGAATCTGAAGTGGATCTGATTTGAAAAATTTATTTAGAGCTTGAGCTTTTATTCTTGACTTTCTTCTTGTTACGAGATTGGAAAAGTATTTGTTTGAATATCTGGTATCGTAGAGTTAAACCAACTTTTTCACGACATATTACTAAAGGACTGTCAGCATAAAAACTCTGTCAAAACCTTACAGCTTTCTTTTTGGCTGCTAAAATTTCATTTCATCAATTGTATTATTGTTTAGTCACAATAATTAGTCCTTCTGCTTTCAGACTTGTCTCTGAACAACGATTAGAATTTCTGAATTTTGCGATATGCTCATCATGACTTATTATCAACCGATCTGAAAGATCTCCAAAATTTTGGAAAGTACCTGAGAGCATGTCAAAAATCATTCTTGGTAAATCTCGAGAAACTTATGAAAGGTTTGGTAGAATAGGAAATGAATTCAAGAATAATAATTTCCCAAAATTTCTTTGCCATTATCAAAAATGAGATATAAAAAGTATCATCATGTTTTTTTGCAATCGGAATATAGTTGAGGAAAAAACGGGCTTATAGAGACTATCAAAGTTGAACCTTTTAACCCTCAAGTGACACACGTCAAAATCGATGTTTTTATTGTCAAGCAGATGGTGTTTTCCAGTCTTCACGAAATTGAGCGTATCTGGGTTCATTCCAAAGTCTATCAAAAGAGCTTCAAAATGAGTTTAGAAAAAGATTAGTGGGATGAAATTGGTTTCAGGGATTCAGGAATCCAAATTCCTGCGCACGCGCAGAAAACAGACGATTTTCAATCGCCTAGAATATAGATTTGCGGAAAGTAGCAAAAACAGGCCTTAGGACGCAAAAAAAATGTTCGGGACTACTTGTTTCTGAAAGAACACAACATTTTACATGAAATATCAAATTTTCAAGGGATAATAAAAATGGCTTTTTGAGAAATTAATATTTTTGTATTTTTATCATTCTTTTGCCCACTGAAGCCACCCATAACCTCAAAATCAATCTTCCGAGATTGTTTCCGATAGGTATTTTCAAGACCTTTTGAATGCTGCAAACCGCATCTCTGTATCTCTAAACGGATTCGAGAAATATGAATTTTATTGAAAAAAAGACCCAAATTTTGATGGGGCCCCTCGGGTGGTGGAAAGTTTATGTTTTGCACCAGATAATCGAATGGAAAAATCAAGTGAACAATCTGAGAAATGACTCTTTCTCGTAGGTCTGTTTCGCGTGGAATTACTGATATGCGATTCAAGTGTTTTCGTTGAATTTTAGATTTAAAAAAAATCACAGTGTGTAGCATCTAATTACTGTAAGCTCTCAATATACTAAAACAGCTTTCGATACCTGATGTCTACCCCCAAAGCATGAGCTTTCCATGTACACCATAACACGCTTACAGATGCAATTTCATTCAACACTAATGCACTCAATCTTCTGCAAAAATCCAAAAGCCACACCAAACATCTTCACTCTCTTCATCGTTTCAGCTCCCAGTCTTACCCTTTCAAAAGCTCGCGTCGATAGCCGGCCCTCGTAAATAGCTTCTTGTACACGATGACTTACGAACGAATACGTTTATAGTAGCAGTACTTTCGATACGCCAAAATGAAATATACACGTCTAGAAATACATACGTATCTTCCAATCGTCGGTAAAAAGCTTAAATTTTTAAGTACGTGTGAGTGGGTATGTATGTATTTGTATATTGGCACATGAATTTGTTTCACTGCAGCAGTGCGAAAGAGTAAAAGTTGAGTCTATACCAGCAACACTATACATACTCAAACTCGTAAAACTTGCACGCTCGTAAACTTGCAGAATTCACTACATGGCGCGAATTCTCTTTCGTCTCGCTCTTTGATACTTCATATATAATACTTATGATACCTTCCTTGGGTTGAGACTTTTGAGCATGTAAATTTTCGTAGGCGAGTGTACGCGGTAACAATGATAGAAGTAAAAAATGTTCGAGAGGTTATTTTGTGAACAATGACAATTTTGAATCGTGAAAACGCATTCGTACTCATTAGTCCGTGTCATTGAGACGAGCTTAACTTGTCCTAGCATATTCCATTCATGTTGCACTCAAAAAGTTATATGGTTTGAAACCTGGTGAGCATTGTCTGGTGATTTTCGAGGACCGTATCATTATTCATGGCCAATCTCATGTATGGGTTCCTCTAAATGTCCTTTTGAATCTGTCGTAGAGCTGCACAATGGGATATTGCAACCTATTGCAATATAATATAGAATCACCCGTTCATCACTTTTACAGCTCAAAAACTCATCATAGTGACAGAATAGATTTTGAGGTTATGACCCATGAAAATGTGAGTGAGCTGTTTCGCAATGAAAATAAACATCTATCCCATGAAAAATTGACTGGGCTGTAAACTTTGGTCAGTGAGTGTCTTTTCTCAGAAAATTATCACCATCAGTCTCCCACGTGAACCTCTTAATCAAAATGTATTTCTTTGAAACTTAAAACAACCAGAAGACAACCTCAGATTTTATTCCGCCCACTTCATCATCTTCATCCAAATTTTTTTTTCTTCTACAATCACGCCCAATACATCAGAGAGATGATGAAGTGAGATTTTGCGTAAAGCAATATTTCTTTAGTGTGTATGGCGTCTGATGCTGGCTGACTGAATCTCATGGTCTCGAAACCATCACAAAACACACTGCATCACAGAGAAGTGCACAAGTGTATTCGCTCCGCTCAAGTTGTCTTAGGGCGCCTCTTATGGCCGAGCCGTGCATTAAACAACGGGGGCTCGCGCGCACGGCTGCACATACATGCACACACACACACACACACGAGCACGTTGGAAACATCACAGCATACACAATTGCTATAGCCAACATCTAATTCATGACAGACTCAGCGCATACTGATGTATACTCTCATTACACTTTTATCGCCGAAAGATACACTACAGGTCGAGTCTACTCGACCACGCAATACACCTGCGTGAAACACGTCACAACGTGGTCACAACACGATCCCGCGACGACGAAGGACAGCTGCATCAGCACAAGTCAAGCGTGCTTTCGTTGTGTTGGGTGAATACTTATGAGAGAGACTCTCGCACTGCAACGAGTGAATTCCATATAGATATAATTTGGTATTATATCTCTATGGTAAATCCTCACCACTGACACTGTATATTCGGAACTCTAGTATAGTGATTGACCTATTGATGGAGTCATGATGTTGATCTAATAAGTATTCAGATAGCATCAGCAGACGCCAGTCGACGCGGGAGCTCTATACCTATATATACGACTCGCCACGGCTGCCCCCGTCGCTGGCCCCCGTGTTTTCGTGTGACATTTGGCCACTATGAGCGCTACAGTCAGAATTTTTGCCGCCAAATAATGGTGATCTGAGCGAATAGTAAAAGAGCTGCAAAAGCCAGTCGTGCGAAATTCCGGGAGTTATTTTGGTGATGGCTTATGCTGCATCAACAGCATCAGCGTCTGAGAGCATATGTTTTTAAGGCTTTGGAGCTACTTGAGATCCTTTGAGAGTTTCATACTTGAGCCTGTTACGAAAGTAGATTCTGGGCTCATTTATTTTCAACTGCATCTGGATGCATACGATTTCATTTGAGACTCTCTTAACCTTCCCGAGTGAACCCCCCTTTTGTGGCAACTCGGAAAGAGTGAGATTCACTCGGGCCCGAGTGAAATTCTCACTCCGAAAGAGTGAAACTCACTCTTTTCGGAGTTGCCACAAAGGGGGGGTTCACTCGGAAAGGTTAAGAGAGGACATAAGTCATCGGATAGAGATGTACCAACTTGAGATTGACTATTGAGAACTTTATGGATCGAATGAAGCTTTAGATCTGGTTTTATTGGTGCAATGAAATGCATTCATGGTCTTGGCAAAGTAAAACGCTCAAGTTTTTCTTCGCAGTCAAATAACATTATTTGTTGGGATTTTTCTGTGAGGCACAGTACTCGATTTAGAATCAAGTAAAAAAGTAATGCGTAAATCGTTTGAAAAATCTTGCATTTTTTATCATTCAATTTTTTCATTCGAATTATCTCTTTTTGCGTGATCATTTTGTGATGGAACCACAGCACACACTGCAATATATATGTCATTTATTTTATTTCATATTCCAGATTTACAGAAAAATGCTCATGAGAATTGTCCTAATATGACTCACACCTAATATGTTCCGGTGGAGATAGGAACATCACAATACTTCTGATAGATTATTCGAGTGAAAAATTTCGAAACAGGTTGAAAAATTTTCTTTCATTTATTGTTTTTATTTTTTTCTTTCCCATTCATAAGAAAATAATTTTTGATCGTTGGAATGTATTTGCCAACACCAAGGAAAATTTTTGAGAATTTTCTCAGAATTTTCCGATAAGCTGATAACAAGTTATTTCAAATATACTGCGAAGATCGGAATCCTGTATTTGTCGTCTATAGACGCCATGGGAAGCGAGGAGGTTCTGAAATAGCGGTGATGGTTCGAATCTTAAACTCATTCTCATCAAAATACGGACATTCTGACAGATCCTATTCATGGAGCTCAAAGACAATCTTGACAGTCACTTGTAAGAAATTATCTTTCACTTGAATCACCTTTCTTGAGGAATTAACTTGAAAATGCCTTAAAAAATTAAAAATTTTGTCATGTAACAATTTGATCGAAAGATCTTCAAAAATTCCATTCTATAAATCACAATGAGATTTCATTACTCGTGATTATGAGAAGCTGAATTAATCGCAACAATCAAATCAACGGAGATAGTCTATGATCTGTCATCAAATACCAAGAACGGAACAAATAATTACTTGAAAATTGAATTCACCAGCGTGTAATACTCGATTGAATCTGATGGAAGTCCCGGTGGTCAACCACAAAATCACCCCTTAAAATAATTCACTTCCTGTTCCACTTTTCGATTTGTACGCACTCAAGTAATCGAGCAAGTAATGCAAGGAATCTGCACTCGAGTACCGCATCCAGGATAACCATTAGAAAATGAGCAAGATCGTAGTAGTTAATATCTTCGGCATGGATCAATTGGATTGTGGTTTTCGATGCCATCAATAGAGGCTGAGAACCACATCCTTCGTTTCATCAACCTATATAGACGATCTGAAAATCATCGAATCTGATACTATAGACACGTGTTTACCACAAAATTTCCATTGTGCGACTTCTATACTTTGCAGCGTAGGCTCCTTTCATACGTCTTTGAAAATCCCATGTATACATGCTGCATTTTGGCTTCGCCGATCGAACACAAATCACTTGGATCTCTGAGATTTATAGCTCACTGCAGCTCCTCATATAAAAGTATAAGGTCAAGCCGATATTTAGGGCCAGCTGACCTATAAAACGGAGGTCCAAGAATTGAAAGTCGCAGAGCAGCTGATGGTCATGCTCCGTTATAGGTATTTCTGTTGCACCATCTGCTCACGCCTACTGTTGTAATTCCGACGTATGTACTACTTTAACACCCCCATAGTATGTAGTGTAAAATACGTAGCAGAATTATAATAGCCAGGTTATTTTGACTGATGTCACGATCGAGTGATTGAGCATATTTAACATTTGTTTTTCAAATCAGCAGTCTTGTGAACGTTTTTATTGCTGTTCTGAGCTACTTCCTCGTCGTTTGTTTTTGAATGTAGGCGCTCGTTTCGTTTTGCTGATTGTGCCTCGATTGTCACGATTCGGAACGATGAGACAAGCTTCTGAACGGTAAAAAAGTGCGCTGAGTGTAAATCTTGAGTCAACTTTGTTATCATTAGACTGAAAATTCGGATTCAGCAATGGTGAAACTACTCTACTATATTGTGTATATTATGGTGATGGAGCTCATACTAAAACAGTTTTCATAATTGGATGAACAAATTTGTTTTGGATTTCCATGCTGACTACATATCATCCCGAGGATTCAATTCACCAATTTCAATGATGACAAGTTTGACGAAAATGTATATTGCGAAAAAAACCACTGAATTTTCCATTCATTAAAATTTTGCAAGCTTGTCAAACGTGGAGAGCTTCGTTCTTTTCTAGAACTGACATCGACTGTAACTTTTATTTGATACTCCCAGTGATTACCAAGTGATGAATATGATCAAATTCAAGAGGAGACGCTAATTTTTGTTCACAAAAATCTCAAAATCTTTTCCAATTTTTGTTAGTCGGCGAGTTATCCAGGCGTTATAATCACCTAACTTGGCCTCGATAACTCTTCGTTTAGCCCCAATTGGAAAAGATTTTGAGATTTTTGTGAACGAAAATGTGCCAATTTGTAGGTTAGAAAGTACCCGCGGTCAAGTTATTCTTGTTCATGGCCGACAGTCTTGAAATTAGTGGGAAATGGCGAGTTATCCACCACAATTCAGATGATAATACGTATAATATTTAATGGATAAGTTGTCTCAAACTTTGTATGATCAAAATTTTGAGTAACGTGTGAATGAAATATAACTTCCGGATTGCGCGGCGATCACCCGACTTAACCCTACGAATTTCAACACATTGGGCCATCCTGTACATTCAACAAAGAGGTAAATAACAGTAATCCCAATCGGTTCGAATAAAGTGCATAAAAAAATGCTCCATCTCAAAAACTCATATCTTCAATCAGACACCAGAACACTTGTCTCAATCAAATGAACACAACCGAGCCTCATTCTGATTCTTCCCCCCGCGGCAGTACCCAATTCTCATCGAAAAACATTATAACGATGTCCATTTCAAGATATATGCAGCAGACGAATCTCTTGAAGAATATATGCCAGCAAATCTCGTGTTGCTGCATCGTTTCACAAAAGCGAGTTGGCATGGTCGAACGCTTCAACTGGTCAATGTAGCACTCATGAATACCATCTTTCTCTCGACCGTTTTTTTTTGTTGCTCTGCTCGTATTTCGGAGAGTGCGTGATTTTGGACGCATTAAAAAATCTCGGGTCAGATTGTCAGCGCTGAATTGAGATGGATTAGCAGGGTTTGTTGCATCGATATGTGCTCGTTTAGAAAAGATAACGATGAATAATTGAAAATCTGCTTTCACTGCGAATGCGATTGTTTGTAATTCTAGAAGGATAATCGACAATTTTTAATTTTCCATGATCAACCATAGTTGTTAATGATTTTCTCATTGAACTATCGTGATTTGCCGGCCATCTAGCTGGCCGTATATTTGCAAGACTTTTTGATGATTGATGAATGATCAAACAGAAATGTTGGAGAATTCGACAATGCAAGATTTGTGAGTGCAGATTTTAGATCTTGCAATTCATCGTTTTAGCGTGCGATGAACCTCTCATTACGAAGGTATACATTTTAAAATTGTAAGCTGCGTTCAGTTTCGAGCTATTATGAGCCACTCTTGGGAGGCCGCAGAGCGTCTAATGGACATCAATCAATTTTTAGCTTATACATAGAAAGATTGCCGGGCAGATGCGCGCACAATATTCAAACCCGTTCATTCAAACGGCTATGTATAGATTGCATATGAAGAATGTGCGTGCAAAACAAGAAGAGCACGTAGGTATAGGGGCAAATTTATTGTGCGTACGATACATTCCATACCAAGCTGACCATCTGCGGTATTGGGAGAATGACTAATATTCACCCTTTTCGGGATTACAAGAATATGTCTTCTCCTCCCTGTGCGCCATGGATTGTCATTGCTTCTGGTGATTATATCTTGATTCTTGCGTAGATAACGATGCCCTGAATTTGAATTTTCTCTATTCATTATATTTCAATCGCAACTACAGACTCAATCAGATTGGCGTGACTTAGAGGGTCATTCTAATCATTCGAGCGATCATCCCTCGATATAATGTTTGATATGTTGGACATAGATCAATTCCTGAAATTGTGCGACAGTATATTTGTTGGATCACTTTGAAACTGGTCCACACAAAAGTTGTTGCTCTAGTCATGAATGCGCTCTAATTATCAAAGCCTGAGTAAAAATGATTGACAATTTTAGAGATTTTTTCTAAATATTCTCTTTTCTAACATCATTTTACTCGAAGAGCATCTCTTATTAAGGTAACTGTGTCTAATCTATCCCCACACAAGCTCTGAAATGTACGAGTCCGCAGACCTTGCTGCGAATTTTTTCCATGTTTGTTACGTTAAAATTAAAGATGAATGTTTTGAATCGTCCCTAAAGGACCAGCGCATTTCCTAAAACGCAGAACAGGTGATTTTTGGTACTTTTGACATGTTTTTTGTCAGTCGTTAAAAACTACGCCAAACAAAATTAATGATCAATTTCGACGCACCTCCGGTCATTTCCTTTGTTTATGCCTGATGCAAAATTTCAAAATTCGATTTCTAATACTCGAGCTAATACTACTTACGCTCATATAATTCGAAAAGTCGAAAAAAAGTACGCAGTGTTTCTGATTTGCCACCATAGTCTTTGTGCAAACTCGTTCTTCACTCCATCCAAATACATTGATCTCTTCAAAAAATTCGCAAGGGGGTAAAAAAAGCTACAAAATGAGCTAAGGTACGTCTCATTTGGAGGTCTGGGAGTCGAAGATATCCCGATTTTACGAAAAACCCGTATAATCTCATGGAACTAGGCCTCTTTTCCACGTGGGGGCAAATTAAAAACACACCGCGAAAAACTTGCAAAAAATCTTTTACTACAAAAATCAAGATAGCTCGGCTCAATTTGTTGAATTCAAACGTATCTTGGATCATTTTGAAGATCTTGAAACAAGCTTTGAAATGAGCTAGGGGACGTTGGAAAATGTTGAGATGAGTTAGAATGGCGAGCAAAACGAAAGTAGTGGGGGCAAATTAGACTTACCTTATAGATAAACGTAGATCTGTTGAGATTGCGAAAGCAGAGGATGATTCGGGTGAAAAATTCTCAATGCTATGGTGAATCGTATTGTATTACATTACAATGATGAAAAACTTATTCTTCAATGATTCGAGTTCCCCAAAGTTCATTGATAAATTTTCATAACTTCTTTCAAAATAAAAATCGTGCCAAAATGAAGACTTATTCTTCCAATACGGGTACCAACCAAATCAGCAGTATAATCAGACAAATTTTTAACCAACCTCTGAACTCACGCCTACAGTATCGTCTTCATGATAGCACGCTATTTTTTTAGGGTGCGTGCGTGCGTTTCTGTTATAAAACGTGCGATGATCGACCTTTTACCCACCCGCCTGACTGGATGATTGATGAAGGAGTAAATTAACGCAAGTATAGTCGTACTATGATCTAATGGAACTCACTTAGCGACTTCACCCGCACCTATACAGTATGACTCACCTCGTTTTCAATCTGGAAAATGGGGTTATATGGTATATGGTACACTTACACGCGGGAATATTATTGTAGATATTCTACTCTCGTATCACTGAAAGTATGATTTCATCGCATCAAAGTCACGTTTTATTGAAGATTCGGCTTAGGCATTCGTCATGACGAATAGAATACTTGGAATGATATAGGAGGTTCATTTTCAAGCAACTATCGACAATATGACTCGAACGTGCAGCTTTTATCAAACTTATTCAATGCATGAAACTTGTCATGGATCGGAAGTAACCGCGTTGAATTAACAATATATCCGTGTATGTAAAATATGATGAATCATTCTAGACAAATCTCGTGAGATTATTTTATGATAGGAAAAAAAAATCAAACCAACGATCGGAAATCTGAATTTTCAACTGAGCATCATTTTATTACCGACTCATCAGTCGTTTTAATCACCCACCAGTGAAAGAAAATCATCCACTCTTTACTTTATCACAAGACGTTCCAGCCTTCTTTCTGCTCGATAATAAGCAAGTTCACATCTCGATCTCACAATACCACCATACAAATTAATGCTCAAACTGGCCAATGAGCAGCTCGTAACATCGCGAAGCAACTCAATTTTCCAGCCTGTGTGACGCAAGTTTACAGCATCGCAGCAGCCACGCACGCATCGCAAGCTCATGTTCGCAGCTGTAACACAATTAATTAACCGCGAGCGTGTATGGTCTTCCTCAACCCATTGAAAATGTCGCCTCTCGCGTGGAAGCTCCAATATATCCTTACCGTGGAAAAACAAAAAAACCAATCGGCCTAATAGACCAGCACATGCGTCGATCGAACCCGTGGCTAAATAAGCTTCTCACGAGGCTACTTTTATGATGGTCGTTGTTTGTGTCGTTAAAGGTCCGGTTTCTTGTTGAGGGTGGGCCACGCCTCGATATATATCACGTCCTAACGATCTTCCCTATACATACATATAGAATATAATTACACACGCAATCGTGAGGTAAACTTAGCCCGATCGTATTATTACAATATTCGGCTCATCCCATTCTTGTCACCCCTTATATCTAGTGACATCCGCTGAGGTGTTTGCAAAGCTTTGGAGCTTCCTCGTATTATCTTCGATGGCTTGTGCAGTACTTCCTCCTGCGTTTTTGATAATCTTTTTCTCATAAGTATGCGTCACGCTGCACGTGATGGCTATTCTTGAGCTATGAAATTGGCCGAGCTTTGTTGCGAAACACGTGCAATTTGAATTTCTTCACTATCATATTTTCGGAGAACACTTCTGATCATCAAATTTTGCGCAGAAGCCTTTATTTGGTGCATGATCTGACACATGGATTTTCGAATGTGGCAATTTTCTGGTGACGAATGTATAATTCAGATCCGCAAAATGAAAGAAATCGCTCAAAAGTTACTTCTATCAATAGATAAACTAATGGGGAATCATAATCCATCAAGAAAAGTAGGGGTTGGCGATGAAAATCACGAGTAAACCCGTTTGGCAGAAAAAATCCTTACACACGTAATCTTATGGGATGAACACGTTAAAACCAGCTGGTGCGGCAACTAAACGACCAAAATCGACATTCATGGAATAATTCGACGCTGTTTTGCATCATGCGTTTAATGGTGTGGAAAAATTGATACGTTGGTGATCTAAATTTTGAGTAAATTGAGTTCAAAGTGAGTTTTGAGCGTGGAGCAGCGCGCCGCATTGCACAGCTTGCGCTGTGAGTATACCTATATGTAGCATCAGGAGCGGAGCGGAAAATAGGCCTGACTACCTGCGCGTAGGGCCCCGCGCTCGGTACGGCACTACGCGCGCGAGCCTCCTTAAATGACAGTCGTAATCTATTGACAATTTTCTGTCATAAAGTCCAATGAAATAGTAATAAACTTTCTACATTCTAAATAATGAGAGAATTAGGATTCAAATTACATTAAATAAATTGATCGTGCTGAAAACATCGATCTTGAAAACAAAAAATTATCATATCATCACTCAATCTCTTCGACAAGAAAGAACATTTCTGTAAAGTGTTGACAGCACGTGTGGTTTAATTATTTCCTCCACAAATGCAAATATATTTCGATACTTTCAATCGACATTCATCCCTTCTTTCAGATGGTTGACATTCTTTAAAACATCGCGGTAGAAGTCAATAATTCAAAAGTAAATACACTGAATGTATCACTTCAATATAAGCTGAAATGAAATGTTCCAGTCCACTCGTGGTAAACTTGGCACATATCCCAAGTTATTATTTTTTCTTCCTTCTCAACGTACTGTAAAACCATCTCGAATTCTTGAATATAAGTTATAAATTTTTCTATCTTTGTATGTTTCAGGTGAGTACCCATGGATTTCGGCTGGAATAATGTACTCCTGCATCTCTGATCACTTGCTGGCATTGAACGTGATCAGGGAACGTGATGTTGTAAGAGATACATAGTTACATCAATAACGATACAACTTGAAGAATTTTGATAACCAATTTTCCTGAGTTCAGTACTGGAATATCAATATCCTCCAATTTATCCACGTTTCTACACAAAATTAATCGTGGGTTACCTGATGATAACATAAACACCGGATAAACACACTATTCGAATTGGATCTTCAAATTATATCTATTACAAGCATTCTGGAAATTCCCAAGTTGCTAGTATCGATACAATTGAGGGGGTGGGTGGAAGAAGGGCCTAATTACAAAACGGCCATTTCGAGAAAAACGATAAAAACTAACTGTATCATGCCCGTGGCATGATTCGATGCGCATACCTGGCTTATTTCAAAGGTTTTGGCATCCACAAAACAACCGCACAGGAATTGGAAGGTAGTTGTCGATTTTGAGAGGTATACAGCCATTCGAAAAAATGTAATTAGGCCCTTTTTCCCAATACTGGGTCAATTTTTGGGATAGTTGGTCCACTAAAAGTTAGATAACGTTGCGAAATCGAGTTCAATGGCCTCCAAATTTCATCGGCATATCTATGGGTGTGTCACACAAGATATCCAATTGCGATTCAACGTCTTAATGCATTTTCATCGATTCTGCACGTGAAAGATGGTTCCATTGAGTGTGTGAAACTGAGGTCACCCAATATTCACTTAGCAAGTATGAAGATACTTTTTTTGAAGTCCAAAGAACATGATTTGATAGCCAGAATTGGTAGAAAAGAGATATGGAAATCATAAGAATTTTTTTAAAATTTTTTCGTAAAAAATTAGGCCCTTTTTACCAATACCCCAGTACTTAGGCCCTTTATCCCGATATCGATAGTGGAGTTAGGCCCTTTTGAACGAGTTTTTCCGGTGACTTAGGCCCTTTTTACCAATATTGTTGCACTTAGGCCCTTTTTATCAATAATGTTGCACTTAGGCCCTTTTTACCAATACTGTTGCACTTAGGCCCTTTTTGCCAGTACTTCTACGTTTAGGCTCTTTTTAACAATACCCTTGCACTTGGGCCCTTTTTTCGAACAAAATTTTCCTGTTGTTTGGGCTCTTTTAGAAAATCTTCGAGGTCTTGGTGACTTTGTGGGTACCTCTCTCTGCAGTGATAAGACCCTTTTACGTAGTCACATTCGTGCTAAGATTCGATTCCTAAACAAAACTCTCTTCCGGAGTCTCATTGTTATAATCTTTTGAGAGGAATTCGGAGGTGTCTAGTTTCCCCAGTCAAACAACGATAAGATGAGAAATCCAATCTGTCGGAGTTATGATTTTCCAAAAATAGCTATGTATGAAGAAATCGTGCCCGTGAAATACACTTACGCTGACAAGGGGAGTCCGGAGGGTCCGGGTCACCAAATCTCACCAAACTTTTTCCACAGGCTCGTACCACCTAGAACATGGAGAATCCAGAGTAACTCCATCAAATGGGCTTTCATTTCAGAGCTACAAGCAAAAACGCTAGCATTGCCAGTATACCCATATATATATATATATCACTTTTTGACATGGGCCTATATGGGCAATTATTACGTTTTTGCTTGTAGCTCTGGACAGAAGGCCCATTTGAGGGAGTCACTCTGGATTCTCCATTTTCTAGGTGGTACGAGACTGTGAAAAAAGTTTAGTGAGGTATGATGACCCGGACCCTCCGGACTCCCGTTGCGAGTCTGATTTTCGGGCGCCACAGTGAATGAGGCCCAATCAATTTCTTACTTTATCTCGTTTCTTGAGCCTACTTTAGCCTATCTTACTTCTTTTGAGCCTACCAGATAGTCCTGAAGATTGGGTACAAACCTGACCACGGATTTGGTTTCTACATCAAAAAATACACGAATAACACATGTTCACGTCTTGGGAACGACCCGACTCAAAATTCGGATTCTTGGCGTCCATCGGAGGGGTTACGGGTTCACGGACTCGATACCTTGGAGTGTTTCATTTTTTGGACTAGATTTCGTGATCTAACGCGTCAAACCGACTTCTTCGAGTGACCATTCTGAAGTGAGTTACACCGGCAACCAATTGAAATGACTTTTAGAGACATCAGAGGACGCGCATGCACAAGAGATGCAAATAATGAATTGGAGTTTGTTTGATAGATAATTTCTTGCATTTTTGACCACTGTCCACCACAAACACTGTCAGTTTTTGGAACGGTTTTCGCTGTGTAATGACCCGGTAAACACGATGAAGTGGTTAACTAACGTCTTGATTACAGGTAACATGGTTAGAAATCAATTCTCACTGAGAAAAGAGTTTTGGTCGTACAGCCTTGCGTTTTGCCGTGCGATCAAAAAGTGGTATAGTCAGGAGAGCAATACCGATTTTGTCATCACCCCAATCCATCAGATCGGTTTGGCAGTCTGGTGTTACTACCAGAATGAATAAACGTGGCCCACATATTTCAAATGCTCTGATACTTGATGGATTCACAGTCACATTACGGCTATTTTGCCACAAAAGCTACCAATTTTTTGCACAGAATGGTGCCGGTAAAGAGACAAATATAATCGAAAGATTCATAGGTTATCCGCGTGCAATAACAAAATCATTTTGCTGTGGTGACAATCCAGTATTGGTCTGACGGCAATACCACGTAACAATACAGTCGTATTGTACTGACGGCAATATGTTTTTCTAAGTGCTTATCTTTTATGAATTTTCTTAGAGGCCTCAATCACAGGTTGTCGATATAAGAATACTGCTCTCCTATTTGTCCGAGTTCCGAAGATATGTTGAAAAAAATCAGGTTGTTTCATTGAAATCCATCGGAACACGATTCTACTCATGGAACGCCGATTTTCAACTTTTTTGGAGGATTACTTAAAACACCGTACGACACAGAGATGACCTTGGGACGTTAGGAAGCTCTTTCCCCACTCAAAGCTTATGAAATAGTGAGGTCATGCTTTCCTCTTCAAAATGATTGACGAACCATTCGTGTCCAATGGTGCAGCATCGTAGTTAGGCGATTCGTTCTTACCAGGGTTTGACAAATAACATAACGAAATTGCGTTATCGATTTCGTTATGTTACGTTATCGTGACAAAAAACGAAACTAAGAGGTAATTTCGTTATGTTACGATAACATAACCAAATACCGTAACGTAATGTGACTAACATAATACAATAACGTAACGAAACTCCAATCCTTGGATTTCGTTTTGTTATTAATAACGTTATTCTGTAGTAACGAAACTCGACTTTTACGTGAATAACGTTACATGTGAATAACGTTATTAATAACGAAACGAAATTCAAGTATTGGAGTTTCGTTACGGTATTCGAGTAACGTTATTCACATTATAATTGATTTCGTTACGTTACTTCCGCGAGTAACGTAACGAAATGGAAATTGTATTTTGTTTCGTTTTTTCTCTTACGCCAAGTGATCAGGACGAAGTTTTGCCCCACGAGGGTCTTAGGTAGAGAAGATCGGATATGACTGATTCCTAATGCGCTAGAAATAGACTAGGTTGATGGGTATGACCAACTATCCGGAGATACTTTTTTCAAAATTGTCCCTCGACGCATAGAATCCGAGATACCGTCATTTTCAGAGAGGGTGATATTGCGTTCACTCAGAATTCATGAGTGGCAGTGAATATAATGAGAAAAATAACGTAACGAAACTCGGAAAAGAATTTCGTTATGTTATCGTAACGAAAAACATTAACGAAATGTCTTGGGAATTACGTTACTCAATTTCGTTATTAGTTTCGTTAGTTTCGAATAACGTTATCCACATGAATTTCGTTATACGTTTCGTTAATAATACCGAAACTCATAACGAAACGAAATTCAATTCGTTATGATTTTAACGTTATTCTAGTAACGTAACGAATAACATAACGAAATTCTACCCATTATTTAGCGAAATAACGAATATGATAACAGATCTCCAAGGGTTTCGTTAATAACGCACCATAACGAAACTAGCGTTATTTGTCAAACCCTGGTTCTTACCCATCAAAACTGTACAACTAGCTGTCCAAGGAGTCTAGCTGGGTTCAACTGCCTTCAGATAATAGACAGAGGATCTAACTCTCATCATACAACCGATAAAAAGGCGTAACTCCCATCATATAATCGACAAAAGGGCCTAAGTGCACTTAGGCCGTTTTATCGAATATGTAAAAGGGCCTAAGTGCACTTAGGCCGTTTTATCGAATATGTAAAAGGGCCTAAGTGCACTTAGGCCCTTTTTCTGATCTATGGGGTTTTCGAAGTTTATGGAAAAACAACTTTCATGGGGTGATAGATCATGGTTCAAGGGTTAAAAAAAACCGCAGGCCGGAAAAAGGGCCTAAGTGCACTTAGGCCCTTCTTCCACCCACCCCCTCAATTATTGATGAACTATTTTATGTCAGCTTCCCCAACATCTCTAACACTGTGTACTATCAATGACCGGATCCTTATTCTGAGAGTCTATTCCACTTGTTATTCTTCATTGAAACTCTCAAAAAGTCTCACTGTTCAAGAAGGGTTCGTTGAGTTTATTATTTCCCGTATTAGGGCAACCTCGCGACCTCGATCTATCATATGGGCGCGCCCTGTTTTACCATAACATAATAAGTCATGGCTTCATCACCCCGTTCCATTCGTTTCTGCTGTTATCACTTCTTCTGTTGTATTAGTCGTCTCATCAAGAGTAAACACTTGGCTGCTGGTAGTTTTAGCTGCATCGGCTCTGCGTTTACGAATTTTTTTTGCAATCAGTGGTGTAAAGAGGCTTGGATCTGGTTCGATTGGCCTTGTACTCGACATTGCTTGGAATATAAGACTTGCCAAGTAGCCCACTATCACACATATTACCATACCCATACCACTGTACCACATGTATGAGATACGATAGAGGTAAAAATAAGAGGATGGATCCGGTGGTGGTTCTGTTGCGTGACTGTAAACAGATAACATTTGATTAATTCTGGTAGATATTCGCTTTTTGTCCAGATTTTGTTGCTATTTGAAAAAGTATGGCAGTCGTGAAAATTAGTCCGTGGAAGAGTGTCACAATTGCTCAAATCTAAAAGAAAGCCACGTTACGATTGACCCCTGATCCTATTCAACTGACTTTGAGTGATTAGATTATTCATCTGAAACCTTTACCGGCTCCATTAATGTCATGTGAATGAAAAGAATAAGAGTTTAGAGAAACTTCGCCGAATTCTCAGTCTGATTACCAGAAATAGTCTACTGTCAAATGCGATATTGTGAACAGAGAAAATGGGTGATAACTCTGTAGAAGAAAATGTAAGTGCACAAAATGATTGTTCTTTCATCAAAATGATGCTTCAATAGATGATAGGATTACTTTTGTGAGGATATTTACAAACGCACTGTGCTATTGTGAAATGTGAAACCGGATCTTTGCTATTTAGATCGACTATTTTTGCGTGACATGCTTCAAAAATCGACATTTTATTCACTATGAAAGTAGTTTGCACGTGAAATTCACTTTCAATAACCTCTCTCTTCCGTTAGCTATTAGATAGAATGGCACGTTTCCTGGGCACGTCCTTTTTTTCGAATTCGCATCCTCATTCCTGTACGTTTTCAAAGCATTCGCCACTGTCCAGATACAAAATTTAGTGCTCATAAAATTTGACGCTACTCTTTTCATGAAAATCCTTTTAGAACAGCCAGGAAGTTACCAATCAGTTGGTAAAAAGCTGCAAGCTCGATCATAGTATAATGCATTCACGTTTTTGTTCTGTCCATTATTTTGCACATGCATGACAAGGGGTCAAACTCTAAATCACTTCGACTATCGGAGGATTGGGAACAAGTTCACTTTTTCTATAGCCTAAATAATGTGCAATTTTTGTCCAATTTCAATCAGGCTTAGATCAAACAAAAAAAAATGTTTGCTGTAAAAACAATTCTCGTTTCTGAGTCATTTTTTAAAAACCTTGTTACATGAATCAAATTCATAAGCACCTGACAAAAGAAACCGCTTTCCCAGAATGGACAATATTGGAGTCACATCCATCTGTAGAGGATGTATGCGGATGAGGCAATGGTCTAGGTCTTCCAAAACTCGCCCACATGCATATCGTGATAGCTGTCACCATTCCAACGATTGCTCCTTTTTCGTTAGCTCTCTCAAAGAACATCCCCAATGTGAACATGCCAAGTACTGGTCCACAAATTGCACCCATTATTGATATCGTTACAGGCACCAAACTGCCCAGAGTATGTGCCAAAAAGGCTATACCAATGCAAATGCATCCGATTACCGTTGCCAAAATTTTACCGAAAAACGTCGCCTTGTCAGCTGGGAAAGTCTTGTTCATCTTCTTGAAGATTCGTTTTAGATAGTCTTCTAGAAAAATTGCCGCCAGAGAATTGAGCGTTGCAGATATTGTACTGAGGCTTGCGCTGAAGACACCAGAAATGAAAAGACCGGTTAGGCCTGGATATTCAGACATCTTTAGGGCTGCAAAGTATGGCATGATTCGGTCATTTCTCGAGATTGCACCACTTTTCATTGGGTCACAGTCTTTGAATACAGCAAACAATACCAGTCCACAGTATGAAGTCATCAATCCAAATCCTATGAGGAGTGGGAGGTTCAGGAATAGAGCTTTACGTGCTGAGTTCAAGGACCTGTACATTTCAAGTTTGATGGGTAGATTTATATATATGGAAATAGCAACAATTGGAACAATTTTGGTGGTTTATTGCAATAAAGAAATTTCGGTATAGACTAATGAGAAGGAAAGTATTCTGCTGCAAAAAAAATGAAAGAAAGTATTTGCTGACTTACTTTGCTGTCAAAAGCCGTTGAACCTCAACTTGATTCACGCCATACAGTGAACAAAACAGAAAGAAACCAGCTGAAAGTAAACACCAGAAAGTGTGTCGTAACGTTGGGTCGAACTGAAAACTGAGAAGTGGAACAAAGGTTATGATGCATTGCTCAAAGACATCATTTTAGAATCTATTCTTGTGTAATGAATTTATACTTACTCAAAAAATTTTAATCTGTCATTCTGATCAGCGATATCCCAAACATTTCCAAGTCCACCTTCAATTTCACCATCAGCAACCATTATGATACAGACAAGTGATCCAAACATGAGTACCGCTTGAAATATATCGGTTACCAAAACTGCTTTAATTCCACCAATTGTAGAGTAAAAAACACAGCTCACAGCAACTAGCAAGATACTCGTTGTCCGAGACAAACCAGTTGTAGCTTCCAGTGCCAAGGATGGAGCATATAGTACAACTCCAGTGTACAAAGTCAACTGAATAAAGTTTGCCATGCTGGTTGCCAAACGAGCTGCCGTTCCAAATCTGCGTTCTAGATACTAGAAAAGAATGTTACTTTTTTCAAATTTTAGAGAGACATTGTCAAGATTTGGTAGTTCCTGTTCATTATGAAAGTTGAATTATGTAGGATGCGATGATTGAACAGATGTTGGAGTCAGTTTCGACACATTTTACCCAAGTTAAAAATCAATCCTTCTGCCAAGACTTTGATGAGATCCAGCTATTTCTGGCACAGGCCCAGAATTTTTCAATCATCTATAAAAATGTTTTGAAAAATTGATGGGTCGGTGTCAAGAGAAAGTTTGCCAAGAATGCAATATGTTACAGTAGCTGCATTCATCATGAAGTTTTATTCCGAAACATGAAAAGTGTCTGAAACTCATGACCTTCCAAAAGCATCGTCTTCTTGAGAAAGAAGTTTGTCATGAAAAATATGCACTCCTAAAAGTGATGCAGTTATACTGTGCGTGCGACAAGATAAAAGTTACTATGCCTGCAATTAACGTTCACGGGAATATTATACGCGTCATGTGGCATTGTGGATGTATTGTAGCCTCGTTACACTGGCTTCATATCTGCACTCATCCAGGGCAAAATTTTCATCACAGGAAATCTTGCGTGTCTTCTAAATCGATTCAAGCTTCGAAATTAAAAAAAAAAAAAAAAAAAAACATAGCCAATTATTGTTGACTCACCTCGTAAACACTGATGGCGTTGAGCTCAAAGAAAACCGGCAGGTAGAAGTAAGCAACTACAATGGTCGCTAAAATAATTCCAATGTAATGCATAACGAATTGAGTGCCGTAAGCGTAGATCTCTGCACTAATACCAAGCATTGCAATTGCCGAGACAAAAGAGACCATCAAAGCTATACCAAGCGGAACGATGCTCATTGACTTGTTTGCAGAGAAGTACTCCTGTTGATAGGCCAATTAAACATCATGTATATCTGTCAATGAATTCTTAGATTTCAATAATTGACTTATGTGCCTAACGATTCGATTGACTTTCTTGCAACTCTATCGATACTAAAAACATTAGTGTCAGATAAATCACTTGATTAAATCTGCATGTTGGCATGGTTTCCAAAAATTGGCGATTGGGCTGATTAATTATTGAATTCAAGTCTCAGTTGATCCAAAAAAAAGTTATGTGTGTGGAGGTTACGGTATGCATCTCCAGAAATTTGATAAGGGCGTTCCGAAACCTGTCATAGAATAGATTCGTGTTCGTTACGAAAAGCCGCTATTTTATCCAGAATTTGAAAAATCTCTTGACTGTGGACACTTTTCACGAGTCAGTCACGTAATTTAGATGAAAACGGGACACTTTTTTGTGTATCATGAAAGTAAACGATATGAAGAGTTATTGGACTGGGTGTCTTGGCGACTCACCTCAACCGTCTTTTGCCTTCCTCCGGTAAACCTGTAGTACAGCCCAATACTCGCAGAGATCATAAGGACTACTCCTATTACAATATAGTCCTCCAATTGGAGGACGGAGTCTTTACTGTATCGGACCTAAAAAAAGGTTGCAAAAGTTGAATATCTACATACTTGGTATTCAAAATCTGGGCTAAAATAGTTTTGATCAATCTTCAGTGTCATGTATGTCTCTCACAGGTTGGCTATCAATTTCCAGGAATAAAAATTGTACTGGAATAGTATATTAAGCAACAAGGGTGCCAACAAATATTTGCGCACGAGTCCCCGCAACGAGTGTGCAAACGGACCATTTGCACACGAGTGCGGGGACGAGAGCGCAAATGTCGGCACCCGAGTTGCTTACGATATTTTTTGTTATTGCTGTGAGCAAAAATGTAACTCGCCCAAAACCCTAGAAAAAAGTCGCGGATTTTTTTGCTCTGGGGTGAAGGAATTCTCTTAATTTCTGTTCTCTTTAGTTATATTGAGTATTACGAGAAATTGATCCGTAGATCCATTAAATCGTATACTTCATGTATTATTTTGAACGGGACAGAGCTTATCGTCATCACGTTGAAACACCCATATTTTGAATATAATTATGGTTTCACAATGTCTAGTATTATCCAAAGTAAATTGAATATCCACAATATGTCGGTTAATCACTCCTTTGACCGGAGATGATGTTAGGGCGTGGAGAAGGGCGCAGTGCGGGGTCCAGGGGCGGCAGCCCCTGGTGGGGGTGCAGGGGGCGAAGCCCCCGCCGGGGGGTTCGGGGGGCGGAGCCCCCCGACTGAAAAAAAAATTTGAAAAATATATAAGAAAAAAGTCTTTTGCCCACCCCCTTGACTGGAAAAAATTTTTTTAATTCATCAGGAAAAACAACTTTTGCTCATCTTTCCGAATGGAAAAACATTTTGCCAAATTTATCAGAAGTAAGATTTTTGCCCATCTTCCCGACTGGTAAAAAATTCTGAAAAATTTATCAGAAAAAAGAATCTCCCTGACTGAAAAAAAATTCTGACAAATTTATCATAAAAAAGACTCTTGCTCATATAATATATGATTACAATGATCTTCAACAAGGAAACAATATACCAGTTTCTGCTGATGATGACTGTAATCCATCAAGCATTTCAAAATAGGTTTAAGTGTATTCAATTTGACTAATTCCACTGTTCATTTCCACATGTGTAAAGAATAACCGCATGAATTCTTTTATAAGAATATATCATTTTATTCTACACTGGTTTTGAACTCACTTTATAACAATGTATCAATTATTCAGCAAAATTATTATTCTACATTGTTTCTTTAATTATTGGACCCTGGAAAACTGAAATCTGAGAAAAAAAAAGTTTGACATCAAAAGACAACATCGGAGGAAAACTTTACTAAAAAACTGGCTCAATTTCATTCATATCAAATCACTGGAATTAAAGATCCTTCCACCTACCATAAGACATTAAATCTCTAACATTAGAACCAGATTCAGCAAAAATAAGAGAAGAAAGATACATCAAATATATCTATTGAGTATAGGATGATCAACCATCAATCCAAATTTGGTAAGCAAACTGTGCGTAAACGTCCCATTTGCACACTGTTTCATCGTTTACGCAGTGCGCAAATGGATATTTGCGCACTACCGTGTGCAAATGAGTCATTTGCGCACTGTGCAAATGAGAATCCGTGCCCAAATGGGCCATTTGCACACGCACACTTGCGTCTAAACGGCCATTTTTGCGCACAGAATAACAAAAAATTAATTACCTCCATGTCTTAGAGGTGACCAAAGCTGCTCAAACCTCAACTTTTTGAAGATCAGTTATCACCAGCCTTCTATCTTCATGGTTTCACAAGAAGCTTCGTCAGGTCATCTATAGCACTGATACTTGACATTATTCAAGTATTGTACTAAACTAAAATAAAACTAGCACTCACTTCACAAACATCACATAATAGAATTCCGTGCACTCCGCTTGATGTCTAGCATAGATCTAGTTGTCAATTCCAGATTCAACGATGCCACGATGATTCCACTGTGTCCAGAACTTACGTAAATCATGGCTCAGCATTTCAGATATAAACGAGGAATTCACGAACATAATAAGCTCAACAAATGCACTAATATAACACGGAATTGATGCATTTTTACTGCATAAGAAGCAGGCGTTATGAGCATTATCTGAGCCCTAGGAGTCTAACTTTATCATCTTCTGGCAAGATTATGATCACGTGCAAGTTGAATTTTATTATTGATAAATTGACTCAACAGTACTCAGCTCAAATCTCATGACGAATCTTATGAAGTTTTCTTCATAATCAATCGTTAAAGTTCCTTATGAAGTACTATGTTTTTGCTACCCTTGTATGTAAGAATTGAAAAGCTCTTTTCATTTCCTGAATACAACCTGCCACGTACTTTTCACTCTGTCGAGCCATTAAGTACTAATGGATATAAGGGTCGGACAAAGTCGAGCCAAAAAAAAAAAGAAACGAACTGAATCAGACAGCAGATGAGATATGCAGGGAGGGAAGAGCCAAACAGCCGTCGATAAGTGGCGAATTCCCGTCATTAAGTCGTTAGACGCTCCACACTCTGGCTCACAGGATAGCCTATCAGAGAGGACACCCAATAACTCTCTGACACAAGTGCGATGGTAAAAGACCAAAGTTTCCAATCTTCGGTACTTTTATTTCTTGTGGAGAGTCAAATTGTTGTACATCCAATAGACTATTACAATCCTGAAATCTCAGTTTTTGATGATTTTAAGTGAACTGTAGCGGATATGACTGAATTTTTTCTCTTCAAAGTATGTGGTGACCATGATAGCAATACCAAGCCCACTATAACTGTGGTTCGTTTGGGATTCACACAGTAACAATAGTGATAAGAGTGATACGCATATTTCGGTGACGCAGATGTAATTCTGATATACAGTTTCCATGAAAAATATCGTAAGGGCTTGGCTATTGAAATGCAGATGGAGCTGAAGTGTCGTAATGTAATTTATGCTTCAATTGATGAAAAAGCGATTGGAAGCAAGTCAAATCGGCTAGAATGAATGTGTTGAAGAGATCAGTTGGTATTTGGAGTCATCACAACTTTTTTAACCTGGAATGAACTCTAACTTGAATTCCTCAGAATTCTGAGCTCCAGGAAACAGTAGATCAATCATGTTTACAGAATATGAAAATTCGATGACCTCTAATGAACAATTGATAATCTGGGTTAATCTTTACTTACTTTATGTGAATCGGATCTGCAAGTACTCATTTCTCCCAAAGTTTGTGAAGAAAGCTTGAGGAACCATGTCTAGCTACATTGGTGCTCGATTATTGGTCATGGTTCTGGTCATGACCAACACCTTGCATGGTACGCGATTTGAGAATTCGGTCAGAAAATGAACTTCAAGTCAAAATTTCCGGGCTCATGTACTCAATGTGACTGTGTCACTAGTCTGTTGTAATTCCGGTGTTGAAAACTGTCTCCTATCTATAGAATTGGTTATTCACGCGTTAGCTACAGCAACGGTCTCGATTCATAACCTTGTCACCCTCGTAAGAGTACAAATCATAATTTCTGTGCATGTAGGACAGTTTTCACTTGAGGTATTTCAAGAGACTAACAGCTGTAGTCACATTTCGTACATTAGTCCGAAAATTTTGCCTCAAAACTAATTTTCCGACCTGATTCTTGAATCGCGTACCATGCAAGGTATTGGTCATGACCAAAATCATAACCAATGCCAACCTCAATCTAAATCCAAATCTATCAGAGTTCTACCAGAATCTTATCCGTTTTGGACATAGAAATTCCAATTTCTGCAACCTGTATTCTTTATGATTTGAAGATTTGGAAAACTTATCAAAATATTTTGTTCGTCGGGACTGTGGGAGGAGTTAGAAGGTGATTCTGATAAGTTCAAATTATGAATTATTCATCAAATCACTACAATAATGAAAAAAAGCTCTCCGCTCAAACCCCTCAAAAGAGATACACTCAACATCCATAACAAAGAATTAAATTCAGTGTCTCCGCACCTAGTGACTCTGCAATACATATCGCATAACATTGAAATAATTTGCCGTTACGAGTACCTATGAACGAGAAACAACCGTGTGGAGAGCAAATCGCGACAATGTATGTATGCTGCTCTGTGGGCACCTCGACAACGACGACACGTGTGGCGCCCTATCATGTTGTTAGATATTGTGCGAGGGAGTATAAGGAGGAGGAGGAAGAGGTGGCCGTTACAAAGAGCTTTGAATTCGAAACGAGGCTTGCTAGAAAAGCACGGACAACAAATAAAATGCTCGCGGGCGGCTCGATTCTTCGTATCGCAGAGCTGAATGCACGCACTGTTTGTCTCATCTTTATTCTTGCGGGTCAGAATTAATAATCGTATACCTCGAGACCTTGTTTCTTATGACTTACAATTCTTATATTTATGGATAGATTTGATATTATATGATTGGGAAAATTTTTCGCGATGTCAACTACGAACGAATATGATTTGAAATATATTAGACAGTTTGGCGAATGCTGCAGCTTTTGAATTTTAGCGATCGTTTGGTTTTGTTGATTTCGAGGTGGTGTCTACAGAAGACTCTAGAGCACGTGTAATATCGAGGCCATAGATTAGTAACGAGTTCGCATGCGTGCAACATCTATTTTATACCGTTTGGTCTATTCGTGATTCGCGAGATCGCTTAGGCACGCACGCGTGAATTCATGCACGCACGTTTGATGATGGTGCGAAAATCTGAGTTTCAAGTCGTGTATGTGTGTAACGGCGAGTTGCTTTTGAATTAGTTTTGAGACGCAGAAGGAATATCATTGCATGCTAATTTAGTTGAGCTTTGGTGTACATACAAGTACTAAAGTTTTCCTGGCGGAATTGATTAGCCTCATGCTATGTGTGAAAATCTTTTTATTCAATGAAATTTAGATTTGATGCTCTTTTTTTTCCAATTTCTTTTTGTATCTAACTGTTCAATTAAGGTAAGTATGCCTAATTTGCCCCCACTACTTTTGTTTGGCTCGCCATTTCAACTCATCTCTAATATTTTTCAACGTACTTTAACCTCGACTTCGGCTCATTTTGAAGCTTGTTACAAGTCAAAATGAGCTAAGGTACGTTTAATTTCAACAAATTGGAGCCGAGATATCTTCATTTTCGCGAAAGAAGATTTTTTGCGAGTTTTCAACAGTGCGTTCCTAATTTGCCCCCACAGGAAAAAGAGGCCTATTTTCATGAGATTATACGGGTTTTTCGTATAATCCGGATATCTCGGCTCCCAGACCTGCAAATGAGACGTACTTTAGCTCATTTTGTAGCTTTTTTTACCCCCTTTTGAACTTTTTGAGGTAAATTGATGCATCTTAATGGAGCGAGGAACGAGTTTGGAAAAAGACTATAGGGGCAAATTAGGAACACTGTACAAGTACCGAAAACCACATTTTGTTGTAAAAAACGCGCGTGTCATAGAGGATAGGTCCAGAACGTTCATTTCCTCATATTTTAACGTACCAAACGTGGAAAAAATGCGTGGCAGGGTGTGCGGGTGCATACGTTTGAGAACTTGAATGGGGGCAAATTAGGGAATGGGGGCAAATTAGGCACATCAGTTACCTCATCTCCAGGTATAGATTATAGAGGGATTCCTCTCGATGTTACTCTGATTGTACTCGAGTACAATTTGGTTCGATCTCAAATTTTAAAATTCTTATCTGACGATGCAACATCTTGACTGTCAATAATCATCATGAAAAAGTTAAAATTCAGTGACAATATATTGTCATTACATGCTTGAAACATACGATACGGCCTCCTATCATAATGAAGCAATGTGTATGCCGTACACATAATGATTTGAGACAAGTATGTTTTACTATTAATACTTTCAGTGCATCAATTAAGTGCTAATATAAATCTCGGTAGTCACTTTGTTTCAGAATGATTTCTTTAACCTTCATTGAGCTATACTCACCTGGTGCAAAAATCAAAATGATTCTTCAAATAAAACAGCAAATTTTCAAAGGCCCTCATCCTCCATGGTGGAAAGGGGTTACCTCCCCCTCCTTTCAAATTAATAGTTTGCAAATTAAGGACAAGAATCTAGGTAATGAGCTTTTGTTTAGTATTACATTCATGTTAGATTAGTTGTACAAGATTCATTGATATTTGTCACTGCTTGCAACTCATTTTGAAGTGTACGTGTACACACTTGAAATGGATTAGCTAAGCAAGGCTATTCAATCATAACAATGACCTAATATCACGTCTCGAATATCAAATGCATTATCTCGAGCTTGCACTTTGTACACAACGGGTACAAATGGTTCTCAAATGTTTCTTATGAATTTGTCTGAAGCCTAATCGTATGGCATTATTCTTTAGCAAAAAAAAAATCAGTGTTCTCTATTGGAAAGCTTACTCGTTGATCCTGGAAATTCTTGACCGTTTTTTTTTCACTCATCATATGCAAAGATAGATTCTTGAATTATGGCTAATTGAATGTGATGAAAGTGTAACTATTCCTATTTTACATTCAAAGATTTTAAATATTTTGATCATGTTCGAAAAAAAAATTGTTAGCTGTGACAGTCTAAAAATATCATTGTTTTCAAACTTCACCAGCAGCACGTCATCTGTATCCCATGCATATATTGATTCAATCGTTCTTTACGACAGAACGAATTGGTTTATAGAACTCCCACTTGGATAATTGATTTCCATTGGATGAAGATTTCATGCATTGGATTATTCGAGAATGCTCATGAGTAACAGTCAATACCTTTTGAGCATTCATTAAAATTGTTCGGGATCCATAATTCTTGATCGTTACAACCTGTGCCATCATTAAACTGGATCGAGCAATCAATAAGCTCCCGGTACGTCTTATCTTCTTTTTCTCTTTTTCAATCCATAAAAAATTGTGAAACAGGTTTGTTCGATTCATGTTCATTCACGGAGCCTCGAGGCACCTCAGATCGTGTAATACAGTCAATTTTGCACCCCACATCGCGTGAAGTACAAAGCGTATGCGGTGTATTTTGAATGACAATATTGTATGTACTCGATATATATGAGAGTACAGGTGATGAGAGCAGGTTTCTTTCATCGCCTCCAGATTCGAATTTTCGACAATATTTTCATGCTTCATTTACTTTGATCATCAATGTAAAGGATGGAATGAATCATTTTCTTTTTTTTGGGGGGGGGGGGCGGGGATTCGTGCACATGGGGGTCTTAGGTTACAAGAGTGTAGTTTTGAAGGGATAGTTTATGGTTCTACGAGAAACATAAATTGCATCGCGATGCCTTCAATGATCATGTGCTAAAGTCATTATGAAAATTTTCAAAAATTCATGTACTTGATTGCAATGTTGTGGGATAATGAATTTCTGAGACAAGAACCTAACGAGCTAAAAACCGCGTCATGAAGCGTCTGAATTACTGGGACATTGTTGAATGCTTTCGAATCATGCAATCGTTTCGAATATTTAATGCTGTACTTCGATTTCATAAAATTCATCACCTTTCTGATAGTCATATTTGCGCAATGAGTTCCTATGTATAATTTACGAGTCAGATTCTTTGTAGTAATTAGCTCGGATTTGTCATAAGAAAATAAGAATTCTCCTTCATCCAGATTATGATATTTTCTGACCAAATCGGTCTCACATTCACATCCTGATCCCATTCCATCCAAGTAACCTCGCAATTTCACCCTCAATACAAAATCAAAGTTAGAATCCTTTTCAATGAAATCGCTTGCAATATCTCCCATTCATCGGGATATCTATACACATATATCGGTTGAAGCGCATGGCGCCGTTGCGGTCTCGTTTTTCAAACGCCCACTCGTATCACTCGCGACTTGTAAATTTCTCACTTGCAATAAGTATTATAGCGCCCACGCATTATCTCAAAGCTCGCGAGAATAACCCATGTAATATCGTATTCGCTTATCTCAAGTTCGATCGTTTCAGTCACATCTCACCCAATCGGGGTACGAGAGTGCACTTATATTCCTCACACCATTGAATGAGTATAATATAATGATCGAGATGTAATATCGATTAGCAATTGCAATGAACTATGACTTTCAATGAGTACCCGGTTTGAAGTACTTCTACTATCGATTGCACGTTGATTTTGAAAGCATTTGTAATAGCTGAAATGGTGTCAGTCTATGGAGCAGGTATCATTTTTTGAGGCGTCATTTTGAAATGAGATGCCGATGACCAACTTATCTTATTGAAGATGCACCATAATCGTGAGATATTTGACTAATCCCTCAGTCATGATATAGAAAGTCTCTACAAAAAGTCGATGATCTTGATTCTTTTTATGCAACTTCAAGACCTATTAATTGTGAAAATCGGGTCGAATTTTTCAACAACAAATTCGACCAGACTATTTAGATTTTGATGTCAATCAGCTGATTGAATAAACTCTCTACTCTGTGAATAGAAATTATTTTCCAGAATTTTATAAAAGCATGCATCTACATCTTAAATTTCCACGATGAGAATATTTAGAAAGAAAAAAGAAAAAATTGGAAAAAATTAGTCATCATGCAACTCAAGTTCTGTACTCAAGTTTAACCATCGCCCCAAAAATTTTTACGTGCAGCTCTTCCAATTTCGAGTCATGTGTAGCAGCGTGATGCCTGTCTTTCAAAAATTGATGGATTCATCCTGAAATTGGGAGGGTAACCTGCTTATTACCGTTAATTTGCTTCCTTCCTCTTTGTACTAACCAGGAATTTTAACAAGTCTGGCTCTCAACGAGACCACCTAAAGTTCTTTTCTTCGATATTTCAAAGAAGTCATTACATTTATGATGATGGAAGTGCATATTCCAGTAAAATATTGGTTCTCATTTTACATATGGTTTTCATCGAATTTCGAGAATCAAACACGTGAATCTCAATCAAGTACCGTTTGTGCATAAAAAGTAAGATCAAAGCTAAGATATTATGTTTCGAATTTTGTGATGCCAAACTTGAATCTGGTTCTGTATTTTTTGGTTTTAGGCAGTCAACAATATTGAAACTACGCGCGGCTACCGTCAAATTGGATAATTTTGATGGTTCTTTTGGTACTTTTTATTTTGTTTGGCTCTGCATTCCAACATACAATGACGAACCCCGCCTCAAATAACAGTATTCACTCAAAATCTTACAGTCTATTGACGGGCTGCAGAGCTAAATTTGATGTTCTCAGCTGGAGCTATTCGTAATTTTGTAAGCGCACCAAAGTTAGACCCCACCCGAAAAACTTTGGTACACTTACAAAATGTTTCAATTCTACACTGAGAACAGAATATTGCAGTTCGAACAGTATGGCTGCATTGTAACGTGGTATTGCTGTCAAACCAATACTGGATTGTCAACACGGCATCATGATTCGTTATTGCCGTTAGATAACCTCAAAAAATCTTTGGATTATAATAATCCTTCGCCGCTATGGATTACGTGCAAAAATTAGATGGCTTCCCTGGTAAAATAATCGTAATGTGACTGTGATTCCATCGAGTATCAAAGTATTTGAAATATATGGGCTATTTTTATCTATTCTGGCAGAAGTACTAGATGCCAGATCATTTCCATGGCTTGTCATAGTGACAAAATTGGTATTGCTCTCCTGGCTATACCACTTTTTGGTCGTACGACAAATCAATTCGCCATACGACCAAGATTTTTTTCTCAGTGTACCCACCATCATGCGAATGAACTAATTTTAATCGTTCAGAAGTCTTATTCTAAGCTGTTTGAAACATTTTGAAAACTCATAGACCATCACTCGACTCAAGATGAAATTTCTAGAAGCTGTCATAGGAAGGTGTTCTGAAATTACCCTATCCTCATGCTTCTTACCTAGAGTGGGGTAACTTTGGTACACTTTTTTTATGGTGTTTTTCCCTGTTTTTCATTCGTTAAAATTCCGAATGCTTCAAATACCCGAATGTAACAATGGTTTCTCCAATATGGTGATATATGTGGTCAAAATGTAGTATTATTCATTGTAGATCGTCCCGGAACACTTCTTGCCAGGTACACTAACTGGACTACTCGCGTATTGCTGCTATGAATCAGTCTATTCAGAAAAAGCTTCAATAAACGAGTACAATCATTTACGCGGGATCTGCGGTGGCTCAACACATTGTTTATGCGCGAGCCAAGAGGGGAGAATAGGTTTCAGAGCGATAGAACCGTTTACCTTGCCGAATGTAGCTCTGAAAGTCATTTCTCAGAAGTTTATCAAATTTGCACCCACTGTATCAAAGTTGCCCAATTTGACGGCATGGAATTGTTATGTAGATCTTGTATGTTGCATCATAAAATCATATCTGCATGGCGCCTACAAAATGAGATGAAAATTTACCGAATACTAGAAGTAGTTTTGTCCTCATGAAATTCTCATGTAATCATTTCTCGAGTGTTCCTTACCGATAACGATTGAGCCATCGAACGGATGGAAAATGCTACACTCTATCAAAAAGTTCCAGTGGTTCGCTTTGATGGAAGTTTCGCTTGAAACCTTGTAGAATATATTTGAATATGTGAAGAACCTAATGAGTCAATATATAATATAATTACTACACTTTTAGCCAGATAAAATCTAATCCGATTACCGAATCATTGAAAAATCATGAACATAATGAGCAGATTCTTTCAGATCGATAAGAGTTTTTATCGTCACTGGTCATAACCATTCAACTTTTATGAAGGATCATATCATGTCTAAGTAAGCGTAAATGAAAGATCACCGACATCCGATTTTTCAATTAAGCTTATCCGATGAGCAGTAAAAAAATCGCCCTTCCATCTATCGGCACACTGTACGATTAACCACTATAAATGTGCGCCATGCATGTAATTGGCGCCTATAGCTCGAATTTCAAAAAAAGTACATCCCACCGACAAGTCTGCTCGTCGATGAAATTTTCTTCTGGCTCAGATCACACATCAAACTCTTAGGTCACAGTCTGATGCGGATCAATCACTACCAATATATATATGATCAAATACACCATGCAAAAGCGCTCGCAGATCAAAGAGATTTAATTATCGATAAATCTCGACTGCAGCATCGATAATGTGATACAGGAGTTTTGTTTCTCCATACTCATCTTCAATCTTTGCCCTTTTTCTCATCAGACTCGACAAACTAGAGATCCCCGGCACGTCATGCATATTATATCTGAGGAGGAGACACGAGTATATCGAGGTCGATGCATGTATATAAATGCGGAAGCCCATAAATTAATCGCCACGCGCTTATAAGATGATGAAAACAGTATTCACCGATAGATCTTCATACTTATAATATTATGCATCTCATAAGTATGAGGATTACTTATGAGGGACGAGTTATTCAGGCATATCTCTGATATACTTGTGCGTGTGATGCATTATTATTGTACTCTTGAAAGTAAGTATGCATTTTTGACTTTTGCGGGTTGTAAATTTTTCTTCAAGTGTCATGCATGCAGAGAGTGCGATTGAGATAAATGATCGGGCAATGTTGGCAAACTCGTTCTTCTCATGTGTGATCGTATATAAACTTGATATTGTGCTGCTTGGATATGAGATTCGGAATGTTTTTTTGATTCATTTCTTTTGGGACATTTGAGAGGTAGGATGTTATTAATCGGATTGATATCTGACTCGGGTATCTACTTCTAATCATCGATAAATCATGGGAGCGAATGATCAAAAAACATTGTGAAGAGAATTATGTTCATCAGGACTGATTTTGTTAGTCACTCAGATTCATGCGATTTATTGTAATACTCAAGCTTCTGAGATACTTTCTCATGATTATGTGAAACAACTGAGGATGAAAAATTTCAAACTTGTAGAAATGGGAAAGCCGATCAACAGGTATGTACGTGGGAGCTGGAGAAATATAATTCAAAATGAATCATCGAATTTTTGCATAAATTTGGAGTTGAAAGTCAACTTGCAAATCAATGCTGCGTATCAAATACTCTTTAGAAAATTTTAGGAATGGATCTAGTAGGAGTTTTATAGGACAATGAAAATGATTTGTCTTCGAACACTTGAATCATAAACGAGAATTCTTGAAATATTCATCCTTCGAACTCAAATTATTGACAGTGCCTATATTCAAATTAAGGAGGAGGTTCGCGCAAATTTCAACTAAACTATGAACTTGCGTAAAAGTTACTTATAATGATAGATAAACTAATGAGGAATCATAATCCATCAAGAAAAGAGAGGATTGACGATGAAAATCGCGAGAAAAACCGTTTGGCAGAAAAAAATCCCTGTACACGTGTCCTTATAGGCTATAGGTACAAGAATTAGCTGAAAGAAGCATTATCGTCTCAATTTGCTCGTAAAATAACCTCAAAAAAAAGGTCGTGTATGCGATGATTAATTATTAAAAATTCATTCAGAGCTTTAAAACAAATACAGTATTTGGAAAGCGTACAAGCCCTTGAATAGTATTTCCCGAATCTCATTTCCCAAATCTGCAGTTCATCTCATGATCAGTACAGTACCATCTCACCCTATATAAATTTCATACATAGATACAAGCGCAGTTGACCATATATTATGTGACCCACGCGCAAAGAAAAATTCACATCTCCAAGATCGTTTCGTTCCAAAACAAAACTGTCCTAATACCCGCGAACATCAACTGTACTCTAAAATTCTCATATAGAGGCCACTCGAGACCATAATCTTTACACGGTTATGTATACAGACTCAGGCGGTCGGGCATATCTCCAATTAAAATGAGCTTTTAGAAGAATCCCAATGATGTTCGCGTGGCTATATTCTCAGAGTATAAGCTTTGTCGGAATGCCCGCGACGTATCACACGCGCGCGTTTTCGCGTATGGGGCATAACATGCATTAAACAGGAGAGAATTGGTGGGAGGTGGAAAGGGTGGTTAATTCAGGTCTGTATGGCTAGAATATAGAAAACAATGAGCCACTTAGCCGTGGATTACAATAAATTGGCGCTCTTGCTGGTATAAATATACATAGAGTAGTGTATATATATTTATAAAAGGGAACCCTTTTATTGTACCAGTTGGTTGCTTCCCCGGTCGCTCAGATGGTGCATGTGTATATCTGAATGGAGGGGCGTTGGGACGCATTTAGTTCCATCTGAGGCAAGATTGGGATGCTACTAGAAGGGAGATCCCCATAACGGAGACCGGAAAACTTTAGACGAGCGGAAGAGACGAGCTGAGCTCATCTGTGATGCCCGTTAAAGGAGTGAAAAAGGAAGAAGATGAGGAGGGGGAGGGGGGTTGGAGGAAGCCCTATCAGTGACCTATGCGCATGTTTTGAACTGCGTTAGGGTTCCACACGATTTACTTGTTGTCCGCATGTACTGATAGGATGCCAGGGTGTGTCCGTGGGAAAGATTTCTTGGGTCACTATGATTTTACAAGGGCTTCCACAATTTTCAGTAAGGTTGTGAAGGGTTCATTAAACTTAAGGATTTTGAATAATTTACGAGGAATTATACGTATATCAGGTCAGCTCAGATTATTCGATTGTGTAACTGTCACATGAACTCTGTCAATAAATTTTTGAAAGATGATTATATTCAGTAACTCCTCACGAGCAGATTGAGATGAATCCAAAGCTTCGCAAGCATTTCCATTCATGTCAGATTCCATGAATTTTTGTAGAGTTTGCATCAAGTTCATTGGTGAAAGAATTTAGAATCAGGAAGCTCCTGGAAAAATTCTGTAGAAATTAATAGTAGTCTCATCAAAGTCTCATTGCCAATTTCCAAAGGACTTGTAATTGGTATTTATCAGATTGATGATCATGATAAATCAGGGTTTCGAGTCTTAAATCTATATAAAAATTTCAAAGGATCTAACCATCGCATGATTATGATATGATCACTTTCATTCGATGAAGGAAGAATAAAATCTGTCCCCGAGAAAGAAATTGTGATCTGACAATGTGCAGAAACGGTACAAGACATTGGAATGATGGTTGTATAGAATAATTTCATTTCATCTCTGTCAAGTGACTGGAGCACGCAATTTTAATGACATTTACTACGTTCTTGCCCCGCGGGTAGTCGATTCATGCGGAAACCTTCTCAACTAGTCAACTCTCCAATGCACCGCAAGATTTACATTCTTCAAGCTCTGTCACGGGCTTGGTCTGAATTGAAGGATTATGTCATCCTACACAATTGTTGCTCATAAATTTTCACAGAGTCTATCTTTATCTCCTCGAAATTCCTTCATTCTCATTCTTCTTCTCAGAATCTCAAGAAAACTACTGATTTAAACTGAAGTTTCTTCAAGCGCACGGAGGAATCACTGTCTATAATCAAATCTGCTTTGGATTGTTACATAGCGAAGTATCAATGCATTCCATTTGAAGTCATCAAAAATTATTCGTCTCTATGTCCGTTCTCGATCCGTTACATCGAATTATTTTCATATTTTTTCACATAACAGTTGTACAGTAGATATCTTCAAATAACTTATAGTATAATAGCAAAATTAGATATTGAACTCATTCAATATTCCTAACGTATTCATGATGATTAATGATGGTCTCGCACACACGACATGGAGCAATTCACATATTGCACCACTCGTCAATCACTATAATCTTTTCATTTGCGTATCTTTAGTTTTTTTTCATAATCTTGCAATTATCTTGTAGCCTACAACAACATATACAACTCACAGATACTCTGTATACTTATCCTACAAACGTTTATCGTGTAACAAACGACAACAACAACAACAACAATGAAGATCAGTTTAACAATCCTCAAGTAGACTATCCTCCTGATTAGCCATTCATCTTGTACCATTGCGTACTCGGACCAGATAGTCACGTGTTTTATTATCTCATGCAGAGATAATGGATGCATACCTGAGGATCATTCATCAAGTGGAATGTTTTACTCATAGATCACATGCTGAAATCTAATCCAAGCCTTGGCAAATGAGATGATTGAAAAGAGAGCATCAGAGACAAGAGCAATTGATGAACAAACATTGTATAGCAATAAAGTATCTGATAATCTTCTCTAATTACCATTACTTTATTTATAACCTACAAACTACATTAAAACAGTTTTGGATAGCGAGTCTACAAGACATTTTTCAATCACCAAGAAATGTCATCAAATGATTTAGATATTGCTGTATAAATATGAATGACTAAGTGGTAAAGGTGATCAATCAATGTAAAAAGTGCCGACAAAGCACATGGTATAGCAAAACTCAATCATACCGTCTTTTTCAATGGCAAGCGATTCACAAGATGAGATCATTGGATAAAGTTATGTCTGGCGCGGTGTGGGACAGTTTGTGCAGTAGCAACTTATATATACAGCAAGACTTTGACGTCACCTACGCAGTCATCATCAGCTCAGTGTTATTCAACAGCATTACCAAGTCAATTCGCGTAAATATGTAACGACTATGTATACCGACGCAGGCCAATTAGTTCATTCCCGTATGACTCGTTACACTGCCTGTGGTGCGAGTATACATGTTCAAGTTCAAATTCAACGAGAGTGTGGCATCCAATATATTCATCGAGCCACGTGTACCGCAACTTGCAATGAAAGTGAATTTGTATGAGTATCGGTCATTATGCGCCTAATAATTGATGTTACAAGTATGAGATATTTAAAAGTATTCCAAAATACTTTTAGACGTATAACATTCAGAAATTAATACCATTGCATGAAAATGAATCCCATGAACTGACTCTTATTCAAAGATCAAACAATCACAAACAAACGCGCTAAGTGAGAGGTACAGCTGTAATCTGCATCAATTTTCCAACAGAGAGGTTGAAATACCATACTAAGAAAGTATGGTTCTTGATGGTCGTTAAGTTTTTCTAAGACTTTTTCTCTTCGTGTCGATCAGTGAGAAGTCACTGAATACTCCAGTGTATTTCGGATCAACTTTGACTGATTTTTTCAATGTTCATAAGACACTGGAATTACAGGGCATATATACTGAAGTCGTCAGTGATATGCACCGAAACTTCAATGAATTTGGGGGTCCCACGGAACCTCGTCACTGAACTTTTGATGAGCATCTTCGACAAATCAGTGAGACAATTCAATGAAATTTCAGTGATTCAAACGTCCCGGCAGATCACATCCACTGAAGTTTCAAAGTGTCTTACTAATGAATCAGTGAGAATCACTCAAACATCGCAGCGTCGCTCACTGAAATTCCAGTGAATATTATCTACCAGGACCTATGAAATGCTGAAATTTCATTGAGTTGTCTCACTGATCCATCAATGATGCTCACTAAAACTTGAGTGACGAGGACCCATCCAAAACTCAGATCACTGAAATTTCAGCCCTCCCACTGATAACTTCAGTAAATATACATGGCAATTCCAGTGTATGTACACTGAAGTCATCAGTCAAAGTTGATCCAACACTGAAGTTCAGTGACTTCTCATTGGTCGACGCGGAGAGAGTTGAGATGATTGAATAGTAGGTAGGAAATACAATTAGAGGATAATAAAAAAATAAATATGTGCTCATAAAAGAGCGAGATACCACCAAACACAGTGAATTTGTATGATCACCAAAATGGATCTCTCGAATGACAGTTGTGTATCTTTCACATACAATTGACTTATACGATTCGAAAGATAGGTTATGGAGTCCGCAGCTTGAACGACGTTCTGGCCATAAATAAAACATAGGTGTGGACACATTTTTTGACCACCAAACAATCCTGTCATCGATACACACCTCATGTGTATTCAGTGACACAGATCTCTCGGCTAGATCGCATCTATCATTTCAGTAGCGCACTTGGCGAGCATCACCAGAGACGCATAGTCAATCTTGACCACTATAGGCTCCTAATAACAGACTACAAAATAAATCTACACAGTATACCTGCATCATCTATGTGAGCATTGTACACACGCATAAAATTGTCAGTTGTTACACGCACCTTGTGCCAGATATTTACCAAAAAAATTCACACGTCAATGGTTGCGGATACGCCCTTATTATACCCGATCTAAAAAGATGCTATCGGTGTGCGCCAGGATCGGGAATCAGTTTGCATGAAAAACATTGTCCCGTTGGTCTACTTTGTTCACTATGTAGAAAGATATTGTTGAGCTAGTGACGCATCATCAATTCTTGGGTATTCGATATTCTAGACGCGGATATATCGTTGTTACTCTTGGTTGCGTGGACATTTATACAAAGCCTAGAGAATGAATCGAATGGTAATTTATGCTAAAGAAGACTCACAAGACAAGAGAGTGTTCTGGTGAGTTTTGTTTGCTATATGTTCGCTGACATAGTATGTGCCTTTCCATGATACGCGAGCTCTAGAGTATTTGCGCATGGTTCTTTTCTTCAACAAGTAGTTAGAGAAGATGTAAGAAGGAAATCTTACATCTACTTTATACTACTGAGATGGTTCCATGCGAATTTTTATTTTATGATCAAAATCATGACATGACATGCACAATGCATTCCAAGGAGCAGATACTCTCAAGTTGCCCACTGATGCTTAATGGAATCAGCCGATGCAATTACTCCAATTGAATTTTCACTCGTTTGCGAATTGACTGCCGTTCATCATCTCTCTTGAAAATTCAGATGAAATGTGTGAACTCGTGAATATCCAAATAGCTTTTATTAGCACTTGGAACAACAGTTGTGAAGAAAAGCCATTTTGAAGTTACCAGTAATTCATGCCATGTCTGGTTTGGGTTCGGTTTATTCCTGGTGTCTTTAGTACCTCGTGAACATGGAATGATCTATCAATGGTTTCCAAAATTTTAAAGAAAATTGCACGAGGCTAATGATTGGGAGCTACAGATTTTTGACTGTAGAAAAATCTCTGTACAACATGGTGAAATTCCATGTTTTTATTCATTTTCAACCTGGTTTTCGACGAGAGTTTCAAAGAACCATCATCAAAGTTCAGATCGTATCAATTTCAATATTATAAGTGAACGGTTTCACAACTTTCTTGTAGGGATCAATCTTCATTATACGCCTCTTGAAAATCTTAGGGCTGGTGATGAACTCTTCCAAATGACTTATTATCTTGCATGAAATTAACTTTTCCGAATTCTCAATGATTTCGATCTCATCTAGGTCGAGATGAACCGAGATGAACACCATTCCAAAACATTTTTTTCATTGTTCTCACTACGTTGTTTCTCTATGAATTAGCTATTTAAGTGTTCGCCAAGCTCACCACACAGGTAATTCATCTCGTCAACATTCTGTTCTCACGACTTCACCGATCCGCAGCATCATCGTAAAATACGTTTCAATACCACGCGGTCATTCTAATAGACCACGATGATGTTACATGATCATCCCGTCCTTCTGCGCGTTTCAGCATAAATATACAGCACCATCATCACTCCTTGCAAATGAAAGTTTTCACAGTCTTGGCAACACCTCACCCATCTATAAACAATTGATTCATTATGACTCTTGAAACAATCTCGTTCGATGGAGTAGAGAATTTCAAAAAGCTCATAAACTTCAAAAACATCGGATTCAGAATAGTTAAATAATGTGGCCAGAGGAAAGTCACTCATAGTGAAACCACGAGGATAATAAATACCATCTTCTGCACTTCATGAAGCCACAAGTCATTCATACCGCCCTTTCATTTTCATAATACATCTGACTGGTTTTTAGCTTTGTATATTTGATGCGTCATTAAGGTTAGCTTCGCTTCGATCATCATTAACATAAAGGTTCCCTCATAACAGCAGGCTACCGCAAAACGGATCCCTTTTTCATCACTAAAATTCTACAAGAATTTCCAAGTGCTGAAGTTGGTTTCATAGATTGTCGAGTATACGACCATAACTATAGCTCAAAGCCCCAGTATTGCCTGTAAGCAAACTATAATACTGAGCCTAAGAAATTACCCAGCCCTAGACATAAACTGAGGATACTTATTCTTGAAGAAATCTACGCAGAGATTTTCAAGACCAAGTAGTTTACAGCGTAAGCGCGGTGGTAAAAGATGTTTCCTGACGATGGCTCGTCTAAATTTATGTGGAATACTCCCTGTATGCAATCCTTCTGTGACTATTTCATTGACTTTATAAAGGTCTATATGGCAAGTGAGAGGCTTCGCAAGTCGTTTTGCGCGTGGGATCATTTTGATTCGTAAATTTAGTGCTTGTTTGTCTGTATGGTGATGGCGGTACACTTCATTTCATATGACTGCATAGTCGTGATATGCTCGAGAAGCGCCACATGCCATATGATGGGACATTCAAGAAAGTATATTATATGGGAGTGGAACTTTTGCGAGACACGATTCTTCACAGCCGTTTTTCGCGCCGTTACGTTTAATTTATCCCAACGTCCGAGTATATATACGGTGAGTTTTATTTCAGAGCTTGGAAATAAGCATTTGAATTATGACTTTGTAGTGCTTGAGAGTCGTCGAATGGTAGAAAATTTATATGAGATCTTGGCGTTGTTTGTGGGAACGATAGTGAAATCGAAGCTATGAATTAGAATTTTGTCGCGAATGTAAATGATTTATATGCGATGGTTCACTTTCACTTCTAATATCAGATTATCTTTGAGGATGTATATCAAATTTTCTACAGAAATTTAACCAACATGCGTTAAGTGACTTGAATAACATTGTTTAGATCTCAGACAAATTGGTGAACAATTTCTCACAACTTCACGGTCCAACCATGAATTTTATTTCGACGTTAGCATCATTAGAAGTCCGAGAAATTGTCAATTCGAAGTTCACTAAATGCAATCAATATGTCTATTTGAAACCATTGTATGACTTTCCCAGGTTATTTAGGGTTGAGAATTTAGCTACCGTCAGACAAAATGGACTCCAAGTTCAAAGCTGAATATTTCAAAAATTTTTTTGACGGACATGTAATTGACTCGGCCTGTTGTTTGTGTAAGTATCCATTCTTGTACAAATAGAATCTAGTTATTAGAATGCTACTCGGTATGAACAGTTTTTACATTATTTTGCATTCCCTGAGACCACTGCTTTGATAGATCCAAATCCAGGGTAATCATCAGCTCCTGCATTCTCTCCGTGTTAATCAGTGGGAAGTCACTGAACTCCAGTGTTTTTCGGATCAACTTTGACTGATGATTTCAAAGACCATGGAGGTCGGTCGGGTTCTCGTTACTGAATTTTCAATGAGCATTACTCATGGATCTGAAGGGCAGCTCACTAAATTTTTAGTACTTCATAGGTCTTGGACTAATAAGATTTGGTTCCAAAAATCTCAGCCGAAATGAGACAAATCTTGAAATTTTCAAATCTCGAATGGGCCGAGATCGAGATGACGTCAAATCTCATCTCATATCGATCTCGGAAGCCCTACATAAAGACTCTTGGTATTAGACTGTATTCACTTGAGTGAATGAATGAATGAATGAATGAATGAATCCTTTATTCGCCCGTAGGCAAAAAATAATAACAACACTCTTACAAAACAAATATAATGAGTTTTCGATTGAGTTTCAGAGAGCATCACTGATGTTTAAGGGGTGCCCACTGATTCGCCTAAAGAACACACTGGAACTTCAGTGAATTGAATACGATCTACCAGGACCTACAATGTACTAGGATTCATAGATTTTTGCAGATCTCACTGTTCCGGTTGACCAATTGTCTCACTGATCCATCAGTGGTTCTCGCTGGAACTTGAGTGATGAACATCCGTTTTACTCTCAGGGTCACTGGAATCTTAGCTCCCCCCCCCCCTCCCCAACTGATGATGAAGTCATCAGTCAAAGTTGATTTGCGGAATACACTGGATTTCGGTGACTTTCCACTGATTGACATGGAACCTTGCAAGCTCAATCCCAAATTCGTATTATTGCATCAGTCCTTAATCAACTTTGCCATAGCAGCCGTCACCATATCAAGACACTTGACGAAGCTCTCCAAGTCAACCAAACAGAGTTCTCACAGCTCACAAAATTACATCACCTATTCATCAGTAATCACCAAATTGATTTGCATTGATCATTCATCCAGAGCAAACTTCGAGGACGCAAGTCCAACCTTTCTGTCGTCGTATCAGTCCACCTCTAGGTCTATATTTTATCCTAAACAAACCGCATTTGTGGGTGGTAGTTTCAGTACATAGAGCATCCCAATGTCAACCAAGTCAACTTATATACAGTATACGACCAGCGGGTGGCACTGCAGAATCTCCCCAAGCGTGACGTTAAAAAATTTGTGAGACGACGACGCGGCGACGAGCATCAGAACTCTCTCAGCTTCAAGCTTATCTCTTCCGGGGCCGCCCAAGAGCTTGATGGCTTGTGATGCACTCTCGATGCGATGATGTCGCTCAAACGCGCGTTCCGGTCCCCTATATACTCTATCTAGAATACTCTTAGATCGCTCTCTATCGATGACCCGAGGATTTCCAAGTCGAGGACCCTAAGTATGTATGTATGTACGTGCTTGAGACATATACTAAATGGCCCTGCTGGGGGGTTCATCGACTCTACTATTAGACTTGGCAATGCGATTTTCAAGATCGGTTCTACAGTAATAGGAATCACCCTAGGAGTTAGAGGGGCGTGGGCATTTAGATGAACGTAGCACTTTGTCGCACGTCCGACCGAGCATTGTTCTTTGAAAGTGGCTGGATGTTACTGGTATATATATGGAGTGTACTCGCGGTGCATGTATCTGGATCGACGATGCGGGTATAACGAACTGGTGGATATTTAGAGTGACAGAGATTGCGATCTTGCTTGTCACATAGTTTATGTCGTTGAAGAAGATTGAACTTGCGAGATACTTCATTGTCGTTAGACTTGTGCTTTTTTCTGAAATGATGTCATCAAGAATGTAGAAAATGCATTTCCACTTTATCTCCGCGTCTTGGATTGGGATCAGATTACCCAATTTTAATTTTAGTTTTTTCTTTATTTCAACAATTGCTGGGCAATAGAGATCATTAATGCAGAGCTTTGCTGTACTAAGGTGGAAAGAGTCATTCTTGTCTTTGTAATGAATATTCTGAGGCTTAGTTTCGAAAATCTATACTGTTCAACTCTGACAATCAATTAGTTCGTGGAAATTTGGAATATATATTTGGACCATATGTCTATTTGGTTGCACACAATAAAATAAAAATGTGATTTCTTAGCAGTTTGATTCAAACTTTTTTTTTAAACCCGCTCATCTTAGAAAATTGAACAATTTTTATTTTTTCACTCATTCCCAAAATAGAAGTATGCGGAGACTTGTTGTCAGTGAAATTGTTCCTAGAAATGCTTAAGATTTTTCGGAATTCGGCTAGATTTTAATTGTGCGCTGATTGAAAGTCATCACAAACATCGGTTTTTGGCCATGTCTTGGGTTAATGAACAAGATGAATGAAGGGGATAATTTTGCAAGATTGTTATTTTGGAATTGAATTTTATTAAAAGATGAAATTTTGATTCAATTCTGAGCGCTAAAGATATTATAGCAGTTCTAAGATCGGCAGTGATTCTGAATAACCCATCATGTAGAACATAAGATTCCAAGAACATACAACGGATTCCATGTTCATGTATGATCAGGTATAAAATCGGTTTGAAAATTTGTCATTTTCATTTCGGAAAGACGTGATATGCTAACTTACAGCTGGTGTAACATCAATACTCGACAGTGTTGATCAAACGTCACTCAGAAAAACATTTCTCGGAGTCATTCTCGGGTTTTGAACATTTGAAGCACTGAAGAGAAAGATTTCGTAAAAAATGTCACTTTTTTGAAACTTGAGAACGACTCCTGGGAAAATTTTTTTTCAGTAGTATATGATCAGTATTGTGACGTATTGGTATTAAAATAGGTTTGAGTCAGTTTATCATAACTTTCTGAAATGGGAAAAAATGTTTGAAACGGTTTTGCGTATGATCATATATGACCATGGAATCCTCGTATTCCATGATCATATATGTTCATGGAATCGTATGTTTTACAAGGAAAGCCGTATTACATTCTCACGAGAATTCAATTTTTTTATCCCATGAGTACAAGACAACTAACCTTGATCAAATTTTGAAGCCCATAACTGACTTAAAATAATCTTCATCCCAGCCCCCTCCCCGCCCTTGATATGAGATTTTTGGTGCGCTCTTAGAATGTAGGCTTTTGAGTCCAGCAGAGTATTTTCAACCGTAATACCTTTCGCATTATGGAATATTCAAAATTGCAAATCCTCGCACAAAACAAGTTTTATTATAACCCTAGAGCAACGCCGACTAGAAGACCCGAGAGAACACAAATGAACATGATTCGATGCGTGTCCTATTTACCTCGCTCATTACAAAATACAAATCGGCAAGCGTTACCAACAATACTTACGAGTATAATACTTATAAAGAACGAAACTCAATCTGTGTAATAGCCGCTAGAGTTACTCGTGGATGACTTTTCTCACCCTGAGCAGCAGTCTAGTGTTAGTGCACTGCACTTTTATAGGCTTGATCGCACGACGATGAGGTGCATCAGGGCAATTAAGCCGTGTTCAAAAGCGCATCTTGCCTCCCAGACCGAGTTGTGCGATGCGAGCAACCCGAGCCCCTTAATACTTTATACATTGTATATGAGATCCAATGTTTGGCTCGATCGTGCGAGTTGGCTTGAGTTTCGCGAATAATATGCTCCCTCTTTCATTCTCTATCCGCCGCCCATCCTTACTCTTCGACGTGTCTTCACACAAGGTTTGGCTTGTTCTTTTTCACGAAGTCAAAGTCCTACAGGCGTGACGGGCGATATATACTTCGAGAGTGAGTCCGAGACACATCTCGATGACCCATTTTCTTCCCTCCAATTTTACAAATTTCTTGCTATTCAATAATAAGAACCTTAAACAGCGAGACTCAGTCACAACGCATTCAACGTTCCATTTCCCTAATGATAATTTAATTCATGTATCAGATCGGCACCAGACTCGAAAGCTACTAATTCAATCAACACGTTCGCTGCGATGGTTCCCACCGGTGGGATCCGCGATTTATCATCTTTTAATCTTTGCCGACTCAGACTCGTTCGGAAAATTTTCTCAAAAAAATCCATCATGGTGGTTTACTTTGCCAAGAACGTAAAAAATGAGATAGAAAAAATGTCTAGACCCATATGGGCGTTTCCATCGAATCCCGGGAGTCCAGTTCATGACGAAAATAAAATTACGAAAAAAACGTCGGCGCAGTGAACGTGTTAAATCATCCGAGTGATCAAGATTCAGAATCGATGACCAATATTAAACATCGGTCTAAATGAAAATTGAAATTCGCAAAGGAATTGACGTAAAGATGTCATGTTTGACCATCATCACGAGCCTCCTCATTCAACAATTCAACTCATCTTTGTACTAGACATTGCATCACCGCAAAATCGATGACAGAATCTTGCGATACACGTGATCGGAATGCAGATGTATACGTCAAGCCCATGCATATTCAATGTTGGATATGCAATATTTTTACGGATAACATGTGCGATGAAGCGCGTTTGCGCGATTCACGATCTGCTGAAAGTATTTACATTCATATACATATAGAAAGAGAAAGCCGCTCCCTTTTCGCGGGTGGTCGTCGTCGCGGTTCAAAAAGCCCGCGCTTACCCGAGCTTTCATCTGGTGGTCTGATGCTCGATGATACGACGAGCTTGCAGCTTTGTACTGAAAATATGAGTGTGTAAAAGATGCGTCAGATACTTTTACGTAGAGTACGAAAAAGAGGAAATGCACGATTTGTGAGCAAATGCGTTTCACCCACGCGTGTAGATGTAGATTTTCTTTCATCTTTTGAGCTTAATGATGTGTGCTTATAAAATTTTGCCGCTATCCTGTTTGACCGAGCTTGCATTAAGGATACGTCTGCCTATGTGTATTTTTTCAATTGTTTTAAAAGTTTTAATTTTGAAGAATAATTAATACAAGATGTTTCGGGATTTCAACTTTTCTTCTTTTGACTGTGTTTGTCCGGAGTATACGATTTGGTTATGAACATAATTCATGACGTGACACCGGTAGGACCCGCTATTTTTTATCTTTTAATTTTTGCCGAATCAGATTTTCTCAGGAATTTTTCCCAAAAAGATCTATCATGGTGGTTTACTTTGCAAAGAACGTGAACAATGGAATAAAGAAGAGTCTAGACCCTTAAGAGCGTTTTTACCGAAACCCGTGGGCCCAGTTCAAGACCAAAATAAAATACAAAAAAACGACGTCGCAGCGAACCTGTTAATTTTATTGCACAAATCATGATTGCAAATCAGCGAAAGTATCTGCATCTAAAATTTGAGCTTTCCAGAGTGTATGCGATAAAAAAAATTCTAGCAAACCCTGGTAGAGATTGTGAGCATTTTTTGGCCAAAAACTGGCCAAATCTAACCTAATTGCATGGTCACTATATCTGTATATTGCATGGGTGGCCAAAAAATTGGTCACATTTCTACCAAGGAAGTTGTCATATCAATACGTGATAACTTCGCTATTCCCAAATTGATTCACATAAGAACAAACTATAGAGTACCTGTGAAAATTGAATTATCATTTAGAGCTCTATTCCAGACAAGCCGCTCAGAATGAAATTTTGAGATAAAATTTTTTGAGTTTTATACGTAGGGCTGCCAATTGAATGGATTTTCAATCGCCATTATAATCAATCGTCAGTTGTGTAACATTTTCATCATCATCATTAATCCTTATAAGATTTATACGGTCTTAGCCTAAATCAGTACGATTTGACTAATATTTTTTCAAATTTCAAACAAAGATATAAAAAATTAGTCAATAGTCAAACAGCACGGTGCATGCTACTGAATACTTAGAAAGTTGATTGAGTTCTTGAATTCCAAGTCTAACAGGTTGATGGATCAAATTTGCCTTCATTAACAAAGCTGATGAGCCTGAGAATAAATCTTCGTCATTTACAGTGCATTCTGTTTCGTAATCAACGAGTTTCGAGTATAATGAACTTTGTCGACACATTTGTCCTTGTATCGACTGTCTCGCAAGATGAACCTTTTTTCTTACTTAATCTAAATTATTCGATCTTTTCATGGTCAATGCATTTGGTTCGAGAAATGCAAGTACCTTGGAATTGATTTCACTTTTTTTGTGTATCACACAATTGCCGATCAAAATCTGAATCAAACCCCATAGAAGCTACGAATAATCCAAATTTCCTGGTAGATTCTGAAATCGATTGCACTACCAACATAGCGAATCCGTAGCCAGCATCAAACCTTGTTCAATCTCATCAAAGCTTTCAGTTAATCGTTTACTGGATGCATGAGTACAGATGCACTTGACTTCGCCACTCGAAACACTTGGAAGTATCTTGAACTCGTCTAATTTTGTACGCACAGCTTGATGAAAATTGCCCGACAGGCATGCAGGAAGTACTACTCCCTGCGGAGTAAGAAATTGGTGTCCTGTGACAACTGATTTGATCATGAGTTGTACGTTACACAACGGGCGGATATGCATAAATTGTTCCATCATGATCAGAATTTTCTGAATACATTTCATAATCTGAAGTCAAAAACGCCAGATAGAATTTACTTGCAGCAATGTAGTTTTTGCATTACGACGTTTTGAATGAGATCTCAACCATCATAACATTTTTCATTTCACCATCTTTAGGCTCAATTTCATTCAAATTTCATCTCTGCTTGGAAATTTTCAAGTGCAATCTTCTGTAAATAATTGGCTTCTTACCGCATGATGAAGAAGAAAACAAGAGATGAAAAGGATCAAGGAGAAAATATTACAAAGAAAAAAACATTTAAAGTGCATCATCGCGTGTGTGTAATCGCACGCGCGAAAAATTCTTACGCGACTCGGCTGTCTGCAGCTGATTGCATTCAATTTTCCATTCCGATCAGAGAGCTTGTATATCCGAGGATATTTACGTGCTGCCGATATCTCGGTGTAATGAGATCGTTCTTTCCTTCGTCACTGGGTTAAGCTGGTTTTATTTGCATGTAAATTGCCTGCATGGGAAATGAAATCTTATGCTGATTGAAGAAGCTGTTCTTTTTGAATTTTAAGAAGATTTCTTACTTCAATCATTTTTGAGATCATAATTTACTTCAAAATTGGAGTTTGGCATGTGTAACGAATGGTTAATACTAGCTCCTTTTGAAAAAGAATAATGAGATAACTGGAGTTTCCTTCGTCTTGAGGTTTATAAGGTATGCAATTGGGAAGTTTGTGCGTGTGCATAATTGCTAATTCTTGATTTCAAGTCTTGATAAATACATGATTGCAGATGTCGAGATTGGTTCATTCAAATTTCTGCGTATTCTGATCTGATTAATTGACTGAGATGCTTCTTCTGCAGAATGACTTTCGGTTTAGAAGAATTTTACAAATGGAGTACATATTTCATCTTCAGATTATCTCTATTTGTTTACACAACACCGCAATGACAAAATCAATAAAATTGGATGGCTGAATTGTGTGATTTATCGTTGTTAGTTCGTGGCGAGGATTAGGTAGACAAATCTCATGATTCTCGCGTTAATAATCACAGGTATAAATCATAAAGCAAACTATCTGTCATGGGATTACTTCGGATTATCTCGAGAGTTGGGATCTTCATGGTTTATTCCCCACTGTTTATGTTCTGACCGGTCATGATCCTTGAAACAATATGAGTCCCAGAGAGAAATATATAACTTGAAAATCTGTCGATCAATCGAATGTTTAATCAAGGAATTTTTCTTATGTTTCAGAGTGATTTCGAGCCTCAATGTCACGTTTTTCGAACGAAACGATTACGGAAACCCCGACCGTGTCATCTCTGTCATCAACCAGTGATAAAGCAGGCATCTTGCTGCAGAGGTAAGAAATATCACTCTCCTTACGTCGGTAAGGTTGGAGTCTACCATATCATTTGCGGTCGGTCGTGCAGTGATCTTCCGATTTCTCATCCAACCACATACTATAATTAATTTGATTTATTCAGAAGAGCCAAATGGGAACCTTGATGAGAATAATCCTTATACGGCTTGAAGCTAGCTGCTCCACTTTTTTTCGTTCTTGGGAATTCTTTCACCTAACCCATGTCAAAAACATAGAGGAGAACCACTAGTTATTCAGTTATTTTCTTACCAATTATGTGGAATACAAATGTTTCATTCTTTTTCATCATTATTGCTCTTGTTCATCGAATGTTTTCAACCTCATTTTGGAAAAGTAAAAGTATTTGTGTAACAATTTTATTATTGTTTCTATTTACAGTGTGCAAGTACATCTGTCACAAGGCCTGCGAAGATAAGGTGAGTTTTTCAACTGCATTTGACGAATTATTATTCTTTTTCAGCGGTATAAATACTCAAGGGAAATGAGTACATGTGACATTTGATATTCCATTATCATGATTCATGAATTGCAAGTGAGTTCTGTCTGCACGAAAAATTCGTGTAATATTGCGATTTAGCAGAATTCCAAGAGTACAATGAACTACTCGAAAATTGGCAAGTTCAGATCAAAAAACAGCAACTGCGTGTTTCGCAAAACCGCTTCAGCTGTATAGCATTACACGATTTTATGAGTGTGAAATCATTGACGCGTGATCTTCCTTGGCAATATTAGAAGTATCGTGATGGTTCGCAACGTCAGCCGATCCCGTTTGTGGCCTATACGCGTAACTCACACACCGAAACACACCGTGAGGATTCGATTACTTGCACAAGCGAATTGCCTAGTATGCATCGACGTGTTCATTGAACTGTGAATGAGTGAGTGCTTATACCCTTCTTCAAGTTTCCTGAGATTTATTCCGAGTTCAAATTACTTTTATCTCCGATTGCACTTACACGCAATTTTTAGGCTATTTTTCTTCCTGGTTGATGACGATAATTGAACTGATTCGCCCACTCAAGAAAAAATGTCTTTCAAAATGTTGACTACATTGATCATGAAAGTTATCACGTTTTTGACATATTTGAGACACTTGGAAAGATAAAATCTTGTATGTACGTTGGATCATTCAATGATTTTGCGATTCTGGATTCAATCATTTTTGGCAAAGATAACAACAAATTTAGTACAACCATCTAGAATGATACATCCTAATCATATTATTTTTGATATACTGTGCGTAAATAGTTTATTTCGCACCAATTTTGGGAGGTTGTAGCTTGCTTCCGAGTGATTCATTTTCGGACCGAGACACAGGCGAGGGTCGAAAAAATCGCTTGGAAGCGACGGAAGTTATTTTTCGCATGTTTTAGACACCCAATTACGAAAAGTGTATTTTTTACGCTTTTTACTCACAGTTGATCCAAAATCATAGTTCGATACCCTTGTATCGAAATATACTATTTCAATACACTGTCCGTGGAAATGAACTTTGTACGCAGTTAGACGACTCACACTCACAACTTTCATAAAGTGTAGATCCATACACGGGAATAAGCCCAGTAGACACCTTGACCAATTTCTTTGCAAAATTCCGATGTTGGGGGGGGGGGGTGTCTGAGAAAATCGCTAAAAATAATATTCGCATCACCTCGTTCATGAAAGTTCCCCGCTTCTGAGCGATTATTTTGACCTCTGCCTCCGTCTCGGGCCGAAAATCACTCTCTTAGAAGCGAGTTCGGCGCGAAATGTACTATTTTGCATCCTCGGGATGATTGCGGCCCTGCGGCTCGGGTCAAAAACCCATCATTCGGACGCGAAAGAAGTACATTTCGACACGAAGGCGGAAATGTTGTTTTCCGCATGATGAGTGATATTTTCTGGCCCGAGTCGAAGACGAGGGTCGGAATTATCATGAGAATGCATCAATAATCCATCAATGTTCTAAAATTAAGGAAAAATCACGTATTCATCCGATTATTGCCTGGAATTTTTCTGATTCTTCAGTGACTTGTTTTTCATTTCATTCAGAAATTGCCCACTTGAAATGGAATTTACACCCGAAATGAATTTGATTATTTGCAATTGAAAAAATTAACACCCTCGTACAAGACAGCTCACGATTAGTACATCGATGAGAAAAAGACTCCTGCAAAACAAGATTATGCTTCATGAGTTATATTATGATTGAGTCTCAGAGAAGCCATGCACCTGCTATCGAAGCAAGTTAACGGTCACCAGCCTTTATAATACTTCCCCCTATCGTAAATTTCAATAACTATGTACCTAATCCGATTGCAAACTCTTATTCACTACTGCCGATGACCGCTTCGTCACCCCATCCATCATCACAATCTAACCTATAGGAAGAGGAATCCGGTCTCCCTTTCACTCCTAACTCTGACTCTCTGTTTACATATAATACGAATAGCCAATATACCCTATACATCGCTCTCAAAAAAATCTGCGTCGAGTTCTTTACGACATGGATAGATACTTTTGCTTTGCGCAGAATTTTTCGAGAGATGAGTAAACACACACACACTTAACTATTCATAAAAATTATCGAAAAGACCGTTGGAGGCATGGCAATCGTGATGGCCTCGGCTTCCTCGTTCATCATACCTGTATATATGTAGAAGGAAGAAAAGTCAACTCTTTTACGTCAAGTATGTTAGATTGCATGCATGAGTATAAGTATTTGTTATATGTATGGGGAATGACCGAGTGGAAACGTGCCCCATGACCAAAGCAAAGCTCTCTTACCTATATGCTGATTCTCCATCTTTCCTTTTATAAATGCTTTCGTATTTTCGCGCGCTTTGTAGATGGTACTAAAAAATAAATTGTGCTGTATTTTGCGTGCTCAGGACTGTATTATTGTATGGTGTATGAGGTTTGAGAGTGAATTTAGCTCGAATGGCATACTTCACATGGTGGAATAATGAGAAAATGACGCGTGCTCAAAAAGTACATACCTCACTTATATGTATGTAGTAATACATATAACTAGGTGTACAAAAAAAACGTATTAGGTCATGAAATAAAAATCAAAAGTGGTTATATTGTTCATTGCTGTTGTTAGAACGTGAAAGAATTTGTCGTTTGTGTCGATGAAATGGTTGTATGTAGTTTCACGAGAAACGTGCTTCGGAAGACGCGTGATGATTGAAGAAAATGAAGTGATGAAGTCGTCTTAACAGGATTAAGAGTGTGTGTAGTTATGTTTGGAACTATGAGCAAAAATATTTATGTTTAATGATCGGAAAGCACCCGATAGATGCCAACAAAGATTTAGATTCTCATGATCAGGTAATTGACACTTATTTATTTTTAATCCGAAGGAATGAATCTCGATGTAGTCCCTTTTGAGATTTGGAGGAATTTCAAAAATGTCAGTCGGTGCAATATCAACATATACGAGCAAAGAAACTTATTTCGACGAATTCTGCCAAATGATTATAACTCACAACCATGAGTATGAAATCATTATTCCAAAAAAATGATTAAAATACTATCAGCATTTTTGTTTTGGTCACATTTCTGTGTCTCTCCTTCAGCTTTCGTATATCATTTTTCTATGTTAAATACATTGTATAAGTTACATACATGAGTACTTTTCTTCAAATTTCATTGAGAATAAAATGAGTTTGAAATGTTCTCAGACCTCAAAGTATCAAGCATTTGGAAATTGTGGAAAGGATACTGAACTGGTCACCATGATACGTTACCGAGTGCCACTCCACTCTTTGAAAAACGCGATTTAAAAAAATTGAATCCTGTCAGGGTACCTGTAGTATCTTGAGTACAGGATACTTCACTATTTGAGTGATAATTTTAGATATCACAATTATCTCTCTTCCCTAATTAGAATTTTATCAACCTCATAAATCACCGTGTTAGGACCCATTCCTCATTCTTGATAATGTTGATCCAGGTATCCTTGTCAAGAAAGAAAAAAAATTTCAGATTCCAATAACTTCTGTATCTCTTATTCCACACCTCTTTTTACGGGCCCCAAAAAAAAATAGAAATAGAAGGGAGCCTTATAATCAGAAGCTGATCCTCCCAACGACCCAAAAAGCACTTTCAAACGAACATTCAGACCAGTATTAAAATAAGAGAGATCGCATTCTCTGAATGCAATTTAATAACTCATACGAGTGATTGCCGAGGCAAACGAAACTTCCGAACAAAATAATCCTCATCGATAAAAATAATATCAAACGAGCTGACATTTCTCGCCTATCTGACGATTCTCATCTCAATTTCGAATTGAGGCCTCAATATGAAAACCGGGCCAATACATGAGCATAAGCAATATGCGCTTGAGCATTCCAAAGTATTACATATAGATGTATAGAAGGACTCACGAGGACGCAAGATTATCGTCCTGTAAAACGAAACGTCCTCGTTCAGTCGATGAAATATTATAACAGAACTCGCTTGCGCAACCGGTATACTGCATACAGGCTTTTTCAAATACTATTCACCCTTTTGCATCCTTGCACTTTTTTTTTTCCATGGCTCGTGTCGATAACGCCCTCCACGTGGATGCATTTGGATATGAGCATCGACCTGAAGTAAGTAGATTATGTAACGTGCATATACGCGTGAATGCACCAGGACGATACATGTACGTAAAGCAACAAGATTAACTGTCAAACGAGGCGTGGAGATGTGAGACAATAATTACGGGACGCTCGACAATCGGTATTTTCTGCAAGCTTCGTTTGAGCTTGTGAAAAAATGGAAAAATTTTCCCTTCAATATACTCCCGGGATTTCATTCCTCAATGAGAAAAATGAAAATGCGTGGGTGTCTTGGTATTTTTGGAGACGATCATCAATTATTTCAAGGTCAGTTCAGGTTTCGTTGTGGTTCTTCTAACCTCTAAATATCAGACCACAAGATTTTTCTCACATTTAACGGCTGTTCTTTCCCAATTCTTGCGCAATTTTCTTGTTTACTCCGAAACTCTGGAAGCAAAGAGGGTTGCTCTGGCTTCAAGAGTGTTCATGATCATGTGAAATAATGATTGTAGCAAAATAATTTCACACCATTCAAATCTTTCATAAATTTTGCTCTAGCCTATAGGTGGATCCGTAGCAAATAGCATCCATGGGGTGTGTAACTTGGATTCGATTAAATCTCTCATGGGGCATGGTCTTCTTTTTCCGCTATACAAACTGAGATTCATAACCAGCTGTGCTATCTAACAGTCAATATTTTCTATAAGCTGCAGCAGAAACTACAGAAATCTTTTGATGGCAAACGGAGACCATTCTTGAAGAATCCCAGCCAAATCTGAAGTTATGTCAGCTTGAGACCCTTGAGTGCTACTCGTTAACCTATTCTAGAAATATGAAAAAGATCCCGATGCAGGTGGTACTTTTGGAAATTGTGGGACAAACTAGCAGGGGGCCGCTCACGAGGGAGTAGCCGATGCCAATGCCAGCTAGTACGGCTACTGCCGAGGCTAATGCGCGCTACTGCGATTGAGCCACCACCGGGAGCAATCAGATCAGAGTAGTCAAAAGTAGCCTCGATGAGATGCGAAAGAGTAGAATTCGTGGATTCGCGTTGTACTGCACACTCCTTTATAGCCTCTGTAGGCTACTTCTAGGTACTGTAGAGCTTGTATTGCAGACCTGTGAAGCCACCAACTTTATTTGAATAGTAGCAGGAAATCAAGAGTGGCCCATACAGGACGAGAAAGCATCTCTGTCGTGCGCTGGCTATCCAGAGCCGGCTAATATCGGCTACTTCCGACCACTTGTACATTTCCGGTCGTTTGTCTTCGATTTATGAAGAAAACCCCGGAGTAGCCGATATTAGCCGTTTCTAATATGTTGACACGCGGTGAAATTCGCCCATTTGATAGCAGCTTCGATATATTTTCAATGGAGGCTACTTCACGCTACTGACGGCTATTGCGCCCTTACGGAACGGACTGCATTAGAGAGGATTCGGTGCATGCACATAGCTCATGAACATTCGGGAGCATCCGCATAGTAGTGCAAGTAAGCCCCGAAACGATGCTTTGTGTACAATGAACTGACGAAGCTCTTGATAAGTGCCTGATTTCGAACTCAAATGTTAGGTGGTACATCTAGTTTGAGATATCACCGATACCTTTGACCGATAATGTACAAGTGGTCGGAAGTAGCCAATAATATCCAGCTCTGGATAGCCAGCGCACGACAGCGATGCTTTCTCGTCCTGTATGAGCCACTCTTTGCTACTTCCTGCTACTATTCAAATGAAGTTGGTGGCTTCACAGGTCTGCAATACGAGCTCTCCAGTAGCTAGAAGTAGCCTACAGCGGCTGTAAAGTAGTGCAGTACAACGCGGCTCCACGAATTTGACTCTTTCGCATCCCATCGAGGCTACTTTTGACTACTCTGATCTGCTTGCTCCCGGTGGTGGCTCAATCGCAGTAGCGCGCATTAGCCTCGGCAGTAGCCGTACTAGCCGACATTGGCATCGGCTACTCCCTAGTAAGCGGCCCCCTGCAAACTAGTGTAAAATCCTTAAAATATTCAAAGTATAGGACCAGTGAGGTAAAATCTTCATTTGCATCACAATTCTGCATCCTTCAAATGTAATCAGATTTTAACTGAAATCCTTTCATTTTAATATAGGCCATGACGATAATTAATTTACAGTGGCTTCAACTCACGTGTAATTACACTATGTGGTAGACATTGAGGCCTGGAATAATTTGTCCTTGCATTGTATCTTCTCTAAATTCACTACTCATGCCTTTCCCACAATAATTATCTCATAAATCGTCATAAAAGATGCGGATCATCGTGAAATCCTACAAATAATTATATGCCAGAAACCTCGTCATTCCACATAATTGAACGAATAGTGTCTCAAATACATATCCTTCAACGACAACATTACTTTTTCTTTATAAAATTATTACGTCCACAGGTGTTATTGAAATATTATATATATTTAGCGTCTATGAACAGTCACGCGATATTTGATACAGCACGAAACGAAATAGAATTTGACAGGCATAATGCACATTACACAACTCGACTGCATGCATGATAAAATTCTTAAAGAAAGAAAATAATCAAAGTATAGTTTTTTCATTCCCACGTATTTTCTCGTAATACATAGATCCTATACCAATATTTATCAGATACTAGCTAGAGAAATTCCGTCAAATATCGACTCCTTCAGGGGTTCTCGATCACGCCTACGTCCAAACAAGTATTACATGAGCGTAAAACACGTGCCTTATAAAATGTGATACTACTGTATTCGTGTGATGCAAAAGTAGCAGTAAGTATAATCTATCATAGGTAAAGAATGTCGATCAGTATGTGGTAGGTATATGTGTACTATATGCTCGTGTCGACGAGTTAGGTATAGTGAAAAGTATAGTGATAAGTATAGTGATTTGTGGTGTGTATGAGACTCACGATGAGCTAGTGAATGTGATAAGGGGAATGTGTAGGTATAGCCAGGACATGCCAGGACAGTAGCGAGTGCAGATTTGCGATAAGGGACGAGCAAGACTTCTTGGTTTCATCTGATGGAACGTAAGAGACAGAAAAAGATGATTGAAGCTCGAGCATATATAACTTGTTCCCATATTAGACGTAGCTCTGAGCTAGGAAGATACCTTCCAGAAGTCTTTATGTGTGAGCAAATATTAGGCTCAAATAATGCGCAAAAATGTCTCATTCAGCCGGAATTTTTGTCTTGTTTTTAGAGTATACAGTCATACCGATCCTCATTTGCATGATTGAATTACTCTTGCCTTCATGTACCCGTCACCATTGTTCGACCAGATGATAATTTTGAATGTAATTCTTACTCGGGCTTACCATTGCCAAGGTCAAATTCATTCAATTTTGACCCAGAAATATTTACTTTGATCGTAAGAATTTCATCCTTTTAAGAATTTATCAGTCCTTTGATTGCATATTACACGTGATAACATCAAGTATATTCATTTGGTCATTAAAAAATCTGGTTAGTTCTCGGATCTCCAAAAAATTGGTGAGCTAAAAATGTAAAAAATCAAAACTCTGGAGGAATAAAAATTCATGATAAAACAGTTCAAAAGAAATCAAATACCCATTGATGAAGCTATAATAAAGTGATTGGAGTAAGACTAATTTTCATCCATGTTTGCACATACACGAGAAAAGACATTCAAGGCTTCAATCAGGAAGAGTTACATAAACTCTACACAAACCTCATGATTTAGTCAAATGTTCAGGTACCTAAGTATAGTTAGACAAGAGTGAGAGAACATCGATCTTCTCGACGCTGAAGGATTGAATCAATTACTTGTCGAGTGTCGAGAAAATCTCTATTCACCATGTGCAGCACCTCATCTGAATGTCAATGCCACAGTTTGATCTTTGAACGCTTCAAGACCGCAATTCGTGCACCGAATACCAGCTCAGAAAGGCGCCAAGAATTCAAAATGCCGAATCTCCGCGCAAGCTTGCAGCTTCCAAGAGCTGCCAGGAATTTTCACATCAAAAGAGAGACGAGCGTGTCAAGAATTTATACTGCACCGGTACATCATCATACATGCATGCATCAGAACTCAAAGACTGCTCTAAACTTTCAAACCGTTCATATTTGACGTCTATGTCTTCCAACACTTTATGCACATAAATTTGTGCCTCTCACCAGGTACCATTCTTCCCCAGAGGGTATAAACTATATAAAATACACGATCGTGACTCCATATACATGACCGATTATATCGTGTTAACAAAAGTGACAAACCCCTAAGGCATATTTCCTCACCATATCATACTGTTACCCTATTACATGTATACTTACCTACAAAAATGAACTAGACTTGATGTGGCTTCTGTAGAAAAGTATATAGGAACATCAGCAGTAACATCATCCACAAGTATCTAGATATATATGTATACCACTCAGGTCACTTCCACGTACGGTTCGAAAAATCCGGTACACGTCCTTGTTTTCCAGACTGTAAGAGAGTAAGCATCTCAGAGAGAGAAAGAAAGAACCTAACCAATATGGCCATATAAGAGAGGGAGGAGTCGATAGCCCCGAGTAAGTATTATATGTGGTATCTTTGCAAGAGAATCGGGTTCTCTTTTCTGATGCTCTCAGCTGCTGCTCCTGATGCCATTGGGTTATGGTACAGCATGTAGAACGGCAATTGTACTCTTTGTTAATAGTGGTTTGGGCAAACTGTGATGTATAGCTGGGTAGTGTGCCATTTAATCCAAGAACAGTGAAATGAACATGCACAACGGCTAATTTTAAATGTCACAAGCTTGTTTGAGATCCGGGCTTTTGATCTTGCTTAATAAACTTTTGGACGCTTGTACTGGTATATAATGATTGCGCAGAGGTATTGCCATCACGCCACGTCTCTATTCACGCTGTCTCTTGATGGGATCTTCTCCCTTTGGAACATTATTCAATATTTGGAGATAAAATAAAATTTCCCGAAAGAGTATATTAGGGACCAGTCATTGGGGTGTCTAAGTCAAAAACATTACCAAAACTAGATTCAAAACTGATAATCTTAAATCGTCAATTGATAACTCCCAATAGCATTAGTTCTAGAAGAGAATTGATGGTGAGCAAGGTAACATCCTGAATTTGTGAGATGTACCACAATTGTTTGGTAGAATGAATTAGTAATTTTTTACAGGGTATTTTGATCCCAGAGGAACTTGGGTAACCTGAAGTTTTCTAGAGTAACTCTCGGAATGATTCATTCTGAAATACTTTTGTAAAAATAGAATCGTCATCAGACAACAGACCAAATCCATTGTGGAAATGTGCTACTTCAATTCGTTTGGTCTACAGAGCGTTGAAATGGTGTCCATCAAACTGACAGTTTCCGCGATAAAGCCTGCCCGTGAGTTACTCACTTTTTACAAAAAGTTTCCAAAGAGTTCAAATCATAAATTAGGCTGAATCTTTGAGAATCACGTTTTTTTAGTATGTAAGATGATATTCGAAATCGTAGACCCTAACCGTTAAACTTTGAGAAGTTACGTGCCATTAACATCACCTACATGGGTGCATGTTGGAAATGGAATCTATGACAACGCTAGATTCACAGCTCCTTAATTATCTCATGGATTACAAGCCCTGGACTGATTAAACTTCACGGCCATGGATACCATTTTTTGTACTAGAGCGAGACTATCCCTAAAGCATTGAACCAAATCTGTCACCAATTTTTCAAAACCTCCTGATAAAGAGATTTTAGAGTTAAAGCCTTTTCTGATGTACAGATAAAGATTCGATTGCAGTTTACAAATGACGATTCTCTTAGGCTGGAGATCATTACTCCCAACTTCAGGTTTCCAGGATATTCTGGAATTTGGACACTTTGTGTGGATCTAATGACTCCGGATCGTCTTATACAGAGAGTCAGATTCTACTCTATACCATTAGTTTACCGATATCCACCCTCGATCTGCATATCACAAACTAAATAATAGCAACAATCCGTTCACTTCGAGCACGTGTGACCTTCGCTCTTGTATGTAACACATCCAAAGATATACCCATCATTATCAGAGTCCAAGTGTCTCGGTGTCATCCGGCGCGTCATCTTCACTACCGATGAGGCAGTCAATGCAGCTGCATGCAGTACACCGTATACACATTGATCGCCCGGCACGAATCACAGAAAAAACTCCAGGGCAAATTCTTCAGTCCAATTCCGGGAGTCCATCGGCTCTCAATCCATTCCGGTTCACAATGTTGTATATATAGATAGATATACTTCAGGTATAAAATGGAAGGGGTATCGATCGTCAATGTAGGCTGATGCTGACCTCGCAAAGCTTCTTTTACCGGACTTTACTCTAAAGTTTTTTCTTCCCTATCAGTACACACTCGTACACTTACACTAATACTTCAATTGTGGTGGTAACCGACACTGATGATGTGAATACCTTGGTGACTCTGATGGAGTATACATGGAGGAATCGAGAAGTGTGAGTCAGGTCATGTAAGAGTATAGGTAGGTTATCCAGTTGCGGAGTGGAGCTCTTTAGGTCTGGTTTGATCAGTTTCCTTGCTAGGACGTTTGCAATGGTGTGTAAAGACTGTATATTAGCAAATAACCTGCGTATGAGACTGGATGTGGTTGCAGTACGCGAGAGGTAGGGGGGAGGGGTTACGTTGTTGGATATCTTTGCTATGGTAAGCATGACTTTTGTAGATACTTGGGAAGGACGAGCAAATGAAGGGTCGATGCACTTTCAAGATGGTGAACTGATGTTCCTACTCTCGTTCTTACTAAAGATGATACCGTGGATGATTATTGGGGAATGCTGGGAAACAGTGGTTCCTATTCCAACTGACACAGTGACAGTTCACTTGATTCCAGGTGAATTTTAAGCTAAAGAAGTGTACTTGTAAGAAGTAAGAAGTAATTTAATTGACTTAGTAGATGAGAAAATTTTGAGAAGTTGCTAAGTTATAATTTTTTATATCTCATACAACTTTTGGATAATTTTGAAGCGGTAGGTGTGAGGTAGAATGCATGCAATGACAATTAATCAGATTCAGAAAAATGCCATTATCCGACACGTGATGAATCTTTCAAGACTTATTTAGTTCTTTTCCATTACCAATCAAGGTTTGATCCTAAAATGAGTTGAATTCAGTGTCATGTCATGTCGGAGGGTTAAACTTTTGTGATAATTTTGAAATTGAATTATATTCCTCTTAATTGCACAATTTTCAGACTATTGGATGTGTTTCTAAAAATATGACGAGCATAACCATGTCTCCGACACGAAATCATATTTTCGTTTCGTGTCAATTCCCTGTAACTAATACAAATCGTTTGCTGCAAACGTCAACCGGCACTTAATCACTCTGTAAATTCATCACAAATATTGATTTGCGATGATTTTTTCGTTCAATTCTAAATTTTTCATCTTTTCATGTCCGCGAGATCACTAACACAACTAACCAGTTCTATAATTTACTACTTTCGTCAATTGTATCCCATTTTTTCCTACCTTAATTAGAAGATCTTCTTTCAAATTGTAGTCTCGGAGTCTTCTGTCTGTGTGCGACAGGCAGGCGACCGCAAATTGAAGTCTACCGAGACTGAATTTGCGGCAGTACTTTCCACAACCCCAAGTTCTAAGGCTAAAGCTAATGAGCCATCAGAGACTGATAATGACCGGTCTGCTCTGTCTGTAACTCTCCGTATAGCTCTAATGATAAGAGCAATGAGTTTGCGCTTTCCCTACCCGAATGGTAAGATTGAATATTGCCTCGTGTGTTTATATTAATTTACTTTCTTCTTTTTGATCTTCGGGTGATTGATAACTCCATAACAGCTGAATGGAATGTGACAGCCTTGATGTTTGCATCGGGGAATCTACATTTTTTAGAGATACTCCATTATTTTATCACATAACCCACTTCCATACAGTGATACCTATGTCTCTGTATTTTGACAGTTTTTCACTCTACCATTTTCTTAATTTTTTTTCCAAACGTTTGAATCGTCCAATAGTATCCATGTCATAATCAAATTTTTGATGTAGTCATGACGCGCTCGATTTCAAATCCCCAGTTCTTGAATCTTGCAATCGCACATTTTTGTCAATTTGAGATTATTTCAATTTTATTTCGAAACCTATAGAAAACACCATTAGAATACTGTCGATCTTACTCCAGATCACCACAATGAATTATTAGTGGCTCATCAATAAGAAATGCCGCCACAACATCCCTCAAAACTCATGAAAATTTTCCACAAGTATTGAAAATGCCAACCCATTCCTGAATCTACTACTTTCTGACGGATCACACTTGTAACGATGTCGACATCAACAGCCACACCATTGCAAATCGATAAACACACATCGCAAGGAATCGATCGTTGCAGACATCATTCATCCGGGTTGATCCATCAGGCTTATATGCTCCAAGTAGATATACATAGGGGAAAAGTACATCCACAGACATCGCATACTTGGATCCATCCTTGCACGTCAGACTAAAGCAAGTAAAAAGTTGTCAAGGCCATGTACGCTAAACGTCGCGGTCGGTCGCGTTGTCGGTCGCCGATGAACTTCCTTCTCGGTAATCCGGAGAATCAGCGATCTGTAACCAACGGTATCATCTCCTTGACCAAACTTCTCGACTACCAACTCGATCTTTACACCCTCTAAGACTATGCTTTTAGAGAAGAGCTTGGAATGCCGTTGTGTATAGCTCGTGGGAGAAGCACACACCATTCGATTATCCTAACCTCATTCATTTTATCTTTGCTTCATACTCTATGCAATGCAACTGATGTCGATTGGGTGGGCACTGAGTTTGCATACGCCTATGCGATCTCTATTATCATGTGCTCGATTTGGATACGATGTGTATGTTTGTATGTGTGTACATATATTCCTGAGATGTCGATTTGCGCTCCGGGGGCTTTATTCATGAAATCAGGACAATGCAGATCCCGGTCTTATACTGCTTGTGGAGTCCGTTGACTGTAATGTGTGGATGGGGAGTTGGTTGGTCGGTTAGAATAGAAGCAGATCTGCATTCGTTATTGTCAGATGCATGGATATATGGAGAGCAGTTTGAATCAGGTATCGATTGTGAGACGTGAAGGGAACATCGATTTGTAAGGTTTGCGTTCATTGATAGTTGCGGGGGGTATTGATATCTTTGTTGAGCTTCCTCATTCCTTGAATGAGAAATCGTATTCACTGAACATCTATATTGATACAATTCTTATGGATCACTCCTTTGGTGCTTTTCTGGGTATATTAAACGTGTGAAGAGGGATAGTTTTAAAGTCACCGAGTCATGACCAATAGTCCTTGTTGAATTGATTTTTCCATTTTTATCTGATCTGGAGCATGTTCATTATCAATTCAGTGGATGAAATGTGGATTGGGTTAGACAAACATGAAGCATCCTGAGAAGTGCGAAATCTTGATTTTGTAAGGGGTATTTTGTGGAAGACTCAAGGACTATCAATTCGTTGAACCCAGGATCATTACCTCACTCGCTACCGCTCGTTCAGCTTGTGAATGTTCTTGATAAGTCCGAGGTCCTTGAAATACTTTTGTAGCTCAAAAATTATAGTTGTAAAATGATGGGCAATGATCGATTGATGGTTAACAAAGAGAGGTTTCATACAGAGTTCGTAGAGATGGCATTTTGTTGAAATAGTGCTGCTAACGGTTATAACTAGCCAACAGTCTGTCTAGCCACCCACTTATTAACCTGTGTACGGATCCACCCAATCATGATGGACCTTCTCATTTACCAAATCTCCCGCGCCCCCTCCCATAATACACACGGCTACGTATCATATTTTTCGATCGACTGTGCGTAAAGCACTGCTTTACGCACGGTAGTTTTCGTTTACTTTACGCCCAGTCGATCGAAAAACGTATTCCGATACTCGGGCGTGAAGTTTTTTTGCTTTACTCGTGCTAATTTCGACCCTCGCCAGGTCTCGGGCCGAAAACAATCACTCGAAAAGCAAAACCAAACTTCCCTCCCTCGAATCGAAAAATACTATTTTCCATACCAGATCTTTCCACACCGGTCCAAACCACCCTTGTCCATCTCGGATCGTTTCAGACCGTACCAGGTCGTTCCAGATCGTCCCAGATTATTTCAGACCGTACCAAATCATTCCAGACTATGTGAACCTATCGAGGCCGTAACAGGTCGTCCCAAACTATTTTAGGCCGTTCCAGGCTGTATAAGATTGTTCCAGACCATTCTAACTGTTCCAGATCATCTTTGATCAAGTCTAGTCCATTTGGACCGGTTGAGGCCGTAACAGGTCATTCCGAATTATATTTAGGCCGTGCCAGAATATATAAGATCGTTCCACACCGTTTCAGATCGTTTCAGACCATCCGCGATCAAGTTTAGATCATTCGGACCTGTCGAGGCCGTAACAGGTCGTTCCAAGTCATTTTTAGGCCGTTCCAGACTTCTTTAGATCGTTCCAGACCAATCGTGACCATTGCAGACCGTTCCAGACCATACCAGATAGTCTCAGGTCATTCCAGACTGTTCCAGGTCGTACCATATCGTTCCATACCGTTCCAGATTATATTAGACTATGCCAGACCATACCAAACCGCCCAGACCATTCATAACTAGACCAGATCGGACCAGACCATACACTCACCATGACCCCATACGGTCACCGATAATTGTACCTCACCCGTTCCACATAGGCAATCGGATAGGGGGATCCGGACGGTCAGTTTCATGTGTTGAATAAATTTCTTGAGAAAAACGTTCTGTAAAGAATTATCCCCCAGAATTAAAACAGATTCACTATTCCCTTGATGCCATGATTCATGAAATCCATTGTCAATCATGAACAAATCCACAAGACTTGATCCCAGATCGCTTTTATGCTCGTGTAACCAATAAATTCTTCATAAACCGTCGATCGAGCTAATCACAAAATAAAATTCTATCAAGCCCCTGCAACCCACATTCTTTGAGACCACCAAACAGTTCAGCCTTTTCTGACTGCATTCAGCATCACATATAGGCAATATAGAACATGCGTGACCAGCAATTCGCTCTACCACTAAATAGCCCAAGAACAGTCCAGAGCGACTTAAAAACCTTCCAAACAAGGGAGTGAAAAAGACAAGAAGGAGGAAGGAGTGAGATATAATAGGGAGGGAGATGTAGCCGGTCTCAACGGATTATCTCACTAGTATAGAACGCGTATAGGTATATATAGTTATACGAAGGCTGTGTCGACTGCTACCTGTGTATTCTATTGCTTCTGCTTCAAGATACGGATAGCAGTAGGAAATATAAGTATATAGATATATAGAAGGATGGATGTGCATTTGCCGGCTGATGTTCACTCAGTCTGTTGGTGGAGGCGCGCGCCGCGAACACATGCACATCACGAGAAAGAGAGAGAGTAAAGCTGGCTGATGCCGCTGCCGCCGGCAAATTCAGTCCATGAGTGGCTCTCGGACGGGTAGCCGGGGCCCTGTTTAAACTAGCCACCATAATATTACTTTTCATCATTTTTTTCCCACAGTGTACACGTGACTTTTCACGACATATTTACTATTGGATTGTTGACATCATACCCTTGAAAGTGAAAAAGTTGTCCTAATAAAGATGATGATTCAAGTGAAGTAGTAACAGACAGTGTTGGTCAGACATCGTTGAAGGAAACAAAAAAAAATTTCTAATAGAAATGTCAGTGATAACTTCGATAGTCGATTGCTAAAGTGTGAAGTTTGAGAGTGCAAGATGAGTGAATTTTAAATTGAATTATAGTAGCTGCCTTACATTGCAGCAAAATATGCTTGCTTAACACGATGACAGCACAATCAATCGATCAACGTGGGGCAAATTAGCGATTATTGAAGCACTGTGTATGTGATTGAATACCAATAGTGCAGAATCAGTATTGGATGGTGTTATCTCAGTACGGAAAGTCAGAGGCATCATTGCGGATGAGCATGAAGTAAAGCAGAAGCATCCGAGACGCAGATAAGCCGTCAGATTATACCGAGATCATATTAGGGGCAGAAAAAGCAACAGCAGAATCGATATTTTGGCCCCCGAGCGAAACGCAATTTGCAAAAAAATAGCCAATAGATTTCATTCCTTTATTCTCCGCTGCGTTATATGTACCACGTGCATTCCAGCTGAGATCACAGTATCACACATGTTGGCTCCATCAAAATATAATTTCACACACCATATCCAGTTGATTTTTAGCTGAATTCGAGCTGAAATAGTTCAATCACCGGCCAATTGAATTATTTTCACTGACAAACATCTCGAAGACAAGTTGTGGAAGTGACAAACTAGTGATACCCCGTAGGGAGTCATGTGAATTAATATGACAACAATTTATGTACTTTGAATCTAAAATACATCGACTGTGAAGATGAATCGTTGAACCGAAATATTCTGATACAAAGTGTTTGTTGTTTGTGTGAAGTGAATTTCAAGATGAAAATTGGCTTAGTTCATCAGTGTAAGGGTAGACAGTGACTGCTGGCAAATGATAAGATCACCAAGAGGCAAGAGAAAGACAACAAAGCCCTGTCCTCCCAAGAAAAGCACCCGCGAGACTCTATCACCTCCTGCTCCTAATAATAATCCTGTTCCTGTTGTTGCCACTGCCACTGTTGCTAATACTAGTGCTAAGGGAGGGCAACGAGAATGCGAGGCGATAACAATTGCTGTAGCTGACAACAAGATGAACTCTTATCGTCAACCAAATGAGGTAAATCATGATCCAATTTTGACTAACAATAAGGTGAGGTTAAAAAAAAAGAGTGGTAGAAAAATCAAGTTCCTTCACCAACTTTTTTGAAAATAATTTTCCTGATAAACGATTGATCAATTATCGGCATAATAACAAAATCTTCCACCGATCCAGTGAAGATGGGAGTGGGGGGGGGGGTGAAATATTGGGACTGTATTAACTTTTTTGTTTTAAATTCACGAACGTCAAAATAAATTGATACGCAAACCCATCCAAATTATAATCAAAGAATCATGATTTCTATAACTACACTTGGATTTTTATGAGTATGAACGAATAAATGAGTTGTGGTGAAGCAGCATCTTGATAAGTTGCACAGTTTCATAACTTGCGAGAGGTTTAAAAAACAAAAATGCGTAGTGCTTCGGACTGAGATTGCAATACATTCATTTTGGCTTGCCATCCCTTCAGCACCCGCTGCTTGTAGCAGCGGCATCTTTACCATAGTTGCTATACTCGTAAATTCGCAGACTCCTCCTTTGTTTTATTCCTTCTCTGGTTCCGCTGCCGGTTCCATCATCAGTGCTCTCTGCGTTTCAACTCATCCTTTGGTTGTGCATGAAAGTCCTGAAAAAAAGTTTCTTCTTTACGAATGAGCGCCTGGAAGGGGCTACTGAAATGCATATTGTGACATGGAAATGTTTCCGGAGGAAAGTACAATTATTGCTGGAAGTTCTATTCTTACGGCTAGTATCCGAATATCTCTGACTTGTTCTGTAGAAAAACGTGAATTGCAGAGATCCTGTGAATTTTTCGTTGTACAATTTTTGAGGGGCTTCCTTATCAATGGAGATTTTGTTGAATTGCTCTCGTCTTCGATAGCAAATACCATGAATAAATGGAACTTGATTCTAACATTCCTTTTCTTGCTGACAAAATTTTGATGTAAACTTTGCCATTGCAAATTTGTCATTCCTTTCTTGTTGTAAAATTTTTCAATAAAGACCGTGAACGGCGAATCATGGTACATTATTACGAAAAAAACTAAAATTCATCCTCTGTCCGAATTTTCGAAAATCACTGCGTGACGAAGATTATGTCACCAAACAACAATCTCTCAATCAAAAAATCCCAATGGAATTCCATTGTACGTAAAGAATCCCCGTAGCATGAATAGAACCAGAGTGAAAAGCATCCTCAGAATCCCTCGCGCTCAATTTGTTATCCAAGTCCAAGCTTCTCTTTTACACCCGCAACTTTCAGACTCACGTGTACATACTGAACCACGTGCCTCAGATTCTCGCGTCATGCTGTACTTGTATACTACTACCTATACACTCTCTCTTCCATTTACAACAGATTCAGCACATCCCCGCATCTTTTCACATCCTCAAAAAATTCAGCGTTTTCCTGCACCGCGATCAGATTCATCTACGATTAGATAATAATTAGCGCGCGTGCAGACTCAATATACCTTATTCCAGCGATAGAATTTACAAAACTTGCTCAAAAGCGTGGGCCCGAGAGAGTGAGATGGGCACTATTATCATAAGGACGGCCCCCGCAGCACTCGAGTTATTTTGCAAGGAAAATCCCGTATGATGATAATCGACCTAAATACTCCTGTAGACTTATGAGTCTATAGTGTGGCGATGAACCAAAAACTAAAACGCTTCCGGATGACTGTGATAGAGGTTGAGATTTGTTTTGTTGGATGATGTGAGCGCGCGGGCGGGAACTATTCGTCGATCCTTTTAGTGCTTCTCATGGTTATATGTGATTCTTATGAGAGAGTGGGCCTTGTATGTGGGACTGAAAGCTTATCGCGATGCACGATGTGCATATTTCGCAAGTGCTAAGAACGACTAATTCTAACGCTGTGCTTTCGATGAGATTCCCCCTCCCCCTCCCCCACTTTCTCAGTCTCATTTACTCAGACCGTGGTACTGTAAGATTGATTCCCATTCTCCACGTCTCAGGTATAATAGCATGTGACTTCTTGAATCTAGAGAATCTGGAGAGTTCGCCCTATTCTTCAAAAATTGCTTGAAAGATAGCAAAAAAAGTTTTCTTCGCAATTGGTGTGATGCAGAATTTGAAAGTAGAATGGATAAAAATTTTCAAGATAGCATACTGTTTTAACCCTCTAGTGCCTGAGGGTCCTGTAGGACCCACCCTTGAAATCTAGATTGCATTGCTAAGCTCCACGGCGATATTACAGCGATCGTGCCGAATTGGCCATGGTAATTACTTTCTTCTGAGCCAAAACTAACTCTATGTAACGATCTGAGACTGTGATAGCGCGACATAGTTTTTGGGAGCACAAGAAAGAAAAACAATGACCGATACCTTGGGTGCTAGAGTATTAACGAAATTTACCCTCAAGGTCTTGATGAAACTGGAAACAAAAGTAGAATTCAATTCATGAAACATTAGGTAAACCAAAACGATTGTCTGGAAACCTACATAGTTACACTGACACAGAGTTTATGTGATTTTATTATTTTTTGATCTTCTCCACGAGTCTTTGTGGCAAAAAATGTTTGCAGGATCTTTTTGTCTTGACAGATTTGATGGAATAATTAACTTACTAAACCTATGTAATCCAGTTGAAAATATTTTGCTCGGAACTAGGCTGTCTCTCTGGGTTCGAAATTTTCCTCGTAAAATTTTGAAATTTCAGATTTTGAATACGGAACAATGGCAGTACTCTCAATTTTGAATGACATTGACAGAAATAACTGCTTACCTAGTTCACTCTTAAATCTCGACAAAGAATAAATCAGAACCAAAGAAAGTGGCTGGCGAGGCGATTCCGCCGAAATTCTTCCAAAAATATTTGGGGAATCCAAGACAAACTTGCAAAATATTCAGATATTATTTCTACTCTCTCATCTGAACTTGGAAATTCTTCCCTCGTATTTTCAATAAATCAATTGTATTCTATGCGACCCTCTTTCGCGTGACACAGATTTCCAATAGTACATACATATTGGTTATTCGTGCTCAATGGGTTGGAAATCTTGTTATGAAACTATCACGAATTCCATGCGTCCCGTTTTGACGGGCACCTAAACTCATTATTACGTATTTGAAATACGCAAATGAGATTTGAAATCGTGTGCGGAACGAACTTGGGAAAGGATCAAGAAAGACGCATTCATGGAAACTAAACAAACTCATTCGTCAAGCGAAGACGTACAAGATGCAATACTCGTGATGAGATTATTGCGTTACATTGCTCGAAACGCCCTCGCCCCTTTCACCTTATTGACTTTCTTATCAATCGACTTTTTCAGCGTTCATAAAAAGGCATCTATGGCCGAATCCCCGTACAATGTTTCTGCTGAAATAATTAATCACTAATTGTCACTATTATTGATGGGATGGAAAAATCTCCCCACAGATCAGATATTTCTGGTTAGATTCTCACTTCGAAATAAGCATATAAAAAGCTCATCTCAGGTCTTTTTTGGGGATTGCAAAATTTTTTATAAAACGACGAATATGAATACTACTCTAAATGTTTCCCACTTGAATGGATTTTTCCACTGAAATCCATGTGTGACTTACTCGAATCACTTTTCTCACATGAAAACTTCAGTATCTAAAAATCTGTAGTACAATTTATCAAAGACAGTAGCATGTAAATACTTTGAAATGTAGAATTACCACTAGGTGAAAATTGAAATTGTAATAGAAAGATGGAATAAAATTTCTATGGAACGAATCGATATTCATAATCCAAGATCTTCGATCAAAAATTCACTCATATACCTATCAGAAAATTCAATAAAACTTCCTGGAAAATATCAATAATGGTTTTAGACAGACACTCTCACTATGAGCATAAGTATCTATGACGATTAATATTTTCAACTTCTATGTATCCTGTAGGATTACAACTTCGTGTTTTTATTCTACGGTAGGTGTGCCTAATATGTCCCCATTCCTTTATACATATGTTTGTTACGTTGCAATGTGGGAAAAACCAACGTTTCGGACGGGACCTAAATGACACGTGCATTTCTTAGGAAAAAAAGTGGTGTTTGACATGGTGGAAAGGAGATAAGGTGTGCTCGTCCGGAGGACGAGCACCGACCCGTTCTGCGCAGCGCCAACCGGCAGCCATCTTGACTGTTTACTTTATTGGGAATAATCAACTCTCGGCTTCCAAAATTTGTTCGGTTTGAACTTTTTTGAGATTTCTAGGGTCAAACATGCCTTGCTGTCGCGTAAATTCGATTACAACCCGACGTGGGAGTAAGATTGAAATTCATCGGGGTTGTGTTTGAAACTCACAATTACTCCCGCTTGAATTTGATTGGCTAAAGAATAGACATGGCTTCCGATCGGGCGCAAAAGCTGATTGGCCAGGAGTGCTCGTGCTGCGCACGAGCACACCTTATCTCCTTTCCACCATGGTGTTTGATACTTTCGACTTCTTTTCTGTTTGTTACTAAAAGCTATGCCAAACAAAATTGGTGTAATCAATCTAAACGTATCTTAGCTCGTTTTCTTTGGGTCTGTTTCAACTTTGAAGCGCTCTTTATAAAATAGCAAAATTCGATTTCTAGCCGATTCTACGCTCATATTACTAAAAATAGTGCAGTGTGCCTAATATGCCCCCACCTCTTTTTTCCGCGTATAGAGGGCTTCGCGCAATGCCGTAAGTACTATTAGCACTTGTTTGTCGAGATAACATTATTTCAAGGTGTAATCAGCGATATCCAGCAGCATGGATCCTTCAAAACGCACCAGATATCGCAAAATATGCTAAGTTCGATTTTAACACTAATTTTGAGGTTATGTGCTCTGTAAATCATCGAGAATACCGCAAATCATGACGATTTATCCATTCAATACATTATCGTGATGCTCCGGAACCAATATCGCTTTTTCAGAGCTCCAGAATCGCGAAATGACTATGGGGGCATAATAGGAACACGTTGTCAAAAAGTCGCAAGAAATCTTTTTCTGCAAAAATCAAGATGACTCGGCTCCAATTGCTTGAAATCAAACGTACTTTGGCTCATTTTGAAGGTCTCAAAATTATCTTCGAAACGAGCTAAGATAAGTTGAATAATATTGAGATGAGCCAAAACTATGAGCAAAACAAAAGTAGTGGGAACATATTAGGCACACTTACCTCATTCTATCTCACTTTTTTGACATTACATTCCCTCCAAATATATTACCCCCAAATTCCTGTCTGCTGTGAAGGGAAGGCTGTAAACTAACTCTGAAATGACGCTCTAAAGAAATCTTAACCGTGAAAAAAGATGTTGACTTGATTTATCGATATGATATCACCTGCCATGTCAACTGCTAAAAAAACCAAAATTCGCAAAGACTCCAATCTCTTCTCATTTATGCTCAAGTAAACGTGACAGAATTCATCACAAAATCTCGCGATTAATTCATTGCTTTCTCGTAACATATTGAACAACAATCTGATATCATCCATAACAAGGTAATCGAATCTCACATTTATACCTTATACTCAGATGTGGATCGATTGCATATTATGCACGGAGATACAATTTGCGCTTGAGTAACTCTTGATGCGATGCAACGGTATGCACATTATCAGATCATACCACGTGTAACATCATCAGAGTCTGATGCATTAGCATGGTATCGTTAAAAAAGAAAACGGAGATCCGTCTAATATGTCTCGTCGTCATCGATGTAAACTCATATATATATATTATCGGTGCGGGTGATTGTGTACTATATGATACATACTCACGGGTTAACCACGGAACAGCCGGAAGTGCAACAAGATAACGCACCGAGTTTTTAACTGAGAGAAGTCTGACATAGACGGCGTGGTGCAAGTAAGTAAGTAAGTAAGTAAGTAAGTAGACGCGGGGGAGGCATATGTGTATCGATGGAAAAAGCTCAAATGCGCGTCAAGAGAGAGTATTGATTTGTGAGAGTCGCTTTTGAGACGTCGTTGCATGAACCCATCGATTCGTTTCAAGGGAGTGGCTTCTATAAATATTGAGTAATTTTGAGGTATAATCTATCTGAGACACGAGATTTGATTTTTCTGATCCTCATAGCCGAGTCTTTCCTTATCATTGACTGTGATGTTTCGATTATAAACTACATGAGAGTATTACATTTCGATACAATGCTATAAAAACCTTTTTTCACGTACGAAAGATGGGTTTCCAGCCCGAGCTGCGGGTCGGCTTTGAAATTATCACTACGATGCGAAGAATAGGTTTTACTCCCGTGTATCGAACTATACTTTCTGATAAGCTGTGAGTAACAGTCAAAACACAATGCACAAAGCACACACACACAGTGTACTAAAAAGATATCTAGAGACATTTTCAAATGGATATAAGTAAATTTAATTACCAATTTTGCATCAAAATTGTGTTTTAAATGGCGGAAAACGTCTATGAAACTGATTGACTATGAATCAAGTTCATTTAAGACTAAGAATCTAGTTCATCGGATAAAATTGATTCCAGAATTTGTTGATCAAGACAAGGATGAATCTAGAGAACATCGTGAGATTTCATCATGATGACTGTCGAATCGGTTTAAAAATTTCAAATAATCAGACAATATCGCGATCGATTGGGAATTTGAAATAACGGTTACATTCCTTCCTGTTGTGATTTGGAATGAAGGAGTTCAATATCCTGACTGGTTTGAAATTTGTGAGTCAGTTGACGTTGCACAGAAAATAGAGCTCGCAATCGTATATCGTGTAGTCAGTCGTAGATTGTTTGCTCTCAAATACTAGCTTTGTCGACTCGTCGTGTATAGCAGGGCGCGCCAAGCCGATAAGTCGGGAAAACTGTCACACTCGTTTTCAGGCTTTTCACCCATTGAGTGTGCGGGTATAGGTATATCATTTTCTGTTGTAGTCAGTCCACACACTGGCTATCTATCTGTATTGCTGCTCAAATTTACGTTGCTTTCAGTCCAGTTTCAATTTATTCGCGTGATAACTTCTCTCACGTATTTTCAGTCCTTTCACAAGTACGTTTGTATGCGATTGCACGGTAGTTAAACAAATAGTGGTCGCAGGAACTTTATTCGTTTTGAGGAATTATATTGAGTGGATCGCTCATTTTCTGCATCATTCTGATTCAATAATTTCTCTACTCCTGACCCATGATAAATAATTTTAATCTCGTCCGAGTTCCTTCCAATAACCATAGCCCATCATTGACGCAAGGATTTCAGTGTCGAATTACCCTGTAAAGTATCAAAGAGAGTATATTGTACAACCTGTTCAAAAGATTTTAGTAATCCTTTTCCTACGATCAAATCCTGACTAGCGCTAGTGCCTCTTTCACTATCGCTTAGCTTGTAAGTGTTTTTGATAAGTCAGAGGCTCCTAATATGCTTTTGCAGTTCAAAAATTATTTTCGTAGAATGATGGGTAATGATCGATTGATGATATTGAAAACGCGCTTCTCGTGAAGTTTAGAAAGATGGCGTATTGTCAATCAGAGAATCGATCAGTCAGTCCCACCCATAATCCACTCGGCCAAATACTATATTTTAGCCAGACCAGACTGAATTAAACCGGACTAGACCGAACTAGGAGTGATTTGACCAAGAGAGATCGAAGTAGACTGAACTAGGCCAAATCACACCAAACTAGATCGAACTAGACTGAATTAAACCGAACTAGACCACCGCATTACACCTAACTAGACCGGGTGAAACCGAACTAGACCACACTTTGTGCATCGTAGTACACTAGTACGGCACTAGCATGGTATTTTTAGAACGATTAAGGTACTAGTGCCGCACTAGAACCGTACTAGTACTGAACTAAGCATTACTAGACCAAACTAGACGGGACCAGACAATTGTACCGCACTTGGACCATGCTCGTGTGGCAATCTAATACGGCAGTAGCACGGTATTTCTAGACCGATACTAGTGCGGGACTAGGGCCATACTATGCGGTATAATGCCACACCAGAAACGTAGTAATACCGAAATAGGCATTACCAGTCCGAACTAGACCGCTCTAGACCGAACTAGACCAAATGAAACTGAACTAGACCACTTTGAGAGCATGCTAGTATTCTAGTACGGCTCAAGCACGGTGTTTTAGAACGGTAGTAGTGCGGTAGTAGTGCGGTACTAGTGCCGTACTAGTACCGAACTAGAACCGAACTAGAACCGAACTAGGCATTACTAGAGCAAATTAGACCGTATTAAACCGAAGTAGACCCAACTAAACCGGATTAAACCGAATTAGACCGGACTTAGGCCATTTTAGTGTGACAACCTTATCGGCACTAGTGCGGTATTTCTAGACCGGTACTAGTGCGGTACTAGTGCCATGCTAGAATCGTAGTAATATCGAACTAGGCATTACTAGACCGAACTAGTAGACCACACTCAAACCAAACTAAAATGGCAATCTAGTACGGCACTCGCACGGGATTTTTAGAATGTTATTAACACGGTACTGTACTAGTGCGGTACTAGAGCCGTACTAGAATCGTACTAGTACCGAACTAGGCATTACTAGATCAAATTAAATCGTATCAAACCGAACAAGGTCGGACCTGACCAGACGATCCATCCATCCATCCATCCATCCATCCATCCATCCATCCATCCATCCATCCCCCCATCCACCCATTCATTCACCCTACCATCTAGCCACCCACCCACTCATCCACCCGACCACCAATGACCCATACGGCCACCCATCACACTTAACTCCTTCTACGTAGGCGACTCGATACGAAGGACCCGGACGAACAAACTCTGGACTGGCGTTTATAAATTCACTACACATGACCAAAAATGCTGCCATCGTTGGTACTGTGCACCAAGAGGTGCACTTTTTTGTGAATGGTCCCGATTCTTTTCTCATCTTATGGATTAATCTCATAGAAGATCACGTTGATACGGTCTGAATGAGTCATGATCTGCACAGTGATAAATACGTAATGCTCATCCATTGAGAGTGTCAACTCTGGCTGCAGTGCCAAAATATGAGGGACGAACACGCAAGCTGGTCAAATATTGAACAGTCGGAATGCCTGTTCTTAGCTGGAATCCATTGTCTGCTAGTGCACACTTGCCGCCTTGAATAATACTGGCCTAATCAAGCAAAAGTCCTTACGTCAGTGACAGAAGTTCAGGAAAATTTGATCAATTATGAATTCATTTCGATCTGTCACTATTTTTCCTTATTCTCGATCTCTTTTCAAACATTAAAGTTTACTCTAGCCTAGGTATACGATTTGTAGCCCTCTGAAACGGTTAAAATATGTACGATCAAGTAAAGATGTTTTAGAAGTTCCTTACGTGTCATGATCCTAAATGGAGACGTTTGCACGAGCTCATATGCGTGTAAGAGTTTGGTGCACGTGTATCACGGGCGCCGCGAACAGCGGTAATTACACATTGTCGGTGGCCCTCGGAGTCAGACGAGAGTTGAAAGTGGCCGCTTCGCTGACAGAGTTGAGAGGGAGAGATACTGATGCTGGGACTGCTGCATCATGTCCGACTCTTAATCGTATGCTGTAAAGACTATCTTTATATCCTCTGCTTCCCTGGGTTCACTGCCTATATTGCAATTGAAGCTTCGTGAAAGGTTTTGCCGACTTTTCATTTCAAAAAGGTTGTAATTTTAGTTGGTGCCAGTTCACTAACAGACTCTGGAACCAATCGTGCGAGGGCTCAAATTTTCGTAAAATATTCGAAGTAATCAGAAAAACCCGAAATTGTTTAGATATACTTCGTGAAGTGACAGTAAATAACAAGTACAAAAATTTTCTTTTCGGGATTCTTTGATCCACTCATGAGTGTGTTTTGAATTTTCATAAATGTTCATTTTTGGTCCTCGTTGCTTCGGTAAGTAGAGCCCACCATGCAGATACATCCATACCCCCTTCCAAAGAATTTCACCCGATCTAGAAATATCTAAGGCTCAAGCGTTTTGACTTAAATACATCATAGAATCCAAACTTTTGTCGTTCACCTGTTTCTGACGTTCTAGCCATTCCATTATTCAAATCTCCCAAATATAGACAGTCGTATGATTGGTCCTAATGTGATGACATCCTCAATAAAACATAGTTCAATGAAAAAATTATGATCTGCGAGGAATATGCGTAAGAGCTTATACTCACTCAAGATATGATGAGATATGCAAGAAGGATGAAATATATAGTGCCATCCGGCTCATTTCATCACTTGAACCTCATCAATCCAAACGAACCATGTTAAATGTCTTTCAAAACTAAGTAAAGTGCCACTCGAAACAAGGCAGCGTTTAGTAAAGACATCACACATATCGGTGGTAATCGAGGCCTCGTTTGCATAGTCGTAAAATATTTGCAAATCTTTCGACGGCAAATTTCTCAACTCTTGTAAATTTCATCCTTATAACGCAATCTAGCATAACCGCAAGATCCAACAATTTCACCTAAAAGCATTCCATATGTTATTGGCCCGTTCAAAGGTTCCCGCCTCGGACAATATATCTGATGAGTGAATTTACTAAGGTATTTACACCACAAACGCAGCGAAGAAAACAAATCGGTGCCGGTAGTAAAAATCTAAAACGATTCACTTCTATAGCTGTATAAATTAATGGCAAAGCGACAAGCAATCATCGACGCGTTATTCGAAAGTAGCATCGGGTAGACTGCCTCCAGTGTACTAAATCATCTCTGCCATATTATAGATACACTCGACCTGTACTTCATCGGCACGAGATCATCATCATCATTGATGTCGTCTAACCTATAAAATCCTCTGATTTGATGCATGCGGAAGTTAGTAAATGGTCAGAAACAAAAAGTGACTAAGATGCCATGCTAATGAGGCCGCGTTATACGGTCATATATTGGATATATATGAACTCTTAGACCATCTCAGTAAGTATTACTGCATCGGTTAGACGAGCTTGTATGATAGCAGTTTTTATCCAACTTGTGCATCTGTCTCGAGTGGATGTATGTACACAAAGAATAAGTCTGGGGAGTTTTGAGTTTCATCCGCGGGAGGATCGTGGGACGAGAGCTGAGAGAGATGAACTCTGACTGGCTACTGTATGTTGGGGAGATGCGAGAGATTGGGCAAACCGCCTTTGCTGAACTTTGCTGAGATATGCGTTCACTGAGCTTTTATAATGCAGCTCTGGATTCTTGAGAAATTTAGCTGAGTCACTACTGTATTTACGTGGTTTGTATGAGATAGGGAGGTCTCTCTGAATTTGATTTGGTTTCCGGTTTAATAGTCAAAAATGTCTGATTTATCATTCTAGAAGCATCTCCTAGGTTTTCCTAAGAGGCATTGCATTGCAGCAAGAATTATGATCTTAATATCTTCTGAAAATGCTGAAATTCCCTAAAAAATACATACTCGTAGTCATAGAAATCTCAAATCTTTGATTTTCCAAAATGAGTTGTGAGAGATTTCCCTAAAATAATGTGCAAAACTCCAAGGACTATTTTTGTGATCACTACTATAGGAAATTTCTGGGAGTAGACATCTTTAATATCTGTGGGCATCTTTGTTTTCCCTATTCTAAAATCATATCACTCACGAAAGGGGGCCACAGAGTTGTTGGCACAGATGCCACGGTCCCCTTGGATAGTGGCGGTTGCCACTAAAAATTGAGAAATTTATAAACCTCAATATGTATAAAAAAGACGGTGCATTTTCTGAAAATATGGATTTTTAAATCTAGACTGAGAAAAATACCCTGGATTAATCTGGTTCAATAAATTTTTTTTCATGGATCTCTCCTCCATGGACTTTAAAATGTAATCTATGAAATACGTTATTAAAATTATAAAGAATCAGGGAGAATTTTTGGAAAATAACTGTGATTATTTTTAATAAAAAAGTTCACAAAAAATTCTACAATATTCAAAAATGTGTTCATCCCTGTTTAGCCACAATAGTTATTGTCTGACCATTCCATTCCCAGAATTGATTATTTGAGTCCCGTTGAACCTCATCCCAGTGTTAGCAACTCCCTTTCATTTTCAGTACTCTCTGTAGGTGCAGGAATACCCTCTCCATGCGAGAATGACACTTCCATTTGGGATGAGTTATGAATGTCGGAAGACAGAGAAGAATAATTTACGTTCCGAAGATAAAAGAGCCAAGATAGATCATTCGCGTGCGCCATCAGGGCGTTGGCTCACCCGTTGGATAATGTTTTGCACTATGCTGACCTCGTTTATTTACACATTTTTGATAACTGAACGACGAAGGAAGTTACCTTGGGCAAAGTATGGGGAAAGGAGGGGAGAATGTCGCAAAAATTTGGCGGCGCTTTTACCAAGCTAATAATGTGCTGTAAGACTAGAATAAAGATTTATATGTGACTGAGGCTCAAAATGAGTAAATGCCTGGTCGTTCTGCTCATATACGTGACTTCCTTTTTCCTTAGAAACTGAGGGCCCGCACTTTGGGAGTAAATCAAATCCTGATGATGCGAATTGATTCTGGTATTTGTTTGCTTGGCGAGGCTTGAACAAACTCTCTGACAAATTGTTGGAATTCCGAAAATTTGCAGAATTTTTCGAATGTGATTATGTTGATTTTGAGTGTGAGGACAATTCTGATTAGATGAACAATAGAGGTTATCAATAATTTGTTGAAAAAAATGGATAATTCCATCATTTTAACCTGAAAATTCTGATTTTAAACACGGTTTTCGGGTTTTCATGACGAAAACCACAAGGCTCATTTCTTCCGCTTCGCTCGGAAAATAATCAGTTCTAACGCTCTGTCTAAACGTACGCGCCCGAGAAATGAAGTACTATTGATCCATCTTTGGTATAATTGTTACTTTTCATCCATGCTGTATTTTCGGAAAATTTCCTGATATTTCATTATAGATTTGGAGCTCTGGTCATCACAGAAGCCTTGAGTATTGTCAGTGAACCTCGAGTACTGAGAGAAGAAGTCTCCTCATACGCGACATAATCAGTCAAGTGACTCTTGCCGCAAGATAAAGATGAGAACTGAAAGAAACTTGAGAAGTGCTGGGTCGAGTTTGCTTTGGTGCATTGTCAATGAGTGTATGCACCAAGCAAACATGACTTCACCATACTCTCAAATTGTCGACTGTACATGACATGTCGGGTTTTCCGCGAATATGCAATGTACACAGCATGAATTTTGCATACGTGGTTTATAGTATAGGATAACCATGTGATGACTCATGTTAATTCATCTCGGGAAGTTCAATGCTTTTTTACAGTATTGATGCTGCATCGCAAAATTTTTTGACCCTTGATTTGGGGCTGCATTTTTCTGTAGAGTCTGCTGAGAGTGTAGTTTTTTTCGAAAATTTGGTGAAAGCACTTGCGTTTGATGATGAATTGCATAGACATTCCATTGTTTTTCTGTCATTTTGTACAATTTCAAGTTTGTTACAATGAAAATTGCCTGAAAGTGTATAATCTCGGGGTATCCGGTTGTATTCCGTGATATGTTTGTTCCGCTTTCTGAAAATATGAGATCTTTAATCCTTATAACCTTCCCAATCAAAATAGCAGTAATGATGGTTACAAGTCTTCCCTCGAAATCACAGCCATTACTCAACTAGAAAAAAATCTAAACTAACCACTAAATACAAAGAAATTCCTGAATTCCTGCTAAAAGTCTGCACAACAAGACGAAAAAAAAAGTTCATAAGAGAGCCTCATTCAAGCTGATTCGTGTGATGGGCATCATTACAATCCCTCTCTTGCAGCCTTTGAAATTTTGACAGCAATCAGAGTCAGAGATCCGAGATCGAGCATGTTGCGGTTGCCTGAGGCATTGTGATGGTGGGCCACCACCAACGCCGCCCTCTAATCGTATAAATTGTTTCGCTGCATTCATTTTCAACTTTTTTATTCTCATCGTATAGAGTTCGCTCAATTCTCAATTTCACATATATAACCGAGCATGATGCATCCTTCGTGGCCATATTTAAATTAACACTTTGTTAAATTGTGAGCTCGTGCCAAGTCGGTCCCTTTGGTCCTTCTGATTGATCTCAGTGTCAGTCACAGTGTAAACGATATACAGCCTTTACTCATCACGTGTTAGCCATTTTGCATTGGGAATATACACGTCGTGTACATCGATTTCTTATCTGAGACTCATTGTGAGACGCTCGTGTACTTCTGCTTGGCTTACATACGATGTAAAACATCCTTACATTTAGCATATAGTGCATTATGAGCGATATATGGGTCCACAAGGAGTGAACAAGCGATGAGCGAGAAACAAATTGTTCAGTGAAACTTGAATCATTGCCGACCTTAATGGCAGACTATTTTTCTATCAACGATTATCTACGAGGTCGTTACATTCTTGAGATGGGACCCAAGTATTTTTATTCGAGGGACCATTATTGTCACTTTGAAATTTGTATGGGGTCATCATCTGGGGTCATTCATGCTGAGGATAAAGAGATAATTCACGGCTCATGATATAGATTGTCATAAAAATAAATCATGGATGAACTTGAGTGAACTCTGTTGACACTCTAAATCACTTCATTTTGGAGTTGACAGTGAATGAAAAAGATAATACTTCATTTCAAATTCGAATAGTTTGCGCCTCTGTTTGATTGATTCATCATCAGGAAGCACTTTAATTCGATGAGCATGCATTCAAATACAGTAGGAGTAGACTCTATCATTACCAAGAGACCGCCAACGGTAGTATTTCTCTATAGACCAAGATAAATGAGAGATCTGAGATGTACAATGGGATGCTGTAGCACACATCTATAGCTGTATGGCTACTTTATGCACGGTTTCAAGCTCAAGTTGAGGCTAATAAAACAATGCTGGCACCCCGTAATAATCCGATACTTGGAGGCGTTTACTGCGCCGTATTTCGAATCGTAATCAGTATTACCCGGACAGCATTATTATAGCTTTTCTCTGCCGGGTTTTGCTTAAGCTTTCTGGTGGTGCATCATTCTTGTTCGTCTTCTGCATCCTCGAGACAAAAAAAAAAAAAAATAGGTAGCCTTGGGGGGTTTGTGCACAATTTATGGCTTTTGCAGAGTAAAATTTTTTGAATGCATTGGAGGAGAGTAGCGCAAACAATTTGACGAGCTTGAAGGTATCATTGAAGGGAGAGGCAGCCAGTTTTCATCTTATGGTTTGATTCAGACCAGCTTTTGTTCCAAATTTTGATGGATGACAAGTGGATTATTCTCTATGGATATCAACTCTCTGAATACCGAGTACCAAATATAGTAGGAAAAAATCTATTTCTTAATGTGTTCCAAATAAAATTTCAGCAGATATTTCAAAATCATAAACAATTCAGGTTCATTTGCTGATCATATGTATTTTTGTCCATTACATTGCTCCAATTCCAAAGTTCCATTTCTTATGAAGGGACATATACCCCATCATAAAGAGTCTTGTGATGAGTTTCTGATATTCATTCCCATTACGATTGGGACTTTTGCGGATCTGGATCCCTCGCATCCAGCTATTTTAAGAGTAAAACGGATTCGAAGTACTGATAATTTGATACGGATTTTCCCGAACCCATATCTTAGGATCCGCGGATTCTAGTATCCAATTGGATCCGGATCCACGAATATTTGTTTCAAACTTAGATATCTCAAATCTCCCTCGTTCTCCAAGGATCCGGGGTGGATCCGAATCTGGAAAAGTCCCAGCCCTACTTTTCATATACACGGATCAATAAATTGTATGATGAAAAGGAATTTCATAATTTCTGGTATAAAAAATTCAGTCTTACTGTTCTGGTAAAAAAAACTGATTCATTGTCAAGAAATTATTCTTAGAAAAATAAACAGCAAATTCATCCGAAAGTAATGAGAGAAAATATCCCAGAAATCTTCGAAATCTTCTAAATGTCATTTGGGCTGTGAAAACTTCCAGAATACCTTGAATAACTGTCAAGTTCACAGTTGGAATTGTAGCCTACATATTTCATCATGACAGGAAGCCTAGAACCCTAGTTAGTTACAGAACGAACTCTACACATAACGTGTCGACAAGAAATGAGAATACAAACTCTGCATGAACCTCGAGTGCCCTAGGCACTTGTATCTGCGTATACACTCGTAAGTTAGCTATAACGTAAATCTCAACGACGGGAAACCTTATCTTCTAACCAAGCTACCTTCGTGTGCGTTCAGTCAAGTAAAAAATTCTACTCGAGGGCAGACAGATTTTTCGCTAAATCAACTTACACATTTTTTTCGTATCCATCTTGACCCGCAACTAATTTTGCGTGCACATAAGCTTCTGTGTGGAACTTTTCCTCCTTCGCTCATTCGTGCGTGCGAGTATACTCGTATAGTACAAGACATCCGTCGATGTAAATGGATTAATTAACCTCCAGGCTTATGTGGTCACTGGCCTACATTGTTGAACTTATCTGTAACTTCCGATTGGATGGGGCATATATCGACATCTGGAGTTTTCAATGTTCGGAAGATGTGCAGCTCAGCTTTCGATCAATAATATACTACACTATTGTATTTTCTTGGACTGTTCAAACTCAATTTATTGGCATTTTGTGCATGAGGTAGTTGTGACTGCCTAGAAGATGGGAAAAATCGAATGAAATGTACTTTTTCAATTTGTATTTTATTCATTCCATGAATTTGTAGAAAAATTGGAAGAACGTTACAGAAAATTTTTTGAAGAGTTGCCGAATGAGGAATCTCACATTCTCTTCGACATGTATGAGTATTTATCTCATTTTCGATCATTGTATGTGAGAGATCTATCTCCTCATCTTGAGCTTCATATGTCCGAAATCAAAAAGATGTCCTCATCACATGAAGTCAAATGGATTCTAGCTACACTTTCAACCTAGATGAGCTTCAGAGCACCTTTTATGCATACTCATTGAAAGCTATGAGGGATCCGCGATCACCAGAAAAAATTTCTTAACATTCCCGCATTTTTGATTCATTCATATCCCAACTCTGTACTGGAGGCATGACGCTAAAGGGTTCAATAAGAACAGAATATACTTATTGTTCTTTGATGGTCAGCAAAATGAGGTCAAAGTGATCCTCATCTTACAAACACATAATTAACCAAACGGTAATAGATCTTGAGCGCAAACCATACGCGAGGAAATTTTCGTTCGACCTTTTCCTCGCTTTGGAAGATGAAAAATGAATACACACACAAAGTAAGTGGGGAGGCAAATACTCGAGCTTTCATTTTTCGAGTGGAATCAATGTCATATTTTTCTTCCTGGTCAATTTCCTTCCAGAATAGCAGTGATCAATATTCGCACGTCCGTTTACCTTCCGGAATGATGTTTGTGATTATAGGTGATCTTCCACTAATCGCACGGTATAACTGATGGAAAACACTGCCCGAGTTTCACACCACGACAATTAGGATTGAATTTCTTGATGATTGAGTACAGATTCATGGTGGAAACGATTTGATACAATATTGAGGCATTTAGAGCTTGCAACGATTGATTGACTTCGCCACTCCCCAACTATTAAAGTGATTGTAGAGAGGAGAGTGAATTCAGATATTTGCCCTTGTTGCGGATGCAATGCAGATATTTCTGAATGTTCTTGATGAGTCAGAGGCCCCTAAAAGGTTTTTGTAACTCGAAAATGATATTTGTAAAATGCTGGGTGATGATCAACTTGATGATTTTCAGAGAGGATTTTTAGGGAGTTTGTAAGGATGACATCGTGTTGAACTGGTGCCGCTAACAGTTATGGACACCCAGCGGCCCGTCCAGCCACCCACTTATGAACCTGTCCACCCACCCTCCTGATCATTAACCGACCCACCCCCCTCCCGGACCTCCCGCGCCTCGGTCCATAACCAATACAGCCACGTATTATATTTTAGCCAGCCTAGCCCAGCCCAGCCTGACCCAGACCGTTGGACTATTTCGGACCGTAGTAGAACATTTCAGATCATTTCATGCTGTTCCGAACCGTCCAAGAACGCCGCACATCCCACCAAATCGTCCGAGACCGTACCAGACTGTTTGAGACCGTATCAGACCATACAAAAACGTTCCAGATCGCATCATGCTGTTCTTGACCATTTCAGATTGTTTCAGATCGTGCCAGACTGCTCAGACCAACTCAGACCATTCCAGACCGCCCTAGTCCGTACCAAACTGCACCACACCATTCAGACCATTCTAGACCGTACCAATATTCCCTGCATCGTATCAAACCATCCCAGACTGTTCAAGACCACATCAGAAGGTACTGGAACGTACCAGATTGTACTAGACTATTCCAGACCGCTGCAGAACGCCCCTTATTGCACCAAATCGTCACAGACCGTACCAGACTGTCCCATACTTTTCCAGCCCGTTCTAGATCTATCAGGCCGTTCTTGACCGTTCCAGATTGTTCCAAATCGTTTCAGACCGAGCTCACCATATACCATTCCAGAACGTCTTAGACCGTAACAGACCGTTCCAGGCAGTACCAAAACGTCCTACATCGTACCAAACTACCCCAGACTTTTGAAGACCACATCAGAAAGTACTGGAACGTACCAGATTGTACTAGACGATTCCAGACCGCTGCAGAACGCCCCTTATTGCACCAAATCGTCACAGACCGTACCAGACTGTCCCATACTTTTCCAGCCCGTTCTAGATCTATCAGGCCGTTCTTGACCGTCCAGATTGTTCCAAATCGTTTCAGACCGAGCTCACCATATACCATTCCAGAACGTCTTAGACCGTAACAGACCGTTCCAGGCAGTACCAAAACGTCCTACATCGTACCAAACCACCCCAGACTGTTCGAGATCGCATCAGAAGGTACCAGAATGTGCCAGATCGTACCAGGCCATTCCAGATCGTTTCAGACGGTGCCATACTGTTGTTCAATTTTCGCGGACGAAACTTTTTATCAAATACTGCGTGCCTCAATGAAGTTGCTATCTCATAGCTTTGTCTTATCCGCCGGGGAACTTTTTTTTCGAAATCATGTTTTGAGTAAGTCATTGTGATGTAATATCGACAGATTTATGGCTGGCTAGAGTGATCTCTTCATGAAATTTTCAAGTCTTGATCAGTTCAAATAAGAATATTCCAACTGGAGCAGAATTGAATGGTTCATCATCTGATGATTTATAGAAATTCGCCAAAAAATATTTTTAAACCAAACATCCAGAATATCGCGCATCAGGTGACTCGAATTCTTTATTCTGTTTTTCAATAATAACAGTCCATCAAATTGCAGTAGTTCTGAATTTCGTTGTCCGTAACCGCAACAAAACGACCAACCAAGCTGCAATATCATCATACCTTTTTGCCCATTCCCGTAAAATTGATTCGCAAAATTGCGAGACCCCCATCTTTCCCACCAAAAAACGCACTATTCGTGTGTGGCAGTGCGATAAATTGATCCGAAAACGGCAACCAATTCTCAAAGGCTAAAGAAAGAAACAACACCAGAGCGAGAGCAGTTTGCAATAATCAAATGGTGCACCAAAGATCCAATACAAAAAAAAAGTTACTCTCCAGTCCTGCTGCTCTGTTTAGATATTGCCCTATATATATCAAAATGAGGAGGGTGCGCTAATGGGTTTGCAAAAAACGCCCGGCTTCATAAATCTACTTGCAGTCTTGGGGTCTCTCTCAAAACGGCCAAACTCCAATGCATCACCGGTACACCAAAACTTTTTCACTCTTGTTCCAGTCTTTCTCCATAACACACCACCAAGTTCATTTTTAAATGTGATGTTGGTGCATCTTTGGTTGGCAAGCCTGGTGGCCTTGGAACTTGACTATACTACCGCAAACAACACAACTGCGCCAAATAAAATCCATTCAAGCCCTTCCTACACATATCCTTCATTTTGAATTATCTCAAGAAAGTTAGGTGTAATAGAGTGTTTTTTCGTCTGACCTCACCTGTAAACTGGCGAAAGTTTGTAAAGGTCACGAGAGTCAAGATTATTGCTCACCCGATGGATTATTTATGCGCCAGACTGGCAATATATGCATAATTTATTATTTGCGCGCTTTGTTTCGTGCAAATTTTACCGGTGACTATAGGCTGTCTTACTCTTTGTATATTCGTGTATATGTTTTGGCACGTATTATGGAGGCTACTTGTCGCGCGTGCAAGTTTCACTTGCGATAAGTTCTTACTTTTCGTGCTGATGTTACATTCAGTATAGACGTGCATTATAGAGCCTGGACCAGTAAAATAGTAGTAGCACATCTGACACGTAAAATTTATGAATTGAAAATTCCACGTGGTGTTATCTCTCTCTCTGCTGGCGTGTTGCTATTGTCCACAATTGCGACTGGTGTATGTACATAACAAGTCAGTACGGTATACCCCATATATGTATGTATGTATGCTTGTTACCGTCTTCATACCATCAGGTGGGAATTACATCGTGCAAGAGAGATAGTAATGTTTTCACGGTGGCGTGTCGAGTGTGTAACGGACCACTGCTGATATCAAACTTGTGCCTGTTCGAATTTCTGAAGCTTCAATTTTAGTCAATTTATTGGAGCGTCTATTCATCGTTTACAGGGCCAAATTGAGTGTTGTATGTTTCTTGATTGAAGTACTTGGATCGGGTAGTGGGTATAATTTCCTCGATTTTGGATGTTCATCAGCAAAATGTTTGATCGGATCTTTGAAGTTTCTTGGTTCATTCGACTACCAGCATGATAGTTATCGAGGTAATCATTTTGATCTTTGAATCACAATTAGCGATGTTGATGAAGGTTTGTATTGAGATATACTTATTTCTCATTTTTGGTTACTTTTCCCTGGTAGAAACGTTCAACATTGGAAATGTTCTCCGTGGAATTTTATGTACATTTTTCACGGACTAAAAATGCTGTGGTGATAATCGGCCAAGAATTGGGCATTTTACGGGCATTAGTGTGTAGATATGACAATATTTGACCTAACCTCAAATATCCAAGGGCAGTTTTGAGCCATTAAATGCCCGTGATAAATGCCGTTGGAAGATGAGCTATGCAAAACATTTCTCGGGCATTTAATGGACAATTAGATGGATTAATTTTCATGTTGGTGGTCTCATAACCTACAATATCAGCGAGATCGTTTTTCATAGTGTATTTTATTATTCTGACATCAAATTTCAAATTTGAATGATCTTTTCCCTTTAGAGTTTTGATAAATCTTTGGAGTTTTGATAAAGTTGAATGCCCAAGCAGTCTTGTGCATTCAAACACATTCAAACACATTCTTGAAATTCTAGAATATTTGCCTTGAAATTCAAGAATATTTTCTTGAAAATTTACTAATGCCATCGAAACTATGTTGAAGAACATTCGATTGAAAATTCAAGAAAAAATTTGAATTTTCAATTGAATGTACATGAAAAAAATTCAAGCACCGACTTGGAAAAAGCTTCAAGAACACTTTCTTGAATATTCAAGCAGAAACTTTTCACAGTGTATGTAATCATTGAAAATCGAAAGATATTAGAATTTCTTAATTCCTTCAACTGATAGAGAAGACGAGCTATAAATGCCATCAGCTACATTTCTTTCGAGGGCACATCTTAAGTCACTGATTTGAGCCTGCTCCGAGCAACACGTTTTAGGGCAATGGACAACGGCTCGGACTCTCACGCGGAAGGTTCCGGTTCGATCCTCACTCACGGCAAAATTTAATTATTCTATAAATCCAACAAGTATGAATTTTCTTCAATCAATTATATCGTTAAATCCAATTAAAATTATTTGCACCAATTGAAATTGGGTAGATATTTTTTTCTGGTGATATTTTGATGCCGAGAAATCACTTATCATTCTCAGTAACATCAATCAGACAGCAGTTTAGTAGTCCATTGAATGCCCAAAAAATGTAGAAAAAATGTTCAATAACTTGGAAATGCCCAAAAAATGTCTTAGAAACCGTTACATTAAGTCCGTTTGTGGCCCGTTTCAAATGGGCATTAAATGTTCGCTACTCCATTGGAAACGGACAAATAATGGGCAAAAAATGTTTGACATTTCTACCAGTCTTCTCAGCACAATCGAGTATGACTAAATTTAACTCCTGTATCGTATAATAGGTACTTACTCTTGAGCTCGGATTATGAACGGTTGAAAATCGTAAAATGGAATGAATCTATCTGTATTTTAAAACTTCTAGCCTCGCGTTCAATAAGATAGGAAAAACCGCAATGTACTTTTAATTTGTAATATTGTGTCCACAGTTTCTTCTCGTTTATAATTCTCACATTATTTCATGAAATACTGTTCTTCGAGTCTGTATTACAAATACTCTGCTACTTGAACACTTTGATCAATGCAAATATACGGTGGGACCTTACGGTGTGTTACAGGAAATTGTCAAAAGAATCATGATCATTGTCAACCGTTAATTCAGAAATGTCTGAATGAAAAAATTCTCACTTATAAAAATTAGCGGTTGTAATGAGATATCTTGATACTATTTTCCTGATGAACGATATTTTAACTTGAAAACCTTCGAAGGTTCAGACATTCACCCTCACCAAACATGAATCCTGAACAAATTTTGAAAAAAATTTTTATCCTTGAGCTGCTGTTGGTAAAAATCTGAAATCAGACCTCGATTTGAAATAGGATTTACAAATTTTCCGGACTGTTTCGATGCCCCCGAATAGTCTGAACTAATTTTGGAGACGAAATAGAACACACACCTTTTCAAGATTTGTTTATAATGTGTTTATAATTCACGTTTACCGAGTGTTATACGTGTGAAAAATTTACTTCTGTAAGATTATGTAATGTTCCATCATTATCAATTTCAATTTTTCCACCCCACACAATAAACATTCAGTCTTTCTAGCAACTGCTACTTAAGTAGCCAAGCGAATTCTAAGAGTACTAAATCGGTATATTTGCAGCCTACATTAAGCCAAAGCTCATATAGGCACGCTCAAGATCTCAAACAACCATATCAACTCACGCCCGCATAAGCAAATCCTAGAATACGCGTTCATACTCTAAAAACAGTAATCTCAAAACGGGAAATCTACGTTTGAACCAGTCTGGAAAACCTCTTCTCCCACTTGAATTTTCCACCTGCTGATGCACCGATACATAACTGTACAATTCTACAAGTACATCTCGCGCCCACGTCATAGAACCTCACTTCGCGGAGTCTCATATACTTGCACATCATCAAAGCACCAAGTACAGAGATTTGCAAAGAAACGGTCACTCGTCCGATCTTATATATATATATATATATATATATATATATATATATATATATATATATATATATACTTCCTCAAAGTTAGAGGTATCTCATTGCCTTATCGGGAAACTTTCGACCTCGCGGTCTTCTTACCTCTTCTTTTTTTTTTCTTTTTAACCAACATTCTCATCTCTCTTGAATCATATATATATATAGGTATTCAATTCAATGTTTTCTGATCATGATTCCAGGTGGTGTCTAACATCGGTAAGAGGCATGCCGAGCACCCACCCACGCCCCGATATCGATTCCTATATACGAGTGCTTCGACCTCCTACTATATATATAATAGTATTAGTAGTATGGTAGTAGTCGACTTTGGCATATACGGCACATTTGAATAATCCCTGACTGCCCATTCATTTCGTTCTTCTATATACTCTCTGCAAATCGTGTATTTTCTAATTGTGCGAGCTTGAGAGTCGTGCAGTCAGTTTCTTTGGATATACATGTACATGGAGCAAATTGCTGAACGATTTTTCGTTAAACGCCTATGGGAGTATATGGTTTACCGTATACTTGACTATTTGCCATTTCAAATTCTGCCGCTCCGGAGATTTGGTGCAAAAGTGAACGAACGTATGTATACGAGTTAGTTAGGTATCCTACCTTTGCATGCATTAGTATCTAAGACACACATATATATATATATGCATATTCGAACAAATTGGTTTGAGCGATTTGTCTAAAGAGTGTTTTAGCTTTGGTGCGTGTTGGAATAAGAAAGAGAGAGTATAAATTCTAGTTCTCGCGGATGTAAGAGTAACGCGTACAGTTTGCTTTAGGTGATATTGAATATTGATGGTCGTGCTCATTTTGTGCTTTAGTGTAATCACTCTAGCTGTCATGAAGTTATACTGATTTCCATGGTATATGAGAAAGTGTTTATAGAATGGTGTGCGATTAATAATTACCGTTATTTTTGATAAAATCTAATCTAAGCATTTTGGAAACGTACGATATTTCTTGGTCATCAATCTTCTCTTGACAAGTTTATTATCATACCGTGTGAAATTCTATTCTAAAGTTCAATTTCTATTTATGTTACAGGTGAGTCGTCGAAAATTTCAAACATCACTACTACCACTGCATCAGGAGAAATCAATCATCCACCTCGTAAGTTTGAATTCTTGGTACAGGCATTTACAAGACTCAAGATTTGGGCGAGTAATTCCCTTTTTACATTACAATTTGTCGAAGGAAAACGAGTATTGATGTAACTAGTTTGCTACAAAATTGTAATCATCCGGATTCAAATAATTTGCTTGCAAAATGTCATAGTGGATCTTTTGATTTCGAGCGCAACGATTCCAATTATGTCCTCGATTTTGCTACTGAAAATGCCTTTAGCGACGGAAAGCCCAAATTTTGGAAACTGAGTTTATACTTCATTCAAGAGTGCACTCAAAAATTCTAAGCTAATGAAAAAATAGAGATCTCGTAAAAGGCAGTGTTTACTCGACGAGAGCTGAAAGAAATCTGCTAGCAAAACAAGTGACAAGTTTATTGGAAACCAGAAAATCGAGTAACTTTCGCGTATCGCATACGTTCGGCTCTTGATACAGCACGCCTCGTTCATTGGAGTTAGGAAATGACCCTACTGAAAATTTTGACTCACGTTCGCGTACGCGATCACGTATGCGGTCGCGTATACAATCGCGTATGCGGTCGCGTATACAATCGCGTATGCGATCGCATATACGATCGCGTAAACGATCGCGTATACGATCGCGTATGCGATCGCGTGTTCAAGCGCATATGCGGTTTACGCTCACGATCGCGTATGCGATCGCATACGAGTACGCATACGCGATCGCCTACACGTACGCATATGCGATCGGACGTGGAGGAAAAAATTATGAAATTAAGCGTGGGAGAACTAGAAATAGTTTCCGTTGAGATTCAAACATGAGCAAGGCAATAATCAAGGCGATGGATGACAAATTTGGCGTGCGAAATCGTTCATGAATATAGTTATTAAGAAAAAGCGTATCGCACCCACGGCCGCGTAAGCTTACGCATACGAGTACGCATGCAAGTACGCATACGCGATCATATACGATTTCGTATACGCGATCGCATGTGGAGGAGGAAAATTATGCAATTCAGCGTAGGAGAACCTGAAACAGTTTCCGTTGAGATTCAAACATCCGAAAGGTTCTCCTGCAAGAATTGAGGGCGAAAACTGACGGATTATGCGTGTGAAATCGTTCATGAATATAGTTATTGAGAAATGTTGTATCACACTCACGACCGCGTATGCAATCGCATACAATATCGCATGTGGATAGGAGAAGTATTAAATTTAGCATGGGAGATAAAGAAATAGTTTCCGTTGAGATTAAAATACCCAGAAGGCTCCTCTGTGCAAATTGGAGGTGGTATACATTATGTGCGGAATTTATGAGTATAAGGTACGTGTCTCGGTATGTGTACCCAACTTGACTCTGTACCCAACTTGCCCCCATATGCCGATCTCAGGAATGGGCACGCCTTGGCTTCCCGGCAATTTTTTTTACGGTTACTATGTCAAAATATGAGAAAGTAAGTAGTTTGAGTCGACCCCGAATCATCCCTGCGTTCTCCAGAAAATTCAAAGGGATTTTTCCATTTTCCGTGATTGCATGCTTAGCTAAGAAAGCACAGAGTATATATACGTTCAGTGAAACCGATGCCACATTTTTCGAGTTCGACCAATCTTAATGTACTTTAACGTATCCAATTTCTTGTTTCAAGACCAACCAAATAGATCCTTCAGAATTGCAAAATTCGGATCTGGAGTTGTTCCATGTGCAAAACATGGAGACGATTTGTGGAACAAAGCTACCAAGGTCGGAGAGTACCCAACATGCCCCCATACGTTTACCTCGAAGAAGCGTGCAGTTAGACTTTCTTACCACTTAGAACGTGTGCATCACATCAAAATAGGTCAGAAATAGTGTTTGGAACCACCATAAAGCTCCAAATATGCGTGCACGGCGATATAAACACTCTGTCGCCGATTTCCATAATTTATTTCGGAAGAATTGAGACAGTCCGGCTCCAATTAATCAAAATTAGACGTAGCTTAGTGCATTTCGAAGGTCCAGAAACAATCTTCAGAATGAGCTGAGATACGGTGGGTATTGAGGTGGACCGGAGTTGTTCGGAGAATAGCATATGGGCGCAAGTTGGGTACACTATTTCATAAACTCTGAAGAATCACTTTTGGGAAAAATTGAAACAGCTCAGCTTCAATTGGTTGAATTACAACGTACTCGTATTGATCTTGAAGGTCTTGCAACAAGCCCCAAAATGAGCTGAAGCATTGTCAAAGTTGTTGAGGTAGAACAAGGTTATCAAGAAAATGGCTTAATGGAGGCATGTTGGGTACACTTACCTTAGTTATTGAAAAATAGTGTAGGAACGGTCACGATTAGGCCAACAGGGTAACAAAACCTGCCATATAATTTGAATAGCAGGGAGTGTGAATACAGAGATCAGGAGTATGTAACCGCTCGAGAGAACGTCGGGAGAACCTAGCCACTGCAAATGCTAGGGAGATCTCCATGTACGAATTAGTGAAAAGTTTGTGGACACAAGTCCAGATAAACAGCAGTTTTAGTTCTATATATCATCTATATCATACAATAAGTCAAGATATATCATTTTTCATACATATTTCGTGATTTTGAATGAGCGAAAAGCAACGCGAGTTAAAAAATATACAATCTGTTTCGCAAGGTGTGTACATAATGTAACCGGGGGCTAGCGGAAAAATTGTGAATTTTATTCGTCCATTTCAAATAGTTTGTAGATCCTCGCGGTTTTTGTAACTCTTACGCAAAGTATGGCATTTCAGTGTCACGCTAGACGTGTAACGCTTAGTCATCTTCTGCTGTTCAGTTTTGCGTACGCGAGAACCTTTATCCGGCAGCGCGCTAATTCGCGTACGCAAATACGAAGATACTGAGACCCGCGTACGAGAACGTGATAATGACTCGCGCACGCGAGTCAGTAGGGCCCCAGGTATTCGCGTATGCGAATGAGCGCGCTGCCGAATGAAGGTTCTCGCACGCGCAAGGTCCAGCCTCGCGTACGCGAAACTGAACAACAAAAGATTACTAATCATCGCACGTCTAGCGTTACAGTGAAATGCCATACTTTGCGTAAGAGTTACAAAAACCACGAGGGTTTACAAAAAATTTGAAATGGACGAATAATATTCACAATTTTTTTGCTACCCCGGATTACATTATGTACACACACCTTCTGAAACAGATTGTGTATCAAATGCGACTATATTGTGAAGAATGAACATTGAATATGATGGATGACATGTGGAATCATAAGCCGTCACTATTAATACTTTGTCAACAAGATGGGACATGTCAAAGCTCCCTGTGACTATTCCCGAATGGCTACCTCACCAGCTCCCATATTCCATCCACCTTCGTTCCAGTCCTTTTGAAGTTATAAAAAAATACTCATCCATTTTAATGTCAGTTTAAGGTGTTGAATGGAAAATTGTAGAGGTACTAATCTTTCTCCATTTATAACTCCATTACTGCAATACAAACAGATGAGTTACATAAATTGTCCATTTAGAAATCTTTGATGGTCAGAACAAATTTGTAAGGCACTACGTTACAGGGCATATCTGTTCTTTGTTCTTCACTATATGAACATATTATTGATATTTTTCGTTAATAAGTATTACATCGCGCTAGTCTCTGATTCATATATATAGTTGTAATGGTGAGGTATTCAAGTGACTCTGAAATATAGCACAATGGGACTAGAACCGCTGTTGTACATGATGAAATCGTGCCTTTGAGGTTTCCACCAAATGCCAAGAAAGATCTCTCTCGCAGTTACACGTGCTCCAGTATATCTCATAATTTCCTCGAGGGATTACATATTGCTCATCTCAGTACTGTCGTGCGAAATTCTACTTTATACCCTCTGTAATCTCTATACAAATATGGTGGCGGACTTTGGGCCAGTTTGCAATCATTCTCGTAATCTCCAAGAAGATTTCTACACCATTTTTCAACAACATTATTCATACACGATTCCGCACATAACATTATCAGATTCCACCTCCAATTTGCACAGAGGAGCCTTCTGGGTATTTTAATCTCAACGGAAACTATTTCTTTATCTCCCATGCTAAATTTAATACTTCTCCTATGCACATGCGATATCGTATGCGATCGCATATGCGGTCGTGAGTGTGATACAACATTTCTCAATAACTATATTCATGAACGATTTCACACGCATAATCCGTCAGTTTTCGCCCTCAATTCTTGCAGGAGAACCTTTCGGATGTTTGAATCTCAACGGAAACTGTTTCAGGTTCTCCTACGCTGAATTGCATAATTTTCCTCCTCCACATGCGATCGCGTATACGAAATCGTATATGATCGCGTATGCGTACTTGCATGCGTACTCGTATGCGTAAGCTTACGCGGCCGTGGGTGCGATACGCTTTTTCTTAATAACTATATTCATGAACGATTTCGCACGCCAAATTTGTCATCCATCGCCTTGATTATTGCCTTGCTCATGTTTGAATCTCAACGGAAACTATTTCTAGTTCTCCCACGCTGAATTTCATAATTTTTTCCTCCACGTCCGATCGCGTATGCGTACTCGTATGCGATCGCATACGCGATCGTGAGCGTAAACCGCATATGCGCTTGAACACGCGATCGCATACGCGATCGTATACGCGATCGTTTACGCGATCGTATATGCGATCGCATACGCTATTGTATACGCGACCGCATACGCGATTGTATACGCGGCCGCATACGTGATCGCGTATGCGAACGTGAGTCAAAGTTTTCAGTAGGGGAACAAATTCAGACAACAAATCACTCAAAAATCAAGATGGGTGCCATCAAGCAATTCTGGGAGTGCAAAGAACAAAAAAGCTTGAAAGTTTAACCCATGTACATTTGTTTAGGAAAAAATTGAATGATGAAAATCGCAATCATAGCCCTAAGCTAGATGAATACTCCATTTTCAAAAATTGGAGCCCAGGAACTCTCCACTCTTCATCAATAAGCCGCCCGCTATGATGGCCCTGACTCTCAACAGAGTGCAACCCTTACTCTACTTTTCAGGTCTAATGAAAAGTCGAGTTATTCGAACTAGTGGCCATTTTGTTGGCAAAACCAGGTTGTCTATGAACAGGACAAGGTCCCCAACTTGAAGCTGATGTTTCGGCTTCAACCCTCGCTTCAACCACTTGGCTCGCTGATGCAACTGAGACAGATATTCTTTGCGCCATCTCTTCCAGAAGAGTTTGCGCATTAACTGACAAGGGGAGTCCGGAGTCTCCGGGTCCTGGAATCTCACCAAATTTTTTTCACAGTGTCGTACCCTCTAGAATATGAAGAATCCAGAGTAACTTCGTCAAATGGGCTTCTTGCTCAGAGCTACAAGTAAAAATGTTAGCATTGTCAGTATATCTATATATACCACTTTTTAACATGGGCCTATATGGGCAATGCTTATGTCATAGGCCGTAGCTCTGAACGGGAGGCCCATTTGACAGAGTTGCTTTGGGTTCTTCATATTCTAGGTAATACAAAACTGTAAAAAAATTTTGGTGAGATTTCAGGACCCGGAGACTCCGGACTCCCCTTGTGAGTCTTTTGCCATCTGGAGCAGATCTTGTTTGGTTCTTTGATTTCAATAAAGGGCTCTAGAGTTGATAGGAGCAGAGCACCGATGAGGAAGTGACCAGTCGTGAGAGCGGTGACATTTGCTGAGTCCGAACTCGATGCAGAAAGAGGACGAGAGTTCAGGCACGCCTCTATAGGGTTAAGTACAGAAGAAAACTCCTCATAAGTAGGCTTTTTCTCCTCCACAACTCGGTACAGGTGCTGCTTGAAGGACTTCACATTAGCCTCCCACAAGCTACCGAAGTTTGGAGCGCGGGGTGGGATGTACTTCCATTTGACGCCACCTTCAGGTATTGATCTGGCCATAGTCTTCGCCATAGTCTGATTCAAGGTGGAGATTTCTGCAAAGAATCGATGTATTTTTCCTTCAGCATTTTTGAACGTCATCCAATTTCTCTTTTCCACCATGGATTTGACTCGGTCACTCAGAATGCGGGAACCACATTTTGCGCTCATGAGTCGGAACATAAAACTATGAATTTATCAAATCATATATTTTAAGGTAAGCTTCCGGCGATTCCGGATTCTTTTGTGCGTTCAAATGAAAGTGACAAATCCATAAATATCTTGACACATCTTTGTATGTCATACCGAACGACTTTTTCTCTTTTCATCTTTTCGTATACGCACAATAATACCAAGTCCGACTGTCTCAGACTAGCCGGTATCCATCTCTGCGAGAACTCGAGCTTCAATTTTGCGAAAAGTATGGCGTTGACATTTCCTGAGTATCACACGATAGAGGTTTCATGGAAGCTATCCTCGGTGCAATCCACGTGTACACCGTAAAATGAATCGTATGAAAGTGAGATAGTAATCGCTCCATACTGTTGATGGTCCGATTTGCTCGCGGCATATAATACAGCTAGATCATCATCTTAACCTTAATATCTACCTACCGCACACTTTGTGATCCTTGGCATTACGTGAATTCTATAATAATGCATATAGTCAAAGTAGACGCCCATGATCGGTTTCGATAAACGAATCGTACCCATCAATATTTACTCGCGCCGGTAGCGCCGACTTTCTGCATACTAGCCCTGGAACTTTGTACCTCTGAATCTCATCACCGCCAATTTACTCCATATATACTACATGGCCTACTGCCTATAGTACCTCTACATATATACCTATAGCACTGACTCCAGGGCTTCGAGGCTTCTTCAACTATTCCACGTGCTGCTGTTGCTGTTGTTGTTGTTGTTGTTGTTGTTGTTGTTGTTGTCGCCGTGTGTGTCCAGCATCTCTGTTTATGCTCGTATGCGGCAGCAATATATGCATCAGCTTTCCCTACTTTATATCTCTGATAAGAGCGATGAAAATTTATCGCGTTTAGAGCATTTGTTTTCTACCGTTATCGTCTTATCGAGCAACCACCAACGCCACCGACGAACACCGGCTATATTATAGCATACTCTGTTATTCGCCTCGAGATAAAGTCTGCAGTTCTCTGTGTATATATCCTCTCAGATAGTTATACCTATATTCCTTGCGGCTCTGTGACAGCAGCTGCCACCTACCTATAATATGTATACAGTATGCATGTCTATGAGTACCGTGTCTGATATTCTGTAGGGCTTTTATGCAATTCTCCAAGATCTGATTACTGCTGAAATGGTCGAGTTGTATACAAAGCTTAAAGGTATGATGCTTGGGATGTTAAGTGCATGGATGGAACCGTATTGTACCATTTTAGATCGTCACGCCAAGATCGGACATTTAAACATGATCATCATCGTACCAGACGTGCTATGGTTTGTTATGGTAGTGAATCTGAGATCTTCGAAGGTGAACCCTTATGGGTGATTTTTCGTTTGAATACGATTGGTAAGAGGTAAACTCCTCGTTGAGGTCTTCTAAAATGTACTTCGGTCCAGAATTAGTGGAAGATGTATCATGTATACTTTGTGTTTTGAATTTTTCACACTTTACAAATTCAAATACCTTACAATCAATGCTTTTCCAATGATACACTCATTTACGATTTCCAGTGGTCTCTTTTTCTTGGCTGGTCATGCATGTTACACATGTTTGACATTGGTCGTTGCTAATTTTTTACGAGATATTTCTGTGTTTTCAAATTTTGGTTCAAAACTCCCCAGTAAGTCATCAACATCATGGTATATCTCAGGAATATCAGTAAATTTTCACGGGGAGTGTTGAAGAGGAATCGTATATGACCACTGTTTGATTGAGTCATTGTTGATGTCGTACAACCATGTTCTTTCTCAAAATGAATCAAAAACTTGAATTCTCGGGTGTCATTAATCCACCACAGTCACACTTTCTATAAATAAAATTATGGTCACGAGAGGCGTTCTGAATCCTCTGCTTAAGAAATTCTAATGGATACATTGATCTCAATCTCAGGAGTGTATCTGCTTCAACATCTTCTTCAGATTACTCCATGATTTTCATGGCACAGTTCGTGATCGCCTCTGAAGAGTTTACGGTAGACATTTTTGACCAAATTGGTTCTGGTTCATTGACAAATTTGATGAAAATCCAGTGAAATCCACAACCAAAAAGAACCTAACTTCGCAACATGCTCACACGGGTTTCAAACAATCTCCACGAGAATCAATCTGACTTTTTCAAGCTCTGGGACCTTATTGGTATAGTTTCGAGCCTACGTACGCACCACAAAGCCACAGGTGTATGATAGAACCTTGAATTCACTCTCGGATAGCGCTACAGATACCACTCTTGAAGGTTTCACTAATATCAGATCGACATAGAAATTATCGTGGAGTCATTTCGACCCTTAACGGCCATTGCGTGTTGAATATTCACAAAAATCCAAAATTCAAATAACTCAGCTCTTAGCAGGTCAATTTTTTGTTTGCTTGCTGGACTTTGGGATTATTACAGGGAAAAATGAATCATGTTTAATGAAAACTGATCCATGGTCTGCTTGAAATTTTTCAAGGTCAGAATCACGGTCTCGTGAGAATCTTCATATATGACAACTGTCAAAATCTGTAACAAAATTCGAAACTTGATCAGTTTCCCTCTCTCATTCCGAGCCACCGAATCAAGTCATTGACTCGTCATCCCACAGATTCAATCTAACCCATACCTTTTTCAATGGTCATCCACGCCTACAAGATCAGATTTCTCTCAACAATACACATTCAATCCAACTCGAGCCCAACCGCAGCAATCTATCCACCTCTTGCACAGAATATCCATACCTCAATGAACGTAATAACACCGTATCATAACCAAGTCAAAGAAAATCATGAACCAGTGTACACGCGTGCCACAGCCCACACCTGCTCTCACAATAAATTTGTTCTATTGGCCTCCCTCAAAGTCTATTTTACTCTTCTGGCATTAGCTTACATACAGGCATGCTTCCATACAAAACGTTCATTCTCAAGTAATATTCGTCTCGGGAAGAGCATTTTTCAACGTTCCAGAACCGCGGGCGTCTCTCACATCTTTCCTTCCTTCCTTCCTTTCTTTTTTTTTTTTTGCAATTTCACCAGTCGCAGGCGTTGAATCTCACACGCGAGGTGGCATTATAACGTAAATTCGCCCACACCCAGGTATATACCCGCGGGTGGGCGTCTTATGCCATTTGCCGATAAAGCTTGAGGAAACTCTTAGCGAATGCAATTCTTGTGTGGTTGCGGTGACTTTACGACTTGTGGTTCAATTTGACATGGTCATGGTATGACTGCAGGCTCCATAATACGATATAGTTGCTATCATAGAAATGACCAACTCACCGAGTGTAGATTTTTTTTTCATCTCACTTTTCATAAACCGTAAAGTGTCGGTATAACATTCTGCTGGTGACCGATGCATCAGATGTTGGGGTGGCCCAATGCTTTTTTTCACTTTGAGAATTTGAAAAGTTGATCATGAACCTGGTAATAATATCCAGAGTATATTTGTGAGTGTGGGAAGGCAAGAGACCTCATATGATTATTCTTTTGATAATTGATTCAAGTACATTGTATTTTAAAGTACTTCTCCTCGAAATGCTTCTTGAATTTCATACATTGGTGCACCCATCTTTGCAGCATCTATGATTTTATGATTGAGATGAATATTTTTGATACAATAGCGGAGCATATATGGTTCATAGCAAAAGAGTTCTCATGGAAACTTAAATGCAAGTGGCTGTTCGTGACCAGAAAATTATAATGACTTTCTGGACGATGGGAATTGTCGAAGAAGTCGTGATCGGTACGGTTGAATCTCATGAATATCATGGAGGTGATATACCTACGTTATTAGTTGATGCTCTGCAGAAAGTTTTGAACTGTCTAGTTGAATTTGAGTTGTAGCATCTATTAACCTTTTGATTTAGATTCCACCAATCCATAGATGAGATTTGAATTTTATCACGTGTAGTGTATCGGGAGTCCAATTGTCGTCGAGAGTCACTGGCTCATCCGTCACGAATATAAGACACATGCGGGCAGTCGTGAATAGTTTGATCAAATCAAGTTTGAGTCCCACTCACAGTTTTGCTCGGGTGTATCTTTCTCTTCACATTTGACCTACAATCAGTGACACTGTTGAGCTATATAGCCGCTCTCTGGTGTAAGAGATGCGATCGCCCATTTCTCACGACATCAGCTCGCGATCCGCGAAACCTCATTATTCAATGTCATCCCTGTACTCGTTGTAAAGTTCAGATGAAATATCAGATGAGTAACAGAGGCGTTCATCCACTCGTATGATCAATCGCAATTTTAGTGATGATTAACTGGTTCATCTCAGACGATTCCTAACGAACTTCTTGTCAATTTTAAAAATTTCAATCTCATCACAATCATGTCATTAGCAAAAAGACTTGATTGACTGGTCTCTGACCGATATTCAATTTCGACCATGAATTCTTTTTTTGTACTCAGAAACTTCTATCAGTCTGAAGAAATTAAGAATCTTAAATGAAAATCAACTTGTATTCTTTCAAAGTCTTAACACGAATATTCACACCAAGATCGTAGGTGGAGAGGGGGATCCAAGAACTTTTCCTTGGTTCTACATGGATATGGGAAGTCACAAAAAGTTCCTGAATCTTACACCGAAAAATGTTTGCTGAAAGACAGCACTCTTCTAGTCACTTCCAAGTCGTTTCCGCAAATGAATCATCAGAATGTCTGCAGAAAGGTCGTTGTGACATCCCAACATGGATTTCATGAACCATTCTCTTCGTGCAACCTGGTGATTTCACGGGCAAATTCCCCAAGGAAATCGACATGCAAATGCCACGACTTCCAGATCATCAATCTTTCTCTTTCCTTTTCCCCAGATTCAGCCACCTGGTCAGAAATTTGCCTTCAAATGAGTCTCTTACTCAATGATCCAGCGAGAAATTTCCCGGCCCCAAATATTATCCATGAATAAACTTGTGAGTTTAAGGAGTTTGGGCTATCTGTACTAAACTGTTTAAACATTTTGAAGATTGGTGACCCTCAAGTCATACAATCATCGTACAAATATCAGACGAATCAAAAATCCATCAAACCAGTCAAGTCCAATTTTCGAGACATTGATCAAACCCAAGATCCTTGAAAATCGAACTTTCATGTCCCAGAAGTGCTACAAAAAAGAACTCTAAGTGAAACAAAAAAGGCTTAAGTCGAGCAATAGCTCACCCCATTATAAACACTATCGAGTCAAACCAATCATAAATTTCCACGAAACCCAAGTCAACCACCACCTCCAAGACGACAAAACCGATAAGTTTGCTTCTCTCTGAGGGCTCCAACATACCATCCTCTTATTCTCTCGCAAAAAAATTTGCGAACAAGCGTGCTTATGAGAATATATAGGTTGTGCCTATAACAGAGCCTCCTGTCCCTAATCTCGACCGCGAGAAAGAGAGGCGTTTGTCCCGTACCTTTTACATCACACGTTTGCCGCTCGCGCGCAAGAACCGCCCCGAGGACAAAAGTGTCCGCCTCATCGTGGATCTCAAACTCGTGATGTTTGCATGTCGGTACCTATGTGCACTTCTTCGTCTTTTCTGTCATGCTTTAAAACCCGTGCAAAGGTATTCAAGACTAAGAGAAAAAGATAGAAGAGTCTTGGGTGTCGTGGGGTGGGTAAGAGCTTCCTTCTTGTATATTATACCGTATGAATAACCCGTTGACTCTTTCTGTGTGGTTCATGGTTGTAGCCATCAGGATGAGGTGTCTTCTATGTATAAATGCCGGTATGGTATGCGACGGTATCATCGATGTTGACTGCCGCTTGGTATGTTTGCTTATGAACTTTGTGTATGAAGAATCTGAGATGTGATGGTACAAGGCTGGCTGTTGGGATAGTCACAGTTGATTCTGGGAATCTGTGCGATCTTGCATATTACTGTGTTGAGAAGCTTTTCAGGCTTTTGCTCGTTTAAGAGTAACTTATTCTGATGCTGAGTTGCTTAAATTTTTAACATCCAAATTGTTCTACCTATATAACATAATATGCTTTTCACTCTGGGTGATAATGCCCTAGGAAGTCTTCAGAAAAAAAAACAAAGATCGATGAAATTAGCCTCCGATATTTAAATTCTTGGCAATTTGAAAGCTATGTATGACAATTTTCATCTGAGCATTCATCCGGATATTTGTTTGCTTGTCTTGACTGAATTTATTCGAATTGGAACTAACATAGTTCTATGATTTCACTCTGTAAACTATGATGAGCTTCATAGCAACATTGCTGTTTTTTAGAACGCTTCCAAATTTCACTTTTTTGCCTATTTTTTCTTCTTTTCATATTATGTTAGAATGATTCATTGATCTGGTGTTCCACCATGAAACCTGAGTGAGAAACAAATTATCATGCTTATCGTGCAATTTCATTACGTGGAAAACTGAAAATATTTTGGAAAGAATTTTATGGATACCATTATCTTGGATATTGAGAAACTCGTTGAGAAATCCACGGATAAAGATTGACGAATTTTCTCTTCGGCAGTGTAGGTTTCCTTTGTATGGACATATCACGCAATGCAAGGTTTCTGTGGCTTTTTTACTAATGACACTTCTCGCAATTTTGTTCTGAAATGATTATTTCCGTGAACACCGATGTTTGTTCGTTAGGTGCCAATTTCATGATTAACACGTTTGCTGAGAGGCCTATTTTTCGTAATTTTCTCTCGGACCTGAACTGGACTTTTATATTCTGGCGAATATGTCCGTAAAGCTGCAAAATTTTCTTTGAGTCATTCTTTATGACTCTGTTAAATATAATCACCATGTAAAATACTTATTGAAGATATTCTTTGACTTATTACGAGTCGGTAAAGTAAGCAAAATGGATATCCGTGAGTCCCGTCGGTGGGTCCCGTCGCAGCTTCAATAACAACGAGTTATGTTGCTGCAAGATTAGACCGAATTTCCAATATTTCTGTGTACATTCGCCTGTCCACTTGAATTTTCATTGGAACTTTTGAAAAAAAAGTTGATCTGAAGTGTTTCGAGGTTTTGTTCCCTATATAACGCCCTTCTCTCGATTTTGAACGAGCCTCCAGTAACATCGGACTGTCCCAAATGAATACCTCCAGTCTAAACTCATCCAAGCAATTCACCCAGGTAATCAATTCATTCAGCCCTTAAGGCGCACAAGCCCTAAAGAGAATTGAGTCTGCATAAATTATCCATCCACATCTGCATAAGTGATAAATCCTCGCTTAGGTCAGACTTTGCCAAAGAAGAATCACCGATATCGGCTCATCAATCAGTGAACCAAACTCAATTCTCACAGGAAGAGGAGGAGGAGAAGGAGGAGGAGGAGATTCAAGAGGCCTATGGGAGTATGCATTTCGGATGCAGTGCCTGAAGCTCCGACAACTTTTGATGCGCTCGATGATCGATGCGTTTGTAAATGAGCTGCGTAGTTGTTACTGGGGGAGCTGCTGCAGCTCGGAAAATGTTTTTCATGGAGTTGAAGTTAGATGTGCTAGAGTGTTCAGAAGCCAATCATCAGCTTGGTCAATTGATTCTTTCTTTCTTGTTTTGGTATTAGAAATGCTGAGATTTAATGGAACTTATTTCTCTGTTCGTACGTTTGTTTTTGGAGCCGCAAATTCTGTGGGCGGATGTCCTAATGTTTTTGGCGACTCGATTAATGTGTGCTGTAAAAGTATCTTAGAAAAGTTTCTTGAAAAAATACGCTCGCGTGGGAGTGACATCGATCGATCGAATTGACTCCTCTTCAGCGCTTCCCAGACATTCTAAACTTATGATGTTTTTGTCCTTGAAAATTACAATAACTGAATGAACTCAAAAGTTTTATGAGTGTGGATTGAATAAAATAACATAGTATCATAGGTATGAGATTTTTTGACCAAGAAGATCATAGTCGATAGTCTTTGTAATCATTTTTAGGGAAAAAAGTAATTGATTCACGAAATGGCCTTTTTTGAATGTATACATGGCTCAATTGATAAGAGTTGCATTCTGGAGGGGAATTGCATAAATTACTCAAGGTTTAGAGCTCGCAGAATTCATCAGCATAACAATAGCCGTAGCTAAATGAAAAGTCACGGTACTGGGGGATTTAATGAAAGGTTACCGGCACCATACGAGCAAAACACGCTGAATCCTCGCCCACGTTCATTGACACCTTAGGCGTTATGCAAGTCTACGTCGGAAGTCCGGAGGATGTCATAGATCATTAGGTCATTGTATTGTACTTCTGAGTTCTTGATCGATTTGGGATATAAGTTGACCAACTTTAGTCACCTTGCATCGGTCTTTTTTAAGCTAAGAGGCGAGATGATTGGCTATCATTAATGAATCTGATCAAGATTAGTCAATTTTTCAATCGATTGGAAGGGATAGCCTGCATTCGAATTGAATTTTGCGATCATTGAGGGGCACAATCTGTAATCTGCTTTTGGATTTATTCTTCTATTATTACCAAGTACATCGAAAACTCTTCCTAGTTTTCAACTCGGCGTGCAAGGTTATAGTTTTGGGAATTTGACTTCATTTTATGACTTTGAACATCGCATCGCGTTAGAAGAAAATAGATCGTCCCCACTTCATTTCCTTCAATATATGGTTCCATGAAACAAGACGAGCAATCATTAAATAATATTTGTCCAGTGTGTGACTTTATCTATTCTGATATCTTCATCAGCGATTAAATAACCCGATTTAAAACCTGTCGGGTTTTCTCATGATGACAAACATTTTTAAGTTTTTAAAAACTGTGTGATTAGCGCAATACTCAAGTGTTTCATGTACTTATCGGAATTTTAATCTACATTTTCCCTCCGTCATCTTCGTCATGATCAGATATCATTTCAATCGGGAAAACTCGATATGCGGAAACTTGGACTAATATAGTTATTGAGTTGTGTAAGACTGTTATCATTTATTCAGGGTGATAATCATTAGTAAAATAGGAGTAGCCATGATAGCAAAATTATACAACTCTATGAGCCTTTGTTATCTACTACTCATTTATGGTTCATTTATTTGAATTTCATTATTTCATTTGTTATCGAAATCAGATTCTACTAATCCATTGAATATACCATTATGATTTTTGGTGAATTCAACGATTGCGAATCGAATCAACGATTCGCATGAAATTTTACATCCTGATGGATTATTTGTTTTCATTTCATTATTTCTGTCAAACTTCGAGATTTCCCCAAAAATAATAATGATATTGATCACTGACGATATTTTCAGTTTTGATCAGATACAATTAATCAAAGTTAGATCAATTAGTCCTTCGCTGATACTATAGCGGTGGATGATGTCATTTGCACTTTTGCAGTTACAAACCATCTCGTTTTTCGGCATTTTACCTTTCTCCATGGTTTTCTTTTGTCTAACTTGATTATAGCACCAGAATTTCTTGGAATCACTTGAATGCGATCTGAACCCTCAAAGACTCCTTTGGGGATCAGATTCACACCATTGATGCAGGAATTTTCCATGATATAATTCATTCCTCTAACGAACAAGTATCCTCTCTTTTATTGGAATATAAAATGTTATCAAGTTTCTCGCTCGGTTTCATCCTTATGAGATGATCTTGACTTTCTACACTCAAACTAATTATTTCCCCACCGCCATCACCATGAAGCCGCCACAGCCTCGTGGATAAGGTCCTCGCCTTCAGCGCAGAAGGCTGGGGTTCGAATGTCGGCCGGCACCAATGTGAATTTTCATAAGTGAATTTCGGTGGCTTGGGTGATTCGGAACTCACCTTCAATTGTAGGTCCCGCAAAATAACATCGAAAAGGGGTTGAAAATGCGTAAAAAAAACAATTCTTTCCTCACACACCTCATCAACATCGCCCACCCCACGAACCCCCATTCATCAACGTGTCATATCAACTAAATTTCACCCCACATCTATATTTTCAAGGATCATTCCCCTCATATGCCCAAATACTCCTCCAGACCACATATCTTTTCTTCTACATCGTCCGAGACACACAATTCCGCAACCCTGGCACAAGGTACTCTCAAAAGATACCACTTTTACAACCCCTGCTGCTACATCATGGCCCCATACAAATACTACACATCCTCTAAAACTCATGCAGAGAGTATACATATTTTGCACAAGGTCGGGACCCTGCATACTCGATCGTCTGAAGATCGGGACACATACACATGCATAAATGTGTGCCCAGATGAGAGGGACCGTGAATCCAGAGGACGGAAGAGGCTGTATGAGCATGAGCATGAAGCACCCATATATGAGCGAGGGAGGCAGTAAAAATTGTGTATACGAGCGCAAAGAGAAGAACCGATCGGGAGGGGGCCATACACCGGCATCGCCGTATATACCGACCGGTAGAGAGGTAAAATATACATTGGCATCAAAGAGAACCTCGACAGCCAAGCAAGCCAACACCGGCTATGCAGTCGTGATACGTGCGTGTACCCGAACGGCGGTGTGGTGGCTCTGTTATAATAATATGCAGCTCCGAGCACGATCGGCATTGTAAAATTGGTTTTGTTAAAAAAAATTGTGTTAATAATTGGAAATTTTCAAGGTAGAAGATTTTTTTAATTTCCCGCGCTTCCGGTTGTGTACGAAATCAGGATCCCAGTGTTGTGTTGTTGAATCGTTTTGTGAATCAAGATAAAAATTTAGTGTAATACACGTGGGGGTTAGTGAAATCGGTTGAAGATTTTGCCGATCTCTTCCTGCTTCGTAAAGCTGTTTGACATTGCCGATATATTTTTTTTTTTTTTATGGATTTTTAAGAACTTTTTTTCAAATATTTGATGACAGAAACAGGAAAATTTTAGAACTGAATCATATAACTTGCGGTCTTCGATTGATCTGTCTGGCCCTGAATGATTACCTTGTCCATCAAAAAATCGGTTAAAGATTCGATCATCATCATCATCATTATCACGATCACGCTCAATACGAGGCGTTTTACGAGTGCAAGATAAGAGAAAGTGTACATATATCCTATATCGTAAGATAACGAAAAGAGATGATCTCGTCATCGAGAAAGATGCCGACAAAGAGGTTTATCATTTTATTGATACTTCCTTCGGACATATCAACATGTCTCATTATGCATTCCTATAATATCCGTAAAATTACGCAAAATTTAGTTCAATGACGGTATCATTTTGTAACTTTGATTAAACATCTGTGTGTGTGATGTACATCAGTATACATATTCGGAAGTTAAATTTCATGCAAATTTGAATGCACGGATTGTATATAAGGCCCAAAATTACAGAGTTGGTACGAATTAAGGGGTAATCTTTCATAACTGTTATGTCCGTTGCCGCTGTTTCTGCATGCTTAACATCGATGAGATCTTGAAGGTTTTGTGTTGGAGACTCGTGCAGGTACTGAAGCCAAAATCAAGCTAGTGTAGAAGGGCAACAAAAATGTAGCCGTCATTGACGCGAAGGGATATCGATTCCTATCACCACAGACACGCGGTTCTTGCGGATTTCCTCCTTTCCTTATTTTTTCTACCTCGCTTAAATTTTTTTTCCTCACTTGGGTCTGACACTGTCACTCACAAGACGCACATTATAACCAATTAATGAATGGATAATTAATACAACACCTAGAGATGAATGAAAAAGTTGAATTATTCGTTTACGTGCAAAAACTTACTATCCAGAAGTGTTTTTGATCAATTTTTGTAGCGTGAAAAAGTGTATTATACAGTGTGCAAAATTATATCGCACCTCAAATTTTTATCGATACAAGAATACTGTGATAACCGCGATATTACTTATTTTTTGAGATGACAGATAATATTTATACACATATAGGAAGTGAACGAAAGTGATTTCGAGTGCTTTGCAAATCGTAACAGCGAAGTATCATGAGTTTGCCAAAATTCAATGAAGTTAAAATTAAACCGGACAATATCAAATCGATGCCAGGTTGATGATAAGCAGAGCAATTACGAAAAAAAAAAAAAAAAATTAGAGTGTGTATTGCATCGAATGGATGCTGATAAGACAAAACTCTTGAAGTGGCCAGCAATACTTTTTCACGCATTTGTTTAATAATAAATTACACGTGGGTGAGATGAGAACAGTTGTTGAGTGTACCACTATATCTTTCAAGGTCGTACACCAAAATTTATTACAACGTGAGCCACTCGGCTTTTCCGCATTTGCCAAAGATTTGAAGTGCTGTATTCATCTTTTTGTTGAATTCGATTCTCAGTTTTCTGTTTTTTCTTAGAATTTCTTGTCAAATCCCAAAACATTATCATTGGTCGTGTATTATTCGTGTTCTCATCTTGTGTATTATTTATTCGATTGATTCATCTAGTTATGAGTTGATCGCATTTATTTTTTTACGAAATTCAATGTGAACTCAGTGTCATATTTTGATTCAATGGTTCTGGACTCTTGTAATCAACACAATCGCTGTGACGCCGTTTTTTCGTAAATTTATTTTGATCATGAAATGGACCCCCGAATTTCGATGAGAACGTCTATCTGGGTCTAGACTCTTTTTAATCTAATCTTTCACGTTCTTGGCGAAATAAACCACCGTGATAAATTTTTTTTGGAATAATTTTCCGATCAAGTTTCAGTCGGCAAAGATTGAAAAATGAAAAATCGCGGGTCCCACCGGTGAGACTCGTCGCACCGAACGTGTTAGTTTGTACATAAGTCTCTCTTACCTCGAACCTACAGGACTGTACAATCGCACGCGTTTACCAAAATTATCGCAAGAATATCAACCGTTTAATCCAAAAATATGATTTCATTTTATATCGAACTTTGAACGACCTACCAAGAAAAGGTTTTAACGACTTTTTCCGCCTTTTCAAATAATTTTTTTTGAATTTGGCAAAATGATCACTCATCCATTCATTTCGCAAATTATCATCATAATCTCTTGGACATTAGGTTTTTATCAACCGTTTTTATCAATGAGCCGCTTGAGTACGTCAAACCACATCGTGGGGAAAACCAATAATCATCCGTCAAAATTCAATAATAACAAGTGTAGCAAAAACGCCCACATCGCAACATCTGCCAATCATCAAATCCCACTATATACATAACATGCAACTTCCAATTATAAAAGCATCTATGAACACTTGCACTCTAAAAGTGTCGATCTATATACATACCGATAAAATTTCAATAGACAAGAGTCTATGTACTACATCATACATTGTGATAATATCTATAGACATTGCTCACGTACATACTCGTGCAACATTAATCTTTAATAAGCTTCTCGAAAACACTTCACCCGCCTTGTTATATACTTACTTGCGCGCGCGTCTGTGAAAACACGTGTTGTTAGATCGTTTAGCGCTTTACTTGTACTCTGGGGGCTTTGCAGGCTGGCATCATCACAGACTTGTACGCGAAAAGTCACGCGCGTCAAACTTGATGCACATGCTGTACCGAATAAACCAGTACCATAATACATACACAAATATAGGTGTATGTACATATACGTGTGAGTAAATACACAAATACACACAGATTTAGAGTGCAGTTTATATTATTGCCACGAAGTTTCGAACGATCGGTGAGCAATTACGCAAGATATGCACGTATATGCGCAGTTTATTCATAGCACACTGATAGCCAACATTTTGTACTGCGAGATATACATATGTACATAATAATAAAATTGCAGTAACATTTTACAATTGTGTGAATTTGATGCTAAAATGGTGAATATTTTGTTTAAGTTGGGAACTCATGCGTTGCGTGGCTTATTATAGAAGCTTGAACGTGGCGGGAAATTTGAATGTGCAGGCGCGCGCGCATACGATTATTGTATTGATGCGTAATTGGTTTCAAGGTTGCAGTAGCCACTCAAGAATTATATTATGTATTTTGATAATTTTTTCGAAGTAGGTTCGATAGAAGTTATTGTGTTTCTGAGGATTCGAATAAGAAGGTTTATTTGTGAATTTTTTCTCAAGTATTTTAAAAGGTAACCTCGAGTAGATTAGAATCAATCAACTTTTATTCGATCGTACTCTAACTTTGAGATCTAAGATAAGAATTGTTCGATTCTATCAGTATGGAGAAACTAGTTTGAACTAATGATAGATTTTGAAAAGTTTAGAGGCGTGAATAACGGAAACAATATATCTCTAAAATTGGCATCAACGTGACAGTAATTTGAAGTAAATGCAACGTTAGCAAAGAAATCTATATGAAATATCGCTTCGATGTTAACGTAGCAATTGAATACAAGAGGGAAAAAAAAGGACTTTAGTGTTAGACACGCTGTGTATGGTCAGTCGAATATGCAATGGATAATGATCAGAAAAACAGTCATAGCCATATCTATCTGAATATTATAATGCTTCGAATCTAGTATAGTGGTGTGATTGTATATAGTGCCCGAGGTGAAACGGGGCGTGACACACTCATAAGATCTATAAATTTGTCAAGTTGGACTGTTCTATGGAAAAATCGAAAAATCATCGAGTCGTAAATTATATTAATTATGAATATGTTAATGATGGTGTTCGATAATTTGAATTTCCAGTACTCGTTCTCTTCGTCATATGTTTTGGAGTCATAATTCATAATAATTATCAAAGAAAATTCTTATTTGACGTATTCACCTGTGCCTTTGAGAAAACTGTGAACAAGTATTATATTTATTCGATTTCACTTCTCATTTCTGATGCAAACCTTTTTTTTGTAGAAGTGACAGTACAATTCAGGCATCTATCAAATTCAACGCATGAGACAAATTTAAAATAACTTTCATTCTATTTGGAAAACTCTCAAATACCTCTGCGCTCACATATTTGTATTTGTAAATATTTACATCTATATGGACATGTAGAAATTGAAAATATTGAGTGTGAGAAATAGTATTGAAAACTCGTACCCGAAGCCAATTAGCGGAAGATATCACTACGAGTTACTCCTACTATGCTACTACTTGTCGCGGATATAGCAGAGCCCATATCTTTTTAGCACGCGAAGCTACAGCAGATCGGAATGAATTATTCACGCTTTGAGATCCACGCCCCGCGACCCGGTCAGATAAAGTCAATTGAGTTTAATCTATCGAAGGTGTTTTGGTACCCTGAGTGTGTATATATTGCTTTTTCATTTATCTGACCCGAAAAGGTACCTCCGATAAGATTTTCATTCCTTTCTCACTTTCTTTTTCTTGATTCTTTCAATCTCAAGTCTTTCTTAGGGAGATCAAAGTGTATCGAGAGGTCATGAAAGTTCGTTCATGTTTTCTTTAGAGCATCTACCATTTCGTCCCATAAAAAGGGCCATCAACGATTTTTAATAATCTATGATTATTTTTTGAGGGTGCTTTGAAAGAATCTGGAAAAATTCTGAAAAATTTATGTCAATGCAAAAAATTAATGGAAATTTCATTAAAATATAAATTTCAGGAATGAATATTGAATGGTGAGAGAGCAAAAAAGTGAAAACGAGAATTTTTCAGGAGATTTTTTAAAATCTCATTCTGATTATTTGAACAACAAGACAAGCACTCGTGATTCCGGGGTTGATTATCTGATCGAAGTGTGTGATGGACTTTGAAACTTGGTACGAATTGAAGGTTATAAAAAGTTGCTGCCACGTAGATATAATCAATGGAATGTAATTTTAGTCAACGTAAAGATTTTTTCGTATCGTAATTCTGAGACCTGATATATGTTGCTGAATAAGCATAATATACATATACCGGATAAGATATTATTAGATTTGAAACCAATCTGAGTTGTTGGTGCACATAATACAATGTCAACAATACCAATAAATGCAATTCACTCAGGAGCGTCGGTCAAAGCAAACAAAGTGTACCGGAATCGCAATTTTTTTGCGATTCATCGATAATTTTAATTGGTGTCGAGAGGTGCGAGTCTGCTCGAGTTCTCACACCTTCACTTTCATTTTGCTCTTGCTACCGTCAAGAGATAAGTAAAACATGCAATGGTCCTTGTCTGCAAATATATATACTGAGAGAGTGAAATTTCAATCGCAAGGTCGATATCGGGGTCAGACAGATAAAACCTTCCCTTCTTCAAATTTCACTCAAGTTGTTACTACTCTAATTTATCTATTTGCAACCTAGTACATACTAATCCTCAAAAATCAACAAAAAAATCACCTACAACCAGATAATTTTACTGTCAAAAGTAAAAAATGTCAAACAGCTTTACACTAAAAAAAAAAAAAAAAGAAAGAAGTACATTTAAATGATATCGTGATCCAGATCCCAGCCGCAAAAGCAAAGAATCGTCAGGCACACTGCAACGTTATCAACGCAACGAGATCGAGAGTCGACTTATATTATAATAAACGAAACGAACGAGTCCAGAGCAACAGCAGAGGGTGTTAATTCAAAGACATAAGTGACATTCATGTGGCATTAGTGCAGAACTCGACCTTCGGCTTCTTTTCTACCACCAAACTCGACGTCCCACAGACACTATTTATACGACCCTATCTCTCTTTGCCATACCATACCTCTATCTCTTCCTGCACACCTTTTTCATGCTTTTTTGACAAAAAAAAAAAAAAAGGAAGGAAGAAGGAAGCTCGTGCTAAGGAAGTTTACAAGGCAATACAGGCAAAGCCAAAGACTTGCAACACGTGCCTTCAAGGAGGAGTATTTTATAGGACCTTTTAGAGGACGAGAATAGGAACGGTATTTTCTCTAAGGATAGGTTACGAGAGATACGCCCAAGAGAGTCACGAAATTGACTGAGTGTGACCTGGGCTTTATCAGCATCAGGCATGTCGTCGCCGACATGAAGACCAAGTTACGAAAGAAAGAGTTGGATGAACTTTTTAATGAGGTATGTTTTTTTTCATTGTAGGTTATGCGTTTATAGTTTATGATCGGAATTTTGGGAGTTTTGAATTGTTTGGTTGTTTGAGCTGTTGTGATTGAGTGAACTTAGATTTGCATATGCACATTGCAGGAGGGAATTCAGATCTTTTTCTACTGAAACTCGAGATTTTTGTAGACTAAACGAAGATTGTGACTTTTAAATACGTTCGAGTTGTAAATATTTTTGTGTTGATTTCTGGCCACTGGCGTTTTGGTTAAAAATGAACTTGGAATCCCTGGTAAGATGTATACAGTGTAAAGATAGTACCTTCCACTCAGGATAAACAAATCCAGAAGCTCGAGATTCGTCGAATGGACTCTTCAATTTTAAAACTCGAGATGCATGCTGGATTTCTTTTTATAACCAATTTTTATCCGTAATGGCGCAGTCAGGTAATTTTACCGCTTCATTTGCATTTATAATAATCATAGACATAAAATTGAGCCACACAATTTTATTGACAGGTATAAATGAGCCTGTTTGAAAAAATTGATTCGCATAAAAGTGTGGCTTCGCAAGGATATGAAACTCGATCCTGATTTAGTATCGATGAATTTGAAGTGCAGTGAGATACATACGACATACCCGGATTCCATACTTTGATTGCCGTAATAAAGTGTATGGTCGATTAAGAAGTTTACTTCGTCAATCAATACTTGAGAAAATATCAAATTTCACACTTCAGAAAATCAATCAATATCTGATGTAAATCTGAAGTCTACGATTTCGAAAGATTTGAGTGGCGTCATATGTAAGGATAGAAACTATAGTCTCATAAATAATATTCAGAACTTGATGAGAACTTAGATATTGGATTCAATTGCCACTTATGAGTTCATGAATTTCACATTCTGATTCCCTATTTTGTGGAGCCCGGCATTTTCATTTTTCGCAAAAAAAAAAAGAATAGTCTGATGCATTACCAATCTCAGTAACACGTCCAAGGAAGTTGAAATAAGTTCTAGACATAGGAAAAGAACACAGAAAGAAGTCTTTTATGCAACGGCACACCCGATAAGTTTTATTGTGAGCACTGTACTTATGAAGTTACGTCTTTTTCACCGTGCCGAACGTCTTATCGGCTAAACTTTTCAATGCAAAAGAATTTTAAGAATACACTTTGACAAAAGGAAACTCACAAGACTTGAATAGAGCAATTCATCTTTCAGCTGTCCGATGGTCAGTTGACATATTCTTTCTGAAAAACAATTTTGGAATATATTTTCATCGAACTGTAGTCAGCGTGACTCTCATAACCACACCTCATTTTTTTCATCTAGCCGATTTTCATTTGTCCATAACAATTCTATTCCATCTATCACCGATTACCTGGTGAACTGAATAATGAGTCAAAGTCATCACCCTAAACTAATATTAAACGGTATAAACCTATGATTCGAATCTTAAGGCTCAAGAATTTACACCAGGAACAAGAAAAAACCCACATAATACTTTTTGTAGGTTCTATGAATCTCAAATATAATGAGGCCGTTTTCGAAATCACTTTGAGATGTCGTTTCATACGTCAAGTTTCGTCTCACAGTCAAGGATCCTGACCCCAAAGTAAAACCATGTCGGTGAACAAGAAACACAAGAAACAATTGATCTGCAATTGAATCAGTAGAGGTTATTTCTCATCCGACGAGGTCGATTCAAATGCACTTTACTTTGTCCTCGACTCAGCATCAGTATCATTATATATGATGGCATACCTTGAGTCCACGTGAAAGGTGAGGTTTATTGTATATAGCAACAAGCATCGGTCGCGTGGCTTGTGTCTTGAACTCGTGGCCAGAGGAGGGGCTTCAAGTTATATACAATGGGACCATGTGCAACCATGATAATGCAAAGTTCATCGTATCACATCGATGCGTTTGAAAATGAAGACTAATTCATCAACTACAGAATTATCCTTGGTATCCCAAATAATGCCACTTTTCGTTTTTAATTAGATTACGATTCTAATATGAGAAGAGGACGAAATATGGCGAAATGCATAGGATTTTGAAAATTCTTTGTCCTCTATTTTTTTGCCCTCGTGTTTTCATAGTGAGCTTCAATTTTAGGCCTATTGAGTTTCACGTATCACCAGAGATTTCTCGACATTTTTACAGAATAATTGCATTACCATTGATTTGCATTGGGCACCATTTTGCTTTCTTCCTTTATCATTTTCTTCCCGTTGGTAGCTGTAGCTGGAACCTGGATCTCCATACAATTCAAATCCTTTTGTGTTATTACGATGCAAAAATATATAGGTGTTCATAGAAGTGCGAGTTTATATGCTCACGTTTGCATTCAATTGGTTTAGAGCATGGATATTGTTCCCCGAGTTCACTGTCAGAGTTATATTCAGTAAAAAATTCAGCGATATCCTCGGTTGTATGGAATTACTTATTCTCATTCAATGCTTTCAACAAAATTTAGAAGAAACTCAATTCATTCGGTGGGTTCCAAAAGATAATAGAACAAACTGCTCATTCATAATTTTAGATATACCAAACAGATGATGCGTCAGACTATCTTAGATTTAATGATTTTGAACTGCGATTGAATTGAAAAAGAATTAACAGAAGCGATGATTCATGAATGTACTTTCAAGATCAAGTCTGGAGTCGAGTGTGCAAATTAAAATGTCTGTGAAACAGCGGCTCGTCTGTTACCACCAGTTTCCCATTTTTCGATGACACACCAATCTTTATGTGTTTGATAAGACTCCCATTCAAAATTGTGTGTCAGTGCATATCTTGACTCATACTCACATTCCTATACTTATCTTGAAATATTCTCTTTACAACTCGCGATTTCTTTCGCGTAATGTTGGTAACGAGGCATCAATTATTCATTTTGATATCGCTCCGAACGTCCTTCCATCACATTCTTGGTTAGCCAGGAATGAGTGTCTTATGTTGGCTTTATTGTACATTCGAGGTGTAAAAAGTGTACACCAATCTCATCATAATGCACAAAAGTCACAGGAATCAACGGTGCACATTAGTTGGATAATCTCTGGTGATATTATCTCGTGACAAGATTATGAATTTATGACTGAGATTCATCTGTTTCAAGTTCATCACCTTCCAATCTCAACCCAATTAGGATTGACTCTAATCACGTTCGAATGAACTTTGGCAGATATCACTCTCTCAGAAACAAATTTCACTCTCTTCACAAGAAAAATGCACGCGAAGAAGTTCATCATGTTCATTGCGATGGCAAAAAATACGTCTAGGTCCTGTGTGCATTGAATGGACCCCACCGTTGGGGCTCATCATTAACTGAGATTCAGATCATCCCTGCACATAGAGTTGGACATATGGGTCCCATCAGTGGAACCCATCGTAGTGAAGGTTTATAGTGCATCATGAAATTGGCAGCTCAAAATCAAACAATTTTCTTTGAATATTCCATTATTCTGCAATCATCCTCAGAATCGAACGAGCTAAATCTGAATTAGAAATCTATCGATTCATTCCAGACAAAAAAGTCATTAAAATTATTCTTCTGTGAATACCCATTGAACATGAAGGAGAGATCAATGGCTAGACTCTGTTTATATAACTAGTTTGCACGAAGAATATAGGGAGGACATCTCTTCTGGTAGAGCTCACATATGGATCCAAAAGGTCCCTAAATTTAAGAGAAATTTCCTTACATATGACAGAAATGACTATTTTCTATGTCAAATTTTTCCAAAATAGGAAAAAAATGGTAAAGGATCACGGTTTCTTTAGCCACGCTCCTGTACACTCAAAATTTCCACGATTGACTATATCCATCAAATTTATCCGTTTGCCTGTTATCACCAAGAAGGATCTCACAAAATGCAAACTCAGATCTCCCCCATAGTTATCAATTCTGGGTCAATTCTGTCTATTCTAGACCAAGCATCCACGTAATACCATTTCAGCCACGGTCATCGAGCGTACCGTACTAATCTCTGTCACACCACAACTCTATATCGTCCACATAAAGTTCGAATTACAAAACCAGCCTCTATTAAAGCGCACACCCGTCCCTAATTCGTGGGTAGCTCAGGAACTGTTCAAAGACTCAAGACAATATCAGACAGCACCGCAAAATTCCGTGACTTTTCAACGATCAGCTGCATCTTGATTCGAGTCCACGTCAAGGCTAATTATTGTCATGGCTCGGCTTGTTGCGTAAGTGCAATTACACGTGCAGTCACTGTGCCAAAAGCGCCTATATATATATATATATATATATATATATATATATATATATTACACAGTCACACGCGATTCTCATATAAACTCAGTACCGTACTTCTTCTCAACACCTTTTTGCATGATACTATGACTACACCCAATGACTCTGTAATGAAATGCTGATATGGCCCTCATGATATATTACCCTTTGGCATTTTAGGACTGCACTTGGAATGCAAATCTGTGTATGAGAAAATTCGCGCCTTGATTCCTTCAAGTTTGATATATATGAGTAATCCCTTGAGGGTATAATACAGTGAAGCTAGAGAGATCCAGTTGCTCGTGTGATCGTACATTGAGAAAGTGGGGATGAATTAGTCGAACGGGAATGGTACCAATCCAGAAATTATGCGGCAGAGAGGAGTACTCTCCTCCAATTTCCGCATTTTGATTATACGAGTCGTGAGCGCGCATTTTTCAAGAGCTATATGGAGGAGGCACCGTTTTGAGGATATTACCGTGGGGTAATGAAAGACTCTGTGCAATGTTTCCTGATTCTATATCTCTTGGTCACCACGATTCGATATATTGAAGATGTTGGTTTCTCGATTGTAATAAGCATCGCACGAATCCGTCATTTCAATTAATGTGGCGCTGCAGTTGATGTAGTGTGCATGGTCTATAATGATCCTTGATGAAGCTTGCAGATATGAGATCCATCGGCTGCTCTCAGTGACTTGTACGATTTCTATTTTTTGTTGGGATATGGTATTGATTGGAGTTTTCAAGTGTCAGGAAGTTTTCTTTGCTTGAAAAATGCTCATATTGGGGATGCACCTATACCGTAGATTCTTACGATGATATGAAATTATTCATTGAAAACAGACACACTATCAATCCACTGGATTTTTAGCTTCAGTACAATCAATTATGCGCGAAAAATGCCAGCTCACGATATGTGACAAACTTAACAATGTCTAATGGTATTCGGCTCGAAAAATTCTCAATAATTTTGATTTCAAATAATGTACACTACTGGTCAAAAGTCTGAGGACACCTGGGAATCAAGCTGATGATTTTCAGAGTTGGATATCCCAGAACCTATTGGTCGTAGAGAGCTCTGGCGTGGTTGCATTTTATAGCTCATATTAAGCACTATCAAATCTATTTTTTGTATTTTCCATCCCGCGTATTATACCAGAGACACACGTGTCAGGAAATGTTTTTTTTTCGCAATTTTTCAAGCAAGGTACGAACGTCTGCCGATTTTGAAGAGATTAGTAGATAGCTCTGAGACCAATGACGTCTTCAAGCCCATGAGAAGACCTTCAAAATCCGTTTTTGAACGTTTCTCAAAGTGGTTCTAGTCCCGAGATCCAACTAGTTTAGTCAGGGAGTTTTTCTCTCACAAAATCCCTCAATAATCCAAAAATGATGAGAAACAGCCCACTTTTGGGCAGCTGGCCCTCATTTCTGCAGGAGTTCAACTCAACATCAAGATAGCCATCGAAAGTGAAGACTACCGACCTTGGACTGGGTTTTTTCTCATCATTTTTGGAACACCCGCAGACAATCTGTCGTATCTCAATGCCAGAACCACTTGGGGAGACGTTCAAAAACGAATTTTCAAGGTTTTTTTTGGCATTAAAGATGTCATTGGTCTCATAGCGATCCAACAATCTCTCCAAAATCGTCAGGCGTTCGTACCTTGCCTGAAAAATTGCGAAAAAAGTCATTCTTCTGACTCGTGTGTCTCCGGTATAATAGGCGAGACGGAAAATACTGAAAATACACTTGAAAGTGCTCGATATAAGCTACAAAATGCGACCACGCAGAGCTCTCTACGACCAATAGGTTCTGGGATATCCAAGTCTGAAAATCATCAGCTTGATTCCCAGGTATCCTCAGACTTTTGACCGGTAGTGTAAAAATCCGGATAGACTTTGAAAAGTATGTATAGTTATTTGAGGATCAAATGTTTACAGCAATCGTACCTAAAGGCAGAGGATATGAATTTTCATACTGATAGGAATCAGTAGAATGTCTAAGATCAAAACTTCTCCCATTACATTTGGTGCTGTCTGAGTCTGAGATGAGTCATGTTATTGCTAACAAGACATCTCCATCGGAATTGAAAAAAATTTCTCATTTAAAAGGCACCGTTCAAATCGTCTAGAAAAGCTAAAGATCAGCCCCAAACGAAAACAAATGATTGGTCAGGTATCATTGATCATCCAGAAAATGATTGAAAAATTTAAAGGTTACAGAAAATGTCAGAATGAAAATAATTTTAAGCTCTTCGATATAACGCAGAATGTAAACAATTTTCATGTTGTTACCCATGTCTGACCAAACTCGGCCTTCATCTACTGATTTCTGTTACGCGCCTATTGGCCCAATATCATAGATAGGAACGTCAAATGACTTTCGAAAAATCATTCCACATCCATTTTCCAAAACCAAGCGCATCACATTTCCACCAATCTGTTCAATAAGTTAGTTAGAACCCTATAAAAATCTGCAATCATCCAAGGAGAATTGGATAAAAATCAAATCACAAGACTCCCCTCAGTTGCATATCCTAAGTTTTTCCGGAGCATCCAAATTATTCTCAAATCAGAAGCAAACTAATAAATTCGTGTTTCTTGTGTGCTTGCAGGGTGCAAGATTTCGTGACACCTCTCAACAAATTCACAAGCAATGGCAAGCAGATCCAGCACGAGCCTTTCCGACGGTTGGCAACGTCGGCAACGTCATTGGCAATGCAACTGCAACGACGGCTGCTACATCAAACGATGCAAGCGGTGCTGGTGCCCAACAGCAGCAGCAGCAGCAGCAGCAACAGCCACAGCCACAGACCACCGTATCGATGACGACAGGTGACGCGGTTTCATGTTCGCCAAACTCCACACCCAGTCCAAGCCCAAGCCCCACCAGCAGCCAGACTGCCACGGTAAGTTCACAAGCTCTGTCTGAACTTTGCGTGGTTCGTATAAGTGCAGATTGCAGATAATACAAGTGGCCAGCGATGAAAGCTCTCCTCGCTCTTTTGAGTTGAAATGTTTTGGATATGGAAATTTTTGGATATGTTGGGGAATGTGGTCAAATTTGTCTGATAATATAACTGTGGAAATTTGTCATGGGCTTTGAGTTACACACCCCATGCAGAATTATCACAACAAAGATTCAACAAATCTAGACAATTCAATTTGGCACATTTTTTCAGAATTTCAACCCAGGATTGCATAATCGAAATTATGTATTGAATTGTCTGTACTAAACACCATTTCACCACTATTTTGTGATAAAAACAGTTTCATATTAAGGCCGAATTTCGTCCTCAATCTGACTTGAGGGCTCAGAGATAGTTTTTTCAAGAACGTCTCTCAACCTCAACATATTTGGTATTTTTGTGAGCCACGAAAACTGCACTTGCTTACTTTCCTCGAAAATTCTCAATTTCAAATTCGAATTTTGAAATTTCTAGCAGATTAATTGATCATCACCATCACGAATCATTATCATCGTTGTTTGAAAGTTTCTCGAACGTAATGTATTTTCCATGTTCTACGGCAGTTAAGTTTATCTATCTCGGTGACAGGCAGGCAAGAACATAAAAAGTCAAGAGAGACTAGTTCAATTCTTTTTTTTTTGTGATAAGAAAATAGAGCAACGTATTATGACCTGTGATAAACTGCGTTCACCTCAAACTGCATCACAACGATAAATAGACCGACTGAATGATTGATATGCAACTTTCTTGCAGAATAAAATTGTTCTGGTATGATTTCTGCACTCAAAATTAAATCTTCATTTTAGATTACAGTAAAACTTGTCTGATTTGGGCACCTCCGGTTCCAATTCCAACTGTTCATGATATACAGGTGCCCAAATCATAGAGTAACAATACCTTTCGAGTCAATTTAGTAATAGAATTTGGTTCTACCAAAAAGCGCTCATAATAATTGGGAGGTGCTTTAATCTAGGGAGTACCCATATAGACAGGTTTTACTGTACATGTATCAGTCAATCGAAGTTAAAATACAATATAAATAAGATAAAAAATTCACCGATACCACCACTCATGACAAGTGAAATGAAAGCTCACTGAAAGCTCTTATCACCAACCGTTCACCTCTATCTATATTTCACCAAAAATCCAGAACCCTACCTCAATCGAGGCTAATGATGATCTCAGACTCTTGGTCTCTACCTCTCTCAAAAAAAGCCAGCCACCCTCGAGCGATAAATCTCACCAAACCAGGGCATCGAGTACACCTACCTCTATATCTTCCCTTAAAAATTGTACATCAGAAGACACGTGACTAAAAATCTTTCCAGTGAGCTTTCAATTTGACTCAGAGCAAACCCGTCGAAGGTCCACCTCGGGCCAAATAAGTGGGCAAAGTTTGCCAAAGTAAGCTTTAGTCACCCGCACTACACACACACACAGACCAGAGAGAAGAAGATACTAATACATACATAGAACACGATAGAAACTGGGACATCGGGATGAAGCTCTTGTATATATAGAGACTAGCAATTGGAGCTTTCACCCCGTAAACGAGAGTATATCTTAAGCTATAGAATGGGTTGATGTGTGCATTGCAGTAAAACATCGTCGCGTCATGTGGGTCAGGGGCTTCGAAGCTTGATGCGATACCCTTTAAAATTCTTTGCTCCCTTCTTTTCAAATCATCCCTTTTCTAAATTTAGGATATTTCTTTTGGCAGACCTGTATGTGAATTTTTGATAAGCCACTTTTGATCAAGCGCAATTTATCTCTGGCCACGACTGAGACTGAGGTCAATTGATGTGGCAGAATTTTTGAGAATAAGTTATAAATTCTTTATGCGAGAGTCTCTATATGCATCGCTATCGCATCATGTACTGACTAGAAGTTTTTTTTTTGTTATTGTAGAATATGTAGTGATAAGAAGTGACCCCGATACTGTTATCGAGGTAAAACTGAAAGCTAGTGTGGTATGTGGAAGTGTTTGAGTGGTGCTGTAATCAAGTTGCTCTGATTTTAAACGACTTTTCAAACTAGAAAATTAACTTTCAAATTGGAGGATCAAAGTTGGCTTTTTGGTATTTTCTTTCCTATTGGAATATTGGTTGAATTGAGGCGTTGGATTCACGGATAAAACCACAGAATTCTGTGCGTCAGCTAAAGAATTCGCGCTTGCATCGGATCGATGTATGCGAATTTCTGTGAAAATTCCTCGGTATCTAACATTTTGCTAAATCGGTGAGCCGAGTACATGGATCGATTAAGGTATGCGCAAAAAATTTCTGTTCTTCATCATTCATCAGAGTGAAATTTTCAAGTCAAATATTTGGGTGCACGCGAAGAGAAATGAATGAGGAGTTGGGGTATTCGGAAATCCGGGTTTATTTGAAGATTGTCAGTAAAGTCGGACAGAACAAGCGGCATTTCTTTTGCAAAGTGAACAGATTCCCACAGATTGCGCTCTGGATTCAATCAATTCGATTGGAATACCCAGTGCTCTCCCCGAGCGTCAATCTCACTTTCAAAGAGCTTCGAATCTCTGAGAATTCGAGTTCTTATATGTTCAAAAAAAAACGGAGCCAATCGCGCGTCAACAATTCAAAGTATGATTGAGCTTTCGATTTGTTTGTGCAAAATTATCATGATGGATGTCTGATGGAGTATTATTTCGGAGCAGTATTGTATAAAATTATTATTTTAGCTTGAGGGTAGGGCTGAAAGTTTTTTGTACGAATATTTTTTTCATCAATTTTGGTCAATCCGAACCAAACTTTTCGGAATGAAAAATTTTTCCATTGAATTATTGGTACAGGTAGCCAAAATTATGTAGCCCAGAGCTCTCTCTCTTCAAATTTAATATCTGCGAAGTGTATTTATATGAAAATTAGTTGACATGGTATATCACTCGGAGGTCGGAATAATGAGTTCCGATGACACTAGAATTTACTCATCTGTTTTGATGAAATGGAATAATTTGAGGCATGGACTGACAAATTTTTATTGCGATTCTCGAATCATTTCGGCACCTCATTTTAAATTCAGATTTCCAGCGTCGTATGGCATTAAGCAGATTTCCAGCACCATGTGGCTGCATTTAGATGCCGGGAAAATGAAACGGTCACTGGAAATTTTTGATGACATTATTGAATCTTTGAATTAGAACTATTCTATCAGCTTTCCATTGTGTTTTCTGGTCACCAATTTTCTTGAATCGAAAACATAATAAAAAATCTAAAAATCGCATCAAATCGTGCGTGATTCGCCATGGCCCAAAATGCAAACGAATTCTTTCAAATCCTCATCATCTCGCTATCGTCATCATTCTACAACGATGAAAAAATTTTCTGGATGTATGTACTTATGGATTATGTTACACCCACATACATACAGGCAACAAAACAGCATTCTTCTTCTATAGACTTCATAACAAATCGAATCTGTCCAAAACACTCTACAGGGAATATAAATCTCCTCACCTCGATAAAGAATAAAGGTACTAGGTGCCTCGAAGCCACCATATACTACACACACAGATATATATATATTGAATTTCCAATCCACCTGCAACCATGAGAATCATACTCCTGTAATATTATCGTTCGACATAAAAATCCATGGAACGCCTAGTGGTACTCCAAAAGCCCATTTAAAATTTGTCCTCTATCGCCATACTCATTATTATCAAGTGTATTTCAAATGCTAGAGAGACAAATATCGTCGTGTGCTTCACACCGAGGATAATGCCTTGTTTTTCGAGCTTGACGACGACGACGACAACGTAGCAAGAGTTTGTCTTACGGATCGTGTTGGCACTGTCACCAAGTCGATCGCTCGATTCTCACTCTCACGCCTTTTTCATCCTTAATTAGAAATTGTTTCCTCCGAAGTTTTGCGAAGCTCGTTCACAAAGTATAATAATGAGCTAATACTTATAGATGAATATGATATTGGATTATGAAACATTGGGTGAATTTTTTTTCGAAAAAATAGTTGGCGTGGAAAGAATTCTTTTCTTCTTCTTCTTCTTTTTTTTTTTTTTTTTTTTTATCGTGAGCGATACATTCCTGGATCATGTCCAGACAGTGAGAGAGAGAGAGAGAGAGAGAGAGAGAGAGAGAGAGAGAGAGAGAGAGAGAGAGAGAGAGAGATTCGCTCGAAAGACCATAGAGGGCACGGCAGTCTATAGCTGCTACTATTCGCCGTCGCTCAAGACGCACGAATTTGAAGACGAGCTACACGACCTAGAAGAAGATGTCAGGCAATGGGGGGGCCCAGTTATAATCGCGGGGGATTTCAACTCCAAGGAACCGACTTGGAGCGGGGGGCCGCGCGATAGACGGGGGGTAATACTCGCTGATACCATGGAGGCATTAGGGTTAGTGCTCGCGAACGAGACGGGGGTTATCACGTACTACCGGCACGACACTCGGTCCCGGGAGGGGGGTTCGTCATCGGTCCTCGACCTGACGTTCATGAGCCCGTCGCTCATGGGACGCATGACATCGTGGGAGGTCCTGGACACGGAAACACTGAGTGACCATCGACATATTCGGTTTCGACTTAGGACTGACAGACAGAGACAGACGACACGCAGACCGCGACCGACGGGGTGGCAGGTACGCAAGCTGGAAGAGGGAAAATTCCGGGAATCGATAGAAACAGCCGGAGATCTCCCGATGAACTCCACCGCGGACGAGGCTGTGGATATGGTGACGACCACCATCACAAGAGCTTGTGACGCTTCGATGCCTCGCAAGACAACACCATGCTTCTGGAGGAAACCAGAGTACTGGATCACCGACGAGATAAAGGCTCTACGAAGAACGAGCAATAAAAAGAGGAGAACCGCGTGGCGATCAAGGAAGCTGCAACGACCATCGCTGGCGGACGATGACAGAGCGTACAAAGAAGCAAAGAAGGCTCTTGTTCTAGCCATCCGGAGAAGCAAAGAGAAATGCTGGGCTGAATTGTGTGACTTGGTTAACGGAGACCCCTGGGGCACGCCATACCGCGTGGTTATGTCAAAGGTCCGAACCCGGAAGGGCAACCCAGCACCGACCGATGCAGCAACCTTGCGCAGCATCGTGGAAGACCTCTTTCCAGCAGGAGAACCCAGAGTGACATTCCCTCCGGAGAGCGAAGATCCCATCCCGCTCTTTACCATGCAAGAGCTACTTATAGCGGCGAAGAGGCTGCCAAACGGCAAGGCCCCTGGCCTGGACGGCATTCCAAACGAGGCTCTCAAACTGGTCTTCAAATACAAGCCAGATTTACTCCTCGACCTCTTCAACATCTGTCTGAGCGCGGGAATTTTCCCGGACAAGTGGAAACGCCAGAAGCTGGTCCTGATACCTAAGGGTCAAGGAGGTCAACGCCCTCTCAGCATGCTCGACAATATCGGGAAAATGTACGAGAGGATGGTGCTCAACAGGGTGGAGAAAGCCTACGAAGAGAGCGGTGGGCTGTCACCAATGCAGTTCGGGTTCCGGAAGGGACGGAGCACTGTACACGCGATCGAGGCGGTCCAAGAACGGGTTCAAGCGTCGGTGGGGAGACCATACCAAGGGAGAGGGGGTTTCTGCGCGATCATCGCGTTAGACATAAAGAACGCATTTAATTGTGCGAGCTGGGAGCGAGTGTACGCATCCCAGGCAGGTAAAGTGCCACCCTACCTGTTAGCAGTCACGAGCGACTACCTACGGAATAGGACCCTCGTGTACGACACCGACGAGGGACAAGAGGTTCGAGAGCTGTCCGCCGGAATCGGGCAGGGATCGGTTTCCGGGCCGTTCAACTGGAATACCCAGTACGACAGCTTACTGTCTATCGAACTGCCAGAAGGAGTAATAATAGTGGCTTTTGCGGACGACGCGGGACTCATAGTTTGGGCCGACAACGAAGAGCTCTTGGGTAGACGCGCGAACGAGGCGCTGGCCCGAGTCTACGAATGGATGATCAGCAGGCTCCTAGAGCTGGCTGTTCCAAAGTGCGAAGCCATAGTGGTCACGAGGCGCAGGAAGTTCGACTTGCCCCATTTTTACATCAACGGGCAAGAGATACCACGCAAGACAGAGCTGAAATATCTGGGTGTATGGCTCGACGACAAATGGTCGTTCAGGAAACACATCCAGGAAGCCGCCCAGAAGGCGAGCAGGGTTGGTGCGGCGCTTCAGCGGCTCATGCCGAATATCGGAGGACCCAAGGAAAAGAGGCGCGCACTTCTCAACACCGTCACCACCTCCATCATGCTGTACGGTGCACCCGTGTGGGGAAAGAGAGTAGAGAAGTCAATCATCGAGAAGAGAATGGGCCCTGTTCACCGGAGAGCGGCCCTGAGAAGTATCCGTGCCTACCGCACCGTGTCAGGAGATGCGGCTTACGTATTGGCGAGTACACCGCCCATTCACTTGCTCGTCGCGGAGCGAGTGAGGATCTGGGACCGCCAGAAAGTGATCGGAGCCGAACGAGTACTCACTCCGACGATGAAGGAGATCATCCGCGACAACGAGAAGGAGACCACCCTCGAACAGTGGCAAACTGAGTGGGATTCGCCATTTGCGAATGGCAGATGGACGCACCGGCTGATACGTGACGTAGCCAAATGGACGGAACGCACCCACGGAGAGATAGATTACTGGACGACGCAAGCACTGAGTGACCACGGTTGCTTCGGTGCCTATCTGACCCGGTTCAAGAAGAGGACATCCCCAGCATGCCAGTCATGCGGGGACAACTGGGATGACGCTGAACACGCCCTGTTCACGTGCAACGACACCCAAAGTGAGCGCGCCGAGTTGGATGGATGGCTGGGTGCTCAACTAACACCCGAGAACCTCGTCCCGTACTTACTTCGCAACCAGGAGACATGGGATAGAGTCACCGGATACATCAAGCTGGTGATGACCCGTAAGGAGGAGAAAGAGAGGGAAGTGAGGCGCCTCGAAGCAGGCGAATCACAGTGAGTCTGCCGACTCAATCAGAAGAGGTCCAAATTATTCCAGGAGGAATATGATGAACTGAAGAGGGAAGAAAGAAGAAAGAAGAGAGAAGGAAGAAGAGAGAAGATCGAAGAAAGAAGAGTAGGAAAAGATCGAAGAAGGAGCAACAACACCTGCAAGTCGTGAGAGAAGAGAGTCGCTTGATCCCGAGCGCGATACGCCTCCCACCCTGAAGTAATGCTAACGCGGTTCCGGGGTGGGTTGGTTAGATAGTGGTTAGCTGCCCCCAGTTCTGCAGTGATGGCTTGCCAACACTGTGGGGTTGAGAGCAGAAGGTTTTAGCCCACAGGGCACACGGGCGCTGGATTCATGCTCATCCGGTTCACCGGGTGGGCAAAATGAAAGCGCTCATGGTCTGCCGGTGGGACATCCAATAGGGATGTCCTGTCATCAGATTTTTCCTTATATTCCACTTAAAAAAAAAAAAAAAAAAAAAAGAGAGAGAGAGAGAGAGAGAGTGAGAGAGAGAGAGAGAGAGAGATTGATTGATTGATTGATGCCCGTTTATTCGTCCGAAGACAAAAAAGAAAAATAATCAGTTACATATGGTAATATATATCACAGATCAATAGTGCACATTAATAAAAATAATGAAGTCATTTGGTCAAGGACAAATCTTAAGTATATCACAATTTGTGACTAGTCAGGTAGCACTCAGGAGATTCACAAACTTCATAGAATAATATAAGAATATAAAAATATAAAAAGAGAGAGAGAGAGAGAGAGAGATCCAGTTTATATATGCAACGATGCGATACGCGAAATTCTTATTTTTAGCGGATGCAAGAGATAAATGGGTCACGAAAGGAATTTGTGCCGATATAAAAATCTATTGAATCGCAATGTTGGCTCGGTTTATTGCTGCGAATAAATTTTCGCGAGATGCGCGTACTGGAGTGCTAACGTAGCTAGCTTGTGACGAGGCAAATCGCCACACGCGCTGAAATTATATATTAGTATTGAAGCGGCCGAAATAGTGGAAAGAGCGCGAAGAAAGAGAGAGAGAGAGAGAGAGAAAAGGATCAGCTGTCATCACCGGCGTCGTCATCGTCGTCGTCGTCGATGATGATCAGCTTGGCGCGAGCCGCGGAAGCGAGCAGCCGCGATCCGTCGGATAATATTATACGGCGCGCGACGCGAGATATGTGTTGGTGTGAGTGACCCGCGTATGGCCTCGACCGACGGCCTTCCGCGAGAGTGTGGAATGAGCACCGACGACAAGGAGTAGGCCGAGACGTCGACCGGGCCGGGCCCAGGATGGGATTTGTCGACCCGGGTGCGAGACGCCGGCACGCGCGAGAATATGGACATGTGTGCGAGATATGGTGAGTCTCTCTCATAGTTGCGGCATCTCTCTCTCGCGCGTAATAGTTATGTTTATCCTGCGCGTATAATAATCGCGCGATGTTGTAAATTGAATGTACTGGAATCCTTCTATATTATTCTTACTATAATAAACTTTCGAAGATCACGGAGAAGTGATCCACAGTCAATACTAAATATTGCGTTTGAGTTTCATTTATTTATTTCAGTTTCGAGTCACCATATAGATATATATATCCAGCTTAGATTATTCTGTAAAATTCCTCATCCCTTCTGGATGAGATGTGAACGATAAGGGTGAATTATATTAGGCTCGTCACCTTATCGCATTGGCGCCCAACGTTTATTTAATTATTGTACTTTGAAATTTCATGTAACGCGTTTCGCGCGCAAATTTTGGAGCAATAGCTCGATTTCATTCGGAAAAAGCGTTACGAGAAATGATAAAGAGTGCAGTAATTGAAAATCCACCCCAAAAGCGAGCCTAAAAATTTAAAAATGAGTAAAGTAGTCAATTTTTATTTAAAATCATTAAAATCTTTGGATATGTGTAAAAATTAGAAGGACATGAAATCGATAGAAAGCGCGCCAAGGCCAAGTTTAGCCGGCAAAAATTAGAGTCAAGTACCTCACGCGTAAATATAAGATCGCGTGATGCGTATATAGATATAGCAAGCTCCGTAGGCGTCAACACAAGTCGATGGCAGTTTTTTTTCTTTTCTCTCGGTAGTAGTGAGAATAAAATTTATTTGAATTTTCAACAGCCGAATAGAGGCGTGTCAAGTTTAACAAGCATATAGAAATAAATACAGATATAGAGTTAACATTTAAATTTTGCCTCGACCAGTGTTCACGCTTACGTCTGACCAATTTTTAATGATATGAGAATATGATATGAGAATATTTTGCATGATAGAATAATGAGTAATTGCGTGATTCCCACACGCGTGATATTGGAGTGATGAATTGTTAGAGTAGATATTTCTGATTTCTGGCCCGTCTGAATTTTTAAGAAGTGAGAAAGATTTTTTTTTTACAAAATGGCTGGAGCTCACATGGATAGCCACGTCTTAGACGATTTTATAAACAATATTGATGAAGAAACGTTAGATGAGGCTTTGGGTGAACTCTTGCTCTCTCGTGAAGGGTCATTTAGGACTCGAGTAGAACGGTTGCGTAGACGCGTTCGCGGGGAATATAACGAGGCAGATTTCGATCAATATTTATTGATGGATCTGGCTGAATTAGAAGCCGCGCGAATGGAGTCATTGCCAAGATTTTTACGCAAGGCTACACAGACGGCCCATGATAGGCGTTCAATACTCAATAGATATGAGGAAGACGATATTTTTGCGAACCAGATTAACGATGAAAACGTGACTAGGCGCAATCACCGAGTGCGGAGAAGCTCATTACGCGATGAGTTAGCGGATGTGCAAGCGAATGCACAACGGCGATCGGCATTAATCCAAAATGACGCGCGCCCAGAAATTCAAAAATCTAACGAACCGTCGACAAAATTTATCACGTTGCGAGATGAAAATGGCAGGTTATATGAAATTCCTATGCAGATCGCGGATAGTTGGAAAAATTCGGCAGACCGCGAAAATGCTGAAAATCAAATCATCCGCGAGAATATTTTAGATCAGACAGTGCGTTTTCAGAATAGCGCGAGATCGAGCGCGCCATTACAATCGAATACCCAACGGCAAGCGAAAGAGCCGAGCGCCGAGACACACAGTAACACGCACACAACCACAGATTCAAACAGACCCAAGCGGCGTAGTCAAATTTTACGCGAGCAATTACAGCAAGCATTATTAGAAGAGGAATATGAATCGTGCGGTGGTAGAAATAAATCGTATAAGGGCAACGAAACGGGGCAAATTGAGGATGACGAGGGAATTTCTTCTAGCGATAGTGAGAATGAAGTTTGTCAGAATCAAAGGGAAAATCCGAGACCCTCTTTGCCAAGACTCAGCGGGCATTCGCGTGTGAGTTGGGCAGCGGACGTCAATCAGGTACCGCAGACAAATGATACACAATCAACACAGGCAGTGCGTTCAGATTTTCACGCACATACACAAAATAGAAACGATAGAAATACAGCTGAGACGAGAGATCTCACGCGTACAGTAAAATCTTGGAACCTTAGATTTTCGGGTTCAGCGAATCAGAGTTTGGAAGAATTTTTGATTAAAGTTGATGAACACAGAATGGTGGCAGGTATGTCCGAAAATGATATTTTACGCGCAGTAGCAGTGTTATTGAGCGGCCCAGCGTTGAATTTGTACAGATTACGCGGTAGTAGCTGGCAATCTTGGAAAGATGCGGTTACTTGTTTTCGCGCGCATTACCAGGACGAAAAATATTCAGAACGGTTAGCAGACGAAGCACGCGCACGGTTACAAAAAGACGATGAGCCAGTTCATGAATATATCACAGCGATGCGTTTAATTTTCAACAGAATGCCGGAACCTCCACCTGAATCGAAACAGGTTGAACGTATTTACTATAATATGAGAAAAGATTTTCACCCTCTGATGCGTCGATATTTGCACGCGGGTATCGAGAAATTTTCCAGACAAGCTACCGAGCTTGGAAAAGCTTTTGATGCGGGCAAAAATCAAGCACTCGTTCAGGGTAATAAGAAAGATGAGGAAAAATCGAGTTCGCAAAAGTCTAAAAATTCGAATCAAAATTCAAAAGAGACTCAACTTTCCAGTCAAGATAAGGAGAAAAAAGCGGAATCTGAAAAAGAGACGATAGATTTAGCAACCGTCGAGGTAACAACTATGGCAGATGTTGCAAAGTTAATGAATATGCAAATTCAGAAATTACGAGAAGAACTCTTACCGAAGCCGAACGGTCAAAACGCGAGTCAGAGCAATAACGCGCAAAATTCAAATCAAAATAACGGGCAAGGTCGAAATAGAAGTCGACGTAGAGACCGAGGCGATCGGGGAGGCAATAATAACATCAATAACAACGGTGGCAATGGCCAGCAACAGGGTGCTCAAGCAGGGCCACCACCTCAGAATTTCCAAAATAATTATCCGCAACAACAAAATTTTCAGACGCGCGAATTTTACGCGAACAACGGTCAAAATCAAAGTCAAAATAATCAATATCAAAATCAGAATAGAGGTTATAATGGCAATTATAATAATAATTACCAAAATAATTATTCAAGAGGAGGTTATAGAGGAAATCGAGGAGGTGGCTATCGCGGAGGTTATCGTGGTAGAGGATATGGTAATTATTATAATAATGGCTATTATAATAATTACCAGAACCAGGGCCAGCCACCACCAATACAACAGCAAAATGCACCGGTTAATGCAGTAAATTTACAAGAAAACGCGTCCGCGACGAAACCACCCGTTGATGCGGGAAACGCGAAACCAGCGGCGTAAATGAGACCATTGCGTTAGCTACGTCCGAACAGGTCTCAAAAGTTTGCGAAGCCAGTCAATCACAATCTCAAGAAACTGCGAATACTTTTCAAGTTGACGCGACTAGGATTTTCAAAGTTCCTGATACGACAAAACCGACAGATTATCCTCGATATTGGATCAACGTAAAAATTGGTCCAATAGAGTTGAAGGGATTATTAGATTCGGGAGCCGCACGGTCCGTGATAGGCAGAAAGTATCGAGACATCGCAGGGCAAATTGGTATTACGCTCCAACCCTCTAATTTTTTGTACGCTCAAATGGCGAACGGAGAATTAGAAGAGGTAGCTGGGGAATTGATCACTCCCCTGGAGATAGCTGGGATAAGCAAAAATATGCCGATTCTTAGCGTGCCATCATTACCTGTAGATCTCATTTTGGGACTTGAATTCATCCGTTTCTTTGGGATGCATATTTTGGGTGATAGTGACGAATATACATTCGCAGACCTTAAGGACAAACAGAAATTTGCATTTGAATTATTTTCAATTGAAGCACCAAGTCAAGTGAATTTAGAGTCTGAAATTCCAACATCATCGGAAGAAAAAATTGAGTCAAAATCTGAAGCGTCAAAAAACGCGCAAGAGCCACAATCGAGAGGTGAAGGTTTGAAAAAGTTGAGTGATTATGAAGCTTACAGGCTGAAAAGAGTTTTAGATAAATGTTTACCTCACCAGAATAGAAATGAGAAATTTTTGAAAGCAACTGATTTAATCGAATACGAGATTCGACTCTTGAAAAGTGCACGTCCAGTAAAGCAAAGATATTTTCCGTTGTCAGATAAAATGGAGAAAACAATGCATGCAGAATTTCAAAAATTATATGATGCAGATGTAGTTGAAAAATCAAACAGTCCTTGGAATAACCCAGCATTTTTGGTGAAAAAAGCGAACGGAGGGCATAGATTGGTAGTAGATTTACGGGTAGTAAATTCGTTAGCTGAAAAAGACGCGTATCCGACCCCGTATATGGACACTATCTTGAGAAAATTGAAGAACGCGAAATATATAACTACTTTGGACTTATCCATGGCCTACCATCAAATAAAGCTTAAAAAGATTTCGAGAAATATTTGCGCATTCACAATTCCCGGTAGAGGGCACTGGCAATTCAAAAGATTACCTATGGGTTTAGCTAACGCTGGAGCCTGCTTTCAAAGACTAATTGACTCAATTATCGGAGACCTAGAGCCTTTTGCATATGGGTATTTAGACGACATTGTCCTGGTGACAGAGACGTTTGAACAGCATTTGGAGCTACTAGAGAAATTATTAAACAGAATCGTGGGGGCAGGTCTAACGATTAACAGAGAAAAGAGTAAATTTTGTTGCCAAGAAGTTAAATTTTTAGGATATATAGTGGACGAGCACGGTTTAAGAGTCGATCCCGCGAAAACAGAAGCAATTAAAAATTATCCGAGGCCTAAAAATGTCAAACAAGTGAAGAGATTTACAGGTATGACATCATGGCACAGTAAATTCATTAGAAATTATGCGACGATTGTAGAGCCAATAAATCGGTTATTGAAAAAAGACGCGAAATTTGAGTGGAAAGAGGAACAAGAAAAAGCGTTTTGTGCGCTAAAAGAAGCATTAGCATCTGCACCCGTGCTCAGTATGCCGGTACCAGACGCTGAATGGTTCTTGCATACTGATGCATCAGACACTGGGATAGGATCTATGCTTACACAGAAGGTTGATGGCAAAGAACGCGTAGTTTGTTACGCGAGTCGATCACTTTCAAAACAAGAAAGAGTCTGGTCGGTAACAGAACGTGAATGTCTGGCTATAAAATGGAGCATTGAAAAATTTAGGCCGTATATTGAAGGAGAAAAATTTACTGTTGTAACAGACCACAGCGCGCTACAGTGGCTGTTCAACAAGAAAAATCCAGTAGGACGCGTAGGCAGATGGGCCCATGACCTCGCGAGTTATTCGTTCCGCGTGATCCACCGCAAAGGAACGCTTAATGTTGTCCCTGATGCGCTCTCAAGAATGTTTGAAGACGACACGATGAATATCGGTTCAGTTGGAGTTCTTGAGAAAACATCAGATAAGTGGTACAACAAAAGATTTTTTCAAATTTTGAAACATCCAAAGAGATACAGAGATTGGAAAATTATGGATGGTAGAATTTATAAATACAGGCCAGATCACGAATTAAATGAAATAATTGATGATTTAGATACGTGGAAATTAGTAGTTCCGGAAGAAAACCGCGTAAAAATAATTAAAGAAAGCCATGACGAGCCATCAGCCGGTCATATGGGAAAAGAAAAAACATATAGAAAGGTCGCGCAGTCATACTATTGGCCCGGTATTTACCTAGACGTCGCGAATTACGTGAAAAATTGCGATAGTTGCGCGTTATATAAGGTAGATCAACGCGGTCAGATAGGTATGATGGGTACGCGCACAGTCGACAGACCGATGAAAATTATAGCAATGGATTTAATGGGACCATTCCCAAAATCGAGAGAACAATTTGAATATTTACTCATTTTTGAGTGTATTTTTAGCCGTTATATAGTCTGCGTACCATTACGTAAAAAGACTGGGCAAGCGGTTCAGAATGCACTGGAAAATGTATTATGTACACATTATGGGACACCGGAAATTCTGATTAGCGATAATGGGTTAGAGTTCAAAAACGAATTAATGAATAAATTCTGCGAGGAAAACGGTATAGAGCATGAATTCACCCCTAGTTTCCATCCCCAAGCGAATCCAGTTGAGAGGGTTAATAAAGATATTAAGACCATGATAGCAATATTTGCTGATAACCACAAAGAGTGGAATAAGCATATTCAACAATTTCAATTTTGTCACAATTCGAATTTTTCAAGTTCAACCGGAAAATCACCAGCGTTCATGATTTATGGACGCGAGATTAAAGCGCCAAAATTATGGAGAAGACGCGTGGAAATATTCGGGAAGAGCTTGAAAAATTTCATGAAAAACGGTAACCAAACCGAATTAATAGAGTCATTAAAAGGTTTAGACGGAGCAGAAATCAATTCAAAAGTAAATTCAGAAAATAAGGTAGAAAGCGAATCAGAAAATCAGAGTTCAAATCAATCAAATGAGCGTTCGCGAGTCGATGAGCCCGAGAAATTTACTATTCAACACGAAAAGTTCAATTCAGATTTTATTGTTTCTCAGGAATCAGTAAAAAATTGGTCAGATCGTATGAATAAGTTACCCGAGGTACACGATTCTACTATAAATAAGATTGAAAAAGCGAGCGAAAAACAAAAATTGAATTATAATGTATCAAAGCGTGATGTTAGATTTAAGATAGGTGATAAGGTACTGAAGAAGAATCGACCATTGTCATCAGCGGAGAAGAATTTCACAGCGAAGTTGGCAGAAAAATTCACCGGACCATATGAAATCAGCAAGAAATTAGGAGAAAATGTCTACGTATTATCGAAGGATGGAGCCGAGTTACAATCATCTGTCCACGCCAAGGATCTGAAATATGCAAGCGTTGCATCAAATCAGACGAACAAAAATAATACGCTCGAGCAATCATCACATCAGCAGCAGAAAGAAAATTCGGCGTCGTCAAGTACCGGCGAGCCTCCCCACTCCGCAGCAGCGGCACGCGCCCGGAAGAAGAGCCGGCAGAAGCCGCGAGGAGCTACAGGTGAGCGCATCGCACGCGAGCTCGATCAAAAGCCCACGCGCATGACAGGTCCAGTTACGCGATCTAAGGCTAAAGCGGGTGACTAGATTGTTATAAAGCAGTGGTGTAATAAAAACTTATAAATCTATAAACTCATGAACTAGCGACTATTGTGTATAAACAGACTAGTGTGTGTATAAAACTAAGTGACTAGAGTGAATTAAAGCTAAGTGTATAAAATTAGTGACTAGAAGATTGACTAGAAAAGTGTTAAAATGGGACCTATAAAAGAGGCAGTGTTAAAATGGCTAGAAAAAGACAGTAAGAAGGAACAAGAAAGTGTAAATAATGACTCTAATACGCGCGTGAATAACAGTGTGGTACAGGACAGAGACAGTGTAGATAGTGTAGATAGTGTGGAGGTGAATGTGCCTTTGGACGCTCAAAACCCCATAGTAAATGAGGTGAGAGTGCCGGTGCAAAATAACCCCGTTATGCCCGTAGTTATTCCACCCGCGCGTGTAGAAAGTGCGGAAATTAGTGCCGACGATATTGCAGAATTTCACGCTCGTAAACGAGTGCGTGAGAAATCCGCGCTAATGAAAAGTTTGAGAGCCATAGCACAGCCGTGGAGAGAGCAGGATCGTCGCCAGCGTGAATTGGAAACGCGCGCGATAGCAACAACAACAACAGCACCGGCGCCCGAATTCCAGGAAGAGCAAAGAAGAATTCGTGTAGCACGAGCCTTAGCTCATGCTGCAGCAAAGAAAGCAGAGATCGACAGACAAGTAAATAATGCAAGGCTTGGGTTGGAAGTTCGGTGTAGCCGCGTCCTCCAAGAACGCCAGCGCGACCATTTCCAGCAACTCCAAAATCAAGAATATGAGGCGCGCATGGAGAGAGAACGGCAAGAAATATCACAAAGATTTGCAGTGGATTTACCCCGCGCTATACAAAACGCGGAGCAAATTCATGCATCACTGCAATATCGGGAAGACATGATGACATCAAGGGAGGAAGCAGTCATGCAGCGTGAGGCAGCGGTCCACGCGCGTGAAATTATGTTGCAGCGATCAGCTGATCGTTGGTCTGCAGAGTGCCGAAATTTGGAAAGAAGATTGCGCGAGGAGAGGTCACGCGCAAGATACCAACAGCGTGTGCTACCCCCTCCCGCGCAGAATAATCGTCGCCGTCGGATTTCTGCCACGGTGCAGATTGATTTCAATTTCTACGCCCCAGAGCAGCATCAAAATCAGGTGATCATCGAGGAGGTAGAGGATGAGCCGCCCGCGCCAGATATGGAGCCACGAATACAGCAGATTGAAGAAACACCTCAATCAGCTGTTGAGCCGCAGCAGCAGCCACAACAAGATGATAGTGCGTGGAGGCCGATAAGAGGCTACCGCACGCAAGCGGAACGCGAAGCGCGTGTATACATCACACAAGCGCAGCGCATTCAACGCGCAGAAGAATTGAATGAGTCATTCAGACTCAGAAAAATTCAACAAATGAAATTGAATAAGGCGTGGGCAGATGCACATTTTCTGCCAGGCGAACGAGACATCGAATAAGCAGCAGCATCAATTCCAACAACATCGAGTCTACAACATCAAGACAACGCGTATAGTTATTATTTCATATGATTTTTGAGTTATTTATTGATTAAAAGCAATTAGGAATTTTTTCCGGTCGAAAAGATATATATATTTTGAGTAAAACGCGTCAAATAACGCGTACTATTCGTTTATTTTGCTTTACACGGAAACAAGAGAGAGAGAGAGAGACATATATACAATGAGAGAGACTCGTATTGATAGTTTAAGTATTTACATTATGTACATTGAATCAGTTCCTATATACAAGATTGATAATTTATTTACATTATTTACAGGTAATTAGTTATTATCTCAAAAATTGAGAAAATCAAAAATCAGTTTTATTTTTTTTCTACTAGCAATGGAATATATATATATATATATAAAGATAGATAAGCAAATGAGAAATAATTATTTACAGGTGCGTGATAGATGAGAATAATGTTGCATTTTCTTAGGTTTTTTTTGGTGTGTAATAGACTCACTTATCTTACGCGGAGTAAAGTATGTAGAGCAGAGTTAATGAATTTTTTTGGTTTTGAGGTTATATTTATGGTCAATTCAGTAAAGCAAAAGCTTCGTTCGCAGTAAATTTCAATCTCTCACGGGTCTCGAGATTTAGCGGGGGGCTCTGTGACGAGGTAAATCGCCACACGCGACACGAAGCATTTATGCAAATAGCCGAAACGTTAGGCTAGAAGATGAACATATGATGCGTAGCAGGAGAGAGGGGAGAGAGAGAAAAGAGAGCAAAGGGACAGCTGTCGTCGTCGATGACGAGCAGCTTGCTGCGCGACGCGAGAGCGAACGGCTGATCCATCCGTCGGATCAAGATATCGACGCGCCGCACGTGATGTGTATCTGTGTGTGTGTGTGCCGACCTTGGCCCCGGTCGACGGCCGTACGCGGGTGAATGCAGGAGTGATCACCAGGAGTGCTGCCGAGTAGCCGCCCGGACCGAGCCCAGGATCGCGAGCTAGCGAACGGCTCATCCTCGGGATATGTCGGCCAGGGTACGAGGCGCCGGCCTGAGTCGTATGCTATAGGACTAGAGTATACCGGTGAGTCTCTCTCTCTCTCTCGCGCGTTCTCTCTCACGCGAAATTAAAGATATTCTAGTTCGAATGTAATGTTATGCGCGAGACTCATATTTATTTTGTACCAATCATACTTCTTTTATTGAGTTTAAATAAATGTTCGAAGTCCACAGAAAGTGGACCACAGTCAAATATAAAATCCAGAGTTGCCACCAATTTATTTCATTAGATCAACCTATATATATATATATACAGATCCATAGATCTATGATTATTCTCCCATAAACCTTATCCCTTTCAGAGATGAGATGCAAGTGATAAGGGTAAATAATAAGAGGCTCGTTACCCTATCGCAAGCTTTTGTTTTTGATGTTGGATAATTGGGCATTTTTGGAGAATATTCGTTCCGTGCCTCATTATTGATCGAATGCATGTTCATGAAAACTTCAAATTTTTGTGAGATCTCCAATGATTTAGAAAATCCCCGATTCATTCTGCAAAGGTTGTTGTTTTTTTTTCTCCTGAAATCGAGCAGACAGGTACACCACGATTCTGATTTGAGCACACTATTTTGTTTCGCAACAATGGAATCTGCGAAGAATTTTCTGATGAATTATGTCAATATTATAGTAATGGATAAAACTTGTTTATTTCTGCTCGTAGACGGCGAGATCAAACACAAGTGAAAGTGCTGCCTGCAAAAGAATTCTTTGAACTTTTTCGGAAACTTTTCTCTTGTAAAGTGTACACGATGCAGTTTTCATCAGTATTATATTTCGCAATCTTTTTCACTTCAGAGGATAAGATGGCGAAACAAATAAAAACCCGAACAATCAAGTCCCCAGTCTCTGAGATTTATTCTAAAATGTACTGATTTAAACTCTTTCCTAAAGATGGGCATGCTCCTTCATGGTTGAATTCTTGTTCATGTAAAATTGTTGTGAATGACATTTTCTTCCTTATTTTTCAAAAAAAAGTTCTTGACCCTTGAGCACCCGGCGGAGAAGATAACCAACCATGTCTTCAAAATGCACATTTCTGATAGTAAATTCCAGATTCTCCATGTGTGCATTGAAATTCATGGGTGTAAAGGTACGCGTACAGATCGGTCGCGTGCGCTTCTATTTCTGTCTGAATTTTGTCGGGGTGCGATGAGGAGGGAAGTTGTATTTCTACATACGGTTGTATACTTACGGAGGCCGGAAGAAGGGGGCAAAAATTAAAGTGGCTACGCTGCTCCATCCTCTTTCTCTACAGATTTCTGCTTTGGCGTGTGCTTCTCTCTCTTTCGTCTAAATTTAAGCTCAACTTGAATACTGCTGCAGCACATGTTGGGCCTATATACATATTGTCCTTTTTCGCGCGCGAATTTCAACTGCGTAAGTAGCAGCTGTTATAATTTCGAACTCCAGTTTGAATCGTTTATGCAAAGATTTTTAGCTAGGAACTTTTGGCACTTGATAATTTGATAATCATCAAAAAATTATTCCAACTCATTCCATAATAATCTTTCAGAATTTTACATTTTGATATCCGATTTTTCGGTAAAACTATTGACACTTGGTAATAATTTGAACGGAGTGGACAGGAGATGTAGTACGTCTTTGTGATGAAATGTGACTTGAGTCGAGTTATCGAGATATAGAAGACATATCATTGGATGAAAGTGAAGACTATCCATCATAATTATCATGACAAATTCTAGTTGAACTCGATCAGTACTATTGAGCTACTGCCACGTCGTTAGAACAGTCGCTCGGTTGTCTTTTGGAGCGCGAAATGACTTGGCGCATGATTGCCATTTATTGTTCTACAGAGTCAATGATTCCACTTCCGGTTCATATACTCTGCATGGATTTATCGACATTGCGTATTGAATTTTGCAGGCATGAATAGTATTATTGGAGTTATTGTCATTTCTCCCGTTCAATTATGTCTCTAGACTAACTGGGACAATGTTATCGTTGATCCATCTCATAATTATATCACAAAAATTCTTCATTGTTGGCAAATGTCAAAAATGAATCACACCCAGAAATACGATGTATCTACCAATTCTAGTGTATTGATCAGTGCCTTTTCTGGCAAAAGGAATTATCTGGAAAATATGTTCGATGCAAGGCAGTCTTTGAAAAGTTTTTATTCATGATTTGTTTATACAATATACAAGCATTATCAAGATGAGGATCTTAATAAGAAGAGATTTGTATATTGTTTCATTTTACTGAACCACAGTGTGCATTTGAATTTTGAAAGGTGACGATCGACGGCCCACAGCGAGAAATCGAGGCAAATTCTGATCATGAGCGCCTATGCTTTTAGATGGCTGCTAGTGGCCAAGACTTTCTTTTGATTTCTCGCTGTGCGGCCCCATTAAAAATCGTAAAGGTTTCATTTTCCGATAAGTGATTTCCTTGAAAAATTTTTCCCATCCTTTCATCGACATAGTCTTTGCTTCCTCAGCTTCTCAAATGACTTTTCAAGAACAAGCTGTAGCAAACCGATTACGCGTACCAGACCCATCAGTCGAAACTCAATCTCGTTTAATCGACGCGAATCACCAAAATTGATGTATTTGGATTGGAAAATGCAGATTTTATTTTATCAGATCTGTGATTTGATCGATCAGACTAGAATGTGGGATCTAGTGAAAATTCCTGCGATAAGCGTATGTTGATGACTGGAGTGAAAATACTAATTGCGAGGAATCGAAATTGAATTGACTGATTCGAGAACAAGAAGCTTGCAAATCAACCGATTTGCAATAATTATGCGAACATCAAGCATACCAAGGTCATATTATGTGCGCGGGGAAATTCGCGATCGTATCGGTGGCTGTATGGCGCAATGATAGCCGAAGGTGCGTCCCCGTATAAATTGATGACTACATCGCGGTAGAGTATATAAATCAGCTGTGCGATGGTCAATTGACCACAGAAAGATCTGATGCATCTGATAACCGTCACGTAAAAAATTCAAACTGGAAAAGTCAAAAAACTTCTTCCGCTTGTCTGATTTGACTTTTTTTATATTTTTCCGTATTTGACTTCTTCCATATTCGGATGTCATCGTCAACATGGATTCTCTGGATTCTTCAATGCAAAATCTTTGCACAGACATTCAAACAATCGCCCAATTTCCCAGGTGTGGATCGCCTCAGGGGTCTAAAGTGACAGCTTAAAAAAAAAAAAGGTCGTCGAGATAACTGAAGAAGCTTGCTAATTGATGATAGCTCCGGTGGGTTGGGTTTGCAAGGTGTCCATGCAATTAAGTGTAATTAATACTAACAAGGGGAGGACCAGGCCTTTGGATCACCAATCCTTTCCAAATTTTTTTTACAGTTTTGTGTCACCTAGAATATGAAGAATCCAGAGTAACTCCGTCAAATAGGCCTTCTGTTCGGAGCTACAAGCAAAAACGTTAGCGTTACCAGTATATTTATATACGTCACCTCTATATGGGTAATGCTAATCTCAGTAACTGTATCTTTGAACAGGAGGCCCATTTGACGGGGTTACTCTGGATTTTTCATATTCTAGGTAGTACCAAACTGTAAAAAAATTTTGGAAGGTAATCCAAAGACCTGGTCATCCCCTTGTGAGTGAGGATACAACAGTCTCAAAATCTTGCTCAGTTTACTATTTTATTACAAAGAGCGATCAACATACTTACTTGGCGTCAGCAGAATTTTTCTCATTCTTTTACGTAACAGAGATCAATCTCACTCAGATCACTCTGCGGAGCAGAGTCTTTATTATATTGAGTTGCAAAATTTTTGCTCGCTTGGATCCGATTTCCCAGGTGTGGATTTCCATACGTAGTCTCGGCCCAGGTGTGGGTCATCCATACCATCCATAGAAAAAGTGACGCCCCTGACTACAATAGACAGAACGAGGGTTATTAAGTAAATTATCATCGCCAATGCAGAGTCATTCATCCACTGAAGCTATTTCCTATGAAAATATTTTCTTGACATCGATTTGAAAACCTATGATCCTTAGGGATCACTCAAGAATCACCGCCGGCAAATTTTTGGTAGATTGACATAATCAAAAACTTACCCAAAAGCTCATAAATTGTTATAGAAATTCTAAATATTCCAAAATCCATTTCAGTATCCAACCCAAACTTCTCAACCGTCATCCTCGCAATCATTTACAAAAAGCTCATCGCACTTCAAAATGAGCTTTCCACCCTCATCAGATCCACCTTCTTTACACAGAGTATGCAAATTATCATCGTATCGCAGTATTAGCTTTTGCTAGTCCAGCACTCGGCCCAGATATGAGACACGACTATGCGTACTTTTCGTTAAAAAAAAGGGGGGGTGGCTGGGTGCTGGTATCGTCATTTGCCACCACGCGCCCAAAAGAGGCAAAATAAGTGTATAGGAAGCTCTTAAGCGCCGCAAAAAAAAGGAGGAGGAGGAGGAGGAGGAGGAGGAGAAAGAGGAGTCTGTTTTTTTTTGGGCGCATGCGCAATGGGTGGTAATGTGATGGGCTATATACCTATTCCCTGAAAGCTATATACACCATCAGCGTGGCGCACCCGCGGGTAAACCCAACATATCCTCGTGTTATACTCTCGAGTTGCCCGACGGCCGTGACGCTGTCGTCAGCTCATCGCGGGCTCGCGATCGGGTGCTCGACAATTTGCGCATTTTTGCAACCCTTTCATGAGTACAATAATACCCAGTGAAAGTGCAATTTCAAAATAATAGTGCATGAGTGTTGGAATTATTGTGATAGTCTAATGATAAGTGTGTGAAATGCCACCAGCACCACCAGCACCACCCTTACACCAACACCACCAACACCACCATCATCATCATCATCATCATCATCAAGATTCTTGTCACGATTGTGGTAATACAGTGCACGTGGTACACGGGGTGAGTTTCTCGATCTCGATATAAATCGATATAAATCGATGGTTAAAGTTTCATGAGGAGTCACGTATAAAATAGATCGTGATGCTAATATATGAAAGGGTTTTCGGCGTGGGATATCATACACATAAAATTGGCTTAAAGGCAAACCTTTCTGATCGATGTATATAGAAGTGTGTCATTGTGTTATGGGTTATGGATGCCTGTGTATGATCGGTACAGATCGGTTGCGAGAGTAAACGAGAAAAAAAGGGACAGAGGTCGATCCCTCACGACAATCGATTTATATCGTGATAGTTCTTTGGGATAATCGTTCTATAGGTTTTTGGTGCAGAGGGATGGTATTAGTGGCGGTCCTTCTTTGGTGTGTGTAGAGGGATATTGTTTCGAGAGATCCGCGATGTTTATCGAAATTATTCGTGAGATTGTAAATGTACATTTGGTATAAGTAAAGTGTATCAGTATATGAGGAGCGCATCTTTGGCATAACTTTGATGCTGTAAGCTCTGATACTTTGTGAAATTAGCTCAATTTATAATCTATATAGATTGTGAGATGTGACGTTTGATTGCCCTCGTCATAATTCAATGTAGCACCGATTCTATACCATTAGCAAGTAGCGTAAACTAGGGTGAATGTGTCCCCACCGGGGTAAATGTGCCCACTTTTGTTTTTGTGATAGTTTTGTACTGATTCGTGGTATAAGATTCTACTGGAGCTCATTTTAAAGCTATTCATCTCATCACGATCAATTTGCTCGTACGAGATTTTCTTCGACGTACCAATCAGAAGCTATTTCAAAAATAGTTTAATGGACACATTCATTTCTGTTTACGGTACGAGATACGAGCCCATACACTATCAAACTACGTTGCATTTTGGCGGTAAAATGATGTGATCCCGAATGTGCGGTCTTTTAACGTAATCAACCAAGACAAAATGATCCGAGACGCATTTTGATGCATTTTAGAATTCATTATAATTGACTAGTGTGGCATGCCTATTATGCAGAGTCAATGGATGTGATTCAAGACTAACCTTAAATAAATGAGATTCTGATCACAATTTTTGAATTGTTGGTGCATCATAAAATCAAAACGTTTGTTTTACTTATTTGTTTCTTGCTCTTCAAAAACATTCCTTAGGTTATGTCCTACTTCATCTTATTTTTTCGAATAACTGATTAAAAAAGTTTGCACTTTATTCATAATCCCTCTCCTAAATTCAGCTTGAATTTCTTTGTATTCCCAGGAAAATCCCATCGATTGTCTTCTGTTGAGAGAAACAGATCCATAAACTGAAATTTTCAACATTTTTCGATCCTGTCACTACTCAAATTGTCACTCGATGAGTAACAACCAAAACCTCAAATGTCACCAAACGAATGAAAATCAAAAACTTGGGAGGTCATTGCTTTCTATTGCACAATAATAGGTGATCGAACCCATGCATTCCAAATCCAATCCTCACCAATGGGCCTATCAAATGTAGTCTAGTCACGCTCTCGAACCGTCATTCTGAACTGCCCGCGGTCCTGTCCGTGACTGCCTCTCTAAACCCGTTGGAGTGAAATTTCACTCCCTTGGAGTGAAATTTGACTCAAAGCTATGAGTCAGTTTCGTGCGCACCGAACTGGAGTGAATCATCACTCCAATCTGGAGTCAAATTTCACTCAAACGTGAGTCAATTATCACTCTTAAGATTGAGTCAAATGATTCAGAAACAAACTTCTTAACATTCTATATATTGCAATAAAAAAATTAATTCACGGCATGTACACATATCTCAATTGATTTCCTGGTAATTTTGATAATTATATGAGAAATGTATTCAACGAGAATTTTTACAGTTATGATCGAATCGATAGGGATTCGAACCCGTACCCTCTTGATTGTCAGGCAAGTGTCTTAACCATTAGACCAAATTCGACTTTTACATGTTTCAGTGAAGAAAGGCTATGTACGGTTGTGAACGGTCGATACGAGTTTTTAAATATACCCGAGTGGTGTTTTGAAAGGAAACTCGGAATAGAGCTGCATAACTCAAAAATTGAGAAGTTTTCCACTCTCTTCATAAGTAGTCTCGCAAATCATTCTGATATTATACCCTAACCTATGAAAATCTATTTCACTCAATGTGAGGAGTCAATTTTCACTCATCTTGGAGTGAAAATTGACTCAAGCTTGGAGCGAATGTAATATTTCTGTGGTTTCACTCCCTGTGAGTCAAATTTTCACTCCATATGAGTCATTTTGAGAATCACTCCAAGCTTTGAGTCAAAATTTCACTCCAACAGTTTTAGAAAGTACGTAGTACTTATCAAAATTTTGTGATCATACAATCCTTGATATACATACACGGTTCTCAAAGTGTTTCGACACCTGACAACGATCTACGTGAACGTGAAAGGGCAAAATAAAAGTCTAATATGCTTTGCATATCAGCTGTCATGCAGACAAAAAAAAAACAAAAAAAAAACGGACTTCCAAAGGGGTACTTTCGTGAAGAGAGGCAAATCCGCGGAACGTCAGATGCCATCATAAGAGTGACGTGCAACCTATATGTACAAGCTGGAAAAGCGCGTGCTAATTGCTAGCTCAACCGCACGTAGATATTCATGTACGCAACGTAAACTCAATTCCATCCTTTTACATTGTATAAGTGCCGCGCGTTAGCCCTTACTCGATTCAAATCGTTTAAAAGCTTCGTCCTCGGTTGACTACATTTGTGAGTGACTGCAAGTCTATTAGACTCTAGTCTAGGAATATACACTTTTCTGGGTTATTGTAAGCTTTATTAGTAGAATTTGCGTGCGTGTGCGTGTGTAAGAGTACCTCTGATTGTCACTTGAAAGCTTAGCTGTCGAGACTTGCGATTGGCATATGTAGTAGAAGACTATAGCCACTTTCATTGAACGTCTGTGAAGTGGTATGTGACGGGGTGCGAAAGTATATCTGAGTAATTAGTCTCGAGATGTCGATTGGCTGCGTGTAGGAAGAGGATTATTTTGAATTATCTACCTTTGGTTGATTTGTGGAGAATCGCTTCGTGATTTTGTTTTCTGATCGGTCGATTGTCAATTTAGTTCCATTCATCAAATGGCTACACTGTAAAAAATTGGTTGACTTTCCACCAAAATCGTCAACCAGTGGTTGGTTGTCAAAATCAACCAGCTGGTTGGAATTCAACCACTGGTTGGAATTCAACCGCTGGTTGACTTTGTCCCCACAGCGAATATATAAGGATGAATGCGGCGCCCACGATATTGGTCGATGGTGGTCTCCGGTTGACACTTTTGATTCGGAAAAACAAGTTTCGTCATTTTTTTTCACAAACAAAGAGGGATAAACATTAGCCTCGGTCGCGTATGGACGACAAAGCGGGTTGCCTGTCCTGCAGGAGTCGAATACACGTCGTAAGACTGGAGGGATGGATAGATGGACGGATGGGGTGGGAGGGTAGATGGGATGGATGGATGGATGGAATGGAACGGAATGGACCGGAATGGAACGGAACGGACCGGAATGGAACGGAACGGACCGGAATGGAACGGAGTGGAATTAAACGGAATGGAATGGACCGGACCGAAACGGAATGGAACGGACCGGAATGGAACGAGTGGAATTGAACGGAATGGACCGGAATGGAATGGAACCAAATGATATGGAACGAAATGATATGGAACGAAATGGAACTGAATTGTATGGATGTCTCCCATCCATATAATTCAATTCCATTTCGTTCCATTCCGTTCCGGTCCATTCCACCCAATTCAACTCCGTTCCATTTTGCCCCGTCCGTTCCATTTTGCCCCATACCGGCCAGTTACGTTCCCCTCAACCAATTTGACTCCGTTCCATTTTGCCCCAACCGTTCCATTTTGCCCCATCACGGCCGGTTCCGTTCCCCTCCACCAAATTTGACTCCGTTCCATTTCGCCCCATTTTGTTCCATTTCGCCCCATTCCGGTCCGTTCCATTCCGTTCCATCCATCCATCCATCCCATCTACCCTCCCACCCCATTCGTCCATCTATCCATCCCTCCAGCCTTACGACGTGTATTCGACTCCTGCAGGACGTGCAAGCCGCTTTGTCATCCATACGCGACCGGGGCCAATGTTTATCCCTCTTTGTTTGTGAAAAAAAAATGACGAAACTTGTTTTTCCGAATCAAAAGTGTCAACCGGAGACCACCATCGACCAATATCGTGGGTGCCGCATTCATCTTTATATATTCGTTGTGGGAAAAAAGTCAACAAGTGGTTGGATAGGTGTCAACCACTGGCTTGTGCCAAAAATCAACCAGCTGGTTTATAATCAACCAGCTGGTTGATTTTTGGGATAAACCAGTGGTTGAGGGAAAAACTGCAACCACTGGTTGCAGTTTTTCCCACAAATTTTTTACAGTGTATACTGTAGAAGAACAATTTTCTTAACTTCGATATTGTCAGGACGAATCTATTACAACTTTAGCAAAGTTTATAATTTGGTAGAAATGTGACCATGTATAGCAATGAGAGTTGACCAGTTATTGGCCAAAAAAGTAGTATTCAACATTTCTACTATAAGTTAGTTCTTTATGAATCTTCTCTTAAGGCATCACTTTGATGTTTTCGTAAATGAATTCGATGATCAAGAATAGTCATGGCAAATTTACTTTGTGATAGTGACATGACCCTCATTATCTGAACGGATCAGCAATCAACCCATGAAGTTGTCGTTTCATTTTGTTCAAAGATTGTCCAAAAAATAACTTTTTCCTGGAATGTGTTTGAAACATGCCAAATTCATAGAGAATTCTCGATTCAGACGAAATGGTATTCCTATCGAGATGACCATTGCAATAAATAACCAGCATCGTATCTCACGTCTCAAATGATTCATTCGTCCAGATCTGCGACACACTCCCCCAGAATGATCCTCTCTGATGCATTTTTTTAAAATCAGAACATGGCAAAAAGAAACTTACCTCGAAACTCACTGAATACTCAACAACTCAACACGCTGGCAATTCCCTCATCGCGGGAAGAGTGATTTTATCGGTACCGTATTCCATAACAATATTTGTAGCGATTCAATATCCTGATTTGAAAGTTATATCGACATCGTCTTCTATTAGCATCAAATCGAAAATGATACGATGAAGGGAACAAATTTCCGTACAAGAAAAGTACTTATTCGAAGAAAGAGAAACACTAAAAATTGAATTGGGCCAACGAATCTACTTTGCGTCGCACCCCATTATAATATCGCAGTCGCAAAATAGCGAATCGTATCCAATATCGTCTCTGTGATATTAGGAAAACTCCTCTCTACAATTGTGTGCAGGGCACTGCCGCAGCTTCCAAGTGCTTCACGCGAACGAGACGCGCATTGGCACGGTATACAATATTTGTGATGCTATATAAATACAGGGTAGACATATTATGAAAGTGCGAAAAATCCCACGAAACATGAAAGTGGGGAGCTTGCAAGTATTTGAGAAAAAAGCTTCGCTAAAGTTGTACTTTCACTCTCTGTGCACCATGTATAAATTATAAATGTATATTTTTTGAGCTTCTTCGTCGACGCGCGAAAACGTCCAGCATCCGTTGCGAATCCAAACAAGCGCGTTATTTCCGTCGATATGCTCTATATAGGACCCATGCGAAATACATCCATGCGTGTGTACATTCGAAATCTCGCAGCGGAGCTGAGGCTGATTTTGCAAGTACGGCTCATTCCTCACTAATGGTGCTACATATTACTTATTTCTCATTTTTATCTTAATTTGCGCACGTGCAGATATTGTTATCAAACACTCACTAGCTAATTTTAAACTTTGTAATTTTTTTTCAAAATATAGTAATGCGTGGTTCCCACCCGACAATCTTTTTATTTAATGGCTATGTCAACGTCTCGGCATAGCCAACAAATAAAAATTGCACATGGGAACAAACATACATCACTAGTATTTCAAAAATTTTGAAATGTGTACAAAGTATTTTTCCCGATGAAAAATGTCTCTTTCTCACGAAATTTTGCTCTTGCGCATATGTTCGATAGAAGCGCGAGTCCGGAATAAAGATTAGCCCCCAGCCCTACCCCCTTCCTCAGCTGTTTCTATCAGTTTGATACGTGCTTTGGGCTTCGAAACTCAGCGGACCGAAAATGAGCGGAGATGGGTCCTCCTAAAAATGTATGCGTGTGTGTGTGTGAGAGGTATGCCTATGTGTATGTGTGTGCGACCGGCAAGAGTGATGAATTGGCTCGACTAATGGAGCCGTTCTCGGTATAGCTAAAAGTCACGGAGGATACTATATAGATACCGTGGACCGTAATATGCTGTCCCGGGACCACTGATCTTCCGATTAATTATGTCGACTTTGCGCGAGAGAAGGGTTTTAATGAATGGTGAGATATAGAGTTAAGGTTCCGAGAGTAGAATAATTAGCAGTCATTTCTCTCACGGGTGAAACACTGTTTGATCTTTGATGACTGATCTTATTCGGCTACTGGGTTAGAGAATTTGAAATTCCTCATCGTCACTGTGTCATCATCTTGCTATGTAATATAAGTGCCCAATTGGGCTTCTGAATACGTATTTGTTGCGGTGGTAATGTGTTTTCTGGTCAGAAAATTTTTGAGGGAACGTGTTCATCTTGGGAATGAATTTTGTTGTAGGGCCGGAGAAATTCTCATCCGAGAAAATTCACCATTATCTTCTCAATCATGATGATGGCTAGAGGCAGAAATTTCAAAGTCATGGAAATGACTGAGAAAATGAGTCGGCTACCTATGATGGGGATATCAACCAATAAGAGATTTTTAAATAGTATACATTCAGATGAAGGCTTCGAACAACGAGTCATTGTTAGCAGGTTCAACAATTTTGAGGAATTTTGAACTCAATCTTAGATTTGTAGAAAGTTAATGCATCATTGACCAAGTATTTGAACTCCTTCCAATGAGATGTAATAGGAATCAATGAGAATCCCATCATTATCCAGTGCTAATGAATAAATGAGCTGTATTAGGTCAATTACTGATTACCTCAATATTTCTCCCAAAAATTATCCTAAAAATTTGACATCCTTGTACGTCTCAGAAATTCACAGTTCCGTGCCTATAGAGTACTTGGTCTTCATCTTCAATCAGATTGTATGTTGGATTCCCAAATATTCCAAAAATTTTGGTCGCGTCATTCAATGAAAATATCGTGAATGATGTAGTCGCCACTTGAATTCCATAATCAATGTAGTTGATTTCAATTTCTCATCATCACTATTCTTCATACTAGTTATCGAGGGCATAATCTCTTATTGCAACTTCAATTCCTTGCCATTACCATCCGACTATCGATTCCCACGAAACGCTCATTCCCGTGAGTTTTGCACCTCAGCTAAAAATTGAAAATTCGAAAGAATGAAAGAGTCCTCTCCATCTCTGAGTTCACACGTTCAGTTGTCATGGTTTAGTCAGTATAAGGAGCAAGTTTGAAAGCGAGTGTTCGACGAACAAGCCAAGTTCTGTATGAGGATGAGGACAAAGGACCGGAGAAAAGGGTCCCCGAGACAAAAGTAGTACTCGCGCGGTGCAACGGGAAGCATCGTCAGCGAGCTTGAATTTGCAGAGACGTGCAAATGTCAGCAGACGATGGGACGTTTTGCTGATGAGAAAGCTTTGGAGATCGATGAGCTGTAGAAAATTTCAGCTAAATGAGTCGTTCCGGGAAAGCTGCTAATCGTCACAAAAATGGTCCAATTTTCAACCACCTGGGGTGAAGGCAAGAAAAATCATTAGTATCGAACTTTTTGCATGTCTATAAAAGTTTACTGATTTACACGAACATGTACAGAGCTTTCTACATTTTCTAGGCAAAGCAAACTTCTTTTGTCCAAATGAAATCATAGCCACTAAGTCAAATATGAAAAGATTTTCATTCTCTGTATTCACCACACTAAAAGGGTTTGTTAGTACATTAATAATTTTTAGCATCGAGTATTGACCAAGGCGCCATCTGGAAACATCTTTCGATCTTTTCCAAAGTCAATGAAAATTGACAACCCAATCCAAACATTTCTGCCATTTGATAAACTTATGGCAAAACTTTAAAATCTACTAAGATTTCCTAAAGTCATCACATCTGATAGTCAATTTAATTCCAATCAGCGTCATTGCCTCTCTCGCTACCACTTGTGGGGTCTGTGAATCCGAGCTCAAATCAGAGGCTCCTGGAATTTTGTGTAGCTCAAAAATGATATTTGTGAAGATATCATTTTCGAGCTATAAAGAGATGACATTTTATTGAACTGATGCTGCCGATCATTATAACCACCCAGCCACCCACTCATCAACCTACCCGCCTTAGGGTGTGTCCACAAATGAAGCGCATGAGCCATAAGCCGGCGTACGCCAGCGCACGGCTCACGCGCCGCTCACCAAATTTGAGCCCGCTTGTGTGTTTTGGCATCGGTTTGCCACGAGATCGTCTGTCGTTTTTTAAAGTTAAACTCGAATTCAGTTTTGGATTAGCTGGTAACGTGAATAACACCCGAGCCGGCTCAAATTTGGTGAGCAGTGCATGAGCCGTGCGCCAGCGCGCGCTCGGCGTACGCCACGCCGGTTCACGGCTCATGCGCTTCATTTGTGGACACACCCTTATTGAATCTTCCGCGCCTCCACCCCTCGCTCCACCCACAACCTACACTGCCACGTATTATATTCTAATGAGCCCAACCGACACCAGACCGTTCCATATCGTACGAGATCGTCCCAGGCCGTTTCAGACCATCCCAGACCAACCCAGACCGCGTCGGACCATGCCGGACCATTCAAGACCATTCCAGACATTTGCAGACCATTCGTAGATCGTTTTAGAACGTCCCAGATTGTAACAGACCGTTCTAAGCGGTTTCAGACCGTTCCAGAGCGTACCAAATCATCTCAGACTGTGCCAAATCGTTCCAGATCGTTCCAGACCGGACCATACCATCCATCCACCCGAGCAGCTACCTATCCACTCACTCAGACACTCAGCTATCCCTGACCCATACAGCAACCCATGATACTTCACTTCTTCCACGTATTAGGCAACTCTACGCGGGATCTACGGACCAATTTTGGCTAAGCGTTCAATTATTATAATTCATCCAAACGTTTTGATATTACAATTTTGTGAAAGAAAGCAAAATTTCATATTTCTAAGATCCATGAAAGTTTTCTGATAGTATCAACCCAAAACACCATCAACTGAACTCTGAACATTATTTCTCATACATTTCTCAATCACTTTTATGATCAAATCGTATCAGACAGGCAAACAATGTTTTTCACCGGATAGACGTCCATACAGTGACATCAAGAATAACCAACAATATTTGCCTATATCCCACTGTGTTTTCGAGAAACTACCACGTGACCAATTCTGTGTAATAGCCCGCCCAATATACTCCTCTACGCCCAAAAGCACGTGCAAAAGCGAGCAAACTATAGATAATAAAGCAAAAAAGCTCATAAGCCGGTTTTTCTTGGAATACTTGTCGCGTGGTTGGCATCACTTGCAAATGCTTATACACATGCGCTTTAGAGGGCTAAGCTAGTGTATCATACGAGTTGTGCTAGAGAAAGACATGCAAACCGGAAGGCATAATTTCTTGCTGGTATAATTATAAGGCGGTTAGTCGGTCCACTTCGATAACATTTAGCGCCTCCGGTATATTATAGCTCGTTGCGCGTCATATAGAAGCTTTAAAGGAAAACCTCTAGGAGAGCTTTCGCCGATTAGAAAATGTCAGAGACGTTTGACGTGTGCCATGGTAGCCTATAGCGTGAAATTGCAATGTTGAGATGATTAGGGTAGTCTGGTATTCATGCTTGCATGCAAATGAACTTCTCACTTTGTGGTGAGTCTAATATAGCCCATGGTGAAATGTTAAAGTGTGATGGTCTTTCCAAGTCACGAATAATATAGGATTATCCTAATTCCTTGAGTTAGTGCATCGAAATTAGTCACTGAAGTTTTGCGAAGGAAATTTTTCTAATTTTGTTGGTTTGGGTTGAAACACTGTACGAGGTATCAAATCAATTTTTTATCTCGATTTAGGACTTTTTTCTATCGTTTGTGAAAGCAAATTTGAAGTATTTCATAGAAAGAAGCTAACACTCAAATATAGGTAACAGTGTAACAGGTTCCATGAACGATGCAAAATTAGTCATCGGTTTTTGGAATTCACGATTTATTTGGAAGGTATCTCCTGATTTGCTCAGTATGTAGATCTTTAGGTCTAAACATCATCTACAGAATCGAAGAATTCATGCGTAACAGTGTCTGGAGGATTCTAGTTGCCTCTAAGAATGGTGATATATTTGTCGTCGTGAATCACTGAAATGTGGTTGCAGATAGGAAAAATGAATTCAGGTAATCTTGTCTCCAGGGCATGTCAAAAAGAGGCCTGGTCAGAAAAATTGAGACGATTCAGGAATCAATGTACAATATCCTACCTCGGCCATATACACCAAAAATGTTGAGACACTAATTAGTTGGTCTGTAAAAAATCATCATAAAGCAGATATTCACTCCCACCAGCTTGGTATTGTAATAAACCTAACAGTGAGCTATTTTCTGTAAACAGCTTCATCTCTATGAGTATAATAATCTTTTACTGGTATGTTCCACATTCACAGCTATTTTAATCGAGAACAATCCTTTGTGCGCTGAAGCTATCCAGAGATCCATAATGTAACGAGAGCATCTGGTCAATATTTTATGGCCTGACAAAGTGCCAGAGATGCCCTCGTTTTGGGTTTCACTCATCCTATCTGTTTAAATAGCCTGAAACCAGATCACTGCACTTCGATACTGATCAATAGCTGATTAATCTAATTCATCTAAAAAGGATTCTGGCAAGGTATTAGGCATGCCAATTATTACATTCAACTTCAATAAGCAGTTTGAAATTCAGAATGCAAATATGTTTTGGCAATCGTGTTTCTCTGAATGTTTCTTCATGTAATTGCGTTTCAAACGCTGAATAATTTGTGACTACTTCTTAATAGGCTGAAGGGTAGTGAATTAATATTGGGAATCGATGAATAGAAGCTAAAATAAATAGGAACTGGGACAAGTTTTTCCACCAAATTCCGAATGAAAAATATGAAATATGAATTCTGCTTATTGTTAGTAGCAAAATCCAAGCATGTCTCCATTGAATAATTTTGTGTCACACTCGAGTATATTATGAGATTGCTCCGTGCAATTTTGGCTGAAAATTTGACTTCTTGCAATTGCATAACTGCTTACACAAAGAAATGAGTTCATTCACTTAATGAAAAAATGAGATTCATATTCAAAACAATACTTACCTATGGCGGTGATACTTGAGGTAGCGTTTGCTCCATTTTCATTTTTGGGTTATTCTATTGAGATCTCATCCTATAAAATTGACACAAGAATATAAATGTTTCAGCAAGATGTGAAGAAAATATCAAATTTCAATAAAATTGGCCCTTATCTCCGATCCGAGCTGATAAAACCCAAAAACCGTCCAAGAGTTTGTCGAAAACTTGGACAAATCAGATAAACATATGCTCAAAGAATAGAAGTGTCGATAACTGGTCGACCGAAAGTCGAACATTCCACCAGGGAACTCCTTGTATCCCTTTTCACCTCGTTCCGAATCACCACCATCCGTTGCATCGAACGAATCGTCTCCTTTCATCCATATCCCTATCCAATTCCCGTCTTCAACTTTCCTCTGTATCTTCCACGCTCAATCGAATACTTTTCCACGTTATCGATTGCAATCAGCTGATCGGTGTCGGACAGTGTCACAGCAACCAGCAGCAGTGGTTCAGTGGCACACCTCGACTATCTGCGCTAGTTTCGAACCGAGCCAACTCATCTTCTTTTATCCTGCGATTTTTTTTCTTTTTCTTCAAAGCCTTGTCGAATTTAAGGTATCGACAGCTCAGGTGTATTGTTAAGTCTTTTGAACTGTCAAATTTTCTTTTTTTGAAAGACTTTTTTGGTGGTGTGAGTTCGGACTTGGTATATTGAAAGTTTTGTGATAGTTCGACGACGGAGCTTGTTAGAGAGCGAGTTTATTTTATGGCTCCAAAAGCGTGACGCGTGAGGCTTGAATATTAACGAGTTCTTAGAAGTATGATTGGTTCTTGGCTATAGCTTAAATTTGTCTTATTTCTATATAAATACTAGAGGTATAATTTGTACGTTTACGTGAACCATCGATTTCTTCAAAGGATTTCATCGATGAATTTCATGCAAATTCCGCAGTTTTTAGTCTGAGTTATTAGAACGATCAATTACAAATAGTAGTTTCAATATACTTTGATTAGTTATAGATAGGTGTGGTGAGGCAATTTGAGGGTAATGGGAGGAGATCTCAACAAAAATTTTAATAACATGCGCTGAGCGTCAATTTTTATCAAATTCGATGATAGGATCAAAGAAAATTACACGTGTGCATAGGCTACTAGTCTTAAATTTCCCAACAAGATCTCAATTTACGATATGAATCGGTGGCAAGAATTTCCATAAATTTCACATTCTCACTCGTAATTTTAGTGGAAGCTTGTAAATCAACGACATCATTATAAGCGATCATCTTAGTAGGCAATTTGTTTTCTGGATATTTAATTTAATCGTAAATTGATGTGCGTTTTCAAAGTTTCCACCCCAAAAGCTGATGAGAAATAACTTTTCCAACTCCATGCCTAACAAATCTGTGATCTATTCGAAGAATTTGTAGTGTTGAAAGTTTCTGAGGTGGGGAAATTTATGATATGTGAAAATGTATAATGATTCCAACCAATCACCTCTAAGGGAAACTCTAAATCGATAATATCCACATTCTCTGAAAATTTGAATAATCTGGGATGCAAAGATTCAAATCCGATCAATAGAAATGAATTTGAATAATGATCGATACCATTCTCAATCTTTTTTAAAAGATAAAACTCTCCATAAAAGATCCCCATATCCATAACCAAATCACCCAAAATTACCCGAGCTATCGGAAACGTGATCATAAAACGCCTGTTACACGCTCATTTTCGATCCACCACGAATTTTGTACCTCACATGACGACGTCCTGATGACCACCACCGCCGCCCAAAAAAGTAGGAGGAAAAAAAAGAAGTGAGGACGCAGAGGAATTTAACGATAGGGTACATTCGCGTGTATTCGTTCGTTTAGTGTGCACTCACCTTTCCGCAAAGTGACCTTCAATCGCTGGACACAAACACGATACCTGAGCCACACCTGACCTTATCCTTTCTATCTTATTTTGGCATTAACGCCCAAAGAGACGACGTGATGGGGAAGGGGGGGGGGTTTGTTCGCAAAATTCACGACAAATTGCTAATTGACGAGCTCGAGAATGAAATTTGAAGCTTGCCGAAATAACGACGATGGTGTCCGCGTGCAAGCAAGCAAACAAGTAAAGCCTCTGCATTCATGCGTGTCGCGTTTGGCGATCCGAGCATGTTTGAACTGCCGAGTGCGTGTGATGTATAAAATACTTCAGCATGCGATTGTACTTTGAAAACGTGACACATGTGTTGAATTCAATAATTTCTTATTCTTATTAAAATGTACTCTGGGGCGGCTTTTTTACTTTTTTGATTTATCATTTTTTTTTTGTAAGGAAAAAATATTCAGTTAGTGATGACCTATTGAAAATTTAGTCCATTGTAGAACAAATTCTACCATGTGCACGAAATATACTATACCAACTTTTAAGAATCACACTGGACTGATTGTGAGTTCACTTTTGAGAAGTGCAAAAATCAGCTTAAAAGTGACCCACGTTTTGACGGATTTGAAATTTCTTTTTCGAGAGATTTTTCCCATCTTGTATTCTCTAATATCCTCGAGCTTGAGAAATGACTCCCAAATGATTTTCATTCACGGTTTGATCATGATGGGCTGCGGAAAGAATGAAGGTCTTGAAAGTGGTATCATATTCCATCTAGACTCTGATCAATTCAAATATTGAATCTTTTTTTGAAAAAAATGTTTTCATATCGACGTAAATTTAGGATTACTCACAGGTAATATAGTCTGTGTGAGGTACGTATCTGAAATGAATGCCAATTTATCTGATTGCAATGTTGATCGATTGATCACGTAGTCACGTAAACAGTAACAGTAACGATTCCGATCGAGTATTGCCGATAGGTAGTGGGCAATTCATGCAATGCTTTTTCCCACATCGAATCGCAAATCATCGGATCACGCATCGGCAATACTTCGTGATGTTCAATCGACATGGGAAAGCCATGCTATACGTGCATAGAATTGCATTTGAAATTTTTTTCTTGCTTTTATAAAACACGTGCGCTAGATTTGTTGAAGTAGCAATATGATATAGGTACATAGCTTTCTTGGACGGCCATGCAAATAATGTTTGTGATGCATCTCTCTACGGTGCGGATCGATTGATCGAAAATCGTGCTTGGTACTCTAAAGGCCCTTATCAGTCTCATGTTACTTATCTTTGGTGACTCACAAAAGTATATATTTCACAGACCCTCATCTTCGATGATGCGTGTAATTTTCTATATTTTTTTAGAAAATAGTTTTTGCGTGGATATAACACTTTTTTCAAGTGAAAGCGAAATGTTTAGATTTTACTCATTGTATTTCCTCGTTTCATCCTGAACTTGACCTCTTCCAAGTTTACTCAAATCTTAATTTCACAACTCACCAAGGGGAAAAGACACAGGAGTTTTTGAATTCCATTGACTTGAAAAATTGTCATCACAGTGGCTATACGTAATCTTCATTTTGAAAAGAAAATCTTGGAGCTCGATCTAAAATATTTGATATCTTCCATTTCAACCGGACATGGCTTTGTTTCACTACCACAGACATTGAGCTTTGCAGAAGATATCGAGGAGTGTACTGGGGTATCACAATATTGACCTACTTGGAGAATGATGATCCTGGTGACCAATAGAAGTTGTCCCATCTACTGTTCATTCGTGTACTTGTACGACATTCTTGGCATGCAATCACTGTAAAATTCTCTATTATGAGCAGTCCATTGCTTTCGTTTTACATTTTATCCATCTTTCAACCTTTTGTGTCAACTCGAATCCATTCTTCACAAGTACAATCATCTTCTGCGATTCTTTTAAATCTCAGTCATGATAATAAAGTTCATGGAAGAACTCTGTACCTGACCATGAAAAATATCATCAAAAAGATTCTCTACAGTAATTTCCTCCATCTGAAGCTCGTGGTCAATAACTTTTGAACTATGTACATTAAGCCGGTAGAACATATATATACATAATATCCAAGCACTGATTATTAATGTGACATCTGGTGAGTTTTCGCATCGAGTTGATCAATAACTGAAATTTGAATAAGCCCAGAACAGAACGACAGAAAATGAATCGATTGATGTGTTCGTTTTTCTTTATCCTAAGCTTTGCGGGGGCTATGCTATTTCTCAAAATATTCTGGCGTTTCATTCGAGGAACTCATTTGGAGTTTTGCAATGAGCTGAGTCATTGAGAAATCAAAAATTCGAGTAAAACTATGACAAAATTCAGGCAAGCACATCAGGGAGAATCATTTCTTCCAAAATCTTCACTCCTGAACTGGAAAATAGTTGGCATCTTTTTTCATCGAGATATCGACTTTTGCTATGAGAATACTTATTCATGTGAAATCTCCTCTTGATTAACGTAATTATAATTTTGAGACTTGTCAGAAGAGGAGCCACTGCAGTAGCACATCATCCCTTAATAGACTTCTCAGCCCTGCCAACAACGTAACTCGCGTGTCGACGCTCACTCCGTTGCATACAAAAGCCTTTATTAAGACTCCCCTTCTTATTCGCAAAAATCTGAAATGTCACGTTGTCACAAAGCATTCCTGCGACAAAGGATGGAGCTCTGAAACCACGCTCATGTTCCACGTGGATGGCACGTGGTTGACGTAACTTCATCTTTGTAGTTGCAGCATATGTCTTCGGCTTAAATTAAACTCAATCCTTTACATACATATCAGAGCTGGATTTATCTCATTTATCTATGGTTAGGTTATTCTCACATTTTCGAAAATTCCCATTATCTTAATTTCAAAATCTCACAAATTCACAGTTGAGCGAAAATCTATGATTCGAAAAGAAACGTTATCATCAACTTGGTCGCAAGAATCAATATTCAGGCGATGCAGAATGAGTTTCCTAACTTCAAAAATCTAACTCGGTAGATATGCACGAGTTTTGATGTTGTCTATAAAATTCTACCAAGTTTTCAGTATGGAAAAATGCGATGTTACTCTACCAAACTTATCTTGAGGCTATAATTCCAAAGACGCAATCAAATAAAAAATCTCATTTGGGCAGTTTTCACTCATGTCTCTCATGTGCTGTAATTCTCCATATACTCTACATCAGACCAATTTTTTAATATACCAGAGGTAGACTCTTGAGTGAGCAGGATGGAGAGATCATTTTTTAGGCTCGTAGTTAGAATCGATGGAATATTCCTGGTCATTTTTCTTTTCTTGGAAGAATTTTCCCTTCTTGGAAAAAAAGAAAAAAACAGATGTGGGGATGATGTGTTCGCAAGAAAAAATTCTCATCCACTTCATTACCTTAAAATAATAATTTATGCCAGATCTACGTGAGGCTCTCGTTAAGACAATGACGTCTGCAGCACAGGGTGTTTCAGTCGACTGTAAAAAAAATTCCGTCCAGCATTCCGCAAACGCTATGTAATTTGTAATGCCTAGTTTCTAAATTTCCAATAGAACCGAGAATCGATTCTGAAAAAAAGGGAAAAACCTAGTCACCCGACAAAAGTTCTTCAAATTTTAAAAAACGATATATGTATTGTAAGGAAACATGCAGCCTCCGTCGCAAGCACCCTCATCCACAAACCACTTTTCAAACTACCCACACTGCAACATTGTCCTATATTCATCTTTCTGGCAACATGCGGCGCAAGTCAACCAAGTCTATGAGCCTGTAGAAAGCAAAAGTCGCATCTAGCATTCGATCCATTCTATACACGGAGAGAGCAATGGCCAAAGACTTGGCAGAGAGCAAATCAGCAACGGCGGCTGCAGCAAAATTTCCGGAAGTGCGGCGCGCCCGCGCCGTGGATCCTCTGCGCCTAAATCTCATACTGGCTCCCTTCAGTCATACATCCGCAGTGACGTGGTTTACCCTTAGAATTACGGTTTCCAATTGTTCGGGCTTAATTTAGCGTTATCGGGGGCTCGTTCTTGCGCTTTTTTAAAGGTGTTACTCTGACGCGGGAGAGCTCGAAATTTGCGTCTCGTGGGGTGTTTTCGCAAGCTCGCAAGCTTGAGATTTCTTAAAAGGGTTGGCTTGGATGATGGTTATCTTAAATGTGAGATTCGAGTGTATCATGCATTCGCAATACGAGAAAGTCTCTTTACGTAGAAGACGAGAGGGGTCTGAAAAAAGTTCTAAGTAGTAACAGTCGTGTTTGGTGAGACAGGGGTTCTCAAAGTTTTTAGGTGGTATACCAAGTTTTATGAAAATCTTTCGAGAGCTTTTACTAGAATTCAAAAACAAAGTTAGGCATAGTGGATCTCACAAATTTTCCACGATTGTGTGGTATGTCACATACATTTTCCCACTATCAATCGAAGTCAACTGACATTTCCGTCTTCGTTTGAATCAATTTCAAACTGGCGTGCCACATCCTTTGGAGATACTTGCCTATCTGATAAATATTCGAGATTAAGTACCCTACATCATACATAAATCCTTTCGAAAAATCTGACAGCTTCTCTCCTATATTCTGGTACAGACTCAGTTGGACTCAGTTTTGAGCGTGAAAAATGATCACCTGATGAACTATTTGATAATGCTGAGATCTGAGCAGAGGAATTTGTAGGGCCCCGGCATTCCGTAGGTGAATCGTCATTTCCACCGAAAAGAGTCGTACTATTCAATATCCAGAGGACCACTCTAAATTTTTCAGTACAACTACTTTCCTGCTTATCCACTCGGCAGAAATTGATCAACATCGAAACTTCTTGTCGTCTTTTTGAGATTCCAGTAAAATTTCAAGTGCTCGTTGGGTTGAATTCGTTACCGGGTCTTGCATTCAAAAGTATACATTTCCAAACGAGAAGTGATCTTGAGAACCACTCGAGCTGCTTAACTTTGTGAGGACCGACTATACTACCACTTGATCCCTGCTCTCAACTCTCAATTTCAACCCTCTCAGACTCTCTAGTAATTTGCATTTTTTCTCATTCTGCTTTTGTGTCTAAAAGTTGAGTGCATACTTTCGCGAAGTAATAATACATGTTGACATTGTTTGAGTGAAGAATTCCGAGGGCACCAGCAACAAAGAACTTTTCTTGACCGACAAACTCAAGAAAATTGAAACTCTTCCAACATATTCTAAAAAATGAAACTTGGAAGAGGGAAAAAATTTGATGAACTCGGAGTATTTGCATTGTGAGGCCTTCGATATAGACGGGATTGAAAGTTGATAGAAGTATAGGAAAAATGAAACCCGTTCCATTGTTACAAACTTGGTCAAGAGCAAGTTTTCATATCGATAACGATGCAGAGAGAAACCATCTATTGGCAGATTTCTTGAATGGAAATACTCTCGATACGTCGAATTCTCATCCAGTTCACGAGGATCCTGGTATTTTATTGCATAGAATCGCCTTCACCGTTTGGCATACTGCTCTGCACATAGAACGTGAGGTGTGTCATTTGTGTATGACAGTATATTATCCTTTGACATCCTTATATCCCATTGAATTGTGTCTATTACCTCGGATTTTGATTAAATATCACATCTCACTCATAATGTTCATGAATTTTTGTAATGTTAACTGATTAGGATCCTATAATTTCTGTTTCAGCAAAATGGCAGCTACGAATCACATCCAAAGAATGCAACGACACTTGCGAGGAGTAAACACCAGGTAAAACAACTCACACATACTCAGAAATGTTTTTTATTTATAACACTCAGAACATGAACAACTGACAAAATTGACCAAACCCACACTGTAGGAATCTGGTTAAAATTTCGAACCAATAATTGGAGTTTTTTTCAAAAATGTTTCATAATGCTAGAATTTTAGATGAGGTTTATCGTCCAGTTAATTTTATACGTTTTCAATTCATGTTGTATCGATTCTATCCTTACTCATTTTCATGACAAGAAGACAAATTTCATTTCTATGTCCACCAGACGATTTGAATTCAATTTTCAATTGTTCTTCACTCGTTGCAGCGAATATTCTTCCCAAAAAGGGCTCCCTAAACGCCACAGGCTGAGCATCACATCCTCAACCCTATCACAACGACCATGCATAGGTCACTCTGCTGTAATGCGTCAATTTCTATACATTTTTTGAAAATTTCAAGTAATTCACAGCTTCCGGCCATATTGAATGTGCCTTCGAAACATCAAAAGTTGGAAGTTCATATCGAAGGCTCAATGATTTGTTCGAATTGTCCAAACAAACATCATTCGATTTTATATGTTTGAGATTTTTACTGATGAGAGTAAACGCGTCATCCGGGTATCCTAATAGTACCAAGTTCTTCCCAAGTGTTTCAAACTCAATTGAGAGTTAACTACCAATGCTACCAATTAGCGATAATTAATGCTAACTGACATTCGAGCGGTGCCGCGTTCTTGAACCGTTGCGCCTCCCTCAAGTGGTGGGAATCGATCAATCATTTCGAGAGCTGGAATAAACACTATCATAGGGTTCAATTGCTCGTATATGTGGAAATTGGTATGACAAATTTTAGCTGCGACTGACAAACAAGATATTCTCGTTGTTAGATCGTAGCGTAGATATTGTTTTCCAAATCATTTATAAAATACATTGACAATATTTCTTCTCACTTATTGACGCTTCACGCGATCTTCCTAACTCAAAAAATTGTTGGTTTTACGCTTCTCCCGTTTTCTTGATCTATTGACTTGATTTATCAGTGATCTCTAAAGTTTTATAATTCGACCGAATTCAGTGGATTTTCTAATATTTATTCCTGGCTTTTGAAATTTTTTAATGCACATTGTTCATCCATGCAACATCAAAATTGTATCAAATTTTTCCAACAATGCAGACAAAAATACAAATGGAATGTTGAAATCGATTGCCCTCGGTTTATTTCAGTGTGGCTATTCACTGATTGCATCTACTTCAATTCAATTAATGAAGAATTCAATTGATCAGTCATTTCTCTGAAGTTTAATTCCACGATGAACAAAAATTTCTATAAAATTATTCTCCCAGTCGTCTTCTTCTTGCACATCTGCATCCGAATGAACCACGAAAAATGCTCCATACCGAGATAAATGACAGGGAGGAATCAGAAAAAATAAAGCTATAATGGGAAGTTTCAACAATGATTCTAATTCATGTGTCACTAAAACGAATCTTTTCCATGACATTGGAGAATCGGTTCATGTTGTTTTGTATGAATCAGTGGGGCAATATAATTGAAAAGAGTTCCTATAATTTCGACGAAAATCCTTAAAAAACTGCTTATCAATAGTCCAATTTTTATAGATTTTGTCAAAATTTGATTCACGGATTACCTTTCCATCCATAACTAGAATCCAAAAATGAAAATTGATCTACTGCTTCGTTAGAATAACACGAAAATTTAAAAATTGATTCAATTTCAGTGCAGCCCAGGTGATTTTATAACCGTATCAAAAGAATAATCCAATCAAGCTCTCAACGCTCTCAGTTTTCAATAAAAATTAAATTTACCGACAGATTGCAAGCTCGGTAAACTAATGCACGTGGTCAAGCCTAACTTTATTCGTATGCAGATTTACTCGCTCATCGCGCGGTATAGCAGTAGCATATACTCAGCCTGCACCACCTGCAGCAAATTGAAAATTGAAAATGCTTTAACCACATCATGGTTATCAACGCAGAAACTGGCTTTAAAAATGAATTTTATGATCATCTATCTATAAATCTTTCAATTTTGCACCAATAAAATTCCCATCATACGCAGATATACCTTTCAACACCATCATCTAACTATTATATACAGCTCAAATAAAATAATATATCGCTACCTGTATACGCACGTTTATACTCACCGCAATACTGAAAAGACTTACGATGCAATGACGATGTATATATCCCTGAATGTAATATAACTTCATGGAGATGTATCTTTACTCCTGAGATTGGCCGTCGTCGTCTCGTGAATTTACAAGCGATATAAAGATGCACACGGATGGGACATAGGAGATGTATTGAGGAGAAAATGTATAGTCCCTTGTACACTGACGCCAAAGGACATCATGTAAATTGTACCACACACGGTTGAAGCCTGTTGGGAACGATATTGTGATGGGTATAGTGAGGTAGCCGTTATATGTTGTTGGGGGAATGATTGTTTTAACGGAGACAAGAATATCGATTATTCGACAGGTGAATAATGAAATGGAATCGGAGGCACATGTTGGTGGTGATCTTTGGGATGTTGCATTGTACGTTGTTCGGAGTGTTACTGTGAAATTATTTTGATTATGTGGATCGGGTTAGAGTGAGAAAATGTTTAGTCAGGGATGAAACGAAGAAACTTGAAAAGTTGGACTTCATATTTGATGAGATTAGAAAACGAAGAAAAAAATTCCTCAAGACTAGCGTTGGCTGATATTTCAAGCTTTCAAGCACAATTGCGAGTTGTAGAGGATTCCTTTAGATTTATATTTTTTTTTATTTTTATAATTCTCCTTTTCAGACATATTAGGTGGTATTTTCGAGCCCACCAACATTGTTAATAAAATGTAAACTCAAAATTTTTCGATTGAATTTCTGGTCAATTGATCAAATCAAATTGTATATTTTAAAACAGCCAAAATCGATTCAAGATTCTTTCAAAATCTGTGAAAAATGCGAATGGCAACGTCTTATGAATAAAAATACATGATTAATTTCACATTCAATATATTGTACTACACATTCACGAATAATGTTGATTCAAACACGAATCAAAATTCCATACTCACACCGAAGCAAAAATGCTGGTATGGCAACTTGTTTTCTCCCACTTGATCAAGTGTTGTAATGATAGGAAGGTTGTACCAAAGACGTAGTTCAATGTCACATTTTTTTTACATAAATACTCCTCACGGCTGAATCTTGACTCTAATCATCTCTTAATTCCTACTAATTGAGTAAAGAACAATGAGGACGATTTTCTCACTATTGTCGCATTTTTCATGGAGTCATAGTGACGTCGATACCATTAGACATTTCGTGACTGGCGAACAAGTGGACGACAATGACTATTGATGCATGTAATCGTGACATCATACGACAAATCTATCCCAATATTTTTAGGCTCTTCTTGACAAATTTTGACATTTTCCCGATCGCGGAGCCGAGTCATGCTACTCGTGAAAACCTTTTACTATGAAACCGTGCCAAATGATTACATTTTTGATGAACTAGACGAAGGATTCTCATCCAATCATTTGAGTCAACCTTGCACTCAAAGACTCCAATTTCCATAGATAAATCAATCACGCGAGGATAATATGCTTCTGTTGTATAACGAGCTTAGCTATAGCCTCCTCCTAACAAACTCAACAGTTTACGTTTGAATTTGCCCGTGGCTAAAGGTCCTCAAAGCTTGCGAGTCTCATAACTTATGTAATGATGACTTGAGGTACTTATCTCCTACTCCCGCGCCACGCAAAGTGCGGAAATGTTACACATAAACATCGGTAAGACGGAAAAATTTAAACGCGCTCAAGGAGCACAGTCCAAGATGTAACGTCCTGCGCGAAACGTTGTCGCGCCGCGGCTTTAATCCAAAGTTTTCATTATTCGAAACTATCTGCGAGAAGATTTTGGACGTATAGGAGGAAATAGTGATTTTGAAAATTGGCGATTGCTCAAGCAATTCACGATTGCAATTGAGCCCCGATCGTCTTTGTGAAATCAGTGAACCGTGGTGTGAAGTGTAGTGGAATGCTCAGACTAGGATATTGAATTTTGATTTTGAGTGTGGTTTAGAGTGGGTTGGAATTTGATGGAAATTTCAAAGTTGAATTGAGCCGAAGAATAATCCGATTGAAAGTGGGATCAGGAATGGGATTTACAGAAGCCTCTAAAACGCAGAGTACAAAATTGAAATATTGCATTGATGGCGCGTTTTTTCATGTGCAAGAATGGTTTTCAATTCGATAGTATGTGCATCGTACCTGCTGTAGGATCTGCAATGTTGTTCAGAATCGAAGTTTGCTGATATTGATGCAATAATTTGCAAGCAATGGGGCCGCAAATTTTCTACATCAGAATATTTTACGATCCGGTTTACGCTCAGGCAAGGAAAATTTTTTAATTCTGCTTGATGAATTTTCTATGAATGATTTCATATCCTTTGTGGTCTCAAAAATTTTTGCCAAAAAATAAGCTACATATTGTTGTTTTTTTGATTTTCCTTCGAGCCTACACGACTTTGTCGCTTGTTGTCACTCGTGCCCCTGTTCCAAGCTCTTTAGCTTCTTGATTTTGTACCCAACGACAAAAACTTCACGGAATTCTGCAAATTCGATGCTCTTGGGAGGATCTCATGATCTATTCAAATCATCCAGAGGACAACACGTGATTTTTCATACAAACTAGCGTCTAGTACTGAACCCCTTCTATTGGCAGAGCCTTATCATTTCATTTTCAGTGACGTATCTTGGTACAAACTGTTAATACCGGATGGGTGAATCGTCCATTGAAATCTCTAAAAATATTCGAGTGTGTTTTGTTCATTTTTCTGGTCAAAGGGCATTATCAAAACCACGCTCATACCACTCTGAATTGGATTCCTTTACTTTACTAATCAGGACAGATCATCTCACAAAAATATTTCGTATCACAATGAACTCAACCAAACGCATCACAAACTGAATTACCCCCAACAGACCCAAAACCATCAAACTTCAATAATCAATTCTCAAAATCCATCCTCCGATCTGATTCCAGGCACAGCAAAATTCGATATCACAATCAAGGCCTCAGCAGCACCACCATCAAATTCAGCACCATCAAAATCAGAGAACACCCGGTGTTGGAGCCGACGCATCGAGCGTTTGTCAAACTTCCAAGTCTATCCTGACGAACGGCACGGCAATGCTTCTCCCAAGTGAAAATGGAATCCCAAATAATTCTAGTGGTAGTGGTGGTGGTGGTGGTAGTGGAGGCCGTGTCACCGAGGTCATGGAGCTTTGCTACGTCACAGAACGTATAATCGCCCTTTGGTATCGAGAAGATGCACGAGGTGTACTAGAACATGCGACCTCTCTATTGAGGGGCAAACACGCCGACAATTACATGGTTAGTCCTTGTTGATGTTGTTGTTTTTGTTGTACATAGTAGCTCATATAGGTACAAGACTTTTGCTGACTCAGAATAAGTATATATACTAAAGGTGTCCTCACCCAATTCCGTGGGAGCAGCTTTGAGAGAGAAGGCTTTGTCGATCTATTCTTTTTCTCACAGTCACGCGCCAAAGAGTCTTACTGCGGTTATTAGACAAAGTTCGTAATTGAGCGATAACGTGAGACTTTTTGCGCACGATTTGGAAGAGTTGATGATGTATAGCAGGTGATACACAGGATACGCTTTGTTTTTTGAATGATGACGTGTAGAACGATTTTCTTATGTAATTCTCAGGGTTTTTTAATAGTTAATTCCGTGCTCCTGTTTGGATTATCTATATCGCGTTCCTTATCTCGGATTGCTTTCAAAGATGACATTCTGGTGTATGTATATCAGCATGTACAAAATACGTGGACAAGAGTTGAGTCGCAGGTATCTTTGTCATCCTAAAACTCGCCCTAAGGTCATTTTTGACAAAACCGAGAAACTCTAACCCATTCAAAATTTTCATGCCATCTATTCCAGAAAATTTTTGGACATATAAATAATTATCGGTCTTCCCACAGAGGAGTTTCACATGAAAAAACAGCATGAAAATCTTATACGACAATTTGGATGACATTGTGATGGAAAATTACTGAACATTAGTTTGAAATCCCTGATTAAAATTCCACGGGGACTTGGGAGATTTTTAAATCAATTTTTAAGAAGTTTTTTTTTATTCATCGCGTGTAAAAGTTTACTTTGCGCACACTTTATAAACTTTATTTACAGTTTGTCGAGAGTATAGTCCGATACATGGAAGTAAAACCTATTCTCACACTCCTCTATCGAAATGTACTAATTTCGCAATTTTTCAATAATTATGATTTCCGCTTCCGAGCGATTATTTCGACCTTCGCCTGCGGCTCGGGCCGAAAACGAATCACTCAGATGCGAGCTACAACCTCATCAATTCGGGGCGAAATGTATATTATTTCGTGATGGATAATTGTTCACATGAATAAATTGCGATTTCACGACCTCTGAAGGTATTTATCGGTAGTAAATTCATCAGTTCCTCCATTGTGTTCCCGAATAGACTCCCATATAGGGAGATTTTGGATAATGGCTCTCCCCTTTGGGATCTTTACCATTAGGTTAGTTCATGTTTTTTTCCAAGTGAACTCAGCTTGTATTCCTTGTTTCTCGACAAAATAGTTGCTTATCATGATTATTATAATCAATGCCACAATAACTCAAAATTTAAAAGAACAGCTCATATCATTTTCGTGAATTATGACATTCGGATAACGGATTCCAAGATAGGACTGCGAAGTTGACTGAAATTTGAGCCGGCAATGGAATAATTTTATTTACTTTTCTATACTTGAAAGAGTATTTTTTGCATATTGTGAGTCAATTTCCTCATGATGTATTGCGTACTGTGCTTGCAGATTTTTAATCTATCGTGTCCTGGTCGAACGCATGAGGCGAACACGCGGGAGATTGGCTGGCCACAGGGACTCGCTCCAAGCCTCGAAAGACTTTGCGCTCTTTGCAAGGAGCTGGACTCCTGGCTCAATGCTGCACCACATCGTGTTGTCGTACTACACACGAGGTATGTATTATGCTTTTGAAACTCGCAACTGCACTCGGTTTGTCGAGTGCTTTCCAATTGTTGTTTCTCAACCAACAATAATTCAATTACAACGTCTACGCGGATGTAGAGCTACCATTTCTAACTTCTATTGTTCTGAGTGCTTACAATTAATTCTATCTCGAATCCCCGATTTCTTTGGTGCAATAAGTTTTTTTTTAGAAAATAGGAGAATTTGATCAAAAGTGAAAAAAGTGGTAAAAAATGAATGAAGACACATGAGAAAAATTGTTTGAACGGAGTCTCAATCGGGGATTCTTGAACTAATTCAAAAATCAAAAGAGAATTGTTTTTCCTAAATTTTACAAATCATGTACCACCCAATTGATTTTCCACCAACAACACTTTTGTTTACATCCATTCTTTCCCCGCTATTTTACTGATAATTCTGTAATCAACAGAATTATTCCTGATGGCTTACATAAAAGAAGCCATATTTATGACATAAAAGAATTCGAAGAAATCGAGAAATAGAATGCAATGAAATTAACTCGTTTGCGTGGACATGTCCGATTTCAGAGGTAGCAAAGAGCGCCTAGGCGTTGCTGTATCAGCGTACATGAACTACAGCAGTATATGCGGGGGCCGAGATCAGGCGCTCGACAGGTTTGCCATGAGGAGATTTCTCGACGACAAAATCGGCCCACTGAGCGTCCCCTCCCATAGAAGGTAACTGCCCTCTCTATAGTCATGTCTGAGACAACACTGTCTACATCCCTTCATCCAGTCAAATTCTTTATTCATTTAGTACCCCTCCCGCTCGTTATTATATCACTGACGGATAAACGAGACTGATTGAATCGAGTGCATTGCGTTTTCGCCAAGACTCTATATTCCACTTGCTTTATTGAGATATTAGCTGTCTGTTCATTATCAAGGCCTGAGACTTCTTTCCTTACTGTCTGTAGTCTTGAGTAATTGTCTGAGAACTCACATCCTTTTACAACCTTGGTTCTACTATAATATACTTTCCATGTGCATTTTGGAGGTGATTTTCGAAATGTTCAAAAATGTTCCAGAAATTATAATGACTTTAATATGAAATTCAAATATTCGGTCATCCCTCAATTGAGGCTTTCAAGGACATCATTCAGAATGGGTGTAAACCTCATTTTCTGAAATAGGAATGAAACTAACAGAGCTAATGAGGAAACACCTTCGTCTCGAAGTTGAGCATTCCTAAATCCTGCTAAAGAATAAAAAATGCACAATCGATGTATAACAGCACGATAAACGTTTGAAGTGAACCATCTTCTGTAATATATCAATAAGTCTCAAGAATTTGAAAAACAGCCACAGTCACTCTGACTTGATCAAGCTTTCAAACTTCCAACTTTTAACCCTATGATGATCATCAGGAATATATCTTTCGCGGTAGGACCCCTAAATGGAATCTTCACTCCGAGAAATAATAAAATTTGAAACGCCTTTCGTCTTTATCAGAAGTCTCAAACCTCTCTGATAGACCATAGAAACATTTGAATAAAAGTCTTTCAATTTCCTCTCAACAGGTACATCGAGTACTTCAGCGGTCTGCTGGCAGGTTCGCTGCGTATCAGTCCATCTCCTCTCTACCTCACACATCTCACGGTTCTTGGGGTACCACTGTTCGAACCATCGGGCTGTCGAGCATTTTTTAAAGTCTACGAAGGCCTAACACCTGTCTACACATCCGATCTGTATTCCGTAACGAATACACGCGAATTTACAGTGAATCTTGGTGGTCTCAGGTTACGAGGTGACATACTCGTCAAGTGTTACCACAGGATTTACTCGAATCAGGGCCGTGAAGTCATGTTCTCGCTACAGGTGAGTATCATTCTTTCCAATTCTAATTCATATCTTCCTAAAGTCACTTCGTAGCTTCTTTGGACTCTTTTGAATTATTCTTCAGGTTCTATCTACAGCATCTTCAGACTCCAGAAACTGATTCATGATCCATTAATCTAAAGCATCCACATATTATAACAAGCCCAATTTATAATTTTGGTCGTAACTCGTGTAATGGATGCATGTTTAGAATCTGAGAAAGCTTAGATGATTATCTAGCCCTACAGCAACATATGGCTACTAAAATCAATTTTTCATTTGTTTTTGTCTTGGGAAAGAATATAAAAAGCCAAAATTGTTGGGGCTAATTTTTTTTCATCATTTTACACGTAGTTGGCGATTTCACTTGTATTAGAAATTTTTTCGGAAACCACGAAGTGAGATCCAAAGTGTATCTCCTCATGAACTGAAGTTATCCAGCTGATATTTTTGAAATCGCGATTGAATTCCAGTTCCACACCTGCGTTGTAACGGACAACGTAGTGTCATTCCCTCGCGCGGAACTCGATGCAGCAAGTGAAGATCCAAGGTGTCCACCCGACTGTGTGGTCACTCTGTATTTTTCTCAAGACTCGCGGCGATTGGATGGGCCCATTTCAGCGCCTACCCCGTCTGTGGTACACTCGTCCGCCCATCACGACCCTATACTACACTGGGACAGCTACACGAACCTCGAATTCAGCGATGATGGTGAGTCCATTTTTCAAAGCTACTCATGTCTTCCTGTTACCATTGGGAATATCAATATCACCTAGATTTTGTGCTATTTGTACTAGCCCATACATAACCCCACCAATGAAGATATGATATTATGATGAAATCTAGAAATATTTAAAATTATCGGGATTTTTGTGAAATTCCTACAAATGAATCATTGGATTATTTCATACTATTGCAATCATCGAGGGACCAAATATTGATCATACCTCAAGAGTCTGATCAATCATATTCGACCATCTCAAATTAAAGAAACATCTAAAAAGTAAACTAACCCTCGAAAACCCTACATCGTTGAAACTAAATCATTCGTGTCCAAAATCGGTCTTCTTATCAAAGTACCTCCGCATTACGCAATCACGAGACTCAAGTCTAGACTAAGAGAAATGAATATCTGAAGAGATTGATGGGGGAAGATGAGTTTTTGCCTTTTGTGTTCTACCAGACAGAACGCATCAATAATGAACGAGTTACTTCGTAGCATGAATCTCAAATTGTTAGATGAGCTCTTCTTCACTTGCTACTCACGTCGTGAGATGCAAGATTCTGTCTATAGAATACTTGAGGGCAAACTCTGAAACCGGGTTATCTGCCAAAGAGCTTGCGAAGTGTGTCAGCAAAACGTCTAGTTCCTTCCCTCTCGTATACCTACCTCCAGTCTTTGATATATTGGAAATTGATTTGCGTGGTTCAGTAGGGACGAATGAAATTTTCTGTAAATTTAGGATGGGACAATTTCTTTGATCAGTCGTCAGTAATGCATAAAAAAGGGACATATGATTATGATACGTACAGTCGTGAGCTTTGTCCTCTGTAAATCGCATACGTCGAACTTTATGTCGATACCTTCATACATATCATTTTTGACTCCTCAATTATACAACATTGACTTCCGAGTACACTGAATTCAAAAAGCTGTAGCTAATTTACATTATTCAAGAAGTATAATAATGAAATTTCTATCCTGCTCACAAAGTATTTTAGTATATGTCAGGATTATGATTGAATGCAAAATGTTAATTATCGTTTTGAAATCACAAGGTGTTATGAGTGGAAAGCCGCAGAAGTCAAGACTCATTTCACGTGAATGTCCGTTTCACTGTACTTGTTTTGCTGTGAGCCAGCTCTTCTGACTTTCGTGGGTGTTATACTTAATTTCTTTCTTGGCACGATTCTCAAGCACAAAGCACGCAATTAACTAATTTGACAGGATCAATTAACCCATTTTTTCTACCATCCAATCGAGATCTCCTCCCAAGAAGTGTTCTTTAAACTTTTCAAAATGAAAAAATTTCATGAATTTGATTTAATCTTTCGAAACCTCTCGTCATAACTATTTAGAGATATTCATCTTGCCGATCCTTGGAGAAATTTTTAGTCAACTGAAACTCCTCACTTGACTGTAGAGGATTGATTCTAAACATACAAAATTCTATGCGGGTTATTTGGATACCAAATAGGGATATATTCCTAGTGTGATTCAAAGAAATACACTAAAAACCAGATTTTGCATCGATTCTTTATAGATTGTAATCACGTACATATATTTAGTAACACAAACTATCGATTATACCTTTGAACCGAAGTTGATTAGAAGGCATTTATAAAACTTGAAATTCAAATGTTGTTGCTGCATTATTGGTCAGGTATCTAAACTGTTCTTCAATTGCAGTGTGATCGCGCGAAGTTTATTTGACTTACTATTGAATCGTTTCCCACTCAAGTTAGGTATTTTGATCCCAATCTCAAAATTGTTAGTATTAACCCATTTACTTATGATTTCTATTAAATCGGACAAATTTTTCTGCATCGATTTCCAACAATCGGTTATCATTGTCCTCGGACACGTAGTAAGGATCTGGAAAAATTCTCAAAAGTCTCCATTGGGACAAAGGATAAATATTACTAAGTAGGCCAAATACCTGATCGCAAGCAAAAAGAAATATGAAAGCCAAAAAATTTTGAAAATCCTTATTCTGCTTTTTTTGCTCTATTTTCACCAGGGAACCATAATCTGAGTGTCAGAAATACGTTTTTCAATGTCCAAATCTCGCGGTTATACTGTACAGGTTAAGACTTGAATATGATGGAATCTAGATAGAATGTCTCAAATTCTTTGAGAAACCATCATTTTTGATACTTACAGAAAATCACTGGCCTGCAATTTAATATTCAACTCAAATTCCACGCCCAATGAACATCTTCCTCAAAACCAGATCCCAATATATTAGCGTATTTTCTCCGCTTCAAAACGGACTCCAAAGATATCATCCAGCTTGCAGCATCAGCCTAACTTCTCCAACGTTATAAATAATCATCGGTCCACTCAAATCCCCACTACCACCACCACCGCTACCATCAAAACTCGAACCATCAAACCAACAGCGGGAATTTACGACTGCATCGACTATACTGTCCCCAAAGTCTTATGATCTATATTATTATTTTCTCATCCTACGAAAGCTCAGTTTCAAAAAAAAGCTCTCTGACCATACGACCAAGCTTGAATTCCGGAAAATCATCTTCTTCGTCGCAGCTGCAAAGTTCGAGTCGCGTTTCAAATGCGTAAAGTTATGGTAGAGGGGAGTCTCGTCGGGTTTATTCTCGTACATCTAAAACAGAGACAGAAATATATAATACTACACCGGTGCTTTAGAAACAGCTCAGAAGATATTCGGAGTGCTTCTGAGGTTTGGATTCTGATTCTACTTATACCGGTGTTCAGTCTTTCCCGTCTACTCTAAGCAGACTGATACTTCTTTTGATTCTTGAATTTGAAATTTTTCCGGAATACTCGTTTGTAAGATCGTAAGGTGTTGTGTTTCTGAAGTCCATATATATTGGAAACGGGACTGTACTAGTCTAAGAGTGAGGATCTGACCTTATATGAGGATTGGTGCAACTTTTTTTGTGCCTTGAGATATACATATATCTTATGAGACTTTGCAGTTGTGGTGTTAGTGGTGGTGGTGGTCTCTCTGATCAAGGGGACATTCCTGTGGTTGTTTGCAACTTCCCGGGTGTACCAAGAGTACATCATCTCTTCTTCTACATAGAGTCTGATGACCGGTGTCCATTGAGTTTGCATTGAGCTCAAACCGGCTGCGGTTCTGTATCAGGCCGCAAAAGAGTCAAGTCTGCTGATCTTCTGGCTTGCTACGAGCTGTATCGAGGTTTGTGTGCATGTGTGGCTTGTTGAGCTTTTTCATGCGACCGGGGCTTATTTCATTTTTTCATTTCATCGCTTTTATTCTACTTCACCGTCTCCCCTCCCTACGAATACCCCGCCTTTTTCCACGAATTCCGGCGTTTTTTCCTGGAAAGTTTGAATACCGGATAAGTGTTGGTGTGTCCGTGTGAGCTATTTAGTCGGGTTTTTACCCTCTCTACGGTAAACTTTTGGGTAATTGGCTGTGCACCGCGATTCCGCGTGGTCGCCCCGCCCCCTGCCGAACTTGTCAAAACCTGATGCATCGTCGCTCGCTGCAGTATTTAGCGATCGTTCTCGGTATGGTTGAGTCGCTCAGTGTTTCCTGGCTGTGTGTTCAAGTTTTAGGGTTACTTATTGCGGTTGGAGAAGTTTTGCTTTCATCTTATTTCTTTGCATGGGATCTCAAAAAAGAACGAATAGTGTCCCTACACAGTGTTCCCCGGTTTTCAGATAAGATGAAAGTATTTAGAAAAAGATTCGAAATTAAATTAAATTCGAATAAGATGAAAGTAAAACTTCTCCAACCGCAATATAACCCTAAAACTTGAACACACAGCCAGGAAACACTGAGCGACTCAACCATATAACCTCGGCGAGGTTATATATACATGTCAGATTCTGTCTTCTGCTCGCCTGGAATAGCTGACCGTGGCATGAATGTCTTACGCAAAATTTCACGCGATATTTTAGGTGAAATCTCACGTGAGATTCTACGTAAAATTTCAGGTGAAACGAGAGAGACGCCTGCGCAGTATGGTGGCGCAGCAGTCGCCGGCCCGCGGCACAGACGCCTCGACTGTCGGATTTTATTCGGTTTATATTTCACATTTTTAGATTAATTTAAGGCATCGAACTAATAATTGAGCCTCGATGCATCATTTAGGACTAAGCAGAACCCTCATCGTCGACTCAAATATGCAGAAATACGCATTCTAAAATCTAATATTACGTGAGAGTTCACGTGATATTATGGCCCAATATCACGTAATATCTCACCTGTTTCACGTGAAATATCACGTGAAATGTTTTTACCGAGTTAGTAAGAAGAAATGCACATATCGTCATCTTTTCTATGAGCGCGGTGGCATCATTGATCTCCAATGTCGTTTCAAATCGTTTCGATCGCGGGCAGCACGTCGAACTCTTTCGCGGTCGGTTGTCACAAAACGTACACAAATTCGCGAATACCCTATGCAACACTCCAAGTTTTTTTTTCAACATTCCTAATCTGTCGGAGATTAATTGTGTGATAGCAGGCATAATTAGGTCGAAAACGATTGAAATCAAAGAAGAGATCGTATTCCCAGAGTATTTTTATCTCGAGCTTTATGGCTTTTATGCTTAATTATTTTAGTACATTATTTTAGTACAGTGGAACTTGTCAAGTTGGGCACCTCTATAAATTGGGCATCTGACTAACTTGGGCACTTTTCCGTGGAACGCGCAAAATTACATTAGCTCTTACGGGGATTTTGTTCTATACACTGGGCACTCTGTATGTTGGGCACCTGTCTAAGTTGGGCGCATTCTGGCCTTTCGTCGAACATAATAACATGAGGACTGTGTATTTTGGGCACTTACTTCGAAGCTCGAGATATGATACCGTATCCTCGTCCTGATCGTCTCGATTATGAGTTTACGAATAAGCGACAGAGTTTGATAGACGAAAGGTCGTTATTGTTCATCGATTATAAGCATCAACAATTATCAACCAAGTCAATCATCTAAATAAACCATAGTTTTACTGTATCATCAGGGTCAATCAATATTGAAGAAATTGTAGCAAAGTTGGTAGCGTATCCACCGTCACACAATGAATCATCAGAGAGTGAGAGAGAGAGAGAGAGACCAACCTAGCTTCGATCCATGAGTATCAAATCACAGATCACATCCAAACCACGAAATCAAAACTTGGATCAAGTGATAATTTGAGCCACGATTGAACTTCAACGTTCGGCGCGACATCAAAAATTACTTTCACTAAAAGAAAGGAAATAAAAAGGTTAAAAAATATTTTAGAGATCGCTTTTATGGGTATGAAAATTATTGAGAGTAAAGTATTTAAAAAAAGGAGTTTGAAAAATATCAACTTTTTGAACACCACACACCTTAAAAGCGTGGGGTGCCGAAGAGGAGAGTATGCGGTGCATGTCCCTTCTATGGTACCCCACGCTTTCAAGGTGTGTGGTATTCAAAACGTTGATAATTTTCAAACTCCTTTTTTTAAATACTTTACTCTCAATAATTTTCATACCCATAAAAGCGATCTCTAAAATATTTTTTAACCTTTTTATTTTCAAGAGATGACCGTATGTGGTCGGTGATTTTTTCTTTTTGCGATACGGTTCTATGGTATGTTCTGGGGTATCATATCTGAGAGCTTGATCTAGATTCTTTTGGAATTTTGTGATATTGAATATGGTGTAGTGCGTGGAAAAATTTGAGGGATGTTGATGAGCCAGATTTTTATTTGTCTGTGATCAAAAAATAATCATCTATAATCATGAGAATAAGGTGGAATATCTGCTATCAGGACGCCAATGAAAGTTTTATCTCAGTATTTTTTCGAACTAATCGGATAAGGAAGCCTTAAAAAATTTGCAATATCCGTACCAAAATTATTGACTGAAAAATTTCCAGATGAAAGTAACTGCATGGACTTTTATTTTTCGATCAGCAACACTGTGAAATTTCTGGTACCTGTACCAAAAGCTCAATGTCATGAATTTGTATAATTACAGAGAAGTCTCATAAACTCTTACTCGACGATCGAACCACAAAGTCCTCACGATATGTGTGAGCCTAATTTTAACCCCCAAATATTCTTCCTCTGTTTCAAACCAACATGGATGGGATACGATTATTCGAGTGGGACGAAAAATATTACCATGTTACCACTTTTGCAATTCTTTGGGAACACATGTGCCGAATTTTCAATGATGCGAGATTTAACGTGATTTGATTTTGTATATTCTATATTTCATTTCCATTCAAAATGCAAAAAAAAAGTTCGATAATATATTGGCACATCATCTGGTTATTTTTCATAATGGAACTGCCGTGAGAAAATGTAAGAAAAGATTGATCATAAAACAAATTATTTCACAATCCACATGGTTACCATCTTGTACCATAGCATGGCTAAACTTATTTTTTTTTTGAAGAGTTATTTGAAAAGTCGTAACTTGGGGATAATCCAGTACAGTCTGAGCACCTTGTTATGCATTTGAGTTCCTCTCCAAAATTATCCTATCAGCTTACGATGAACATTCGAATCCGACGATAATACACAACAACAACAACTAAATCAGGAACGTTCTCAATCAAATTCTCGATGTCTCGAGTTGAATTCGCTCAAAACTTGCAATAAAATGAGAAGAAGATGCTATGAAAAGACGTATGAAATACACCAGAGACCCTTAATAAACTTTGGATTAAATACCCTCGATGCCACTTCGAACATCTCAATTGGCCTCTTGCGGCAACCACCCACAGAAGGTACTATAATCCAGCTTTTGGCGTATCTTGTGATTCCAGCCCTGTTCAATATATATATTGCTCGTAAGCAACGCACGATATAGGTAGTAATATCTTATTTTACTGCATATAATCCATGTGGGAACTCAAAATCATGCGATTCCAAATGTTATTGCTCATTTTCGTCTTTCGTACACACTTACTTTATTTTTTAATTCTCATGAAATGCTCATCACTGATATTTCTAAAACTAATTCAGATCGCTAAACAGGCGTTTCTGCAGAAAAACCGATAAACTCGTACAGACTGTAAACTGCGAATTGCTCGTGATCCACTGATTTTTCTAAAAAATTTTCTCAGTTACTTCTACTTAAAAATCGCTACATGTTTTGGACGTCAGCTGCGTTTCAAATTTCCAGTGAGTCACGGCGACGCTTGTTGAGTAAGTCCGATAAGGTTATACGCTGCAAAACCAAAGATAACGTGGACATTGCTCTTCTTATCCCGAATGGACAACTGAAAAAAAAAATAGTTTGTTTTGGTCTAGTATTCCACACAGTGAGTAGTTGAGTAGTATACTATGACACTACACGTAGAAGGGTACTTTTGTACGAAGGGCTGTTTATGACACGAGCGAAAAACGAGTCCTTTTTAAACAAAACTACCCATCTGCACGCAGTCTCATACAATATTTCAGAATCAGAAAATCACGTTCGAAGCTGCGGTTTTTAGATTTAAGTATTGTAAACTAATTCTGGGAAGCCAAATCAGTCTCGTTGAATCATGAATGAATACCAAAAAATTTTAAAGAATGAATAAGTCAGTTTTGAGTGATGATGATAACCGTATCAATCAAGTTTGACACGAAATATATTATCTCTTTGACGAATATCGGGAATGGGATATAATCATACTAACCATTGCGACAGGCCGATTCACATTCGCTAAACGACGAAAATGTATAATGCTGGCCTGGATACGCTTTTTTACATTGTTCAGTATTGCTATTAAATACGTAAGCGCTGTTCGATGAATCTACATCTTCGTAATTATTATTGTTCGATGTCACTGAACGTTTGAGGATGTAGGTACCAACTCTGTTACATCTTGGATCACGTTCATCCACTATGTTCCTACCTTGAAAAATAATCAAAATATTCATTTGAATTCGCTTTGCGTGAAAAATTATGGTTTGCGAATTTTGAATATATATGATATGAAATATGAAATTTCATTGGATTTTTTGTGATCAAAACAATAGGCTGATAGTGCTTCACTGTTCAATTTCTGAAGTCGTTTACTTTGTGAGAATAATATTCCGTCAGCGATAAAACTAAACGAAAAAACTCGAGAAGTTTCATAAGAAGATGAAGAAGAAGAAGGCGTAGTTCGGTTATTGTTACATCTCATAAATGACCTTTGTGGATAAATTATAACCTCTTTGGATTTTGTCTTGGCGCTAGCTTTTGGCTATCAATGTCCAAAACTATCCCTCACTTTCATCATTATTTCTTATGAATCATAATTTCAAAATGAATTCTAATAGCTCATGCTCACCATGAACATAGTTAATCACCAATACCACAAATAAAACGGAGACAATCGCGTACTTCATTCCAGACATCTTGGATTTAAACGAGTCTCGAAGATGAACTATACACTCACTGTAAATTTCACAAGAGTGGATCACTATCTTTTAGAGTAAATGGAGCTACTCTGCTCGTCACATGAATTTATCTTACTGAGTGAAATTTTAATGACTCAGAGGCTTATATAGCTCTAGAACTGAGCATCAGGAGACCGCGTCACACAAGAACAGTGCTGATTCCAGAGTTGAAGACAGATTTTCGATGGGAGGAGGGGGATGAGATAGAGTATAACGAGCTGAATTTTGTTGACCGGTGACTGTTTATGCCTCCATTGCAAAAGCTTTCGTATCGGAATGGAAAAGCTCTTCTTTTGAAACTTTTTTTGTCGCTTATTCTTCATCGGAAAGAAAATTTGAATATATTCGATAATTAAAGCTATTCCAAACCTCCTGGAATGAACGCATTATTGATGAATTAAAATATCTTGTGAATCTAAATCTTTCACTCCACGTTTGTATGCACAAAGTTCGATAATGATGAATTGTGCGAGATTCCTTGCATTTTCAGTTTGATAAGTCATTCTTACACCGATCCAGACCAATAATGAATAACTGTCACAGAATGGAATGAAATTTGATGTTTGGTCGTTGTACCGAACACTATACAAGTAAAGACCTCGATAAAGACACTCCGGGAAGTTCATTATAGTTTATTGAAGAAATCAAGCTTCAGTCGATCAAAATTTATCAAGGGGCCATTATATGCACATATGTAAAAATCGACTTTTCTCGGCACGCCACTCGTTTTGATTAAAAAATAACATTAAAATGTTCCATTTTGATAAATGTCGAATAATAATTTTGTTTTGATGTTATCAATTCACTCAAGACTTTTTCATCCTTGATTCGTTCTACTTCCTCGCTGAATGACACACTGGAAGATTTTAGAAAAAAAATTCAACAAGCTAATCAGGCGAGCGTTTTACATCTGATGGATCATGGATTCGTCTGAAACTCTGAGAAAAGTCTTCTTTCAGCACAAAAAGATGATATCCAAAGTTATGAACCCTAAAGTTCAAGTTGAGCAACATTTTCAGACATCAGCATTGTCTATGTAGGCCAATGTTGACATTTATATACACAGAAATACCTCAATGCCAATGTCCTTAGCTGTAGCTCAGAAATATTTGGGCGTGTACAAATCTGGATATCGTCTTTTGGTCCTAAAAAAAACTATTTCCGAAGTTTCAGACAAATCCGGGATCCGGGTGTTGAAACCTCTCCTGATTGAATTTTCACTCAACGAGTGGTTGAATTTGCAGGTTGAAAATTCAACCAATCTTTTATACGTATGGGCTCCGAGATGTCATTCAAATTTGCAAATCACAGTTTTTCAAATAAGATTGAGCGCTCATTCATACAGGAATCTTCTCCCAAGTCCCAAGTATCCCCAAATCCATCGATCAATCCCTAACTATACGTGCCCCAACTACTGCAAAAATTCATCAACATCAACACAGCATTCCAAACCGTTATAAATCGCAAGCTCGAGCAAAATCGACAAGCCATAAGTCTCCTGCTTACCGCCTATCAGTTTCAAACCAACCCACTCAACGCGCGCGCACACACACACACACACAAAACAAACCCCACCTCATCGTACATTGAGGCCACATTAAACGTCCATCGATCTCGATCATCAAGTCACTATCCTTATTCTTCTTCCTCATTGATCCCGATCCTAAAAAGCATCTTTCCATTAAATATACCCTGAAGCTCAAATACCACAATGTACCACATCCTTATTCTTATCTTTTTTTCTTTCAATTCGGGTATAAACAATGAAAGAAGTTCCTCAAGACTGCTGAGAATAGTCCCAAGTGCGTCGATTAATTACATGATGGAAATGGTTCCTTTAGGCAGGTTTCAATGAGTTGAGAATCGATCCTTCTTCGTGCAAATACACACCCGCAAATAATGCAGAGTGACGACGATACAGAATGAGGCGAGTATAATATTGAAGGAGGAGCTTTGACTTTGCCCGCGAGGTTTAAACAATGCGAATGAGCTTGATATACCTTTAACTTGAAGGTATGGGATTGAAGGGACAAGACAATGGAAGTCTGATGTGTGTAGGTATGTGCCTATAAGGTGGGATGTGGAACGCAAACTCGTTGTGTGTGGTTGAATTCTGGTGATATGTGCAAGCCCTGGGCAAGGGTGTGCGTGATGTTTGAAAAGAATCTGAGAACTGGAATTTAAAGCTTGAGTTGAATGTCGTCACGTGATGGTAAAATGTCGATCAAATTAAAATGGCTTCGATCGATAGCACAGATTGAGGGTGAGAAAATTTAAGACTGAATCTTGGGTAAATTCATGGGATATACTTGACCTGAGGAAAAAATTCGAGGAATTAGTGTGCCCCAATACTTTAACTTACTTCAATTTCTATTATAAGAGCTTGAGATTTTGGATGCAGGACCTAAAAAGATTCTGGGACAACTAGTTATTACTGAATCGAGTGCAAAATAGTGGAACTGCTTGAGGGAGCAATGAAAATTTCAAAAATGTCAACTTCACGACGAAAAAAAAATAAATCCGTACTCTCAGATAGCCGAAAATTCAACACTGCTATGTGCTTGAAAAATTGTTTGGGGCAATTATTTTCGCTGTCTCGGTCATAGGGAACAAATTAAATCAATGTCGGAAATAGCCATATGTGCAAGGTGGAGGATTATTTTCTTGCTCACAAATAACTCGATCTCATAAATTGCTAAATCAAAAGCTCTTTCATGTGCATTGTGTTTGAGCAGAAATTTACTGACAAAATGAGAATTTCCCGTTGCATCAGTTGTAATTAATACTTCCTCGAGTGAATTCTCCTATTGCACGCATCACTTTTCATAGGTACAATCGTCCCGAATATCAGGCACAATTTGTTGCGTGTCTAGAAAGTATAGAATTCGTCCTCCATACAATATTCCTCTCGGATTGAATCACTGAACAACATTTTGTTATTATCAGTATACACTGATGAAATTTTGCAGTCTTATATATCACTCACCATCAAATGTTTTGATCAAGTAGCCCGATCTTTGCTTCAACTGAAAATTTTTTCAACTCACCACCATTATGATCTTCCTTCATGACGAAAAAATATTTCTCAATTATTCTCGGGTATTTCTATGACATAGCTGTTTCTCCAGAAACTTATCTAAAGATGTATTGAACTGTGATATATATAGACGCTGTATCCCAGACCATGTTTATCAGGTCATTTCGAGTTCCCATAAAACGTATCGGATAGGATCCTTATCTCGCTGAGTATAGCCATATCTCGGCTCACCATGTCCAGCAAAACTGAGGAAAGAGGTCGTTTGCTGGTTTTTAGGCCGTAGATAGATACGTATGGGCTTCCGAAAGTTCTTTTTCTGTGGCCTGAATTCGGTGACACTGCGACGTTCTTTTCTATACCGCCCACGCGTCAATTTTGTGTTTCCTAATGTCTCCAGCATCTTATCATGATACTCACTTTCGTGTACATGAAAGATTGAAAGTTTGGAAGTTTCTTTGATCTGCTTATAAAATTTTTTTTGTTTTGAGAAGCTATTAGCGAAATTGGCCTGCCTAGTTTGTGAGTTATAAAGTGCCGTCACTGTGTGTTTTTTTTTTCATTATTTCATACCGCAGGCCAACTCTAGATTTCAGAATTATAGTCGGCTATGAATAAAGGAAACGAATTTTCGATTTAATCGGGCACTCAGTATCATTATGCCAACGACCCCGCTATTTTCTGTAGGTATGGTATTCTTGCCGTGGTTATTAATAGCTCCCGTGAATCCCGTAGTTCACGTTTTGCTTCTACTGACGAAGATGAGTTCAAGAAGAATGTCAGAAAAAACTGAAAATGGATCGTTTTTTACGGAATAGCACGAGCAAAAAGTTTCTGCAATGTGCAGCCGGTTCTATCAGCAAGCTTTCTAAAGCTTTTGTTGAACCTTTTTTTCTTGATTGTATCAGGTCATGTACTCAAAAGTTCTCCCCAAGGGCCTCCTTCGTGTTTTTGAGAAAAATAGTATGCACTAAAAGAAATCCAGTGAATCTGGTAAACGAGTCTGAAACAAGACTGAAATTGGGATTTAGATGACAAGTGCCAACCTCGGTGCCACCTGAAACATAAATTCTATTACAAAGATGTAAATTTACCACAAATTTCTATGGCCCTCAATCCAGTTACCATGAAGAAAGGTTACTTCGAACCCACGGGTTAACTTTGAACTCTCTGTTAAATTCTCAAAATCAGCACAATAGGGATGTGCAATGCTTCTCGTACTAATTTGCTTGATAATTGCATGTTTCAGCAACATTTTGCACCGGTGAAGGAGTCCCTATCAACTGTGTGTGTGACTTTGGAGCAGCAAAATGTTCATTTCAGTATTTTTACTAAAAAATCGTGCTTTCCAGCCATACACAGCTGATAGAGACTCCTTCATCGATGCACGATGCTGCCCACGCATGCAACTATCATGCAAATTATTAGTACGAGAACCCTTGCACATATGCCTATTGTGCTGATTCCGGGAATTCAACAGAGTGTTCAAAGTTACCCCGTCTGTTCAGGGTAATCCCGGTCGATGGTATCTTTCAAGTTTTTTCAAGTTTGGAAATGTCATCTAGAACTATTATTTCCTTCCATACCAGTCAAACTTCCTCAAATGTATCAGATCTGACGATAACATAATTGACGTTACTTAATCTCAAAACTATCCACAAAATCAAATCAAAATTTGCAGTGACTAAGTTACGCGTCCTTGTCCTACTTTTCGCTCACATCACGAGCACTTATACGCAATATAAACGGGTAAGTATGCTCCCGGTGGCGCCAGTAACGCAATGCATCGCTGCACTTCTCACCCGCACGCTTTTCACGCTCTCTGCATACTTTATACCGGCATATACCCATAATATACCAACACTCTCTTGATCGTTGCAGTGGGACGTTATAAGGTGGCCAGTGACTTGAGTAGTTGGACTACGACGACGGTGTCAGTTGATCTCGGCACTTTTACGCGCGGATCAGTATTACTTACACCTACTCTCACATGCGGTTCTATGCTACTGTAAATTCTATAGCTCACGGGAGCAAAATCTATCCGGTTTCCAGATTCCAAGTATTTTCTGTTTGCCTAATATTTGAATTCGATCTCAGTGCTTTGGATGGATTTCAAAGTGTTGTTCTGTGTGCATATGGTGCGTGGACATGGTGACACGAGTAGTGTAGCAAAAACTGATTTTGTTGGTGATGTGAGATGTTTGGTTAGATGATGATTGAAGTGAGTTGTGGGATGGAGAAGTCAAAAGCTGCATCGATAAAATTGAGCTGTGAGTGTGTGAATACTCGAATCGATAGGTCAGTTCCATTGTATGTAGATCTAAATACTCATCCCTTCACCTATTTCTTCCCACTACATTTAGAAGATATATGTCCAATTTATTCCAGTGGATTTGTGATAACTTTTGATTAGTGCGTGATGAAAATGAGGAGAAGTAGGAGATATTTAGATACACTTTTTGTGATTTTAGAAACACGAACCTCTAAGTATTTGTGTTCTAGGAGAAATTAAAAGAAAAACAAAATCGTCAAGAAGATTGTCAAATTCTATCACCATAACAGTTTGTATCATTCATTTCGCAACTATTCTCCTTTCTTTTCGTGTCGAAAAATTTCCACGAGATAAAGAAGTGAACTCGAAAATTAACGGGTCATCATTCACCATAATTTCAAACGGTAGACACAACACAATTTTTTGATCCTGAAGAAATCTTGATTCCATTTACATGAGGAAATTGCAAGTTCCCTCAGGAAAATTCAGATTTTTCAGAATAATCAGGGTGTATGCAAAATTCCAAACTGTGATAGTCAAACGAGTGGTTCAGAGTTATAGTAAACTAACAATGAGTTCACTTTTGAATCGTGCAAAAAAATCATCCCGAAAGTTTCCCGCGTTGTGTTGGACATAAATTTATCCTTTGCAGACAATTTTTTTCATCTTTCACATCATATTCTTTGACTTCAAGAATTTTTTCCGAATGGCTCCTGGAATGGCTTCTTATTCGTGATTAAACTGTTGGGAACCACATAAGTAATGAATGAATGTCAAAAGTGGACTAGGTCCATTATGACTCTGCACCACTCAAATGTCAGTCCACGTTAAGCTCTGCAAGCTCAAAAAAACTGCCCAACTCTACCCATCACCTAATTCCTCATCACATCATCATAACAGGACCAAACTAATCACTCCTCAAAACTCTAATCATCAACAAATATTCTCTCCCTAGTTGTACTCCATAATACCAGGTCATACAAATTTTCGCACGCGTCTCGTTGTATCATGGGAAAAAGCTCATAGGTAATAAAAGAGAAGAGGTAACACACAGTTCGAAACACACACACTATAAAGTTAAATCCCGCTGCAGGGCCCAAAAGCTCAACGGGTCACGATCGGTATCGAATGTCCTGTACAGGGGGATCGTGTCGCTGCAAGCCCACCTCGTTGACCTATACACTTTAAACTCTAAATATCACGACCCTTACATGTACTTGATTTATCAAATATATCTATATATATATATATAAAAGAAGAAAAGCGAGGCATCGTCAGGCCCATCACAAAAGCCGCCGCTGCTGATATCGTTCTTGCAACCTTGGATCACGCTAACAATTAATCATTCTCTTATATATCCGCGTGCGAGATGCGCTATCTTTCATACAATACATATACCATACCATAATATACCCTTTGAACTATATAAGAGACTGTGTTGGTGTTGCGATTCACATATTGGATTGCGGGAGGTCGATCAGGTTCCTTCTTAAGAGTAAATGGATGGTTGGTCAACTTTAAGAGCCCTTTTAACGTACTTTAATAGCTCTACAGTGTATTATGTACCTTTATAATCATTTGATATTATCGCAATGGTGTTGGTGGTGGTACTCTCTAATTCAACTTGCGCCTGTTATTGCTGGTTTTTGCTTTTTTTTTTTAGTTGCAACGTGAGAGAGAGAGGATGATAGTGAGATCTTTGGCATCGTCACGTATGTAACTAGGATTTTGTAGATGTTTTTCACCGTATTTGCCGTAGGGTGGATATATTTGCATTTACACGTGCGATAGAAAAGCTTGGAATTGCAAGATACACACAAGATACGGAATTTTATATCATCTAACTTTCCCATGGAGGAACCTTGGAAGGTACGTTTGAGCCAAATAACGGGAATATATTGTAATTTGGAAAGTAGTCGAAATTCGATGATTTCAAAATTTTCCAAAGAGTATCCTAATAGCCCAAATGAAAAATTGAGAATAGTGCAAAATCATAGCAAGATTGTGAATTTTCACGACAGTTGAGGTTTTTATGAAGATAACAAGTACATCTAAATATGATTTCTTGGCGGAATGTGCCCTGGTAGAAATTTACTTCGATGTAACACATTAATAGACATAAAATGGCTATTTTTGGCCAATTTTGGCTGAAAATGGCCATTTTATGGCTAATAATGTGTTACATTAGGATGAATTTCTACCAGGGTGATTTCTTTGGAAATATTGTTGAAAATGGTTGTGGTATATGAATTTTTAATTGAACTAATTTTCGCAAATTTCCAAATAAAACCTGAACCGAAATGGTGAAATGAAAATATTCACTGATTCCAACTTTTTCCGTCAGTTTTTCCATAATCTAGATTATCAATCCCAAAATTCGACTGTCTGGCAATCTAAACGTTTATGAAACTTAAAAAATAGTACATTTCGATACGAGCGCAAGAATGTTGCTTTCCACACAACGGTGATATTTTTTGATCCGAGCCGAAGGCGGGGGTTGGAATTATCACGAGAATGCGGGAACCACCCCATTCGAGTGCCGAATACTAGTTTTCGATACTCGGGCGTGAAGTTTTTTTGCTTTATTCGTACTTATTTCGTCCCTTGCCAGGACTCGGGCCGAACATAATCACTCGAAAAGGAAAACCAAACTTCCCACCCTCGAATCGAAAAAATACTATTTCCAACAACTGTGCTGGAATAAAAATCAAGAAACCCATGCGGAAAAATTATTTCCCGCATAAAAGACGGAGAAAATGAATATTTACATTTCAAATCACTACTGTATTTACAGCTACTTTACAAAATCAAATGTCTAGATTTCGATTTATGAAGTCAATACGAAGGACCAACAAATTTTTTCTGAGGATTCTCCATGATTGAATTCTTCGGATAAAATGCATCAGCCCAAAGATTGAGCATCGTGTCAACCCAACCTCATATCACATTTTCACTCATAGCATTAAATCAATTCAATTCAACGACCTCTCTCACTCAGAATCTAAAAACTATAATAACTGTGAATCTTCCACATCCGTCGATTCATCCTCCCACGTTTTCAACTTTCCATCCGGTCTTCACCTCTTCTTCCACCTATTACATCCTCTCTTTCCTGAATATTTTTCAAATTCATATAAGTAAAAACCAATCGACAATCAAATTGATTTATAACCATACATGCAAAAAAAAATTGAATTCAAAGTGTTTGCAAAATTATAGAGGAAATATTCATCAGAGAGTAATTTGCGACCCATGAATCCATAGCAACTACAATCAATGTAGTGTCGCACGATCAAACCACGTATAAAAGGAGAGGTGGAACCAGATTGGCGGTAGATCGTTGTTCCGTACATGGTCTGAACTCGAGCGAGTTGCGCTCGTATCTGCTGAATGTGGGCTCCCGGGAAAGAGAAAGACTTGCGGATCTGAGGAGATATATCTCGTATGGTGGGGCTGAGACTCGCGCGCGACACTATATCGTACACATATGTAGAGCTTAGACCTTGTGAATAAAAAGACGGCTGCATGTGGGATATGAATGGAACCCGAAGATTCACCCTACGTCCCATCCTTCCTTCCTTCCTTCCTTCCTTCCATCCTCTTCATCTACTTTTATTCTTCTATTGCGTCTTCTTCTTTCTGTTTGAATGAACAACTCGAGGATGTTGGGGGTTCTCACGAAAAGAAGCTCACGAACGCTCCGGAATTCAGAGATAATAAGGCATCAACATCATGAGGTGTTGGTGGAAACAAAAAATGTTTTCTGATAACAATTACCTGTACCCAAGATTGGATACGCAGGTAATCTGATTATCTCCACAGGCTAAGTAATGTAGAAACTGGATCGGATAGATTGGATATTGAAATTGAAATTTTGCGTAGGTTTGAGGTAGAATAGAACTAACGTGACTTTGTTATACTCACGAATTTGTCCAAAAGTCCAACGATTGAATTGGATTTTTGGTCAAAATTCTGTGCTCTTTTGCTGAATCTGTGGATTTAGTAATAAAAATCAAAAGTCCTACGAAATCTACCGATCATAGACAAAACGCATCCCCACAAGCGTGGGTAGAATTTTTTTATGATACTTTAATGCGTATCTGCGTGCGACACATCATTATCACAGACGAGCAGTCAATATATGAGTGATTCCGCGCAAAGTGTTAACTTTGATGTCCGGAGGTGCCATTTTCAAAAGGAGTAAGATAGGTCCAATCTGAAGATTGGATGCATTAGCTACCATCATATAGGACCTGGCAGGATAGGTTTGAGGTATAATACTTAATGTAAATCATACTCCCAAGGCCTATTTATACTAAAAAATACGGTTTTTTGCTTGTCCTTTTTTCAAAACCATCCCTTCAAGCTCGTAGTTTCACTACGTATCGGTAGATTTTGCATACTCATGTCACACCATTCGAAAGCTTATACCTCAAAGAGTAATTTTATACACATATGCAAGTCTCTACTCGAATTTTTCGTGATGTAACCAGCGCGGACATCTTGTCCTGGAAATTCGTGTCACATTCCGTGGCGCGACAAAAACACCACTCCAGCTTTTCTGTGTTGCCAAAAGCTCCCACCCCGGGTACCATTTTGTTCGTTTTGGATTCGACTAGAAGTTCTCGGTGCGCCGCGGCCGTTATTTTGAAGTCGCTCGGCGAGCGGAGCTGATATATGTCGATTTTTTCGAAAAGTAAAAAAAGATGTCACATCCGTGGCACACGGATTAGAGCGCACAAATGACTCAAATGACTCAATTATACTTTTTTCTGGTGTAGTTTGGTGGCACTAAGAGAAATATATTCGGCCGAGTCGATCCGAATCCATGCGTGCTCGTACGATGCTCTCAAAGTCGAAATGTCACAATCCGTGGCTCATCGAAAATGTCACATTCCGTGGCCAACTAAGGCTTGCGATGACTGCGACTCTACAGCGTATCTGCGCGGGTCCAGTTGTGATCTACAACTTGTTCTGATATGTACTTTTGATTCTCACAACCCCCGAACACTTATCTAGCTCCAGAAGAAGACGCCCAGCTCTGAACGAGCACGAAAAATTCGGAGAAGCGGCTGTACATGTATAGCATATACACCGTATGCATATAGGCCATATCAGCCCTTATTCTCAGAATTTCTTAATCTCATTCAGATTCGCGGAAAGGCTTTTAGAAAGAGGGATAGATACACGTCCATTGTTCATTGAGTCGAATAAGCCATTTGATTCACATTCTGGAAACGTCAGTTGGAGTTGATGACGATTCTCAGAAAGCCGCCGAACGTTTCAATTTGGATAGATATGGAGACCGCATTGTTGCGTGCGTCTCCCCCTGCTTTTGCTATTACTTATGGTATTATAAAAAGCGCGTTCTGTGTTTAGGGTTATCAGAATATAATTACGCATCTATTATATTGTAGTAGAATCGCATCGTTTCCAAATCTCTAACTGAAAATCTTGTTTCCAGCACTCGAATGTATAATATGAGAGCTTTCTTCCATCAATAATATTGATAATACTTTTTATACTGACTGTGCGGGAGTACATCGCGCAAGGACAGAGAGTTGAAAAAGTGATAGTGAGAATGAAAGCATAGTACACTATCTCGAAACCATAGTAGATAGTACATAGTATATTATTCATCGCTATCCTCTTTCCTCTCTCACGTTATCTCTTTCTCTCTCTTCTCGACTTTCGCACTATTTCTCGCTCTAATTTTAATAAACTAATAATCACTGTACTTCTAGATTCACTACTCTAATCTAGTCTCTATTCACTGAATCAACAAATCAGCCGATTAATTCGTCCATTATCTAATCACCCTCGCAATCTTTCCTCTTTCATCCTTCAATTTGCCTCTCTCTAGCTCTGTCTTTTTTTTTTTTTTTTTTTTTTTTTAAGGTGGTTAGAGGGCAAAATCTGCCTCAGGATCCCTCGGATCCGTCCCCAGACACCGGACTGGTTCAGCTTACGCGGACTACGCATAGCCCACGCAGGCCATACCAGGCGGGACACGGGTTTGGGTGGGGCCCACCGAGAGGTGGGCCCGGCCGTGTAATATCCCTCTCCCCTCGATGTCCGATACCTAGGGCATCGGGCAATCAAGAAGGAGATCCACCTGCATCTACCATCTCATCCCGGAACCGCGTGAGCATTACTTCAGGATGAGCGGCATGTCTCGCGCTCGATTGCGAGCGTTCCTCTTCTCCATCTTCTCTCTTCGGCCACTTGTCGGCATCTTCTGTCTTCATTCTTCATTGTTCCCTCTCTTTCTTCTTTCTTCTCTCTTCTTCCTTCTTTCTTCCCTCTTCAGTGCATCAGATTCCTCCTGGAATCATTTGGGCCTCTTCTGTTTAATCAATCAATCTCTCTCTCTCTCTCTCTCTCTCTTTTTTTTTTTTTTTTTTTTTTTAAGGTGGTTAGAGGGCAAAATCTGCCTCAGGATCCCTCGGATCCGTCCCCAGACACCGGACTGGTTCAGCTTACGCGGACTACGCATAGCCCACGCAGGCCATACCAGGCGGGACACGGGTTTGGGTGGGGCCCACCGAGAGGTGGGCCCGGCCGTGTAATATCCCTCTCCCCTCGATGTCCGATACCTAGGGCATCGGGCAATCAAGAAGGAGATCCACCTGCATCTACCATCTCATCCCGGAACCGCGTGAGCATTACTTCAGGATGAGCGGCATGTCTCGCGCTCGATTGCGAGCGTTCCTCTTCTCCATCTTCTCTCTTCGGCCACTTGTCGGCATCTTCTGTCTTCATTCTTCATTGTTCCCTCTCTTTCTTCTTTCTTCTCTCTTCTTTCTTCTTTCTTCCCTCTTCAGTGCCTCAGATTCCTCCTGGAATCATTTGGGCCTCTTCTGTTTCAATCGGCAGAGTCACTGTGATTCGCCTGCTTCGAGGCGCCTTACTTCCCTCTCTTTCTCCTCTTTGCGGGTCATCACCAGCTTGATGTATCCGGTGAGTCTATCCCATGTCTCCTGGTTGCGGAGCAAGTACGGGACGAGATTCTCGGGTGTTAGTTGAGCACCCAGCCATTCATCCAGTTCGGCGCGCTCTCTCCGGGTGTCGCTGCACTTGAACAGGGCATGTTCGGCGTCATCCCATTCGTCCCCGCATGACTGACATGCTGGGGTCGTCCTCTTCTTGAACCTGGTTAGATAGGAACCGAAGCAACCATGATCGCTCAGTGCCTGAGTCGTCCAGTAGTCCATCTCTCCGTGGGTCGCCTCTCTCTCTCTCTCTTTTTTTTTTTTTTTTTTTTTAAGGTGGTTGTAGGGCAAATACGCTGCGACGTACGAAGGAGAGGCACCGGTCAGCCAAACACGGCTGGCCAGCACCTCCCCAACAGTCCCGGGCTGGAATCCGCATCGATACGGCCATCCGAACCGGGTAAACCCTCTCTTCCTTCTCCGTTGGCGCCGGCCATTGGACAAGGGAGAGATCCACCAACTTACCAATCCGGCCCCGGCACCGCGTGAGCATTACTTCAGGGCCGGCGGCGTCTCGCGCTCAGGATCAAGCGTCTCTCTTCTCACGACTCGCAGGTGTTGTTTCCCTTTCTTCGATCTTCTTCCATCTCTTCATTCTTCATCTTCTTTCTTCTCTCTTCTTTCTTCTCTCTTCCCTCTTCAGTGCATCAGATTCCTCCTGGAATCATTTGGGCCTCTTCTGTTTCAATCGGCAGAGTCACTGTAATTCGCCTGCTTCGAGGCGCCTTACTTCCCTCTCTTTCTCCTCTTTGCGGGTCATCACCAGCTTGATGTATCCGGTGAGTCTATCCCATGTCTCCTGGTTGCGGACTAGCTCTGTCTTTCTCTCTCCCTCTCTCTCTCTCTCTCTCTCTCTCTCTCTCTCTCTCTCTCTCTCTCTCGCCCTCTGCTCTACCTGATCACTGCGATCGATCATAATTCGGACGAATCTCGACTTTGATATCTCAAAGTCAATCGAAAGGACACAAAAAATTGTTGAAAATGTCACGTACACTCGAGTTGACATCGTACGCAAGCCAACCATGTTTAACTTTGCAAATAATCACTTGGGTGCAATTTTTGCTCGAGACGGCAATCAATAAGCTCCCAATGAACCGATTCTCACCCACGATGGATAGAATATTGTTGATTCATCGAGAATATTTTGACTAACAAACGCCGCTTCAAGCCATCAAGATTCGTACAAGCTACGCAAATCTTGATGCATCTTCCGAATGGAGCCAGAGACTATAAAATAGCCCCCCAATGCTCTCCCCCGTATCTTCGATTATTCATTGCCACGCTCACCCTCACGATCTCCATTGATCAAATTATCATCTTTTCGATCATAAGACATGAAAATTACACGCGCAGGCGACCTTATATTCAGCTATTGAATCACAGAACGTACCAACCGCTCCAAGCTGTAATATTGCATGAAATGTGTCACATTCCGTGGCACGCAAAATCAATAAATCAGCTGTAGTTTTTTCAGGAACTAAAATTAACTTGTGCCCCTTACAGTATCTTGTTTTAGGTACCAAAAAGGGTATACTTGACCCTCGCTAGGCCGGATTGGACAAAATTCTACCTCCGGACACTTTTGAGGCCCAAAGTTAACACTTCTCGCGGAATCACTCATATCTCATTACCTCCAATAATACGGAGCGCCCCTGGCCACGATGAGTTTGACAAAAATGACAAAAACAACTCAAAAAGGGGTGTTTTTGTACGAATCGTCACGAATCCAACCTCATTCCAAGCAAAATCGTGTCAGCTCGCCGTTTCGAGTAATTGTCAAACCAATGATACCCCATACATTGGTTAAGAAAAATTTGGTGACTCCCTGTTTTCTTCGCATCGCCCCGCGGTTTTCTCGCAAACACTCAGAAGAGGTGGGCGATAGCAAAAATGTCACTAATACTTTTTCACAGATATTTTAAAGGTTTACAAGATGATTCAGGTAGATTAATCACAAAACTTAAGAGGATTGCAGTATCATGTAAAAAAGCCAAAGTTTTTCGCAAAAAACCTCGGGCTCTCTGCTAAGTTGTAACTATTTTCTTCAATACCATGGAGGAAGCCTGAGTTTTTCGATCAATCTAGCTAAGTCATCTTGTTGATCTTAAAAAATCTACGAAAAAGTATCTGTGACATGTTTTGCTATAACCCACCTCTTCTGAATATTTGCGAGAAAACCGCGAAGATGCGAAGAAAACGGGAAGTCGCCGAATTTCTCCGTAACCAATATATTATGGAAAATTCTTAGTTTGAGAGCTACTGGAAACGGCTAGCTGATGAAATTTCGCTCGAAATCAAGTTGAATTCGTGATGATTTGTACAAAAACACCCCTTCTTAAATTTTTGTTGTCATATTTGTCAAACTTGTCCTCGCCAGGGGCAGGGCGCACCACGAGTGGTTTATTAAACTTGAGATTCTGATATGGTAAAATATCTAACAGGAGACCACAATAATCTGTGAATGAAGAACTTTTTAATCAAAATTGATCATGCATCCTCTCAACCATGCATAGTTGTAGAAAAGTTGATTCGCCTCTCTTTGGTCTGAGTTTTTTTTTCAAGCCAAACATCGAAAGAATGTTCAAGTCTAAGTTTATGATGTCAAAATCTCAGCTGATTCACCATGATCGATCGCTATACCGACGACGGAATTCCGAATCTATTCAAGATTGAAAGCATCCGGCTCGAATTCGCGGTATTGAGGAATTTTCAGACAGACAGGTGGGCCTGAGTGAGACAGCTCAAATTATTTTTCAAGCGACGAATGTCGTCATCGTTTCGTGCATTCACCTGTGAATTAAAAGGGAATAACCGTGTCTTCGTTTCATCAAAATCTAAGTAGATTCATGAATAACCCATTCAACATACTTGGCCATGTCGAAAAAAAAGTCAAGAATTTTTTGTGAGACTCATTGGTGGAAAGAATAAGAAAGAGACAGAATGAAGAGGCAAAGTCTACTTTTGAATCTGAGGTGCCAGATGATATTAATTCTGTCACATGTTGGAATTGATGCATCGAAAGATCTTTGGCGTAGTCACTTGATACTAGCTGGCAAATTTGAAGAATTGAATAAAGTGACACTTAGAGTGACATCGGGACGATTCAAACACTCAGGAAGAAAGTTCTGAAAGAGCGTTATATTCGCGTATATATCGAGAAATGAAACTTTGAGCAAGGACGAAATTTTATGATCGTTGATCTTTTTACCTCTAAAAAATTGCTCCAATTTTTGATGGTTAGTTTGTAAGAGATAAAAAAATTGATATTCGTTGTTGAAGGGTTATCTTGTAAAAATCAAATATTTAGGGCAGTAGATTGAAACCAGATGGATCCTCGGTTTTCGCAAAGCTATTCCAAAGAAGCAGAAAAATAATCTCTGAAAAGAAGTAAAATTGATAGAATGGAAAAATTAATCCAAAAAAGTTGATTTTTGCGTCCAAGTCACGTCCCAATAAGATATAAATCAACTGACGTAACGCTCGCAATAAGCACGTGTGCAAATCCGACGTAAAAGGGCGCGCAACGCCTGATTAACGAGTTCAAGGCTCTCCAAAGGATGCCCGATCGTCCCCCCGTTCTTATCCTCCCACGATATTTGGGCCTCAATTACACCAAACGAAGGTCACACAGAATCTTCTTGTCTTTTGCGAGTATATTGGAGATCATCACGACGCGTGGGCCGCGAAATAAGAAAGAAGAGAAGGAGTAATTCTCGCAACTCGCGGTGTTACGCGACAAGTCAGTCGTCTCGGTCCACATGTCAGTTCCAACGCGAGACTCTTGCCGTGAACAGTATCTGAAAGTGAGTTTCTTGTGAGTGGTCTGTCTCTTCTTATATGGAGATGCCGTTGACTCTACTGATGCTCTGATGGTGATCCTCGATAGTTTGTGCGTGAGTGCGTGCATTTATTGTAGTGTAGGTGATACGTCCTTTTGCTTATTTGTGTGTGAGGATTGGTTATATAGTATTGGTGATCGATAGATGGATAGATATTTACTTGAATGGAAGCAGAAGAAACTGGATGGGTGACTCGTACTTCATCAGGTGAGCTCTTGAATCGAAGGAAAAGCGTTGGAATTGTAGGTTGCAAGCTTGCGGGAGACTATGATAGATTTTGTAGTGTGAGGTCAGGATGGAGTGTCAAATGGTTGCTACGAAAGTAGTACGGATTGGCTATATTATTGGGGTTTCTTCCAGGATGAATGATTCAGGATTTGTTTGAGGATCTTCGAGTTATTCTGATATCCCTTAGGGAGCTTTAAACACGGTAATCCATTTGTTAAGACTTTATTAGAGAACACATTTTTTCTCACGGACTTACGATTTCAGCGGCTTAGAAAAATGTATGATAATTTCAAAATAAAAGCGCAAAAATTGCTCATGTTTGCGCACCATGTGAGCCCCGAGTTCTTACCAAGATGTTTCGTTGCATACGGATGCAGAAATTTGAATATTGCGATTATGCATTGATTATCACCTTCTGAATCGGCTCGAATATGAATTGGAATTTCGAAATTTTTCGAAAAATCTTGTCAATGCAAGCTGTCAATTTGATTATTCTTTTCTGAATTCAGTCGAAAATCAATCACTCGTTAGGACGAGTAATTTTATTTTAAAAAAGTCTGCATTTCTATTGCATTCAATTCCATCTGACCACTTTCGTCGGTCAATAAAAAAAAATCTATTTCCGATGCAAGTTCTTCCACGACACTTTCCAGGTTTTATCCAAAATCTTTAAAATCCAATATAAAACACAAGGCTGTCCAGACTATCTTGATAATTTCCCATCCTACGCTCCGCATAAAACCAAAATTCACGATCATCAATTTTTCAATTCAAAGATCGTTAAATGCTGTCATCGACTATAAATTGATACCAATCTTCCAAACCAGAAACATCATCACCTGTTCTTGAACTTGAATGCCAATAATCACCAGATCATCGATCAATTTTTACTCCTCTATCACCCTTATCAGCCAAAAAAATCACCAGATCGATCAAGTTTCAAATTCTTATCGAGTATCGCTCTCAACCTCCACAAGGCACCAAAGATGACGAAGCGTTGACGAAAGAGAGAGAGATCACCAAATTTGGGCCATTGGGGTCAATCGTCGCGGTATACGCCATAAGAAGTATCCACTTATAAGCCAAGCAGATCGGTGTCGTCGTCGGCATCGGCCTTTATACAGAAAAGAGCGCAAAACCTTAGCTTGTGTCTGGATCGAGAGTATCTGATATGGAATATCTCGATTTCTAAAGTTTTATTCACCTGATGATGATGATGGTATCGATTCTGTATAGCCACTACCTTCGTTACGCGCGTGTTATCCAGAGCAATGAGAAGAAAAAAATACGAGCAATAACGGCGTGTCGTTTGCTGCTGATTCGACACCTATGGCCTTTTTCGGCCCGTTCGAGTGTGCGCGGCGAACCTTACCTTTCTCTCTTTCTTGGCCACCGACACTTTTAACCGCGACGTACTTGCCGCTTGCAAGCTGCTAATTGAACACCCCGTGGTTTTGTGTATGAGATCTTTTGGAAAGTGTTGTTCACAAACGATAAGATTTGTCACTCACATATTTCAAGCTCAGCTGATGTGGTCGGCTGTTCAATTGTTTCGGTCACTTTTTGGCATTAAAAGATTCCAAAATAATTTCCCGAGCTTTGCGAAGGTGGCAGATTCCTTAATTCATCTTTGAAAAAATTTTAAATTTCAACCAAATTTCCACTCGAGATCTAATGACTACATAATAATGAAAAAATTATCAGAACATTACTTGATAATGATAAAATATTTGTTTATCCAATTGTTATGGTTTTTATCAGTTTTTTTTTTTGCTAAGAATGTACTCTTTTGACAAGAACTCTGCACAATGCTGAGAATCGACAGTTGATTTTATTGAAATCAGTATAAATGATTCACCAGTTTCCAAATTCGTGTCAAAATAGTATATTCTGATACAAGAGCAAGAATGTCACCTCTCGCACATTGAGTGCTATCTTACGGCCAGCGAAGGTGAAAATTGTGAATTTGAAAAAATACGAAAACGGCACAACTCAGTGTCGATTTTTCCATCAACGAACGTTCAAATTATCATTTTCTACACTAAGATTCGGGATGGGGTTTTCCAAACACTTGCTCGAGCTAAAAAACTGATTTTCAATCAGATAAAATTCCATCTCACGAAAATTGATTGAACCGACTTACTTTCAATACGCCCCCAAAAATTGATTGAATTTCTTTTAGCTCTCATATCAACTGGTCTATATCACATCCCATCAAAGCAATACAAATTGCCAGAAAATCCACTTTGCCACAACGATAGATACATACACGCGTTCATCTTTCTCGATCAGCACGACAAAATTTGCCATTGTGACTCAAGAATTCCTTTACCCTGGCTTTGCCTCGTTTTGCTCGAGTTATATCGTCCGAGAGCATCCCTCCATTCAATTGGCCTTTTTGGTCAAACTATATATTCCTGCGTCGTGTTTTGTCGTGGCATCCTGAATTATATCGCCTATAGTCCTTTTCTATATACATGTATATCATGATGCCAATGTACTTGTCGCATTGGCGGCATTGCGACGCTTGTTTTCGCGCTTGTCGCACTCGAATATATATTCAGAATATTGAGCATGTGTAAGTATCCGCGAACGCATTATGCATCGATTTGTCCGAGGACTTGTCTGAATATAAACCAGTGAATATACCTTAGGATAGTACACAGAGGATAGTTATGGATGAAAGGAAGGTCGTTTGTCGTTTGCAGGGTAAAATCGGATGATCGATTTGTACCTCTTGTAGGTATAATGGAATACGGACTCTGGTGTGTATAGAGTGTCTCTTGAACTAAAAACAATGGGCCACAAGGGTATAGATGTGTCTCGAGGGGTATATGACGCCGAGCAACTGTAAACGAGTTTTGCTTCGGTACTTGATCGGATATACTCTTCTTTTGCTGTACGAGTGTCTGTTATGAGATTCGATCGGTCATCATTGTATGGAGCCGTGATTTGATGCATTGAAATTCTGATGGAAATGGACTGATGGTCGAGTATTTCTTACGCGCTCCGTCAATTGATGGTGCAAAAACTCGACATTGTTTATGACACTATAGGAATCCCTCACCATATCTTTTTAGCTGCTCTCGGATATCACTTTCGTTTATAAATCTAGCGAGTAAAATGTCATAAACTAATGTATCACGATTCACATATGGTGATTCCGCCAAAAGTCGAATTTTTGGGGGCCAAAATCGTCACGAGGAGTGATTTGGGTCAAAAAATTATTTCAGCTCCAGACGAGTTTCGGTAGCTCGTAGCACTTATTTCTACTGTATGATAAGTAATTTGAATTGTCCTCTACTTTTTGACACTTGGTATGGTCTTTGATTGATCAATGAGGACTAGGATGGTTTTGCAAAATATTCTTGATTTATTTTGCCACGTTTCGTCGACTAATGCGTCGACCTCATCAGGCTTGGGAACTTTATATAAAAATTAACACAAATCAGGTATGTATAATTTTTGTGATACCTGATCGTCGCAAAATAAATCAAGAATATTTTGCAAAACCATCCTAGTTCTCATTGCTCAATCAAGAACCATACCAAGTGTCTTATTTCCACTCGTTTACGCACAAAAAGGAAGCACCTAGAGCTACGTACCGTAAACCGGGGTCAAGGTGGACCACTTTTGACCTTCCACTGTGATTTTCTTGGTGGTCTTATTCATACCAAAACTTAATGTATGGGTAGTAAAAATTTGAGCCTTGAGCTCAGCTACAAGATTCCGTTCTCAGATTTTGATTTTGACCGCACGGTTTTTAAAAAACTTCAAAAAACAGGGTGGACACCTTCACCCCGTCGACAGTCGTGAAGGTGTCCACCAATGCCTGGCCTGCGTCTGAAGCGCACAGCTCGGATATTCGGAAAAAATCCCATTTTGCATTTTCAAAAAATCCCAATACGGGCTAGAATAGACTAATTTGAACGTTCAAGGTGGCATTTTCTTTTTTTTTGTCACATACTTTTGAGAAAAAAATTGTCCGTTAGCCGTCGAGGCACTGGATTGATGTCAGAACTGCTTCTTCATAAAAACCTGTTTTTGCAGTAATTCTCGCTGTGTTGAGATCACGAGACAGGAAATTTTCATTTGCGCGGGGTACTTAGTCATAGATTCCCAACGCGAAACCATCGTTTAAACATGATCACATCGTTTATTTTAAGCTAATATGTCAACATTTTTTGCTAGCCCCAAAAACCTGGTTTTTGAGTACGAATCCGTTTTCATGGAGTTGGAGTTATGCATTTGGAAAGTCAAGATTTTGAGCTTTAAAATAACGCCCGGCAGGTTTCTGTAGGTGCTATAGAACCGAAGATATGAGACTGACAATTTTTTTGGGAAAAGCGAACACCTTCACCCCGGTGGACACCTTCGACCCAGTTTACGGTATCTCAAAAGTGAAGCCATCAGACGAAGATAAGACAAGTTTAAGAGGTTATGGAGGGGGGCGTGGAATTGACATTTCGCCTCAAAAAGTATTCCTACGGCTCAGCAACTATACACATAGGGGGTTTTTGACTCTGCATGTGCGTTGCAGTGAGTCCAGTAAATCCCACATTGGACGGTGTTAAAATTTCAACCACTTATGAAGCACTGCAAAATACGAGGACGTTAGAATCGCCTCAAAAACTATCAACATAATTGCGCACCAATAGAATACACTCCAGAAAATTACTACAATGCACATTCCAACCCTTGGGAACTTGAAACACGGAAAATCTCACTCTCGGCGGAGCCACTCATATATGTATATTCACTGACCTTGTGATAATTTGCCTTGTGTGGGATTCCGTTTCGGAAATGTAATAGTTAGACGAGTACTGTGTTGAATAATAACACGGATATTAAATTGTCATATTGTACCAAGAATGATAGAATTTGTGCGATAACGTGGTACTTTACAACTCAATTTCATGATTCCAACTTAAATTCTACCTCGAAAATACTACAAATACTTCTGGAAAATCCGTAATTTTATTTTTCCATTCTCGTTGAATTGTAAAAACCCAAACAGATTGTGAAATTTCTCAGTGAATATTTTTAGAATGTTTCTTGATCTTATTGGATTTAGAAAGCACTAGAAGGAATATATCGGTTAGCATTTCCTAATTTTTCAGAATGCTCTCTACATCGAGAGTCTTCATCAATTTTCAGATTTCTGAATTAAAATGAATTCACAGAGGCACATTTTACAAAGTGAACACTGATTCATAGACCCCCTGAAATACGAATAATTCAATATTCAATATTGCCCCGATATGACGTGCATCTATAACCTCGGGGGGTTACCAAAGCTCAGCTGTAGATCCGTAAGCCCTACCATCACGCATCAACTTCATCCACGGATGCATCTCTCAAGCTCATATCTTAGATCTGATCAGTATTACCCCCCACAGCTTTCCAGATCTTATACCACATGCAAACTCATCTTACGATCATCTACCTCCCATAAAATCCCATAGCCCAACTCACACATTTACATTCATTATAGGCATACCGGTTCACATAGACAGCCTCGAGTCTTATTTATACACTACCAAAACACATCTTGAGGGTGCACATCATCATTATTATTATTTTATTTTGTATACCCTGTACCTCCAGTGGAATATCTTCTTCTTCTCATCGGAATGAGTATGCCGACAGATTCGTCTACGCGAGCGACGAAGGGAGCTTTGCGTATATAACTTGGATGTATACCACCTCGGGAGATTTTATATGCACTTCGCATGCATCTATGTATTCGATTACGCGTGACTCGCGAAAAGTTTGATGTCTGGGTGGTCGTCCTTTTTGTTGCACATTTGCGTGTTCATGAGATCTGTACTTGTACCTATACCGTGGATGAGCCCTATAGAAATGCAAGCGAGCAAATATTTTGCTATGGATCTTTGTCTTGCGGTATATTGAGTTAAAATATTCGATAGGGGCTCAAAAAAGTGGCTTTATTGGTGTACTTAGGTATAAATAAATTGAATTGGTAGTTTAAGAAAATTCTCGCTGCTGGATGAAAATTTGATTTTCAGTTTTAAGGAGTAGTGTGATTCAGGCGGAGTGTTTTGTTTTACCACAATGATCAGTTTGAATTTTGAATTTGAGAGAAATTTCCACGTCCAAGATCGAGTCAAGCTTTTTCAACTGTATTCAGTAGAATCAATTGATTCTGATAATCACTCTGAATTACTTGGGGAAGCTGCCAAGGCTCCTGTGAAAGCAGCCACTGAGATCCTCGTTGGAGCCGTTTTGGGGTAAATTTCTACCTAAAGAGACTAACATTTCAGTCCAAGCGTTGTACTGGAGATGTTTTCCAATCCAAACTGGGATGGGAAATCGTATTGTCATTAACCGTGTTTGCTGACATTTTGAATTGATGCAATTGATTATCTGAGATTTTCATCAACTGATGAAAGCATTGCGATCGCAACAAGAAATGATACGTAGGCATAGGAACATTGTATTTGACCAAAATATAGTGCGATTTGAAACTCCTGTTTTCAAGTATCTCGCATTGTTGTTTCAAGTCACGTAAACATCATATGATGTCTTGCAAAATTCTTCTTCTGAGGCTTGTATAACAATTGAACATTCAAGAGCGTTATTGAATACAACGAGAAATTTCATAAATTACAAATTTTTCCTCTCAAAATCCATGCCGAGTTTATCGTTCATTTTTGTAGATTCTTTCAGTCTTTTTGCACTGAAAATTCCAGTCAAACTCGATTATCTATTTGCAGTAGCTCTTGGGGTAGAAGATTCACCTTCTCAAGATTGAAATCCACTCCAAAATTTATAGTGATTAAAAGAGATTTCGGAGTATTTTTGAGATTTTTAACTATTTCAATCTATACAACCTACCATTTCAGCTCACATAACATTCCGAAAATAAAAAAATGCACAACTCTGCTCAATCAAAGCATCAAAAGGCTAAACTGATACATTTGAATTTTGTATGCATGACATGTCGTTTGAAGATATCAACGTGGCACCTAGGAATACTTGCTTCATAGTGTGCAACTGCGAATCAAAAGAAAGGAAGCAGGGTGACAATTATTATTATGTTCTCATTTTTTTACTCGCACTCAGAGAACTGTTTTCAAAGTTGAATCTGTACCACTATAATTTCTATGCTAAAAGTTTCCCCTGTCTCGTCCAAATGCATTCTATAATATCTGGAAAAAAAGAAAAAATAACACAGTGTGAAACATTTCTGTTTATACCGTTCTCAACTTTCTGACCCAAATTTTGCATAACAATTATGCTCTACTTTCACGAAATGGTCCGTCACTAGCTGTTATTACATCCATCAAGTTGGTCTGCCAAAAAGTGATATTTTTGTTTCCTCTCACGGTGGTCTAAATGTTCGAGCTTCTGATGCATATGCATCAGTCACGAGATGCATGTAAAATATAATATTTTCTCGTGTATTTAGAAATCATCGCAGTGCACTGACTCGATTTATGAATGTCATGATTTCTTAACAATCATGATTTTTTTCTCAATGTATAAATAATGATCAAATAATCCAACCTTACAAACCCTCTGCAACATCTCCAAATAGATACTGTTAAATTTTTGTAACCACGTGAGTATTTATGCAACGTGTATCTTTTCAACCTGATCAGTCACTTGGCTGAATATAGTGTGTGATTTCTTCTATTCTTACCCGATAATAGGTGATCATTATTTTCGGACCAATCAGAAGAATCTGCAAAAATTCACAATATCCCAATGGATATAATGGAATGCATGGAGTTAAAAGACGAGACCAAGTATATGGTTGCAAACGAAAAATATAAATGAAAACCGAAACAATTTCCACCATCCCATTATTGCCGTCTATGGCGCTATTCTCGCCAGTTTGATACAATTAGAATGTCCGGAACAATTTTTTCAATGTTCAGAGCTCGTGGTGATAAATGAGTTGATCCAATATGTCCGTTGGGAATAAAGAGATCCGCAAGTAGAGGCAAATATCTGACCAAGATTTGAATAAGGAAAAACGTCTCTAAGTAGTGTTGATTCCGTCTTCGATTTTATGTATAGATTTTCAAAAATCTAGCACTAATAACCTATAGTAACTTCTGTCACACGATACGACCTACAAATAACCAATAAGGCTGTTTCAAAAAAAATAATTGAAGCGAAGAAAGCTTACAGTATAAACCTCCCGCGTAGAAATAATTTTGTTTGGGAAATGTTTTCCCCTCTCAAGCATTGGGCCAAACTTAAAAAATGAGACATCCCCAAACTTGGTGATTACGACCCAAGTTTGGCATGCAAACTTCTCGCAACTTCTCAGAAGCTTTGCGTAAGTTTGGGAAAACTTTGGGAAATGAATGCTTTCCGGCATGTTTGGCAAATTGTTGCCTACCCAAACTTTACAGATATGAAAAACTAGTTACGAATTTCGTTTGGGAAAACGTTCGCATAACTTTGGCACTACTTTGAGAAGCTATGGCAGAACTTTAATGAAGCGCATTAATCGAGGGTTCGTAGAGGTCTTCTCGAAAGCAGTTATTCCTTTGAATTATATGGATGAAGCGAAAACATTTTGAGAAGTTATCTGTAAACTTATCAATAGTCTAGTTTGCGTTTTCTTGAAAATACCTGGCATACACGTTTTTATCATACTTTGGCTCAAGTCTAAATCAAGGCACGCGCTGTATTAATTTGGAAAAAAAGCAAAAACTTACTATAACCTCTCAGACGAAGAAGATCAGAATCAAGAGTCGCGGAAAAAATTCAAATGTGTAGAGAGGCTGGAAGTTACCCCGGAGGTTATCATACGGCTCTGCTAGTTACTTACAGTCGGCGACAAACACATCATACCGATACGAATTTACTTATCTGATATCGAGTGCTTCTGACGATGAGTACTCTAATTCATCCATCTTCTTCTTCTTTCAAATATATTGGCCTTGTCTTCTGCTCCTAATGGGCAGGTATGACTTAGGCCATTTCGTGTAGATGTTGGATTAACTGTATTGGATGGGCTAATAATTCATCCATACACCATGTCTAAATAATCTTTCTTTAAAGCTTTGGTGGACGCAATTTCATCACATCAAAGCCTTGGCATTTGTTAGCAGCAGACTCTTCTGCATCTGCAGACCAGTCTGTTTGTTTGTTGGTTGTCAACATAGAAAATCGATCGTAACTAAGGAGATCGACAAATATCCACACTGATGCCATTTTTGCGTTTGAAAATAATTCAACCATCCTAGACTTCAACGAGTACTCACGAAAAACCCATCAAAGCTCCAGAGAATGATCGCTTGTGCATTAATGAAAAGAGAAGCACTCACTGTCAACGGCAATAGGTATCAGATGAGTATATTCGTGTCGAGATGATGTGTGCCGCGACTGTGCCAGAGTACGCAGAACCGTGTGATAACCTTCAAACACTTTCATTTCGATTCTAATCTTCTTCGCACAAATGGTTCTAGATTTCTTCCGGAAGTGCGCAAAATTCCTTGTGGCTAATTATTTTTTCAGGTTAATGAAGCACGTGCTTTGATTTAAACGTTGGCTATAAAGTAATGATAGGAACGTGTACAAAACATTCTCAAAAACGCAAAGTAGACTATATCAGAGCTTGCAGACAGCTCCTGAAAACGCTTGCACTTTTTCCATATAATTTCGAAGTACCACTGCTTTCGAAAAGACCTCTGCGAGCCCTGTCATAGCTTCTCAAAATAGCGCTGAAGTTATGCGAACGTTTTCCCAAACAAAATTCGTAACTAGTTTTTAATATCTGTAAAGTTTGGGTAGGCAACAATTCGCCAAACATGCCGGAAAGCATTCATTTCCCAAAGTTTTCCCAAACTTACGCAAAGCTTCTGAGAAGTCGCGAGAAGTTTGCATGCCAAACTTGGGTCGTAATCACCAAGTTTGGGGATGTCTCATTTTTTAAGTTTGGCCCAATGCTTGCGAGGGGAAAACATTTCCCAAACATTTCCCAAACAAAATTATTTCTACGCGGGCTCTAGGCAAAATGCAAACCGGTGTAAGCGTAACCGTTGCAATAAAGAACTATGACTGCTTGCATACCCCACAACTATCACATACAAATACTATAAAAACATTATAAAAACGTAAACACACGTGGATCGGTACAAGGTTGTCTAATAGCAAACGCGCCCGCGAGCGCATCTTTACACGCGTCATCTTCGAGACATCTTATTACAACCCACTTACCGAAGCACTTTGCCCTCCCGCTAACTCTCAAGAGAACTTCACTCACAGCAGCTGTATTTCATACATACGTATATCTTACAAGCAAACACTTTGGTGCATCGTACCATAGTTTGCTTGCTCCAGATTTGTAGGTCATGACTTACGAGCTTGCTACTCTGAAAGAAGAAAAAAAAAATTGCGGTGCCAAGATTTTTCAAAGTCATCGTGCTTGGTATATTACTGTATCTTGCTTAGCTCTGAGCTGATGGCAATAATGTGTTTCCTCGAAATACTACCTCATCTGTGAATGCTATTTGATATCAGGTGATTTTAATTTCTCAACATTTGAATGAAGTGTCCGCGAGGACATAAATTTTTAAATATATTAGCTTGATTGTTTCCTGAGTTTTGTTGATGTTGTGTAAACAATCGGTCATAAGATTTCTTCGTAACTTAAAGCATCAACAGATATGTCGTGCGGTCATATCTCGACGGCTAATAAAGAAGAAACACAGAGTCTAAATATTAATTAGACGAGTGTCTAAACATATTCTTCAACGTCCGAAGTTGAATGATTCATTCACAGAAATTCATGTGTTACCCATTTATCCTAGGTTCATCTGAATTATTATAGCACGCAGCCTCCTAAGTCAAAAACAACACTAAGCCACCTTCCTCCATCAATATTGCATTTTGTTATGATTCCAGAAAAGCTACGAGGGATAACGGTCAAAACTATGATCATCAGTTTCAGATTTTGAAAGAACTGCTTTGGTATTTTGAAAGCTGTTTCGATCACCAATAATCATTTTTGGAGAAAATTATTTTCTCATCATGCAAATGATGGACATTCTCAGCATAAATAGAATGATTCTCAAACTCTAAAACTGATGCACCACAATTCTCTTGGCTGAAGTTGTTCAATCAAAGATACAACAATTTCTCATCTATGAATCTATGATGTTCAGGCGTTGACTTCCATCTGCCAAAGACAAATCGATCTTGTGATGAAAGTAAGACATTCTAATTTCCTCTGCCGATTGGACTCACCACCCGACATCTCAAAGTTCAACTCGATATTCTCTCTACCCCTAACAGATTCCCAATACTCTTAAAACTCTGCAATACTGCCCTCTCTGAGCCGCAAGCTCTGATAGGTATACAGTACTTCACTCAATTCAATCGAATTTTCCGATGATACATCACATTTAATCGGCCCGATCAAACCTCCACTTGAAATTGGCACATCTCATTTTACAAAACATCGTCTCTATCGAAGGTCGTGTCCTATTGAAATATGCATCAGTCAAATCTCATAGCATTTCACAAATACATCAGAGAGTATCATCAACGGTATGATATAGCGTAGGCGTTTTGAAACCATTCTCAATTCTCTCGAAGCGTTGCGCTAAAATTAGCCGTCAAAATTTCTCGAGAAACTCCCGTGTATTATTACACACTGAGCAAAAAATCCGACGGTAGCTCGAGCAACGGCCAAACGCCTTTATATTATATTCTCCAGAAAATTTTTGGTCTTTTGGCTGCTCCAGAGACGACACTAATTGCCACCTTCTTCATCGTTGTCGTCGTCATCTCTGATGCAGCTGCAAAGTATTATAAGAGTTGACCGAGTTTCTATGAGCTTTCGATCCGTTGGGTGTAAACTTGGTTAAAGTTCCCCGAAGAAATGAAGCCTAGGCTGTAGGTTTACTTTTGGCTAGTTTGAAATACGCTATGGATGCTCATTTGCTCCATCGTGCAGCAACTTAGTCGTTGGAAACGTTGGTCACCTCGTAAATCCTGCTCGCAGTTGACCACTTCATGTGAAATCTAGAGTTGTTTGTCACATTTTGAGAGTCTTTTAGATGATTAGGCACACTGAAAACTGTTTTGTTTCATTTGGAGTCTGGGAGGATACGTTAGAAATTTTAAATGCATATAGGTAGGATGCTAAATTTAATGAGCTCTTTATGTCAAGATACTCGTCTTGCTAATTGAGAAAAATGGACGAGCTTGGATAAAATGCTCTGTATGATACACAACCAAAGACCGATGCGAATTAAATTTTCATTATAGAATTTTGGATCGTAGGAATTTTGAGCCAATCAAATCTGTCCAGTCTTATCCTTGATAGAAAATGCAAAACAGCGAAATCCTCTCAATGATTCTGAGCTCAATTTTTTGTGAATGGAGCAGATTCTTGGTTAAAGCAGCTTTTGATTTGATTGCATAGGCTAAGATTTAGAAATCTTGAAATCTCGCCCATGATATTCATTATATCTTCTATAATACAAACACCATCGTTTTATAGCTCACTCACTCATGGATTGATGAGATAGTAATGAGGTGAAAAATTCATCAAAAATAATACCCTCGTCAGAATCCATCCTAATTTAAACTAAAAATAATCTGAAATCGAGTAAACACCGTTGTACAATAATATAACAATTTTTATCAAGCCTCAGAAATTAATCAATCAAGTGTGAACGTTCAAAAATCATGCCAATAATATCGAGGCAATGAAGAGTCCAAGACATAGCAAAAATGATTAGAAGGATATTATAGCTTTAAGATACTTGATGAAAATTGTAAGATTTACAAATAATCAAGTCAGAGTACGCTAGGAAAGTCTGTAGCGAATGAGTCAGATCCATCCATTATACTCCACCCTAAATCAACAAGATGCCATCTTTCTACAAACTCGTAGAATTTTAATCCACCAAATCTAAACAGCCAATGATCTGATTGATGTTTCAGAGGGTAGAGAAACGCCGCTGTCACCGCATCCAGCGGGTCAGCCCTCATCCTCATCGTCACCTCGTGGACTGGGCTATACCTGCGGACCCATCGATGGCTCACTGTACGCGGTGGTACAGAGCAGTGGCGGTGGTGTCACGGGTGTCGGTGGCTCATCCAGCACGAGAGATGCCCGTGGATCTCCGTTAACAGTGTCCATGGACAGTGGTATTAGTAGCGCACCACCTCAAAGAGCTAGCCCACCCGAAATACCAGACGCTGACGCACAGGCTCATGGTGACCTCGACAAACTTCTCCAGGATATGATGCTCACGGTTGAGGTAACTATTTCTTCATTTTAGTATCATACATAATGTTCAAAAAGTATTGACCCCCCCCCCCCCTATTTCTTCCAAGGATGACGTCTAGTGAAAAAGTGTTAAGCACCAAAGTTGTGAGATATCAAGTCAGGGCTTGGACAAACTCCTCATAAATTCCCCTCTCCCCAATTCGCCTGATCGAAGCCAATTTTAAAGTTTCAAATGGAAACCCCCATTTTTCTCGTCAGATTCTGGAGGAGTGGAAAACTCTACATTCATAGGTTTTTAAGACATTGGTTGAGGTGACCTTTGTGGAGGTCACAAGAACCTACAAAGTACGGGAACCCCCCCCCCTCCCCCACCACCCAAAAAAAATCTTTCTAGGGTGACGTCTAATAAGAAAGTGTTGGATACAAACGTTTTTGAATATCAAGATAAGGATCAGATAATCTCCTCAAACACACTCCCCCTCCTCATTTGCCCCGGTGAGACCAACTCTGAATTGCCAAATAGAAACCTCCATTTCTTAACCTCAGATTTTGAGAGAGGAAAATTCTACGTCTAAGGTAAAATATGTGAGTTTCTATACCAAAATTCAAAATTGGCTTCACCCGGGCAAACTGAGAGGTTGGAGGATATTTGGGAGGTTTATCTGAGCCCTAACTTGATATCCAACAACTTCTGTATTCAACACTTTTTCACTAGGGATCATCCTTCAATCCTTGGGAGATATGGAGAAGGGGTCTGGTACTTTTTGAACATACTCTATGTATGCGACCATGATTGATCATGGTCTGTTTAAACGGTTCCATTTTTAGATATCCTCATCCAAAATTTGTAATTGTAGAACTCTAATTTTTTTTCATCTACCAGTCGAATTCAATTTTACGATATATCTCTTCATTCATTCTACATTTTCACAGAGATTCGGTGCTGAATTCACATTTATGAGACAAGATTAGCTAACATTGCTCAGAATTAAATGAGTGACATAATCTCAATTGAACATGTAATTTGAAATTGCGAAGCTGGAACTATGTATTCACAACCTCATGGTTGAAATGTAAAGTCCCAATACTAATCGTCTTGTTTCGCTATCGGAAATTCGTAAAATGTTATATTCTTATCATTGGAAAGATTTAGGAAGTGATACGAAATTTGAATATTGAAAATGTATTGAGATTCCGCAATACTCAGCTTCCAGTACCAATGCCTACTATTGATCATTGAACTGTGTCCTTTTTGGTCGCTATCCGTAGCTTGTTTACAGGAAAGGAGATACGCATGCAACTAGTTCTCGAGTCTAGGAAACAGGTTTCGATAACTCTTTATTGAAGGCGCGTGAATTACCTTATCTCAAATTTATCGAGTGTGTGTATGTAGTAGTTCCTGCATAACTTTGACGCAATATTTAGAACGATTCGTGCGCAATTACTTTCCAATCTGTCACAATATTTGTATTTGTGTGACACTCTCATGTGTAGCTGGTAACGTTTTTTTGAATTTGAATTTTTGGCGAGAAGTATCGTAAATAGAGCCACATTGTGCCCACAGTGACGTGAATTTAAGCAAAAAATCCCCTTCTCACAAGATTGACACGGTCGACAAAATTGTACCAGTTTCGTAACTATGTCTATCATTGTTCCTTTCATGATTCCTCTAAAGTCTCGAAATGGGCCTAAAGTTGGTTGTCAAATTTTATATCATAAGCATCAACTTCAGGATCGAAGAATTGTGATAGAATTCTGTCATTAGTCCAGGTTGAAATCACAAAATACCAAAGGAATGGAATTCAAAAGTCAATCTTGAGTCTAGCTCAGGGTACTTGACTAGATGAGAGGTCCTTCAATCGTTTCTTTCTTCCTCGGAATAAGTACTAGTCCGTAGCTTCAAGATCTCAACCAATGAAAACGATTAAAAAAGGATTCTTGGCCAATGGACGCGATCACCTCACCCAATTCTTCTCCGACCAGCTTTCCATTTCACCTTCAATTGTATGATATAAATCAATTTATATCACACAATTGAGTATTCATTGGTGGATATAAATCAGTTGGTAAATCACTTGGTAAAATGAAAATCAATTTTTGTCCACAGTCGATACCAGACCCACCAACCGACGACTCGAGCCGATCATTCCGCAACGGTACTCCAAAAATGTTTATCCACGACCACCAACACCATCAACAGCCTTCCAACCACCAACATCGAACCTTCAACGGAAGTCAGCCCAGTTCATCAAATTATTCAACGCTCAAAGGTGACTCCTATCGAACCTACACCAACACCAGTAGTAGCAACAACAGCAATGCCAACACCGTTAAAGAATCCAGTCCAGCCTACTCAAGTAGCAGTTACAGTAGTACTCTAAAACATCATAACGGACGAAACACCAGTAATAGTACTACACCTGGAGGTTATGATGCAGTAGATTATCAAAGAGCAATCTCACCAGAAAGTAAAAATTCCGTATCATTTTCACCATCTGGAAACATAGATTTTATCGACGAAGATATACCTTATCACGCAAGACAGACTAGCCAACCATTTTCTTATGGTGCCACCAATGAAATGATCAAACATCAGAAATTATCTTCACCTTCTCTTGTAAGGAAAGCTTCTGTGAGGGGTGGAAATTCAGCACCAGTTGTTGATCTTGATGAAATTCTTGGAGAAAATGGTACAAGTGTTGGTGGTGGCAACAATAGTGGATTGAGTAATGGCAGTACTCGATCGATTGGCAGTGGCAACTTGCAGCATCATAACAGTGCTAGAAGTGCTAGTAATTCTGTCGGTGTTGGTGGTAGTGGTAACAGTGTCAGCAAGAGGCCGGTGAGTCCGTTCGCAGGTTCGAACGCAACGCCTGAGCCACCGCCAGAGTTCGCCAACAGTGTTGCTGGTAGTGGTGGTGGTGCCAAATCACCTGGCAGTGAGGGCAGTGATGGGTGAGTTATAATTTTTACTTCTTTTTTTTGAGCGCGTGGTACTGTCCCATGTTGATCCTTTTCTACTTACTGTTATAAACGAGTTTTTTTTGCATCTTCGTGTGATCAATTTCAATATGATTTACATAGAAATTGTGTCCTGTGCGTTATGATAGATACTTGGGTGTTGAATTGAGGAAATTCTTTCTAAAAATATTGGAGGATTTCCAAGCAACTTCTTGTCCAAGTTGATGTGAAAAAGAAAATTAGATCGTCGAAAAAAAAATAGGTCGTGGTACATGTTGAGAGTGCTTAATTTGTCTGCAACATCAAGATTTATAGCTATGCGGTCCTCTTCAAAGTTAAATGCTGGCGCTTATTGCGACATTAATGAGACATTCATTATCTACGACGATGCTCATCCGAAACGTCTGCCAAGAAAGGCAGAAGCTCTTTGAGCACATTATGCCACGGTTGCGAGTCATCACTGCAATGAGCTTTACAGTTGAGCTTTACAACACGCTGTGTTAGCCCCTCGTGCCAGAAGTATTTGAAACAATATCATTAAAAAATTTTAAATTATCGACTCACAATGCCTATTGATCTGTTTGGATCCTTGTTAGAGACGTTATCTCTGCATTTTTATCGATACTCAACTGATTTCTTTGCGATTCAAACAGTAAACCAAAAGACAAACTCATAAATCGGTTCTCAAAGACCTTTGCATCTTCTGACCATTGTTTCCACAAAATGAAAACTCATGACATATTCTTCGATGAGGATCGCAATACTTAACAGAATCGATGTATCGAGAAGTCTCACTGGTTGAAATTCCGGTCCAGCTCTTGTACTAAAATCACTGCCTATCTTTAAATATTTTCAGCCCAAATGAATGAGTTTCTATTTGAAGCCGAGAAGTTATTCCATTTTCAATCATCCCATTCATCTTCGATTCTTTCCACAGCCATTTTAAATTATTTGATCACATTGTCGTAATGAACTTTTTGAAGTAAGAATGAAATTATCCTCAAAAAATTCTGTTTTGGTCTGACCAAAACCTGGTTCTTACTACTGGGCGACGTATTCGATCCATTCGTTACATACTTGAACATCAAAAACTGATATAATTTTACTCTTAAGCTCGATTCATGCGTCAACTATTCGAGAACCCACTTAATTTTTAAAACCTAAACTGTTCTGCAATCCAAAGAACCCTGTCTTATTAAATTATTCGAATAAGAATACGTAAAATAGCACAGATCTTTTTTTTCCTTCCTCTTTCCTCCACTGATAAAATCCTTACTCCACCATTGGAGCTTCATAACATCCATTTGATAATTCTATGCGATTGTGAGATCAATCCTCATCTAAACTATTCAAAACTCCAACACAAACAACCTCAATCCAAACGTTCATCACTAAACCGAACCATGAAACTCTTCAACAAATCTCTGGGTCGAACAAAAACAGATTCATTTCTCTGTCTCGATCATCTTCTTCGTTTACAAAATTCGTAAGCACAAAAAGTCTCGAGCCAAGCCAGAAACGAGAATCAAGCTTTAGGCGACGACGCCGCACCGACTCTGAAAGAATTGGTCGCGTGCGAGCGTTATTTTAGTCTGCGATGAGACCAGTGGCACCGTCGTGGTGGTGGTGCAGCAGTTGTCTGACATAATTATATAAATATAGAGCTTGCAAGCGAGACAAACTAAATCGGTTATGGTGTAGGCCTATGGGCGTGTCGTGGGATGAGCTTTTTCACCATTTCATCACAGCAAACCTTATATAATAATAACTTATGGGCGTGAACGCAACCATTGCTTTCAACGTCGCGCTCGACGTCGCGTCGTCGCATGTAAAGTTGGTCCACAGAAATTTTCATGTGTGACCAATAGGTTTGCGACCACGCGGAAGTCATTAGGCGCCAAGTTGACCCTTTCATTATTCTGAAAATCGAAGCACCTATACTGAGAGTTACGATTATAGCCTTTCTAAAGTTTTACAAACTCCAATTCCAACGGTACAGATAATTTAGCTATTGGATGAAACTAGGAGTTTTTGTGAACCACCAAATTATCTTTCAATACGTGAAAGCTCAAAGATACACTCAATCACAGATAATATCTCATTTTTTGATAGGAACAAAAAAGAAGATTCCATCGCCATCATCTCTCGTCGATATTCGCATCCGAAAACCATATGCTCGCTCGAGGATCTTGATCATATAGCATCGAGTTCAGCATGGGACCCACTTCGGCACATGGAATACTGTATTTCGCACCTAGTTCATAAGGTTGTAGCTTGCTTCCAAGCGATTCGTTTTTGGCCCGAGCCGCAGACGAGGGTCAAAATAATCGCTCAGAAACGGGGAACCTCATGAGCAAGGCGCGAAAGTTATTTTTCGCAATTTTCTGTAGTCACCCAAACTTTCCGAAATTGCAAAAAACATTTTTTCGCAATTTTTCGATGTTCTGGTGTTTACAAAGTTGCGAAATAGTATATTTCCGTACTAAGCGCGGTTGCCCATTTTGGGCACTAGGACAGTTTGTCTGTCGAGTGAAGCGAGACAGACAAATCCTCCAGTGCCCAAGATGGGCTTGCAAGCGAAGAGCGGATATATTTTTTCATTACGAGAACCTTAAAGTTCTGTTCAAACGCGGCATTTTTAGGTTAGAGTAATGGAAAATAGTATTCGCGCTTCACTCATGAGGTTCCCCGCTACCAAACAATTATTTCAACCTTCGCCTGCGGCTCAGGCCGGATGAAACCAATTGCTCAGAAGCGAGCTACAACCTCATCAACTCGGGGCAAAATGTACTATTTCTCGTCTGAAAATGTTATTTTTGTCAGAATCAGGTGTAAAACAACTAAAATCAAAGCCTTTTGAAGCGTTCTGATTTTCACCTTCAGCACAAGAGTGAATGTCGAAATATAGCTACTGGAAAATTCGGATTTTAGAAGACTCGAGGATTCTTGTCTAAATCATCTCAGATTGTTCTCCACAATTCGTATAGAAGTCATTACCAATTTATCATTATCCTGTTTGTTTATGGATTATAAACATTCATTTTTAAAGGATTAACGCTAAAAATGGACGTGGCAAAAACTATCAGTGGTCAAATCCTTTTTTAATGTGACTTGATGATTTTCAAATCTCAAAATAATGCCCAGCAAATTTTGGACTACTGGAACCTTGCGAGAGACCATGCACAATAATTCTCGATCATTCGGAAACTTTTTCATAAATTTTTTCTGAATTCTCAGAACCACAGCTTTTACGGCATCTTCACCCTCATTTGTACCAAATTTCCCACCGGCATAATAATTTTTGAAGAGATTGATATTGCTGAAATAAAAAAAAAAAAAAAAAAAATTTCCACCTTAAAACGATGCCTATCCAACGCTTTTTGCATTCTCATCTCACAATTACCACGAAAATCTCTGCAAATTAAGTGGAAAAATCTCCATAGCAAACACTTCGTTTTCAGCACATAACGCATTTGTCTTCTACGTGCACGTTCATATAGCGCTGACGAGTCACCATAGACCCTTGCACCACACAAACTAAGAGTAAGCTCTTTAATAATCTTAAGCGTTACGCGCAATTACACTCTCGGCTACATCAGCGTACTAGTATGAAAGAACCAAGACCGCGAATTTATATGCGCTGCACTTTTGCGGCGTGACCGCCAATATATAAGTCCGCATTCCCTCATAATACTTGAGCTCAGTTAAACGAAAGGGAAGTGGATAATATAGCAACGGTTTCGCATCATAGAATTTGATTTGACTTTACGAGGTGCTTTGTACACCACCACTTGCTGCATTCATATTTAGATTGATGTATGTACGAGTAAATCTTGCAAATGGAATATGGAGTCCAGTTTACGGTAATTTCATACCTTTCGTCTAGTCTATGTAGGTCAAATGACTGAGTATAGATCTTTTGAGTTGGACGATGAAAGTGTACGAGCTCTGAGAGAAAATCTTAATTTTATGCCGTTGTGAAAGAGCTTGCGCAAGACGTTGATCGAGCTTGCGGAGTTTTCATCGCGGAAACGGTTGGACGTTGTGACTGATAACCCTGCTAGGGATTTTCTCCAGTCTTTTTTGCGAACTTTGTTGGATCATTTATAAACCTGAGCTGGGTACATCTCTGTTCCCTCGTGCATCTGACCTAAAAATCACATGAATCCGTGGATAATTCGTTTGGAAGGGTGTCAAAATATAATGGCTTTGGAGCGCCAACATTTATTTTAATGGCAGGCCTGCACAGTTTTTTGAAAAATTTCCTGAGATGGCCAGATAAAATAATTGCTTCGTGGTACATTAGGTCTTATTCCCAAAACCAGACAAATCTTGAGCAATATAATTTTCTGACATAGGCTCAAAAAAAGAGTTGTGATTACTTGCATGATTGTTGATTTGACGGAAAACTGTATTGGAAAAGCAAGAGGAAAGTGCTCATGGAATACACTTCATCATGATTCACACTCCAATATTAAGAATTTTTTCATCACAGCCTCAAGGAATGGAAAAAATTTCTGCAAGTCATCGAATTTCATCGAATATCAGGCATAGGTCATGATTTTCCCTGTGACTATATCCAAGCTATAACCCTCTGTGGTTTCTTGCAGATCATTCCTACTCATTAAAACTCGACTGGTCTCCGTGAGAAATCAATCAGGAGTTTTCAATTATGTCACGTGATTTTTGAATCGGTCAAAACTTCATCAGGAATTTCCGTGAAACTAGATTCTTCTTACAAAATTATCAGGTGAATTTTTTTAATTGACTACTCGAGGAATTACTAATTACAATACGCATGAGATTCTGCAATAGTTTCTTGGCTGAACTGATCATATCGGTCAGATCCATAAAATAAAAGTCCAATTCAAGAAGAGTACGATGACTCGCTTCGAAGCTGTCACACATATAGAAAGACAATAAGCCGATCATCCGCCTTACAGGACAAACGTAAGCTCTGATAGCAACTCTGTATAATTACGATTATTCATCCATGCATTCTGGGTCGAGCTCATAAACCTCTAAACACATGCATCCCACGCCACACCCACACGGCCTTGAGGCGATCATATACACCTCCTCTTCTCTTAGTACAACAACTTTATAGTACTCACAAGCATAATATCAAAGATCCATAACCTCAGATATAATACAGCAGCTGTGTCCATTTATGATTTTACCCTCTATCTTGATATATCTCGATTGCTCACTTGAATAGCCTTAAGAAATAATAGATATACACTTGATCCAGAATATATAATAATTTCAAGTGGATGATTTTATTTGTTGGTACAGAGCCTCGTGGTTGAAACAGCAGCAACTCAAATTAGCTGCCAGGCGAGATGAAAGAAGTCCGGCTAGACTTTGGCGCCAAGAAAGTGGTAATCGAATGATTGGTGAATTGAGAAATGTTGTAAGATCCAGGCTTAGGCACGACGGATATCAGAGCGATTCGGCTGTTCTTGACGAAGACGATGATGTTTGGCATCCAAATCCTAATCATGTGCAGGTATTTACGATTAATGACTATTTTTATGCAATTTTCAATTTTGATTTATAGTTGGGGCTCTAATCTTATTTGATCCAGAATAGATCAAATGGTGATGATCAAAGGATTACAGCTATATCTGATGATCACTTTTGAGGTTGTGACTTTTTTCCAAGTGTGATGTACCGTATCGGTTGTACAAATTATCGAACACTTGATCACTTCATTTATCGGTCGTAGAATCTATTCCATTCAATGAGATCGATCATTGCCTCGAGACAATTCAAAGATACATCAGATATGTATCAGAAAACAACTCAATCGGTGATAATTATACACTTGCTGTACATCGGTTGTGATATCGATAACATCAGACATTCTCCCGATCATGTATGTTTTCTCTCGATTACTATGATGCTCTTGATAAGCGAAAGCAATCCAAAGCTTGTTCATACCTTGTAATCAAATGCTCACTGTTTCTGTTGTGAACTTTGAGATGAGATAGGTTTAGAGCTCGATCAAACTGTACTTTTTAAACGTCTCAATCAATCTGAACACAAACCAAGATTTTGGAGGATTGTTATCTGAAGCTCTGACACGTGTTTTCAAAAAAAAAAATAAAATCATTTTTCGATATGTGCCATGAGCATCCTGTTTTTATAAGAAAAATATTGGTCGAAACTCTTGTCAATTTTGCAAAAAAATTCTACGTTTTCCAGTATGTCTTGAAGGTATAATCTTAGAATTTGTTCAGCTCAGAGATGATATGTACATACTAAAATTGTTAACAATTCGAATTTTGACACTGTTCTTTTTAATTTTATCAACGTAGACGGGTCGAGCAACGATGAACGGATCAGCACCGGCAAGCCCACTTATGGGTCATCGAACGATGAGCCGAAAAATGAATGGTGGAATCGTTGGCAGTGCAAGCTTCAACAACCACAACAGATCGAGAGCAGACAGTGCCAACGAGAGGCCTTTTGTAGCAGCTAAACGTGCCTACGAATTTCGAAAATACAACGACGTCAACGTGAGTTTCCTTTTCTCAAACCTTATCCGCATTTTTATCGTTCTTGCATTTTACTTACAATATTATATCACAGTTCTTACACACTCATAGAGTTTCTTAGAAAAAGACTTGTGTTTTGTTTCCTTTTCCATATTAATAAACTGACTTATAATTAACGATAAGCTATCACCGCACAGTGATCGATAACTGACACCTAAATTTTGATTTGGTTTCGATAAATACTATCACAGTTTTCATTCAAGTTTGAATCTTTTTTAATTTTAATCTCAATCACAGCTCATGCAAATTTATCCATAGAGCACTCATTTGCAACCGATTTTCTACCAGATTTTTTGTTGCACTAATTTTAATTTATCTTCATTCATCAAAATATTATCATCAAAATGCCATTCAAAAATGCATGGCTCTTTCAATTCAATTTTTTCCAAACAAACCCTAGAACAAAAAAATTCACAATCACCAAGTAACTATGGTGCAAAAAAATTCTTGCGCCACCAAAGAAAAAAAAATGGTAAAAATCAAATCGGTCGCGAAAAATCACACACACACCTCAAAAAAAACGAAAAATCTCGAAGCTGAACCTCCGCGAGGCGTTGCAGAGCTCACAACTGGCATCAATCCTGCAGAAGTACAGCGGTGGACTAAGCAATGGTTTTGGTTCACCTTCTCATCACACAATTGGTAATGGTACCAGTACACCAATTCACAACGGCAGCCCTCTACGTCAACCACCTAGACCAGAATCTCGAAGTGACAGTTTCGCTCGAACTGAATCTCTTCTTCGAGAACACAGTCGTCTCCTAAACGGTAGCAACAGCAGTAATCACAGTAGCCCAATTCAAGTTAACCATGTCGCATTCGATCTAATTGACAAAGAAAGTTTAGCATCATCTACCTCAACAACACGGTATCCATCTAGGCCAGAATCTAGAAATCACAATCACAGTGTGAGCTTTTCAAATGGACATCATACAATTAGGAGGGATGAATCTGATCACCATCATCACCAGCAGCAGCAGCAGCAGCAACAACAACAACAACAACAACATTATCAGACGAATGGACATCATAATCCGGCTGACCCTCTCGTGAGCCTAATTCAGTCGCTGTCCGAATTAGGGACTAAATTAGAGTCACCAACGCCTCCATCGCGAGATGCTAATACTAACAATTATAGCGCCACGATTGAAAATTCGCTTCAGCAGATGCACGCATCATCATTGAAAGATGATTCAAATAACACAATCATCACCCCTAATCAATCGCCAAAAGCATGGCAATGCAGCAGCACGCAGGTTTGTCCCTTGCCTAACCCTTGTATAAAAATTTACCTGCGATTATCCTCTGCATTCGCTTTTTGGCTTGTGTTTTTTTGCTGTTGACTTTCTAGATTCATTTATTTTTTGGTTTTTGATCATAATAAGGAATGTCTAACTGTAATTTAATTTTATCATCTAGTTGGTATGCCTGTCAATTGATACTGGTTCTGTGATGGATGATGTATACTTTTCTTCAATGAACAAATCGATGTAGTTTATTAGTGTGATTCGTGTGGATGTATGTGTACACGTTGGAAACCATACAGAAAATGTACATATTATATTTAGATGTTCATATAGTTGGCGACGCGGAAGTATTTATAGATGCATATACGAATATTACAGGTACATAATTTGCTGAATATAATCTTTCGCGTAGTACATTCATAATACTTGTAATTATCTACTTCGCGGTGGTATACATTACTGAGTCAATGAATTATTCATCCAGCGTCGAGTGATCAGTAATTGAGAAATTCAAAAGTCTCATTGAGAGACTTGAGAATTCTGCCTCATTAGCATTTCTTAGTAGAAACTTTGTCTGTTTGGAGAAAAATGTGCTGGACAATTTGCTTTCGGGAATGAAAAAACTATCAATAAATTTAGAAAAAATTCAATTTATTCTGGTCGTAGCAAAATTGATATCTGAATCAAACTCTCGTTGTTAATGATGTCATGCTCTTTCGAAGATGAATCAATTGAAACAAAATTGCATTTACAATAATTTGGTTCGAGAAAATCGGGAATTATTTTGGCCAAATGAACGATTTATTTCGAGAATGACGTATAAACAAAAACAAAATTCTTCCATTTCAATGGCTGTAGTACTGGTGCAGAAATGGAAAACCATCTCCTATTACTTGAAATCATCATGGCTACTAAGAATAAGATGGATATTGTGTAATGCGATTCAATTCAAAATGAATTGTTCGGAAAACTTCTAATAATAATGCTTAGTGGGTGCTTTTTAACTCAACGATCTTCGCGAATACAGAATGTGGTGGTACCGTTAAAATCCGTCCCTAAAACATCAAAAATCACCCTAACCATTACCTTATTATGAAATTACAGTCGCACAATGACTCGACTTCATCGTGGACCGAGAGGAGCGTTAGCCCGGGAAGCGTTCAGAATTCAAGTGTGGGAGGTCTAAATGGAGTAGTATCAAGACCTCAAACTCCAGCATTTCCAGTTCATCCAAGAACACCTTACAACAATGCCTCGCCCACAGTAACCTTTGCCTCGGATCGCATAAATCCTCAACATCAGCATCAGTACTCATCTGTAACGGCTAATAATCACATCAACAATAGCAGTAGTACTGGCCACTCGTTTGCAAATTATGCAAATAATAATCACATCGAGCATCATATACATCATAATGGGAATCATCATCAAAATTATCAACAACATCATCATCATCATAATCAAGGATACGGTGCTGATAGGGCGATCTATATAGAGGAGCGCAGAGATACTAGAGAGACGGGACTTCCACCTAAGAGTCCGACAACGCAGCGGTGAGTTTAATCATTATTTTACATTTGAATTTCCCGCTTTATAAAATACAGGAATCCCTCGTTATCCGCGGGCCGTTGTTTCGCGCCAGCCTCTTGTTATACGCGGGCTTAGTTTCGTTATCCGCGGATAGATGGTCATTACTGCTCGGGAATTGTCCTATTTTCATGCATTTTGCTTGTGTTCAATGATCAATGATCAATGATCCGTGATCACATCGATTAAGATAAGTATCTCAACCGTGAGTTTAAAATAGTCTTGTATCTAATCAATCTCAGATTCTTTCGCCCGGACCAACTTACACCACAGAAGTGTTGAAGATAATGCATTTGAGCTATCGGCAGGAAATTTTTCCCATGATGACAATGAGCAGACATCGGGGTCAAAAATGATTGTTGAGATGATAAACCTTGAATAGTGAATTAGAGATCCGTCGATGACTCATGAGCTCATAATGGCTGCGAATCTCACTTTCACAGTTTAGGGCAAGAGTTTGTAGAAATGCAAAAGACTACGAACGACCAGCTAAAACTGTCGAAAATGACTGATTTATCCTAGTTTTGAAGCAGCTTTTGGTAGACTTTTTGGACGTTTGAGCACTCATTTTTTCTTCGATCTCTGAGTTTGATGTTCTTATGCATCAATATTGCAAAGTGTTTTCATAAAAACTATTCTATTCAATTTAGACATTGATAGATTATCACATCTCTTGTGATATGCCAACTCACAAGGAGGAGGTCAGGCCTTCGGATCGGCCTTACAGTATATCTATATATACCATTTTTGATGATTATGGGTATATTGTAATGCATGGGTCGTATGCTGTAACTCAGAAACGCTTGAGCGTTGGCAAGCGCGGTTTTGGGGATCTTCTTCCTGTACCAAAAGAAGACTATTCCCAAAGTTTCAGGCAAATCCGTGATCCGAAGGCCTGACCCCCTCCTTGTCAGTTGAACGTAACCCCCTGTTTCCCATAAGGCCAAGGTTTTCTTATCCGCGGTTTCATTATTCGCGGTACTTTTCTGGAACCGAACCCCCGCAGATAACGAGGGATTCCTGTATGTAACATGTGAGATACTAAGAGTCACACTTTCTAACCTGAATTCTAATGAGAAAAATGCATCAATCCCGAAAATAGTCTCATGGAAATTGCGGGTTAGAATGACCTTTCTCGCAAGCGGTTGCGCATGAGCTAATTTCATATATATCAGGACGATCAAAAATTTCGATTACCAAGCCTCTCAGGATTCGTCGGGGACTAACCTGACAGATCCCTCCAGTCCCCGTGAAGAGCCGGATCTGCCGAGGAAAGGCGAAACGCACCAACATCAAGCGTAGATTCAAAATTTTTCGAATGTTCTCATCCAATTTCTTTGATAATTTCAATTAATTAAAATCCTTCAAAATGCAAATTTGAGATCTCGAAGAGCTTTGAAGGTACGCAGGTTGAATTGGATGGATTACTCCAATATCAATCTGCGTCATTAAGAAACAGCAGACTTGCTGTTCAATTAGCGTTCCAGTGGCCAAGAAATAATAATATCATGATTCGAAAATAAGCTTGATAGATAGTCATATCAATCAGACACAAAATTGATGATTTTAGACGATTGAGTTTTCCTGATAGCGGCTTCATAATCGAAGTTCCTAACAAGCCGTGGACTCTCACCGAGCAATCTGCGTCGTTTGACTTTGGGTAACTGACATAAAAAAAAAATCAAGCGCTTTGTGCACGCACGGGATGTTGTATGTTGTCCCAAATCAAATAAATTATTTTTTGACCCGGTGATTAGTGTACATATTGACGAGGCTGTTTTTTTTCGGAAATCTTCATGCACGGAAACTATTTATGAACTAAGTAATTGAAAATATAGACCAAAATCTTGAGTAGAAAAATGAAATCCCATAATACCTTACAATGTAAAAATTCTTTCAACCATCATCTCCCCTTCCCTTCGCTACCCAATTGTAAATATCTTGAATCTGTTGGGTGATTTCTCCAAATACTTCCGTTATTTCCCCAATTTTTCCAATGAGTGACCATATCCAACCCAACCCATGGAGAATGAAGAACTTTTGATTGTCCACCGTTCCATAGAGCTTTTTCGTGACGCGCTCTTATTATTATTTGTATAATTGTACATACACGATTGAATGCGATCCTGTAAAAAAAAATATAATGCAAATGTGGTTCATACCGTAGGATCCTTAAACTTTTGTTGGACTTTCATGAAGTGGATTTTGATAATTTTTCATATTACAGCAAGGACCGACCCATCTCTCCGCTGGACGAACTGATAAGTCATAACTCATATGGTCGCAGTCCTGGTACTCCTTCTCACTTTGAATATGGACAGAGTCCAAAGGTATGTCTCATTTTTAACCACAAAATTGAAAATAATTCCAAAATACATCTCCAATCGATTGACTTATGAATTTTGTGTTATTCTAGTCCAGTGAAAAATGCATTGCGAGTATAATCACATTGGTAAAGATGCGTGTATTGTGTGAAAGTCAATAATAATTATTCATCCGTGATCCCTTCTGATGAGAATAAAATTTCAATATTGTCGATTGAGTCTATAGAGTAAGATATTTCTAATGACTCCCGCATTTCATAACAATTGACTCTGATTACCCTTTGAATGTCGTTGTATACCAGAAATTTTAGAACTAAAAATTTTATCGTCACATTTCACCCAATAACTCCTTCTGTTATTGTTCCTTATCCATTTGAAACATGGGTCCTCAATTTTGATTGCTCTGAATTCTATTTTGTAATTTTTCATTTTAATATTTTTCCAGAGTGCGATGTCGTACACATCGATTAACAGCGCTGGCGGTCATACAGCTACGCATCTACAGTATTACGGATCTCGAAGATCGAGTTTACATTCGAACTCGGAGCCAGCTGAAGTAGCGGACGTCAACGTTAAATTTGTCCGGGATACCAGTAAAATTTGGTATAAGCCAAATATCTCACGTGAACAAGGTAAGCCGATCCTGTCTGACCAAATCGTCTGTTACTACTGATTTTTTTTCCGATTCGGACGAAGTGATATTTTTCTCTTCCATACGACCAAATCTCTTTTCAATGGCAAACAATAGAATTGCCATAGTTTTTATATCCAACACTCGACGCATAATATACTATTCAAATTACACAGCTTAATTAACCCAGAGTTATGTTTACTGTTTTATACTTGATACCTGATGGTTTGTGCCCTCTCCACGAGCCATTCTTTTCTTTAGTTTTTTTTTTAATTTCCCATTTCATGGACAGCTCGGCGACCACTGGTCGCTTTTGTCACACAATAATGTGAATATTCCTCTCTTATCATATTTTTTCTGTCGAAAATCTTGAGTCTTGATCCACATTTTATTGAAAAGAAAAGAAAGAATAACTGCCCATATAAATTCTGATGATATTTTTCCATTTTTCCAATTCCAGCGATCGGTATGCTAAGGGACGCTGCACCAGGCACATTCGTCGTTCGTGACAGCAACTCGTTCCCAGGAGCCTTCGGCCTTGCTCTAAAAGTGGCAATACCACCTCCTGGTGCTCCACCATCAAGTAGTGGTTCCAAAGAGCCTGGTAATGAACTCGTAAGGCATTTCCTGATAGAGCCTACATCACGAGGCGTAAGGCTAAAAGGCTGTGCGAACGAGCCCGTATTCAGTTCGCTTTCGGCCTTAGTTTATCAGCATAGCCTAACCGCAATGGCCTTGCCCTGTACTTTACTTTTGCCTGAACCTGAAGCTGCTGCCCGGGCACTCGATTCGCCAGCACATAATAGCCCACAGCAGTTACTTGCTCAGGGTGCTGGTAAGCTACATCAATTTTAATTCTTGATCTCAGATGAAGGGCACAGGGCCGGTGAATTTTTTTTTCAACTCAAAATGAATTCGAAATAAGTATTCATTTGATGATTGCATTGAGATTCTTCAAAAATATTTGCTCGTTGAGTTTTTTCAATTTGATCGTATCCATATCCATGTATTTCCTAGTGGAAAAACCTTTTTGATGAGAGCTTTTAGCTCAAAGGAGTGAGTCATCAGCTACTCGAAATAGATTTTTTGAAATGGTGAAATTTCAATTTTGATCAAATGATCAACCGGTAAGACGAGAAAGCTTATCCATCGCCAATTTGATAGGTACATTCCGAGTTTATCTAGAACTTTGACCTTTTTATTGATTCCCAGTTCTCGAAACGTGTTGGAAAAATAAGTTCTCCGACCCTGTGCTTTTTTTACTCATTTCAAAAAATATATGGCTTATTATTCAAATGTGACGTCTTGCTTCAATCTAGTGGCTCACAATTGTATTCATCGAAAGAGTGAGAAATTCATCAGAAATTCACCACACGTATGTGTTATCTATATCAAACGCGTAATGTTTGTAGTCAAGGTTCCATTTCGCTCGTCACAAGGAAAAATTTTCTAATTGTTATTATGGTTTGGAATGTAGAGTTTGAAATTGATTGAAATGAATGAACAAATTTTGTAATGAATTTTCCGATTGCCATGGAAAAAAATCCTTGTATAAATATTTTTATACCTTACTTTACTATGTAAATTCCTAATAGTCAGCTACAAATTTTTTACCATACCTTTGATCTTTTTGAGTTCAATACCTCATGTCAATAGATGAAAAATACAGCAAAATCTAGTGACTCTTACGTATCATACTTTTCATTCTGCATTTTCATTACTCAACATTTGCATCAGTTTCAAAGTTTCCTCATTTTCGCCCAACCATCAATTTTCATGCTCATGCCATCACTAGACATACGCTAGATTTCATACATAATTGCCATAGAATCTGCATCATTGTAGGCCAGATCAATTGACTATATCTGAGAAAGAATGTTATCCCTGACTTCAAATCCCAATAATTTTTGAATGACAGTATCTTACCTCTTGTCTTGCAACTTTTATACTTCCTATTCCCTTCTTTTCACCCATTTTCCCATGAAAAAAACCTCTATCAGAAACACTCAATAATTGTGAGTACTTAATAATATTTTTTCATTCCTCAGCCTGCAACGTACTGTACCTGTTTACTCTTGACACGGAATCGTTGACCGGTCCTCAGGCCATCAAGAAAGCAGCAACAGTACTGTTTGATCAGAAACCCAGACCAAGCGCAACGATTGTACACTTCAAAGTATCCAGCCAAGGCATTACGCTTACCGATAACGCACGCAAGCTCTTCTTCCGCAGGCATTATCCTACCAACAATATCAGCTATTGCGGTCTCGATACCGAAGAACGAACGTGGGATTTCATAAGCAGCGATACCGGACGGGCACTTAGCGAACAGTACGTTTCATTTAGAATATTTGAAGCGAGTAGACGAAAATGTTTGGAACCGATTTTCCTCTCAATTCTTCCTGAAAAATTCAGAAACAGTACGGAGTAATCCATGGGACTATTGGTTGTATTTTGCGTAGACTTCGTATGGACTCGAAGGAATCTGAGCTTCTGATATAAATTATCTTTTACGTGCTTTTTTAAATAATTGCAAGTTTATAAGAGGACCATCGGTACTACACTCATACTATCAAATTCATTCACAATAATAACTTTTGAAGAAATTGACTTTTGAATGAAGATGGCCTTTCTAAAAATTTTGTTAGCAAAAATTGGCTCTGAACCCCTCCCTCGTTATATCTCTAGAAATATGAATTCCGTTGACTGAAAAGAAGTTGGAAACCATACTGTTTTTTTTTTTCATTTTATCAAGGAGATCATTTTCAAGATGGCAATCGTTGACCAGTGATTTCTAAACACTAAGGATTATTGCAAAAATAGGTGTGTTTTGGGGTCAAAGACACGCTCTTTCGAAATGATCCCAACCGCATAACTAGACTGATTCCCATCGACAAAAATATATAAAAAACAAACACATTCCGACGCAGGATTGTTTGAACTTTCAGAATTCGTGGTCGAAATCAGCACCAGATGTAGACTCGATAGACTTCAATAGTTTTTGCAATGGGTATTTTTTTCGTTAGTTGATAAACTCATATTCAACTTGGAATAACGATGAAGTACAATTAGGCCTGCATCTGCCCATAACTCTCACTACGGATTCTGGAACTTCAGACAATTCTACGTCAAAATATGAGGTTTAGATATTTTTTTGATGCTGAAAATTATAATTATACGATCCGCACCATTTCAAAAGTGCGTGTCTTTGACCCTCAAATCATAAAAATGTCTATTCTTGCAATAAAGCTTGCGGTTCAAAGATTGGGAAGAAAAAAATCCAAACTTGTGCGAGGTATTCGAATGTGCTTTTCGACACAATAATCGTCTCAACACTATCCCGTCCTCCACTTTGAGCTACCACGTCAGAATTACTGTCTACTTTAAGGAAACATAGAGATGTCCCTATGCAAGGAAACCCGTTAAACGAACAGTTTTTCCGCGATTGGCAACAAATTCTGACGAAGTGTGGCAAAACGAGCATCAAATTCATGTTTGGACAATCTATTTCAGTCGGACATGATGAGTGCTCTGATCTATTGCGCAGGCCACTTTTTATATTTTGAGTACCTGAGTTATCTATGCTAAAAAGTTCAAAGACTCTTCTTTAGTCTCACAAAAAGTTAGATATAACTAGATCGTGTTTCCAAGCGAGAACTCACTGTATTGAAATAGCTGATCTGATAAATAGTAATTATGAAATATCTCTCTTTTCCAGCCGATGTTTTGGATTTGTTGCCCGGAAGCCAGCCCACAAGTCTGATAACCAGTGTCACATATTTGCGGAGCTAGAACCAGAACAACCCGCAACAGCAATAGTCAACTTTGTCAACAAAGTCTTAATGGGTAGTGCTCATGCCAAAGCCAACATCGTCTGAAGATGGCATTAACGGCGAATTTAGCAGATATAATAATTACTCTGAAGCGTTCTCATCTTTCCTGTTGTTGATCCATATATAGATAGATAGCATAGAGTATGCTACTAATTGTTGAAAAATGCATCAAATGCAAAAAACTATCTCTCACAAAAACGATTTTTATCACGAAGAAGAATATCGTTGATTAATCGTTAAAAGAACGTTACCAAGATTAACCTTATTCGAAAATCCATTTACTCCAACGGAAGTATTTTCGAAATTTTACAAAAAAAAATCGTTGGATCGTGGATCATGGATCGTCAATTGACCTATTTAAAGTATGCTCATAGAAATATTTGATCTAAAAAAAATGAGTACGCCCTGCTTTGATTGAAAACGTAAAAAACGAGGTAAAGAGTAATATTTATCTATGGATGTAGTAAAGGAATTCGTCGTTGTTGTGAAGATCTAAAGTGCGTAACCGAGCTGGATATTTTTGTAGTCGTAAATTTTGAGAGGGAACATCGAGTAAAGATTTTTTCATATATTTGAGTTAAGAGTCTGAAAACTCTGGATGATTCACTGCAATTTTCTGTTGTGTATTATTGTGTGAGTACAATTACTAATATATCAAATGATTCGTTAAATGTTTTGGAAAAAAGTGTAACTTTTTTTTTATATGTTTGTGACACTAATTTCTGGCTCATGCAATGAGACTGGAGATGAACAGACATGAAATGTCAAGACATAAAAAAGAAATTGTTCGATTCTATCAATTTGTAAAATACATCGCGTGACGAATGGCGTCTCATCAAATTAAATTGTAACATAAAACTATTTGTGTTGTGCCTTATAAATAATATATAAATGGTACATCGTTTCAGTGTAATTTAAAGTTTGTATGTTTTCATCTTAAATTACGAGTACTTTTTCTTCACATCTTAAAAATTTTGGGAAACTGCATATCTGTTTTGGATATTGCTATTTTGTGGTTTAGTCTTTTTGCGGACGGTTGAATAATGTGGCTAGTAAGACTACAGTGTCTAAAGATTCAAAATATTTTTTAATTCATGAAAATGGGCATCTAATTGAGAAACCAACTAACAGCTGCTAAATATTGTGAAAACTTGTTATCAATGCATCGAGAAGATATAATTATATCTCGATTCATGCCATTGCTGTAATAACCAGCCCTGTTGATAGATAAAACTTAGAAGAGTAACTTTGGAATCGCTGTTTGCAATATTCCAAGCGTAAAACGAAGAAGAAGCATTGTATAATCACGAATCTCAAAGGATGAATTAGTTTTTAGTCCTGGTTAGAATTGGAAATTAATTATGAAAAAAATCTGGAGTACGACAATAATGCTGACTTCCTCATTCCGTCAAAACTTACGCTTCGTCATTTAAATATGCTGAATTTTATTCCAATGATACGTTGCCATCGATTTCATTGAGATCATCTTATCAATGATCATTCTAAGTTATATCGTATCCAGGTATAATAAAAATATAAATAGAGAATACGATGCTATGTGCAAAACTAGTCAAAATTTGAGCAATATTAACACGCAATTGTTTTTTTAATGTAATTTTATTTGTAACATATTATGTTGTTGTACGTGATTCGTGTATACTATTTTATTAAATAAGTGGTCTTGAGAATTAGCATTGTTATATCAAGAAAAAGTATCATCGCTTTGCGTGTGAGAATTTTTATTGTAATCATTGTACACATATTATTTTTTTTTCTTTTTGCCAATCAATGTATTACTAATGTATAACGCTCTTGTGTTATTTTATTTGAGTCACAATGTAATTAGTCGTCGAATGATTACAAAGTATGCCTCTACCAATGTATGTTTGTGTAATAATTTTATTGTCGTACAACAGTCCTGTATGAATACCGCATAATTCCATGTATAACAATAAAATATATTCATTGCACATTTACAGTTTAATCATTATCCTAGTGAAAAAGAAATAATGAAAATTCCGGAAAATTCTCTCTTCATACCGAGCGATGAAAAATTGCGTTTGACTCATACATATGAGTAGTTCCACGCGAAAGCGACCCACGAAAGAGGGTCATGTCTCAGATCCTTTTGTAAACATTCTTATTCGATTCTATGGTACAAAATATGAACTTTTCACTACCTATGGGGTCCCAAAAAAATTTTTTGGTCCCATGGCGAGAATTTTCGAAAATAAAGTAAAATACATTTTCTCAAAATTCTAGCAGCTTTTTTGCACTAAAATGCGAATAAGTCGAGTTTGCTCCCAGATAAAGATATGCGGTTCGCGGCATTCGAAGGGTCTTTCAAAAACCTATCAAAATCGCTATTGAAAAGTTGTTTTTGGGGTTATGGGCAGCCTGTACGAGCAAAAGTGTAAAAATCACTAAACAGTAAGTTTCTCAGTTGCCTATTTTTTTCAATTTTTGAAAATCACGTATTTGATGTAAAATTTTGTGTTCTTCCAGAAAAAAATGGTCCCGATTTCCTTTTCCGACGTCTAAGGCCTGTTTCTTCAAATTTTCGCAAACCTATTTTTTAGGCAGTTTGAAATCGTCTGTTCACTGCGCATGCGCAGAAATTTGGACTGTTAGAACCAATTCCATTGGGAAGCCAAGAAAATTTTCTTCAAAATGACCACTTGGCAAAGTCAATTTCATCAATTTGGCTCGGAGTTACAGCCTACAAAAGATGAAGCTTCAGCTCGAGTGCGTCAATAGGCAAACGATACATCGGGCCAGAGATCGTGCCCGGATTTTCCTACTATTGTCCGCGGTGTCTCCGATCCACCTCTTGTTGGTTATCGAGATTCGGTGGTCTTTCAAACGTTGTAGCTCCGAGCCAATTTGATGAAATTGACTTTGCCAAGTGGTCATTTTGAAGGAAATTTTCTTGGCTTCCTAATGGGATTGGTTCTAACAGTCCAAATTCGTGCGCATGCGCAGTAAACGGACAATTCCAAACTGCCTAAAAAATAGGTTTGCGAAAATTTGAAGAAACAGGCCTTAGACGTCGGAAAAGGAAATCGGAACTACTTTTTTCTGGAAGAACACAAAATTTTACATCAAGTATGTGATTTTCAAAAATTGAAAAAAATAGGCAACTGAGAAACTCACTGTTTAGTGATTTTTACACTTTTGCTCGTACAGGCTGCCCATAACCCCAAAAACAACTTTTCAATAGCGATTTTGATAGGTTTTTGAAAGACCTTTCGAATGCCGCAAGCCGCATATCTTTATCTGGGAGCAAACTCGACTTATTCTCATTTTAGTGCAAAAAAGCTGCTAGAATTTTAAGAAAATGTATTTTACTTCATTTTCGGAAATTCTCGCCATGGGACCAAAAAATTTTTTTGGGACCCCATAGGTAGTGAAAAGTTCATATTTTGTACCATAGAATCGAATAAGAATGTTAACAAAAGGATCTGAGACATGACCCTTTTTCGTGGGTCGCTTTCGCGTGGAACTACTCATATACCTTATGAATTAAAATGTTGCGCTGGCCCCACGTATGACGCTTTCATGTCACCTCGCACATCCAACCAATTCTCAATTTTCGTGAAAAGTATAAGTTTCTGATCTACTGTGCGAGATAGTGTAACTTTGCGCGAAATTCATTGACTCCGACCCACGGTGTATTAAAACAGTATACTTTCCGATACACGTCAGTAAAATTTTCTTCTGCATCTTCGTGATGATTTTGACCTTCGCCTGCAGCTCGGGCAGTGACAACCCATCACTCGGTTCTAAAAATTAGTTTTCACACGCTTGAATCGAAATTCACTAATTTTGATATACTATGTTTAAAAGTGTACTTTCTACACAGTTTACTGACTTTCACCCACAGTTCATCGAAAAGTGTGTACTCGATACTCGGGAATAAAACCTATTCTTCCATTTTCTATGCGGAGAATAACTTTTCCGCACAGTTTTTCCATTTTTTTCATCGCACAGCTGCTGGAAAAATTGTATTCGACACTTGTAGGGAGTTGTTTCCGCATCCTCGTGATAATTCCGACCCTTATTGGTTTCGGCTCGGGACGGAAAATATCACTCGTTGAGCGGAAACCAATATTCCCGTCCTCGTATCGAAATGTACCATTTCGCATCTTCATGATGATTCCGACCGGGGGTGTCAAGATTTTTAACATCATTGTATTCTAAAAGTGCTGCTTTCAAACGCGGTTGAAGGGTTCTCGTGATGAAAAATCATAATTGCCCAGTGCTCACAGGTTCATTTCGGGCGGACAGAGACTCATTTCCCCACTCCACTCGGAGAAGAAATTGCCCTAGTACCCGAACTTAGCGTACGCACCCAGAGTAAAAATGTAGTACATTACACCCTCATACCGAGTAGTCCAAATTCGTCAATTTCAGAGTCATTTGCTCTCATTCGATACTTTTTTTCAAGCAAGTCATGTTCATGCAAAAACCATTGGCACAATATAATCCACCAGGGTATGTTATCTCATGAAGAATTTACTCATCCCAAAATCTTTATCAACAAATATATCAACAAAACATTCATCAGAAAGACATTGATAATTGGGGTCTAAAAATAAGTTATATTGACTTGGATGAAGTGTAGAGCAACATAACAGAAACTCTCGATCGAAAATCATGATAGCAGTATGGTTGATTGTACTTTCTCCTTCCCACAATAATTATTTTCAAGTAAGTATTCTTCCAACGATTTTATTAGGCTCAGAATCAATTTAACTGGGTCATTTTTAGTTTACAAGTCATTGCACGCACTCAAAAAATTTTTCGTCCTAAGTATATCCCGTTGAGAATGAATGATGATGATCAAAATTTCTGAGGCTTATTGAGACCTACACATTTGTCACTCAGTCTATAAAAACAAGTTTTTCGAATAGAGTGGTGATTCGGGCGATCGGGTCAATGGACTTTCGAGAAGCTTTAAGAGAAGAAATATTCATCACTACTCCGTTAGGTAGTAAAACCTGTGAGGCACATATATGTGCTGCGCAGCTGATTATAATACATGACTTACAGGGAAAATTTATGACCAACCTACATTGTAGCGAATATTGCATACCTCACTGGAGTTTTGCATTTCAATGGAGCCTGTGCTATTTGCAGAAATAACAATACAATTCTCGGGGACTTTTCTATTCTAGGAGAATATCTTCATTAGTTCCAAGAAAGGGGATCCACTCAATACCGTCTGTTTCGTTTGACTTGTATTGTTGCGAGTCCATGATTTTTTGTCTAAATTATTACGTATCTTGAAGCTTCCCAAAATTCGCGGAAAAACTTTAGCTTGAGGTGATCATTCTTCGCTTCATAATTTGACCACTGAGAGCTTTGAACAAATCTTGAAAAACTCGTGAATAAAATAAGGCTATTCACACGTATCATAATATATCTGTTGTTCAGTTTCTTTACAAACTTAGCACATATTTATAACACGATAGCTGAGGCGGGGCCCACCGGTGGGCCCTACGTGCCTGTCCCCCAGTGCTGAGAATTTTGGCCTTATGGGAAATAACAGTGAGCGGGGCCCACGGGGAAAGATCATCAATTTCAGCCTCCACAGCAAACGTATTAGTCAGTGAAGACATTTACTGAATTTTGGGTAAATCACTGTAAGAATTTGTCCTAGAATATTAATTGCACGATGAAGGTATCAAATTTTCTTGGCAGAGGGTGTACTACACTATAGGCATCTTGCATTTTTTCTGAGCCCCCTTCAAGTAAAGGTTGTGTCTTTTAGAGAAATTCCAGTTGAACATGGTGTGGTTTGAGTAAAAAATTTCAAAAATTTTTCCATCTTCAGCAAATTGTTCCAAAGACGATCGGCTTCAGAATAACTCCAGTGGTCGAGCCTCAAATGATGTCATACCAACACACGTCTCGTTATGTCCCGTGCTATTAACATAGAAGAGTCCAAGCTTTTATTAATCTGATGGACTAACTGTTCAGAGGCATATCATAATTCATATGGCGATTTGATCTGAATGCTAGACTTATACTTAGAAGGTGTGCAATCGTTCTCAGGTCTCAGGGAAGTCGAATGTTTCACTGTCAATAACTAGATAAAATAGGTAATCTACTTTCTAGAGATCAGAAAACGGAGACCCTTTTTAAGTATTAGTCTAGCATTCACGTCGATCGCCATATGAATTATGAGATACCTCTGAATAGTTGGTCCATCAGATGGATAAAACTTTGGACTCTCCTATGCTAATAGCATGGGATGTACCGAAACGTTTGTCGATATGACGTCACTAGGGGCTCGACCACTTGAAGTCATCCTGAAGCCGATCGACTTTGGAACAATTTGCTCAAGATGGGAAAGTTTTGTAATTTTTTACTCAAACTGCACCATGTTCAACTGGAATTGCTCTAAAATGCACAGCCTTTACTTGAGGGGGTCAGAAAAAATGCAAGATGCCTATCAGAAAATGCACGATACTTTTAGGAGTTGATTGCATTACCATCGTAGAATACAGACGTCCACCATATTCTTAGAAGAATTAATCGCCTATCTGATCATGAGTCCGTGAATCGGTTCACGCATTTCCACACATAATTTGGTGCCACAAAATGTCATGTGAAAATTATTCTAGAACACTAACTTAGCCAGACTGAATTGGAGAAAGAACAACATCCATTTTGATCTATTTAACTTGTACCTAATGAAGGACTCCATAAAAATATCTCGAAAAAATCGATCAATAATCTTGTTTTGATTGGCATGGGCTCATCAATACGGATAAAAGTTCAAACGAAGTCATCCCTATCCGCACTACCCCAAGATTACAAAAGTCCGCTTCTGAAAATGTCCGTCAATCAGGAACCAACTTGATTCATTGAACATCGAGATGGAATTTTTTCTACTTCTCACAACACCAATCAGAAAATCATGGATCTCACCGTATATTAATTACCACTCAACAGTCCCTAAAAATTTACGAATCCTTAAGTACAGCAAGGATTGGAAATTTTTCATCCATACTAATTTGAGAATTTGCTTGAATATGATACTCAAGTACACTCAAGAACCACGTGAACTGTCCAAGATTTAAGATCTACTATCTAGCTCGCACTCATAAGTTAGGGTATCACAACCTACAGGTGTGAACGAAACAGGATATTTCGAAGCTCATCGGACAGTTCACGTGGTTCCCGAGTGTACCTTGCAATTAATTCTCCATCTACTGTGATGATAACTTATATGTGGGGATAGAATGCTCGAGAAGATGAGTCAGCCACAAACTCGGATACTCATATATGTATTAGAAAGTTTGCGAGAAAGTGCAAGGTTCTCAATGCAATACAAAAGATTCGCCATCGATCGTCACGCCGGCGACCACAGCATCGATTCGAACCCACAACAGAAATTTGTCCCAGTAGAATCTTAAAAACCCCTGATTGATCAACTGTGTCTCAATCCTTTTCATCTTCATTCTACCTGCTTCCGATAGATCGAACCTCAATATCCGATCGGTACATTACCCCACCTTCCACCTGCTGAGGCCAATCACTCAACAAGTAAAGCGTGCGTCACAATTCATCCACGATCGAACCACGTGAGAGACAAGATGATGAGCATCCTTTTACTTACACACAGCATCAGAACGAGATATTCGAGAATTGGCTTACTAATACCACTTACATGTATGTATCGTATGTATATACAAAGCTTGAGAGGGAAGAGAGTCACCGAGTTTATAACGGCAAATTCACTGACCTACTCAAGCAGTCGAAGAGTCGCGCACACGGACCACGACCTGACCGGTAAACTCGATTATATACCACCGTATCCCTCAAGTCTCTTTACATTGGCCAACTTGGTATTTCTGTGTCAGTTGAACCTCATATCTTTAAGACACAAATAAAGGTGCACCACGCGTGAGACTCTTTCTCACTGTTCGCAATCTTTTTTTTTTTTGACAATTTTTTTGGTTCAAACTTCTGGAGCGAGTAACGTAACCTCTCTTGATGTCCGATGACAAACTGTAGCTGTATGCGTGAGTGAAATACTGTAAAATTGTAGCTGTAGTCTGGAGACACGTGCGAATTTTTTCACTTGCGATAAACGGTGAGTTTCAAGTAGTAACAGACGAACTGGTCAGACAGGTCAGATTGACGTACGACAAAAAAGTGCAGAAGTTGGATCATGGAAATTTTGATGGTCAAAAAGTCTGAATTAGAAGTTGTTTCGATGTTTGTTCAGAAGTAAAAGTATAAAGTAGGCAAGATTGTAGAATCATTATTCACTTGCGTACTTTGAAGCCTCGTTATATACGTAGAATTGAATATACCTAGCATCTTGATTACAGGTAGAGTGCGTAATTTACGATCTGCTAATGGTCGGCGATTTTCATACCCACACTCCATGCCATTTAAAGTGCAAGGTTGAAATTATATCTATCATAATTATCCTTTGCATTATCAGATGAAATAACAACTTGATTACATCATACGTCAAAAGTGATGTTGAAGGAATACAGAGCTAGGAGGAGCTCACGCTACTTTAACACTTTCCGTGTATGATTTCATGAAGAAACTAGGAAAGAAAATTACTCGTGCGAAACGTTGATTCTTGCCTACATCGTAGCCTAAGACCTCACGCTGTGCTCAATGCATTTAATTTTCACTGTGAATCTGGAACTCGAGATTTTAAGAGATCAGCTCACTCTTCATATTCTTGTTAATTTGGAGAGTGCATTTTCTACTCGATAATTCCGAAAACCAACAATTTTATTCTTGTAGATTGATCCCTGAATTTTTTCATCAAAACGATTTCGATCAGAAATACTCACGAATTCAACCAAAAATCATTTTCTGCAATGAAAAATTTCATGTATTATCATAAGACGGAAAGGATCGTTTAGAATACATGGAAAGATAAGAGTCGAAATGAGTCAGAATTCTTTTGGTTGGGCGACACCAAATAATATGAAATCTTGGTGCAGTTCCTATGAAAATGTTCTCTGGAAATAACTGGGATCTCTGCAAGATTTTCTATGGAGTTCTTGCACGCCCTGGACTGTATCAAATACCAAATCATCAAAATTATTCTGGGCACCAGGGCACCCATCCACTACCGCGAACTTGGGATAGCGAGAAATGTATTTCTGACATTCAGAATATGTTGTCCTGATGAATAAAGGACGACAAGAGGCAAAGTTAGGATTTTCACAATTTTAACTTTTTATTTTTTTTTTATTTGCTTCCAATCAGATATTTTGGCTTCGGCTTCTAGTTTGATTCATTCTTTGAACCGATAGGGGCTTTCGAGAATTTTCCAGAATTTTTTTGATGTTTCCGGAGAAAATAATAACCAATTATTGAAAACCGATGAAAAAAAAATTTGTCCATCATAATGGACATTGTGAGTGAATGGGTCTAAACGTCCAGTGATGACTTAGTGATAGGTTCTCTCAATAAACTTCTTTGGTACCGTGCAGACTGACCAGTTGTAAGTGACTATGGTTCCTGTAATTTTATTTTTCTTTATTCGAAGCATTGAGGCCTCGAAGGCCTACACAGATTTTACTGAGTGGTGATACTGTTCGCTGATCGAAGTACTGTATTACGACTAGAGCAAGCAGTGTTCTGTTCTTGATACTCGTGGTTGATACGTCTGAGACCTTCCCGACACAGCCCACCGGGGATGGCCATTGTGCCCTATACTTGTTTACCCGGACCCTCCCGACAAATATTCCCAGATCCCACCCGTGTGCATCAGACGACTTGGTTCGACGATTCCTATGAATTTTAAGATGGACATGGACTCACATTGTTCCAGTTTTTTTGAAATCCTTCAATTCCTAACATAATGAGACAAAGGATGTTGAAATCATCCACTCTATTCCAAGATATCTATTCCGGAATTAAGGGAAGATCGTCATACTTATTTTCATCGTTTCGAGAAACGATCCCAGCATTCCTAGTTCTAGTAAGGCACTCACTTGATGGTATTTTGGGAATGTATAAACTGATGAAAAATTAATTTACTGAGAGATCGATTTGAAAATTCTTCTTCTGTTTTTACCAGAATGGTTTGATGTAGGAAGTTCAAAGTCCTCAATATAATCATGGAAAGTAAATCAATGTCTATGTAATACAAAATCACTTACCTCATACAATCCCGTGAAATTTTGATTGATCTCTTTACGAACTTGTTGGTTATTTTCCAAAGAAAATATGAGATTTTTTTTCAAATTCTAGAAAACTCTGGTCAATGACATCTCGAGTACTCTAATACACTTCGACGGGACTATTCTGTCACGGGGACCAAAAATCTAACAATATTCCGAAGCATTTTTGTAATCCTTGTGGAATCCACTGAGATGGCGTTTATGAATACAATTCTAAGAATTTCTAACCCATCTTCAAAAACACAGAACTCATTTACCTACAGTTTTTCAATCTCGAAAAAAATCTTCTGGATATACAAATTTTACAACCCCAGAAATATCTTTCTCACGCATCCCAAAAGTACTTAAGTTCCAAAAGACACAAAGTTGTCTCGTAACACAACTCTATCCTTACCTCCAGAAGTCGCAATTCCATAAAACAGCTGGGTACCTTTTCAATCTCCAATCAAAGTGACCAGCTCTCTTCATCTTAACCTTGGCCTTACAACACTATAAACCCGGCGGTCGTAAAAAGAAAAAAAACTGACACACAGGTGCGAGAGCGATGAGACAAAAGCCGGTCACTACTACCTGCCCCGATCAAAAGCATGTCTGCTATGCCCCACGCGCGAGCTCATGCCGGCTGGGTCCGTCCTTGCGGGGCCTTGTTGGGCCCGGCGACTTCTTCTCTCTCATTCAGTAACTCGGCAACTTTCAACTGGCGCATGCACGGGCGCACGCTTGCATCGAGCTTTTTATGATAACTTGAACATCCTCGTGTAAATTTCATCAGTGAAAAATTATATAATTGGTATTCATATGTGAAATAATATACAATGGCGAGGCTGAAAAGAGCCTTGCATGTTCGGACGATAATGCTCATTGCGGTGTCTGTGATATTAGTGGTACAGCAAGTCGAGTGTCTCAGCCTCCAGGATGTTAGCTCGATCAGGAAGAATGTTAGCGGATTCCTAGTGACGAGGAATGGAGAATTTTTTTTGCAGCCGGTCTCGCCCAATGACAGGTATTTTACTTGCATTCGATCGTAATTTTAATAATACAATTATGATCCAAGTGGGAATTACAAGCATAATTGCAACTTTGAAGTCGAATTGTATGAGATTCGTGTGAAAGAAGTGTGTGTGAGATCTTCGTTCTGTGGTATTGAGATTTCTGATCCCAATGACATCCTCAATCACTCGGGGATAACGAGAGTCATTGGCGCGAATCGATAATCACCCGTTGCGCTTGATGTTATTTAGGACGATCGGTATAGAGTTCGAGGTATAACTGTAAGATTGTACAATCGGAAGCTATTTGCATTCTTGTTAAAATACAGCTACTTGTTGGATGATAATTTTGTCTCTTAAAATAAATTGAATATCCTTGTTCAATGACTAGACAAACGTGACGTTAGTTCGTGAGATCGGGAAGAAACTCGGGAAGAGGTGAAGACCGTTACACCTCCGAATGTATAAATTCGATGACGAAAAGAGGATTTTTCGTATTGCGACTCCGTAATCGATGAATGATCTATTGAGAATAATGCTCTGAGATAGATGTTTCGAAACTGAAATTATTAACAATCCTGTGGCTTATTAATTTTATTTCACGCTTTATTCCGGAACCGAAAACCTCAAATCCCACTTACAACACACTCAAATTTTAGACGGCAATTTTAGGCACTAGAGCGCTTATGAATTGTTTCCTGAAATCTTATTCGAAATAATGTGTACCACTTCTGTACTAACCTTCAAAACGCTTGAGAAGGAAATTATATAAGATATTATCGTTTCATTTTTGATGCTCGTTTTGGCGCAGTCGTGACATTTTCGATCCAGAATCACTATAAAAAGTTGTTGAAGAAAAAAGGGTCGAAAGTTCAAGTCCGAAAAGAACGAGTCATATTGCGTGTGAATACATTGGTGCCCGGTCCACCAAAGAAAAACGTATTTCAAGATTTTGAGCTTCTCTAAGAGCTCTGAGTGGAGGAATTCGCACATCGAAATGTTTTTTTTTGTAATATAATGCTAGCGGTGCACCTATGAAAAAAATTTGGCGCGAATTATACATATGCTCTCACATGAGAGCTCAGAACATTAATTTTTTGTATTTTAAAAGGCTTTTTAGGGCCTCATGATTAACCCAAGTCTCACGACGGCCCGAGATACATTTGAATATTGTGAGAACTGGACTTCGGAAGTGGAGCAACTTGATTTCGTGATCATGCTCAACAAGGACGGATTGATATCATTTGAGCTTCCCCAGTTTTATCCTGAAGAATGTTCCAAATTACAAGCCTAAAAAAGGGCTCCGCCGGCGATTTCAATTCTAGTTGGAAAATGATGCTCACATGATGAAAGAGTGAATCCCAGAATAATCTAAGAGAGTTTCTTTCATTCGAAAAAATTGCGTTCAGGCCCACCGTGCAAAACCATCGACATCGTTGTCAGCTGGTCAAATCACGCGAGAAAACATAATTCGATTCAATACTCACTGAGAAAAAAATTTTGGTCGTTCGGCCATGCGTATTGTCGTACGACCAAAATGGTATTTGCTGCAGGACAATACCGATTTTGTTATCGCATTAATTTATCAGAACGGTTTGGTGATCTGGTATTAGAGCCGGAATAGTTAAATATAACGCGTATATTTCAAATGCTCCGACACTCTATGGATTAACAGTCACATTACGCTTATTTTGCTACAAAAGCTACCAATTTTTTTTGCACGGGATAGTACCTCAAAAGGACAAATATAATCCAAGGACTTTTTAGGTTATTCGTGCCAGATTGGTGCAATAACAAAATAATTTTGCTGTGGTGACAATCCAGTATTGGTCTGACAGCAATACCACGTAACAATACAGTCGTATTGTTCTGATGGCAATATTTTATTCTCAGTGCTAATCCGATTCAAACCTACCTATACATTCATCATTCATCTCAAATTTGAGTTAGGCTAATAATAACCTTCCGATCTCCGTTCAGTTTCTTGAGTCTACCAGAATATCCTGGGGTTTAGGGACAAAGCTGATAGCGGACTCGGCTTTCGAGTCAAAAAATATTCAAAAAACACTGGCTCGTGTCTTTAGAACTTTACAATTCGCAAATCCCGTTTTTGGGTCTCTTGAAAGGGCTACGAGTTCACGGATTTGATTCCTTGGTTTTTTTCATTTTCCACAGTAGCTATGTCTCAGATCCAACTGCATCAAATCGACTCTCTCAAGTGGTCATTCTGAAGCAAGTTTTATCAGCTATTAGTTAAAAATACTTTTGGAGACATGAGACATGAGACGTTACGAATACGCAGGAGATACTAATTTATGAATAAAAATCGCTCGTAATACTCCTGTAACGTGTACCTTTTAAATCAGAAGTGTATTTTACATAGAAATGTATTGCACTGAAGCGAATTCGAAACTTATAGTCTTATCATTCGATTGCACTGCAAAAGAGTCTAATTGGATTTCCTAGGCCAATATTATGAGCATTCGAGATGGGTTCAAAATCAGATCCCCGTATGGGGTCAACTTTGTTCACTCAGAAAAGGTATTCCAATTTCATTTTGAGTTTTCTGAAGTTGGAAAGAAGACTGAAGACTTAAACAATGAATGAATAGTTTCCAGAAACCATAACCGAATCAAAAAACGTCAGTTCTTCATGTAGAATGGTTGAGCATCAAATAGAGCATACTGAAAACCAAGTGAACTCAACCACGAATCTAGAAGTTGAAAATACTCGGAACACAAGAATTGATTTATATAATACAATTTCACTCCAAATTCTAAGGAAAGCCTGATTCTTCTTGATATCTTCTAGTGTTCAAAGTTCCCCCCATCCCTTGAGAAAGCATGTTTCCTCCCTTTTGAGTGTATGAAGTTATCCCGCTTTGAATAAAAAATACGTGTTATAAAATTGAGTCAGGGTAAAGATGCACCAGTGTAACGGTGGATCCTTTGAGATATCGATATGGATCAACGGAATCTAGCGCCATTGACTTATATTCGCTTCGGAAGTACAACAAGACCAATTGTTTGGAGCAACTTATTTTTGCTCTAAAATCATGTCCTACAAGAAGTTTGTTGTTAACGCACTCACAGCTGATAGGGACTCCAACACCGGCGCAAAATGTTGTTCGCGCATGCCACTACCGAGCAAATTACTGCCAGAATATTCAGAGACGATGACAATTATTTGTTTCTCCTGCCATTTATAAATGGCAGAAAAAAACAATAATTGTCGCCGTCTCTGAATATTGTATGCAGCCTGCGATAGAGTCTCAGTATCGGATTACTACCAGAATATTTGCACATCCTTACTTTGCTGATCTCGAGATTTCGAAACTTGTATGTGCCTCGAGTATTCAAAGCTACCCCGATTGACGATGTCTGTAAGTATAGATCTCCAGACCCCCACGATTTCTCAAGCCAACCTTTAAGAGGCAGGGTCGCACCTCCCCTCAAAGTCGAAAATTGAATTTTGTGTTGAGCCTCTACTCACTTCCAAAATGTTTTCTCATCTCGGCACTGAAAATCAACTTTGGATCAATACGAATATGGTTAACGTTTTAGTGAATGTGTCTCTATCTGCAAGAAAGTTTTGAAATTTCTCCAATTTTTCCCAAATCATTGTATGAAATTCGGCAACTGATCATCCAAGATGAACAATCTGGAGATGGAGCTGGGTTGAGCGGGAAACAAATGTCACGAAATATCTGGATCCTATCGAAAAAATTGACTGCTGTCTTATGATTTCATCTATACGAATCGTGGAAAAAATCTACCTATGCATTTTGTTAGATGACGAAAGAGTAATGATGATACCTGAACAGGTCTGCAAAAATTCAATCGGACGAGCATCACGAAATTGACACTGAGCAACGCGTGAACGAGGAAGAAAGTTGGCGAGAAGCAGATGATGAAAGTGGATTGCAATCTCAAGAGGTTGTCTATACCGTTAGTGAGGACCAAAATGATGAAGAAGAGAATGACATCGATGACGGTGTATCTTGGCAAAAAAGACCAAAATCATGGTGGCAGCGAATGTACACAGCAAGAATGCGATCGAGAAGCTTCTCGGTCTTCAGTATGTTCGAGACTGCATTCAATGCGGTTTCCAAAATCGTGGGTTATATCATGGATGACGGTGAAGTAGAAGACGTTGATGTCCAAAGTAATGGCATTGATTACAAGGACCACCAATTATTGAGAATCACGCCCAAGACCAAGAAGCAGGTGCGGATCTTGCAGGAGCTGAAGAATAGCGAGCCGGATGACGTCAAGTTTTGGACTCTACCCGCTAAAGACAAGTAAATTTCGATCACTCAAAATTCATATATATTTTAAAGTCACATTTTTTTGTCGATGTTAATTATTCCTGTTTTCGAATTTAACCAATGTGGCATTGAAAGAACAATCATTCAATTTTTTGCAATCTGAAGCACTTTTGTTGACGATTTTTGCATTTGCAGAGAATTCAATTCTCAAAGTTGATTCAGGGAAAGATTGTCAGTGCGTGATTATTTTTCCTGAGTTCTTCGACATTCTTGCAAATGATTCAGAAATTTTCAGTATTTCATTGTAATATCAATAGCCGAAGTATAATGCTCTGAAAAAATACTCGTAAAATCATGACACAGATGACTTGCAGTTTTTCAACACTTTATGATTAGAAGAGTCCTTATCCACATGGATTCTTTTGAGATAACGCTTAAAGACTTTTCCCTATCTTGATATATTTCTTAATTCCGTAGGATTACTGATCTACTAGTCTCCCCTGGGATTTTGAGCGATGTAAAAGAATACCTCCGTCAAAAGAAAATTAATTATCTGATATTGATATCAGATCTCCAGGTGAGACTCTCGATTAAAATCGATTTCTCGTGAACCAGTTGAAATTCATATCGTAATCTCATTCCAGAGAGTCATCAAGTCGCAAAATCCAAGAATGCCCAAAGAGCGCCGTCAAGATTTGTATTCAAATCAAGGCCACACGATGACGTGGAAACGTTATCACCGATATGATGGTGAGTATTTAGTTGAAAACGATTCCATCTCGTGTATCTAAACAAAACCGCTGATTAATATGTCAATCTTCCAGATATCATGGGTTATCTAGATTACCTGGCTGAAAAGTTCCCGACTCTCGTGGAGGTCCAGGAAATTGGAAGCAGCTTCGAAGGTCGAGCACTCAAGATCTTGAAAGTTTCGACAGGAGCAAATAAAAATGGGGAGCCAAAACCATCCATCTGGATCGATGCTGGTGAGAAAGTTATTGTACTCCTTGATATTTTGAGACTTTACTAATGATAATCAAGTTTTCATATTATGCCGTATTCTCTGATCTCGATCACCAATAACTCCACTAGCTAAAATGACTACATCAACTCCAAAAATTTATTCTTTCTAATCGCAATGAAAGTTCTATGATCAATCATGCATTGCACGGGTACTAAAACCGAAATGGCTGCGGAAGAAACGTTTGCCTCATTTGCATCAATTTATACTTGTATAACCTCGCACATGCACTGCACTTTACTTTTACCCCTAGAGAATTGAGATTGCATCCTGGCCTCGATCCTGGCGAAGCTAACTCGTACGTAAACTCGGTCACTTTTTATTCCTCAACCTTATTGTCCTAGGGCAGTATTATGAAAAATTTTGAGAGAAACTGAGATGAATGGTCCTTTGTATACCAGAAAAGTTTGGCAACATTTTGCGAACAAAATTTCGAATATAACTTCAGAAAAACCTTTCTAAATGTAACTTCCGATCTCTTTATAGGGATGCACGCACGGGAATGGATAAGTACCGCGGTAGCAACCTATATCATTAATCAACTTGTCGAGAAAAATGCTAACTACACGAGGTTGCTGGATCTCACAGACTGGATCATCATGCCTGTTGCAAATCCCGACGGCTATGAATTCACACATACAAATGATCGTTTGTGGCGTAAAACTCGAAGTACTCACGAGTCAGACTCCGACGACGGAGACGAAACTAGGTAAGTTTTCTACTAATTAGTCAGCGCTCGCGTATAATTTTGCATTCAAGATAAATTATTCTGAACAGCCGAGTGAAAGGACATTTTGGTATCTTGTTGTCCATAACAACTCTATTCTCACACTTGAACATTTTGGGGTAGGATGCATTCGGCGTAATTCTGTGAAATATACGCACTCCTGCTTCGTAATCTTTTGCGACATTTTGCGAACAATAATAATTACTAGCAGAAGAACAGCGCGAACTCGGAGGCAAATTCGGAACTCTGAACATAACTGCAGTGAGGCGCGTACTCTATCGAAATCCAACGCTGGTCCTAGTGCCCAAAATGGGCTACCGCACTCGGTACGGAAATATACTATTAAATGATACTTTAAGTTGAGTAATCGGTTCGAAAATTTGAGAATGGTTGAGATTCGAAAAATAGTTCTTCAACTGATCAATGTAAAATCTCGCATCTGTCGCGTTCACAGCTTGTGATTCAGTTTGCATGTCAGAATCTGCAGTTTGTTCGAAATTCGGTTCATTTCCTTCATCCGACAGTGGAATCAGGTGATCGATGTCTGAAAAATTATTTCTGTTTCCAAATGATCATCAACCCCAACAGACGATGAGGCTCGAGATCCACATCGAGCAGCATGTTCATCGACCCCGGTCGCGTGATTTGTTTGCTCATCAGTTGCCTGTGCCTCGATCGCGAAATCATCTTTTTTGCAACTGTGTGCGCGAAGTTGTAAAAAAATGAGACTTCTCTTCATTATTTACAGTGCGAGAAGTAATGCGTGAATGACTTCTCGCACAGTTTGACATTTACGCACTGGTGGAGTGTGCGTGAATGTAACTTCTCACTCTAATGCATTTTCATTCACGCACAGTTCCAAAATATGATGTCACGTCATCCCTCTAAATTAGGCCTTTCTTGAAAACTTCGTTTCCAAGATAATCTTGCTCGGACAGTGGTGCATTTAATTACAACTTCGCGCACAGTTGCAAAAAATAGTATACGCAACACGTGCGAGAAGTTTCCGCACACGTTACCAACTCGCGCGAGAAGTAACATTCACGCACTCGTTTGGCAACTTGTGCGGAAATTGACCTTCTCGCACTTGTTGCGTAATATACTATTTTGCAACTGTGTGCGCGAAGTTGTAAAAAAATGAGACTTCTCTTCATTATTTACAGTGCGAGAAGTGATGCGTGAATGACTTCTCGCACAGTTTTACATTTACGCACTGGTGAAGTGTGCGTGAATGTAACTTCTCGCTCTGATGCATTTTCATTCACGCACAGTTCCAAAATATGATGTCACGTCATCCCTCTGAATTTGGCCTTTCTTGAAAACTTCTTTCTCAAGATGATCTTGCTCGGACAGTGGTGCATTTAATTACAACTTCGCGCACAGTTGCAAAAAATAGTGTACGCAACACGTGCGAGAAGTTTCCGCACACGTTGCCAACTCGCGCGAGAAGTAACATTTACGCACGCGAAGCGAGCGTGCGTAAATATGTACTTCTAGGTGTGCGAGAAGTTTCAAAGTGTGCGTGAATATTAACTTCTCGCACTCATTTGGCAACTTGTGCGGAAATTGATCTTCTCGCACTTGTTGCGTAATATACTATTCATTACTCTAACCTAAAAATGCCCCGTTTGAATAGGATTTTAGGGTTCTCGTAATGAAAAAATATATCCGCACCTCGCTAGCAAGCCCATTTTGGGCACTGGAGGACATGTCTATCCTAGTGCAGAATTGTCCGCCAATGAATATCACGCGATGCTCACCAAGTATTCATCCGACCCATGGGAATGTCTGAAAACGATCTCCTCCAGTTCAGTGGTGGATAATTTTTCAAGTGTAATATATTTTTCAAGCATGTTCGTGAGGCTCCGGTATCCATAAATCCGAGTTCTCTTGATTGGTGAATATTAATTCCGTCACAGAAGATGCCAAATTTGCTCTGAATGCCAGCTATCCAATAATAACTCTGTAAAAAGGCTATCTAATCGTTACCAAACTCCAAATCTAACTATCCACGAGCAAGAGATTTAAATCAACAAGTGCTTAATTTGTGTGCTTGGTCTTCATTTTCAGGCAAGCTACAGGAATTTTGAGTATGATCTCACACTACACAAAGTGGTTTTTTGGGAGCTGCGAAGGCGTCGACCCCAATAGAAATTTCAACATTCACTGGGGCGAGGACAAAGTTGGAGGTGCCAGCACAGATCCTTGCCATGATACTTATGCAGGACCGAGTCCATTTTCTGAGCCAGAAACCAGAGCCATAGCCAACTATATAATGAGGCATAAAGATACGATAAAGTAAGCTGATCTTTCAGTGAATAACGTTGCATTCTCATCGGCCAGACATTCTGATGAGCGAGATAGATAGTTCTACTTCCAGCATAATGTGCTCATTGTTTCAATCATTATATTCACTCAAAGCATTGCCCTCTAAAAATTACTTTAGAAAACATCAAATTGTCTTCTCTTTCGAACTCAACCACCAGAAAATAATCATTTTTAGTGAAAGTAAAAAAGACGCGTCTCACGTCAGTTGTATATCAGAGAGTACTCATACATATATATTCCTTGCCACATTATACATTTTGAGTCTGCTTATGAAAAGCTGAATACCTTATAAAGAGGGGGGGGGGGTTGTGGTGGTGGGCCAGGCTCGCTCTTCCTATGAGCATCGTGGCTACAGATTTTTATGGATTCCAGTTAGGATTTCAAAATAACCGCAACGAAGTCTTTTGAGAGAAACCATTCCGAGGTTTGATTAGTCAGAGTTCTTGAAGATAAAAACTTCCCGAAGAAATCCCTCGAATATTGGAAGAGAATCGCTCTAAACCATGAGTGTTCACAGAGTTGTCTATATGCATGTTCATGAGCTTGAGAGAGAAACCAACTCTGATGCTTGTCAAGATATTATTATAATTTCCTGTGAACGAACTCGATGCGCAATCTGATATGTTTGCGTGCCACTAACGTCTAACTGTATATGATATTTTGCAGAACGTACCTGACGTTACACTCCTATTCTCAAATGTTGCTGGTTCCTTGGGGTTTCACGCGCGAGAGACCTGCAGATTTCAGTCATTTGATGGACATCGCAACGAAGGCGAAACAAGCCATAGCCAAAGTCAGTGGCACTGAATACAGAGTGGGACCTGCTGCCGAACTGTTGTACCCGACGACAGGTGAGTTGAGAGGAATTTGATTGGTATGATTTGTTCAGTTCACTTTCATTGAGTTTGGTCGACTCGTTAGAGAACATGACCTAGTGGATTTGATGTATCGGTAAAAACTCGTGCAAACTGCTGTTATCCAACATTTATTGGGAACGAATCCTTGAAAAAATACAGCCTTTGATTGGTTTGAACACGCTGGTCCACTCCACTGGACAAACGCAAATCCTAATATTTCGTGAAGAGTTTTCAAGGAACCTAGAGCAAAAATCTAGAAAATTTACTAGATTTTTGAAACATTTGAGAATTATATTGGCGCACGTATTATACTCCAAAAATGATTGGATTCTAGGAATAAGATTGGAAACTCGATGATTTTACTCTTCAATATTGATCTATTCTGTACCACTTTTCACTAGTATTCAAAGTTCCTAGCATTAGAATATCATTTTTCATTACTCTAACCTGAAAATGCCGCGTTTAAATAGGATTTTAGGGTTCTCGTAATGCAAAAATATATCCACACCTCGCTCGCAAGCCCATTTTGGGCACTGGAGGACATGTCTGTCTCGCTTCGCTCGACAGACAGACTGTCCTAGTGCCCAAAATGGGCTACCGCGCGCAGTACGGAAATATACTATTTCGGTACAAAAATAGATTGTGCAGAGAGCAGTCCACAATCTACTATGATAGAAAAGAAGACAGCACTGAGTTCAAACTGTGTTTTTATTCACGAGATGAATACAGTAAAAACAGGGAATACGTTTCGAAATTTGTCTTTCATTACCTACAATAATTTGTCACGCAGTGTTGATATATCAAATCAGTATGAAGTTTTGAACATCTTGAATGCCGTAACCCAAAAGCAGTGTGAGATTCATCTGAGTCGTAGTTTCAGTTAAAATTTTATTGCCGATGATAAAGTCTGGAATTTTGTTTGCTCGATCGAAAACCGCAAATATTTCAATATTTTGAGATAGCTATCGATGACCGTATCTCCAGGATTAGGATGATGAATTATTTTCGAAGTCTTGGTAACAGCATACAGACTCCTAAGTTGTCAAATGCACTATCCCATGCCTGACCTACTATATTGGAAATTTTTTCAAATTCTTTAACCTCACCCATCTTTCGACATTCACTTGTAGCCATAATTCTCTAGATCTAATGAGGAGAAAGATGACAATTCCTATCCATCAAAAAAGTGGCATTTACATTCTCCCTTCTGAATAATTTTTTCATCCCTGAGCCTCAGAAAACTTATTTACTTTTCCATCTTATCAAGTTGCATGAGAAAAAGAGGACTGATGAAATGAGATCTTCTTTTAAATTTATCGATATCAACAGGTTCATCGGACGACTGGGCGAAGGCAAAAGCAGGCATAAAGCACGCTTATACGATGGAGCTGCGTGACAGAGGTGCATACGGATTCCTTCTGCCTGCATCTCAGATCGTACCCACAGCTCGTGAAACTTGGGCCGGAGTTCGAGTAATCGCTCGCATGGCCGCTCTTGCCCCAGCAAACGCCAGGTGATCCAGGGTTCCTCGCTGCATCCGTGGCAATGTGCTCGAGCAGCCTCTCTACTAATACGATCGTGCGTTGTACATACACACCATAGTGATCCGAAATGGATGGACAGGTGATCTCTTCGTGCAGCACCCATCGCATGCGTGACACGTGAGGTGGGAAGCAGGTTACCGGATTGTGCCAGAATGGATTCGTTTCGGGTAATGCCACGGCAACTTTAATGAATCTAAATTCCGTAAACCTGTGTTCATTCACTCAGACAAATGGACTGGATAATGCTTGTTGTATGATGAATTAGTCCTCGTCCACTCATATCCTAGTTGTTGAGTGGAGTAATAAATTGATCGGTTCTCTGAGTCACTGTGGTTGTTTTTGACACGACGTCTCAGCGATTTTTGTCACTTTCGTCAAGTTCCTGTAAAAAGATGTTTCCTGTAAAATACATTCATACGTAACAAGTTCTCTTATGTATGATATATCTTGTCATTTCCATAATTGCGCATCTTCTAGTCACATCACTGACGGGTCCGTTTATGTTCTAAAGTATAGGTATCTAGGTGAATTTGCAACTAGAAAATGTACAACCATCGAATCGACGAGATATGTATATATGAGGAAGATTTTAAAAAAAAAACACTCGAAAAAGGCGACAAGAATTTCCGAAATGTCATGTCGAATAAAGACACTATCACACCGACTTATAAAATCGATCGATTTATTACTTTACTCAATGCTTGTTAGAGTTCTAAGCCACCTAGTTAGGATGTAATATCAGCTCCAGGAGATTTTTGTGGAGATACAGTGCTCATAGAGAATAATGGAACATCGACGACCGCAGAAGAACATTGGTTCTCTTGGAAACGATTAGTCGTATGTCAATTTGAAGGAGAGCATCTTGAAGATGAAGGAAAACGCGAATTATATTTGAAAAATGATTTTTTGTGTCCAGGCGGATCAAACAATTTTGGTTTCATATAAGAAATCGTGGGTACTCTGGACTATCCTTATTTATTTCGGCTAAAATTTTCAACGTTTCACCAACATCCACGGCGGACTCTTCAGAGCATCTTATTCCTTTTTGACCAGCATTGCTATTTAATCGCCACCAAAGAACAGCGAGTCTGTAATCTGCTTCTTGAACCTGTGTGGCATATACCATTTTGCCATGCAGTCCTTCATTATTATCATGTACTTGAAAGTGGCAAAGTTGTTGGACATATGTCATACTAAAATTGAGATGCCATGAAAAGGCCGACATGGAGGTCGGCGAGACATTAGCAATCCCAGCCAAAATGGATAAGGATAGTCCAGAGTACCCACGCACAAGTTCTTATATCTTCCAGACATTTTTTCCATGCATTTTTTATGTCGAAAGTTCACGGCGAAGTGAAACTTTCTGAGTCATGATACTTTTTTGTCCACAATGCAATCAATTTTCACAAGATCACCAGTTTTATCACCAAAATCACCATTACTTTACCTTCACTACGTTCCATGGTAAACGCGACGTATCCGTCTCTGAATCGTTCCCGGATCGTCTACGAACGTATACGTGACGATTAGAGTCAAACAATAGATATTTTGATTCATTTATCCATAATACTTGCTTCCGGTTTGCTAGTGTCCAGTGCAAATACTTCCGGGCCCACTCCAATCTTATTTTCAATTAACAGGTCGAAAACGAAGTTTTTTTGCAGCAACGCGCTCTGTTAAGCCAGCTTTGATCAAGCTTACTGTAGTGGCTGAGACCAGGTTTGGATGGCATCGATTGAAGTTGGCCTTCACCCCTGTCAATGTCAGTCTTCGCTTACGCTGACTTATCGACACTACATGTTTGTCATCTTTTTCATTATCTTTCTTCTTCCTACTCGGTTTTTCGGCACAACAATTTGGACCAGTCTGATAATACCTCGCAAGTGCCTTTTGAATCGCTCCAAGTGACAAACCCATCTAATCCTCCATTTTACGATACGGAAGGCCATTTTCCAATAGAGCAACTGCTTGGGTGCGTTTTTACACGGTCGATAAACAGACATCTTTTGAAAACGTTGTCTTTAGCTTCTGGATTTATTCTTCGTTTCGATACATTTTTAGTACTTGACTCACTTTGTGACACTTTTTTTGAACTGCGTAATATTCAGCATGTCTCTCAGTTTTTCAGCAATTTTACGAATTGAGAAAGGATTACCAAGTACTGCTGATTGTGATCTTCTCTGTAAGGTCCAAGATCAAACTCGGATGAACTCCATGTCAATCAGGAGCTGAAGATGTGACGAAAATACTTTTGGAAAAATGTTCACTCTCCAAGCGCTATTCTGGATTCAGAAACCTCCATTTTTATGAATTACATCTATGAATCATTCAGTCGCAAACCTGCTAGAACGTTCTACTTTCTATACATGAAAAAAACCAACGCAGCTCGCCATAAGCGCATTTGAGAGTAATTTTGGCCACATATTCCGAAAACTAAAAGAGTTTTACGTCAATTGAGTGTAGTTTGAAATTCTTTTTCATCATATTTTATGTTCAGAAACAAGCCCGCATCAAGGTGAGGCAAAGCGTCCTTGGAACATGACGTGTAACACGCATGTGTCACCGCAATCATCTAAGAACGATGATTCGGCTTAAAGTCGTTATAGAGAAATGTATGAAAAAGATATCAAAGGTCTAGCGAATTTCACACAGACACGCTCTCGGAAAAAAGATTTTTTGAGTTCCTTCCAATCCGATTACAGACATAAGAATTACAGTTGATTGGCGTGACTCAAAAAATTACACTTTTTGACAAAGAGTAATTGACATGAAAAATGTACGGAAAAATTTATTGAAATACATGGAAAGTTAGCATTTTTCAATTGTCGAGATGCTCTGTATGAAATTATCGTATAACTGATAGTGCCCGATCTATCCATGTAATTTTGCGGTTATCAATGTCCCATCATTTTTCTTGCTCACTGTAGTTTTATATACAAGTTACAAGGCACGTCACAGTCATTCCCGACGGAATTTAAAAATAAGAACTGTAAATAGATTCGATGTAAGCGAAGTATTGTTATCATTTGATGCAGCTGTCAACCATTGAGTGAATTTTCACCGAGTCGAAAGTGAGAATTAGGGGAAACCAGAGATCTGAGTGACCGATTTTCTGCCATTTTTGTCATGTGGGACCTGTACTTATATTGAGAATCTGGGGCTTTGATTTCTATCTATATCTCTTTCGTTCTTCCTTGGGTATAATTATTGATCACTGCGCTGGCGTCAAAATTGACACCCGGCAGCACGTTTTCGATCTTTTCGATTCTTCCTATCCGTATTGGATCGATTCTGATCTCTTTAGAGCTTCGACAAGAGATGTGCATTTTCTCTTTTCCCCTCGTGAAAATAGCACCATTGTCCGCCGGTGGCGTGCAATGGAACTATGGCACCTACACTCATACACGGAAGAAACAGATGCGCAAAAGAACAGGGGAGTGTTATGAATCTGTTATGAATGGACTGATGAATAGAGTTGAATGGCACACTGTTAGCGAACGGCGCGTAATTCAAAATGTCAAATTAGAAATTTTTCCTTCTGGGAATGGGTTACTTACCAATGGTATTAAAATACCCGGAGATTCCGTGATGCAAAAGGTCAATAGAGTAATTGAGGGGGTGGGTGGAAGAAGGGCCTAAGTGCACTTAGGCCCTTTTTCCGGCCTGCGGTTTTTTTTAACCCTTGAACCATGATCTATCACCCCATGAAAGTTGTTTTTCCATAAACTTCGAAAACCCCATAGATCAGAAAAAGGGCCTAAGTGCACTTAGGCCCTTTTACATATTCGATAAAACGGCCTAAGTGCACTTAGGCCCTTTTACATATTCGATAAAACGGCCTAAGTGCACTTAGGCTCTTTTGTCGATTATATGATGGGAGTTACGCCTTTTTATCGGTTGTATGATGAGAGTTAGATCCTCTGTCTATTATCTGAAGGCAGTTGAACCCAGCTAGACTCCTTGGACAGCTAGTTGTACAGTTTTGATGGGTAAGAACCAGGGTTTGACAAATAACGCTAGTTTCGTTATGGTGCGTTATTAACGAAACCCTTGGAGATCTGTTATCATATTCGTTATTTCGCTAAATAATGGGTAGAATTTCGTTATGTTATTCGTTACGTTACTAGAATAACGTTAAAATCATAACGAATTGAATTTCGTTTCGTTATGAGTTTCGGTATTATTAACGAAACGTATAACGAAATTCATGTGGATAACGTTATTCGAAACTAACGAAACTAATAACGAAATTGAGTAACGTAATTCCCAAGACATTTCGTTAATGTTTTTCGTTACGATAACATAACGAAATTCTTTTCCGAGTTTCGTTACGTTATTTTTCTCATTATATTCACTGCCACTCATGAATTCTGAGTGAACGCAATATCACCCTCTCTGAAAATGACGGTATCTCGGATTCTATGCGTCGAGGGACAATTTTGAAAAAAGTATCTCCGGATAGTTGGTCATACCCATCAACCTAGTCTATTTCTAGCGCATTAGGAATCAGTCATATCCGATCTTCTCTACCTAAGACCCTCGTGGGGCAAAACTTCGTCCTGATCACTTGGCGTAAGAGAAAAAACGAAACAAAATACAATTTCCATTTCGTTACGTTACTCGCGGAAGTAACGTAACGAAATCAATTATAATGTGAATAACGTTACTCGAATACCGTAACGAAACTCCAATACTTGAATTTCGTTTCGTTATTAATAACGTTATTCACATGTAACGTTATTCACGTAAAAGTCGAGTTTCGTTACTACAGAATAACGTTATTAATAACAAAACGAAATCCAAGGATTGGAGTTTCGTTACGTTATTGTATTATGTTAGTCACATTACGTTACGGTATTTGGTTATGTTATCGTAACATAACGAAATTACCTCTTAGTTTCGTTTTTTGTCACGATAACGTAACATAACGAAATCGATAACGCAATTTCGTTATGTTATTTGTCAAACCCTGGTAAGAACGAATCGCCTAACTACGATGCTGCACCATTGGACACGAATGGTTCGTCAATCATTTTGAAGAGGAAAGCATGACCTCACTATTTCATAAGCTTTGAGTGGGGAAAGAGCTTCCTAACGTCCCAAGGTCATCTCTGTGTCGTACGGTGTTTTAAGTAATCCTCCAAAAAAGTTGAAAATCGGCGTTCCATGAGTAGAATCGTGTTCCGATGGATTTCAATGAAACAACCTGATTTTTTTCAACATATCTTCGGAACTCGGACAAATAGGAGAACAGTATTCTTATATCGACAACCTGTGATTGAGGCCTCTAAGAAAATTCATAAAAGATAAGCACTTAGAAAAACATATTGCCGTCAGTACAATACGACTGTATTGTTACGTGGTATTGCCGTCAGACCAATACTGGATTGTCACCACAGCAAAATGATTTTGTTATTGCACGCGGATAACCTATGAATCTTTCGATTATATTTGTCTCTTTACCGGCACCATTCTGTGCAAAAAATTGGTAGCTTTTGTGGCAAAATAGCCGTAATGTGACTGTGAATCCATCAAGTATCAGAGCATTTGAAATATGTGGGCCACGTTTATTCATTCTGGTAGTAACACCAGACTGCCAAACCGATCTGATGGATTGGGGTGATGACAAAATCGGTATTGCTCTCCTGACTATACCACTTTTTGATCGCACGGCAAAACGCAAGGCTGTACGACCAAAACTCTTTTCTCAGTGAGAATTGATTTCTAACCATGTTACCTGTAATCAAGACGTTAGTTAACCACTTCATCGTGTTTACCGGGTCATTACACAGCGAAAACCGTTCCAAAAACTGACAGTGTTTGTGGTGGACAGTGGTCAAAAATGCAAGAAATTATCTATCAAACAAACTCCAATTCATTATTTGCATCTCTTGTGCATGCGCGTCCTCTGATGTCTCTAAAAGTCATTTCAATTGGTTGCCGGTGTAACTCACTTCAGAATGGTCACTCGAAGAAGTCGGTTTGACGCGTTAGATCACGAAATCTAGTCCAAAAAATGAAACACTCCAAGGTATCGAGTCCGTGAACCCGTAACCCCTCCGATGGACGCCAAGAATCCGAATTTTGAGTCGGGTCGTTCCCAAGACGTGAACATGTGTTATTCGTGTATTTTTTGATGTAGAAACCAAATCCGTGGTCAGGTTTGTACCCAATCTTCAGGACTATCTGGTAGGCTCAAAAGAAGTAAGATAGGCTAAAGTAGGCTCAAGAAACGAGATAAAGTAAGAAATTGATTGGGCCTCATTCACTGTGGCGCCCGAAAATCAGACTCGCAACGGGAGTCCGGAGGGTCCGGGTCATCATACCTCACTAAACTTTTTTCACAGTCTCGTACCACCTAGAAAATGGAGAATCCAGAGTGACTCCCTCAAATGGGCCTTCTGTCCAGAGCTACAAGCAAAAACGTAATAATTGCCCATATAGGCCCATGTCAAAAAGTGATATATATATATATATGGGTATACTGGCAATGCTAGCGTTTTTGCTTGTAGCTCTGAAATGAAAGCCCATTTGATGGAGTTACTCTGGATTCTCCATGTTCTAGGTGGTACGAGCCTGTGGAAAAAGTTTGGTGAGATTTGGTGACCCGGACCCTCCGGACTCCCCTTGTCAGCGTAAGTGTATTTCACGGGCACGATTTCTTCATACATAGCTATTTTTGGAAAATCATAACTCCGACAGATTGGATTTCTCATCTTATCGTTGTTTGACTGGGGAAACTAGACACCTCCGAATTCCTCTCAAAAGATTATAACAATGAGACTCCGGAAGAGAGTTTTGTTTAGGAATCGAATCTTAGCACGAATGTGACTACGTAAAAGGGTCTTATCACTGCAGAGAGAGGTACCCACAAAGTCACCAAGACCTCGAAGATTTTCTAAAAGAGCCCAAACAACAGGAAAATTTTGTTCGAAAAAAGGGCCCAAGTGCAAGGGTATTGTTAAAAAGAGCCTAAACGTAGAAGTACTGGCAAAAAGGGCCTAAGTGCAACAGTATTGGTAAAAAGGGCCTAAGTGCAACATTATTGATAAAAAGGGCCTAAGTGCAACAATATTGGTAAAAAGGGCCTAAGTCACCGGAAAAACTCGTTCAAAAGGGCCTAACTCCACTATCGATATCGGGATAAAGGGCCTAAGTACTGGGGTATTGGTAAAAAGGGCCTAATTTTTTACGAAAAAATTTTAAAAAAATTCTTATGATTTCCATATCTCTTTTCTACCAATTCTGGCTATCAAATCATGTTCTTTGGACTTCAAAAAAAGTATCTTCATACTTGCTAAGTGAATATTGGGTGACCTCAGTTTCACACACTCAATGGAACCATCTTTCACGTGCAGAATCGATGAAAATGCATTAAGACGTTGAATCGCAATTGGATATCTTGTGTGACACACCCATAGATATGCCGATGAAATTTGGAGGCCATTGAACTCGATTTCGCAACGTTATCTAACTTTTAGTGGACCAACTATCCCAAAAATTGACCCAGTATTGGGAAAAAGGGCCTAATTACATTTTTTCGAATGGCTGTATACCTCTCAAAATCGACAACTACCTTCCAATTCCTGTGCGGTTGTTTTGTGGATGCCAAAACCTTTGAAATAAGCCAGGTATGCGCATCGAATCATGCCACGGGCATGATACAGTTAGTTTTTATCGTTTTTCTCGAAATGGCCGTTTTGTAATTAGGCCCTTCTTCCACCCACCCCCTCAATTGGATATGAAAACTCTATTGATTTCAATGATACAGCTCTATGATGTGACTTAGGTGCCATCCAAATCATACGTGTCCCCTCTTGCAAAGGTTGGGCTCTTTCTACTGGAGTCGCTTCATCAAAACATTGCTGGCTAATTTTATTCTTGTGTTATGTTAATCTAATTATTTTATTCCTACTGTCTAAAGCAGAGTGCTACCACTCTGTATTTTTGAGATTCTACCCCGAAGGGAACAGAGACCCGCAGTGGAAGAGTTGAATCGACCCGTGAACCTTTTAGGAAAATCCCTATACAAGGATCTCGTGTATCCACTCGGATCGGGAAAGAGAGTAGTTACACGACACCCAAAATCGAGGGAAAGCTCGGATCGGGGATAGAGCTTGTATCGAACCGGAGATCACTCACATTAATACGAGGAATTTAGTTTAAGCACCGAAGCTTTATCTAGGAAAAAAAATTAAAGTTTGACAACTACAGTGATATTTTAATGGTCGGGGGACCTATCCAGAACACATGCGAGTGAGAGAGAGAGAGAGAGAGAGAGAGAGAGAGATTGATTGATTGATTGTGTTTATTATCCCGGGGACAATGGGTCCCATTGGGCATAAAAGAGTGTACATATTATTGTATAAAATAGATAAATACTTATAAACTAGGATAAACAATAAATAAAAATAAATACTACATAATAATATAACAATAAATAAAATGAAATAATATTCATCAAATACAGAGTGAATTAACAGGATAAATTACAAGGGCTGCGGGCCACAACATGAGTTCATGAGTATTAGTTACTTTGACACGTTTCAAGGTTGAAAAGATGACGAAATAGGTGGGCTTTGAAAGTGGTCAAGGGAGTGGAAGCTCTGGGAAGCGCGGAAATTTCAAGTGGCAAGGTGTTCCAAAGGCGAGAGGCTGACACATGGAATGACCTTTCGAGAGTGGTAGTTTTATATTTCGGAATTATCAGATCACCAGTCATGAGGCGGGCAGATCTTTGGAGAGTAGTATTACAAACTTCCAATATGTTCCGCGCTAAGTAGTGGGGCTTATGGGTTTTCAAAATTTGAAATAAAGTGCTAGCGAGAAAATACTCTCTACGGGCCTTGACCGTGAGCCAACCAAGTCGTATGCGATAGGGGGTGACATGTTCTCTCCAGGGAATGTTACCGAAGACAAAGCGGATGCACGCATTCTGAGCTCGTTGTAGCCGGGTATTTTGCTCATCGGTGAGATCGTGATATACAAGGCAGGCGTAATCAAAGAAGGGGAGAATGAGGGTTTGCACAAGTGACTTACGAAGGGAAAATGATAGAGCATGCTGATGAGGTCGTAATTGGCGTAGGGTTCCAAAGACACGCTGACAAATTGAGGATACATGCTTTTTCCAGTTTAAGTCAGAAGTGATCCATACACCCAGATTCTTTGCCTCTGATACAAATTCTACAGGAGTGCCGTCAATTATTATGGGACGTAGGGACTGCATGTCCAGTGAGCGAAGGTTCTCATTGCTAGCTAGTATCATGACTTTAGTCTTTTTCAAGTTCAAACTGAGGCCGTTAGCTGACGCCCAGGTGTGGATTGCGATCGCATCTCTCTCAACAAGTTCAAGAGCTTCAGTTAGTTCATAGCGATAGCAACTCCGGTAGATCTGAGTATCATCGGCATAAATCATGTAGTGCGAATAGCGTAGAACCTTAGGTAGGTCATTGATGAAGATGGAAAATAGTAGAGGACCTAGTACTGAGCCTTGTGGTACTCCAGCGGTCGTTTTGAGCCAGTCGGAGACAGTACCACCATCATCAATGACTGCTTGACATCTGTCTGCAAGGTACGACAGAAGACATTGTATTGTATGATCGTCAACTTGGAATGTGCGAAGCTTATGTATTAGGATGTTATGAGGAATTTTGTCAAATGCTTTTGAGAAATCGAAGAGGACTAGGATTGTGTACATGGACTTGTCGAACCCTTTACGCACATCGTCAAGTACTCCGAGCAAAGCTGTCTGAGTGCTATGCCCCTCGCGGAAGCCAGCTTGGCACGGGTCTAGAAGTTCATAGTCTTCGAGGAATTTACGTAATTGGTTTGACACCACTTTTTCTAAGATTTTTGAGCACTCAGACAGCCGTGCTATAGGCCTCAAGTCCGAAAGGTCCGAGAGGCTGTTGGTTTTAGGGATTGGAGTAATGAGAGTTTGTTTCCAGAGGTCCGGGAAGGTTGCATTTGTGATGGAAAGGTTGAAGATGCTGGTGAGAGGATTTAGTACAGCAGGACAAGATGTTAAGAGATTCCTAACGGTAATATAATCGATGCCAAAGGTCTTCGACTTGGACGACTGGATTATACGTAGGACTTCTTCCTTACTTGTGGGCGATAGTGAGAAAAGGGGAATACTATTAAGGTTCCTAGGGGGTAGTTGTTGTGGTGACTGGGACAAGTTGGGAGTAGGTGCAGGGTTCGAAATCGAAGCAAAGTGCGAGTTTATAGCATCAGAAGAAAATGTTTTGAAAGGAGAACAAGAATTAGAGGAGACCATGCCTAGCCCGTTGAGAGTACTCCATAACCTACTTGAACTCTGAGCGGCGGAGATTTGATTGGCATAAAACTGATTTTTAGATGACCGGAGCAACTTCTGAACCTGCGCTCTGGCAAGTCGATACCTTCGCATAGATTCGGGTGAACCCGTTAAGCGTGCCCTTCTGTACAGGGAATCACGCTCTTTCATGAGATTACGGATATCGTTGTTGACCCAAGGTTTATTTCGGGAAGTAATTTTGTAAGCTTTGAGGGGAGCAGCTGTGTCGAGTGCTTTAGTAATCGAATTGTTGAGAGCCAATACTTTCTCATTGATATCACCAGCTGACGGAAATGATTCAAGTTCATGTGATAGGTCACGTAGATATCGTTCCTGGTTAAAGTTACGGAAATTTCGCTTGACTACTCTCTTCGGCTCTGAAGTGGCCTTTTTGAAGCAAAACTTCAGGTCAATTCTGTCATGGCCCACAGTGAATGGCGCATCAGATTTGGAATACTCAAGGACGTGATCGAGTGAACTTACAATAAAAAGGTCAATCCATGTGTGAGACAATTGCCTATCAGCATTTAGCGTATGGTGGGTATGACTTGATTCAACAAGATACAGTGAATAGTCTTGCAGAGACCTATGTATATATTTGGATTTGAAGTCATTCGCTGCCATGTTGCAATTGAAATCACCGGTGATAATGACTGATGAATATCTCGGTAGTAACGTTGACAAGATTTCAAAGAACTCGTTTGGTAGACGTGAGTCAGGAGGACGGTAGACGACAGCGAATTACAGAATATTGTTGTCATTCGAGACTTCACAAAACAAGTATTCAGGGTGTTGCAAGCGGGAAGAGTCTGATTTGATAATAACCTTAAATTTAATGGAGTTAGCAAAGTAAACAACTATGCCACCCCCCACACGACCTACCCTATCATTTCGAATGATGGTATAATTTGGTATATTAATGCTCACGTCAGTATCTAACTCACTTAGGCGACTTTCGGTAATTGCGAAAATGTCTTGAGGATTATCATAGAGAAAAGCTTCAACATTATCACGATACTTGACGAGACTGTAGATATTTACATGAGAAATAGTTAGGTGAGGCGTAGTCGGTAGGGTTGGCGGACGATCAAATCATTTTCTGAATATCATCAACAGACGTAATTGAGAGCCTCTCAGAGTTGGCGTTTTTTCTTACATATATCGATCCACTCCTGACCCAGACTCTCTCATATCCCTTACTTTTCGCAGAGGCACGTACTTTACCGAGTAGTCTGTAAGTCTGAGGGGGGAGATATTCATTGAGATATAATTTCTTCTGAAGTTGATCGATTAGTTCGGGAAATATCTCAGCAGCTGGTAAATCACCGTGGGCAATTTTCAAGCGCATTATTTCGTCTCTTATAGGGGTAGATTTACATTTGACAAATAAGGTAAAAGTCTGATTTCCCGGAGCAACACCCGCGTTGGGAGGTGGCATGGATCGACGAGTGATACGTAAAATGTCGTTTAAGAAATGTTGTGCTTGGATTTTGGTAAAGATTCGTGAAATGATGTCACGATCAGAAAGAGTAGTCGCTACTGGTAGGCCGTTTATTACAATGTCCGCATTGGGTTCATTAGATAGAAGGCGGGAACCGGCTGTACGGATACTCTCAAGTTCAAGATAAACGCGTGACATCTTATCCTCCAAGTCTTTGAGTCGGGTTTCTTGGTTTTGTATCATAGTAGTAAAATTCAACATATTATTCTCTATTGCTTCAATACGACTGTTACACTGCGTGTTCTGATCCATTATGGTAAGGAGATTCTGAAATATTGCATTGATCTTTTGATCTGAATCTAATGAAGCGAATTTGGAAAGGGTCTCAGAACGGCTTGGAGGTTGCGCAGAGTCAGGAGCAAAGGAGCCCGATGGATGTGACGGAAACAGGTATTGCTGCTGTTGTATTACTTGAGGATGTACTTGAGACGCGACATTCTGCGTTTGATTTGAGGAGGTAGTACTTGGTGGAAAAGTGAAAGTAGGAGTACCAGGGGCTGGACTAGTAAAGTTGTTCTGGTCGGTATTTGACATAGCTCGGGAATTGACGTCCACTCGATCGTACATAAATGTGTTTATGCAGCAACGACGAGCAGTAGTCGTTTTGATGTAAGCGCGAGCACAACCGGTGTGAAATATAGCGTTACAATCTTCACAGTAGAATAGTTTGTCTTTCACATTACCACCACACCTTACACACGTCGGCATTCGGCTGCTGTGAGTGAATAACACTATCACAGATCAGAAGAGACACGGCGCTATTGCGTATTAAAACAGCTATCTAACTATGTGTTGGTAGGCGCGCGAGACCGAGGAACAAGTAGCAGACGGTTTACTGCGGGCTCAGCGAGAGAGGACAGTGTTGACACAATCGGCACTCAATACTATATAGTACTCATACCAGCGTTAGAGAGAGACAGCGTTCACACCGTCGGCAGTCGACACTATATTGCTGTCACAATGCTGAAGAAGCAGGGTTTCGGTCTATATTCAAGATAACTTCACCTGCTGCATAATAGGCCCTCCTCTGAGGAAGACCGGTAGTACATCGGCGTAGAGTAGGCAAATATCACCCACAATGTCATCAGATAAAGCATCAGCAGGTAGAGTGACAGTCAGCAGTAGAAGCAAGCAAGAGCAGAAGACAGCAGTGAGCAGACGAGCGATTACGATGTAGAATGGGCATGCGCAGTTGCGACAATTTCAGCGCCAATGTCTGCTCCAAAATAGGCTTTGATGCTTACTTTTCCACTTTTCAGAGATGGATAATTCTCCCAGGCTCGAGAGAGGAGCCAGCAGATTATGCCCCAAGAATGAGAGCCTGCAGGAGAACCCCACTCTGTAAAAATATTTCACTCGAACGAGTGATAACTTGGTTATTATCGGGTTTCTCTGAGGAGCGAAGTAGATAGCGTGTGAATTCCACTTACCGGCACCAGAGAGAGAGAGAGAGAGAGAGAGAGAGAGAGAGAGAGAGAGAGAGAGAGAGAGAGAGAGAGAGAGAGAGAGAGAGAGAGAGAGAGAGAGAGAGAGAGAGAGAGAGAGAGAGAGACGACAATATCGGGAAAATGTACGAGAGGATGGTGCTCAACAGGGTGGAAAAAGCCTACGAAGAGAGCGGCGGGCTATCACCAATGCAGTTTGGGTTCCGGAAGGGACGGAGCACTGTGCACGCGATCGAGGAGGTCCAAGAGCGGGTTCAAGCGTCGGTAGGGAACCCATACCAAGGAAGAGGAGGATTCTGTGCCATTATTGCGTTGGACATAAAGAACGCGTTCAACTGCGCGAGCTGGGAGCGAGTCTATCAATCCCAAGCAGGTAAAGTGCCGCCCTATCTACTAGCCATCACGAGTGACTATCTGCGGAACAGGACACTCGTGTACGACACCGACGAGGGACAAGAGATCCGGGAACTGTCCGCCGGAATTGGACAGGGGTCGGTTTCCGGGCCGTTCAACTGGAACACCCAGTACGACAGTTTACTGTCTATTGAACTGCCCGAAGGAGTCATAATAGTGGCTTTCGCGGACGACGCGGGGCTCATAGTCTGGTCCGACAACGAGGAACTCTTGGGTAGACGCGCAAACGAGGCGCTGGCCCGAGTCTACGAGTGGATGATCAGCAGGCTCCTAGAGCTTGCTGTCAAGAAGTGCGAAGCAATCGTGGTCACAAGACGCAGGAAGTTTGACTTGCCCCACTTTTACATCAACGGGCAAGAGATCCCACGCAAGACAGAGCTGAAATACCTCGGCGTATGGCTTGACGACAAGTGGTCGTTCAAGAAGCACATCCAGGAGGCCGCTCAAAAAGCGAGCAGGGTTGGTGCGGCGCTTCAACGGCTGATGCCGAATATCGGAGGACCCAAGGAAAAGAGGCGCGCACTTCTCAACACCGTCAGCACCTCTATCATGCTCTACGGTGCACCCGTGTGGGGAAAGAGAGTAGAGAAGACCATCATCGAGAAGAAGATGGGGCCTGTCCACCGGAGAGCGGCCCTGAGAAGTATCCGTGCCTACCGCACCGTGTCAGGAGATGCGGCTTACGTATTGGCGAGTACACCGCCCATCCACTTGCTCGTCGCGGAGCGAGTGAGGATCTGGGACCGCCAGAAAGTGATCGGAGCCGAACGAGTACTCACCCCGACGATGAAGGAGATTATCCGCGACAACGAGAAGGAAACCACCCTTGAGCATTGGCAAACTGAGTGGGATTCGCCATTTGCGAACGGCAGATGGACGCACCGGCTGATCCGTGACGTAGCCAAGTGGGCGGAACGCACCCACGGAGAGATGGACTACTGGACGACGCAGGCACTGAGCGATCATGGTTGCTTCGGTTCCTATCTAACCAGGTTCAAGAAGAGGAGGACCCCAGCATGTCAGTCATGCGGGGATGAATGGGATGACGCCGAACATGCCCTGTTCAAGTGCAGCGACACCCGGAGAGAGCGCGCCGAGCTGGATGAATGGCTGGGTGCTCAACTAACACCCGAGAATCTCGTCCCGTACTTGCTCCGCAACCAGGAGACATGGGATAGACTCACCGGATACATCAAGCTGGTGATGACCCGCAAAGAGGAGAAAGAGAGGGAAGTAAGGCGCCTCGAAGCAGGCGAATTACAGTGACTCTGCCGATTGAAACAGAAGAGGCCCAAATGATTCCAGGAGGAATCTGATGCACTGAAGAGGGAAGAAAGAAGAAAGAAGAGAGAAGAAAGAAGAAAGAGAGGGAACAATGAAGAGTGAAGACAGAAGATGCCGACAAGTGGCCGAAGAGAGAAGATGGAGAAGAGGAACGCTCGCAATCGAGCGCGAGACATGCCGCTCATCCTGAAGTAATGCTCACGCGGTTCCGGGATGAGATGGTAGATGCAGGTGGATCTCCTTCTTGATTGCCCGATGCCCTAGGTATCGGACATCGAGGGGAGAGGGATATTACACGGCCGGGCCCACCTCTCGGTGGGCCCCACCCAAACCCGTGTCCCGCCTGGTATGGCCTGCGTGGGCTATGCGTAGTCCGCGTAAGCTGAACCAGTCCGGTGTCTGGGGACGGATCCGAGGGATCCTGAGGCAGATTTTGCCCTCTAACCACCTTAAAAAAAAAAAAAAAAAAGAGAGAGAGAGAGAGAGAGAGAGAGAGAGAGAGAGAGAAAGAAAGAGAGGGAACAATGAAGAGTGAATATAGAAGATGCCGACAAGTGGCCGAAGAGAGAAGATGGAGAAGAGGAACGCTCGCAATCGAGCGCGAGACATGCCGCTCATCCTGAAGTAATGCTCACGCGGTTCCGGGATGAGATGGTAGATGCAGGTGGATCTCCTTCTTGATTGCCCGATGCCCTAGGTATCGGACATCGAGGGGAGAGAGATGTTACACGGCCGGGCCCACCTCTCGGTGGGCCCCACCCAAACCCGTGTCCCGCCTGGTATGGCCTGCGTGGGCTATGCGTAGTCCGCGTAAGCTGAACCAGTCCGGTGTCTGGGGACGGATCCGAGGGATCCTGAGGCAGATTTTGCCCTCTAACCACCTTAAAAAAAAAAAAAAAAAGAGAGAGAGAGAGAGAGAGAGAGAGAGAGAGAGAGAGAGAGAGATTGTGTGAGACAGACTATTATCAAAATAATTTAAGAGTTACAGTACCTGATTGAAATTTTCTAGTATCTGTCACTTGGTAAATTTTCTTGTGATCTGGGCCTTAGTAATCTTTCACTGATTGAAATATTCTAGTATTTGTCACTTGATAATTTTCTTGTGATCTGGGCCTCAGTAATCTTTCACCGATTGAAATTGTCTAGTATCTGGGTAATTGAATTAGTCCGGACTTCGCCGGGAGCAGAAAAAGCCCGGCTCGTGGCCGGAAATTGTACTTTTCGACTTCTAGCCGGGAACTGAAAATGATCGGGTTTTACCCGAGGGGCATCGTTGCCCAAATTCTACTGTTCGGCATTGCCGAAGACTAACTTCTGGGCAGCAGCCCGAAATACTAACTGTCTACTCTGACAAGGATCCCCTCTTTTTAATAGCTACCAACGAGTACTTTTTACGAATTACAATATTGGTGCCACAAAGAAAATCCCCACCACGTCTCTCTTTCTCACGTCTCAAATTCTTAGAAAATAAAGTGAGTCGTGGGACAGGATGATACTTGCATCTCCAATATTTAAAAATTGAGAAATCGTGGCAAAACTGTTTCGTGTGATGATCGTAAAAGTTTCGGTCGAGACTCTGTTTGCTTTTTATTGCTTTTCCAAACGTTATCCGAGCGTACAGAGTCTCGAGAAACTGAGCGCGCTATCTCATCGAAGAATCTACCTGAGTTCCTTCATCGGTATAACGTACGGCTGCTGGTACGCGGTCGACGTCGAGGGTACTGATTCAAATGGTTTATTCTGGTGTTGTTGGCCTGTCGGGACAATCTGATTTCCGAGTTGGAGAATCTTTGAATTGATGTCTAGTGTAAAAAACGTATGTCTATTGATTTGGGTTTATTCTGGTGGTAAATCCCTTGAAATAGCTGTACTATTATTTTGGAGGTCGCGTTCGACATCTGTGTCGTCGTCCAGTCACGAGAATTGCTCAAAATTGAATTCTGACTCCGGGTTTGGCTCATTCAGAATTCTTCTGGTTGTCTCATCCGTACATGGCCTCGTCAGCGTATTCGTATAAATTTGCCGTTCCGGATTGTCCTCTTGGACTGGCCGTTCACTTTGTTGTGCACCCGATTGTTCTTGTCTTTGCTCCTGCTGTGACTGCACTTGCTGATCCTGCATCTGCTGTTGCAAGTCAAGATCACTAATTTGATCTATACTTGCCATATTAGCATTTACATAACTCAGAAAAACATCTAAAATTAGCAGCACTATAGGAGCCTCTCTTCTCTCTCGCTCCTCTATAGCATTCACGTATGATCTTGTGTAAAAGTTGAAGTGCTCAAACTCCTGATCAGTTAAGCAAGATAATGATATTTCGCGGTCACCATCACTCCCGTGACTATTCAGATGAAGTCGCGATGAAGAATGACGAGTGGATGGTGTCCAAAAGATGTGTAAAGTTCGAGCATTGGAGTGGGGATTCGATATATTCTAAATGTCCACCTGGGCCAAAGCAAATCTATAATGAATGTCTAATTTCTACTGTGACGTCACCTCGAAGGGGTGCATCAATTGCGATTGCGCTCAGTAAGGTGGGCTCTGCCTAGGATTGTTCCCAATAACAGAGCTTGCTTCAGGAAGTAGTACTGGGTAAAGGAAGTATAGAGGAGCCTATTCGCGATAAAAACTTGCCCGCACTGGATTCTCGCGGGCACTCCCGAAGGGAACCTGTCGAGCTCAGGCGGCTGTATTTGAATTTCTCGGTGGACGTAGGAAGTCGAAGGGGCACTTCAAAGGGCATAACAGAACAGGCACGTCGACATTTCGAGCACCTGCGCTAAAACTCCCGATGAGCACTTGCTCCGTAGTATAGGGTAAGAATGAAAAGAATGACTGGACAGTCCAATTAATATAGAAATGATTTACTCTTTATCCGATTTGCTTAGATCTCTCGTGAATGATTTGCGGCTCTCTCTCTTCTTTTCTCCTTGTTGTTGACGTTGTCACGTTTCAAATAAATAGTGCACACGAATAGAATCGTGATTGAACTGAATTCAAGCAGAGTGACTGCGTTTCAACAAAGGATCCCGGAATCGTGATTAGACTGAATTTGAGCAGAGTGACTGAGTATCAATGAAAAATCAGCAATGGAATTGCGATTAACCTGAATTCAGGCAGAGTGACTGCGTCTGAACAGAGAATTTCGGAATCGACTGACTGACCCGGGTGAGCCCCTGGCTTTGTATCTTTCATGGAGTATGAGTGTCGCGAATCTCGATGAAAATGGGGAAAAATCATCATCATCTTAATTTCTAACGAGAGAGAGAGAGAGAGAGAGAGAGAGAGAGAGAGAGAGAGAGAGAGAGAGAGAGAGAGAGAGAGAGAGAGAGAGAGAGAGAGAGAGAGAGAGAGAGAGAGAGAGACAGACAGACAGACACCCAAAATAAAATGGTTACATATTCTTATTCTACCCTGAAACCAAAATTATTAGGTCATGATCGTGAATTCTATTCTACCTACATTCTATGTTCTAACGATAATCATACAATTTATTGTACATATATTTTACGGGCTACAAGGTAGCGACATACTCTAAATGCGCAGGACTGATGGATTGACCTGTGATCGACTGCCAAACTAAAGTGTTTTGATGAGTTTTGCGGGCTTCCGAATGTCGCAGCCAGTGTGAGAGCGGAGACACAAAAAAATTAGTGGCGATATTTATTGTCTAATGACTCCTATCCGCACGTGTTATGTTTATATTAGCAGAGTGCTACCACTCTGTTATTTTTGGGGAAAGAAAAATCAACCCCAAAGGGAACAGAGACCCGCAGTGGAAGACTATTGGGGAAGAAAAGGGTTCGTGGATCTTATTAGGAAAACTCCCATACAGGAGTTTCGCACCGATATCCTCGGATCGGGGACGGAGGACGTCGATGAGACACAAAAATTCATTGGGAAAAACTTGGCTCGGATCGGGATTGGAGCCTTCCTGGGCTAGGATGATACTCGGTCAAATATTACAATGATGCTTTCGATTAAGTACCGAAGCTTTATTTTTGAAAAATTAAAGTTCACTGACAACTACAATGGTATTTACTCGACGGGGACGTACTGAATCCGGACGCGAGAGAGAGAGAGAGAGAACTACTAAAATTGTAGAAATTTCACAGTACCTGGCAACTTGTTGATTTGTTTACAATAAAGCGACGATTAATTTGGTGATGGGGATCCAATAGCGACCGACTTCCGAGGTCTGTTGGTATTCCTATTATCTGATTCTGATTGATATTATTTGATACTATTATCGGCTCCTTGCCGGAAACTACAAAGATCGGCTTCTAGTCGAGGGACCTTCTTATCCAAATTCAACTCTTCGGCGTCTTGCCGGAGACTTACTTCTGGGCAGCAGCCCGAAATGCTAACTAACTCTCTGGCAGGGATCCCCTCTTTTTAAAAGCTACCAACGAGTAGTTTTTACGAATTAAAATTTAGTGGCACAAAGAAATTCCCCACCATGTCTCTCTTCCTCACGTCTCAAATTCTTAGGAAATGAAGTGAGTCGTGGGACAGGATGATACGTGCATCTCCAATATTTGCAAGTTGAAAAATCGTCGCAAAACTGTCACGTGTGATGATCATAAAAGTTTTTGTCGAGACTCTGTTTACTTTTTATTGCTTTTGAAACGTTGTCCGGGTGTACAGAGTCTCGAGGAACTGAGCGCGCTATCTCATCGAGGAATCTACTGAGATCGTTAAATTTGTCTCTAGATCGATCTTAACCTCGACTGAATTCGTGCGCTTTGGAAGAAAGTGTGCCAGATTAAGAAGGGAACAAAAAGAAAAAAAAAATATTGACTATGTCTCAAGACTATGTCTCATCGAAAAATATGTAACGTAACAGCACGCTTGTGTCTATGGAAAGGACATGTGAATACCGCGTGGAGAACGACGAGTGTTAGTGACAATTCTTCGATAACTGCTTTTGCTTTGCGAGATGGACATGAGTAGCGGAGTCTTGTTGGCGATTCGATTACGCATCACGGTCGTCGCTTCCTCTAAATGTATACTATCTCGAACAACGTGACGCTACCTGAGAGTGAGGGAAAGAGCAATTCTTTGAATCAACCTCATACGAAGGACAGTCGGAGACAGCTCTGTCCATCAGGACAACAATCCCGATTCCGAGCACTGATCCGTCTGTATTCTAGTATAGGTCCCGATCGTCTTTTTTGACCGGCAATAAAATCGTTGATGCTCACGATCAGAATGCTTCAAGGATTTGTTTAGGCATCGAACCTGCAGGTGTCAAAGTGTATGTAGCTCTTTGCTCACATTTTACGCAACGTTGATTCAAAAAACCAGGATTCAAGCATATTGTTTTGATACAACAGTCTTCCCCGTGCTATGTATGAATATTTTCAAGGATCGCTCAACAGCTGCGCTCATAGTATTATGCTTATAGTCCGGCAGCCGAGCAGGGTTCCGTAGCATTTTGGACCAGCGCGAACAAATGTTCTTTATTTCCATGTATTTTGACCCGCTGAATCCGATTTTCGATGGTGGAAAGTCGGAAAATTGGGCCATAAATTGTTATTAACAAATTTTTATAAACAATTGAGGGGCCGCGTGGAAGAAGGGCTTAATTGCAAAAAGGTCATTTTGAGAAAATCAATAAAATCTTAATGAGAACCGCCAGTGGCATAGTTGGACGAGTGGACCTGACTTACTTCGAAGAAGATGGCATTCTCGAAATAGTCCAACTCGAGCCGGGGGATGAAATTTGACTTTGAGTTTTTTTCAGCAATTTCAAAAAATTCAATTAAGCCCTTTTTCCGAATCCAGGGTCAATTTTCGGCCTTTCTTCCTTACAAAAAGTGAAATAAAATCTCGAGATCAAGTCCGATCGTCTTCAAATTTCTTGAGAGTGTTTCTGGGCATGTTTTGAAGGATATCTTATTGCTAGGAGGTGATTCCATTCATGCTCCACAATTCTATGACCACAAAAAGCTTCCATGAGTCGTGTGGAAATGACGAGGGATTATTTTCACTAGGGAAGGGTGAAAACACTGAATTTGAAGATAGGACGACATGTTTCCATCGTTATATTAGGTGAAAAAGCGTTTCCAGGCTCTGGAGAATTTTTATAAAATTTTTCCTCGGTAATTAGGCCCTTTTTTCATATTGTACCTGATTACGCCCTTTATGAAGAGTAATAATGCCCTTTACGGCTTTTTTTACCGGGGACTTAGGTCCTTTTGGAATATGATCATGGCAATTACGCCCTTTTTCCAAATTTTCTGGGATGAGTTGAGACAATTACGCCTTTTCTGTAATCCTATGCTGCAATTACGCCCTTTTTGGAATTATTTTCTGCAATTACGCCTTTTTTGAAATTTTCTTCTGCAGTTACGCCCTTCTTGAAATTTCCTTCTGCAGTAATGTCTTCTTCGAGATAGATGATGTCAGTTGTGCCCTTTCTACATATTCGCTTTCGTTATCAACATGTAATTAGGCCTTTTTTGTGTATTTAATGTAACTATGTATATTTTATGAATATTCGGAATATATAATTGTTGTGGTAAGATTTGTGTGCCTATATCAGGCTCTCTATGTGAGAATATTTGCCCGTCCTTACTAGAAAAAAGAATAATCTATGTAAATTTAGCGTTGAGACTGTCCGAGAAGTCGAGTGATGGTATATCTCCGTGATGCGATAGGATTTCTCGCGTGTGAAGCAGCGTATGTCATCGACTACACGGAACTCGCGACTCGCCGCAACTCGCCGTCTGGGAGATTTTGATCTGCAAAATATAATTGCCCGCCCTCGACTCGATATCAAATTTCATTCATTCCACCAATGCATGATGCACTGGCACTTATATTTTGGATCTAAAGACCCTAGACAGCGAATGGTGAGCATAGAGATATTACAGATAGAGGAGGGAAGAGGCGGGCCTCTCTATAAATGGGATTTTCTCTGCGAAAGAGAGAGAGAGAAAAGAAAGAGGGAGTCCTCTTTCTTCCTCTCTTGCACCTGCGCGGTGCATTGAACAGTCGACACCAAGACACATAGGCGCGTCGGGGGGGGGGGGGGGGGGAGAGATAACGCTGGCGGTGAACCGCTGAACCGTGTCTTGGTGTCGACTGCGCAATGCGCCGCGCAGGTGCGAGAGAGAAAGACAGAGGACTCCTCGTCTTTTCTCTCACTCTTTCGCAGAGAAACGTGTAGGCTGCGCTTCCCTCCTCTATTTGTAATATCTCTATGATGGTGAGTTGCGCACTCGCGGTTGACGATACATATAAGCCACCACGGTACAACCCCTGCTGCTATATGAAAGGCCGCCATATGAGAGTCATAAGGGCGCAGTATAAAGAGCCGCGTACTAGACGCGCGGCCTAGCCACCTTGGTAGCTTCAAATCGGCATCGCTTCCCGGGGTATATTATGTATCGATTTTTGGTAATACACGCCTTTTCGGTGCGAGACGCATACAGAAATTCATAGCTATCCATCGTTGAAAGAAGCGATTTCAACGATGGATACCATACAATTCCTTGCAGTATTGGCCAAACAATGATTGTCCAGGAGTGTACATGAGGATTATAGACTGGGTCCGAAACGAGTTGAACATGTGTTTCTAGCAAGGGTCTCTTGTAGAGTTTTCCATGCATTTTCTTCAAACAATAATTCAATATTCGTAAAAAAGCTTCATTGACGTCATGTCACTGACAAAAGGGCCTAACCGCCACTAAGCCCTTCTTCCGAATTTTATAAAAGGGCCTAATGGCGTTTACGCCCATTGCGATCCATGGTGGTTTTAAAGGCTTTTCGAAAAACGAGTTTTATGGGGTCATAGATCATGGTTCGAAGATTCGAAAAAGCGATAGGGGGGGGGGGGGGGGGAAGGGCCTAACCGCCATTAGGCCCTTCTTCCACGCGGCCCCTCAATTGTAAAATGCATTTTTTCGACCCAAAAAATTTTTTTCTATATTCTTTGGCACACTTTGAACAAAAAAGGTCTCCAAGAAAATTTCATGAAAATGCAATGTTTTCCCGTGAAAAATTCATGAAGTTTGAAAAAACACGATTTTTCCAATTTTGCAACAATTGTTGCTCGGCCGTGCAACGGAATTTTTGATCCACCATGGCGCAAATTACACCTTGAAACCTCTCCTACTGATGGAAACTCCGAATTAGTCAGTGTGCTACCCCCTGTGTATGTAAAAACGGCGAGAGCGACCCCCTATTTTTGACGCATTTTCTCGCTATGTATATACCCATCCCTGAGTGCGCGACTTGATTCCGTACCGTGGGCCACGTGCCCTGGTGCTACACGCAAGCGAAACGAATCTCGTACCTTGACGTACGCAAAGATTGAAAACTCTTGGAAAACTGTTGGAAAATTTCGGAAAATTCCCCGTAAAAAGTTGTATAAACTATGTAGAATTGGTTTTAATAAAAAATGAACGCAGTAAACTGATTGAAATGAATGATTCAAGACATACTGAGAGAATTGTGAGAATTAGTTATCGATGATTTTATTGTTAGATTCGTGTCATTCCTGTTATGAGTGTTGACTCCAAAGACCATTTTTAACCGAGTACCGAGTCATGGTGAGCATAACGAAACCGTCTCTAACCGTACATGCAACTGGATGAATAGGGGAAAAGTACTCCCGTGTGTCGACTCAATTATTGGAAGGTCGACAATTGTCAAGGAAGTCATGAGGATGACGCTGTATTTTGGCATTTTTGACAAAAACAAAATGAGCAACAATCCACTCCAGCTGCTACGCATACACAGGTCGATTTACAGCAAACTTGATGGCCCAGGCAACACGGTTCATTGGGGTTCAACGCTCATAACGCAAATGATACGAAGCTAACGTTGAAATTATCGATATCTAATTCTCGCGATCCTCTCAGCATGTCTTGAATCATGTAATTTAATCAGTTTACATCTTTTATTAAAACCAATTTTACATGGTTTATACAACTTTTTACAGGGGATTTTCTGAAATTTTCCATCAGTTTTCCAAGAATTTTCAATCTTTGCATACGTTAAGTCACAAAATTCGTTTCGCTTGCGTGTAGCACCAGCGCGCGAGGTCCACGGGACAGAATCAAGTCGCGCACTCAGGGATGGGTTCATACATGGTGAGAAAAAGCGTCAAAAATAGGGGGTCGCTCTCGCCGTTTTTACATACATAGGGGGTAGCACACTGACTGATTCGGAGTTTCCATCAGTAGGAGAGGTTTCAAGGAGTAATTTGCGCCATGGTGGATCAAAAAATTCCATTGCACGGCCGAGCATCAATTGTTGCAAAATTGAAAGAATCGTGTTTTTTCAAACTTCATGAATTTTTCACGGGAAAACATTGCATTCCCATGAAATTTTTGTAGAGACCTTTTTTGTTTAAAATGTGCCAAAAAATATAGAAAAAAATTTTTTGGGTCGAAAAAATGCATTTTTCATTACTCTAACCTAAAATTGCCGAGTTTAAATAGAATTTTAGGGTTCTCGTAATGAAAAAATATATCCGCACTTCGCTTGCAAGCCCATTTTGGGCACTGAAGGACATGTCTGTCCTAGTGCCCAAAATGGGCTACCGCGCTCAGTACGGAAATATACTATTACAATTGTTTATAAAAATTTGTTAATAACGATTTATGGCCCAATTTTCCGACTTTCCACCATCGAAAATCGGATTCAGCGGGTCAAAATACATGGGAATCAACAACATTTGTTCGCGCTGGTCCAAAATGCTGCGGAACCCTGCTCGGCCGCCGGACTATAAGCAATCTCTTTATTCTGGTTGCTCCGAAATAGTCTTACGACTAAGCGAGATCGTGGAAATTAAATCCCAATATCTCGGATCGGAAGAGGAGAGTAGCCACGTGATACACATTAATTATCAGGTTCAGGGAAAGCTTGGATCGGGGATAGAGCTTGTATCAACCCGGGGCGCATTCACATTAACACGAGAGATTCTGTTCAAGTGCCGAAGCTTTATTCGGAAAAAAATTGTAGAAATAGATTAGCTCTGGACTATTAATTATTTGACTCAGATTTGGGAACACTAATTCGAACGAAAGAGAGAGTGTGTGTGTGTGGAGACAGATCGACTACTAACAAACATATTGAAGGGTTACACTACCTGATTTGCCAAGAATTTTCTATGGACAGTGGCCCCAAGAGTTGAAATTAACTGTTCGGCGTCTTGCCGAAGACTTCCCTAATCGGCTCCTGGACGGAAACTGTACTCTTCGGCTTCTAGCCGGGAACTGAAATTTTAAAGCTACCAACGAGTAGTTTTTACGAATTACAAAATTGGTGCCACGAAGAATTTCCCCCCTACCTTTCTCTTCCTCGCGTCTCAATTTCTTAGAGAATAAAATGAGTCGTGGGACAGGATAATACGTGCATCTTCAATATTCGAAAAATTAGGTAATCGTGGCAAAATTGTCACGTGTGATGATCGTAAAAGTTTCGGTCGAGACTCTGTTTGCTTTTTATTGCTTTTCGAAATGTTGTCCGAGCGTACAGAGTCTCGAGGAACTGAGCGCGCTATCTCATCGAAGAATCTACCGAGATCGTTAAATTTGATACAGCTACGTCTCTAAATCGATCTTGACCTCGACTGAATTTGTGTGCTTTGGGAATAAAAATGGCGCACAGGAATAAAAAGGAGAAAAAAATATATCAACCATGTATGATCAAAGAATATGTAACGTAACAATATGAGGTTCGCGATCTAAGCTGATGAGGAGAACAAGAGCTGAAACTATCTTTCGTTTTATGGTCTTTTGATCGTCTTATCGAGGAACCGTCGCAGAGAGTCGACGCTTTACCTTGGTACAAAATTTCTCGAGTTGTAAAATATTAGTCAATACACGTGCCAGTACCCTTCAAATCAAGCTGGTACGAATTAACGAGGAATGAAGAATGAGTATTGTAAGAGAAAGTGTGAGAAAAATGTCGAGGCTAAGAGGAAAATATGGCATATTACACAAATCGTCATAAACTGTGCAGAGTTGTCATTAATTCATGAATTTCGGCTTCCATAACAACCAAGCTTCTCCTAGAGTCCACAATAGATTGGTGATCTCACTTGTCTCCGAAGAACCCAACAATGCTATTGATCTGGAGCTTGGGTCGCAAGCATAGTAGGCTGGTAAGACTCAAAATTATAACAATAATAATTAAGATGTGAAAAGTGTTGATTTCAAATTCACTGAGTGGGTAATCGGATAATAGTTGCGACTGAACTGATCTGTTCCATTGATCGGAAAGTGAGGAAGAAACTGATCAGCACGGTAGCTGAACTGATTCTTTCACTGTTTCTATTTCTGTATTTGCAGGGTATTTGTATGTTATTGTTTCGTAAGTAATCAAGAAGCGTTGGCACAGTCATCATGAATTGTTTATAGTCCGTCTAGGGTTTTGGGTGGTCGCTCGGATCACTGACAATCTTTCAATGATTTTGACCTGGCACGCACACAACTCTTTCAAATGGCCATTTTGGCCTAAGCTACAGTGAATATAACTATCTGATATTTCCGTTACAGTTATCCACCTCAAAAGTCAGAATGCGTGTGGAACATGAGTTCCAACGTTTCATGACTTTAGGAATGTATTGATATATCTTGAAGATACCTCTGGTACTACCAATGAGACTTATAAGATACAAGTTCGGAAGACCAATTTCCATTGTCGAAGCATACGTCTTGATGATCAGCAGATGCAACCGCTCGTTATCTATAACCAACTTAATGGACAATAGCTGCATCAAATTTATACAATTCTTCACTTGGGATTACATTACCGATATGTAGTGATTCTAGAAATATATATACCAAGTCAGTTATAAAAATTATTCTATATTAGTGGATTGGCCTAGAAAAAGCCTATATCTTTGATTTGCTAGAGAATTCTCAGTCAAGTCAATATAGGGTAGAAGTGATGAGTTCTCATGAATAATTGATTTCTCAAAAGAAACAGTTTTTATACTCTCAAGATATTCAGAAGAGTGGAAGAAAAACCATGTGTTTGTATCCGAGACTGTCACGAGTTCAAGTACGGATACAAAACTCTATTCAAAGATGTCTGTTTGATAATAAAATTGATTATGGACTGGATATGCGCATAAATAGTCATGATACCCATCCTTACATCCTCCCTCCCCCGGTAGGTAAGTCTTGTCGGAAGACTTGAATGATATCTACTGTCGACGTTGCAGTTCTCATTTATACTGATGATTGGGAATGCCATATGGCTGTTTGTATAATCCATTTTAGCCAAACTGGCTGAAAGAACACTAAATATGTCTGAAATTGAGATTGTTCTGCTGTAACTCGTTAGAAAGCAAATCAATGAAAATGTTGCTGTGGTGCATATGGTAACAACTTGGTATAAGACACTTTCACACTACTACACGATCTTTCAATTTTCTCACCTCTTTCAGGATCTTTCTTCGAAATCCAACACAATCAAGTAAGTATATGAAAAGTTAACCAGTCGTTGCTCCGAATATTCTTCGAGACATATCAGTATCAAATTCTAGTTTACATTATTACGGACTGTTCACTCTAAATATCGGTGCTTTGCAACGTCCTTAATCCAAGAAAATCTTGTTGTTCAAATCGCTTGAATTTCCTTTAACGCCTATTCCTCGAGTACTGTGCACGTCAGAAATTGATAATTCAATCATTTGTCCTCATGGGAACAGAGTTTTTACGGGTCCATCAAGATGTATACTAGTGTACCCGAGTCGTGAAAACCCGCGTCTCCGCAACAAGGTACATACGAACTTTGATGACCTACACAATCCATATAATACAATATGAGGAAGAGTCCTATGAATAGCTTGATCAGTTCCATGATGTACATGGAGAAATGATCATATGTGAATATTCTTATCACGGTCAGTTATGCCTGGAGATGATTCCTACAGATCCACATATTCTTCTGCAAGAAAATCATGGATAAAATCAAACCTCATATGATGGACCCTAGGTCCATATAAATATAGAGATCATCGATTCATGTCTAGTTCCTGCTCCACGAAGAAAAAGATCATCAAAATCGGGTCACATAAAGATAATGATTGAAAGAACGTCACTGGAAGATTTTGGTCAGGTAGGTACCTCAATGGGTTCATTGGATATCAATGCTTATGAAATTTCGCTAAGTAAAGAGAAAGTTCCACATCAGTGCATGGACATGGGGACAAATTCACGACAACGTCCGTGCGACATGATTACTTTACTTTACCTGATTTCTTTCATAAATTTGCTAGAATCCCGAAAAAAATATCGCATACACAAAAGCAGACTCCGGATCTGAATTAATTTTTTCAGAATTTTTGCGAAAGAATAGAAGGAATTGAGCGAATTGAAGTAACTGATACTTAAATAATAATGAATTCTGGGAGCATTTCGATGTAAGATTCTCTGATCTTTCGATTGGAAATGTCATGAAACCTGCCGAGAGTGTTAATTTGTAGTTATTGCCATTTCAGAACTCGCATGATACATAATTGTTGAGTTATGGTACGAATTCGAAAAACAAACTCCGCCATCGGAAAGCTGAGGCAAAAATAGAGTCTCACAAAAATACGTCAAAACTAATGACATTAATTTTTTTCGAGATTTCTACGTGAGGTTAACAGCCTCTACACACACATGGCTCAGAACTACACGTTTTACCCTCCAATAATTAACCTAGGACAGTTAGCGTGAATCACCTCATGCGTGAAGAACAGAATTTCACAAACTTAACAAGGGCTCTTGGCATTCTCGCGATTCTGCTATGTGATAGCTCAGCTGATTCCTAAGGTCACGATGCCATGTCTCTGACATCTTTGGAAGCACAGAAGGAGGGTTACACGATGGTGGGAGATGCTGAACAATCGGAAGCCAATCGAAGGAGAGAGTTATCGATGATTTTAATTGAGTCTCATTTTAATTCTGGACGTTTCGACGATCTCTCATTTTACCCAACGAGAATCAATGGAATCTGTTGGTGGAATTAGTGATGAAATCGAATTGTTTCATTGTAGAAGTCGTATGAACATTCGTCACTTTTACGATTTTTCACCTTGAGATTTCACCGTGAAATCTCAGAAGAATGAGTCTCTTCAGAATATAGGTGGAATAGTCTCCTCAGCCACAGTCCTCAACACGGGGAGAAAACGGGAAACGGGAAGAAAACGGATAGCACGTGCAGCCCACGGATGCGTCCTATTCGATCCCCTCAGCCAAAGTCCTCCACACGGGGAAAAAACGGGAAACGAAAAAAAAACGGATCGCACGGGTGGCCCCCGGATGCATCCCATTTGGTCTCCACAGCCAAAGTACGCCACACGGGAAAAAACGGGAAACAGAAAAAAACGGATCGCACGGGCGGCCCACGGATGCATCCCATTTGGTCTCCACAGCCAAAGTACGCCACACGGGAAAAAACGGGAAACAGAGAAAAACGGATCGCACGGGCGGCCCACGGATGCATCCCATTTGGTCTCCTCGGCCAAAGTCCTCCACACGGGAAAAAAACGGATCGCACGGGCGGCCCACGGATGCATCCCATTTGGTCTCCTCAGCCAAAGTACGCCACACGGGGAAAAAACGGAAAACGAAAAAAAAACGGATCGCACGGGCGGCCCACGGATGCGTGGTATTCAATCCCCTCAGCCAAAGTCCTCCACACGGGAAAAAAACGGGAAACGGAAAAAAAACGGATCGCACGGGGAGCCCACGGATGCGTGGTATTCAATCCCCTCAGCCAAAGTCCTCCACACGGTGAAAAAACGGGAAACGGGAAGAAAACGGATTGCACGGGCAGCTCACGGGTGGAGAGCTTGCGGAGCTTCTTTCGACAGGTGCCCACTACAAAGCCTCCGTTTTCTGCCCGTTCGAGTGCACGGAAGTAAAACGAAAAGGCACGTATTTCACCCGATTTCGCCGTTTTCGACACGGAAATCCGCACCGAACCACTGTGAGAATTACACCGTTCTGATCCGGAGCCTTTCATATAGAGGATGGATAATTTCGATACCTTTGAGGCCTACCGTTCATGAATATCAAAATAATTGTTTGGGCTTTGTTCATTTTCGATGCACTCTGAAAGAAAGATTAGAAATATAATTCACACTTGAGCTGCATATCTATACGCTAGTCCGAGTGACTGTTGCGGAGGATTGACTCAATGTATGCAATTTTAGTGAACCAATTACTGCAATTTCGAATTCGTCTGGGGATGAAAGATGTGTCTTTTTCATTGAAAACCGTTAATGCAAGCAAATCGACTTTCAATTTGAGCCTCTCATCAAATTTTTGCCAAGAAAACTTCCAAAGGAAATTTTTGGGTCGAGGTAGTACATTCACCAAGTATTGCGGTATGGGAAATGAACCCCACATGCTCGTTTCTGCTCCAAACAAGAACATTTTTCGGATTTTCATCGAAACATTTGAAATCGATAGATTTCGGGAGTTTTCTTTTCATCATATAAACGGTTGTTTGAACAATGTTTTTCTATGTATTTTGATCTTTCACACGTGACAGTACCTCCATATGGATAGGAGAAAATATATAGTAGCATTCTATGGAACCTTTATTAAGCCAGTTTTTTAAGTGACAAACATAGAATAGATATCGATCTGTGAGGAAAGGATTTCGTGCCATTCGATTCATTTTTGTCAAATAATTCTCACAGAGCTGAATCATGTAGAAACTACAGAAACTACATGTATGCATGCACGTTATCTTTATCGAGTGAGCCTGCTGTTTGTCCACGATGTGTGGAATCTTGAGTATTCCGAGAATGAGGATACCTCAATGTAATCTTGAATTTTTGGTGTCGAGCTTCTCGATATTGGTCAATAAAACAGTCGGAATGAACACAACTATTTCTTAAGCTATCAAATTATCTCTATTGTCGCAATATTTCGTGACACACTTGATAAAAACTAAACTCTACCGATCGTGATCGAGATTATATATATACCCGTATCAATCGTTGCACCGATATCTGAATCAGAGTCCATTCAAAATGTTCTTCGTGCAGCTGGCAGCTTTTTTATACGTATTACCGTTATCAACTCGTGCAAGTATGTGAAAACGGTTAATAATCGGAGTTTTATTCAAAATTAAATGTGTCGAATAACGAAATCAACTATCATGAAAATTATTATTTATTTTCAACACCATCAGCGCCTCCACTCATTGCCGATGACATCAGGACTTTGTTGAGTGAGCGAATTACAGGTGGTATTAATGCATCAAGAGGGGAGTTTCCTCATCAAGTCAGTCTACAATACGGTTTTCCTCCTGTTATTCCCGTGGCCCATTTTTGCGGAGGATCCATTATCAAAGATAGGTGGGTTCTTACAGCAGCGCACTGCGTTCGTGCAGTCCCAAATAATGCACACATAATCGTGAAAGCAGGAAAACAATTCATCTATCGTGATGAGCAGGGTGAGCAGACTATTGTAGTGGATAGAAGTTTTGTACATGAGGACTACAAAGGGTGAGTCTATTCAAACTTTGTGAAGGATTGCGTAGCTTTTTTTATTACTTGTAATTCTGAAACTTCATCAAAGCAACAGTCCTTACCTTCGAGTTGGAGTTCAGGTAATATAATTTTTTGAAATTTGACGGCGATGAGTACACTGTACAGCACAGATAATATTGATTTTTAGTATTAAATCATTGTTTGAGGAATATAAATTGGTGACAATAACCTTGAATGATTATTGCAAGTAGCTCACTTCAGATTGAATAAAGAGAATCATACCTTATGAATTATGTTTGATGTCAATGTTTTGAGAAAATTTGAATTTTTGGGGAAAATGAGTTATTACTTTGACCAATATAGTCATGAACAAAAAAACAATTTTTTCGCATCTAAACACAACAAAATGTTATTTTTCATTATAAAATGAATTTTCAGAAATGTAGGCCCTTTCGATATTGCCCTTCTGAGGTTAAGGAGACCTTTCAAGTTCAATGAGTATATTCGTACGATCAATCTCCCAAAAAGTCAAGTTATACCACAAGGAAAAGGTGTTTTATCAGGTTGGGGCTCAATCTCAACCAATCACATAGACATTATGCCAGATAATTTACAGAAAGTTTCTCTGCCAATAATTGATCTTGATACATGCAGAAGATCATTTGATCAATTTTCGATATCTGCACCTGTACACGAAACAAATGTTTGTACAGGACCTGCTGGTGGACTTTCTGCTTGCAGCGTGAGTATTTTCTAGCTTCAGTCATTGGGGTACAAATTGCATATAATTCAAAATCATCTCGTTGTAGGGTGATTCTGGTGGTCCATTGATTAGAAAACATGTTAAGAGAGATCCCGAGCTCATCGGGATAGTTTCATGGGGTAAGCGATACTGAAATTTGATTCATAATTCCATAAACGTTGATATAAAATTCTTTTGGTTTGTGTAAAGAAAAAAATTGATTCGTGAACCTCATTCTTGAACAATTTCCTTTGACTTATTATACTGTAAGAATTAATTTCAGGTATGACGCCATGCGGGTTATTCGGCGCACCATCAGTATTTGTCAGAGTTTCTTCATTCATCGGCTGGATAGAACATATCATTACAACCTATCCCGAATGATGTAACTGCTATTCCAGACTCAAAATATCTCAGGGAACACCTGCTACACCTGAATGCCATGACTCTACCTCAGTTATTGGATGATGGCATGACTCAAAAGGTCTATTTAACGATGAGTGGCCGCTATTAATCCTGAGATTATAAGAAAGTGAATCCCTGTCATGGGTAACAGGTTTTACTCAGCGGAAGATACCGTCGGGATCTGATGCCTGATCTAGAAAAAAGTATAACCCCTTGCCCCTTGATCAAAGTAAACAAGCGAACCTTCAGCGAATACTCGATCTTTCATTTTTGTGAATCTCATGAAATACAAATAAAGTGACACGATAACGCTATGTTCTGTCTTGAGAAGTTTTTCTGAACCCATGACAGTTGTTTTGCTTTCTCAAGAGAGATAGCTTACATTTGATGGTGATGGATTTATCGCTGAACTATTCCTAAGGAAATGTTTTCCCAATTTCCACTCTTTCCCTTGAGATTCATCGACTGTAGGTCACATTTTCCATTCATATCCTCTTACAACTAGAGCCCCTTTTTCGATCCGTCATTCCACAGGCCACACTACATAGGACGCGCTCACCACTTGCACACGAGTAAGCGCACACGCTTGTGTATTAGGAACTTGTAAACAAATTCACTTTTTCGATACACTGTGCGTAAAAGTGCACTTTGCGCACAGTTTGTTGACTTTTACTCACAGTTTATCGAAAAGTATAGTTAGATACACGGCCGTAAAACCTATTATTCGCATCCTCGTGATGATTCCGACCCTCGCCTGCGGCTCGGGCCGGAAACCCATCACTCGGACGCGAATAAAATGTTTTACGCCCTTGTATCGAAATGTACTATTTTGTACTATGAAAAAATTTCCATGCTGCTCATTTATACCACGAGTTCTCGAGATCCTTGCGGTGGAGTCGAAGACTGATTCGACAGCTGATTATTTTTATGGATCCACTTTCACTGATTCACCATCGAGCAGAAGCAGAGCGAGATCTTGAACTTGTCACTCAGTACGAATTAGGAAAAGTTTGAACACGAAGTCTTCCATCTACCGAATTTGTTTCCATCATACCTAATGCAATGTAAAAAATTTTATTCGATCAAAGTTAATCATAAATCCGGGGTGTTTGAGGTCAGGGTATTACGCAGGAGTGCGACTAGAAGCGCCTCTGTTCCGAAAAAGTGGTTAAATTCCGAACTGCAGCACGATTTTGAGCTTAAATGATAGATGGCAAATGCGATGATCAATATTCATAAGAATTATTGTTTGAGAATTCGAGTGCGGCTCAAATGAACAACGAAATGAAACAGTTTTCACCTTTTTCGGTTTTTTCATTTTGAGTCAGAGAAATGGCCATTTAGACGCTTGTGTGCCGTGCACAAATGGCGAGCAGCGTGCGTAAATGTGAAAACTGTGCGCAATTTTTTTTGCGCACGCCCCAAATTGTCAAACCGTGTGCAAATCGGTCATTTGCGCACGCTGCTGAAAAATTTCCATTTACGCACAGAAAATACGATTTCTTAGAACTGAAGATTGAACTTGGAATTTTTTTTCCCTTTTTTCTTTTCATTACCCAATTTCGATTTTGCTACGGGGTTCTTTTGCGAGCTCGTTCAACTCGTGCTGTGTGTTAGTGTAAACTGTGTAGGTATCAGTGTATAGAGATTGATAAGCCCGTAAGGCATGGGAAATAGAACTTCGCACTGACAAGGGGAGTCCGGAGGGTCCGGATCGCCAAATCTCACCAAACTTTTTCCACAGTCTCGTACCACCTAAAATATGAAGGTTCCAGAGTAACTCCGTCAAATGGGCCATTTGTACAGAGCTACAAGCGAAACATGGGCCTATATGGGCAATGCTAATGTCATAGGCTATAACTTTGAACAGGAGGCCCATTTATCATCATATTCTAGGTGGTACGAGACTGTGAGAAAAGTTTGGTGAGATTTGTTGACCCGCGGACCTTCCGGACTCCCCTTGTGAGTTTACGAAGTTGTAGCTTGCTTCTGAGCGATTGGTTTTCGGCCCAAGTCGCAAGTGACGGTCGAAGTACTCACTCAGAAGCAGGTACTCTCATAAACGAATTGCCACTTTATGCAATTGTGCAAGCACCCAAACATCGGAAAGTTGCATAATGAAGTTGTCTTTTCGAAATTATTTTCCTAATTTTTTTCAGTCGGGGGGGGGGGCGAAGGGGCTCCCGCCCCTGGACCCCGTTCCGCGCTCTGTATTCCCCCCGACCCGTGGTTGTCGAGAATAAGTCGGACAATAACAATAACTAGACAACTCATCTCAAACTTTGTACTATTAAACTTTTCACATAAGTGGTAAATGGAACTTAACGGCCGTGCTGCATGCACGGCTACCGCATGCCCTTAAGGCCAGTCCGTAGTCCCCGCAATACCGCAACCAGACACGCACCTGAGTATATGCAGGTTTTCAAACAATATCTAATTTTTAAATAATTGCAAACATTTTTCGGATCAAATCATTGAGTCAGCGCGCTTCCCAATGAAATTTCCCATCATTCGAGCTTTGTTGCGTCTCAAAATTCGCGATATATTTTGCAGGATTTGGAAATCTGCAATCTTGAGCTGGGTTGCCTCATCGTAGGAACCACGTTGTCATGCACGATTGCCATTTTCCAAATCTTGCAGGATATATCACGAGTTTTGAGACGCAACAAAGCTCAAATGATTGAAAATTTTATTGGGAAGCGCGCTGACTCAATGATTTGGTCCAAAAAGTGTTTGCAACTATTTAAAAATTAAATATTGTTGGAATTATGCTATGCAAATCACCGTGGCGCCATCTATGGAGTAGTGAGCAAGTGTAAGCACTACGGACTGGCCTTAACCAATCGATAGATTTAGACGGAAGAAATATGGTTTAGGTGACCCGATTCTCGGTGAGGCTGTGTCCAAAAAAGATATTTGTGTATTAAGAGACGGAATATTACCAGTTTTACTCTAAAAAACACATGAATCAACTTTGACTGGGAGCTAAAAGCTGCCAAATCACTGGGTTCTCAGAAATTGGATTCTGTGTCAACTTGAAGAAAGCGAAAAGTTGATGAGCTGAACAGTAAAAGAGAAAGCGTGTCCGGCATAAAACAACACACATACAAACACGGACAAAGGGGTGCAAAGACGAATCTCTGTCGGATTTGGAAGGCCATTAGGAGAAGAAGTGTTACCTACAATTGATAGAATTTGGCGAGAGGAAGAGAATGGTCTAAGGCTTTTTTAGATAAAAGGAGTTTTGTTGAAGAAACTGTTGGATTTGATGGAAAATTTGATCGAATTTTTGTTGGAGTGAAAACAACGCTTTCTCTTTGGAGAAAGCAAAACTGCGTCTAACTCATTTTGACGTGATAAACACATTCTGATTAGTAAAAAGGTCATCCTGCAAACCCTTATCGAGATAGCAGTGTGTGGGAATGTTCGGAACACTCCGATGTTAAACCTTTTGTTAAACGAATCATCTCCGTGTTTTGCACATGAAATATCTACACATGCGAGTTTTGCAACTCTCAAAAGAGAATTGTGAAAATCTTCAGACAAAGAATCACATGCGGTGAGATACATTGAGCCAAACTAAATAAAATTTTGTATCGAATTTACTGAACGCAATTTTCTCGGAGATTTCATGTCTGTAGAAACACGAACAAAAATTGAAAAAAAAATTTTTTTGAACACGCTTTTATTACACAAGTTGGATCAGAAAGAAAAACGACTCAAAAAAAAAAATAATTTTCCCTACCTTTCATGCCCATTTTCTGTTGGGGAAAATCTCATTGTATTCCACTACATACCCTGGGAGTTTTCATTTCAATGTGAAATTTATCCCAAAAAAGCTTGAGGTGCTTCTGTAGAAACTATTCAATTTTTAATTCTGTAGGTGCCAACGATAATATATATTCCAAGTACACAGATGCTTGGGCCGGAAATTCTGTGGAGGAAAAATCAATCTGAAAATCCAGAAAGGCTATCGAACTTGCAAATATTCGGATGCCCGTATCAAAAATTCCGTTCGAATCGCTTCTCTGATGATCAAGTGATTCCTGATGATTCAAGTACGGGAACGTTTTCGTGAAACAAATAGAATGAATACCACAAGTTCTTCGTGCAGAAAGCATGCATGTTAACCATGTGGGTAGTAGGTATTTTTTTATGGACTTTCCAACCTCTCCTTTCAAACTCTGCGGTAATAAGCTCGATAATAAGTGATATATGGATCATTTCGGAGCTTTCGGTCCAGCACCGTCACCACGGGGGTCTGGGAAAAACCGCCAAAAAAAGTTTTGTTAGGATTTTTTCGAAAGCTCTCATAGGCAATACAGCACATAAAAGATCCATTTTAGGCCTCTTCTTAGCCTATTTTCAGAAAATTATAGCCCCGAACAGAGCCAATCTTCTTCTTAAAACGGGTATTTTCAAGGAAAAAATTGTTCAAAAGCCATGATTGAGCATAATAACTTCTGGGAGATATTTGCTGAGAGCTAATTTTCGCGACATTCATATTAGGTCTGCTTCAAAGCAGGGTTTGACAACTAACGCGGATTTCGTTATGATGCGTTATTAAGGACACCCGGGTCGACTTAGTTACGATTTTTGTCATTTCAATAAATAAACGATAAGAATTCCGTCATGTTACCCGTTACGTTACTAGAATAATTTTAATAGTGTAAAGAATTGAACTTCGTTTCGTTTTGAGTTTCGGTGTTTTCATCGAAACGTGGAACGAAATTCATTCGGATAACGTCATGCGAAACTATCAAAACGGAGTAACGTACTCTCTCCGAAACCATCAGTGAGAACTCACTGAACTTCAGTTAGTCTGGGATCAACTCTGACTGAAGACTTCAGTGAGTAGTTTCAGTGAGTATCCACTGAAGTCGCACTGAAACTTCAGTGACCTTGGGTGGTCGGACGAGTCCCCATCACTGAAATTTCAATGAGACCAATCACTGAATTTCAGTGGCCTTTGGAGTCAGACAAGTCCTCATCACTGAAGTTTCAGTGAGCACCACTGAAACTTTAGTGACGACGGCCCGCCCGACTCCAATGGTCACTGAAATTTCAGTGGTGCTCACTGAAACTTCAGTGATGGGGACTCGTCCGACCACCCAAGGTCACTGAAATTTCAGTGCGACTTCATCACTGAAACTACTCACTGAAGTCTCCAGTCAGAGTTGATCCCAGATTAACTGAAGTTCAGTGAGTTCTCGCTGATGGTTTCGGAGAGAGTAATTTCCAGAGCATTTCGATAATATTCTTTACACGGCTCGACGCGCAAACTGCGTGTTTCGCAGTGTAAAGCGGCATATGCTAATATATTACGTTATTTTTAAACGCTTTTATTGCACTTCACCAAGTTGCTAGTTCGGCAGCTGCCTGACTAGTGAATTTTTCAAAACAGGGGCACTATACAATTTCGTCATTTCTGTCCAATCACGATGCACAATTTTTTGTTAGCTCCTCCCACGAGATATACGTCGTTTGCTCGTACGCGTTAGGGCCAAACAATATTGGTAAAACGAGTGTGTAAAGTAAACGCAAGTGTGTGGTTCAATGCTTTGTGCTTGTTTCCCGATGTACTTTTTTTCTTAGCGTATAAGTTGCCTAATATTCTGTCTTTGTCGTAGATCACATGGTTGGCAGTGTGTGATCGTAAACATTTCCAAGAATAGTAACGTGAGAGGGAGAGAGATGGCATGACTTTGGTGTCTCTCTCTCTCACACATTGAGAAGGTGATAGCTCCATCTGCTTTTGGAACATCGTATTTTATCGAGGAAGTATGTTTACTGATGCATTGGAAATACGTCAAACGTCATTAATCCAACAGCACGAGTATTTGAATCCCATGCAGACACGCGAGTACGGCCGTGTACTTCATTGCCGATAAGACAACAGGGAGCACGCATGCATCAACCCAATTTTTCTTTTTTTTTTGGTGGTTCGTGGCCCGAGAAACAAAGTTACAATTCGGTTTTTTCTTGCAAGTTCGATGAGTACTTCGGAATCAGTACGTCTCACCGCTGAATCGGAGTGCTTACTCAACCATTCTTCATTTTCGCCACCAAAATGCATCATATAGTTAACTTTCATCACACTTCCGAAACATAGTTAACTATTTGATGGGGCTAGTAATATCTTGCATCGTTAGTGTTTTTGTTCGTTGTTAAGTCAATAAAAGCGTTTTTTAAAAGTTTTCTTTTACCAATTTTTTTAAGTATATTACTTCAACAATTTTATCACCGAGACGTCGATTTGAGCTTGCCTTATATACACGAGAGGAGAAGTATCTTGTATTGGCACTGTTTGACGTTATGATGCGATTTTCATTGTAAACCCCATCAAAAACACTAAGGAACTTTTTGGTTTTCCACCAAATTCGGCAACCATCTGCTTGGAAAATTTGCTACTGCGATTATGGGGATGGATACGCGACCCATGAGATGAATAGGTGGTGGTCCCCGGGCGGCAATTTTGGGTCAGAAAAACAAGTTTCAACTTGTTTTTCCATAAACAAGTAAAAGTAAATAATGGCGGAGTCTACGCGAGCTTTTTTGCGAGGGAATCTATTAAGTTAAGTAACGTTTTCACGATTCAGTATCCGGATTGGTGACCGCTCGGCTAGGGCTGCGACGATTAGCTCGCGTAAAAAATTCACTGACTCTATTATTGGGAGTATAATATAGGACAATGAGAGGGATCAATTGCATTCCCTGGACGATATTTTTGGGTTGGGTTAATCAAACAAGTTTCTTCGTGCTTCTTATAAACAAACAGTAATAAATGACCGCGGTAACGCTGAGAGCCTTTTTGTTTTGTTACATTATTCGGGTAAGTAACGTCCCAAAATTAATCATTTTGTGAATTACGTTACTCGGAAACCGTTATGAAGATTCACTTGCAGGGTTTTTTTAAGTTAACGCATAACGTTATTCACTTACATATAATGTTATTCTCATAAAAATCGAGTTTTGTTGCGATGGAATAATATTAATAATAACGAAACGAAATTCCGGTCTCGAAGTTTCTTTCGTTATGACCACTGGTATAATATCTCCTAGAATATCTCCTAGAAGTTGCTAGACTCAATCATCGCTCTGAGACAATTTCTTCCTTTAAAGCACCAGTAGTCTTCACAAAAGGAATGCGCCCAAATACATCCAAAACGGTTGGATTTGGTCGAAGCAATAATTTTCTGAAAATAGTCTAAATAGGGGCGTAAAATGGACCTCTTACGTGCCGTGGGGCGCATTAAACAAAAAATTTTTTAGGATTTTTCTAGACCCAGACGGGCCGGCCCATGTTCTGTACAAATATAAGGAGGGTGATGCCTACACGAGCTAATGGTTGACAGGTAAGTTTGAAGTGTGCCTCGCCTTGCGATGGAAAATTATTTCGCCACCCGCCACTACGCGACTCCAGTGTTTGACCAAGAACGTTGGAATACGTTGTCATTGGTGTACCGTATAAATATGTCTGAGAAAAATGAATGAAAGAGCAAGGTTAATTTCACTGAGAATAAGAGAAGACATTGGGAAGAAATTCCAAATGCAGTATTCTTCTTTGACCTGTTGAGAATACTGGAGCTTGTAAATCCGTTATTGATAAGAAAAGTGGGATGGAACATTGCGCATAAGACACCATGTCATCACATAAGAATTACTGATAATGTGAGTAGTAACACAAACTAATTGCTCAATTTGTAAGAAAGAATGCGTCACGTGAGATGTTGACAATTCGCCACGACATTCCAAAGATTTGATTAAAAAATTTTCTTGAGAGAAAGTGAATCTATACCTAGAAGTGGAGCCACAAACAAGAAGAATCATATGAATCCATCAACTGTTTCCACTCATCGTTCTAGAGAAGCGTATCAACTTTAAATATTTTATACCAAAGTCACTGTTTACGCGATCTTCTTTCACAAACTCATGATCTGGTATAAGTAGCTCGCAGATCCAACGGAGAAATTCAAATTGCAAAATGTATTCCACATTGATCTTCTCCTACTTCTCACTGTTGACTTTTTTCTGTATGTATAGATCATTTCCATTAAACTAATTGATACATAACTCAAATCTTTCTCTACTCAAATCTCTAAATCTATTGATTTAAATTCAACGACACGTTCAGTATTTCATCTCTCCGATATTGCTCAGTCGACTAGTTGAAACTCATTACACCATCAATAATATTGAGGAAACGTTTCCCTTCTCAGGAGTGCCAACCTTGGGAATCTTGATGAACTTCTTGGCCGAGTCGCAGAATTATTATTAGAATATAGATAATACCCATTCAATTTTTCGCGCATATATTTTTATAGTTATTATTTCATTGTTCGCACCCAAAATTGGTACGCTATCGGTTCTTTATCTTGCCTGATCAATTTCTTAATTGCAGAAGTTGTGAGGTCTCTGCGCGAATCCCTAATGACTTCAACTTGAGTTCAATTGATTAATTCAGAGATTTGTCAGGCGAGACAAAAATTTGATTTATCTTACAAATATTCCACTCCAAATATTTCTTTATAGATCACCCATCCGATGGTAAGGTTCAAACATTGAGCGATCTTCTAAAGCTCAATCGGATAATTGGAGGCAAAAATGCCTTCAAGGGCGAATTTCCTCATCAAGTCAGTTTGCAATGGGGTATTCCACCTGTGGTTCCAACGTCTCACATGTGCGGCGGTTCCATCATTGGCAGGGAATGGATTTTGACAGCTGCGCATTGTGTAACTGGATTGCCGAGTTATGGTAAATTCGTTGTGAAGGCGGGTAAAAATTTCATCAAAACTAAAGAAAGAACCGAGCAGACTTCTATCGTTGCCAAGATCTACGTCCATGCACAGTATCAAGGGTGAGTTAGATCAACCTTATCTGACATGTCTTCAAACTCAGCAGACATACATTTGATGCGATAAGTTCAGTTTACTGATAATGGAAAGTCAATCCGAGCTCATGAAAGTTCTGTATGCCCACGTAAAACATACGATTCCATGAACATATATGATCATGGAATCTCAGGATTTCATGGTCATATATGATCATACAAAAAACCGTTCCAAACATTTTTTTTATTCCAGAAAGTGGTAATATATTGATTCAAACCTATTCTAACATCAATTCGTCACGTGACTGATCATATACAACTGAAGAAAAATCTTTCCAGGAGTCGGTCTCGAGTTTCAAAAAAGTGGCATTTTCTACGAAACCTTCCTCTTCAATGCTTTAAATGTTCAAAACCTGAGAATGACTCCGAGAAAGGTTTTTCTGAGTGATGTCTGATAAATACTGTGAGGTATTAATGTAACACCAGTTGTAAATGAGTATATCACGCCTTCTGGGATAAAAATGACAAATTTCCAAACCGATTTTATACCTGATCATATATGATCATGGAATTCACGGATTCCATGATCACGTATGGATATGGAATCTTATGTTCTACATGGGTGGAAAAAAGTCTGTGATCAGGAATTTCCAATTTATTGCTCCTATTTTGAAGTAAGGTCAGTGTACCCAACTTGCCCCATTAAGCCATTTTCCTAATAAGTTTGGCCCATCTTCATATTTTCCAACGTACCTTAGCTCATTTTAAAGCTTGTCTTAAGACTTTCAAAATAAGTTTAGGTACATCCAATTTGAACCAACTGGAGCCTAACTTTTTGAATTTTCCCAAAAGGTGATTTTTGAGAGCTTACAAAAGTGTGTACCCAACTTGCCCCCATTATGCTTTTTTCTTAATAACTTTGGTTTACTTCAACGATTTCCAACGTGCTTGAGCTCATTTTGAAGCTTGTTTGAAGACCTTTAAAATGCAATAAACTACGTTCAATTTCGATATATTGGAGCCGAACTGTCTCAATTCTTCCGAAATAAATGATGGAAATCGGCGATAAAGTGTTTTTATCGCCGTGCCCGCACACGTGAAGCTTTTCGGTGGTTCGAAACACTATTTCTGACCCATTTTGGCGTGATAAACACGTTCTGAGTGGTAAAAAAGTCGTTCTGCACGCCATTTCCAGATAAACATATGGGGGCATGTTAGGTACACTCCGATGTTGGCATCCTTGTTCACAAATCGTCTCCGTGTTTTGCACATAAAACAGCTCCATATCCAAATTTTGCAATTTTGAAAAATGTATTTTGAAGGTCTTGAAACAAGGAATCGAATGCGCTAAGGTACGTCAAAATTGGTTGAACTCAAAGAATTTGGCGCCGATTTTACTGAACGCAATTCCCTCGGCGCTTCCTTAGCTAGGCAATCACGAAAAATAGAAAAATCACTTTAGATTTTCTGGAGAACGCAAGAATGATTCGGGGTCGACGCAAACTACTTACTTTCTCATATTTCAACATAACAAACGTGAAAAAAAATTGCCGGGAGGCCAAGGAGTGCCCATCCCCGAGATCGGCACATGGGGGCAAGTTGGGTACACTTACCTTATTACAAATTGATGATTCCTAATCTCGGATCTCAAAGGTCAATAATAATTCAAAAAAAAGATTTTGTGAGAGATTTTCTCAAATAATCCTCTCGATCCAACTGCTTCACAGGAATATGGAGATATCAATTCATATTGCCAAGTTGGTATTAATACTGGCCATTGTTCAGTTTAGACTACCTCGTTCGAGCAAAATCATAATGCGTTGAATCAATTCGTCATTACATGATGAAGATAAATGAATTCGAATTGAGGAAGAAGGTTCACACCAGAATAATTTGAAAAATAAAAAAACCTTTGACGAAAGAGCATCAAACCCGTTACCAAAAGAGCAACAACCCAAAATAAGCCGAACAAACAGTTTGAAATATGCACAAATATTTCTATGTTGATTTACCCGACAATGAACCCAAATCTCGAATAGTATTTCTGATTACTGTTTCAATTTGAAATACTCAAGGATAGTATCGTCAAAACAGATATCTTTGGTACATCCTTCAAACGCTGCAGAAGTAACTAAGTGAATTTTGCAGTACGGCAATCAAAATCTGCTTTTTACCGGCTTGATTCTGATATTATTTTTGGTGTGTATGCAGTATTTTATGATAACTACGTGTACGAATGAATTTGAACTAAATACACTTCTAACGATCAAATCTTCGATCATTCATCCATTCTTAATAATTTCAGTCACTTGTCTGACAATAGAAGAATGCGAATGATAAGCGATTGTAGCGCGTAACGAATGATTTCGTTTTTCAATGATGATTTGCTTCGCAGGAATGTTTCGCCTTTTGACATTGCGTTGCTCCAGCTGGCCTCTCCATTCGAATTGAACGAATATGTGCGCTCAATCAAGTTACCAGAAGCCAACAGTATTCCAGTCGGAGGATCAACTCTATCTGGATGGGGATCAATTTCAAAAACGTCCCAGATCAGAGTTCCCAATGCATTGCAGAAGGTCAACTTGCCACTTCTAGATCTCAACATTTGCAGAAGAGCCATGACCTTGAAAGGCGATTACACAAAAATACACGAGACAAATATATGCACGGGTCCATTGACTGGTGGTCTTTCTGCATGCAGGGTAAGTTGGTGGTTTGGCAAAGAGCTTGTCTGTGGAACTATGTATGAGCAAAGAATTGATAAATTTTTCAACTTCCAGGGAGACTCTGGTGGTCCATTGATTGCTATTGACGGAGATGGCGACAAGGAAGTTATCGGCGTTGTCTCTTGGGGTGTCATCCCTTGCGCCAGTGTTGGTGCTCCAGCAGTTTACGTTCGAGTTTCCGCTTTCGTGGACTGGATAAATTATATCATACAGACATACAGTACTGAGGATTCATACAGCATTTTACAGCGATGATAAGGGTTACAAGTGAAAAATTGTGGAAGTAAGCCATGGATGACCATGAATCGTGAACAGAGTTGTACATACTTATACTACCGAAAAACAATATCTGCCGAGTTGTTGCCTTCAATATGGATCTAACAAATTCCATCACCGCACGTTCAAAAACAAGCCAATCGATATTTGCTGATTATTTTCTATTGTGAATAAAGTAATTAATGAGAGGCTACCAGTGCAGTATTTTATGAGCGGCCTAAGACATGAGAGTTTGTATGATGTACACTGTTGAAGATTCAAGTCTCAACTAGATTCTCAACAATTCTCTGACTATGAGATCAATGACTTTTGTAACCCATAATCAAATTAATAGACTAGCTTAGGAGTGAGAACTGTTGCGATTCGCAAATGATTACGAACAGATCCGATACCATTGAAATAATGTTTCTTTCTTGTACTGCACAATACTTATGTAAAAAAAAAGTACCAAAGAGTGACGATAATAAATTATTTTATATGCCACAGAGCAATATCCTCACTAGCCAAACCCCTTTTCCATAATACTTTAACATCACTCCATTTTCACTTTGTTCCTCGTCCCAAAGTCTACCAGAGTTCATTTTGGGAAAAACATAGAAAAACGATAATCAGTAACATTCGATGAGTAATCATATTCAATTGATGGCTCAATTGGTTCCTCGTCAAATGATCACAATGGAACGTATTATTACTGTGCTAAATAAAAGTCTGAATCGGCACGGAAAGAAAAAATTTCATCTCCAATGGACAATGACAATAGGCATATTCTCAATTACCAATATGGTTTGCTCTTTATTGACAAACTCTTGTGCATATAAAATTTGTATTCAATAAATTTGTATTCCAATCAATATCATGGTCTAAGAATACGAAGCCATGATGGACTCAATCCAGCTATTGTAAGCTGATACTCGAGTGTAAACCGAGGGAGCTCCTTCTGAGCCACATGGAGTAATTCCCCAACTCACGATTCCAATGACTTCTGGCTTCCCCTCTTCATTGGTTCGTATAAGTGGGCTGCCTGAGTCTCCCTACAATTCAAAGTTAACAATATTTAATCATCATGCAAAACAAAGAATCATCATTCGAAGAATGTTACAAATTCTTGAAGATTTTGCAAGTTACTATTTTCTGTTTGTAGGTATACATATATTCGCTCAATAAGATATTTTTTGATTTATAAAGATAAGTATTCTTACACTGCAAGCAGATACTCCGCCGTCAAGTGGCCCTGTGCAGACATTGTTTACATGAAGAGGATTATCTCCAATAGCCAATGCATCCAATGCTTTTTTGCATTCATCGTAATCCACGACCGGTAACGTGGCTTTTTGTAATGAGTCCGGTAAAATTGGAACGTTGCTTGTAGAAATTGAACCCCAGCCTGAGAGGACCACATCGCCCTTGGGTATACTATCGGGTTTTGGAATGGCGATAGGTTGAACGAGTTTGTTCAGTTTCAGAGGAGAGCTCAATCTCAGAAGAGCAATGTCAAATGGAGTGACGCCACTGTAAGTCAACGAGACATATTTGAATACTCATATCGTGAATCCGAGATCTAATGTCAATATCATAATTCCAGCTTGATTCCTGGCAGATATTTGAGCTTACAACAAAATCATCATGAAATTTAAGATCTGACCTCAAAAAACTTGAACCAGGAAACTGAGCTCATCCGATCTTTTAATTTGATTCGTAACTGATGACTAATCGATCTTCTCATGAAAAACATGATATACTAACCGTATAAGTTACTTTGATTCTTGACACAAAAGTCATCTATCGTATTAAGAGAAAGACATCACAGTTTCGTCACAGCGAAGAAAAATCACCATTCTTTGAATTTGACGAAATTTTTGCTATACTCAAGAAATCAAACTGAGAAAAGATAGCACCTGCAAACAAGTCGATTTACGCAACTCCCTCAAATGCGTGTATCGCAACTAATCTAATTCCATGGAGACTAATACTTTCTCACTTACCCTGGATACTCAGGATGAACATAGCTCTTGCTTACGCGAACGGTCTGCTCGCTCTGCTCGTAAGTACCTATGTAGTGCTTGCCAGCTTTGACCCATAGACCACCAAAAAGTACACCCTTGGGGCAATGAGCAGCTGTCATGACCCAGTTCTCATTGATTATGGAACCACCGCAAAGATGGCTCAAGGGAAGTATAGGTGGCAGACCCCATTGCAAAGATACCTGGTGGGGAAATTCTCCAGGCTGGGCGTTTTCACCACCGACTATGCGATTCGAGCTGTTGGTACGTTCCACCGGGGTGATAGTGAAGCCCGGAAAACCTAACTCAGGCTTGTCTATTGCAACGGATTGGACAATGGATCATGAGATTAGATTGTTGATGAATGGTGAACGAAAAATCCTCATATTTCAGGTATTTATTGACATTGCAAATATTTGATGGTTGTGAGTTGTTCAGTAGGAATATCAGGATAACAAGTGGGGTGGCTATTGAAAAACTTCATCTAGTAATGGGAACAAAACCTACTGTGCAATGCCATGAATGTCTCAATGAATTTCGGTCTTTTCCTTACGGGTACTTTATCAAAATTAGGTTGAAAATTTTTACTACACCTTCATTTAAGAGGGTTCGGAAGCTCTACCTTTACCGACCTACGGGACCACGTGTGAGCTGAGTCTAGTGAATGATTGAAAATTTGTAGGACGGCGGCGTTACATCACCCCAGTTATAATTGAGAAATTCTTATCGCGGGCAACCACTGGAATTTCTGTTGACATTCTTCTCTTGAATTGGCTCAGAATTTCTTATTGCAGAAAACTGCTTGAACCCTGTTGTTGCCTCACATGATGCTGATCAAAACTCATAACTGGAATCCCAAAACTTGAATTGTCAAAATTTCTATTTTTCCATCAAATCTAATTCTTCACGCAGAAATTCTTGTAGCAGATAACTGCTTGAATTTCTGCTTCTGTGCAATAGAAATCTAGTTGCAAACCCTGAATAGCTTGAAATTCTGTTTCTTCGTCAAATCTAATTCTTCACGCAGAAATTCTTGTAGCAGATAACTGCTCGAATTTCTGCTTCTGTGCAATAGAAATCTAGTTGCAAACCCTGAATAGCTTGAAATTCTGTTTCTTCGTCAAATCTAATTTTTCACGCAGAAATTCTTGTTGCAGATAACTGCTTGAATTTCTGCTTCTGTGCAACAGAAATCTAGTTGCAAACCCTGATTAGCTTGGAATTCTGTTTCTTCATCAAATCTAATTCTTCACGCAGAAATTCTTGTTGCAAATAATTGCTTGAATTTCTGCTTCTGTCCAATAAAACTCTAGTTGCAAATCCTGAATCGCTTGGAATAATTCTGCTCATTCCTCAAGTCTGATGCTTCACTCAAAAGTTCTCGTTGCCGATAACTGCTTGAACTTCTGTTTTTGTCCAATCATACATTGAATCTCACCAAACACCTGTTCACGTCCAACACAAGTGGCAAGATCGTCTCTCACACTTTGGTGTTTTGAGATTGGTTAGGTCTATTATTGATGACTGTTCAAGAACAATTGTTGTGATGTATGCAATAAATCTCTGGTATTTCTAACTATCTTTGTATGATATACTTTCATTGCGTAATACTCTAATCCAATAATCTCAGCTAGACTCTGACTCACGGTTCATGGGTCGTTACTGTCTTGACGTACCACTTACATTCTTGCTAGATACTTGATTGAGGGCTAGCTGGCATAGGCTAATTTCTTAATAGGTCGATCAAGTTGTACAGGGTACATCTATTCCATCAAACGTGTTATCCAGAGAGAGAGTAGTACATCTACGCCCTTGGTGAAGATGGGTAACCACAACTTGAAAAAGAATTTTGGTTGAAAAGTCAATCAATGTACAAACCAGAGCCATACATCAGTCTGGATGTGATTCGTGGATCATTCTATCTGGAACTGAAGTATTTCTCACATAATGATATTAAGTTCCCATTCTCAAAATGAGTTCTCGTATTAATTCAACTTCTTGATACGTCACAAGATACACCAATCTCCGAGTTGAAATTTGTTATATTCTTTCAACTAATTGAAATATCTTCAAGATATTTAGCAAATAAAACAGATTGCGAGTAATTCAAGTCGCGTCAGTATTACAGAGATGATCAAATCCAGCTATGATGAATCTATGCGTTTCACTTACAGATTTTGCAAAACAATTACTACTTACCACCAAGGAGAATGCCGCGTTGGTTCTCACGCTTTTGGTTATTAAGACAAGAAAAGTTATTGAAAACATTAGTTAAAGCTTGTGCTCTTTTTGATCCCACAACAACTAACAATGTTATCAAGCAGACGTTTTTGTTATACTCCGCAAGATGGTGGCTCTCCAGGGAAGCGCACGCGCATGCAGCCGGCTGGCCACTCATCGGCTGTTCAGCGCAGCGCGAATCGCCCAGCTCACACGCGTTTGTTTGCATTTTGGGTGGTCATACACTCGTGATAGTCCTTGATTTTTTATAATTTTTTTAGGATGAGTTGGGGCAAAAAGGCTCTATTAGGCTCTTCCTTGTAATCGTAGCTACCTCGTCGTGGATTTTCAAGGTGATTCGTTATCATTCAGAGGAGAAAAGACCTTTCTCAGTAAAACAACCACTATTTTGGTAACTGAGAAAGCTCTTTTCTTCTCCAAATCATGATGAATCACCCTGAAAATTTACGAAGAGATAGCTGCGATTCCAAGGAAGAGCCTAATATAGCCCTTTTTCCGAGATATTGCGTAATACTGGAGTAATGAATTTTTTTGTGATGAAATCCGAGGTCGGTAAAGGTAGAGCTTCCGCACCCCCTTAAAGACTTCTTTGTTAACGTTGTTGATGTGTAGTACTTACCCGCCGAAGCGATGGTTACCAAGAGGCACGCGATCAAGATTGATGAACAAGCCATTGTTGATTCTGATCATTCTTGATTCGGGTCAGCTTTTATACTTTTTGCAGTAAAAGATTGACTGCAGCTTACCACCAAAACATTCTATCTTGATGGAATACGCATCGATTAATTTTGTGACAATTGGGACCATAGCATTAGTGGAGACAACGACAATCTGCTAAGAAGGAGACCGATAACACGATTATCTTTCTTTTGGGATTAACGAGATGCGCCGAGTTGAATGCACAAAATTGGAACACTCATTGCTTGCTGCCTGATTCTCGAGGCAACGATCACCAATGCAATTTGTTTCGTATTGTACCAATGCAAGTTCGCACTTACTTGTTCTAGATGTTCTTTGCAAGTTTGCACCTTGAGATCACTTAATACAGGTGAGAACTGTGTCGACTGTGTTCGAAAATACAGAATCTTTCGGTTATTATGAGCTTCGAAGAACTCGAGAAAAGTGCTCCTCTCATAACTGCGGTGTTTGTTGTGACCGGCACTGGCCCCATTAATTCAATAATACGAGGGCCAACAAAATCAGAAAATGAAATTTCTTCGTCATAACAGATAGTCCGGGAGCTAGTGAACTTCTGATGTGCCAGATTTGATAAAACCTAGACGAGTCCTAAAATCGTTCTACTATTTGTATTGATCACAGAAGTAACCGTCACCTGGCCATCCGATGGGACAATATTTTTTTGTGGAATTTTGAACTAATTATTTTTCAAGGATGAGGTGCCATGAATGATAAAAGCTGAAACTGTTACGGATGATAGATAACCGTCCCAAGAAGCCAAAAATGACCATCAGCTGACCCCCGGATGGGACAAACACCGTCAGCTGAATTTTCGAAAATTGATATTTTTCAGGTTAAGGTGACATATTTGATAGAATCTGCAAATAGGGGAGAAGGTAGATCTTAAGCTCACTAACAAGAAAATAACTGTCAGCTGGTTCTTAAGTGGGGCAATTCCGAAGCTGACGGTGATCTATAATCTTGGGCAGATGGGAATAATTCTTTTCATGGATGAGGTGACAAAAATGATTCCAATCTGCCCAAGCTTATAGATCACCGTCAGCTTCGAAATTATTCGACTAAAGAGCCAGCTGACGGTCATTTTCTTGTTATCAAACCTAAGATGTACCTTCTCACCAATTTGCAGATTTTATCAAAAATGTCACCTTAACCCAAAAAATATCAATTTTCGAAAATTCAGCTGACGGTGTCTGTTCCATTCGGGAGTCAGCTGACGGTCATTATTGACTTTTTGGGATAGTTAACTATCGTCTGTGAGAGTTTCAGCTTTTATCATTTGTGTCACCTCATCATCGAGGAAAATCATTCCAATCTGCCCAAGCTTATAGATCACCGTCAGCTTCGAAATTGCCCCTCTTAAGAACCAGCTGACAGTTATTTTCTTGTTAGTAAGCTTAAGATCTACCTTCTCCCCTATTTGCAGATTCTATCAAATATGTCACCTCAACCTGAAAAATATCAATTTTCGAAAATTCAGCTGACGGTGTTTGTCCCATCCGGGGGTCAGCTGACGGTCATTTTTGGCTTCTTGGGACGGTTATCCATCATCCGTAACAGTTTCAGCTTTTATCATTTATGTCACCTCATCCTTGAAAAATAATTATTTCAAAAATCCATAAAAAAATATTGTCCCATCGGATGGCCAGCTGACGGTCACTTTCGTGATCAATACAAATAGTAGAACGATTTTAGCACTCGTCTAGGTTTTATCAAATCTGGCACACAAAAGTTCACTAGCTCCCGGACAATCCCGATACAATCACTCGCCTCGCGTTATAATCGGAACAGACTGTATTCGTATGTAAGTATACTACAAATTTTGCATTAGGAACATTCGGCGTCAGAATCAGAACATGAGAAAAATCCTGAAAAATCCTGCAAAATGAAAAAATGCCTGATACTTGGAATGAACAATTCTGTTTCTGTTTCCATCTCACTCTAAAGATAAAGAATTTAGAAGACTCATGCGCTAAAGCGCATCGACCTCGAAAGATGTCTGATATGCACGCTCTCAGGAATTCCAAGATACGAACAAAATCTTAAGTTGGGTTACACGCCTGGAAACAGACATGGCAGATAGGAATGATTCTGAAGATAAGAACTAACACATAGTCAAAATGGATTGGTGCCCAACATCAAAATCCCCTGAAATGGACTTTCAAAAGTTTCAAAAATAGGTCAAGTGTCGTGCCATTACCCAATGAACTAGTTCATTTCGGCAAAGACAATGAGTTCCATGCAATCGATTCCGTAGAAAATCAATGACAAAAATATTGCATCCATTAAACGGGCGGACATGAAATATTTCGATGGCCTTGAAAGCATTTGCTCCAACTGTGAGAATCAATCTTGTAATATAGGTACAGTAGTGCAACAATAACACGACAAGGAGTTTCTCTATCTGTCTGCTGACGAAATTTGCGCTCTGACATCAACGTAAGATCGCTGAGACAACAGGTGTAGTAAATGTGATTCGTACGCAAGCTGGGTCAATAAAAAGTAGAAAAAAAGCATTTCAGTCCATAGCCTTTTACGTCAAATTACTTCCGTTGTCTAAGTAAAATGGATACAACGGCTAGTCTTGCCTAACTTATTCGATCTTTCTCTTACTCTCTTGTCGTCATCGATACGGCCAACGAGAGTGTAACTCGGTGTATACTGCAACAGTGCAGAAACAGATCGGGAACCTTAGCGAGAACACATCTCTTTCCGCGTCTGCATAACGCGATAATCTGGCTGTGAAATTTTTTATATCGTGCTATAAAACCTTTCAATTTTGCTCAAGAAGTGAAAAAATAATCATGTTGAGAAGTCTGTTTTTAGTGATCTGTGTTTTTATTATAAATATTCATCAAAATGAAGGTGAGTAAAATATAATTTGATCAAAATTTGATGGATCCAAATGTGCATGAGTTTTCGCGCCTGGAGTGAACCATCTTTTTCGACTTAGTTATCGGTTTCTGTGCTTCAAAATCTTTGAAACCAAGAAATTTCCCAATATATCAGCGAAAATATTCAAGCATGACTGCTCTCTGTCTTTTGCCACACTTGATTCTGCGCCAGTGGAATGTGTCTGATGGCTGAGTAGATGTGAGGTATTTGCCACTAGCTTCAGTTTTAGATTCTTTCGCATACCCGCTGGAATATTTGACCTGAGATGATACTTCAGTCCACGATATTCCAATGAAAAATAAAGTATCACAAAAATTGTAATGAAGCTATGGCCAATCAACGATTTTTGACACGAGAAGTGATATTGTTTTGGAATAAGACTATACTGGAAATTTGCCTTTGTCAAACTCACGGTCTGGCCGTGAGCTCATGAACAGGAGTATCAAATTTCGAATCGGAATGTTGGCGGATGTTCCGAGAATGTCACGTGAAAGTTATAACTAAATGAGATTTCTCACGAGTATTGCACTTTCTGATCATTTTTTTATCCTTGATAACCTTAGGATAATTTGCTTGGATGGCCTTTGATCGTTTTAACACGTAATGTTCATGAATGTACGAGTTTTCAATAAATCAATGTAGATTTCGTGATTTGACCATCTCGAAATTTTTTTGCCATCGTATGAGTTCAAGCAAGTGATCTCGGTGGAAGAACCGGTTTACTTTTCTTGAGTAATGTTACCTCCGCCAAATCTTATTGTTAAGACAGAGACTCATTAGAATAACTTCAATTTCTAACATGTTCTTCCAAACTAAAGATATTCCATGCATAACCGCATCGATGGCGAACGCGAGTGTAATTAGTGCGACACCACAAAGGAAAACTGTACATTTGTTTTTCTGTGATTTGAACTCTCTGGATATCCGATCGGAGTCTTACCACTCGGAACTGGTATCCACCTCTCTTACCACAAGTGGCTCAAATTTCTCGAAATTTCTTCGAATCAAGATCACGTTCTCAAGTATTCTAATCGAACATGACATTCATATCAAAGATATTATGTTGCGAGCAATTGAAAGCAATCCAATATTCCTGCGAAAAATCTCAAGTTCTGACATCGTTGGGATCGTTCAAAGTTATTCCACCAATCTCTAAGTGAATTAAATTCCATTTCCTAGTATGATCATTCTCATCAATATGTTCTCAAAACCTCAACGCAAGCCCTATAAAATTCAGTCTCTGTCATCACTTGCCTTCACATGCCCCAAGTACCACAAATTTTGTATCAGATATAAGAAATCATAGAAATTCACCTTTTCCTATTACTGTTAGGTGCGGACATGGAAGTAGCCTTGTTGGCGGAACGCCCAACGCGGATAGTCGGTGGCGAGGATGCAGATCGGGGTCGACACCCTTGGCAAGTGTCGCTTCACTGGTTCAACAAAAAACGTGGAATCAAACCTAGACACGTGTGCGGCGGTACCTTACTGTCTGCAGGTTGGGTACTCACCGCGGGTCACTGTCAAACTCTCTCACCCAAACGTCCTGGTGGACAGTATCTCGTGCTTGCAGGAAAACACGAGCTTGGAAGGTCAGAGGACACGGAACAAAGGCGTCTGGTAGAAGATACTTTTGTACATCCACAGTACTCGGGGTAGGTGTTATTACTTTTTACCTCCTGGATTTTCAACGTGGGAAGATCTCCCCACAGTGGATCGTGTACCAGCCAGTCGATAGGGATCCCATTATTTAAAATTGAGTGTATTGTGATTCATACAGAGTTTATTGTGGTGCCAGAAATTTAATTCAAGCCAGAATCTGATCGAAATAATGTAAAATAATCAGACCACGCAATAACAATACATATGTAGCCCACGCCCAATGCGGATCATGATCTATTTAGTTTTGAATCCGGCAATGACAGACCTAAGCTAGATGCATGGTTTTAATAATACTCTGGATTGGAATTTAGATCATAAAAGTGAATGACTCGTGAGAGATAACTTAGAATAGATAATTGACTATCCATTATAATACAAGCCGTCAAAAAAAATACCTTTTCCAGAACCGGGACCTATAAATCCCTACGTAAAGACGTGCGCTGAATTTGGAAATGACATCGGTTTTCCACGAACAACCTCAAATTTTTGAGGAATTTGGATAAATTCCCTTTGAAGCTAGATATCGGATATTTGATCTCGGACTCTCGAAGAGGAAGGAATTTTCCGTGCGAATATGCACTTTTGAGAGTATTCATTCACGGAGGTGACACTGATGCAGTGCTTAGGGTGATACTCGTGATTGAGAACTCAATGTTGCACTCATGATCGAGAATTTAATGTGGCACTCGTGATGGAGAACTCAATAATGCACTCTCGATCGAGAACTCAATATGGAACTAGTGATCGAGAGCGAGAGCTTAATGTTAGTACTTAATCGTGATCTAGAAGTGAATGTGACACTCGTGATCGAGAACTCAGTATAGCACCCGGAACTCAGTGTGGTACTCGTGATCGAGAACTCACTGTGCCACTCGTAATTGAAAAACCTCACCGAGCCACCTGACTCCTCGTACATTGACTCCTTGATCACGAGTGCCACATTGAATTCTCGTTCACGGTTACCACATTGAGTTCTCGATCACGAGTACCACATTGAGTCCTCGATCACGAGTACCACATTGAATTCTCGTTCACGGTTACCACATTGAGTTCTCGATCACGAGTACCACATTGAGTCCTCGATCACGAGTGCCACAATGAGTTCTCGATCACGGGCGCCACACTGAGTTCTTAATCACGGGTGCCACAATGAGTTCTCGATCACGAGCGTCACACTGAGTTCTCGATTACGAGCGCCATACTGAGTTCTTAATCACGGGTGCTATACTGAGTTCTCGATCACGAGTGTCACATTCAGTTCTTGATCACGAGTGTCACCCTGAGTACTGCATCAGGATCACCACCGTGAATGAAAATATCAAAAAATTCATATCATGACACAAAATTCCCTCCCCTCCCAGAATCCAAGATCAAATATCCGGTTATCAGGCTTCAAAGAAAATTTTCTCTGATTTTCTTCAAAATTTGGGATCGTCCGGGCAAAACTGATGTTGATTTTGGATTCAGAGCATGATTTTACGTGAAGGTACATATGTCTGATCTCCGGAATCGGGTATACATATTCTCGTCGACCTGTGTATAGTAACTGTTGGCGAAAATGTGAAAGTAATGAGAGGTTATTATAAATAACTGAGGAGGCCAAGTTAATAATTAAACTGTATATAATTGAGACACTCCTTGGGTGTACACAGGTCGGCTGCTCTTAGCCATCTAAACTATATCACGCGATGCACGCGGTAGTCGAGTCGAGGTACGACGACCTAGCCTCGCCCGAGTATTAACGAAAGAGAGAGAGCATGTATATATAGGTATAAGTATTTCAAATTGATTAATGAAAACTTCCAACATACCCCCCTTCATTAAATAATTTGAAATGTTCGATAATTCAAAATAAAGAAAAATTGCAACTTATCAAAGTCTTCTCCATAGTCCCCTTATACAAGAAAAAGAGAAGCTTTGTTTTTTCAAAGATACAACTAAATAAAAATCATCTCTCAGCTCTCACTCAAAAATTGTTCACAATTCAAAAAGAATCTAAATGAATTCCAATTATATGATAGTACAAATCTTTCATTCAATACTCATTGATAAATCAATCTTCAATATGCAGAATAATATAACATTTGAAGCTACTGAACTGAAAAAATCAAAAAGTGTTGAAGGAACACTAAACTGTCTCAATTGACAAAACATCATCATATTCAATATTCTTAAAAACTAGAGTCTCTTCAATATTCAAATATTTTTGAGTCCTGCTTCAAACATAAACACTCGTAACTTGGTTAAACTTGGTGCTTTGGTCAATGAGTCTGCCACCATCCTTTCGCTGCCCAAATGATCAATATGAACTTCCTTTCGTTCAATTCTTTCTTTGATAAAATGATGCTTGACATCTACATGTTTAGTTCGAGGACTGAATTTTGCATTTTTGCCTAGGTCAATAGCTCCTTGGTTATCACAAAAAATGGTATGAGCCATTGGATCTTGTAGTCCCAACTCAATTGTTAGTCCTCGAAGCCATATAAGTTCTTGCGTAGCAGCTAATAAAGATTGGTACTCTGCTTCACCAACCGATGATGCAATTGTGGTTTGTCGCTTGCAATTCCAACTAATTGCTGCACCTTGCATTACAAAGATATAACCAGTAACTGACCTTCTGTCATTAGGATCTGATGCATAGCTTGCATCACAGAAACCTTCAATCCTAAAATTTGCTTGCTGCGAAAAGACAAGTTTATAATCTCTGGTACCTTTTAGGTACTTGATTATGCGTTTTACTGCTTTCCAGTGAGTCTCATTGTAATTATTGTTAAACTTACTCACTGTACTTACTGGGAAGGCCAAATCTGGTCTAGTACATTGGCAAATAAATAAAAGTGCTCCAACTGCACTTTGGTATGGAATTCTACTTAGACGTTCCATTTCAGCAGGAGTAACAGGAGATACACTGCTGTTCAAATTTGTGCCAGCTTCCATTGGTGTTGTTGCAATCTTACAATCAGACAAGCCAAAATTCTTGAGAGTTGCATCAATGTAGTGTGATTGGTCTAACTTGATAAGACCTTGTTTCCTGTCTCTTGAGATGTTAATTCCCAGAACTCGTTTAGCTTCACCCAAGTCTTTGATGGGGAAAGTCTTTTTGATCTCATCTCTAAATTCACTGAAAAGAGCTTTGCTAGACGTGAAAATTATCATATCATCTACAAAAATAGCTATGTACATAATTTCAATTTCAATAACAATATAATATACACAAGGATCATTTGTGCATCGCTTGAAACCTCTTGATATTAGAAACTCATTTAGTTTCTCATTCCAAGCCTTACTTCCTTGTTTTAGACCATATAAGGCTTTATGAAGTAGCCATACAAGATCTTCATCTTCTGCTTCAAAACCTTCAGGCTGTTGTAAATAAATCTTTTCTTGTAGCTCACCATGTAAAAAAGCTGTGTCTACGTCCAGATGATAAATCTCAAAATTTCTGCGTGCTGAAACAGCAAAAAGTATTCTCAAACTAGTATATCTTACCACAGGAGAATAGCTTTCAAAGTAATTGATTCCTTGAATTTGTGAGTAGCCTTTAGCCACAAGTCTTGCTTTGTATCGTATAGCGTTGTCGGCATCAACTTTGATAGTGTATACCCATCTACATCCAACCTTGACTTCACCAGGTGGAAGTTTGCATGTTGTATATACTTTGTTGAGGTTTAAAGCGTCCATTTCCTTTTCCATGGCCTTAATCCAATTTGAGCGATCTGGACTACTCATGGCCTCTGAAAACGATTTTGGTTCGTGCATACCTGTCACTGTGGAGTACAAAACATAATCATCTAGATTGCGGTTGCGTTTCTTCATTCTTGAAGATCTTCTTGGTAATACTTCTTTTTCATCTTCTTCTGATTCACTGCTACTATGTTGACTATACTGATTATCTTGCGGTTGACTGATATCCATTTCTAAAGTGAAACTTTCGTCATATGCTGAATTTTCTGGAACTATTCGTTCTCGTTGTTCTTCAAACTGAGGATCATTAAGCTGATCTGGGACTTGATTCTGAGCTTGACCTGGCCCTTGGTTCTGAGGTTGACCTGGAACTTGGTTCTCAACCTTGAATTGATTATCGCCGGTAGGCAAATGAACAAACTGTTTCTTGACTGGCATAGATTCATTTTCAAAAAATCTGCAATCTCTGGAACTTATAACTTTTTGGGCTTTGATGTCCCACAGTCTATATCCCTGTTGATTTGGACAATAGCCCAACATTTTACATTCTTTAGTTACTGGATCCATCTTACCTCGGAATTGTCTTGGAATGTACGCGAGTACTTTGCATCCAAAGATTCTCAGATGAGCAAGGTTCGGTTTGTGTCCTGTCCATAGCTCATAAGGGGTTTTACCACCAAGAACTCTCTTTGGTGAACGATTTGATAAATAGGCAGCACATGCTATTGCCTCAGCCCAGAACTTTTTCTCCATCTTGGCTGCAACAATCATACATCGAGCTTTGTCTAACAGTGTACGGTTGATTCGTTCAGCTCTACCGTTCTGTTGTGGGTTGTACGGAATTGTCTTCTCGTGCTTGATACCTGATTGACTAAGAATATCTGCAACTTTTCTATTATCATATTCAAGTCCATTATCACTTTTGAAAATTACTACTTTCTCACCACTTTGTCGTTCCACATATTTGATATAGTGATCTACAATACCTGGTACTTGGTCTTTTGACTTCAAAAAATATACCCAAATATGTCTGGAGTAATCATCTAAAAATGTGATGAAATATACTGATCCACTCAACGAAGGTACGTCCATCTGACACAAATCTGTGTGAATCAATTTCAATTTGCTGCTAGCCCTGCTAGTGTTGGTGTGGAATGGCTGCTTCGCCGTTTTACCTAATGCACAGTCTTGACAAGGACTGAGTTTGTCACTGGTGAATTTTATACCTGATGCCGCTTGTTTCTCCAACTGTCATAAATATTCATTGCTAAGATGTGCGGTTCTGTAATGCCAAAGATCAATACTGTGTGGTTGCGCTCTTGATTCGCGAACTTGAAAAACCTGAGGCGGATTAGCCTTTGCCGGTAAAGTACCAGTGACGCTGGTTGCGTCAAGTCTATATACATCATTTTTCGTGCGTATGCCGGTGGCAATTAAATTCTGTTTTGGATCAACAATCTTACATTTACTATTGCCATAAATTACACTGCATCCATTTCTGTCAATAGCTCCGACAGAAACAAGGTTTGATGCTAACTTCGGGATGTATAAAACATCTTTGAGGCAGATTTGTTGCTCTGCACCTGAAACATTTTGAACTCGTAATTTGACCTCACCTTGAGCTTCAACTTGAAGTATTCCTTTGTCAGCTGTGGTGACGGTTTTTTCTTGTGTCGCTCTCAAATTGAGCATTTTGGATTTATCGTTGCACATGTGTGCCGACGCGCATGAATCCAAATACCATGTGTCCGATTTGCCTTGCGCTGCTGTGGATACAGAAAAAGCACATAATACATGTGGTTCATCATCAGTATTTGACCTTGAATCGACTTCGCCTGCACCAGCTGACCACGCTCGAGCTGAGCCATTGCCTTCATTTTTGTTTGGAGCTTTGTCTGTTTGCGATGATTGTTTACCTTTACTACGACATTCTCTCGCAAAGTGTCCGTACTTATTACACTTGAAGCATCGTTCTGATTTCTTACTGTACTGACTTCTGCGAAAATTGTTATTGTTTGGACTCGAACTCGAATATCTCTGACTATGCTGACGAGAAGCGAAGAAGCCTTGACTACTGTTCGATTCAACATTACTATATCGACCTTGAGTGTCTTGAATCAGTTTTGTCTTTACAAAATCTGTTGTGATCGCGACGTTAGAGCCTTCGATGCCCATAACAAGTGGTCTATATTCATCAGTCAAGCCCGCCAAAAGTAATGCTCCGACAAGTTCATCTGGTATTTTATAACCAATATTATCAAGCTTTTGTGCTGTACTTATCAATGCACATATGTACTCTTCCATAGTACGAAAATTTTCAAGCTTCATTGACGCAAAACTCATTAAAAGAGATACTTTCCTGGTCAATGCATCATTGTCGTATGTCTTGGCCAATTTCTTCCATACTGCTTCTGCGGTCAATTCATCTTTCACATCGTGGTAGACAGATGGGTCGATTGACAGAATTATTTTGCCTCGAGCTTTTCTCAATTTAGCTGCATCAGTTGATAATGGTTCTTCGGGAGTTCCTTCGACTGTATCCCACAATCCTTCGGCTTCCAAGTAAGCTCGCATAGCGACGGCCCAATTGTGATAATTATCTCGGCCCGTGAGTTTCTCGATAATCTGTGTGCCATGGCCACTCATTTTGCACAATAACTTGAGAACTCACTTTCACAAAAAAAAGTGTCCGTGTCCAACGTGTCTTTCACAAGTCCACCTGTTCACCCTAACACCCACGTGCACTGGCAGATTCGCACTTGCACTTAACCTCAAAAAACGGCACTACTTCACTTTCGGACTCACGCGGATCCACTACGCTTCTGGGCCCATAACCCTGTTGGCGAAAATGTGAAAGTAATGAGAGGTTATTATAAATAACTGAGGAGGCCAAGTTAATAATTAAACTGTATATAATTGAGACACTCCTTGGGTGTACACAGGTCGGCTGCTCTTAGCCATCTAAACTATATCACGCGATGCACGCGGTAGTCGAGTCGAGGTACGACGACCTAGCCTCGCCCGAGTATTAACGAAAGAGAGAGAGCATGTATATATAGGTATAAGTATTTCAAATTGATTAATGAAAACTTCCAACAGTAACCAATCATTCGAGAGCCAAAACTAGATCTCTTCTCAAGATTATTACTATGATTAGGTCGATTTTAGCGTATCAACTGCGTCATCTAAGGTTTCTCCAGTTCCACACTGTCCTATTCCCACAGTCATTTTCACTCCTCGCCATCTCGTTCTATGACATTTTCATTTGAGAGCTCTGGATCTTCATCTTCCTGTAAAATCAATTCCAAAAGCTAGAAGAATCCTACTTTGCAACCAAAAAAATATATGCAATGATAAGCTCATATCCATATTAGGAGATTGAAATTCGAACTTTTTGTGAACAGGAGCGTGGGACCCTACGATATAGCATTGATGAAATTGGAAGAACCATTTGAACTGAACGAATATGTTTCTACGGCTGCACTCCCATACCCTGATCAAATTCACCGGGGCGATGCAATGCTCACAGGTTGGGGCAGTATCAGTCGCACGCGCAAACCCGAGGCTCCCGAGGTATTACAGTCGGCAACCTTACCTCTATTGGAATACGAGGAATGTAAAGAGGCTTTAGATAAAAGGCTTGAGAAAGAGGGTCGAAATCCTCTTGACGATACCAATGTTTGCACAGGGCCTCTTGATGGATCAGCCTCAGCCTGCAAGGTGAGCTAGAACCCATTCATTACAAATCGAAAAAAGTTTTTTTTGTATGAATCAATATCAAATTTTTGTGACAGAAGCACACCAGATGATCAGTGCATGACACAACTTGTGTGTCCGCTTCTTAATTATAGGACAAAAACTCATAAATATACACGCCTCCCATTCTAGGGTGACTCTGGAGGCCCCCTTGTTGTGAAAAACTCTTTCGACATGGCTGAGGTGATTGGCGTTGTAAGCTGGGGTCTATTTCCATGTGGTGGTAGGAATGCACCATCGGTCTACACTAGAGTTTCAGCTTTTGTCGATTGGATCCACGAAGTTATGCTGAACAATTGAGCAGCCCAATTAAACTCATATGTAGATTTAATGTTTGAATGGTAACGCAATTTTCGGAATTTCAACATTATGATCTAAATTTCACTGTCTAGACTACTGTACTTGAGGAAAAAATCATTGGCGACTTTCTTCTAATCTGATAAGACTGTTAGACTACCCTCGGATTGGTGTCATCTTTTGATGATGTTACTTTCTTGTTATAGAGAGGATAAGTGTAAGATGCATGTGATATACCAAAAACTCTTGTAAATAGTATGAATAAAAGAATCTTCTCGTTTTACAGTAAACTACTAAAAGTGTACCATATCCATTTCTGAACGATTTTTGTCATAAAATCCCCGATAAAATCCATTCAATGATAATGGCATCCCATGGGTGACCGACCCAGTGAATTAAGTCTTCCGGTTTCATTCTATCATAGTCATTGAGAGTGACTACTAGAACATTAAACCAATAAAATGCTGTAACCATGGTGCGAAAGTACAAGTGATGGCATATATGTGTTTGCGGCCTATAACGGACCAGTAATTGATCCGAGAAGAAAAACCGTTTTCCATCAGTAGTAAACGTATAACATTACTTTATTGACCCGTAAACCACCGATCTGTTACAGCAGTAGCGGGATCACACCTGGGTAAAACCAGTTTTGCTTTTATGTGGGTTCAAACAACGCGGTGGGTATCGGTCACTTTGACGTCGTCATCGCAAGTAACTCGATGTTTGTGCGTAACATCTTTTTTTCTTCTGCAAAGCTAATTCGAATTTTTTGCGACGACGCAACCAAGAAGTTACTTGACCTGTCCAAATCCTGTTTACAATCTTCGTGACTTGCTTCTTTAGCGTATTTATCTTCAGACAATTCTCGCAGGAAATAGTACACGATCTGATGTGAGTACCGAACTGGATCACCTTTGACTGCAAAATCACTGTATCATGATTGGAAAAATTATATCGATCACAACTCAACTCGTTAAGTAAGTTTTGAAATCATCGTTGCAAAAAAATTTGGAACGTTTAGTTTTCATTCATCTCATCCAGATTTTGTGACATTTCAGGTACTCTTACCCAAGTTTCTTTTTTCTTCGAGAAAGCATCAATCTGAGCCTTTAGTCATTGATATCTAAGGCAATCTTTGGCAATGTCACGTACAAAATTCAGAGCAAAATTGGTAAGCAAAACAGTGAGGAACCCAATTGAAAGGATTTTTTTGAGAGGTGCGATCTTTAATCGCAGTTAAATCGAATTAAAGTCTGATCAGCATGATACAGTAGCCATGAGAATTGGGGAGCTTTGATGTATATCAAAAAGTACCAAATAATCATAAAGGCTTTTTAACATTCACTCAATCTATTTGCTTGGGTATTGAAACAGTTCCATATTCGAGAGGCTGTACAACGTTGAATGCTTACTCTGATTTTGAAAAATTGAAATATATTCCATACCTTGTCATCAAACACAATTCCGAATGACAGAAACACCAAACACTGGTTGATCTAGTTGATATTGACATTGCGCACGTAAACCTTGATTTATTGTGATTATAAATAAACGGCTATAATCTCACGTTGGCATACTTTTCGTTCGATTACTATATATATTTATCCCCAAAAATCAGGTAATTCTAATGTGGCTAGTTTCTGAATAAATTGACAGTAAACTTTCTTATAATCAACAAAATTATTTCGAATACCTTAGTTTACCGGAAAAAAAAATCGACGACGCGTAAAATTATATATCACACAAGAGACACAGATCTATTCAAATTGCATAGCACTATATTAGTACAAAAGTCTAATCTCTCAATACACCTGACACAGTCACACTTCGAATTCACACTCGCGCAATCGCAAATAACAATCAGAGTATTAAAAAACTGATGAGAGCTTCTTTATTGCTTCTTTATCTGTCGAACAGCCTTGGCGACCTCTTGAACTGCAGCTAAAGCTTCCTCAGCAGTCGGTTTAATAAAATTGGCGGGAAGTACAAATCCATGCTGTCCTCTATCTCGAAGTTCAACCGTGTAAGCGTATTTAACTTTAACGTGAGCTTTTGCCCAGTCGTCGGCTCCACCTGCAGCTGCATACAGAGTACTTGCACTGTTACCAACTGTGTAAGCACTGTTTGAACCACCAGCTTTTTTCATTGCTGCTGCCATAGCTCGACCAACATTGTCAAGATCCTTGTAATCTGGAGGTACTCGCCTGTCGTAACCCCATGGGTATAAGATGTACTGTCCGTAACTGTGGAATGTCAAGTATGCCTGAAAAAGATAATGAAAGTCATACTTATTAGATTGAATCCAGTTGGGATCAAAATTTAAGAGATACAAGCTGAATTTTTTTATCTAGATCGGGTGTTCAGAAGATGTGCGGGCGGATTTTAGTGCAGAGTGAAGATAGGCCATACGTTTTGAATGAACGATAGAGAGATCGCAGTCTTTCAAGATTTTACAGACCGCATCGTTCCATACATGGGTAGAAAAAATTTATGATACATGTGCAGGCAGATAAATTTCAGATTTATCATTTTGGGGCACAAGGCGTATTTAATCATTATATTTTTAGCCCTGTGAAGCCTATAAGATGAATTATACTCGTTTGAAGTTTTTTAACAATTCTGATCAAGAAATCCATAAGAAATTTGAATTCATCCGATAAATTGAAGTTGAGGCACTAAAATTATAAGACAACAAGTTATCTTGTCAAGGTGCTTGAAAAAAAAAACATTCGACAATTTGACTCGTAAACTTTTACTTTCTTCCTCTAAAATTCAGTGGACACTCACTGTTCCTCTTATAGTCAATAGGCTTGTCCACGTATAAAGAAAATTCGACCTCTCGAGGGTTCGCATGTTTATTAATGTTCGAAAAATTCTGTCAGGAACTTTCACAGAGATTTCGGGATAGAAGCACAGTGCTAAAGAAAAATCGCTACAAGTCTCGAACTGTTTTGACGATGAATGTAATAACGTCACATCCTAGGAATGAAATCTTTCCAAAACGAATGTTGTAATTTCATACAGACGGAATTTGAATTTATACTGTACCGTTGTGTGAATTTGAAACATTCATTGTTGAAACCGCGTATTGTGATTCTGTCTCAAAAATTTTTTACGATATATGAGGTGAGCGTAAGAACTCAAAAACTTTGGATAACAAATCCAAACAGTTGATCGATCTCTCCAACCAACCAGATGGTTGATGAAAAAGTGCAACCGCTGATTGAAGATTTCTCCACCAACGTCGCATTGTAAGGAATGTTGAACCTAATAATGAGGCAAGATTCAGGATTTAATCATTGGTCGAACCTGGAAATTAGCTGCGCTGATTTCGAAGAAATTTTTGATGGCTCGGGTCTCGGGTTCTGAGAAAGGACCTGTACCGTGGTAAGTTTCCCGGCATGGTTGCTTGCTGGTACCCATACCACCCCATTTGTAGCCGAAATTTCGATTTAAATCAACGCCGACGCAAGAGCCACCTTTCTCGGGATTTCCACGATTTTTGCGCCACAATCTGTCACTTCGGAAAGTATATTCATAGCTGAAAATAGTAGAGAACATTTTTAATGAATCAACCACATCATTGCCTTAAGATGAGTAATTTAAACAGTATTATTTCTGTAAATAAGCTTATATGTATATACTCAATTGAACTATCTGTCATGATTTCTATATAAGAGCTCTCAGCGTGGATAATGATCTCAGAATTAGTCGAATAGGTCTTTTTTGAGTCCATCATTTGAAAGTATCAATTTGGAGCAACTTTGATTTAAAAGTCTGAATAACAACAAAAAATGTAAACCTCGTGGCTGATGATCTCAAAAGTATGGATTCATGCGACCAGATATCAAGAAGAGCTTACCCATCGGGATTGATAACCGGCAGAATGTAGTAGTCAACTCCCAGATTGTCACTATGCTCTACTAGGTAATCAATAATGTAGGTAACAACGGCCGGTGAGATCCATTCTCTGGCATGAATGCCTCCGTCAATCCAAATAGCAGGCGCATTCTCCTCTCCTTTGCTGATTCGGAGCACCTGTGCGTGACGCAGACATGCAAAAACATATTATTACGCCAATAGAAAGGTGCATTGTTGCAGACGCATGAAAAATCAAGATTGTCAACACGTTCACTGCAAAGGCAGCTTTTCGCAAATTTTCGGATCTTCATGACCTCGACCCTCACGCTTCGACTGATGAAACTTTATGGGCGTAAAATCATTTTTTGACTGAACATTTATGCTTTTGGCAAACGAAATCGACAAGAAAAATTGTTACGGGAATAATTTTTTGAGTAAATATGAGGTAGCAGAAATCAAGTTTTGAAAACTCATGGGTCCCGCTCGGGGAATCCATCGCAGTGAACGGCTTAAAACCAGTTCGATTTACAGCGATTATCCGATTTTGGAATTTGAGTACTCTCTTACGATTGATGATTCTTTGTTTCTAAGGATAGAAACGAACCAGAAAACTGGGAATTCAATTTGTGTGCACTCTTTTCGGGCCAAGCTTCCATGTAGAAAGCAGAAATTACTCCTTTTTCATTTGAAAATGAAATTATTCGAATTCTTCGAAACTGTACTCAATTTTCATAAGTGATTTTGGTAGATTTTTTCGTCCTTGATGGTTAATATACGAGTTGAATACTTGGTCTCGTCGATCTTGAAGGACGTACTGTACTGTAAGGACGACTCGTCGTCCTTCAAGATCGACGAGACCAAGTATTCAACTCGTATGTACTCAATTTTACTGAGGACTAGTGAATTGAAGTCTCAAGCAGATGAGTAGTGTTCAAATGAATGAGTCTATAATTTAACTTACTTTTAGATCTCGCCCTTCGTGGGATTTACCAATTGTCATCACGGAGCAAATATGTGGGTATGTGTTTGCTAAGTAATCAAGATACCCATTTATATCATCGACCCGATGATAACTACTCCAATCCATTCGATGCCCTGAAATTCAGAAATATAAGTTCCAAATAATACATGATTTAATCTATCACATGCACTGCAGTTAGAGGTGCTCGACAAATTCAGTTTGAGCTGTACCATCTCGTTATGATGATAATTCAATTTTTCTCAAAGTAGAGTTTCATCGTCTCAAAAATTTTAGTTTAGAACACGTTCGCTGGGTACCAATTTCATCTTTTCTAAAATATCTATTTCGTGATTTGTTTTCAAGTCTACATTGCATATGGAATTTAGTCATGTCCAGAGCCAGGAGATTGGACAATGGTAATTACCACTTTTTCTATGATTCCCCCAATAACTTTGAACCAGTGCTTTGAACAGCATAAGACGACGTCCAGCCAACTAGATATTGTTATTTCACAATCAACAGGAAAGAACTCAAGTTATGACATTCTCGCAACTCTTTCCATTTGTCACTGGGAAATGAAATATCCGTAGAAATAGTACCTTCCGTCTAAAAGAATGATAGACTCGTGACACGGAGAAAAATGAAGAAAAGTCATAGATTCCCATGGAGTTCTAAAAATAAAATTGAACATAATCATAGCACTTGAACTTTCGGGCTAATAAGCCGCAGACACGAAGTAAATGCACTCATGCATGAATGAATTTTGAAAGAATGCAAGACTTTCGATTTACTGATTTGAAAATTATTGTCGAGTCATTCGTGTCTTTAGTATCAACATGAACTCAAGCATTTGGGAATCCAAAATTTATACAATTCTTTGTAATGAAAATGGGAATTTTCACGAATCTGCACGTCTACAACAAAAAATAGTGCACTTCAATCAACATTTATGGTAAGAGAAACTTGACTGACATAAAACTACTCATTCCTCAATCCCATAAAGCTGCTAAATGCACCCATGAATCGCATTTCAAAGAGTTTTTCTACGCATACGATGAACAATGGTTGTTTATAGATCAACTGAATTTGAGAAGCAACAAGCGTTAAATTAGAAGCTCAACCCAGAAAGACCAAAGTTATTACCTTTACCATCTACTGATTTATCAAAAGGTTTTTGAGGAAGATCAGGTCGATAGCGCGGAAGATATTTTTTGTGTACTCCATTAACAGCCCATTTTTTCCACCATGAATAGCGAGCTAAAACACCACTTCAAATATCAATGTCTCATTTGTTCCTTTTTGAAACATCATCCAAACATTATTTGTATTACTAGAAGCCGGATAGGTGAACCATCATGTGATCAAAAAGAGAATCTAAATGTAAGCAAAGTACAGATTAGATAGCTTCAGAGTACGAAAATTAGAAATTCAGAAAAGTCTTGTCTGTAAAAAATAAGATTGCAGATTCAACAGATGAAAACTTTTTCGAAAATTTCAGTACTACTGCAATTGATTTCTTATCCTTTCTGTTCGAGAACTGTTTTGGTTATAAATTGAAAGAAGTATGCATATGAATAATTCATTGGGAATTCCCCATTCAGTCGGGTCAGCAAATGCGACAAATGGGTTATTGGATTGAAAATGCGAATCACCTAACACTCGAATATTGTCCAGAACTGCATAAAAAGGCTTTTCTCGGCATTGATATGTATAAGTGCGAGTCTGATACTTATAGACTTTGTATTCAGTGTGATAAAGTACTTTCACCAGCTATTATTGACGCCTTACTTCTGTCGAAGACTACAAGGATCTGCTCTGAATATTAATCGATTGATGAAAGTGTTTTTATTTCATGAATTCATCCGTCACATCTAAGAAGCTTATATGTTTGGATGTGATGTTCAAGAAATCTCGTGAGATCCTAATTCCATTTAATCAGTTTTCTAATGCAAGATCGAAGGTTTAGATTATCATATTACTACTGTTCTACGTATGTATACAAATTGTTAGATAGAGCTACGAAAGTCTGTAAAGATCATTCTACAATCCCAGTTTCACAAATCTTCAAATTCAGATCATGACTTACCATTTCGACCTTCTAACTCTTCAATCTCTTCCTGAGTTCTCATCGGGTTCTCATGATTAATGGCTTGTTGGAGATCAGGTATAACCACGTCAAAATTTATATTTCTTTGATGCAAAAATCTTGAAACTTTTGGAATGACGTCAGGCAGCACCAAAACATCCATCGCAGATTCATTACCTCTCCAAAGCGATAAATCTGTAACCGTTACATTTCATGTTATTGAAACAAAACAAAGATAAGGATTGATAAATTCAGAATCGATAATCAGGCCTGATCATTGAGGTTGACGATCTGTTCAAAACTTGAATCACAAGATGCATTTGTGCAAACTCTATCAGCAAACTCTTTGAGGTCAATCAAGTTCGGGGATATGGATATTTGGATATCTACAGAATAGATCTCGATAGAACTGCATCTCAAATTCGCAAAAAATGAGAACGTATTTCAAAAGATTTTTCTGCCTCTGGTGATCGTTTGAGAATCACAGCGTTTAAAAAGTGTTTTGCATACTATTAGCATGAGTTTCTTGTCTGAAAGTGGTGATTAGAATCCTCGAAAATGTTTAGAACACATAATAGCAGCGAATTCACGCGATTTGTAACCCACCACGTGTGTGGATAGATACAGATTTGATTTCTGAAGAGTTTGAATTTTCGGAAAAATGTGGTAAATTTTTTTATTGTAGATTTTGCTATTATTCACATCGAGAAGAACCATATAATGTTGATGCATTTCCGAAATTCTCATCGAATCATACTAAAGGATTTTTGTCGAGAAATATTGTCATTGCTGGTGTTTACCTTGTTTCAAATTCGTACGTTAAAAAATTTTATAATAGAATAAAATTCAAGAAATGATAGAAATAGAGCTCGTTGGAAGCCTGATTGAAAAAAAGGACTTTTCACGCCGACTTCGTGAGATGCTACTCGCTTTCGAGCTATTGATTTCGGCCCGTGCAACAAGTACGGGTCGAAATAGTTCTGAGGGAGCGGAGAACCTCGTGATTGAGGCGCGTAAACTACTTCATACAACTTTGTTTGGAAATTATCATAAAGTTTTTTATGTTACTAGTGCCCAAAAAATCGCAACTTGAACATGATTTTTGAGCACTCGTAACATAAAATATTGTATGACACTGCGTGCGGACGGGTAGTGTCATAAAGTACTATTTATGCAATTTTGTAAACATCCAAATATTAGAAAATTGCATTGATTTACTTAGTGAGTTGGTCATTAATAAAATGAAATGTGCTTCAATTTCACTGGAAATTAGTAAATATCACTGACATACGTGTACAGGAAACGTTGTTGATAAAAAAAGTTCCAATTCCTGTAAGCGAGTAAGTGAACTTGACCGAATTAGGCTGAATTTGCATGGAGATTTTCCAGTGGTTCCTCACTGTTCATCAAAACAACAATTTTTTTCTTGGGCATGAAAAATAGCTTACCTCCACGATCTTGCAGATAATCCAAGTACTCAGACTTATCAGCAACCTCTGCCAGTCTCCAAACTTGTGCTCCCTCGTAAGTGACCTTTTCTTCAGCATATCCTATCTGTCTTGACTTCCTACCCCCATTTTCCGTACTCACATTAGCAACAACAGACCCTTGTCCCAAACAACTCAATGAAATCAAAATAAGCAACCCCAAAAATATTCTCGACATAGTCCTGACCGCTTTAGAATGCGGTTGATCCATGTCAACGATAATATCGTCCCGAGTTATCAGGACTCTTCGAGTGACTGACCTCGCGGCGCGTTTCCAACTCAGCTTTTATAATATTCAAGTCTCAGGTTATAACGGGATCCATTCGAGCGCCGCCGCATTGACGATTCATTGCTCGATTGGCTTTGGTTCCTTTTTCTGCAGCACACTCTCGATCCTGATATTATAACCATAATATACATTTCGACATATCACACTTGTTTTTCCGTATGATAAAGATGAGCTAAGATGAGCTTGCGGTAAATTTTTAAAACTTTTTTTTAAAACGGGACTGGATTATTTTAAAATTATTATTGTAGACAGCTATATATGAACGAATGATCTTTTACGATTCGATAGATCGTAAGGATCTAAGTATAGCTCCTGAAGTGTTTAAATTTGTTCTAGATGGTTGTACCGGTTCTTGAATGAAAGAGCATTGATGAGATTTGGAGATCTTGAGAGAGAAAGGAAGAAATTAATGGTGGTGAATGCTGTGATGTAATTTGAACGATGAGAATCGATTTGAAGAGTCCCATGCGTGCTGGAGGTGATTGAACGATGGACAAGATTTGATTTATGGTAGGCCCATTTTAAGATTAATCGATTGTTTTCGGACGTTGAACTTTCACGAAAGAAGCATTCAATCAAATTATTTGACAATTTGAATTTCAAGGCTAACGAATTGGTTCAGGTTCAAGGATCTCCTTAAATGGAATCGGTAGCGTAATTTACTGCATCCGATGTTATTTTGCGTATGTTGACATTGTGATGACTCCGTCCATGTCATCTTCAAAAATTCCAAATAATTGAGAAAGCCCTCTCAAAATCACGAAGCTTACACGGAAAAAGATTGTTGATTAGCACAACTAACTGGTGGCAAACTAGGTATTTTTATCCGTGTACGAATTGAAATTGATCTCCTTCCATAGAGCAATTAGACGTCGATTTTGAGCCCCCCCCCCCTCTTCCGCAATCATTCTCTCAACAACTTCTGATCTGCTCCAGTAATTTTCAACGCGTCTTGACTCCATCACAAGATTTTTTGCAAGACCTTGAAAATGATCTAAATTGTGTCCAACTTTAACCAAGCAGAGCCGAACTGTCTTACATTTTACATAGAGTGACTTTCGAAATTTCACAAAAGGATACACTCACCTTGCACCCAAAGTGTATTTTTAAACGCGGGACTGGTGCAGATCCGAGGATGGGATGATTCATGTGCATCTTGAAAATTATATGGAATCGCGACATCTCCCTACTACATGACATGTCCAAATGAATCTAATTTTGGCACTATCGTGTAAATTTTTAATAAGGTGAGAGGAAAGGCAAAAAACGAGATAGGAGGTGAGTAGGAGTTGGGCGCTTCCTCATGTTTTACGACTGATCTTTAAAAGATGAATGGTCTCGAGACAAGTTATTAAATGAGCTAAAGTACATACATCAAGATTGATAGGACTAAACACTTTCTGACAACGGTCTTTGTGAAGTATATTTCTTAAGTGTGCAAGTACTAAAAATGCAAGGACTGACTTGTTTGACTATCGTAGGATATACAAAATCAAAGTCGTGTAAGACCTCATTTTTTCATTGGTTCATTATTCAACACGTTAACAACTTCACTGCGATAGGCCCCACCGGTGGGGCCCATCGATCGAAGTCCTTCTCAAATGAGCTCACCGCTAGGTTCTATTGCTACCTCTTTCTTAGATTCACATATCATGAGAAGCATAAATTGGATACACTTGAACTTCATTTCTTGATCCACCGAATTTCTATGCATATGGAATTAAAACACCTACAAGCTTTTCAAAATTCAACACTTGTTGCAAATGGTTTTGTTGGCAATAATCCAATTGAGTAAATAACATTTGAAATCAAGCTTCTTTTTTCACTTTGTTTTCATGCCAATTGGTGCAACTCGAGATGCATTCCAACAAGAACGCAACTTTTTTTTTTTTTTTTTCTATTAAGGATGCAAAGTTTCTGTGTTTAGTATTCAATTCTACTCTATTGGTTTCTCGAGAACACTCGGTTGGTATGTTTTACATCAGAACACCCCGATGTGACTGCGTAAAGCAATGAACAAATTTCGTGGTATCGGGTCTTATTTGAACATACATTTTGGAAATGATATTCAGCGTACAGTGCTCCGCACTTGATTAAAGATGTATCTAAGGCTCCACTGAAAATATACATGCTTTTGCAGAACTTTCCACGCATTCTTTTCAAGTTTTTTATGATTGAAGACGAGAAAGTAAGCAGTTTGAAGCGATGTGAAATGATTTCCGCGTCGTTCAGAGCAAAAATATTTACTGTTTTTCCTATAGTCAGTAGAATCAATGTCGATAACAATTTGCTGGGAACATTTTGCAGGACTGTGAACTCCGAAATCTTATGGATTTCGCATGCATATTCCTAGAAAAAATACAGCCTGCCTAGTTCATCTCCACCCACGTGTATAGAAAGCCTAATTCCACGAAACTACTGACATGCTTTACAACTAACTTAGCAGCTTTTCTTACGCGTAAGCATTTCTATGAAGAAAGGCCCTAGGGTGAGCTTGAGATGGTTGAGAGTAAATTGAAAACTAGAGAAGTCTCGATTAAAAATGGCCAAAGATATGAAGGCCACATAGGAATATACTGGACACACTCACAATAGTCTTCAATGTCGTTTACGGGGAAGAATTCTGAATCTGAAAATGTTAACTGTTTCGCAGATTTTCCTGGCGTCTTCGCATTTACGGAAAGTTTTAAAAAATAAGTACAATTTTGTCCTCAATTTTTAGTGTATCCAATTGATTTTCCCTTTATATTGTAAAAACCCCTAAGCTTTCATTACTGAGGTGTTCAGAGTGGACTAACAATAAGTACCCTTCTGAGACTCATTCATTCTGTGGTCTTCCAGAATTCAATTATAAATAGAAGCCATCCGGAAATTATTTTCCAAATCGAAGAATATGATAGAAAGTATATGGGAAAAATTGTCTGCAAAGTGCAAATTCAAGTCCACCAAATCACGGGGATCTTTCAAGCTGATTTCTCGCACGATTCAAAATTGGACTTACGAGGAGAGCATCTTATCAGGTCTGCGGAACACGGATCTTGATGAAACTCTGGGAATCATCTTGTTTTGGTGACAAATGAAGGTATCTCCAAGGCTTAAGTCCAATATGGGCCTCCTATCTCGAGATACAGCTATGGAGATTAACATTGTCCATATAGGCCCATGTTAAAAAGACACATATATAGACATGAGTCATTCTGGAGCAAGCTGGACAAAACCGTCACCAGGGGGGTCTGGGAAAAATCCGCAAATTTTTTTTTCCATTAATGCTATGTTAAAATAGTACGAAAAATTTTTTTTCAGATTTTTTCGGCTCCCCCTGTGGGCCCCAAGGCCCATGAAAGGGCCATTTTAGGCCCTTTTTTATTCGCTTTTTTAGCCTATTCTAGAAAAATCATAGTTCCAACGCAATTCAATATTTTTCAACGTACTTGGGCGCATTTTCTTCGTCAAGACTGGTACTTTTGAAAAAAAAATTGTCCAAGGCCACTTAGTGAGCCTGACGACTTCTGGAAGCTAATTATTGAGAGCAAATTTTAGCGATTTTTGGGCCTGCTTCAAAGCGATCTAGCTCCTACTAGACATGTGATAATCGACTTTTGCAGGTGGTCATTTTGAAGGTCTTGAAAAAACCTACAATTTGATCACCTGCAGAAGTCGATTATCGTACTTTTTATAGGAGCTATAGCCGATACAAGTTGAGCTATTTACGAAAACGTCGAAAATTCAGGACTCGATTCCAAAAATATATCTTAATTTTTTTCCACCAAACTTGTGCGAAAATGTTCTTTCAGACATCTACTTTCAGCAAAAAAAATTTGGCGGAGGTTATTTTTTTTATTTTTTTTTGCCGAGCGTTACAAAATGCCGCATTTCGTGGTTTTAGCAAAAACGGCATCTTTGACCACGGTCACATATGCTCCCATCTGGACTGATGTGCACCAATCTGTGTGAAATTACTCCCCAAAGTACCCCCAAGTACGTGTAAGAAGTTGCGGGGACGAGCCTGCAGCCAGGAGCGAGCTGTAGGTTCTATTTACCGTGTCAAAAATAGGCATTATTTAGGCTATTCGAGCGTAAGCGACCGAGAGCATGATTTTACTTGTTCTGGCTTACAAATGAGATAATGGGCTAGAGTGAGGATCCAAACATACTTTTCCGACTCAAAATGACCATCCGACCACAATTCCGAGGTCAGTTTAGCTCTAGAATGTCGTCTAGTGCCTCAACGGTGTCAGAACCTGTCGACAGAATCCAAGTTCTTAAGGGGTAGAGGAACGACTATTTACAGCAAAACTGACCTCGGAATTGTGGTCAGATGGTCATTTTGAGTCGGAAAAGTATGTTTGGATCCTCACTCTAGCCCATTATCTCATTTGTAAGCCAGAACGAGTAAAATCATGCTCTCGGTCGCTTTCGCTCGAATAGCCTAAATAATGCCTATTTTTGACACGGTAAATAGAACCTACAGCTCGCTCCTGGGTGGAGGCTCGTCCCCGCAACTTCTTACACGTACTTAGGGGTACTTTGGGGAGTACTTTCACACAGATTGGTGCACATCAGTCCAGATGGGAGCATATGTGACCGTGGTCAAAGATGCCGTTTTTGCTAAAACCACGAAATGCGGCATTTTGTAACGCTCGGCAAAAAAAATAAAAAAAAATAACCTCCGCCAAATTTTTTTTGCTGGAAGTAGATGTCTGAAAGAACATTCTCGCCTAAGTATGGTGGAAAAAAATTAAGATATATTTTTGGAATCGAGTCCTGAATTTTTTGACTTTTTCGTAAATAGCTCAACTTGTATCGGCTATAGCTCCTATAAAAAGTACGATAATCGACTTCTGCAGGTGGTCAAATTGTAGGTTTTTTAAGACCTTCAAAATGACCACCTGCAGAAGTCGATTATCACATGTCTAGTAGGAGCTAGATCGCTTTGAAGCAGGCCCAAAAATCGCTAAAATTTGCTCTCAATAATTAGCTTGCAGAAGTCGTCAGGCTCACTAAGTGGCCTTGGACAATTTTTTTTTCAAAAGTACCAGTCTTGACGAGGAAAATGCGCCCAAGTACGTTGAAAAATATTGGATTGCGTTGGAACTATGATTTTCCTAGAATAGGCTAAAAAAGGGCCTAAAATGGCTCTTTCATGGGCCCTGGGGCCCACAGGGGGAGCCGAAAAAATCTGAAAAAAAATTTTTCGTACTATTTCAACATAGTACTAATGGAAAAAAAATTTTGCGGATTTTTCCTAGACCCCCCTGGTGACGGTTTTGTCCAGCTTGCTCCAGAATGACTCATATACTAACAATGCTGTCCTACATGGCTGTATCTCGGGATTGGGGGCCCATTGGATCAAACCCTTGGAGATACCTTCATTTTTCACCGGAACAAGATGATTCCCAGATTTTCATCAAGATCCATGTTCCGCAGACCTGATGCTCTACTTGTTAGTCCACTATGACTCTGAAACACTCAACTCCTGCGTTGTGACTCTGGAGTAGTCACGGAAAGAACCTTATCTGGATTCAGGTTTGTGTCATTCGTATTGTTGCTACCATGAGCTCTCCCTTAACAGATACCTCCGATTAGCGGACACCTCCGGAAAGCGGGAAGTTTTGATACTGTATAGTTGGATCTCTATTGCACAAAACATATGAATCGCACCAATGATTCCTTTGCAAAGCTCAGTCTTCTCAATTTTTAGGTCAAGTTTTTTCCATAGGGATTCGATGAAGAAATTTTCACAAATTTCAGACATGATTCGCTCATTTTTACGAATTTATCTCGGAAATTATAATCTCATGTGGAAACGGATCTCTTAGAAAATAGACTTTCCGCCGTGATAATGTGTCAATTGCGAATCAGAAATAAGCTAAGAGCTCACAAAATGTTACAGCAGAGGTTTAGAAACACAGGGCGGTGATCGAGAGTGATTTGGAGAATCGCACTCGTATGATAGAATCACTGCAATAATATAGCCCTGGCACATATTTCCCAACCGGAACGAGACAAGAGCAATCTGAACATGAACAACGGGTGAATTCCGGCTGCGTCCGGAAAGAAGCGTAGGCGTTGATTGTCATATCGGCTTGCCAAAGTCAGCCCTGTAGATAGTACCTACTATAGTATATACTAACATCAGAGTCTATCATAGACAAAAGAGCCACGGCCGAGTCTATCGGCTATCCAGTTACTCACGCGAACTCGACGACTATATACCTATTTTGTCACGAGTGAAGAATTTTTCGCGATTTTTTTTCCTCGCGCAGATATCCCAAAGCAAGAAAAAAAAACAAAGTGTGACCGGTGTGAATCATGAAGTGCTTACTCACAGTTGTAGTTTTGCTAATTGTTGCAATTGATCGAACGCAGGTATATACGAGTGTATCTCTTGTATAGTTTTGCGAGCACGTGCTTCCTCAGTCTCTGGGGAAATACTTGCATTTTCTCTTCCGCGATAATTGGTCGGAAGCGATAAATTACTTGCGGATCGAATGATTTTATTGGAAATCCATTAACGCGATTTTGCGAGGAAATAATACTGATTGTGTTGGAATTTTGTTATTATGAATTGGAGAATTGTCGAACATTGTTATTGGGAGGAGTTTTCAAAAATTTGATAAGATTTGTTTCGTGTTCTGTAGAACTCTTCGAAACGAGAATCTATATGAATAATTCAGCAAGTATTCAGCACTTTCGCAAAAATTTTCACTCAAATATCCCTGACGTTGAATTTTTTTCATACATCATACAATCCACATGAAAATATCTCTTTTGTCAAATGGTTCCATTCAGTTCAGCAACCTCCCTTGTAACAGTTTCATTCAAGTCATTTTATTCAGAAAAAAAATGATGCAAAAAATACAATTATTTCATGGCCTGCGCGTCCAGTTGTATTATTCTTCAAACATTTGTGAGTCGCTGAGTGCATCAATCAATTACTTTTACAGACTTTATTCAACACATCTTTGCAACAATATTTCATCAAATCAAGTCAATACGTGCACTCAGAGAAATAATTATTATTTGTATTTCGTAATAAGAACTTGATGAATTCGTATGGAAGTATATGTACTTGTATGGTAGACTGAAAATCGAAACAATATCTTAGTAGGGAACCAGTCTAATAGGGCTCATTGGTATATGTGCCGTCAAGAGTATAGACAGCATTGAAAAGGTTTCAGCTCAGACTTCATATGCGTGTCTTTCGTATAGATTCGCCGGCACATATTATGATGTTCGGTCTTCTCGAAAACTGAATCTTGTGAATTTGAACATTTTTTAAACAGATTTGCAAATGAATTTGAGTTTTTTGAAAGTTTTACGAGTAAGAGTAGATCGACTTGTCGAACATGAGTGTACCCCATGGGGTACACTCATATAGCTCAAGTGAGAGCTAACTGCAGTTAGCTCTCACTTGAGCTATTTTCTTCATAATTTATTAATTTCTCAGCGTATCTAAGCTCATTTTGAAACATGTCTTTAGGCCTTCAAAATGAACTGATGCACGGCTCATTTTGACCAGCCATAGCCAAATTTTCTTTAAAAGTGAATTTTTGCCAGTTTACAACGGGGTGTTCCCAGTTTGCCTTATTCTTTGAAATGGTGGAAATTCGTGTTCAAATGCATAGAGTTATTTCCATCGACCCAAATCACTATTTCCATCATATTTTAACAAGGTAAGCACAAGCTAACTTTTAAGGACATAAAAAATTTTATACCGCATGCTCATTTGAAATAAGCACAAATGAAGGACAAGTTGGGTGCACACCCATGTTTTACGACCACTTTATATTCTTTGCATAAAATAGCTTTGGATCTGAGCTTCGCAACTTTCAGAAAAAGAATTTTGAAGCTATTGAGACAAGAAGTCGAATGAGCTGAGGCACGTATGTACAGATTGTTCGAAGTAAAGACGGTTTGCACTGGATTTATTTAATGTGATTTTGGAAAGAAAGTGCAACAACTCCCTTTTCTCGTGTTGGAAAACACAGATACACAGAAATCATTCGGGGTCGATCCAAAATATTCATTACCTTGCATTTCATCGTAATAAAAAAACCTGCGGAAAGATCAACGAGTTCCCAGTCTTGAGATCCACATGCGAAGACAGGTTGAGCACATGAGGGAGGTTTGGTTGAACTTAACTCGCCATTTTCAACCGTTTGATCTAGGCACGTATGTATGTGCATACGTTGATAATCCATATTCGTCTTCGTAAAGTAACTAACCTGTCAAAAGTTTGTGCACAACTGAAAAAAAGTTGGATTTTTATCACACGACTGCTAAGATCTCTTTAATCCAAAATGACTCTACTTGGGCTCATTTTGTAGCTTTTTTCAAGCATGTTATGGTCTTTTCGTGGGGTTTTTCCTCAGGCTTAACAGGATTTCAATAGGTCAAGTCGGATCCTTGGAGATATTCACGGAAATCGGATCAACGCTCAGACTTCTGCAAGTCGGACATGAGTTGATGGATTGAGATCATTCAAAAAGCATTTGGAAGTGAAAGTTGAGAACTTCAAGATTCCGTTCATGGAAAATATTCTAGCTTGTTTTTGATCCGAGCTGTGACTGTTTTTGTAAGGGAAGATTTTTCTCGAAGAAGAGTCCCAAAAACCATAAGAGGTGAAGATATCGGGTTCACGGTAGTATTTCTCGAAGGTCTCCCAAGTTTTTCCGTGTTGCTGATGGTAAGAATCAAGATCAGTGCTTATGCCAGTGAAAAACTGAATCCATTCATAATTTTTCAATGACTGGTCCTTTCTACAGAAAAAGCCTCCTCTACAAAAAGAGTCACAGCTCGCACCAAAAATAGCCTAGAATAAATTCTAAGAAGGAATTTTAAAGCTCTTGGCTCCCACTTTGAGATGCATTTTGAATCATATAAATCCATCAATTTTCACCAGACTTGCAGGGGTTCGCGTATTGACTCAATTTTCATAAAATTTGACAAGGTTTCAGATTAATTTTGCAAGGATCTATTGAGCTGGGCAAAAAATACCAAATGGGTTCTTCAAGTGCCCAAAAAAGCTACAAAATGAAACCAAGTGTACAGTCATTTTGGACTAAGGAAATCTGAGCAGTCGAGTGATCGATACGAGGATCGATATCGATCAAAACTTTTTTTTCAGGTGTGCTCAAACTTCTGACCGGTAGTGTACCATCAAGGCATTATATTCCTGTAAAAGCACATAGATACATTGATCGATAGCCGTTATTAGAACAAATCACTCGGGCTAATATTGAATTCTCATAAAATTATCATCTTACACACTCCGAAGACCACCTTATCACATACCTAATATTGCTGATTCGGGGAAATCTCCAAATTTAATGCAAATTTCAAACACTCACCCAGCAACAAAATCTGCAGCATACAAGAAATGACTCAAAAAATTAGAAGATTGTTGCACATACGATGATGAGTTATCAATGGATCTGTTGCAGTCTACAACGTTTACCATAACCGATCAAGTGTACTTCGACATAATGATTGGAGATAGTCCAGCTGGGCGAATAGTACTCGGATTATTCGGAAATGATACGCCTAAAACGGTGAAAAATTTCATCACGATTGCTACAGAAGGCATCAAAGGTCGAAAATACGCTGGCACAAGCTTTCACAGAGTTATAAAGAAATTCATGATACAAGGTTTGTCTAATACGTTGTTTCAATAGCACGATTCCACATCATAAACCAGTGACATGTGCTGTCTTAGAATATCATAGAAATCAAATGAAAGATTGAGAACACTCATCCGGTCTGCACTTTACACTTTACAGTCACATTGTGCTAAACTTGTCGGAGAGAAGTGCAGCAAATTGATACAATTGATATTAAATAATGATACAATGATTATTCAAATTATATCGATAAGGTAAATCTCATCGATATATTGACTCTATTAGATGGAAAAACATAATAATAAAACTTGGAAATAAGATGCATTTTTCGTGGTCTTACCGAATCCTATTGCTTACCAATTGAACTTGAATAGATATAAATTGGAAAAAATGAATACTCAGATATCAATCAATTTGGAGGCAGTTGAGGAAAGAGTCTTGAAAATTCTTTCTAAATTGAATAATGGAAAAAGGCCATTCACATCAATGAGTTTTCCTAATCAGCACTTTTTCCACCCTATTTTCATGATACGACCCGGATTTGAGAAAATTTTCATTAAAATTGAAACTTTTCTAAAAATTTTTTGCAGGTGGTGATATTGAGCATGGAGATGGTACCGGATCGATAAGTATTTATGGAAGATATTTTGAGGATGAGAACTTTGACATCAGCCATTCTGGTCCAGGTTTTCTCAGTATGGCAAATGCGGGAAAAGATACAAATGGATGTCAATTTTTCATAACGACTATTGGCACTCCATGGCTAGACGGTCAACATACAGTGTTTGGAAAGGTACCGTATCCTATTTTTTACCAGTAAGTGGCTAACAGTTATGTTTATCGAGGGTAAATTTCTTATGTTCGTGAAGTAATCTGAAAATATCATCAGCAATCCCAACTTATGGTTTCAACAGTGGTGTTCAATTATGTTTTACTCATAAAAAATACGTTTGTGATTTTTAGGTTGTAGATGGATTGGATGTAGTTTTTAAAATTGAAGGAGTGAAAACAGACGTAGACGACAAGCCAGTGAAGCCTGTATTCATTATCGACTCTGGAATTATTGAAACGCCTCAGCCTTTCACCGTTTCAGACAACCCCTATGAGTAAATCATATTTTAATCAGATAGCTAGTTTGAATATAATTGTATAAGTAAGAGCAAATGACCGTACAAGATTGATTCGCTAACTGTATTTTTCGATACGAGGGTGAGAGATTTGGTTTTGCTTTACGAGTGATTGTTTTCAACCCGGACCCTGATAGGGGTCGAAAATATTCACGAGTAAGGGCGATGACAGACAACGCGCAACAACGCAAATTTCACGACACAATACCAAATTGATTTCTGTGAAGCCAACCATCGATGAATCTGATTTATTATGATGAAAATTCAAAGTCTCGTTGATCTTGAAGGATGGGATTTGATTCATTCTCATAGTTCATGATTGGCACTGTAAAAATAAATCCAATCCATCGATATGGTTGGGCTCACCGGAACGAATTTCATGCCGTGTCGGACACTGTCAAGTCGTGGCAGGTTGTCTGCCGCTACCCGAAAGCAAAAAATTTCACGCTCGCATTGAATAAGATAATATTCTTTCGCACGTGCCATGTTTGATTAAATATAATTTGAAGTTTGATGTGAAGCTTGTACTGCTTGTGATTGAATATCGAAAGTAGATGAGGGTACGGTTTCCGTTCACTAATTCATTTTGCACGATTGATATTCGATTTTGTTGGTTTAGCTTGTATGTGTTTCAAATGAAGTAAATTAGTAATCAAGTAAATTCAGCCGTCCCTCGACCCAAATTATGAAGCGAAATTCAAGAGCTAGTTGTATACCCATTTAGAGTGTAATATATCATCAATATGTTCCGGAATTATTTACCTTACAGAATCTAGAAATATGTACATATTTTCTAAATTCAAAGAAACGCGAATCCGTGTCTTCACAGGAACAAATTCTCCACAAAAACGCTGAATTCTAGTCAATTATCCTATTGCTCATAAACCTATTTCAGTTCACGAATAGAGGGTGATTACCATGAGTATCTAAGAGACAAATTTAAATCCCCAGTAGTCTTTTTTTTATTTGGGTCATCTTCATCAATTGTGAGATCAAAAATTTAAATCAGATCTTGGAACCAAACTAGTGAACTTTTGCACAGAAATGACAAGCCCATCCAAAAAAATAGTGTCTAAAATTATCTGGAAAGGTTATTTTTTCTCAACTAAATGATAAATTGGATCGATTTGTACAGATTTGTACAGGATTGCGTGTAACTATTTCAGACAGCTTGTGATAAGTATGAATGTAATGTATTAGACAAATTGAAGAACTTGTGCGTAGTAAATTCAATGAGTTTGAATGTAAAAAATTAGCATATTTTAATACTTGAGCCTCGATAATAGCTCTTTTGGCGTGGATCCAGGGGGGCCGGTAGGGGCGACCGCCCCCCCCCCTCCAAGACCGGTCCCTGGATCCACCACTGTAGCTCTTTGAGTTATTTGCTGCCATAATTCTCAAGAAGTTGAGCAAATTCGACTTGCATGCGTTATTGAAGTAAAAGTATAAACTTTTTTGCACAATGATTGTATAACTACAATACGCATTTAATGTAAATATTAGTCGGATATAACGTTCAGTGTTGGGTATACTAATTCAAATCTGACGTGCCAAATAATCTGACAACGAGCAGAAGTATTTTATAAGATTACAATAACTTCAAGGCGAGGTTAACAGCCCAAATAGGATTGCAAAACACTGTGTAATCTTTATTACAGTTTCATTGCTTGATCCAAACTTCATGGGCATGTCATGGAATTGATATTTGTTTGTGATATATTGCAATTGATTTTGAATTCAGTAGTTCTTTTGATGGGTTCAATCAATTTTGAATAGTATTATCAATGAGCACAAATCCCGATTTATATAAATTGAAATAAATTGATATAAATTGATATAAATTGATATAAATTGATATCAATTGCTCTAAAATGAAAGATATACTGAAATTTGGCGCTGCCGTTTCCTGTCATTGAAACCAAGAACTGTGCCTTTATTCGTACATAAAAATGAAGTATTTTTCGTGAATCTATTAATTTTGATCATACAATACGTAGGATAGCTTAGACAAAGTAGAGCGCTCAAACAATTTCTGCTAGCTCTGTTGTCATGGTACTATAATCACGATTTATCACCGGACAATAATTGATGTAGAAATTTTGAAATTTTCTCGGATATTTATTCTTACAGTCTTTGGGCATGGCTGAAAGCGACTGCGATCCCTCTGAGCTTTAGTTTCTCAATCCTAGCATTTTTCCAATGGATGATGAAACAGTTGGATACGTGAATGGCGTTATAAATCTATGACGTAATTTTACATTCTGTGTATATTTTTGTGGAAATATTGCATGAACAATAAGAAGAGTGCACACAATTGTAAGTGAGAATTTTAGATGTAATATATCATTAAAATAGATAATACAGATATTTCATATAAAAATGTTGTATATTTTTTCGCATGATTGAAAATTTCTCATTAATTAGTGTGAATCACGACATTCTATTCACGATCAACATGAAAATGTAAAAATATTAGCGATAGAAGATCCCAATCTATCACGAGAAAATCATATAAGAAACTATGGTTAGTATAGGAGGAAAAGTCTATCAACCATGTTATAGCAGATCATACATCAAATTTTTTTTGTTCTTGCGTCTCCGTCATTCTTGTGGATGAATAATAATCTTTATTGTGTAATAAGCCCTGATTGAATGGGAAACTTTTATAAAATGTTTCAATAGTCAATATTTATTATTATTTTTTTTAATAATAATCGATGTAATATGCAAGACGACACTTCTCAAAGTGACTGATTATACGATCAGTTTGACTTTAAATCTTTGCTGTCGTTAGCAAGATACATAATTATAGATCATTTTCATTCCGTCAATACATAATCTCCTCAAAATCATCTGAATCATTCCAATTTTTTCACACATGCATAAAATCACACAGTTTTGCATAATCACACCCGTGTTCAATACGAGGAAACAATTATACACGCAAATATGCAGTCCAAAGTCCAAATCACGAATTGATCGATTGAAGTAGTTTCTCAGTTGGCGACTTCAGGGATGTTGCCTTCAATTTTCACTGCTGCCGTACTTTCGGCAATACGTACAGCTTGAGCTAAAGCGGATCTGGCCTCTGCAACTTCAGGAGTATCAAAAATTCGAGGGGCAGCGGTGAGAACGGTTAATGGGACCGAAGGTAAAACAACTCCAGCTGCACTGAGTCTCTCGCGGAGTAATGAAATTCGCTCATTTTCCAATCCAGAAAGTCTTTCGGCTTTTGCCAAAGCTATGCTCGGTAACTCCAATTTGAGTTTGGGAATCTGTGGACAATAAAACATGATATTTTCATCTGGAGTTTGGAATAGTATATTATCCGTCGAGTGCCAAAAAACTTTGTTCTTTGCGATAACTTTGTTGAACGTCGGCTTAGCCGACGTCCACACACTTCGCTTCAAGCTGCGATAAGTATCACAAAACTGACACCAAAATCCACCTATGGGGTGTTTTTCAGGGGATTCTACACAGTAAGCATCCCTTTCGACCTAAATCGTATCGGTTCACGCCTCAAAATGGCGAGTAAAATCATTCTTCCCGTGTATAAGTATATATGGAGACGCATTTCGATAAATTGTCGATTTTGACATTTTTACTCTTTAATCTTTTGATAACTCAGAAACGTCTCGTTTTATCGAAAAATGTATAGAAAAATTATTTGTAGTGCTCTCAAAAATCTAGAAAAACATGCCCTGTAAATTTCTCAAACGATGCGTCTACTTCGAGTTGTGAGGCGTCTTTATTCGAAGTTTCATGGATTTTGGAATATTTCATGTATCAAATTTCATATTTCTAACCACTTTTGCAATGTTGGAGGATGATTCAGGGAACTTTTCCTTAGTAGTTATCGAAATTCTGCTTAATACAGCTCAAGAGAATCTTCCAACATTCCATAGTATATTGAAAAGATGAGGTTCGAGATATAAAATACCATGAAAATTTTAAAACCCATGAAACTCGTAATAAAGACGCCTCACAACTCGAAGTAGACGCACCGTTTGAGAAATTTACAGGGCATGATTATTCAGATCTTTGAAAGCTCTACAAAAAGTTTCTCTACACATTTTTCGATAAAACGAGCCGTTTTTGAGTTATCAAAATATTATAGCAAAATCGCCAATTTATCGAAATGGGCCTCCATATACCTATACACGGGAAAAATGATTCTACTCGCCATTTCGAGGCGTGAACCAGTACGATTTCGGTCGAAACGGATCCTTACTGTGTAGGATCTCCTGAAAAACACCTAATAGGTGGATTTTAGTGCCAGTTTAGTGATACTTATCGCAGCTTGAAGCGAGGTGTGTCCAACAAGGTTATCGTGAAGAACAATGTTTTTGGCACGAGACGCATATGCCGCTTTACACGGCGCGTCGAGCCGTGTAAAGTAGATTTAACCATAACTCCAATTCAATGGATCGAGGATACTCTAGGCTGTTTTAGAGACTACCGTAACGAGTCCACTCATGGAAAGATTTGAATACATCAAGATCACAAAAAATTGTGCGTACATATTTCCTTATGTGGATGCCTCATTTGATGTTTGAAATGTTACCTTTGATCAGTCAATTTTGAAATGTGGGACAAAATGAAACAACTCGTGACACTTTGTATCGTGTTCAAAAACCATTTCTGATTTTATACGATAATACAAGAAATAGGGCAACTCGATACAACCACCCTAGCCGAAAGCCTATGATGCTATAACGTTTTCGATTTGATCATATCCTCATAAATTTTTGGTGTCAAGTTTGGTAAGCCATCGGTCTGAATTAATATTGAAATATCCGTCTGTATACCCGGAAACCGATCCTAAATCATACCAATAATTATGATTGAATGTTTTTTCGTTATCTTTAAGTCACCATGATCAAGGTAACGATGGCATTCACACTGACTGAGATTGATATATACGTTAGGTCACTGTTACAAAGAGAATCGGGTTTCTGACTTCATGGGTGATGGGCCATTACCAGTGAGTGAATTTTTAGATGATCCGAGGTGTGAACAGGATATTCATACAGAAGTGGGATAACCCACGACCAAAATTGTTTCCTGGTAGATACTACAGAACGTAAAAAAATGAATTTTGACAAGAAACATGATCATTAATAATCCGTTTGAGTGAATCAAAGAAAGATTTGTCTGAGAATGTTATCTATAGGGTTTCAATCAAAAACCATGAGTAGGCATCTCACGCAAAATTGACTCACCAAAGGCTGTTCCACAAGAAATGGATCGATCGGAGTTTGGTCCACAGGAGGCAAATTTTGGGGGACTAATTCCTCAGAAGATTTGAGAGGAACAGAAGTGTCAGGTGCAGGAATTGTGACAACTGGCTCAGTAGCTGCAATTTCTGAATCGGCTATCACCGCAGCAAAAATACAAAACAAAGGCACGAGGAACTTCATGATTTTTAATGGATACGAGACGAAGCTGTTCTAGACTTTGAAGTGTTAATAATTGTGAACCGAGACGTCTTTTATCCTTGGTCAAATTAATTATAGCTTTCGTTCTGATGATTGCTTCAGGAAAATCTTCATGTATTGGCTGATACAACTTCTCACATCGATTTAGAGACAACAGCACTAGCGAAGAGATCTACCATTTATATGATGTTAACTGTCGCGCAGATTATGCATCTACGTATAATTAATCATTTCAATCATAACGCCAAATCGGAAATGAATACCGGTCTTGAGTTATAGTTTCGTCGAGAAAATAGCGGATAGGGGATCAATTCTTCTGAATTTTCGGCACAACAAAATACGCAGTGGGGTGAGCTACAAATATTCCTTAGGTACATTCGATTATTACAGTTATTGTAATTGATTAAGTTTCATCTTCGTAATAGAAAACGAGTCCGGGGATACAACGAGTTACGATTTCACGATCCAGGCTCCTTGAACCGTATTTTTCATACAAACTCTGCAGAGGATTCGAGAAAGAGTAATTTCGGTCGATCATTGCAGTTTTCTTGACAAAATGAGCAAGATTCCAAGACCGTGATCGATTGAGGGAATCGAATATTTGGAAACACCGACGAAGTGGGTGCGGCATATTTGTAACACAGATCTTATTATCAAATTGGTTCACTTTTCAAGTTTGCCTGTGCTGTAGCCAACAGGGATACATTTTTGGGGTCTGACACTGCAAAGATGGCACTTTTGCAGGGGATAACATTCGATATACATACCTGCAGAATCTTGCTCTTGTCCCAGTATGTATGAACTCTGAATTATTGTCGCAAAAACCAAAAACATCACAAAATATACGAAAACCATGAGCTCCGCAATCGAGAATCATAATAGATTCATTGAGCTAACTGTCGGTAAAATCAAATGGCTCAATATTTGGTCTTCATAAAGTAATTTCATTTGACGTGATATTACGAGTCTCCTGCATACGTTTATCATGAATGTAACTAAAACCACTTTTTTCATCCTTTCAATGTATCCTTGGTTCATGATCAACAGATGAGAACGCATTACTCCATTTCATTTTGCAGGCTTTGAAAGAGAGTAGAACTTCATTCGGAAGAAACTGCGGTGAACTTATCGAAAAAAATCAACTCGTCGTGGGTTTTATTAGCCTATAGATTGGCAAAAAAGGTCATGCATTATTTAGTTATTCTCATTAATATTATTGCGCATTTATATTGTACTATCATGATTATAAATATTCAACGATGAATAAGCCGGCTGTACAGTTGCATACAGGCAGTTCAGAATCAGAATAATGTCAGGCTTGCGCACTCAGTATTTTGCCATTTCATCGTCATGGGAACCACGTGAGTGGCAATCGAGACCACATATCAAACTCTCTGCCAGTCAGTCATGAACCATGGAACAAAAATTACTTGAAGAGGCTTTCCAAAAATTTCAATTTCAAAGACACTGGTGAAACTTCCATGAATATATACAAGGCTGTAAAAGTTTCATTATCTCATTGTTAAATTTTGTCTTGACGTATTCTCACTATGGCATACATTGCTACTCCAATTTTGTATCTCAACATGGGAGGAGAGATGCTGTACGTCCTACAGCAGAGACTACAAACACAGAGGATTAGTCCAGATAAATCCAATCAAGGCTAGTTTCAATTTTAAACATGAATTCCAGCTTTATTGTTGCAAGTGCGATGTACGATTCTTTTTCACACTACGAAGTATTGATCATTTGAACGGAAAAGCTTCAGAATGAGCACAGAGTATTTGCAATCTCGATTCTTGGAGATAAAATATGTAACGCAGAAGTTGGGATTCACTGCTCATCAAGCTCAACTTATTGATGTTCAATTCAAATTTATTTGTCGAGGATCTCATGAATGCATTTTTTCTTCATACATCTTGATTCTAAATATAGAATGATTGAACTCGTAATATATTTTGGATTCAGAATCTACTCATGCGCGTATTGATCCCTTCACGGTTGTAAAACCACGAGACCATCTGAATATTCATTCAAGTTTTGCGATGTTTATGAATTTTTGTCTAATGCAAAATCCAATGAAATAATGATAGCCATAATAGGTCCACAATATTTCGAGCAATAAAACTGAACCTATTTACTCGGTACAGGGCAATTTGGAAGTAATTCACGACTTGTCATGAGGCCGATGGTTCGACTCAATGAGCATCAAAGCACGAAGCTCCATATCCTTATTTTATACGATTTCTCAAGTGTTTGCCTGGCAAAACTGCGTATGATGATAGTCTGGCTTACAAAGATACTCTGACCTGAGTTCAGAGTAGTTTTTGAGTACATAATATGCATAGCTTATCGCTCTTCCAATCTCTAAAATACGAAACATCCTATCAAGATGCTGCTCTTACGATTAAAATGATCCAAACTCAAAAGGTCGTATAGTTAATCATTTAAAAGCAAGAAAAAACCAACCCCTCAAAGTTCTTTCAAGTTCTGGTGACCGCCAAACATCATAGGATCACAATGGTATCTCTACAACCACGATTTGATCGAAAAATACTTGCACAAAGAATGATGAATGAAAAAGTTTCAGCTTTTAAGATTAGATGACTCGTTCTCAATTTTTTGAGCTTGATTATCATAAAGGCAAATCATCGACGCTAATTCATTGACGAGATATGTTTTAAATTTTTCTATATTTTTTGTAATGATACGCTTGCAGTGTTGAACGATGTGATATACGCAATGCTGAACCCTCATCAGTTGCAGCCTGTGTTCGAACCCGGACCCATTCTTGGCTTAGCCTGGTTGAGACCCCAACTCGAACGCGTCGTTCTCTCGTCGATAATGCGCCTCGATGCTGGTAGTATGGGAAAACTTTTCGATCTTATGACCATGATGTGTAAATACCAGTTGGAAACGGCTACTGGACCTCGAGAACTCATATTGGCAACTCTCCACCATCTCGACGCCGCTCGCGATATGGCAGTCGACTCGATCGTCAAGCAACTCGTCGAGCATGCTCAGAGGCTAGTCGTCGACGTAAGTTCCGAATCCATCAAGTATCAACGTTTTCTTTTACTTGGTCATGTTCTGGGGTATAAATCTTGTATAATGATCGGTTCCATCGGGCCATCCTCATTGTCAGTTCTAAATCTTACCCAAAACACAAACAAAAAATCATGTTTGTGCAAGAATATCGTTGGAGTATGCTTAAATTCATTTCTCCTCTTCAACAACTTATTGTTGAATAAAAAGATGATCAAATATTCATACGAATTCAACTTCTAGACATATGGACCAATGACGTACAAGGAAATTTGGCAAATAAGAGGAGACTGCTTGAAAGAAATCCAGCATCATAATGTTCGAGTTTCGATTCTCTTGAGGCTCGGCATGCAGAACGACGATGCAACTTTCAATCGTTTGATCCAGAGATACGATGAAAAATACAATGAGCGTAGAGAAATTTTGGAAAATTTTAAGTTAATCGATTATCAAGAAGACGAAAATGTTGCTGGGTCGCTCAGCCCAATCGGCAACAGGGTCACTTTACTTGGAAAGAATGTGTAAGTTTGAATACTAATCTGAAAAATTCAGTGAGGTAAAAGTATAATCAGCTTTCAAAATCCCGAAATGCTATTTCAAGACAACGTTGAGCTAAAACATGTATTTTTATACAGTCTATGATATAAGCAACATTAGAGCCAAAATAGCATCATGTTCCAACAAAATTGACCAATATAGAAGTACACGTACATTATTTTTTATTTACGGGATTCAGAAAACTAGTAGCATTTTGGCGTGTCGAACTAGTTGCACGAAAATCATCTAGTAATCCGGTTCATGATTGTGATGCAAATTCAATTCCACCCTACCCAAAAAAATCCAGTTCAGGGAATTGATGCAATGTATATTTTGGATACTTGGCACAAGAATTATAAACAAGTTCAGGCGTTTCTATCTCCTTCTAGATACTCATGTACATACGGACAGCTGCAAGGTAGTGGGACTCCACAAAATTTGCATCAATTCAATATTGAAAGCAACAAATGCGTAAGGGATGAGCTGGATACCCTGGCAACGCAGTTGGGTCAAGAAGAAACTAGTATTGCTAGGCCGTTTAGCCTACACTTGTTCAAAACTTACGACGCAAATCAAAATGTCAACATGGTTTCGGACGATACTGAGTTGGATCAAAATATCACGAGTCCTACTGAAGATGATCACGGTAACATAATAAAAAATGATGACGATTCTATCAGCGAATACAAAAATTCGCTGATGAATAACATCAATTCAGATTTTGCCGATAACGATCTTCCGCGTGCTGGACACTCGGATTTGATGAACTTCCTAAACATGTAACGCAAATCGCAAAATGCATAGATATTATTTGATAGTGTATGTACCTATCTTCTAGTCACTTTGCACATAGTATGCTGTACTTATTGTTCTTTGAAATTTCAAAGACTGATAGTTTATTTTTGTAAAACATATCGTGCCGATTGGTCTAAGTATTCTTTCTATTCAAAAGATCTCGCTAAATTGGATAGTATTCACGTGTTATGAATGTAAGAGTTATATCGAATTCAAAGACTAATATCAGGTTCAAATGTAGTTAGCCTCTGTTTTAAAAATAAATTCTCAATTTTATTGGAATTCTTGATTCAGTAATTATATAAAATTCCTTACCCACCTTGCACAAACTTCACATACATTAACAAGTCAGGTCTAGAATGTATTTTACATTTTTCTGACCACCTGGTTTCAGGGCATTCGTAACTGCTTCCTTGTAGTCACAAAATGGAATGAGTTCATAAGGTGGAGGTTGTAACTTTTTGTCAATGAACAACTTTTGTAGTTCATCATACATCTTGCATCGTTCAGGGTTATCAGCATTCTGATTAGACCATGCAGTCATCCAAAACCCTTTGAAGGCAAGATTCTGAAATAAGTAAGAATCATGTTAGTCCTGAATGTTTTATAATTACTCACAAGACCAATCGCCGATTTGTGCATTCAGATGACACTCAATACCATGAAGAATCCGTTTTTACCTTAAAAATTAAAGAAGATGCTGGAACAGACAACGGCTCTCGTGACATAGCTCCATATGTGACCATGATACCATTATTCCCTAAATGTCGTTGTACTTCTACAGCATTCTTACCACATACACAATTTAGTGCTAATTGTGGTCGAGGTAACTTCTTACTCTTAAAAATATCTGTTGTCCTCAGCTCTTCCTCAGTCAATACTTCGTCTGCTCCTAAATTCACTAGCTGGTCCTAGTATGAAAAGTTTAGTTCATAAATGCAATCAACACAAAACAACCCATGTTTTACAATCAAAACAAGTTACCTTTAAGCAATCAACATCAGGTCTAGTACGTATAACATTAACTGATTTAAAACCCCAAATCTTGCACAGTTGAATGACGAGCTGCCCCACAGCTGAATTAGCTCCATTTTGTATCACAGTATCACCACATTTCAAATCCACAAAATCTTTTAACATTCTGTAGGCAGTGCACGGATTAACATTCAGCATACTTGCAGTTATGACATCCATCTCCTTGCATACCTGATCCAATAAAAAAACTTGAGTTACATACAAAACATAGACAAAGAGTAATCTAATTGTGCATCGCTTGTACTATAACTGACCTTCAACATCTCATTTGATTTGTACAGAGCATGTGTTCTCCATGTCCCCCTATTTACAACATTAGGTACAACTCTATCGCCAACACAAAAATCCTTTGCATTTGGACCAACTGCAACTATCTCTCCTACACCCTCATTACCAGGGACAGCTGGAAGAGGTGGTTTGCTCGGATATTTGCCTTGTATCGTATTGATATCCGCTGGATTCACAGGTGCATAAAGCCACTTGACAACAACCTGAACGAAGAGAATTTCTGTTCAATGACAGTACTGTTTCTGTAAGATTTCGAACTCACATGATCATCGGTAGGTGTTTCAACACAAGTTGTGCAAACTTGGACAACATCTCCAGGTTCACCATACTCCTTGTACAACAATGATTTCACGTTCTCAAAACTCGTCATCAATCTTGGACTGGAATGTATGCTTCGACGTAAGTTTTCGGAGAATAAATTTGTTACTTTTCTCAGTTGCATGTTGGAATTCAATAATTAATATTCCTTGTTCTTTCTTCTGCCTTCACCAAAGGAGAAAAGTCGAAGTCGAAAGCTCGGTCGAAAGTGGAAAGCCGGTCAGGGGCATAGGTTATGTTCAAATGTTTTGACGCCGGAGCAGATGATTTTATCGTCTGCTATATTATTCTTCCTTTTTGTCCTAGTGCGAACGTCCCGCATCCCGCACACGTCCCGCACACCATTCAGTATCATGCACGAACCGGACGAAAGCTACAAGTATTTATTTTTGGTAGCTCTCCGGCTCGAAATTTATCCCAACGATGGAATGGGAATGCGCGATATGTACGCGAATAGTGCGAAAACTGAGTTTTGCCAATGTTGTGACTGTATTCGTGAAGCTGGCAACGACGCATCTCCCATCCAACTATGCTGCAGTATGATGTTCTATATGCGAAGCTTGCACGCTTTGGCCAGTGCTTGCAGCTTGCATACCTACTTAGTGCTTACTCGCAAGTGCAAGAGTGGTTTCAACCGAGGTTTCATGAGTTGAGTCGGGGTTATTGATCGTAAAACCGAGCTGACATCGAAGAGAACAAGCTGGATCATGTAGGAACTTCAGAATCCTGGGTATAGAGTCAAAAGCTCAAATACTCAAAAGTAAGTATTGCCAGAGCAAAATCCTCTGATTTTATTTGTCAACTAATTGTCCTATTACAAGAATAGAGCTTGTCTTTTCCCATGAGGCTGTGCTGACTTTTAATACATTATAATCATTCTGCATGTAGATTAATGTTCATGAAACTTGCATGAGAGCACAAAATATAAAATCTGTGCTGATAGCTTGTGAGACTCTATAGTCAAAGCACAACGAAAAGGGTGCTACGAAATTTTTAGATCTCCAAGATCTGTGGATGATTGACAACAGTTTTTTGAATCTGTCAACAAACTACCTGCCAAATCAAAGAATTGATTTCACCATCAACATTTAGTCTTATTTGTACTCTGCAGCAACAAATGCAATTAGAGATATTACTTAGAAAAGGACAGCTGAAATCAGAATATTAAAAAATCCATCATTTTTGTATGATAGGTAACTCTAAGAATCTTCAAGATGTCATTTCCAAATGGTTTTTGCCTTGACACTGATGGGATTCCAAAAAATGATCCAAAGTGGTGGGAATCTTTTGTAAATGATGATTATCCCAATACCAAATGTCTCACCTATTTTAAATGTTCTCGAAAAACATACATGTATCTCATTGACCAATTGAGACCTCATGTGGCATCAAAAATAGGTTTGACAGAATTGGATGATTCCATCTACTTACGCAAAGGTAAATTTGAAAATTTTTTTATGAAGACGATTTGCATGTTGTATTGTGTATTTCAATGTCTTTATAGGTATCTGTGTTGATAAGCAAGTTGCAGTGGTTCTTCAAAAACTAACTACTTGTGCAGACTATGTATCAATTTCTAGAAAATTTGATATCCACAAGACAACAGTTCATAAAATCATCTATAAATGCATATTAGCACTGAATAAACATCTACTGCATGATATCATCAAAATGCCAAATAATATGGAAGCAAGAGGTATTGCTCAAGATTTTAAATTTGGGTATGGAATACCCATGATCACTGGTGCTATGTCTATCACGCATATACCCATTTCATCACCTATACATCTGAATTACCAGTTTCTCAACTCCAAACTTTACCCATCATTCATCTTGCAGGCTGTCATTGATTCAAACTGTCTGTATGTAATGTGCATTGTTTTCAAAACCTTATCATGAGACTTGCAGAATATTACCCAGTAATTTTTTTTTTCTATCAATAAGAACTAACTTAGAAATAGCTCGTGTAAATTACTGAGACCTTTCAATCTTTCTAAAAATATTTTGCAAGATCTCAAGATGATGTCAAAGGACAAGCATTTCATCAGCCAAATAATTCCGGCATCCTTTGTTTTTGCAGTTTTAGAGATGTTAGTGTGAAACATGCAGGTGCTGCCAAGCCAAACGTTGTTCTGACTGATTCTAATTTGTATAAGTACTCCACCAAAGTATTGCCTCAAGTAAGTAAAAGGCTCCGACCTGATTTCCAGCAAGAATTTCAAATCCTAATTTGTATTTTTTGTGGCTTCCCACAGGAAAAACAAAATGTTGATGGATTTGATGTTCCTTACAAAATTCTTGGTCCAGAGAAAGGCCCTCCATGCTCATGGCTGCTGACTGATTATAATCCAGTCCATTCATCAGATGAAGCCCTCTTCAATAAATCAGCAACTGATATTAGAAACTACAGCGAATCAGTCATTACTAGACTTAGATCAAGGTTCTTGATTCTCAGCCATGCAATGGATCTTAGTTACAAGGTTGCACCTCAAGTAATTGCTGCATGCTGCATAATTCATAATATATGTGAGACGCATGGAGACCCTTGCCTTGAAGAATGGTTAATACAATCTATGAACAACACTAAAAGATTTCCTCAGCCAGAAATGGAGGGTGAGTTTAAAGAGACTAATAAGCAATCTTTGAGAGAACGTGATATTATCAAAAACTGCGTTAAGTCATCTTTTTTGAATGAGGGGAATATATCACATACTTAATTGATCCAAGATAATAATGACCAAATATTTGAGACATATCGTTCAATAACTAGATTTAATCTTGAATGATATTTGACTGAGCTTTAAATATAATGATGAATTATTAGTGTTATGCAAGCTTTAATATGAATTGCATTTATCTAAGCCATTGTAATTCACCATTTTAAAAAGTACTTGGTAGTCTAGTCAACTATGGTATTTCCTGTTGAGATTAATTCCGTGGGACCTCATGGGATCCCATGGGACTTCGTGGGACCTGGCCCTGGAAAAATGTCTAGTCTTGTTTCTTATGAAATTTGTCATTGAGGACGCGTAGCATACGAATTTTGATTATAATCGACCAAATTTAACCATTTTTGGAAGAGAAATGGTCAAAATTCGTATGCTGCACGTCTTAGATGCCAAATTTCCAGAGTGTCAAAATTGAAAGTTTTCCTAGGGCCGGGTCCGATGAAAGTCCCACGGAACTATATTCAGCAGGGTTCACTACCATCTAGGTTCTTTGTAATAATGCCTTATCACTGTGATAAAGATAAAGTAGACTATGGAATATACATAGATGAGTGCAATTCAATATGCAACTATAAGTGCTCAAATTACGTGTTACAATAGAATTTAACTCGTAAAAGGATGAGTAGTTGTAATGATACTTAAGAATCTGATTTCTCTAATTAGTTCAGAACTACTCCATTAGTCATTCGAAGTAAAGAAGGATATGGAATAATAGTGAATCCTTGATACGAATTCTCGCAGGAGATTCTTTATTAAGCTAGTAATTTAGATTGTTTAAGTATTTTCACGTCCATTCATTTCAGATTTTACATGTATTGTGAGTCCATTCACTGTTCTCTCTAGCAGAATGGTTCATGTCAGAACGTTGAAACTTCGAGCGTTTTTCTTTGATTGAAAACTCGGGCTCAATCGTTTCACGTTTGTCAGAATACCAAAGGTCCATACAATTTTATAAAGTAGTCTTCTGTAATAAAAGTACGCACATTTCAACACGCAGCAGCATTACTGACAAGGGGAGTCCGGAGTCTCCGGGTCCTGAAATCTCACCAAAATTTTTTTACAGTTTCGTGCCACCTAGAATATGAAGAACCCAAAGCAACTCTGTCAAATGGGCTTCCTGTCCAGAGCTGCAAGCAAAAGTGTTAGCTTTGCCAGTATATCTATATATATCACTTTTTAACATGGGCCTATATGGGCAATATTAATGTCATGGGCTGTAACTTTGAACAGGAGGCCCATTTGACGGAGTTACTCTGGATTCTTCATATTTTAGGTGGTACGAAACTGTGAAAAAATTTTGGTGAGATTTCAGGACCCGGAGACTCCGGACTCCCCTTGTGAGTACTTATTTACAAAACATTCTCTTACATGAGTAGTTATGTTGATTCACGATCTTCTTGAGATCGTTATTGTAGTCGTCCGAATTTTTTCTTTTAATTTTGTTATCAATATTCCTGGTATTCATTTATTTATGTTGTCTATGGACGAATATATTCGTTTGACCCTCGCGTTTTTTCTTCATTTTTGTCTTCGTAGGAATGAATCTCATTTTAGGGAAGGCTTATTCCATTTTTAGAGTCGACTATTCTGGAATAAATGGGTATTGTAAAGAGAATCTCTCGAAGAAATTTAGATAAAAGTTTTACATACTCAAAAAAAAGGCGAGGGCTTATTGGTATGACTCCGTCATAGAAATATTTTTTGCGCCCGCAACGGAGTCAAGTATCAAAATTCCAAAGTTCTAGTTTTAAAAATCTAATCATGACTGAATTTCTCGTGGTTAATAGACTAAATTTCTCATAATATTAACAATCTTTCTCGCTTCTCTCACTAATGTAGTCGAATATATTCTATTCGGAGTAGTTATATAGAGATCGGTATCGCATTATTTCTAAGCACTCAAACATTCTTTGATACAATCACTCATCACCACTCTCGTCAGAATCACGCGAAGTACAATAATTATCTCCCAAATTAAAAAAGTCTTTCGTAAAGATTCGGTGGTACCTTCAATGAAAATTAATATCAGCTACCAATTTTTGCGCGCCAATGTCTTTTAATCTCATCAGCAACTTTCTCACCGATCATATACGTTGGCGCGCAAGTGTGTCCTGCAATAATTTCTGGCATGATTGACGCGTCGACGACGCGCAAATTACCGATTCCGTGCACTCTCAGCTTTGAATCGACGACACTTAGGGGATCGCTAATTGGGCCCATTTTGCATGTGCCAACAAAATGTCCAAGAGTTGTGGTCACGTGTCTAGCTACGCACATCCAATATTCGTCGCTGCCGAAGCGCAATTTTGAAGATCGGCAGCCTGGAAAAGCGACCGGTAGAAGTGTTGCGTTGAACTGGCGGAATGCACGACTCGATGCCACTCTCAGTGCCTGCAAAAATTGATTAGAATGAGTACTGTACGTTGGAAATAATTTTTTCATCATATTAGACTCTTACATTTGTTTATTCGAGATTCCTGCTACGTGCGTAATATGCATTTGAAAGTTTTTGGTAGTTTCAAAGAATGTGATTATTATATAAGGGACCTTAGTCTTATTCCCAATTTTAATTTCAACAGCAGTATGGATCTGTCATTTTTATACTTATGACTTTTTATCGCACGGCCTAAGCTATTTGTCAGAAAATTTATATTTTTGTGAAAAATTATGATATACAATGCAGGGCCCAAAGACCTAACCGTTCGAAAACTCATCCCAACGACTCTTGTTTAGCACGAATAATGACAACAATCATTAATAAGGAAACATATTTCACTGTCGAAAATTCATTGACATATTCAATAAAAAATTAATAATCGCACAGTAAGCAAAATTCTCTCATATGATTTCACTCAACGGTACGATTGAAGTACCTCATTTTGATTTGACTCCGCTGAGCCTTGAAGTTGTAATTTAAATTTGTTTGGCAAGCAAAAGTGGCAAGGAGAATTCTATTTTGATGATTCATTGAGATCATTCTGGTATAAAGTTCTGCGTAACGTAACTCGAGATGCAATAGTCGACGCACCTGCTACACTACTTTTCACTAAGCTGGAAAACTATCTCTCGACGCTTGATGGTACGAGTATTACGAAATACGCGAACAACTGCCGACGTCACTATTACTAATTAGATCGTGAACTTCATCGTTGTGATCGCTCAGATTATCATTGAATTCTGTACATATTTGTTTAGGTGTCATGGAATTCCTTACTTGGAATTGATCCATATGGGACAAAAAAAGAAGAAAAAAAAAATTGTAACCTGTTGAAATTTTTCACAGCCTCTAAAGATCTTGAATTGAAATCTCGAAGAAATTTAATTCAGTGATCTAGTTTTAAATCGAGTGTATTTTCACGCACGAGAGATGATTCGGAAAGGACAACTCTGAAACTCATGCTACCTTACTGATTTCTTGATGATCGAGGTATGGAATGAAAACTAGTTATGTATGTGCGTACCGCTTTGATGCCTCGAACAACGGTATCGAGGTCGTCCTGGTGCTCATAATAGTTTGGCTCGAGAACAGGAGACTCGTAAGGGTTGGCGCTTCGCAGTCTCACCCTGCCACGACTTTTGGGCCTCATTAGAATGGGTACAATACTGAATGCGTCCATGCCCTTATACTTGCTAAATACTTCACGTTCAAATTCGTCGGTGAACCCAAAGAGAGTTCGCATACCACCCGACATATCACCAGTAAGAGAGCCGATGCCCAGCACCAACTCGATGTCTGGATAACCCTTCGGATTCGGCGACTTTTTCTCCAACACTGTAAAAAGTACGATGAAATATGATGAAGTATATTCATTCATTGGTTTTGATAGGAAAATTTTTTAACATGACTCGTGGAAGACTCTGATCTGAGTTTGATCAGTAATCGGATGAATTCTGTATGAGGAGAAAAATAGACGGTGATAGCAGTGGGTAAGAAGATACTTTTTCGATACACTGTGCGTAAAAGTGCACTTTGCGCACAGTTTGTCGACTTTTACTCACAGTTTATCGAAAAGTATAGTTAGATACACGTCCGTAAAACCTATTATTCGCATCCTCGTGATGATTCCGACCCTCGCCTGCGGCTCGGGCCGGAAACCCATCACTCGGACGCGAATAAAGCGTTTTACGCCCTTGTATCGAAATGTACTATTTGACAACTGTGCAAGAATAGTACATTTCGATACAAGGTTGGAAAAACTTTTGTTCGCGTCCGAGTGATGGATTTCCGTCCTGAGCCGTAGGCAAAGGTCGGAATCAACACGAGGATGCGAAAAATAGGTTTTACACCCGTGTATTGAATATTATTTTTTGACAAACTGTGAGAGAATGTGGAAAATCAGTGCGAAAAAGTTACTTTCTCGGTACAATGTGTCAAAAAACCTATTGTTCGACACGCTGCTCGGAAAAGTGTCTTTTCCATCTTCTGTGCGGGAAATGACTTTTCCGCACGGGTTTTTTTATTGTGTTTCCCACACAGAATATGGAAAAATAGTATTCGACACTCGGACGGGGTTGTTTCCGCATTCTCGTGATAATTTCGACCCTCGCGCCGTTGGCTCGGACTGGAAAATATCACTCGTGCGGAAACCAATATTCCCGCCCCCGTATCGAAATGTACTATTTCCACACTGATTTTCCACTTTCTCGCACAATTTGTTGAAAAACACAGTTCGATACACGGGTGTAAAACCTATCTTTCGTCCTTGTATCGAAATGTACTATTTCGCATCCTAGTGATGATTTCAACCCTCGCCTGCAGTTCGGGCCGGAAACCCATCACTAGAACTTGGAAAACAGTTTTTACACTCTTGTATCAAAACGTACTATTTCGATACACTGTGCGTAAAAGTGCACTTTGCGCACAGTTTGCCGACTTTTACTCACAGTTTATCGAAAAGTATAGTTAGATACACGGCCGTAAAACCTATTATTCGCATCCTCGTGATGATTCCGACCCTCGCCTGCGGCTCGGGCCGGAAACCCATCACTCGGACGCGAATAAAACGTTTTACGCCCTTGTATCGAAATGTACTATATTGTGAAAGAGTATGATTTATTCAAGCCGTTGATTCGATTGTTGCTGAAATTCGCATCAAGGTTTTGATATAAAAAAATCTCAAATTTGACAAATCAGAGAACTACAATTTTTTTCGCTAACCTCAGGATTGTTTATACGCTACAGTCGGATTTCGAAATCAATTTTTAATGCACCGTCTAGTACTAAGTAAAAAGTTCAAGCGTTACGCGATCTGGTTGCAACGTGCCTGCGTGCTGATAAAATCACGATCATAATAATTTAATGCAAATGATGGTCGTAATGTGATGATAGAGTATTTTGCTCGATGCAAATTGAGTGTTTGCCTTGATATCATAAAATTACTGATCTCTCTCAATAACAATGCCTAATGAGCTATCAAAAACTGAGTGTAAAGTCACGCAGCATCAACTTTCGTTCTATGAGTGTGATTTATTAATTCACATTGAATCATTTGGTCAACATTTTTTATGCTACAGCAGGCTCTTTATACGATTCAAGTTATTTATCTCAATCCAAAATGTTCATATGAGCAACAATGCCAAACATGTTCGAGTGTTGAATTTCTCTCCAAAAGACGCTCCTGCAGGTGAGCGAAAGTAGGTAAATTCGGTACAACAGGACGATTTTGGGCTCAAATGTTAGGTGGTACATCCAATAATCGATACTAACGAAAATTGTTTAAAAGTTGGTGCGTGGCGTGAATAAACAATGAGGACATACATCTTTTTACGTCTTTTTCGATTTCCCCGCCGTAAGTCGGGAAATATTGATTTTTCGGAAAAATTTGTGGAAAGTTAACTTCAAGGCCTTCAAAAAATCTACAAAAGTGATGAGAACACTTTTCCTCGCGCGGTGCATCCCTTCAGGGTTATTCTTGATCAAAGTCATCATCAAATTTGTTTGAATAATTTCTGAAATTGTTCATCAAAGGCTTAAATTATTGTTCAAAGATAATTGAGTCAGTTATAAACAAAAAAGGTCTCTTAGTATTTTTTTCTGAGTTTGATAATTTTCGAGCGATGAAAATACCATCGTGACTCTCAACCCTAAATGCATCAATCGCCGTATTGAGGATCGGAAGTCGCAAAATTTGCTATTTTCTTCACTCGAAAACGATCAGAGTTAAGAAAAATACCAGGAAATCTTTTTCGTTTGAAATTAACTCGATTATCTTGAAAAAATAGTTTCAGCTCATTATAAACAATTTTAGCGAAATTATGCAAACTAATTTGATCATGACCGTCATGAAGAATGGCTCCGAATGGATGCATTCTGCAAGTAGAAGTGTGCAGATTAATTGTGGAGATCTTCTGAAGATCTTCAAATTATCGACCCTCAAGTTTTCCCGAAATTCCACTATTTTCCGCCTTATGACGAAAAAGTCGAAAAGGACGTAGAAAACTGCATATATTTATTGCTTATTTATGCCACTCCCCAATTCTCTAACAATAATTCCTGTTAACATCGATTATTGGATGTACCGACTATCATTTGAACCCAAAGTCGTCCGTATGTTGTATCGAGTTTAGCCGAGAGTTTAGCTACTTACAAGGGGAGTCCGGAGTCTCCGGATCCTGAATTCTCACCAAAATTTTTTTACAGTTTCGTACCACCTGGAATATGAAGAACCCAAAGTAACTCTGTCAAATGGGCCTTCCGTTCAGAGCTACAGCATAGGACATTAGTATTGCCCATATAGGCCCATGTTAAAAAGTGATATATATAGACATACTATAGCAATGTTGACGTTTCTGGCTGTAGCTCAGTCATATTTCAGGTGGTACGAAACTGTGAAAAAATTTTGGTGAGATTTCAGGACCCGGAGACTCCGGACTCTCCTTGTTAGTGATCGAATTTCGAGAGTGATTCAACCGACTACATTGATTGTGCCTGCTTATATACTTTTCCATCTTGAATTTGACTTCAATTTTTTTTAGAATTTGCTTTAATAGATATGATTGAACTCAATTATGGATTATTTTGCTTCGTCGATCGAGTGAGTGCATCGATTAATCATCACCTCCGTTTCTTGCATCGTCCTCGTAAAGCTGGGCAACCTTGCTTAGTTGCGAAATCGAAATAGTTACGCTACAATTCGCATGGCTGATCTTGCTGCTACTTACTCAGACTCAAAGTCAAGGATTATATTACAGCAGTTCATAATACTGAAGTAGACTCATCGTCACATTGCATTACGTAAGGATCATGTACTTTCTCTGGAATTAGTCGAAATTAAATCAACAGAAAGGCTAAAAGCTCGGCAAACTTCTATACTATTAGAAAGAATGGAAAATAGTTCCTAACAAATATCACAGACAGACTCAACTTGATATTTATGCAACATGTAGTCCAATGGATCAACGATGAAATGTTTGTAAGGTAAGTGTACCCAACTTGCCCCCATTAAACCATTTTCTCAATAACTCTGGTCTACCTCAACAATTTTCAACGTGCTTTAGCTCATTTTAAAGCTTGTTTTAAGACCTTTGAAATGAATTGAAGTATGTTCAAGTTCAATCAACTGCAGCGGAGCTGTCTTAATTTTTTCAAAAAGTGATTTTTGAGAGTTTACAAAATGGTGTACCCAACTTGCCTCCATTGAGCCGTTTCCCAATAACTCTGGTCTACTTCAGCGTTTTCCAACGTATTTGAGCTTATTTTGAAGCTTGTTTTAGGACCTTCAAAATGCACTAAGTTACGTCTAATTTTATAGAGTGTTTTGATTACCATGCAGCGACATTTGGAGTTTTTAGCTGGTCCAATACACTATTTTCGACCTATTTTGACGCGATAAACATGTTCTGAGTGGTAAAATACGCTGCAAAAAGTGATTAGCAGAATGCTTTCTCACGGCGTTATATGATGATAATTTTAACGAAAAAGAAAGTATCCTATATTTTGAGTTTTTCTTTCGAGGAAGCATTCCAGAGAGATTCGGGTCATCTGAAAGGAGGTTTTTCCAACAATATCTATTGTTTGATTAAGAGAAAATTTTGATATAGTCGGTTTAAAGATGATTAAACTGGAGTCCTTTGTGGAAATTCCCTTCCCCCGAAAAAGTTTTCATATGAACAATGTTTTACGGATTTTATGAAAATTTCGTATCAGCCAATCGATTCAGAATGGCGCATAAGTAAGTCTTTAGGTCATTAGAATTGAGATAAATTAGTCGTAAAGGATGATACGAGAGAAAAATGAATATTAATTCTAATTTTATACTACTTTTTGAGTTATTCTTTTGAAGAAGCTTCTTATAGAGATTCGGGCCATCTAGACTGAGGTTTTTTTAACAATATCCATCGTTTGGTTGAGACGGAATTACGATGCAGTGGGTTTGAGAAGGGTTAAAATGAAATTTTTTGTGAAAATTTTGATTTTTTCGGAAATTTGAGATTTGTGAAGACTCAAATGAAATTCGGTATCAACCAATCGATAGATAATGCAGAAAAAACCATAGTTTAGGTCATTGAAATCGAGATAAATGAGTCATAAAAGAAGGTACGAGGAAAAAATGAATATTAAGAAAAATTTCCCATTATTTTTTCAGTTATTCTTTAGAGGAAGCTTTTTAGAGAGATTTGGGCCTTCTAGTCTGAGGTTTTTTAAACAATATCCATCGTTTGGTTGAGACGGAATTACGATGCAGTGGGTTTGAGAAGGGTTAAAATGAAATTTTTGGTGAAAATTTTGATTTTTTCGAAAATTTGAGATCTGTGAAGATTTTATAAAATTTCGGTATTAACCAATCGATAGGTCTTGCAGAAAAAAACCATAGTTTAGGTGACTCAATTCGTGGTGAGACCGTGTGAGAAAAAGATATTTATGTATTAAAAGTCGAAATTCGAGCACTTTTGCTTGAAAAAGCCCATGGATCAAATTTGACTGGGAGCCGAAAGCTGCCAAATCACTGGGCTCTCAGAAATTGGATTCTTCACAACTTGTAGAAAGCCAAAAATTGATATGGTGAACAGAAAAAGAGAAAGCGTGTCCGATAGAAAACAACACACACACACACACACATACACGGAAAAAGGGGTGCCAAGATGAGTCTCTGGGAGATTTGGAAGGGCATTAGGAGGAAAAGTGTTACCTACAATTGATAGATTTTGGCGAGAGGAAGAGAATGGTCTTTGGCTTTTTTAGATAAAAGGAATTTTGTTGAATAATATGTTGGTTTTAATGAAAAATTTGATCAAATTTTCGTTGGGGTGAAAACAAAGCTTTCTCTTTAGAGAAAGCAAATAGTCGTACTGCACGCCCTTTCGAGATAAACATATGGGGGCATGTTAAGTACACTCTGATGTTGGCATCCTTGTTTACAAATCGTCTCCGTGTTTTGCACATGAATTAGCCCCAGATCCGAATTTTGTAACTTTAAGGAACGGATTTTAAAGGTTTTGAAACAAGGAATCGAATGAGCTAAGGTACGTTAAGATTGGTTGAACTCAAAAAATTTGGCACTAATTTTACTGAACGCAATTCCCTCGGTGCTTTCTTAGCTGAACAATCACGGAAAATAGAAAAATCACTTTAAATTTTTTGGAGAACGCAAAAATGATTCGGGGTCTATACAAACTACTTACTTTCTCATATTTCAACATAACAAACGTGAAAGAAACTGCCGGGGGGCCAAGGAGTGCCCATTCCACCCGATACGGGGGGCTTTTGAGGATACGAGGAAGTTCAAAATACCCACTATCTCGTCCGAAGCAAAATTAAACAATTTAAAGAAAGTTTAGACTACAATTCTATGGTTACAACTTTGCCCTCTGAGGCGTGGTTTCATAAAACTACTGAAATCTCATACAAAACTGGTTTTGCAATTACAGTTTCACGTACCAAGATCGACTAGATATTTTAGACTTCTTTTTATTATCAAATTGCTTCCAGCATCATGATACCAGTCCAATAAAGTACTCACTCGATCGTGTATCCACAAAAGCAAGTGCCTCGGCACCTCCGGGTACTGTAAATGGCCCTCGTCCTCTGAACCAGAAATCCAGAGTGTACAAAGGATTCGTCGCAAGTCTAGACTCGATGATAGTCACACTGTCGTTAACCAAAAATGTCAATGCAGACATGCTCACGTGATCCTGTAAATTAGCTCCTACCCCAGGCAGATCATGAATTACTGGTATTTTAAACTTCTCAAGCTGATCTCGGGATCCAATACCCGATAGCATGAGAAGTTGAGGCGAGGCTAAGCTTCCAGCACAGAGCAGAACTTCGCGTCTGGCTCTTGCGATGTATGTTCGGCCCGTTAAAGTCTGGACAAAACGTACTCCTTTGGCAATTTTTGTTTTAGGATTGATTAGAATCTTGGTCACTCTAGAATAAGGTGAAATCCGAAGATTTCCACGGCGATGTCGGATGGGCTCGAGGAATGCCTTTGCAGCGCTTACTCGACGTCCGAAACGTAGATTTGCTTGTACTGGTGAGAAACCCAATAGCCTATGAAGTTGAAGTAACAATGGTATCAAAAATTCCAAAGATTCTATGAGATTTTGGTGATTCATGGATGATTAGAATAAGTGATGCGAGGTTTTTACATTGGATTGTGATATTGATATCAATTTTCCACGATTTTAATTCATGGTGAGAAATGGAATTACATATACATATATAATACATATACATATATATATATATGTATATATGGGCAAATTCACCAGAATCAGACATGGAATGATCGGTTTTTGGCCTGTGTTGAGGAAAAATTTAAAAATCTAACTACTCTTTGTTCAATTCATGACCACTATACCATGAATGTCCATTTAATGACCAGAATCGTGTTACACTAGAAAAGGGCTTTTACCACAGTGAGAATGAGCACTCATGATCTAATTTTACTTTTTGACCAAAATTCAAGATTTACGATCATTTTGACATACTCGTAGAGGAAAGTGTACTCATTCAATAGTACCTGAATTCTGAAGGGTTTATTGTCAGTTTACTTTTTGATTAGTATTGCGAAAATATTGCCATTGAAAATTATAAAATTGTGCGTGCACGCGTGCTTAAATGCGCTAATAAATCGTTCCAGACTCTTTCCTTTTTATTGACTTCGCAGCGACAAACTAGAACTTCTCAAAATCCATCAATATGTCTTGGACTTAATACGGAATTCTATAAAAGTTTCGTTCAGTCATGAATCGTGTATATGGGTTGGCCATAAATACGACATATTGGGCAAAATATTGAATATGATAGCCCTATAATAACATACTCCACCAGGAAAAACATAAATACACGTGTTTGGTTCGGCTCCGTGATGATAGGTATTCTTAATATTTAACGAAGATGATGGACATGTCTTGAAGTAATATCAGCATCATTTTTTATGACATTGGAAAAATTTAAGGCTGTGCGATGGGCAATGTGCAACGGTTGTGAGATAATCGGCAAATTACTACTCACCTTTCACTGTTGTAATCGTTTAGTTTGTATCCAAATTCTTTGGCTGATTGCAGAAAAGGATTCCGAAGTTTTGATATGTATGGCACATTTGAGACATCCAAGTATCCACCGAACGAATGATACCTTTTATCCTGATACTTGAGCCTTTTAATGATGAGTAAAAAGTTATTATCCCGTAATATTATTACTCGTTTGATCATGACCCAATTAAATCCAAATGACACTTGTTGCGATTGTATGAATGTATTGACGTATGCTTGTACTTATTTTTGAATGAATCATTGATGATTTTGATACTATATTCTTCAAGGATTTGTCTTTGAAAGATGATTACAAGTATTTTGCAGTAAGTGGGCGATTTCTGACCAATCATTTCAATTCAGCACCAGGAAAGGACAAAATTAATGAATGTCAATAGCTCAAAGATTTTTCCTTTTTCCAACAGAATAGAGACATGAGTTGAATTTGTTTAGAAGGAATCATTTCTTACAACCATAAATCTCTACTCTTCCTCTCGCAATGTATTGACAAGCAATGAAAATCACCACAATTGCTTCCCATGAATATAAATGGCATTGTAATTTTGCGGTGAATATATTGAGTATACGATTTTGCGCCACCATTTACACACCGCGTGGTGTTAAAATTCAAGTAATAACTTGGACTATAGCCGATCATTCGACACCGATTCATTATAAGATAATCCATTACATCATATACGAAAAGAGGTCTCGAGATTTTAACAGTCTAAATTATGATAATTGCCAAGAGTTAAGACCTGACCTTGAGTTTATAAAGTCGTAGCTTTGACACAAACGAATATATCAAGTTAGCTCAACATTATCACCATACGGAGAAATTCACTTTCTACAAATTTTTTTTACTGATGTGCCAAGTTAGAAGCTTTGATGAAACTCAGAAATAATGCGAGAGCTTAGGTGGAATCGTGTTATTAGAACAGACAAAAATTAAGGACAATCTCAATTTTGGGAGAGATGTACGCTCTCGGATGAAAATTAGCACCCTATAAAAATTCTGTAAGAGTTTTGAGATAATTGTACAAAATTTAGAAAGTATAGCACCTGCTGTTCTCGGATTTGAGAAAATACGGCAGTATGTCACGGTAGCTCCAGCCAGGATTGCCTAGTGCTTCCCATCCATCGTAGTCGGATGGTGCTCCTCTTGTGTAGATCATGAAATTGATGACCGAGGTGCCACCCACGGCTTTGCCTCGGGGCCAGTTGCATCTATCGTCGACCATTGACATGCAGTACCCCTTCTGTTTTCAAAATTCAAAATTATCTCTCTTTCAATCGTTCATTTTTTGGATCAATTTTTTTATCAACCTTTGTCCAGGACATCCAAAAGCCTATTTTCAACGAAATTCTATCCATCACACCAAAATAGATTTTTTCAACAGAAAACGGATACGGTATTTTTAAAAAGTCACTCCAGATCCGTTAAAATAATGATCATTGTCAGATCTGCCATTGAAATAAAGAAGTATGTTGGTCGAATCAAAATTGTAGTCCGTTAGTGAATTTTGGTAGAAAACCTATGATAACAAATTCTGTAAAATAAGATGAAGTTAGTATTCATACTCTGCCAAAATCAGCTAACCATTTAAAATTTTGACTCGATTACCACCGTTCATTTTGCAAATGAACGGTGTCTGATCATAATTTTGAAAAATAACTTCTCGTAGAAATAACTTAAAATGTTTAACATCACAGCGTTCCGACACTATATAGATAATTATTCTATTTCCATTCTAATCATATATTGTAGAATCTAGTAATTTCTTACGAATAACAGACTCTTCTCATCCCAGATATTTTGCTATTGGGTTATTATTCGTGCCATTTGTAATTCTGATATCAACATGAGGAGCATCACAATAAAGTCTCATCATTACCTCCATATATACGAAAGTGAAATGTCAATGATCATAAACGTAATTGTCATTGAAAGTTCTAACTCACATCAATCGCATCCATCGCCTGGTCATGTCACGTCACTTCTCAAAATTCAAGTAGCGAAATAAAATTTAGCAAACTCTAATGTGGTCAGCGAGAAGTCATAAGTCAATAATATATACTGTCGCGTAAATGCGGTTCTTTTTTAATGCGCACCTTTTAACGGCGCTTTGTTCGGCTTGGCACTAAATGCACATCTTGAATTGCGTCTGCGACAGGGTGATAATATTTGCACATCCATTTTAATGCGCACTCTTTCTCTTTCAGAAACTAATGACGAGATCATGACTTAGAATGACAGATGCATGAGTAAGTACCAAGGTGAGAATTATGTGAGCTTGGGCATCATCAGCCTATGTAATATTTTATGTCATCATATTTTTATCAATGATATTGAGTGAAACTACGGATGTATGGATCCAAATTGACCTCACAATTAAATAATCGATGAATATATATATTTGATTAATGGCAAGGTCTTCAGAACGAGATTGCATTTGGTAACTGGAAGAAGTAATCACAAAAATCAGCTTATAGAAAAATTTGAAAAATGAGAGTAGAAATCCATTCGTTTGAGTTTATTGAACAGATATCGGTTATGAAAATATCCCAAAAACGATTGAATTTGAATTCGGAAATTGCATTATTGTTTAGTACAATATATCGGTGAGAATGGACATCAATCTTATCACTGACAACGTGCGCTGAATGACCGAGTATTCACTTGGAACGTGTAATCCTTTTGTCGACAAAAGACTTCAATCGCGTCATTTCCTTCTCAAAATCGTCGTGTCGTCTTTACTGGATAATAGGACATAATCGTCTAAAACGTGAGAATGGGCGCGACGCATCCTGTACTCAATGAGACAAGGCCACGAACGCGACAATGTCATTACCAATGAGATTGCCAAGGATTCGTCACTTTAGGTGTCACTGATTACAACAAGATTCTGATGTCATGTTTGACACATGATAGCATGCTTTCATACACAGTGTAACCTATGCGAACCATAACAATCATATTTATGACGTCTAATGTATGCTGGTTCTCATTGTTGTATTACAATGAAAACTAGTCCTCGAGTGAACCACTTGCAAATCCATAATTCAAAGACCACACTATCAATTTTCCATTGCCTCCAAAAAATTTTCAGCGTTTGGAAAGTCTTTTAAAATAAGCGTGAGCTCGTAGTTAAAGTTAATTGACATGCGTTAGCGTTAAGGGGATGTCAAAGTCGAATTTGTTCAATTGTGATCTTCAAAAGTTGATTGTGGAGGCAATATTCACTCAATCCACTCGATTCTTTTTTTAAACGATAGATCTGAAGACTTAGCAGGGCTTCTTGGAAGCACTTTTTTGATTTATCTCTTAGATTACGTGGGGAAAAATTAAATAAGTAGCGATTTGGAGTGTCGGTAAAGTGCAGATTCCTCAATTCAATTGTAATCTTCAAAAGTTGATTGTGGAGGCTATATTCACTCAATTCACTCATTTCTTTTCTTAACTGATAGATCTGAAGCTGTAGCAGGGCTTCTTGGAAGCACTTTTTTGATATATCTCGTAGATTTTGTGGAAATAATTAAATAAGTAAGGATTCGGAGTGTCGGTAAAAGTTGACTTTCACATGTCCTTAAAGGCTCCAAAAACAAAGTAACTGGGGTCACAGAGGCCCCACTGCGATGTGTCCCGCGGGTAGAGCCCACTATTTTTTGCAGTTGAATTTCTTACTGATTCATATTAGTTTCGAAAAATTTGTCGATAATAAATGTTCTACTCGATTTACTTCGCCAATATGGTATGGATAATGATTTAGAAGAGGAATCAGCTCTGTACCGTTGCATCCATGGAAAAGTGAGGGTCAAAATCTCGGTCAAAATTATAACAAACCAAAAATTATGAAAAACTACCTTCACAGCACTGAACGTGTTAAGAGGATGTCGGATACCGACATTGTCGAGTTCACAAACCATCCGATAAATTTTTGAGAAATCGCAATTCTGATAAGTAACGCCGATTCTGTTTGGTCAATAGAATGGGCGCTACTTATTGGATTTGCGATATTGCAAGAATTCGTCGAGTGGTTCGTGAAATCAACAATGTCGGTAAGCATGCAGATAGGATAGAACTCTGACATCCCCTTAATTGGCTCATTCCAATGGGCTTCATCGGTGGGGTCCACAATTTTTCATTTGTAGGTCTACCACTATTTTATATTTGCTTAGAAAGTATTCCCAATGGCAATCTGGTCATGGCAAATCATTCTCCTACGGAATGATGAACCAAAAAATAATTTATTTAATCTCATGCTGACATGCGTATACCAAAATGCAAGAGATCAGTTCACGATTAAAATAGAAATAGAAATAGATGATGAAGGGCACCTGGTGAGTTTTGGGATTGGGAGTTCCAGGCTCGGTGCGATAGCCCCAATTGTAGTCGGTAATATGCATCAAGGGAGCAAGTAGAGGTATGTCTGTGAGAAACATTTCATCCTTGCCAGCTTCGAGAAGTAGCACAGAGAAATGGGCCACCTCGCTCAGACGATTGGCGAGGACAGAACCACCGGAACCTGCGCCTACTATCACAAAATCCCAGATTCCAGAATCGATGGCACCCTCCAGACCATCAACATCGTCCTCTTGGTTTTCTTGTGAAGTGAAATCACCATCGTCCACTGATGCTCGAAGTCCTGAGACAAGCAGCAGGAACAGCAATAAGATTGGCCAAAAACTGTGATCTTTCTTCATTTCATACACTGACCCAGTGATCTGGTGTCGCCGGTATTGCTAGAGTTGGTGTTCATTTGGGATAGACTGCACCCATGTCAGATCATCAGCTGATCTGTCAAAAGAATCTATCACAGAAAAGTGGATTTTCACCGATTCTTATCACAAAAAGGAGTGAGTGTCTGGATCTCAAAAAAAGAACGAGTTATTGAAAAATCATCAAGTTGAAATCATCAAATGCATTAAAGATCTCAGAGAGAATTTTACTCCTTATATAAAGATATCACCGGAGCCTCGGGAATAAAATTCTCGCTTTCAAGATTAGAAGGCCTGAGTTTGAATCTTCGGCAGCACCAGATAAGGAACCCGTCTGACCCTAAAAATCATTTGTCCCGCATAAAAATCTCGTGAAAGGTTGAAGTTGCGTTAATGAAAAAAAAAATCTCCTTAGAAAATAGCGCTTTAATTTAAAAAATCATCTCAGATGCAAAACAGTCTCAAAAAGATTGAAAATATTTAAGGTTTAGTATTTATCCAACTTATGAGTATGATGAGATTGTTAAAGTGATGATAATCCTAAATTTGATTCCCACTCGTTGAACAAAACTGATGAAAAGAACCCAACAAAAAAGTTGCAGGCCATGCATGCAACCAAACGTTTTTCTTATCTATATCAATCGATTAAATTGAATTGCGTGCGTTGGTAGTAAGGACGATGCGTAATTCTCGTTTCACTAATCATAGCTCGAGTCATAAGATTTTGTCGGGCCAAAATCAAGGACATAGACGGTCTAGTTAATTACTAGTATATAGACTGCACGCTACTTAATGCGCGTGAAAATCAAGCACGGAGAATGTGGTTATCAAGTTGCACTTCTCACTTGAAAAAAAAATGGTGTTGTGCAAAATTCACGCTCATAGAACATGCCCCTTGCAAAACTATTGATTATGTTTCAACTTGAATCCATATGATCACGATTAAGTTGAGGACAAAGAATGCTCGCACATTCCAACTCAAAATTGATGCTCAATTTAGATGATCACGTGGGTGAGTGTAATAAGATTTTCGGGCCTATTTGAGCGTACCGTGCAAGTTTTTGAGCCACCGTATCCAAACTTCATACATTTTTATTTTAGAATTCTTTGAGTGGGCTCAATGATTCTTCTATTCAAGTTTTTGGCTTCAAGGAAAATTAAAGAGATTGATTTTGAAATTCAATATATTGAAATTCAATATAATTTGAGGAAAACGCTTTTCTGAACTGCATCATTAATATTCCATCAATTACCGAATTACTTTGAATTTGGATGAGATCACTCAGTGTGAGGAATACGAAGAATTTCTCATAAATGTCGCCGTGCGAAGTCGATTTCATATGTATAATTAATCCAAAAAAATACTTGACAAATTCCTCAAATGCCTCGATAGCTCAATATTCAAATTGAATAGGCCGATAAAACATAAAACCAATTTGCGATGAGCGATACTCATCTCACGCTAGAAAGTATGTACATACATGTATTCTTATTGGGTGCGAGAACCACGAGGAGAACCACGTTGTAATTTTACTAATGAATACATAGGGAATTTTCGTTGAATATACCACAGACTCAGAACGTCAACACTTGATCACGAATTAGTTGTAGCTATGCTGAGAGCTATGCCCGATTCCAAAATGTAAAATTGCATATGTAAATTCGATTGATGAGTTTGAACTGTTTAATTCTGTTCTTCTCAGTAACGCATTTTCAACCTCTTCTCCAAGTTATTTTGTAGGGTCTATAGTTTTCACCAAAAATTTAGGTGGCCTTCAAATATTTTCAAAACACCAAAACGATGAGAATTCCTATGTGGAAATTCACATTGATGCCGGCCTGGATTCGAACTCAAGCCTTGTGTGTTGAGAGCGAGGACCTCGTCCACAAGACCACGGTGGGTTCTAATCATTATCTTGAAGTCTCAGTGCGATTTGCAAGAAGATGCAACATGTTTCTCATTCAGCACAATGCGCTTCTGGCGAGGATGAGTTTGAAGAAAATGACGACAAAATCTGAAAGAGGGATTTTTTACGAACCGTTAGCGAGTACATCCTGATTTTGAGCGAAATCGTACTTAGTAGCTCACTGCTTTGAGTAATTGTTAAAGCAAGAACTCCCCATACATTGCTTAGGGAGAAATTTGATAACTCCTCGTTTTCATCGCTTCCTTGAGATTTTCACGCAAACACTCAGAAGATATAAGGTATAGCAAAACATATCAAAGATACTTTTTCATAGATTTATTAAGATCTACAAAATGACGTAGCTAGATTGATCGAGAAACTCAGGCTCCCTTGATAGTATTGAGAAAAATAGCAAAGAATTATCAAAAAGCGTGAGTTTTTGTGCAAAGAACTTGGGCTTTTTTCACGGTACTGCAATCCTCTTGAGTTTTATTATTAATCTACCTCCTAGTATCTTGTAGACCTTCAAGAAACCTATGAAAAACTATTCGTGACATTTTTTACCATAACCCACTCCATATGAGTATTTGCGAGAGAACCGCGGCGATGCAGAGAAAATGGGGAGTCACCAAATTTTTCCATAACCAATGTATGAAGAACTATAGGTTTGACAATTACTCGAAACGGCGAGCTGATGCGATTCCGCTAGGATGTACCCATTACGGTTCGTAGAAAAACACCCCTTGTTTCAGTATTTGTCATTATTTTTTCAAACTCATCATCGCCAGAAGCGCACCGTCTGGTTAAACGATCCGTTAAAATGTACTAATTTTGAAGTATTTGGATTCTTATTTGATTGCTTCTGAATCTTGAAACATCTAGCTATGTGATTCTGAGCTGGAAAACCATGCAAGAGAAATATTTCCATTTTGAAAAATTATTGCAAGCAATATTTCTTTGAAAAAATCATCACAACTCCACAAATCTTTCCGGCGTGCTCGAAGAAAATCATAAAAAACTTTTCAAAATCAATATTCCGCCCAACTAAACAGATTTTAGACAAGTCTAGACAAAATCGTAGAAAAACCATCCGTTTACGTTTGTCACAAACCTCAAAATTCTAGGATAAAATTTTTTTATTTAACTCACCCTCGACCAACCAGCAGCAACTAGCGGATCACCCATCGAACTTTTTAAACCACACTACACATTCTTGACGAAGAAACTCACACCTAAAGACGATTTCGATCCGATCTAAGGCCTAATAGTCGCAGCATCGATGTGGCGCTCAGACGGTCTGATTTGAAACTGGCAGCTCTGCCTATACAAGCTTTACGCTATCAGCTTCTGATGGCGATTGAAGCGGTGGAGGTATGTATACAAGACGGCAAGGACGACTCGATCATCGGGGGATTGATCAAAAACCCACGTGCACCTGCTCTGACTCTTTATACGTTGTCACTTTTACCGGCATTTCGAAAATCGCGGGCCGCGGAAAAGGTGTCCTATACAAAATCATAGCGCCAAGATTGGCACGCTTCGATGGAATCCAGTCTTCCCCCTCACTTGAGCACCACTCTGTGTGTATTATACCGATTAGTCTTTCAGAATTTACGAGACGACAGATTGAGATCGGTGTAACACGCTTGTAATCGTGATCAAACGTTCAAGTATGGGGGCACTGATCGAACGATGACGATTTGCATTGATAAGCTTATTTTACATAAATTGGTGAACGGTTTGTTTGAGTAATATAAAATTTCGGTTCAATGGTGGATGTAGATGAAAATACGATTGATATTTGTTCTAATGTCAATATGCATTTCCCAACAAAAATGAATGGACATTTAAGGTATTTTCTTAGAATGGAATGATATCTTTCACCGTGGTCCTCGACAGTGCGTATTCAAACAGTGATTTTTGTCGGATGAATGATAGTGTACCCAAGTGTACCCAATATGTTATTTAAACGCGCAAAAAGTTATTTTTTGCGAGTTTGCGACAAGTCGTATCCAACACGCCCCCATCAGGCATTTTCTCAAAAAGTGTGGTCTATTTCAATATTCTCCAACGTACTTTAGCACTTTTCAAAGCTGCATTTATCAAGACCTTCAAGGTGAGCTAAAGTATGTCTGAAATTGATCAACTGGAGTCGAGCTGTCTTAGTTTTCCCAAAGAAAACTATGTGAATCGTCGATAAAGTGCATATGAAGTCGTTTTTATCAGCGTGCAACCACGTTTGGAGCTTGAAAACGCAGCTTTACGGCCTATTTTGACGTGATAAACACGATCTGGGTGGTAGAAGAAGTTGTACTGCGTGCCCTTTCGAGATAATTACATGGGGTATGTTGGATACACGCCACTTTGGCCTTAATGCTTTGCAACTGAATTCCGTATTTTCCTCATTAAATTGCACCAACTCAATGGTTTGCAACTCCAAAAAACGGATAAAACGGATTTCGAAGGTTTTGAAAGAAGAAACCGAATGCGCTCAAGTACGTTGAGATTGATCGAATCAAAAAATGTTGGCATCGGTTTTACCAAATGCAGTTTCGTTGCCAGGCGACCTTGCAAACACGAAAATTGCAAAAGCTCACTTCATATTTTCTGTAAAACGCAGAAATCACTCGGGGTCGGTTCAAATGACTGATTTTCTCATATTTTAAGATGACAAACGTAAAAAAAGTTGCACCCCACAAGCGCCTAGTTCTGAGATCGGCATATGGGGGCAGGTTGGGTACACTTACCTTATGAAATGATTTAGGTCGACTATCTTAGTTGATCCGTCTGTTTAAGCGTTGGAAAATAGTAAATTCGATACAAGGGCTTAAAATCTTTTTTCCGTGGCACGTGATATTTCTCTGGCCCGAGCCGGCAGCGAGGGTCTGAATTATTGCCCAAAATCGGAAGCCATCCCGCCCAAGTGCCAAAAGATATTTTGTCATCGTCGGCGTGGCGAGGAAGTAAAAAATCCGCGCGAATATTACTTTTTCCTACTGGTCTACTGATAAATGTATAATTTGTGGGACTACCTCTTGAAAAAACTGGTAAAGCAGTGAATACTTACCCAATCATTTAAACCTCGTATTGACCCGGATTCTTACAGGAAAGAAGATGGGTCGATTACTTACATGGCGTTTTTCGTGTACTAAAAAAGTTCAAACTTCAATAAATGTTGAGTTCTCACGATTGAGCTGCGTCTATGAGACCATCGGCTCAAATTCTATGTAATGATGCGATTTCGGCAGTGACCACGAGAAATTTGAATCAAAATACAATCATGTGCTTTCATAGGCACTTCATCACTTTCTCACAGAAATCATGCAAATTTATCCTAAGAAACCAATAACTCCTTCTTAAATTTCTCCAGATTTATAAAATTATATTTGCAAAGAATCGCAAAATGTATTCGCAATACGGACCAAGCATTGGCTGGTTTTTTATTTATGTAAGAATTACATCGCAATATCATCCTCATCGGGTGTTTCCGATGATTTACATTTCTTTTTGAGAAAGTTGATGCTATCTTCATGAATGAAGCAAAAGATGTAAGTATGATTAACGTGCATTCGGTTCTTGTAATCATTTTTTGTCTGAATATCCGTCTATCGTAGTCATTAATCGGCAAAACTTCGAAATCATTCGGTATCCTAGACTCAAAATGTTCTTCCAGTGGAGCTATCTTGCTTCAATGTGGAGTTCACGCGATTACAATGAATTCTTGAAATATTTGTTCACGAGGTGTAAAGCTCAACGATTTATGCGTGCCTGCCGTGATCCATAACCCATACTTGTCATGGCATTCTGATGGTTTATTTATTACATTTAGTTCAAAGTTTTACGCAAAATACATCCACAATCATGTCTTAATTTATATGACATCATAACAGATTAAGTTCAATACAAAAAAAGTATTTTCCATTTCAAGTCTTACTTTGTTCCGTAATCCATGATTGGCACGAACTGTTGGTTAAACAGTGCACAAAAAAAGTTTACTCTCGCGCATTTCCACAAATGGATAAACGCTTTCTATATAAGTTTTGCGCGTGCGAAGGTGGATTTCAGGCCTCTAAATTATTACCAAATGAGCCTCCTAATCATTGCAAAACAATTTCAACATCTTGAGATGCCACCACGAAGTGTCTCGGGATTTCGCCTACACGCACGTAGATATTGCTATTTTGCGCTGAAAAGTAGCTCTAGATTACATTGAAAAAACCAAGAAAAACCTGTGGAATCCTCAATTGCTCTATAGTCTCCAACAAAGTGTTCAAGTACACCTGTTACTTATACTGATTCTGTACCGAGAGCATGTGAATTTGCGGTGACTATGAGATAGTATATAAACTATCTCATATACCTTGGTTTCAAAACGCCTTTTTTGAAAATCAACGAAATGTTCGAATTGCATTGAAAGAATGTATCGCGTAGATGGTTTGAGTTGTGACAAATTTTTTACTGTATAATCATATCAATGTAACAAATAATTTCATAACCACGGAAATTGTGAGGAAATGGCATGCCAGTTCTCTGGAATATCAAAAAAACTCTTGCAAGCTTTATGGCGGTTTATTTGAAAGTTAGGCAATGTGCTCAGTGCGATCAACTTTATAATCATTCATCTCATGTCCTAATGTACAAGCATCTCCCGGTATTTGTCATCTCAGTATTAGCGGACTTTGGTATTCACGGTCTCTTTAAATGTGGCGCACCCCCGTTATCGCGGTTCTGCTCTTTATTTTCACATAATGGACCATGCAACATAAATCTACGGTGCAATTTCAATTTGAGTTTGTCATTTCAAAATAAATTCGAGACCTTGGAGCGCCATATTCGGACTGCTGTCATTGCTGCTCGTGATATTATTGATCATTTCTAATTTTGTCAATTCGCGAGTCTATCGGAATTCAATAAACATTTGACATTATCGCTGCGACTGGATAAAAAAAATTCCGTTTACTAAAAAACTATACAGATAATCTCAAAATTTCTAGATGGGATGAATGAGAATGAAAAGTATAGTTGACAAGTTCTTAGAAAGTAATCCAATTATTGATCAGAGTCTTAACTCTTAATCCCAAATAAATTGAAAATCACAAAATAACACATACCATCAAGGCTTTCTCAGAGATAACAACCATCGAACGGGTCGGTTAGAAGTGCCAACATTTTTTTGGTGAAATTCGAATCCAATTTCTGTGCTCAAACTTGCAGTGAATTCATATTGATGTTGGATTCTCTCTCATACAATACCTAATATGTAGTTCTTCTGCCACGAATGAAATTTACAAGACTCTTCACATAAATAATGTATTTTCCGGAAGATTTTACATTTGTTTTGTCTTTGTGCCGATCTTCAACTAATACCTAATTCCCATAAGAAAAAAAGGCCGCCATTCACGGTTTCGGTTTTTGCGGAATTTTGTGATACATGCATTGACCGCGAATATCGGGGGGCTGCTTGTGGAATAAACATACAAGATTTCAAATCAATTAATTCAAAATTTTGGATCTTCTTACGAGCCTTGGAGATTTTTTTTCAGAGACCATTCCCCTTCCGATAGCATAAATTTTGTCTATTTGGTGATTAAGAGCCTCGATTTTGATAGACTATTTTGAGTATTATTTTGCCCAAATTAATGAAAGGCTTGTATAAAGTTTTGATTCCGTGCCACTTTCAGTCTTTGATTCTCAATTTAATTGAAATGACTCGCCAATATGTTCGCCCATTCTGCTCAACCTTGACCCAAAAATCTTCTTCTATTACCACCTCTCTAACGTTCATCGTAATTCGCAACAAATATATGCGAGAGTTGTCTCTTTGCTCACGCCACGGAAACTTGACCTGCTCTTACGTATTATGCTCATCATCAAGACATACCTATCCTATACCCTACCTGCTTCTGTCCCCACCTGACGAAAAAAAAAATTTGCAAGCATCCGTATTCGCACAAAAATTCTTGAATAATCACAAACAAGACGAGATGGTGACGAAAGATGAGCGGCTCTTTCACACCGGGCGAAAAATAATCCCCGATAATCTACGCCCTGGTGATGATACTTTCCTCTCGTATAATAGCTACTTATGCCCGCAAAATCATCGATTGGCGTGAAATTCTTGCATAACGCGATATATATTATGCGAGTTCCGAATCTGACCTTCTCTTATAATGCACGCAAAGCATCATATCGAAAAAAAATACTCAGGAGCGAAGAAAGAGTTGAACCGGTCTTGCGATGATCTAAGCCCTCTTTGGTAGAGGGTATGGACATTTGTTAGTCAACCATCTAGGTAGACATGAGTTCGGTAACCTACATACCCATCAACTTAATTGCTCTTCACCTCGCCTACTTACATATCACAGCCGACGTCATTCCGAAGGACTTAATTTCCTTCCATCGATGTTCTTAAATGCAATCCGCTGTCTAGGCAGAAAAGAGCAAGTTCAAGGACGTGAAGGTGATCATGGTCAAGTCAAGGCTAGGCACGACAATTGAACAATTTCATCAATCTTAGATAATAATACTGATTGCCATATTGTAATAAGTATTCTGCGTGCGTTGGATTTTCCTTTTAGAAAACGTCTGAAAGATTGGAGATTGCTCAATAGATTCTTTCCGTTTGTCAGAATTCTCGTGCTCTACTATTGGGCGTGAATTTTGAAAAGTTTTTAGTCCACTTGACCGAAGACGGATATGACATGAATATTTCATTTTTGTCATTTTTCAATTTTGAGACCATTCACAGGAAGAATACACGACATTTTTTCCAAATTTTGAGACATTACTCGACCGGGCTTTTTGACAATAATCAATCAGATCCACCCGTTCAGCAGAATTATACCAGATATATGAATTTAAGTAGTTCTTATTAAGACTATGATGAATTGGTCCATTTTGCAGAGAGCTTGCGATGTCTGTATGGTTAGATTCTGCAGCTTGCAAATGTTGGTATTAGTCATCCAATTCGAGTTATCATCCCGATTCTCACGAATCATCTTGAAGGACTCAGTTATCCCGGAAACGTAATCATCGACCAATTTCATGCAGATAGTACCAAGGAAATGACAAGTTCTTTTAATATTATACCATCTACACTATAAGAAGATATTTCCTGTGCAATAAAGGACTTGAAAATGAGAATCTTCCTCAGTTGCTTCGAGGCGGCGCCAAATGCCAAAAATTGGCGCTTTCGCTTCCTGGGGTGAAAGAATCGTTCGATCTTGCGTTTTGTATACCTATTGATCAGGTATAATTTCGACACGAGTTGACCCGAGTGGCTCGCAGCCCTCGATTCGCTCGGGCCGAAATCATTTACATACGCTCACCTCTTTACGACAAACCGGACATTATATTTGATTTACCACCTGCGCCCATGAATCATAATCAAAAATCTTTGTGGAAAAATTAGTTTTACACAATGTGGGACCTAAATGAGAAGAAAATTTATACGTCATGCGTAGAAACAGTGTGTTTCTGTGTACGCATAAAACTGTATACGCATCTCGTGCGGAAACATTTTTTCCTCGGGAAAACCAAGCTGGACATTGCCTTCGCCCTCGTCCAGCCCGGTTTCCCGAAGGAAAAAATGTTGCCAGCACTCGACGCGTAATTGTACATGCTACTCCATCTATTCAATGTCCCCGAAACATTTCATTGATTAATCAATGTCAAGTAACTTGTAAGTGCGTCAAGTTTATATACTGGTGAGATTCAGTAATACCCGTTTCTATTTAACATTGTCATCATTGGAAAACTTTACCCAGAAATTTACAGAGCCCAGAGCCCATGCATGAAAAACAATCTACCTTGACGCTCGAATATTTGAAATATCAAACTCACGCCGCTGCATTGATTTCTTACCGATCTGTCTATCTATGAAGATAATCCAGGTTTTCAGCCTATCTTCATCATATAATATTGAATTCATCACATTGACACGCGGGAAAATGATGGGTTATAATAGCAGCTCACTTTAAGGCTTTTAGGGAGCCTAGGTTTGAAATCTCAAATCAAACAGAATTACGAAATGTAGGTATGTACTACCTGGAAATCGAACTATTCACATTAGACTAGGCGAAATTACCGCCATCGCTTGCAAAAATAGGTTCATGGAATTTTTTTGTGGGATCCTCTCCAGAAGACCCTACTCAAGCTAGTGATGCATGTTTCCAAGCCGAAATCGGGTGCAAAATTGTTTAAACCGAAATTGTTTGAACAAATTGTGAAAATCACTAATTTTGCTCCGAAAACATCTTCATGAGGTAATTTGAGGTATTTTAAACAAGAAGTTACTCTTGGTGTTTTTCTCTAGAAGTCATCGTTTTCGAGCTATAAGCGTTTTAAAGTTGAAAAAATATGAATTTTGCTATTTCTAACGTTAAATAAAAGCAATAACCAAACAAAAAAATCAATATTTCTAGGGTGCAAACCTATTCACTGGGATGTCGTCTACAATATCCGACAGCAATAACTGATGTTTCCGTCCGGGAACCACTTGTTTTTTGAAAATGTTCGATGCACTGTTTCTAGGCGCGACAGTATAGCTATATACACCAGGGACCGATATATATACATATAGTCAATACGAACTCCATAAGGAAACTGTGCATTGAATATTTTCGAAAAACAAGTGGTTCCCAGCCGGAAACATCAATTATTGCTGTGGGTTCTTATAGACGACATCCTAAAGAATAGATTTGCACCTTAGAAATATTGATTTTTTGTTGCAAAATTCGTGTTTTTTCAACTTTAAAACGCTTATAGCTCGAAAAAGATGGCTTCTAGAGAAAAACAACAAGAGTAACTTTTTGTTTAAAATACCTCGAATTACCTAATGAAGATGTTTTCTGAGCAAAATTAGTGATTTTTACAATTTGTATAAGCAACTTTGCACCCGATTCCGGCTTGGAAACATGCATCACTAGCTAGAGTAGGATCTTCTGGAGAGGATCTCACAAAAAAATTCCATGAACCTATTTTTGCAAGCGATGGCTGTAATTTTGCCTAGTCTACATAGGGATGTAACACACACGTCATGAAATTCTATGAATGGCACTCCGGTCTCCAAACGGGGCATGAAAACTCGTCTTTGCACCCGAATGACGAGTTTCCGGCTCTTTTAACCGTAATTTTCTAGTGTGAACGATTTTTCTAAAATATGTATTGAAACACGGATCTTTCGTCAAATAGTTCATTATATTGTTCTTCTGTTGATCTACAAACCGTGAAACAGAGAATTTTAAATTAGCACCCTCAATAAATGGTTTGCAATCAAAAAGGTATACAACTATCACATGAATATTTTCAAAAAAATGGTTAATGATTAAATCATAACAGTTCAACACGAATTCGAGATGTAAAAAGGCTCACAAAATGGTTCCTCGAATTTTGAACCATCTATATAAATAATTTACATAATTTATCTTCACCTAATTTAGAAAACTTGATGAATGACTCAATGTACGTTAATTGGACAATAAACGTCGATGTTACTACATCAGCTTTCTTATTAACGTATGAAAAATGTGCATATTTTTCACACCACCTAGATCTCTTCAATAGTTGAAAAATATAATTATTATGATTTATGATTGGGAAAATATCAAGACAATATCTAAAGAACGATAACAATGATTCGTGAAATAATAGAGCTATTGTTATACTAAACCTAAAACTATCATTACAGAAGAATTAGGAATCAAGTTCAGAGTCTTAAATCTGCTTGGAAGCAGTTTGGTTTTTTTGAGCCATTAGTTGATGATGAAGGGCTAACTGCACTCGGAGTTCAACGCACGTATCATACTCCTCAACAATACTGCGAATGAGAGTTGTCATCTTTTTCTGGAAATTGAAAGTTGAGTCATCATTCCTTTGTTTGGTAGATTGACAGTCATATCAAATTTAACTAGACATACAAGATTTTAGCTGTACATTCATTACATCATTCCATCATGAAATTAATTTATCGTAAATCTAAGTCTTTGATATAGATTTTTTTCATATATGAGACAGATTGTTGCTAATAATTGGTTATATTAACTGCTAAATGCTAATGATTGAACTGACTCTCAGACTTGTAAGAAGAATAAGAGTATGGATGTATTTTTAACTTTGATGAAATAAGTACAGGGTTGGAAAAAATGTATCTTATATTACCTCTAATAGTTGATTCTCGTTAACCAGCTGAATCATTGCCGTCATTTCAGCCTCGGTAGGGCTATGCGATCTGTTGACAAGTGGCTGCATGGTCACTTGTTTGGTCGTACCAACACGTTCCGCTAGCAACTGATTCAGCCTTTCTATTCCGTGTCGTTCTTGTAAGATGCGCATTCTCAGCGAAGCTTGCATGTTCAGCAACTCTTCATAAATCAAACTCTCTCTCAACCTATCTATTTCATTCTCTACAGGTGGCTCTTCTAATTTTCCTGGTTCCGCTGCAGGCGCTAAAATTGTAATAGTAAAGTGATGACGATCAGAATTTGCATCAATCATAAATTAAGAATTTTCTTACATTGCTCCTCAGATTTTTCAGATCCTATCTGAGATGCTTCAGTCTTATTGTCAATTGCACCGGTTGATAATTTTCTGGACTTATCCACTGCATCTTTTTCATTGATGGGTACATGAGAATTACTTATTTCAGAAGATGCTCGTCTAGCAGTTCTCGATGTTTCTGAGATTTTCAGTCGCTCATTCTCATCTTTGTTTGATAAAACCTTATTCGATTGGCTGTCTAAGGAGCGCACTTGGCACTCATCGTTTGACTTAACCACTTCTTCATCAAGGCTTTTTTGTGTTGATCCCTCAAGTTTTTGGAACATTTTATACTTTCTCTGTAAAATTGAAAAAAAACTTGGAAATCGTTTTTTAACTGAGAATGTCACATGCATGAGTACGATTCTGATTACCTTCAGTTGTGTAATCATACGCTGGACTTCCCATAATTGCTCTTCACGCGATTTGTTAACATACCCCGCATTCATTAACATATGAATCTGTGAGAGTAATGATTCTTGCTTCGCTAATTCGGCCAAAATCCCTTCGGCTGTTTCGGGTAGTTTTGTACTTCCAGCTGGTAACGGCGGTACGTATTTGGTCAGTTGGACTCCCGGAAATAAAGCTTTGCAATGTAGAAGAAGAGCTAGCAAGAGCCTATGGCTCATCTGTAAGGCTGGGCTCAATGTCATCGCAATCGTTTGAGCATTCATTTTCGTCGTTTTTTCCTGAGAAAAGTAAGATTTCTTAGTAAAGTCATGATCGGTACAAATATGAAGAAAACTTTCCTGAATTTCTACTATTGGAGACCACAAAGAGTTTCTGATTGTAAGTGAGCTATTTTCACATATCATGATAAATTCTCGACCGAAGTCACCTCTTGAGAAAACCTCTAGACTTGAATTTATAATTTTACTTACACAAGTGATGACGTGATCTAAATGTAGTGTGATCCAAGCAAGGAGCTCTCTATTACAAACAGATAGCTGTTTATTTATTAATTCAGCCAGCTGACATTCTCTCTGAGCAAGCTCTTTTGCAGAAGCTGCTTGTTCAAAACGTGATATCAGCTCACTGCTCTCCAGAACTGGCTCAGGCAATTCTCTAGGGTAGACAAAAATTTATTCAGAAAATACTTATAAGATTGTATAAGATAATACTATTCTTCACATATTTGACTGTCAATTGATATTGAACTTTTCATTTTGCTATCATAAAATCATAAGCTTGACCATGAACAAATTGTTTCCACAAGTACATCTATATATTCAGAATCAAGGTCAGAATATGAAAAAGTTTCTACAAAGAAAATGTTGAAGTATAGTATTTCAAGTTAGGACGGTGAGAATGGTGAAAAGTGATCAACACAAAATCAGAAGATTCACTCACTTGATAAAAAGTAGTAACAAACTAGTCGCCACTGTTGGCTCGAAATCTGACATATTTACACTTTCTCGTTGATTATATACTTTTTTTAAATGCTGTACTTTAGACTTATTGCCTGCAACTTTGTACAATCCTTCAACAGACATTCCATATTCTTCTAAATAATCAATGCAATCTCTGACAACTAAAGGTAGTTTTACACCATCGTGACATCTACTCCTTTCCACTGCCAAATGGAGGCTAACTCCAAAAATTGGTTCCTCCTCTGTAATATATTATCAATTAGCTGGAAAGAAAGTTCAAGATGATCTAGGAGTATGATTAACATTGAGAGCTCACCACCAATGTCTTGTGCATCATCTCCGTGTTTGCTTTTCTTTCTATCTTTATGTTTATGCTTCACTTTATCTTTCTCTTTCTTTTTTTCTTTGTCTACCTCTTTATCAACATCTTTGTCTTTCTTCTTCTTCTCTTTCTCAGAATCTTTCTCCTTGACATCCTTGTCTTTGGACTTTTCAGACTTTTCTTTATGCTTACTTGGAAACTTGAAAGCTTTCGTTTTTGACTTTGATTTGGAAGGACTCCTGGTAAAACAAGATGCCCAGTTAAACTTGAATTCACAGATGATTGAATTTGACAGATACACATAGCACACTCACTTGGTTTCCTCTTCGTCAGCTGAGCTCTCTCCCTCAAGTGTAGCATATCCTCTGTCTTTCTTATCCTTCTTATCTTTCTTCTTCCCTAACAGTTCTTTTTTGGAATGTTTTTCATGTACAGCGTCGTCACTGACTGGAAAAATTATGGCTTTGATGAAATTTGACTGCTCTGTAATCAGTGACTTGAGCAATTAGTAGAAGCCAGCGTGCTTAATAAGCGAGATAAGAAAAAAAAGAAGCTAATAAAGCTTGCAAGAGTGTTTTAGTACATTGATTAAAGAGGATTTACCATGCATCGCCTACTGTATAATTTTGATAAATGCTGCTATATAGAAGAAAAACATACACATGCGATAACCGTTTTTACGTATTGAACCTAACCTAATGGAACTAATCATTGCAAATTGAATTAGTGTTATATATTGGCAGAGGATAGAGATAAATTAGTTGATAGCAAATGATGAAATAGATAGAAACAAGGACTCACAATCACTCTCGCTCTTCTTTCCCGTGTCGGAGGCGTACAAACCCGGAAATTCTTTTTCAACATCGGGGCTCTCAAATTCCATCTCGACTTAGCGCTCCGCTCTTTATTTGATGCTTGCAAGAGCTGCAGCGATGATAAGTAGGTGTCAGTGGCTTTGATCAACGAGCCTACCATCTGCACTATCTCTTATCACTTGATATTTTTATATGAGCTATGTTTTTATACTCTAACACGCGAGTTTAGTTGCAAATCTATAGTGTTTTGCAAAGGCGCCTCCATAATGTACGAAGGTGTGTATGAGTACAAACAGTATGACGGTTTCTCTGCTTTCACGAGTTACAAAAAGTTCTTGCTGATAATTAGCTTTTACGGAGGACAAATTGACTCATCCCGTGACAGCTAGATGAAAAGTTCGTTAATGAACTGCTGCCTAATAACTGATGCTGATAACTGCGCTGTCAACTCGAGCAGCCGCACCGCAGAAACACTCCAATTTTTTTTTCTTCTGCTAGATCGTCTGCAGCTGCAAGCTGCACAATTCCTGCATCAGCAGGGCTGATGATGCATCCTGATTCCTGATGCAGCAGTGTGCGCGATAAACGTCATTTTGATGCGGGCTCTAGAATTCCACTCATTACCACACGTGCACTATTTTTGTAAAAGCATCCACCAAAAATTGAATTAATTTATCGGACAATATTCCTCATCGTGTCCCTCATTAAGAATAGCGTTACGAAGGTATATTATTCGATGATATCTTCGAACAAGAAACGAAATTATGCGCGGTGTGTGGCGTGCGATAATTTATTATTATTACGTGGGCGTGTGTATCATTTTGTTACGTAGACATTCCTATTATAGAAATAGTGAAATCGCATATGCACTGGACTTCGATTTTCCGCGGATAGTATAATATTTTTGAACTCGAGATGTGTAATAGAATATTTTGAGAATTTCGACGCACGAAAAAAAGTCAACGGAAAGAACCGTAGACGCATAGTTTACACTCGAAACTATCGGTTTTGAGAATAATTTTGAGTTAAATATATAATGCATGAGCTTAGATCGAATTCTTCCACGTTATACGAAATAATATGATGCAAAATACCGATTAGAAATTCTGAGTATATTAGGATTATATTGCATTCCATCATATATATAGTATTCAACAATTCCTATACACTTATACAATTCATCAAGGGATGCGGAAATTTCTGATCAAATTTTTTTTTGGAGCCGTAATAAGCAGTTTTTGCGAAATGTTATTGAAGAAATCTTCTACAGCTGTAATTCACCAATTCAAAATTGAAAACCATTCTTTACATCTCGCACACCGTAACTATTGCATCAAAATAAAATGTAATGATTTTCGCATGACTCGTTCTACACAAACTTTCCACGAAATAAATAATTCACTCGTAAGTAATCGTAATGAAACTTTCCCTCTGATGAGGAAAACAAAATATACGTAGGTATATCGAATTGGGAGTGAGTTACTTTGTAACATACTCAGGAACTGGAGTAAAATACGTTTTTTCCTCAAGTTCGACGTGTAAACATGTCAAAAATTGAATTGGCTCAATCGGCACAGCAGCGCTCGACAGTTCGACTCGCGACGACGACTCCGGTCCAAGGGGGAAATTCATCGGCGGCGAAGACACGGGAAAGAGGGAATAAGAGGCCAGTGCACTCCTTGACCGCGGCCCATCAGCGGCCACGGGTCTCCTGATGTTCGATGAATTTACTTCCGAGTTAGCGGTGCATTTGCTAATCAATCGGGTTTTCATCCAAACTGTTCAGATTCAAAAACGTTAAGCAGAAAACTGAACTAATAGGTATAATAAAAAGTGCGCGAGTGCATCAGCGAAATATATCGTGATCAAAGAGGTGCAGTGCGAATGGCACGAGCAAGACTCGGCTGCTGTGAAGGAGCATCTTCGCGAGCGCCAGGATTATCTACCCGGGTGCGGCGAGTCTCATCGTTGTCTTAGCTTCTACATACTGCTGTTGCTTCATCGAATACTTCCTGGTGGACGAGTAGGAGAAATCTGAAGTAGATCATTTTAGCAGAGCACGTTGAACTTTGTGCACACAATAGAGCAAGCCGCAGCCCCGGAACTATACCGACACCTGCGTTTAGCCACATTTTTTTATATGTGAGTAATATTACTGAATCTTTTTTGCAGAACATTTTGCTGATTTTTCAAAGAATTTGCTCTAACGAGTTGGTCATTGTCCCGCCCGAGACGTGGGTGTAGCTATATAAGTATAATATAGTGTGTATGGCAGGGCTGCTGTATTATGCTCCTCCTCGGGGCAGCTGCGCCCACTGCGCACCGCCGCTCGTGATGCTTACTTAGTGTAAACAAACTCTGGGAGCTCAATAGTTTTCCTAATGATTCATGCTGCCAGAAGAAAGTGCAGCTTTGCCGATTTCGAGCTTTTGTTCTTACGAGTTGCTCATCGTGCTGGTGGTTTGTTTTTGTACTTGCACCCATTTTGATGCCTCAATTTATTTGACCATGGAATACCTCTGGTAGAATTCTATTTTGAAATTATTTACATTTCAAGAATTAGCTACTGATTTAAATCTTGTGAGCTTTCAACATCAAAAAGATGGCATCATCACTCGTTTTGGATATTCGTGCTCTTCATACTCATTCCATGGTCAGTCTATTGAACATGACATGAAAACTTGAGTTTATCTTGGTAACTTTGTATTTGATTTTGCTATTCAAACACCACGCTTTGACTATGTCTTGGAACTTGTTTTTCTTAAATAAATCTCATTCATACAGTAAACTCAGTTCATGTGAGTTCATCTTCTGTGTGCTCCTGCATAATTGATATAATGCACACAACTTCTCTTTCATCCACAGTAAATGATAGTTGTGATTTTTCATCCCTAGAATCTTCTTCATTCATTAGATGAATCTCCTATCGCCATGTAGTATGAATCGTTGTCAGAACAGAACAAAGAGGTACAGGCTTCATGATAATTAATTTCCAAAACCTTGGCAGAATATCTCTAGTATCTGCACACTCTTGGTAAGCTATTCCATGTCAGATTATAATTTTGACAACTTCTTACTTAGGGCACAATCAGAACAGTTAAGCAGTAGCTGATAAACTGCAAAGATGGAAATTATCAGAGATGAGGATAGGCGCAGACGCCTGCGGGCTCTGGAAGAGAGCATCAGAGATCCCCGCAGCTTTACAAATGTTGATTGCCTATTGGATACTGTCCAGGCTCTTGTGGCAGACTGTGATCATCCTAGTGTTAAGAGAATGAAAAATATTGAAGCTTATATGAACAGATGTAAGTACTTTCTTCTCATGCATAGTTCTTATAATCTTGTGCAATTTTCTCAAAATATCAGTTCTTGAATGTACTTAAAGCTCTTGTATTGTAAACACCCTTACACAATAATGAATTCCTAATACTATGGTCTCATGAATTGCTTATTGACTAATATTATTGCATATCTTGGATTGTCTCATTACAGATGACAAAGTTGCCAAGGATATTTGTAAATATCGCATGCGATCTGATGACTTCACATTAATCAAGGTCATTGGAAGAGGAGCTTTTGGTGAAGTTCAGTTAGTTAGGCATAAATCTACGCAAAGAGTTTATGCTATGAAACTTTTAAGCAAGTTTGAAATGGTCAGTAATGAATGATCCCCTTATGTTCAACAGTCTTAGCATAAGATGAAGTTATAATATTTGTGTTGCAGATCAAGAGGTCAGATTCTGCATTTTTCTGGGAAGAGAGAGATATTATGGCTCATGCTAACTCAGAATGGATTGTTCAACTCCATTTTGCATTTCAAGATCATAAATATTTATACATGGTCATGGATTATATGCCGGGTGGAGACTTGGTGAATCTTATGTCCAATTATGATGTGCCAGAAAAATGGGCCAAATTTTACTGCGCAGAAGTGGTGCTTGCTTTAGATGCAATACATAATTTAGGATTTGTACATCGCGACGTGAAACCTGACAATATGTTGCTCGATAGACACGGTCACTTGAAACTAGCAGATTTTGGCACCTGCATGAGAATGGATGACGTAAGTTTGATTCGTTCGATCAACACAAGACCAGTTCATCATTCGAGTGTAAAACAAAATTCGCAACACCGATATACTTGTTTTTTTTTTAATTTTAGGACGGTCTGGTGCGGTCCGTGACAGCGGTCGGAACTCCGGACTACATCTCTCCCGAGGTGTTACAATCGCAAAGTGGCGAGGGTGTCTACGGTCGGGAATGTGATTGGTGGTCCGTCGGTGTCTTCCTATACGAGATGCTGGTCGGCGATACCCCCTTCTATGCGGATTCCCTCGTGGGTACATATTCCAAAATTATGGACTACCGAAACTCGCTACAGTTTCCACCAGAATTGGAAATCTCGCAAGCAGCCAAAAATCTCATCTGTGGCTTCCTTGTCGATCGTAATAAGCGTCTCGGTCGGAATGGAATAAGCGAGATCAAAAGTCATGCTTTCTTTAAGAATGATCAGTGGACATTCGATAATTTGAGAGAATGTGTGCCTCCAGTAGTGCCTGAATTATCTGGTGATGATGACACGAGTAATTTTGACGACGTCGAGAAGGAAGATGGACCAGAGGAAAACTTTCCTGTCCCTAAAGCTTTTTGTGGGAATCATTTGCCATTCATTGGTTTTACTTATTCGGGAGATCACCAACTAATCGTTAACGGTAAGCCTTACTCGTTCACTTTGATCATTTATTATCTATTCAGACAGTGTCCTCGTTTTGAAGTTTATTCGATCGTTACGAATGTGCGTTGATCTTGATTTCCACAGGTAGAGAATCAGTTGATGGATTGGATAATCATGTAAACAATGGTCTGAGTGATGACGTCAAAATTAATCAACTAGAGTGCCTTTTGGACAAGGAGAGAAAGCTTGTGGAGCAACTTGAAATCAAGCAGAAAACTCTTATAACTCAACTTGAAAATATTTCTCAGAAAGAATCAGAGTTGAGAGAGGAATCGATCCGAGCGGATAAAGAATTGACACTTTTGCGTCATAATTGCAAAGAAGCTCAACGCAGGGTTGATCAAGAGACTGAAATACGACGCAAAGCTGAACAGCTTCTTAGTGAATTGAAAAAGAAGTTCGACGATGAACAGACTAAACGAGCTCGAGATGCCAGTACTACTCAACAAACCTCTGAGAAGATCACTAGTCTGGAAAAACAAGTCAAGGAAATGCAGACAAAATTAGAAAGAGAAACAGAGACTGTATCAAGGCTGAGAAAACAAACGACTGAAATGACTGTTGCCCGACAGGCTGCGGAGCAAATGGCAAACGAGCTCCAGATCGCCAGATCCCAACTTCAAACACAGAGGGATTCGTTACAGCAAGAAGTTGCTAATTTGCAGGTGTGTAGTATTATGAAATAAATCCAGATCATTCATTGTGCTGTATTGAGATCAATCCATACCACAATTTACCAAGCAATCGTCTACTCTCCATATAAAATGGTTGTTTCAAAAATTCTTATGACAAAAATCTGATACTTTTCCAACAGGGTCAACTTGCCAAAGAGCGTAGTTCACGATCGCAAGCCTCTTCTCTCACTGTTGAACTCGAAACTCGACTCACAGCTCTACATAATGAGTTGGAACGTAGTCGAGAACGTGAAGAAAAAGCAACTCTGGACAATCGTCAACTCAACGAGCGCATTTCGTCTCTAGAAAAGGAAGCTGCTAGCTTGACGCTGGAATTGAAGGCAGCTCAAACTAGGTATAATCAAGAAATTTTGGCCCGTCAAGAAGCGGAACGCTCCAGGATGTCGCCTAAAGACGAAGTTAATTTGGAAGATGTCAAAGGTGAGTTGACCAAGCTCTGCGACTAATTTCATAATCTGATACACATAGATTTGAGAATGAAGAATGTTCTCTGATTTTACACGCGGCAGGACGAATGGAAAAGATTTTCTCAGGTACTACGTCTTTGATAGCATGCAGCGCCCATTTCGCTTCTCGATCATTGTTTTAACTTTTATTTTCTATCGATAGAATTCAACCGAAAAAGTAGAGCATCGGTCAGTCAAATTCCCTAGAAATTGTTCAATCACCAATCAAATCCGCCATACACTTCCCTTAAAAATTGTGTCCACTCCAACGGATATCGCTATGATACCTAAAATTAATCTCGACAGTTTGTAGTTGACACAGTTGTATTATTTTATTTATTGTTTGTTGATGATGATACGCCTAAACGTTGTCTAAGTGATTCCGATAATTTGAAGATGACCTCGATATTTCATCAATCGCAGCTCTTCAAGCAAAACTAAACGAAGAAAAGAATGTACGACAGCGCGCCGAATTACTAGCACAAGAGAAAGAGCGTCAAACATCGATGCTATCGGTGGACTATCGTCAGATACAACAGCGGCTTCAAAAGCTCGAAGGCGAACATCGCCAGGAGTCGGAAAAGGTCAAAGCTTTGCAAGGTCAAATAGAACAGGAACAGCAGAAGCGTACGGTCTTGCAAGCTGATCTAGCTCTGCAGTCTTCAGAAGCGAGCAGGTTGAAAGCCAGGGAACAGCAACTCACAGGGGAAGTTACGCAGCTAAGAGAGGCCAAAAGACTTATAGAAGAAGAATTACACCATCTGAAAACCCAGAGAAATGTTGACCAGCTGCAAACGAAAGAACTACAAGAGCAGCTTGAAGCTGAGATGTATTTTTCGGTAAGTTGTTCAACGACCATTAATTCTTCTTTCTCCATTCAACAATTGGACGAAAAATTTGTTTTACAATCTTGACCGCATAATGTTCGATTAGTTTGATACGCTAACTTACAAGGGGAGGACCAGGTGTCCGGATCACCAATCTTTTCCAAATTTTTTTCACTATCTTGTACTACCTAGAGTATGAAGAATCCGAAGTAACTCGGTCAAATGGGTCTCCTGATCAACGATACAGGCACTGAGATTACCATTGCTCATATAGCCCCATGTTCAACATTTGTATATATATATATATATATATATATATATATATATATATATATATATATATAGATATCCTAGCAGTGTTAATGTTATTGGCTGTAGAATCGAACAAAAGGCTCATTTGACCGACTTACTCTGGATTTTTCATATACTGGGTGATACTAAATTGTAAAAAAAGTTTGGACAGGATTGGTGTTCCGGAGACCTGGTCCTCCTCAAGTAAGTTATATGAATATTAGCTCCATAGCCCGAGTTCTTGGCTTTCGTCACTATCCCCTGTGACATAGAAAATGTTGTCTCTTATAAAAATAGCTCACGATCGGAATTTTATGAAGATAATATCCGTTTTCCGTTCAAATTGATACAACCACTGCGAGTCTCTGATTAATTTATATCGATGAAAAGCACAGTGGGAGGCTGGGTGTCTCATAGTGAGATAGATCGATTATTAATAACCATAGTTGAGTGAGCGATAGACAACGTGTAACCTTCGTTTATTTTAAGAGCGTGTCATACTAAGTGGTGATGAAAAACAGATACTGTTACCTGGATAATATTAGAACTTCGGTTCCTATACACAAATAGACCTTTTCAACTCTGGTAACATATATTTTAATAAGAACCGCAGATATATTTTTCCATGAGATGAATTACTACTCTGTTCTGGTGACGAAAATGAAATTTTTTACCATTTATTCATTAGACGTTGTACAAGACGCAAACGCAAGAGCTTCGCGAAGAATTGGATGAAAAATCGAAACTACAATTGGAGCTCGAAGAAGAGCGAAGTTCGCTCGTTCATCAGTTGCAATTAACACTCAACAGAGCTGATAAAGAAGCTTTAGCTCGTTCTATTGCCGAGGAAACTGTAGCTGACCTTGAAAAAGAACGAACCATGAAAGAATTGGAGTATAAAGATAATACGTCGAAACACCATCTAGAGTTGAGTGCCAAAGAGCAACTCATCAATCGTCTCAAAGACAGCGAAAATGAAACAAAAAAAAGCTGTGATCAAATTGTCAAGGTAATTGATTTCATACAAACAATTTCGATACTTGTAGGAATGTTAGAATTTGTATAGCGTGACGCGAACGTTTTTTGATTGAATTGGGAATTTGTTTCAAAAGGAAAAGGAAGACTTGGCGAAGCGAATAAAAGATCTGCAAGAGCAGCTCAATAAAGCGCAATTCAATTCCGAAGAAATTGAAAGACTCAACACCAAGTTGGAAATGGAACAACAACGTAAACAAGCAGCCATTCGCAAACTCGAAGAAGTTGTTAGCAAAAAAGATTTTTCGGCAGGAGGAAAATCTAATAAGAAAGGTTCAACCGCAGATCTCAAGAAGAAAGAAAAGGATTGTAGAAAACTCCAGCTCGAACTTACTCTCGAAAAAGAAAAGTATTCACAGCTTTCCGATAAATTACAGAAAGAAGTGCAAGATTTGCAGGTAAGAAAGACAGAAGCTGGTTAGTTATTATGGAATGTACCGTTGAGTACATGGATTCGATAATATCTAAGCATTACCATATCTTCCAAGTTCAGTGTGCTTCTCTGATGATTGTATGTTATTTTTTTTTTAAACAGGCACAACTCGTTGAAGAAAATCAGGCAAAATTGAGGTTGCAGATGGAATTAGATTCAAAAGACTCTGAAATTGAAACTCTGCAGATGAAGATAACATTAATGAACTCAGAAACGGCAAGCGTCTCGTCGATCGAAAATGATGGAGAAGATTCTGTACTATCTGAACACGGTGCCATGAGGCTTGAAGGCTGGCTCAGCGTACCCACCAAACAAAATATCAAGCGACATGGCTGGAAGAAGCGCTACGTTGTTGTCTCGTCGAAAAAGATTTTTTTCTATAATAGTGAGAACGACAAAGTTAATGCTGATCCAGTCATGATAATTGATCTGAGTAAAGTTTTCCATGTACGCTCAGTTACACAAGGGGACGTCATTCGAGCTAATGCCAAAGATATTCCTAGAATATTTCAGGTATGATGTTCATTCAAAATTTGAATTTGTAGAAAAATAGTTTCGTTGAGTGTAAACGAGTAAAAGAAATGCCAGTCGAGAATTGGTATCCATGTGATTATATCAAATAGTTCTTGTACGCCTAAGATATATCAGTTTGAAGTTTGTTCCCATCGCGTACTTTCGACCTCGGAATTGAATAATGTATTTCCAAACTCATTTTCACAGTTTTAGCCATTACCGACAGAAATACAGGATTTCATTGCGATTTTTCATTGCAGTTACTCTATGCTGGCGAAGGAGAAGCTAGGAGACCAGGCAACGAGAGTCAAGTAAATGAGATATCTCAAGCGAGCGATAAACCTGGCACGCAACATCTAAAGGGTCACGAATTTATTTCCATTTCATATCACATGCCAACAACATGCGAAATTTGTTCAAAACAGCTATGGACTATGTTCAGACCATCTCCAGCTTTAGAATGTCGATGTAAGTTATGTTCATGATCGAGGAATTTCTTTCATCCAAACGAAAACCGTATAGTTGAAATTTGAATGAGTTGAACATTCTAAGCCGTCCACTCGATCATCCATTGATTCATATTTTGATGTTGAATGCTTAAATCTCGTTGCAGGGTGTCATATTAAGGTGCACAAGGAGCACATAGAAAAGAAGGAAGATGCCATAGCTCCATGCAAGTTACATTACGATCCTAATTGTGCGCGCGAGTTACTTGTTCTCGCAGGTAGTCCTGACGATCAAAAATATTGGGTCACTCGACTTTCACGCAGAATTCAAAAGTACGGCTACAAAGCTAATTCACATATTGATGGAACGGGACAACGCATCTCTCCAAGGTAGTGTACTTTACGACCGAATCATTTCGCTCTTTTCCTATCCGAAGGTATCAAAACTCGAAGTTAACTTCGACTTGTGATTTCACAAAAAGCTATGATTCATGGCTGCTTTGATAGACAATACCTTTTGCTTTGTATTAAAAGATATTCCATCATCGTGCCTCTATCAGAACGATAAGAAGCATTGCAGTCTTGCTTGTTTCTATGTCCAAACAAAATCCAGATATGTCTTCGTGTGTGTCTGATTCAAGTTCATAATAGTGTCTTGAAGTTTCATGGGTTCCCGATTGAACTTCTATTATGACTTCCAAAGCATAAGATTCAGTTACTTACCCTACCTACCTACCATTAGATGTTTGAACATTATTCTGGATCGTTCCTCCCAGTATGTAACTTTCTTCGTTATTTTTGAGTAAGGTGCGCATTTCTCAGGTTGAATTCTTGCAATGTTCTCACTTATTTCTGCTAAATTACGCTTCTCACACTATGAATATTATAAACTATGTCCACTCATAACAGCGCAGTGGGTTGGAAGATCGGGAAAGTGGATGTATGAGAAAATAGAGCATTTTCTTTGAGATGTGTTTCCACATGGTTTCGCAGTCATTTTCCCGCAAGAATCAAAATCATCTGCCGGGCGACTTTTTGATGAATTCGGTTCTACGATTTTTTCATTATGAATGATATTTATTTACAAAATAGTCTCTTCCATGGTTTTTCGTTTCTTTCGTGATTTTTCCGTAACAACTGGGAAGAGATGAGTTTTATCGAAAAATGCGTAGAGTAAATTTTTGTGAGTTCTTTCAAGATCTTACAAGATGACTTGTTCACATAATGAAAAAATCGGCCCCGTCTCGAATAATTGGTGCAAGAAATTTATTAGTTTTAGGACATTTTTCCTTCCACCTGAGAATCTCACAGTGGCTGTTCCTTGTTTTACGACAGATGAGAGCACACGAACAAGTAGATTCTTAAAAATCTACAAGCTATCTTACACAATTCTCGAGAAAACGCAATCCCTCCGAGTTGTTACAGAAAACCACGAAAGAGCCACAAAAACCGCGAAAGAAACGATCTCTCTCACATCTTGCATTATAGAAAAATAGAAAATCTACTGATTCTCAAAATTCCCCAGCGAATGATTTTGATTCTTGCAGGAAAACAACTGCGATACCATGTAAAAATCCACGCTAAAGAACACTTTTTACTGCTTTATACCTCAACTGTCTAGGCCCTCCGACTCACCGAGATAGACCTTCATCTATGTGTTGGCTTGAGTTTTTTCGCTTCGTTTAGAATCGGTTACATGGAGATACTTTTGGTGCTAAAGCTCTCACTTCTGCCGTAGTATTTACATCCATTTGTAGAACTGAACGAGATGACAGTTTGTCAATTTGCACTTCGATTTCGATTCATATCAATGTAAAGATCATCATAACTAACGAGGGCACGAACGATCTTGCTTCTTTCAGAGAATCTACGAGATCAACGCTTAAACCTTATCTAACGGCCCAACAGAGATCCGCCACATTACCCGCAAATGCAAGCATGGGCAAGTGACTATGAACTGATCTGCGAGCTTTTTTAACATGAAAATTTGTACACAGTTGTGAAAAGTCGAATGAGGTAATGTTTGTGTTGGTGAATGGATGAATGAATGAATGAGAGGATAGATAGGTGACAGGAACTTCCGCAGCTGATGGAGCACTTGACCATCATCATGACCAGCAGAATGAACTTATTACCACACACTTGAATGCTAGCTTCATTCTCTTCTACGTAGTTAATTTTATTGTCAGATTGAGCATAATGCATTTTAATTATGCAATTTATTCTATTTAGAATTGAATACTTGCATCGAATCAACATTAATGTTACAGCTGCATTCTTTAAATTAGTAGTAATCCAAACGGTGGACTATGAAAATGTTACAAAATTAGTTCTTCTTCAAAATACTCATTAATGAATGCAGTTGTTGACCGTTTATCTAAAAGACCAGTTAGAGCAGCTTCCAAGCAGTTCATAAGATAAGGCTAATTGTATGCAGACTTATGATGGAGAGTCTTGAGATCTACAGCTCTAGTAAATAATATTAAAGCCACCAATAATTAGATTACTGACCTGATGAAGTAGTTGAGAGTTTTTCCGAACTCTTTTTTTTAACTTTCTGTAAGAGAAATAACTCATTTTCTCTTTGTTTTCATCGCTTGAATAAAGTGCTCTCGTGTGTGGTACATTTATGCATTCATGTTGCTTATTAGCAAAAATGAAAAGCAACATGATTTTCCTTGCTTACTTTTTGGGGTTCTGTAATTCTCACTACTTGAATCCACAGTTGCTTCAGGCTATAAGTCGAAGTTATCTTACTTCTAAAGCGTTGATTACTGCGAATACTTTCTGTATTTTGCTCGAATTTCAACTGTTGAAAGTTTTTGAAGCAATTTCCAAGGCGTGGTACCAAAATGGAATAACTAAAGACAAGATTATCAATAAAATTGCGAGTTTCCTATAGCTGACCGTCATCATGGTCAGGCCAAGTCGCTGTTTTTAGGAAGCTGGAAGTTTCTTGAGCTTTGAGTCGACTATTGGGTCATGCCGCACTCAATGTGCTGAATTTTCCGAGATCCAAACCTTAGTCCAGAATTCTAAAACCTATGTTTGATCTAGTTTTAAGCTCATCTCCGTGTTTCCCATTTGACGAGCAGAATTATTGTTAGTTCTCACAATCAATCATGTTACGATTAACGACATACATAATGTTGGAATCATTACTTTGCGAAATCATAGTCTTTATAACTTTTTTCTAATTTTTCACCTGTATCGGACATTGCCAATGTTGCATCAAAGATGAAATTGTTGCGCTGTTTTTAAGTGTAAAGAAATCTGAAATAACAACTGAGAAAACTGTTTGCTGTTATTCTGTATACTGACGATACAATTTTCTGTTCAAATGACTCATCCTCGGAATTTACTGATCAGAATGTAAATTGGAGGACTCTCGGTTATTGGTCTTTTTTGTTCATGAAAATGAAATAAGTGGATATTTATTATCCAAAATAGAGAAAAAGATGAATTTTTGGCTTACCAACGTTTATCAACCAATATTTTTAGCTTCTTCTTACACTTGTTAATTCGGGGCTTTTGTAGGCAGAATATAAACGAGAACGAGGTTGGATATCTTGATAAGGGACCAGATTTACACAAAATAAAATTAGACGAGATCTCGACCCGACATTTCTCGATTTTGAAAATACTCTGAGCTTTTGAGGATCATAGTCATGCGCTTTGTTCGTGAACTTCTTTCAGTGTGTTCCATTCATTTGCTGTGGCTTATCAAATATATTCATTCAAGTCAAGTAAACTCCAATATGCCAAAATACGTCCAGCTGCTCGTTGCTCGGTTACATTGTGGTGAGAATCATGGAGATTTTTCATATAAAACAAAGGTGAAAGTGGCTCACGAGTAACATGTTACTGGAAGATGATAATATGTTCAAATTCCATGGACAGGCTATGCCAGAGATATATCCAACCATTTCCATCTAAAATATACACAGGTCACATTGTAGATTTCAAATCAAAATCTTACATTCCATTCAAGATAGCTTGCGATTGCAATTTCATTATTATAGCCCCATTTCTCGTAAAACGATTTTCCATCAATCTTTCTGACTTGATGGAATCACTGACTGAGTCTCACTTCAACAAATGGGAACATTGCCATTTTGTAATCGTTGAGCAGCCTTCTGAACAAAACCGAGGCTAATTCGAGTCGCTCGAATTAAATGTACAATATTATGAACTGTACTGACTCGCTAGTAATGTGAGATACAAAAAAAGTTAGCAATATTCCGTTGGTTCTTAACACGTTCGCTGCGGAGGCTGAAATCGATGATCCTTCCCCAGATGCGGCGTAGCCTACCGCTCACTGTTATTTCCCATAAGGCCAAAATTCCCAAAAGGCACTGGGAGAAGGACACGCGAGGCCCACCAGTGGGCCCCGCTGCAGTGAACGTGTTGAAGAAACGTTGAAAATGAGAATCACTGAATGGATTTACAGATTTATTCGCCATTGAACACATTTCATCATTCCAGGACAATAATTCCGATATACGTACCTGGTATTTCGGAATGACTCTTGTATATCTATTAGCGCACAGGTCAATGTAAATGAGCGAGGCTTTTGATTGCGTAATAGTTTTCTCATACTTCAATATTTTATGAGATTTCCAATTGTTGTTTTTGTACTTGCATTATCGTCCGTGATCTTGTCCCAAACTTCTGAAAAGGTTGATTTTGTAGGATGGTGCTAGCTCTCCTGAGTTCGTTGAATCAAAAAGGAACAATTTGTTGGGAACTGTTTCAAGATCAAATAATGGATTGAAAAAATGTTATAATGAAATCCCCCATTACAGAATCTGTTTTAAATAGAATTTAGCAAACTTACTGCCCTGTGCCTTCTCCCTTTTTGAGATATATCGCTTTTAATAAGCCTGTGCATAGAGTTATTGAATGTCTACGACAGACAAATTTTTCGATCAACCTTCACTTTTGTGAGGTTTTTACGTATATTGTTGATATCAAATTCCATGTGCATAAGCTATACGAAGAAGTTGCGTAAATAGATTCAGGATAAATACCGAGCGAAAGCTAAAATTCTTGTCTGATGAGAGAATGGGGACGAATATGAGATGAGAAAGAAACGGATGAAGAATGAGTATGATGAATTTGTTACAGCGTATTTTATTATTGTTTAGTTATTTACAGCCTGTATATTGATAATGATTATTACGATTAAACTATTTTGTAGATAATGAACGATAATTTATTCATCTTTACCAGTCCTTTACCTTACATTTTTGCCTGTCTTTGGTCTATAATACTTATCCTACATTTCTACATAGAAGCCGTTTGCTCACTTTGTGACTTTTGCTTCCTCAAACAGGAAGCTTCTTTTTATTATACTCGTCATACGTCGTCATATCGAAGACATAAAGTTCATATATAATACTTGAATTCGAACATTTTCATCAAAGATACTCAATTTTCTAATAATAATCATGATTATATATTGATAATAGCATACCATTTCACTCGTCAACATCCACATGATTATGATTATAGCTATAGAAGATTCTGTATCCGTTCGTTCCAACAAATGTACATACAAAAAGAAAGAAAAATCATACTTTAATAAATTCATTCATCAACAGCTTAACTTGAAGTCAGTTATCATCACGATCTAAAAATTAATGTCAACTCAAACACTTGTTGAGTGTAATATTTTTCTACATTTGAATGAACAATCTTTGTGAGATATTAAATACGGTGTATTTTCCAACTACAGAAATAATTTGGATATTCCATGAGTTTGAGATTCGATACCTCCAATTCACATATTACGTGAGTAGTAATAATGCGACTATTAATGCATAAAATGCTGTTGTTTCAATAATCATAGAATACGCATTGATATAATGATATATTATTTAGTAGCGATGCTTACACATACAATCGGATACTAAATGATGTATGATTGAGGATTTGCACAGGATTTTAGATTTGATGGCAAATCTTAATAATGTGACTAAGATTTTTCGACCGTAAAATTTTGCACAATGGCTACAGCTACATAAGCAACTTTGGTATAAATTCAGGTATTGGGATAGATTTAGAATAGTCAACATCTGCATTTAGACCTCCCTCCACTTTTTGGCAATTCTGATTTACGATATATGATTGCCATGTGTCAACTAGCCCGGTAATCATCAAAGACGGACTTTTTTTGATAGTGTAGAGTTGAAATACTATTTTTTCAGCACAACTTTGTTGGGCTATGACCCATTGTATTTCAAACGTACAAAGTACTATATCTCGTCGAATTGAATACAAATGATGACTTTTGCACAGTTTGATGTTTTGGGAATGTATCAATTTTTACGCATTATCAGTAGTTCTGCAATATCTATGTCATTAATTAAATTGCAAGTTATTCGATAACTTTACATAATTTCATTCATTATGGTATTGGACATACATGAAAATTTGTGCTAGGCAGACTTTTTCATGGTAAAAATTTGGGCTAAAGCATCTGAGAGACACATTCAAATGAATATTTTGAAATCCAAGGGGTTTCTCATTTTTTGCGGTCAAATTGAACCCACAGAATTATTTCAGGCATCAAACAGGAAAACTCAAGTACCAAGATAAAATTATCGTGCGAGTTCGGCTTTTGAAATTTCTATATACATTATCTTCAAGCATATCATTCGACTCACTTTGATAAAAGTTTGCGTATTGTCATACGAAATCACGTTAACATTTGCTGCAAGCTTCCTATCCTCGTTAGAAGATACCATATGAAAATTCAAGAGAGAGTTGACGATCTCATATTTTATTGAAAACTTGCATTTGGCTCAGCTTCAACACATGAGATACTTGGATTATACGTGAGGATATATAACTAACAATTCTTTAAAGGAACAAGAACAAGAGTGAATAACTACATCACCATTAGTTTCTTCAAGTTGAAAGCACACATCATCATGCTCTGATTAAACGAGTGTTCAACTGTACCCCTTTAAAAAATTATCAATAAAAGGAGAACACGTCCATCTACACAGGAGTTATACGAATAATATAATTACAACATGACCATATGTAACAAAAAAAAAATTTCTTATAGGACAGGGCTCTCAGTTGCTCTTGACCAACATACAATAATCATGAAAAGGCTCTCGATTCGCAACGCTTTTTTATAATCGCACAAGATTATAAGGATTAATCGGAGCTGGACGTAGTAGGGGTTCGGATGTGTAAATATTGGAAGTTTTACATCCTGAAAAATTTAGATGATGTCTTTATTTATGAGATGCCCTCGGTAAGCTGTAATAGAAAGCGCCCGAGGCCTGACTCGTACTATTTCCTCACTAAATTTGCCATAAGTTGTCTACCTGCTGCAAGACGAGTCTGCAAGCTCATTGTGCTTGTTTGAATTTTTAAATGACGACGTGGCTGAGTTTGACGAGTTGGCCTGCTCTTGATTCTTGCCAAGGATTCTTGTTTTGCGCCACTGTGGGTATAGGACATTTCATCATTGAAATTTTTTTGTATACATCAAGAGTGTGATGTCTGCAAGCTTTGATGACGAGCCACGGTGCGTTTTTGAGATGTGCATTAGGGTGCGTGCGATGATGCATATTATATGAACAGAGCAGCAGGTTACATTTATAGGGTAAAAGTGCACGTATGGTGGTTTTAGCAAGATGCGAGCTATTTTGCGAGAGCCGAGTTTGCTGCTGGATGCCGTGTTTTTAAGAAGAGATTAATCAGACCATGGCGATCTTTTTTCGGAATTGATGGAGCTTTATTTGATAACTCGATGAGTTGTGCAAAATCTAATAGACGCTATCAATCCATGAGGGGCATACCTCTTGAGAATTTTCAAATCTGGTCTTTCCGGCAAATTCAAAAGAATCTTGGAAATGTATTAGAAAAAATCTATTAGTATTTCTTCTAGAGAAACTGATCGAAAAAATTTGAACGGGAAAGTTTTTTTTTCAGTTTTTCCAGTTAGTATCTCAGCAGTAGCAATAAAAGAGAAAGGCCCTTGTCTTATTAGTTTGAAGGAAGTCAAAATTGTGTCCGTTGCCTTGAATGAAAATTGCAATCTGAGTGTGAAAAATAGAGTGAATTTAGTATCTTACCGTTATGACGGTTATTCGGGAACTTTATAACGTTTGCACGTTTGAGTGATCAGAATGATTGACAGGGCGACAAAGTATGATTCTATCAATTAGTCCCAGTAGTGTACACATGCACCTTCGGTACTCAAGCCACGTACCTGTCCGTTTCGTTGGACAGCATTCGGTGCGCGATCGGTATCAAACAGCAGACTTTTATATTCTGGGCCAAGCGATGCAGAAGCGACACTCATCATCGCACAACGGTGAACGGTTTCCTTACTTTTTCGCTTCGACAACACTCATTTCATCTCAATTAACAAAAATGATTCCCCATAAAACACACGTAAACACACACACACACAAATCCGCGGACAAGCAATTATAAATTGCACATATTGGATCGAGCTTGTGGAAGAAATGAGGCGATGAACTGTGAGTGCAAGCTGCGTCTCAAGCTTTCGGGCAATTAGCAAGAGATACTTCATGAATAACACACAAGCGGGAGCTTTTGATATGCCACAGAGGTATGGATACACAGGTTTACATTTAATGGGATACGTGAATGATGATTACGAGCTGATGATGGCGAGAGCTTGCAGGTAGGTGTAATTGATGAATTTCGGCAATCTCATGCGCTCAAACCATCTTGACTGCGCAACTGCATGGCACTTACAGGTAGCGCGTGAGATCCTCCACATCGACGAGCATCGAATCCTGCTCCATATGAAGATCATCTCGAAGCATCAGGCCTTCTACCAATTCTTCGTTCAGATTAGCTATCCTGGCGTGTAAATCGTTTGCCAATACTTGGAGTTGGGCTATGTTGAGTTCTGTAAGTAGTCCTCGAGTCAGACGTCTACGCTCCTCGCCAAGAGTTACCCCGATCTGAAAAAAAATTTTCAAATGAGCTTGCGCAGAATCTAACCTTAATAGGCGGAAGAGATTGGCGTCTATCGAGTGAGCTAACAAGGGGAGGTCCAACCTTGTGGAATACGGATCCTTATGAAACTCTGGGAATCATCTTGTTTTGGTGCGAAATGAAGGTATCTCCAAGGGTTTGATCCCATGGGCCTCCTATCCCGAGATACAGTTATGGGAGTTAGCAGTGTTTGTATATCTATATATACGAATTTTCAACATGGGCCTATATTGACAATGCTAATCTCCATAGCTGTATCTCGGGATAGGAGGTCCATGGGATTAAATCCTTGGAGATACCTTCATTTCTCACCAAAACAAGATGATTCTCAAAGTTTCATCAAGATCCGCGTTCCACAAGGTTGGATCTCCCCTTGTAAGTCTGAAAATGTTGTTAACAGATTGAGGCAAAGCCACCGCGGACTCGTCGATAAGGCCCTTGCCTCTAATGCAGGAGGCTGGGGTTTGAATCTTGGCCGGCACCAATGTGAATTTTCATAAGTGCCGTTCGGTGGCCTCGGTAGTTCAGATCCTACCTTAAATTGTAGGTCCCGCAAAATAACCTCGACAAAAGATTGAAAATGCTTAAAAATAATTAGGGCAAAGGTACCTGTAGATTTCAGTATTAAAAGTTTTTCAAAAGTGCGTACGTAATATTATTGAGACCCTCCATCATCATTTGACAAATTTTTCATGGTTTTGATAGTAAAAGTTCTCCAGATAATCGTTTGGCGAGACAGAGAGATTGGTGGTCACCATAAAGATATCTCGAAGTCTTTAACAAAATTATTCTTCGATCGAGAGCCCTTTTTCGAAAAAGCTCTTATTAATTAGATGTTTTGTGAAGCCATCCGTCAAAAAGCAAATACAATAAAATTTCTCGTGGGACACAAGAAGGTATACTAAAGTGCGAAAATTGATACGAACCTTGCTGAGACTGGATCGAACCATTTCGGTTATGGGATTGGCTCGAAGTTTCTGCCTCTCCAGCTGCATGTGCATACGGGCCATCTCTTTTGCCTGAGCTAATGCGAGTCTAGCCTCAGTCTGGAGTCTTGCCTGACGTGCAAAAAAGTCTGCCTCATCCTCTACAGGTCCTTTGTTATTATTATTGTTGTTATTGTTATTATTCATTCCATTCATATTGCTACTTTTCATAGTGCAATTTGGCATGATGCCATTACTGGGCCGAGCCAGGGATGAAAGATTGAGCATTTGGGGTCGTTGAGGCTGCTGTTGCTGATGTTGGATTTGATGGTTTCCACGGGAAGAACCAAATCTTGTGAAACTGCTGTGGTTAGACGAGGCTGAAGACAGGGAAGCAGAAGCTAAGCTGTCCTTTTGGGAGGAAAATAGCGTTTCTTCGGACGCGGGAACGATTCCACCGTTGGATAAAAGCATGGGCTCGGCCATTGACTCTGTATCCGACGAATGCTCGTTCATGAAGCATATTTGCAAGTTCATCCCTGTAAATATATTGAAAAATTATAGTAAAAATAGATAGGTGGGATTGTGGAAAAAAAGTATTCAGTTCAATGAAATAATCTTTGGGGGGGGGGGGATCCAATGTTTAATCAAACATTCAATGTAAGAGAGTAGGCTAACACATTAAACTGTGACGATGTACCGAACAAATTTGAAAATTTTTCTTACTAATTGAAAAATGATTCGTCGTAAGAACATGATGGTCAAGTTGTATGAGAAAGGGATGTGTATCGCCATCGACCTTGTTACTAATTCTAAGTGTGTGATGGTCATTAGTCACGATAAATGTTATACTAATCATAAGTACTGAGATTAAAAAGAAACCGACAAGACAGGTTCTGCTGGAAATAGTTAAATATTGACAACAAATAAGAACTTCAGCAAAGACTTCGAGAAATTATTTGTATCAAGGTCATTGATTGAATGATAGAGTCCTTTAAAAATTTCACGATAAAATCAAAAAATCACACAGATTGACTCTCCTCAATCACCTAGCAAGCAATCAATGTTCCAGGTTCTTCGAATTCGAGGTAAGCAAGAACCAATCATCAGCTATATTGACACTCGCGGCTCGTACTTCAGCCATTGGAGAAATAAAATAGAAATGAAATATTGATAACAAAACTAATACATCATATTTGAGCGTGGGCCGAAAAAGAGAGGGATTCGTCACTGGAAAATAAATTTCACTGAAATAACGCAAGCCTCCTTTTCATTCTGCAGTTTGGATAGATATTCATAGCTCATGCTACTTAATGCAAAAAAAAGAAATATCCCGTGAGGTTTCCGATGACTTCTGCGATATTGTATTCATAAAAATGCGAGGGTGCGGAAATTGGAAAAAATCACATCTTACGCAACATTACGCCGGTTCAATTTGCGCGCGCAATTCAATTCTGATCTCAATCTGCGAGATGAATTTTGAATAATTGTCACTCGAATAAAGCTACGAATTGAAACATAAGAACTCGTCTCAAAAACAAATTGAATTCAGACTCACCACTCTGCAGGCGAGACTGTAGGCTGGGCTTACGGCCCTTTTCAGCACGTAATTCGTCGGCATCAGGGCCCATTGCCAATCGTCTACGTATCTCCTCGCGATCGGTTCGTCGCTGAAAATTTGACACACAAATATATATTTACACCTATACTTTGTTAGTTATAGTATAGATATGTAGTGATGAAACGCATCAGAGGCGTCCGCGTTTTGAGAATCTCTAAAATAAGAACGAAGAAACGACGTTGTCGTCATCGTCGTCATCGTATAGCGATCACTTCGAGCGCATCCAATACACACAGAAAGCTTTGCAAGCTCGATTTTGAACTCACATCATCTGCATCGTTGATAAAATCGTCGTAGCCGGTGGTCGTTTTCACAGGTGGTTTATGATCATGATGATGATGATGATTTTGGGTGTCATCTTCGGGTTCATCATCGTCATTATCGTCATCGTCGTCGCGATATGTGAGGGTGTATAAATCACCAACGAAACGCGAATCGACTTTGTAATGACGTTTATCCTCCCGCGTAATGAGCGAGTTACTCATCTCGCGTTTGCGGCAATGATTCTGAGATCAGCGGATGTACACTGCATCATCGTATCTTTCCTTTTTACACCACGTGTGAGCTAGTTTTTTTGAGCTGCGAAATTTTTTGCTTATTGTGGAAAGAGAGAGCTGAGTAATGTAATTTTTTTGGGGCTTTGAGTGGTGGATTAGTATGTTTTATTGGTCTCAAAAGTTTCGAAAGAGGTCAAGAGGGAGTTTAGGAGATATTTGAGGGCTGGAAACTAGCCAACTTTTTAGAATTGATTCAAATTCAAAGTTTATTCACTTATTGAAGTGTAATCTGACTTTCATTTTTTTTGGTAGGTTTTCAACGGTATTGGAAGACTGTATTTCTTTTCTTCTTCAAAATGAAAATGATGTTTATTCCTTCCTGATGAAACGGATAGCACCGACCTGTTCATCAACCGGTTGATGATAAATACTCTTCAAGTTGTATTTTGACTTGCGATCGAGCTTACGATCCAGAAAATCCAGAATCAGGAATCAGAATACGAATACGAAAGCCTAAGCAAGGTTAAAAAATTTGTCTCATCGATGTAGAAAATATCGAATCACACATACGAATCACTCTTTATGAAAAAGCTTTTCTTTCCACAATAAACAAGGGTTGATCACCAATTTACCGGACGCACTTGATAACCTCCAGTTCTCTGCTCAAAGGTAAGAACAATAACTATGTTTCGCAATAACACAATCTTGAAATCAATTCACTATCACAAATTTACACAATTTTTCTTTCAAACTAACAACAAATTTGCGCACACAAAAATCCCGGGAGGGCAAACACCTCGTGCGCGCAATCCAACACCGACTGAACTGAACGCTTGGCTAACCTGCACCTCGCACTCCGTAATAATCAGACTGCTATACTTCGGCTAACGTTAGAACACTATTATAAAGAGTGAAAGTTTGAGCGCGCGCGCAAATCAGTTTACATTGTGTTAGATTTAAACGGAACCGACGAATACGAATCACAGCAATTGTATAAAATCTGCAATTAGCACACATGCAAAAAAATTCCAAAAGTGGCAGGATCGATCTTTTTGTATGTCTGTTGCTCGAGATGAACCAGAAGATGAGGGAAAAAATGTTGAGTCAGAGAAGTCGGTATAGTGTTTATACCCAGAAACCGAGCTATTATTGAATTCTGACGTTTGGGCAATATGAGAGCGAGAGTCGCATTGTGACGAAATATAAGAGCTCCAAAGCAAAAGCCCCGCAGGCGGTGCAAGAGTTTTGAACGCTTGGCTGATCAAGCGCGACGCGTTATTGCAAACCTGATGGTATATATAAACCACTTGCTTTCCGCGTGCGATTTATTTATATTGTTAGATTTTGGAACGATAATGCAATCGTGGTATAGATGTATCAATGATATTTAGTGTCTTCTGATGAGCAGTATGATTCATCTTTGATAGATTAATTCTAAAAACTGTGCGCGTAGTTTTTAGCAAATGAGCCCGTAAGTGAAAAACTTTCTCCATCGTATGGACTTCTTTATGATTTTAATCAAGGGCAGAATTATATCTCTTGAGGAAATGTAATTGAATAACCGATAATTGATATGAACGGGGAAAAGAAGATTTGGAATTTCGAGTAAATATAATAGAGGATGCAAAAAATCTCACCTGTTTTGGTAGTAATTGCACGAGTTTTGGCGATAAGCAACATTGAAAATACATAACTGATTGGATATCTTACCCGACGCTCTTCTTCACGAGCAGCAATCAGATGACTTTCAATGACATCGAGATCAATTTTCGGCATGGCTGTCTCAATGTTGTACACGTCGAAAGCTCCCATGTTTGAGTACTGTTCGGCTCTTGGATTATACGCTGAAAAGAGATTGGCTAGTGAATTGCAATTGGCCTTCCAGGATGTTTCATCTGTATTATTTATTGAGAGTGAAGAATTAATTGTCTTCTGGGAATGTTGATTTGTTCACACTCAACGAGCTGAAATAGTTTTACGCGAAAAATCAATGCGTTGCACCGGGAAGTATTTCATTATTGAATGGGTCCTACTCAACATAAAAGTCATAGAAATTGTTGTCAAGTTGAATCAATCGCTGATCAAGTTATGAATCAGTGACAATCTATCCAGCAAATCTTATTGAGATCTTGTTGAAGAATAATTTGATTGGATAAAGACAAAAAGTTTTCTGAGGGCTTGAAAATTTACCGCACTTGAAAATTTTTTTGAGAAATCAATTCAAAAGTACTGATGACTTCCATACTTTTTGAGACTCTAATGGTATAATATCCTCAGATTTTCCGATATGAGGACCTGTGCAAAACGGAGGATCGTAACTATAACTCGAATCATCGTTGAGTCTGTTTTACTTGTATGTCTGACCAATGCCGACTGTTACTACTGATTTTTTTTCTCTTTTATTTAGTCGTTTTCTCCCGCGTCTAATTTGAACTTTATATCCTGATTTTTCATATGCAAGTTAAAATGCACTGACCAGGTGCCTGATGTCTCGGGACTTCGCGCTGTTGCTGTTGTTGTTGCTGCTGTTGTTGCAGTGTTTTACGCCTAGCAGCCTGATTGCGCATCATTTTTTCGCGTTTGCTGGCAACATCGTGACGAGTAGGCATCACAACTAGAGCTGGTACAACTTGCTCTCGTTCTCGTGGGATATCCTCCAAAATTTCTTCGTGACTCGGAGATGCCAAAGCCGCCACCTGATCTTGCATAGCAACAACATCGGGAACGCATGGCTGCTGATCAGATCTACGATTAATTTGATCCTGCCTGCTTGAAATTCCTGCTAAAAGATCTATTTCATCGAGCTTATTTTTCTTGTTCTCGTTCTCTGATTGATGTTGAGTTTCAGGTTGAGGTTGTTGAAATGATTCGGGTAGCTCGGTGAGCTGTGATGATGTTGAAGGTGGTAGAGGTTCGGTTGAGGGCTCCAGGTTGATGCAGGAAAAGATTGACGGCTGATTAAGGGAAGTCAGTGGCTCGTCGAATGTTATAAAGGGATTGAGGAATGGATTGTAGGCGTTTATATTGCGTGGTTGATGATGAGATGGGAATATTGGTTGGGGAGGTCGGGGTGGTGCTTGTTTCTTCTGTTTTCTTTCTACTGGGTGGACATCGCGGATCAGATCGATCGCGTTTTGAGATTGGGTTATCTTGTGAGTTGGCTGGTCTTCAAGCTGCAAAAAAGTAAGAATTTGAGTATTGTATGGAAAAATAAAGTTGCTATAGAAGTTTGGAATGGAGAAAAAAATTGATTCCTCTGTTATTATGACATGGAATCTTTTAATACAATTGTGAATTTGAATCTCGATTTGAATACTCGAATTATAATGCCGGATTGAAACACGTTCAGGGACTTGAAACTGCGACATATTTCGAGTAAGATACTCAGATGTCTTCAAAGTTTTGGAAACGCATTCATGATTTTCGAAACTTTCATTTTGAAGTTATGAAAATTTATCCTCATCATTGAGACAGAATGAGTGTAAGAAAGGGCGCTAAGGGTTTTAGGTAGCCCTTTGTCAGCCCTACTATTAATTTCAGCCTCTATCATACCTCCTCAGTCTCGCCGTTTTTGCACGAATCAGGAATCTGTTCAATCTCCGGGAACTGCAAGATCTCCTTTACGCTTGTCGTCAATTGGACGATTTCGACATCTGCGTCGACGATTTCGTTTGATGGTAACGATTTCTTTTTGTTCTCCTCGTGACTGACACTCTCGTTAAATGATGCAGCCTTCTGAAACAGAAAATCAAGGGCCTTCACTTAATCAAAGTTTTGAATTTAAAACGAGACAATGAGTGAGCATCCACTTTGCAAAAATGTGAATGAACTAAAGAATTATTTGAGCAATTTTTATGATTTGACGAGAGAACTTCTCGTTCTGTTTAAACTGCATTTCATTGACAATACTAATCACGGCATTGGATGACAAATGCTGTATTGGTAGATCAAAAATTCGTTGATTTGATGGTGAAAAGTTTCCCCCGTAATATGAGGTAGTTTGAATACACTTGCAGTTTCAACTCTGTATTACAGAAATTTTTTTGAAACAAAGAAGCTGTCACACAGACCACAGAAATATTATGAAAAAGGATGACATCTCTGAAGGTCAATTGCATCGTCAATAAAATTGCTAGTTCTGTGCTTGCAGGAAAAATAATTTGATGTTGATAATTTCAAGGACCATTCGATGAACTTGATTGCTCTCAACTACTCATCAAAGTCCTCCCTGTGTAGCATTTTTATCTACTTCTCTGTACTAGAAACAAGTTCTTTTGGCAACAAAAGTATTGACGACTTCTTAACCAAATAATTCTTGGACGAATATTTATTTCAAAAACAAGCTTCAGCTCAGTTTGACTATGTTCCAAGGTGCAGAGGTTTTGATTTATCCTAGTATTTTTTTCTATAGTCATGAATTCTCTCCACCGAATAAATAATCTCAGGTCCGAATCATTATACTAAATGATCTGTTCTGATCTGACAATCGGTCAATACAGTTGATTTTCAAAACAATAAATCTCAAAAAAGTTTTCAACTCGACATTTCATGTTTCGCATCTCACTATCTTGAAGCTCGATCACTCGATGTCTGTGAAATTCAATCAACCGAAAGGGTTCATCGTATCTTCGCGAATCGAGTTTGACGGAGACAATAGTTTCGCTCGAGTCTAACAACACAAAGACCGGCTGCTGCGATCTTGGAAACAATGAGTTGACCGATCGAGCCGCATCATACAACCACTGCCATTCCTCCCCTTGTATCTATATCGCTATATTCTTGCCTCAAAACGGGTACATGAAACAAAAGCTCAGAACAGAAAGGCAGGTTGTTCTCTTACCTGTATATTGAACTTTGGCCTCTCGTAGAAGAGCTGCTTGTGCTGATCTCTCTGAGCGTCTAGTCTGTTTACCAATGTCTCATCCAAAATTGAATCACTCTCGTTATTGTTTATGCAATTACTATTATCGTTTCTTTCGTTATTATTGTTGTTGTTCAAGCTGTTGTTTGTGGCTTCCTCGAGTTCACTACAGTTGTTCCTGACGTTATTACTGTCGTTATTATTGTTATTGTTGTTGTTGCTGTTGTTGTTGTTGGTGGTGTAGTTATGGTTGTCGGTGGGAATTTGAGACAATTCGTTGAGCTGATCTGTGAGCTCGTATTCGTCGTCTGTATCGTCGACGTCAGATAAAAGAGATGGACCAAGATGCTGGAAGCCTGGATAATTTGGATTTACTATTCCACGACAACCGGCAGGTAAATTACCGTCTTCTGAGTATTCTGATAAATCTTCGTCCGAGGCGTCTTGAGGTTCCTCCGGCTCCTCGTAGTAGCCTGCAGAAAAAATTCATTTAGATAGAGTTCAGAATCTTGAGTTGAAGTGTCAGGTCTCTTTACTTCCTGGGGAGCACATTGGAAACGTATCAAACGGCAATAAGACACATCCATTGAGTTTTAAGTAGATTTTCAGAGTCTATCTGAGTTAAAGGATTTCACAAAGCTGAACGAAAGAATTGAAATAAAAATTGAGTTGATACATTTCCATGAAAATTTTCTGACAAAGAATAGAACGAAACATTGAAGGAGACTGAATGATACAGGTATCATTTTTCTTTTTTACTCGAGATGAGGGAAGTACATCTAACTTGATTATGTGGAATGAAAGTGAGAATCGTGAGTCCTAATTCTGTAGAACAACAAAATATCTCAAAGAGTACTCAATATTTTGGCCATCCGCGTCTGATTCAATGTTTTGTACATTTGTTATTTCCCAAACAATGAGAAATATTGAGTCTGATTTTAAGCAACTTAGAGGTAAGCTGTGGAATACACCAGGAACTACGTCGAAATTGAGAAAAAATTCTGACTGCTTGTGAAGAACTCATCAAAAGATGTGTTGTCTTATGGTCTTGTGGGACGAAATCGTGAAGTTAGACAATAATCTGCTTCGATGAGCACCTGAGCTTGCAAGCTCCTCAGGATTTCTGATGCCAATATTTGTAAGGGTTGTACTTTGGATGGAACAAAGAGCTTACCTTCGTAATCGGCGAGACTCTCAGTAGAGCTGCTCTGGTACGCGTTATCGAGATTGTTGTTGATGTTGTGCTCAAGAATTTTATTGCTACGGGTCAGAGCAAACGACGAGTACGTTGTCGTGTCCTGTCCGGTACGAAATTCTTGACTTTCAAAATCTCTTGTCAGTACGTTTGCCTTCTCATTGATAATTATCTCCGACGAACTTCTCTGCAGTTGACTGTGGAATTGAGAATCATCCTTCATCATTTTGTTATCGTACAATCACCTAAATAGTATACAGTGACCCCGTAGGAAAAGCTTGTGGAAAAGATGACAAATCAGTCAAACCTTATAGAAATTCTAACCCGATCAAGTATTTTATAATTTTCACCATGAAATTTTCATCTAAACTTTTTTCTCATAACTCATGATGATAATCGGATCTTATGTCGAGAACATTCACTAGCGGCGTCTCTATGGGTACTGATGATGGCTATTGCAAAAGTATATATAAGACCGAGGGGGCGTGCTTGCGTCGAGTCGTCGTCGTCGTTGGACGTCGGGTCATTGCTCTACTTTCTAACTTGCTCTTTATGGCCAAGTTAGATTCTGGAAAGTGCCTCTTTTGCATCGATCGAATCTCAAAATCAGGCCAGAGTCATCGTTGTCGTCAACGTCTTGTCTCGATGAATAGAAACATGATGATTCGTAAGTATCCTTCTATAGTTTGAAGAGACCATCGAAAGTTGTCCGTATCGCGTCTACCCACCCACACACGCCCTCACACGTTTATACTAGTATTGGAAGAAAAATCTTTCTCAAGATGTAAAAGTCATGGTAGATGGATTCTGGCGACATCTTAGTCATCAATCTAGGATTTAAATATGAACAGCCTGAGGCTTCCATAAGATTGAACACACAAATCACTAGCTTGAGCTTTCGATTGATGTCCAAGAGCTTGCGGAAGTTAGAGCCTCTAATAAATAATTCAAGGGCTTGAGCCTACAATCCATGTGTAATCAAGGGGCAAAGATCACGTAACCTCGCATCTTGTTCATCTAATATTATGTTATGATGTCAGAATTTTGTATCAAGGGGGAAGAAAGGACGTTTGCGCAAGGCCTTTTCGTCTCCTTCGGCTCTAATATATATTATATGTCTGTGCTTGCAAGCTCCCCTCGATCCTTCAATTCTCTCCAACAATATATACATATATCTATATATGTGACATTTCATTTTGTTTCAAGCAAGTTTATGGAGATACTTTCTAAAGAAAAAAAAATGCTTACCTATTTTGTCTAAGGGCAGCCTGCACAGGGGGCAGGAAGCTACGGCTTATGGGCGCCTCGTTAAATCGCATATCTCGGCCGGGTATTTGACTCCCAGCACAAAGATTCACTACTAACACTAATGATACCTCTGAATTGCTTCTTCTCGACGACGAAGAATACTACTTCACTGCTAGTAACGAATGATGATAATATTAGGCCTTTGCAGGGCCTCGTCGTCATTATCGCCCGCAAATGCGAGCTTTTTCTTTTCTTCAAAACTTTATATCCAGAATTGTAAAATTTATTAACTACACAGGAAAAAAATTGTAATGTAACTATGTCTGCACCGGCTTTACCACGATAAGATAGAAGGAAGAGCTTTTGGCTGCGGCGCGGACGGTCAACTAATACCTCTTTGGATGGGAATATCTTCTTTGGTGAGTTTGCGCAGCCACCCATCAGAGCCTTTGCCACCTTGAAACCGATCGATACTTTGCTTCTCTGCTTCTGTTGCATGCTGCTGGTATTATATACTTCTTCAGTGTGTTGCAAAAGTGTATCATCCTTACTTTGAGCATGCGCAATACGATGAGCTTTAGAGAATTTGTGTGTAGATATTTGGTTTGAGATAGCTACCTATACGTGTGAATGTTGAAATGTATAGGGGGTTTTAAAAAGGAGATCGTGCGTACCGTGCGATCGATCTGTATATTTTACACCCCGAAAGCTCGTTTTCGGAGTGTAGGCATGCGTTTGTTATAATAATAGGTGTCGGATGGTTGCTATCTGTATTGTTGAGGAATTTATGGGGTGACTGAATGCGAACGCCTACACGAGTAAAATTTTTCAACCCACACTGAAAGCACTTTTTATGAATTTTGGTTGATAAATGGGTAGGCGTGCGGAGGCTGTACCAATCCATTTGACTATTTGTGAGGTATTAGTGACTCTGCAGCATCGATGCGTGGGAGATGAGGGTGGGATGAGAGTATTAATTGCACTTGGAGCTTACGGATGCATTGAATATTGACTAATACTACTGATTTCACGTTTGGCGTTATTATATGTCTCCATCGCGGTCGTTTATACGACAGTGGTCTTCATGTAATGAAAGTTATCTCCTTTGACTCTCGTATTTTGTATTTTAAGGTGAAAATGATCCTGTTGAGGATTAAATGTATTTAAAATCTAATTTGTCATAATTCTATACAAAATCAGTATACCTCGGTTATTTCTAGATCTTTCAGAAACTGCTTTTTAGAATAAACATAGCGTAGAAATGAGCCGCGAATATTTTGATCGGAAAATATTTAGCTTCGCTTTAGATGGCTTATTTCGTCAACATGTGAAGTATACATATCCATTGGTAATAATACAATACCGCAGTGATCAATATTCCTGCATTTTGCAATTTTGGCAAGCTCAAGTGTCCACAATGCTGCGTCAGCTTGCACGAGTCTAAGCAAGGGTAGAGATGAGTGATGAAGCGAATGCGACAGTCAGTCTGAAAAATTATACGTGTGAAATTTAAGAGTTCTTACGATGAATAAATTTTTTTCTCCCAAATGGAATGTGATGATCAATTGATGATTACATGAAGTGATGATAGAGACTTCCAAAAAATGAAATTGGATGTAAGTGACAGGCATGATTTTGATGGAATTTAATCCATCCCGAGATTTCTAGATGGATTGTACGAGACAAAAATCCTTATCCTCATGATATCTCAGTCTGATGAATTGAAGAAAAAGAAAAGGCAAACCATTAGACAGGATTCGGAACCTTAATTCTGGTGTCAGAAGTGTGCCCTAATGAGATAACTCTCAGATTCAAGCTTCAAAACTTGAGCTTATTTGATTCCTCTTCGAATATTGGGGCTATCTATAATCTCATTAAGTTTTGAAAATCACTTTAGGGTACTCATGTGAGTATATTTTCTAACCAAAAAGGTGTGAATCGATTTTGATTCCCTTGATGATTGGCTGATATGTGGAGTTTGTTGTATAAAGATTTTTTCCTGAGAGTAATACAGATGGGAAATTTTTCTACGTTGCACCAATCGAAGCTCTCCTCACAACTTCACCAAATCAAGCAGGATTCAGAAAATAAAATTAGTTTCTTCAAGAGTTAGGATGGACCTATCCAGAGACTATAGCACTCATCCCTATGTTTTGATAATCCACCGGGTTGCGAATGATCTCGTGGCAGACGTGTGTTTCTATTTGAATGTGGGTGCCACTTGGCGTTGATGTGCGTACTTGATGATGAATCTTTTCGGAGACTCTGATTATTAAGCGAATAGAAATCCCTGAACTTGTTTTCTATCAAAATATTCCAAGTTATGAGGCATTCACGTCTTCCACTTCAGGATTTGTATTTCAGTATTTTCCAATAATATTAATCAGGATGGCTACGATTTCCAAATTTCTAATGAATTATCAAATTTTCAACGACGATTTTGACGAATTCTCCGACTAATTTTGTTGAGAATTTGCGCAATTGGAGAATCTGTTATTCGGAACGTTATTGTACTATCATTAAAATTTCAATGAGTTAGAAAATGTTAGTATCTCTATCGTACTATATTCTATACCTAACTAGAATGGCATTTTAGTTATCAGAAGATTGAACTTCTCAAACCTGTTCGATCGTAAGATGTATGCAGCATGGTACCAACAAACAGATCCCAACACTCTCGAATTCCCGATTGTTTTGAGGAAATGAGTTTGATCTTGGATGGTTTTAATATCATCACAATAACGTATTGACTGTGGATTTCCGATTTTTGACGACTTTTCACTGCTAAAAACACCTTGAAAGTGGAACCAATCCGGATAAGTTTCAACGATAAGATACAGCGAGAATGTCAATCGACATTATTTCCAATTCGTTCAATTATTCCAAGAAAAATAAAGTTTGAGGAATCAATTCTCGAATATTCGGAACATCTCCCTGGCGGAATTGACCAAAGCATCAAAATACACAGCAAATAAGCGCGAAATTCAATTATTATACCCGAGTTTCTATGAAAACAGTCGCATGAAAGTCAATCGCCACAATGTATTAGATGAGCAAAATAGCCAAACCGGAAACTGAAAGTGTGTATCTACCTATACAGCTGCATCGATTTAGCCGAGAATCGCGATAAAAATATGTCATGAGAGCTTGCTCGCATTATGTACAACACATCAGCTGGAAAACACGTCGAGAGCGTCCTCGGTCATGCATATCGTGCCATTCCTCGCGACATTGACACGCTGCTGCAAGACTCACAGTAGTATAAGAGGATACTCTAGGCCTCGGTTAATTAAAAAATATCGGAGAGGCTGCACGAGAGCTTACAACCACGAAAAATCTCTTAGTGTATAAACAAAAAAAAATAGAGGAATGGACAACCGATGAAAAAGTCGGTGAATAACCATTGAACAATTGAAACTTTATTTAATGCCATTTGAGTTCATTCAAGTTTGAAATATTGAGACAAACCGCCATAAATTCTCTTAAAACTCTATATGTATAATAATGAGATATGAATTATTATCTTCATGTGTGAGCATTATTGGCTTATTGGGCTTTCACAGACAAACGGCTTTTCCACTCATCAAGGTAGAGGCACGACCACTTGAACATACGATACGGGAAAGTAGCCGGTATTTCCTCTGACGGTGCCTTCGTACCAGTTATCGTCGATTTTTTGTATGAGTGTAATGATATCGTCTTCTTTGAAGCCCAATTCACCTGGATTCTCCGGCTCAAAGTCGTACAGTGCCTTACAACAGGGTTGCCTAGGCTGTGGGGTTTGCTGTGGCGGCTGTTGTTGCTGCTGTTGTTGTTGCTGCTGTTGCTGTTGTTGATGTTGTTGTGGCTGAGGCTGCTGTTGTATAATCATGGGCGTTTGTGCAGGCGACTTACTAGGCGAGGCCAGTGGCGAGGGATTCAACGATCTCGCCTTATTGTCCGCCTCGCCACCAATTTCTAATTTGTTACCCTCGTGTACTGGAGAACCTAATCTACTTGCACCATTCATTGCATCAAGATCCGGATGATGAAGTTCTGATAGCGATGTGGGTACAAATTCAGCTTTCGGCCTCCTCGCAGCCTCTTCTTTCTTTTCAATCAGTCTTTCGCAGAGTACTTTGAGGATCTCGGTACACTGCTGATGATAGTCAAGCAAAGCTTCGCTAAAAGTCGCAAGTTGTGCTACCTGCTCGATCTCGCTATCTATTAGTTGGAACATGCCAAGTTGTGCTGCGTGCAAGCTCTCGGCAAACTTTTCTTCAGCTTGACGTATTTCATCGTCCCTCATTTGCCTCCTACGTTTACAGTCAAAGTCCAATCGACGACCCTGAAGCTTCTTCCTGTGGAACATTACATCCTTGAGATCTTTAGTCTGTAGGTGGTGAAGTGGTTCGAGGAAATTTTGCTTGACGTTGTCATCGAGTGAGTATTTGACGTCTGCCATTTGCTTCATTGAGTCACCCATTTCGACTAGGGCTGAACCAAAAACGCTGTCTTCGCCCATTTTTTTACCATAGTGCAGCATACAGTCGGCCAGGATACCCTCTGGTTGAGGATAAGTGGAAGCTTTGGCCTGTCCGCTGAGTTTACTTATACCTTTTACGGCTGCCATCTTCGCTCTGGCAGTGGGATTCGGTTGAAGAAACTCTTTAGTCTTCATTTGTAGCTCTTCAACCAGCTCAAATGTCACGTCTGTTCTGCGTTCCATCTCGGCGAAGCTGTCGTCGAGCTTTGTACCCTCAGCTCCACCCATTTTTTCAGTCATATACTGATTCGCCTTGTTCAGCTGCTTTTTGAAACCCGCGAACGCCATGGTGAAGGCTTGATTTGTCTTCTTTAACCTTGGGTTACGGTGCTGTGCCTCCTCTCAGGCAAATGGTCCTGTTTTGAAACAGCGAATTGACTCAGTAAAAATTGATGGTTTTCAAATATATGTTTTTGTAATGGCGATTTGTCAGTTTTTCTTCACGTGGTGGTGATGATGATGATGATGATGATGATGATGATGACGATGGTGATGGTAGTGGTGGTAGTACTCAATGAACTCAAATGTCATCTCCGCAAATTGTGTTGGTACCAATTTTTTGTTATATTTTGAATCAACGCCCTCTCATGATCTCCTGCAAATGTGAAGAAGAAAAACCTTTTAGAAGCCATTGCTTTGACTGAATTTGTTCATCAGATAATATCGATGGAAAAACTCTAGACAAGAAGAAATCGCAATTTTTTCATGATACAAAATTTATTGAAAAATCTATCAGTGTTCTCAATTCACTAATTTTGAATTTGGTTTGCCAAGGACAGTTGCGTTGAGCACTGAGAGAGCGAGCTTTCATAGATTCACGGATAAGACCTTGAACTGAAGGATCTACGCACTATTGCGTGCGCGAAATTTCCGCGACAAAGACAATGAAACTACATCATCCAATACAGATAAAAAATCCTGAATTTCTTTGATTTCCCTAAGCAATGAAATATAGAACCGAGTGTCTCGTAATGCGTATAAAGTTTGAGTCAATGGTGTAGTCTCTCTAAGTTTCAAGATGACACGCAAAGTTTTCGAGATACGAGAGATGAAATGTGTTCGTGGCTGGAAAGGGGAGAGGGATTGAATATTATTGAGTACGTGAAATAAGCAATATATATAAGTATAATATCTAGTGATATCACTCGAGGGCGGCTGTGCTCTCTGCACCACACGTGTGACAAGGACGCGGAGCAACGGCGGCGGCGGCGGGTGGAGGATCGCGCGCGCAGCATACACGCGATATTAGAGGAAAACGGTGGCATCAGGCAGCGGCATATCGATCGTATAGTTCTATACGAGAACAGAACGGAGCCCGGCAGCCGGCGATGATGACGGCGTAAAAGCATCCCCCGCGTTCTTCTCGTATATACTCTCCCGCCTCGCTCTTTACCACCACCTACATCCCCTAATATACTGCTACTACTGCTACTGCTGCTGGAGCACGCTCGATCGGAGCTTTTCGCGCGCCGAACGATTTTTCATAACGTACAACGCGAGAGCTTTCACAGTTAAAAATTACTATAATTCACAGAAATTTCGACACTAACATTCAGAAGGTAATATGCAACCACGAAGTTGTAAGAGTATATATAAAGATTGAGTGAAAGATCGACACCATCCGCGGGAAATTCAGTGAGCTTGCGCGCAAGCTCCCTCTCAAGCTTTATCCGATTCAGCCTTGTAAAATTTACAGTAGCCCGATAAATGATTACGAATACGATTGACAATGAAGATGACAACTATACGACGAGGATGACTATAATATGAATGATTCAGATGACATGATGTCAGTGATGCACGATTCCAAAATGATGACTGTCAATGACTGATTGCAAACAGGAAATACTCACTCGATAGAGGAGGCTGACTTTGAAGCTTTTTTTAGGGCAGCCTCGCTTTAGCCCGGGCCGAGGCCACTGATTCTATTGTTACTGGCCAGGATGTTATAGACCGTCTTCTTCAGGAAGATCTATCTTCACAACCTACTATAAATCCTTCCCCTTAGTCAACGACGCCTCGAGCACCTACTGCTCGGACGCGCTAACTCCTTGTGCGCTCCTCGAAGAGCTTGCAGCGCTGATGCTTCGACGATATATATCCAGTGGGAAGTCGTCTTTGTGCTGATGATATACTTATATGGAATGCGCAAGCGCTCTGGATTCTATGTATGTACGTATGTGGTATGTAGATGTTTCTTATGTATTATCAGCGGGGGTGGATTGTGTGAGGGTTGAAGCTTTTTACTATCCAGGGTGGCGGCGCGAGCGATCAGTAATTGCGCGCGCCTTTAGCTTGCTGTCCGCTACCCCCGAAACGATGACTTAGACATTTTAGTGTTTGCTGTTTGCTGCCTTATTTTCTGATGCAGCTGATGATGGGGGTTGCATGTTGAGAGCTTGATGCGATGGAACGCGTTGCGTTTGAATTTACCGCGCAACGAGCTTTTTGTCTTTTTGTATATTGTCTCCTCTCTTCCTTGACAGGCTTTGTCGATGTGGAATGTTGAGGGCTTCTGAAAATTTAAATGAAATAGCTGAATGAATTTGGGTAGATAGGAATGGAATTTTATCAAACAGTTTTATTGATTTATAAAGTTGCAATTTTTAGAATGAGCAATATTTCAACTTGACAATTTTTTGTTCAATTGAGAATATTTTATTGAAATTTCAGATAAAATGAGTCGAGAAGACGATACAGCCATCCAGAACTGATAAGATTTACCTATTTATATTAAATATACTACCGTCAACTGGGGTAACTTTGGGACAATTTCGACTTTTTTTGTCATTGTTTTTCGTAAAGCTCGGGAAGGTTACGATGAAACCCACCTCAGCCAGTGATCAATTGAAAGCTTGAGATCTTAGTTTTCGATTGGCGTAAAGCTAGAGCTCGTTCCGAGGATTCTATTCGAAGATACGGTCATAGAAGCAAAACACTTTTTATAAAACCTGGGGAACGTCCCGATCGGATGTTTCCACGCCGAGTAATGCTCATTTCGAGTTAATCAGCTATTCTAACCAATTTTCTGACATTTGGCAGAAATTCGTATGAAAATTGAAAATTAGTCCGAATAGCTGATTAATTTCAAATGAGCATTACTCGGCGTGGAAACATCCGATCGAGACGTTCCAAAAAGCAATTGAAAGCTAACGCTTTCGACTTTCAATTTATGACCAGAGAGGGTCAATTCTCTATTCCAGAACAAAAGTAACTTGATTTGAACTCGGAGTGTTCCAAAGATACCCCAGCCTAGGTTTTGTAAAAAGTGTTTTGTTTCTACGACCGTATCTTCGAATAGAATCCTCGAATCGAGCTCTAGCTTACGCCAATCGAAAGCTACGATCTCAAGCTTTCGATTGGTCACTGGCTGAGGTGAGTTTTGTCGTAACCTTCCCGAGCTCTACAAAAAACAATGACAAAAAAAGTCGAAATTGTCCCAAAGTTATCCCAGTTAACGGTATTTGATACATTGTGAGTAAAAGTGTACTTCGCACACAGTTTGACGATTTTTACACACAGTTTATCAAATATAGTTCGAATACACGGGGATAAGACCTGATTTCGCATCCTTATGATAAACCCATCACTCGGGGACGCGACGAAAAAAATTTTTACACTCTTGTACCGAAATGTACTATCAAGAGCTGTACAGAGCTGTGATCATTCATGAAAAATTTATCAAATGCAAATAAAAAAATCGCGATGAATTGACAGAAAGAGGGTCCCTCGCGGTGCAAGCATTCAGAAAAAAAATGAAGAAAAAAAGAGCTAGTAGAGACTTAAGACAAGACAAGGGTATTGGACGTAATAGCTCAATCCGTCCGTTAATTGATGCTTATTGTTGGATCGTGAATCATCTCGTACAACTCAACGTGGATGCATCATAGAATATAAGTGAGTAATTGGAAGGGGTCATCCGCTGTTCCGCTGTATGTTTAAAGTCTTATTTATATATTAGGGACGAAAAACTTTATTGGAATTATATACAAATGTTAGTGATAGTGAGAGTCTATACGTTTAAAGTAACTTTGCGCACGCAAATATTTTTTCGACAGAGATTTCCGTTATCTTCGCGATAATGTCTCCGGAAACAAGTGATAGTGTTCGGAGACCCTTTCACTAAATGTCTGGACCCGGAGACTGAGAAGAGAGTATATGACAAATATCCCGTTCAGAAAGTCAAACAAATCTCATCCAACTGTTAGGTTCTAAATCCTCATTTGAAAAATTAGTCATACAGTACAGATGAATACAGGACTAAGAATTATGAATAATAATAAGCAGAGAAGGAACTAGTGTACTTTCAATGCCATATTGCATGAAGACTGTATCAAGAACATTCCAACAGCCAGATGTATTCATAAAAATACTTTCATCGATGATATGTATCTGCAGTTTGAATTCGCATGGTCAGACGGTCAATAATATTGCATAATTATGATGAATTATTTTAGTACAAGAAGTAGAAATGATATGAAATTTTCTATGTTTGTTGTGATGAGAAGGAGGTCCATCTATTGCTATCAAGTTTTTCCAAATATTCTTGTTTCAATACTATTTAAAAAATTTTAGTGCTATCAATCACATTAACAAGGAAGAGATAGGGATTTTGATCATAATTCTGCTTGGAATACTTTACTATGTTAATTACATTTCCAGCTCATAGCTTCATACTATTGGAGTGGTTGCGAAATTGAAAGAATATTTTTCTAATATTTGGTGACTATCTAGCTATCAAGTTGTATCAATCAGAATGATTGTGGAGTTGAAAATACAGATAATATATATATATATAGGGGTTTTTTGTGTTGATTAATTATTTTTTCCAATGATTAGAGTTAGTAACAAGAAACCATCTTATAACTTTGATATTTTTCAATTTAAAGGAGTTTAGGGATCAAAATTACCCTCTCGTGTTGTTCCCACTTAAGTTTTTAGTTTAATTAATTTGCCGTGGAAGTTCCAATGGTAACTTTATGATTTTGTACAAAACTTCTTTTTGTCGCTTCCATTTGAACAATAACTATCAGATTGTCAAACAGACATAATGATCAATGTTGATAAAGATCACAAATATTGAAATTGTAATCTATGTCCTTGGATCAGCGATTCCATTGGGATTTCACAACACATTGTCAGAATTATCATTTTTCAGCAATCTAATCATGTGATAATGATAAGAAGATTGATCTTAAAATGTACACTCCATAAATTTAATAAAATTATGCAAACTTGAAACTTGAGTTTTTGATAGCTAGTTTTATAAAAGTGAGTTAGTTTATAAATCACACAACATTGATGATCTTAAGAATGTTGGGAAGAGGATCTTCTAACCTGACTCTCTAGATACTGATATCAAAATTCGCATTACTCACGTATACGTCACATTCCATCACGTTTTCAATAAAGGAAATGGTTTCAATCGGTAAATCCATCCATATGTAACAATGGAGGTAATGTGAGATTTACCTGTCACTTACGGTTCGTCAACTGTTTGACGTTTCTTCCGTATAAACAACCGTATCAACACTGTGCATAAGTACTGCTGCTATTCCAATCCAACCATGCCACTTGCCGAGTTGCCGCCGGTCTGTCTACTGCATGTCTGCAGTGCGAGTGCGGTCGGCTTGGAGGCTTGGGAGCTAGCAACGCCCCTCTCGACATAACTCATACTTTACATACTCATACTTACATATTATATGTAACTTATTATTTGGAATCTGACTCGAAGTTCGAGGTGGTTGCAGATTTTTAGCAACTTGGTTGACAATAAGTATGTCGAAAACGAATGAGCGCCTGATCACTTCAAACTATAAAATCTTGTAAACACTCTTTACCCTGAAACAAAATTTGAATGTAATTATTTTTATAAATCATAAACAACGAAAGAGTCATAAGAAGTATATACTTTGTACTTAGAAGAGGTAACTAGAAATTACGCTTTTATATTTGACGTATGTTCAATATTTTATTATCTTTTCAATTGTGTAAGAATTTTTCAACAGCTATAGATCAGTACAAGAAGCCTTTAATTGATTTAGCAATCGTTAAATAAAAATATACACCTTTACTTAAATTAGAAAATAAAATGTGTTACTTGCAAGCACATAGATAGTAGATTATACACCTATAGCATGAGGCTGAAATTACACGAACGGAAAAATATCTAACGGATCGCTAAAAATCACGCGTCAAGTCGAATTTTTTCCGGTCATGTAGTTCCACCCTGAAGTCTGATTTTTTGACACACGGAAACTGAAATTCTCGAGGTAAAGAATGGAATATTTTTTCCGTGAGTCAAAACGGTCCGACGAGCAAGGTGGTTATACTATTATTCGATTAGGTAGTGCGTGTATTTTTGTTTCGAGCCTAAAGTACATTTTTTTCAGCTTTGTATTGTGTGAGTACCTTGAAAAATGTGATAAACCTTTGACAAAAGCGTAAAAATGCATAATAGATGTAAAAATTATCAAAAGAATTGTAAATTGATTAACGACCTTACAAAATAACTTACATGGGTAAAAATTTGTCCAAAAATTGAAATTCCACTCGGATCGGAACTTACTATACTTTGTTCCCGTTTACTATCAATACTGGAAAATCGATCTCGCGAGTCAAATACGGGTCTAAACTTGAGTCTTTCTGATGTAACTTAGCGTACAAGATAGTAACATGATATTATTGTTTTGGGCATTTCCTAAAAAGGAAGACTTCCGTTTCCCATGAAATTCTTCTATAAGTTGTTCTATCAAAACATGAAACGCACACAATCAAAATTCCCTACCTGTAAAGAAAGAAATATCATACAAAAGCATCACACATATTGTCAGTCATTCCAAGATAAGATTGAAACCTTCATAGTAGTCAAGTATAGCTGCTTCTAATGATATCATCATCACTGCAGTAACATTTTTCATACTCATATCACAAAAAATGAGAGTAACGGTCCATAGGATAGTCCAGCTATTTTAGTAAGAAGCCGGAATGTCGTGTAGAATGTTCTAGTTAAGCAGACCAATCTGTTTGAAGAGATCGCACAATTCTGCTATCGCTAAATATTCGCAAAATTTCAGAGGAATTAGTATACGTATCTAAAGATAACATCCTTTAAATAGTTCACTAGAAGCCTGGGGATGGTTTGTTCATCGCCATTTCTCATTTTTGCGCGTGAATCTTTGATGAAAAGGGACTGCTATGTCAACATCTGCTGATACATTACATAATTTTCCAACCTATTTTTATAGGTATTTCGAGACTGGTATGAGTTTTTGCATTGAGAAATATTCATAAACTATAATAGGAAGACCTCAACATGCGAGGTTTTCATTCAAAGATGATATCCTTCTGATCAACGGATCAATATCCAAACATTCAATTGTGAAAGAACTTTTTTGTACCAGCAGCAAAATTATATCAATTAATGCTTTCGCGCAAGTCGAATTTAAGTAATGCTTTCGGAAGTCTTCAACAAGATCCATTCGAATGAATGAATACCGGAATATTATGGAATCATTGGCATCGTTATGACGCTCCTATTACCTCATATCACATGAACACACCTGTAATAGTGTTTCTAAAAATCAACAACTTATTCTAATCGACGAGTATGTCCAACTTTTGAAATAAAGAAGTTCAACCCATGTACTGGTAAGTTGCTGAGACCGGTTGAGGAGCTCTAGGTTGAATGTGTGAAATACGTTGTATGTGGCAAGCTCGACACATCAGCCGACCGTCTAATGGGTAGCAGCGTTTATCCGGTTCATCAGTCAACTGCATTCCACAATCTTCACACACATAACAGTCGACATGGAAGTCTTTGTCCATTGAGACGACCCGCACAGTTTCTTCCGTGCCCTGAAAAAATTAAGGATGATTGAGCTCATTCACACATATTGACGGGTTGAAGAAAATTCAATAACAAGAATCCCACAGAAAGTATGCACAGGATGTATCACAAATTTACAGAACGAATTGAAGAATTGAATAATGAGTGTATGATTGCCAAAAACAAGGTAATAAAGAGAGGAGAGTGAAAGTAAATAATAAATGAAAAGAACGCACTTCGATATCGTTTACCTCTACAGGAGTGATGCCTTTACCACAAGAGGCGCACTTTGGAGCAAACATTCTGTGGTAGTCATTGACACAATAAATTTTATTATCTATGTCCACAGTGAATGGAACTCCATCCAAACACTCATTGCAAACACAGCATCTAAAGCATCCTGGATGATATGATTTACCCATTGCTTGGAGTATCTGTGAAAAGATGGATGGGTAAATGATGAAAAATACGACATGAATATTCTTATTTTATTTTCATCACTACAGCTACTTTCAACTAACCATTTCCATGATGAGATGACCACAGATTGCGCACTTTTCTGCTGTTTGTTGGAATCCAGAATACTGTAATGTAGAGAACATATCGATTTAAAATCGAAAAAGAAATTGATAGTCAATTTTGCCAAATATATATCGTCATCAGACAACTTACTAGGTAATCTTCTTCACAATAAACTCGACCGTCAACGTTGTAAAAGGCCTTGCCTCGCAGAGCTCTGCCACATGAGCAACAAATGAAACAGTTTGTATGATAGAGATTACCCATCGCTTGACAAGCTTGTCCGGCACCCGTCACCTTTTCTCGACAAGTATGACAAACCCCTGAGGAATACAATTTTCTATTCAATGGGTCAGTCCAAAAAATATGAGACAAGTAGTAGTCTAAGATAGATTTGGTTATACACTTGGTAAGTAAATTAGAGAAAACTAAATGAATTTTATGGTTAAAACAGAACAAATACGAAAGATTTTAGGGATTATACACTTTCAAGAGAAGCGAACGAATCGTTGAGGCGTCAAAAGTCTTAGCTATATGTATTAGCATATGATGGGTAAAATTTAAGAAAGCAGATGCTCACCGAAATACTCGCCCTCTTCTTCTTGTTTCTCCATTTCCTCTTCAAGTTGTCTAGTTAGTTCCTCAATTTTCCTTTCTGCTTCTGTTGGACCCTGAGTAGAGAAGAATCAATCATGAATTATTAAGAAGACTGCAAAAACCCTGAAATAGCTAAGTCTCGTCCGAATGAACGATATATTACTAAAACTTGAAAATACATTGCACAAATTTCATGATAAACTATTGCAAAAATTCGTACCGATGGTCGTGGTGGTGTAACATTGTATGGCAACAAGCCTTTGCCTGGAGCTGGCTTAATTGGGGGATTGATAGGAATTCTGGACTCGGGCTCAAGCTGCACTTGTCTCTTCAGCACAGGCACTCCATCACTTAGCACAACTGGGCCAGCTACACCGCTTGTCACCCCAGGGGGCAAACTAGTAATTCTTGGTCCAGGTGAGCAATCTGCACTAGAGACTGCTGGTTGTACTTGTCCTTGTCTGGGTGAGGTCAGGCCTACTTCTTGGGATGTACTGTGTGATGTTAATGGTAAACTGATTTTTGAGTTGGCTTGACTGGAGTAACTCATGGCATACTGGGGCATTTTACGAGATTGCTCACTAGCTTCCAAATGAGATATTCTTTCATTGGCAGAGCTGGATGAGTAGCTTGATTCATTGGAGACATAGTGACTTGGATGCCGTGGTTCTGAGTCGGATTGAGTTTTTACAGGTGGACCATTGCCCTCTGATTGTTGATTTGAGCGGTTGGGTGAATAATTATGGGCATTCCTGGAATAACCGAAAGGCAAATGAGTAAATACTACAAGTGTCCATGATTCATGTTTAAAACAAAAAGATTGGAAATCAAAGCTACATTGCATTGACCTGAATCGAGCAAGTGTATATCACTCACCTGTTTATGGTTTCTGCAATGTTTGAAGCATTAGGTAAGGGTAGAGCTCTGGATTGTACTTCATTGTAGTAAACAGGGTTGATAGAGTTAGAATTTTCAGGAGCTGGATCAGCATAGGCGGCACTTTTTGACACATTTTCATGTCTATAATGATTCATAGGAGATGACCCATCAATTGTAGCACCACGATAATGTTGATACTGTTGTTCAGGAGCAAAGTGTGCTGATGATGTATCACTGTGATATGATGGATTTGATCTTGGTGAGTATTGCTGTTGTTGAGATTCATAGATTGGATTTTTATGCTGCTGAAGCTCAGATGGAGGCACGTATGTGCTCTTATTATTCTGCTGCTCCAACGACTGGGGTAAGTACTTGTTGCCTAAGTTTGAATCGAATGATCTTTGGAATATAGTATTATAGTTTTGATTACGTTCTAAACTTTGAGAGGAATAGGGAACGTTCTTCTGGCCTTGCGCAGGTGCTATTTTTCCTGTCATCACTACATAGTCGCCTGCATTAATGGAATTGTAATAATTTGTTGGTACTTGAGGCCTTGCTTTACCCTTATTCATCTCTGAATATTGAACATCCTGTATGTTTTCATAAACAGGCGGTGCTTCATATGGTGGTAGCTCTTTAACTGGTGAAGCAGTCTGATAGCGCCCACAGGTTGGCACCTGAGGTTGAGCTTTTTTGAGATGACTCACCCCCACATCAGAAGATGTAGCACCATGCTATGAAATAAGAATGAGGATATAGAAGATATTTAGAAGCAATTCACTCTTATCTCATCTTTGGGTACTTTTCTGATTTGTGGGAGAACTCTGGTCAACACAAAATTTGAATCAATGACTTGAAAAAGATGAAACATGACCAGGGACTCATAAAAGAGTCTTAGAGACAAATGGCATTGTTCATGAATGAATAGTTTTCCCACATTAGATGATTCAATTCTAGTAATAAATACATAAATGAAATCAGTTGTAATTTCAATAGTAGATTATCTCACAGAGAGAAAATGTCACAATACGCAATTAAGATAAACAAAAATAGCAAACCTTGTATCCTGAATCAAATTGTTGCTCGCCAGCTACAGATGCTCGAGGACTTCCTCTGGAATTTCTTCTAGACTCGACTGAATGGTAATATGGGGGATAGTTCTGGCCTTGCTGTGGATAATATTCTATATTCTCATAAACAGGCGCTTGCTTCTTGTTCTGTTCCTGAAGATGCTGCTGATGCTCAAGTGTGTCATTGGCACTGGGAGTTATGAATCTTGAACATGCCACATTGTTGTCTCTCTCATATCCTCTATAATCAGTTGACGGCAGAGCAGATCTATGGTTTTCAGTTTCTGTGTAACCGTCGTGGACGCCCATTTGTCTGGATACAGGAACTTGTGCCTCAGGTCTAGATCCTGAACCAGACAACCTGTGCCCATCATCTTCAAAGCGAAGACAACTGAGCTTTTGTATGAGCGAGCTGTCGGCCGAATCACACATTTGACCCTGCATTTTACACACCTTGGATGTGTTGTCAGAGCTGTTACCAATCGGCTACCTCATCAGCATCGTCATTCTCGACGATGCTCGCGACGATGAGTCATTGTGCCAGGACCAGTTTTTTAGTCCCAGAGCGATGCGTTTGGTAGACGCGATGACACTTATTGTGGGAGGTCGATGGCTCGGTCCCGCGGTGATTTCACGTCATGTCGCTTTGTTCCACTGTGTTTCACCTGGATGGTCCGGAGAGAAAAACTACCTCACTTGCCGCCACAGCAGCTCTCGTAGCAATTGAAACTTTTCGAAAACCGATTTTCACATCTAGGAGATATCTTACGATAAAATGAATTATCAAGGATAGATAACACCAAAATGTAACTACTCATTAGAGTTGAACTATTGTAGAATAGAATCTTGACGATATGGCCTGCATGGTCACGCTCACGCTCTTTCACACATGGTTAGATAGAGTGGATAGAGGTGCATTTGCTGTCACAGTTGTACAAGATACAAGAGCATCAAAATGCATCTCGTATCTGCTCGTATTCTCGTGACTTGGGAGAAAGATGCAGAAAAATACTTGAGAGGTCGAGAAAGATGAGCAACTGCATTGAACTGCAATCTGCTCGTTCTGCGTGATGGTGCGGCGTGAATTGGCGTGAATAATGTAGAAGAAGAAGAGTATAAGGTATCACAGAAGAGCAGTTTATCGGTGATCGGGCGTCATCGGCTGCTCACAATCGGCTCTTTCCGATGGTAAATCTGTAAGTAGGTCAATCTGACGCGCGCAGCGCCACATAGTAGTATGTCTATGGTCGGCCGTCGATTGTGGTAAATTGGTTATGTCAACGAATATCACATTTACCGGTCCTATGGTTTTCGGCAGTTTTTATACGCTTTTATTCTACTCAGGGTTGGCAGAGTCACGGACATACATCATGTCTGTCTCATGTCCGCGCAGACCAGGTCCGCCGAAACGGTGTCCGCCCTACCTGATTGGTCGAAAGCCCCCGCCGTATGCGCCGTGCATAAGCGAGGAGTAGGGGCGCTTCTGGCAGATGAAGTCGTTACGACAGATGAAAATTATCTGAAATTATCTGGTCGTCTGCTCGCCTCAGCTCAGTATGATTTCATTCACCGGATGATTGCGGATGATGATTTCGGCTATCCCGCGTGGTTGCTAGATACGGTGTTTATGACAATGAGAAAAGTTTTCCATTATTTTTTGAGTTATTCTTTAGAGAAAGCTTTTTAGAATGATTTGGGCCATCTAGTCTGAGGTTTTTTCGATGATATTTATTGCTTGGTTGAGACAGAATTTGGATGCAGTAGGTTTAAAAAGGCTCAAAAAGGAATTTTTGGTAAGAATTTTGATTTTTTTCAAAATTTGAGATCTGTAAAGATTAAGAAAATTTCGGTATCAACCAATCGATAGATCGTGCAGAAAAAACCTCATAGTTTGGGTAACTCAATTCGTTGTGAGGGTGTGTGACAACAAGATATTTATGTATTAAAAGTCGAAATTTGAGCACTTTTGCTTGAAAAAGACCATGGATCAAATTTGACTGGGAGCCGAATGGTGCCAAATCACTGGGCTCTGAGAAATTGAATTCTGTACTACTTGTAGTAAGCCAAAAGTTGATTAGGTGAACAGTAAAAGAGAGAGCGTGTCCGGTATAAAACAAGATATGCATACACACACAGACACAAATTAACCCGCAAGTGCTCGGATGCTCAGTCCGAAACTCCTTCTGACGGAGAAATATACCCCAAAACCCAGAAAAGCAAATTAACCCGCAAGTGCCCGGAAAAATTTATTTGGGGGAGAAATATACCCCAAAACCGAGGAAGGCAAATTAACCCGCAACTGCACGGATGCTCGGGCCTACAATTCTTTTGGGGGAGAAATAAACCCCAAAACCCCGGAAGGAAAATTAACCCGCAAGTGCCCGAATGCTCGGACCGAAAATTCTTTTGGGGGAGAAATAAGCCCCAAAACCCAGGAAGGCAAATTATCCCGCAAGTGCCCGGATGCTCGGACCGAAAATTTTTCTGGGGGAGAAACGATTAAATCCCAAAACCCAGGAAGGCAAATTAACCCGCAAGTGCCCGAATGCTCGGACCGAAAATTCTTTCAGGGGAGAAATAAGCCCCAAAACCCAGGAAGGCAAATTACCCCGCAAGTGCCCGGAAAAATTTTTATTGGGGAAGAGATATACACCAAAACTCAGGAAGGCAAATCAACCCGCAACTGCCCGGATGTTCGGACCGAAAATTCTTTTGGGGGAGAGACAGACCCCAAAACCCAGGAAGGCAAATTATCCCGCAAGTGCCCGGAAAAATTTTTATTGGGGAAGAGATATACACCAAAACTCAGGAAGGCAAATCAACCCGCAACTGCCCGGATGTTCGGACCGAAAATTCTTTTGGGGGAGAGACAGACCCCAAAACCCAGGAAGGCAAATCAACCCGCAAGTGCCCGGATGCACGGACCGAAAATTCTCCTGGGGGAGAAACGATTAAACCCCAAAACCCAGGGAGGCAAATTAACCTGCAAGTGCCCGGATTTTTGGACCGAAAATTCTTCCGGGGGAGGAATTGACCCTAAACCCCAGGAAGGCAAATCAACCCGCAAGTGCCCGGATGCTCGGACTGAAAATCTTCTCGGGGAGAAATCAACCCCAAACCCAGGAAGGCAAACTGACCCGCAAATGCCCGGATGCTCGGACCGAAATTCTTTTGAGGGAAAAATGAATCCCATAACCCAGAAAGGTGGCTAAATTCGTAGTTGTTGGATGCTCGGGACAAGACTCCTTGGTCCCCCCAAACGAAGTTTTGGTCCGAACATCCGGGCACTTGCGGGTTGATTTGCCTTCCTGGGTTTTGGGGTTTGTTTCTCCCCCAGAAGAATTTTCGGTCCGAGCATCCGGGCACTTGCGGGTTGATTTAACTTCCTGGGTTTTGGGGTTTGTTTCTCCCCCAGAAGAATTTTCGGTCCGAGCATCCGGGCACTTGCGGGTTGATTTGCCTTCCTGGGTTTTGGGGTTTGTTTCTCCCCCAAAAGAATTTTCGGTCCGAACATCCGGGCAGTTGCGGGTTGATACGCCTTTCTGAGTTTTGGTGTATATTTTTCCCCCAAGAAAAATCTTTCCGAGCACTTGCGGGATAATTTGCCTTCCTGGGTTTTGGGGTTTGTTTCTCCCCCAGAAGAATTTTCGGTCCGAGCATCCGGGCACTTGCGGGTTGATTTGCCTTCCTGGGTTTTGGGGTTTGTTTCTCCCCCAAAAGAATTTTCGGTCCGAACATCCGGGCAGTTGCGGGTTGATTCGCCTTTCTGAGTTTTGGTGTATATTTTTCCCCCAAGAAAAATCTTTCCGAGCACTTGCGGGATAATTTGCCTTCCTGGGTTTTGGGGCTTATTTCTCCCCCGAAAGAATTTTCGGTCCGAGCATTCGGGCACTTGCGGGTTAATTTGCCTTCCTGGGTTTTGGGATTTAATCGTTTCTCCCCCCGAAAAATTTTCGGTCCGAGCATCCGGGCACTTGCGGGATAATTTGCCTTCCTGGGTTTTGGGGCTTATTTCTCCCCCAAAAGAATTTTCGGTCCGAGCATCCGGGCACTTGCGGGTTAATTTGTGTGTGTGTGTGTGTGTGTATGCATATCTTGTTTTATACCGGACACGCTCTCTCTTTTACTGTTCACCTAATCAACTTTTGGCTTTCTACAAGTAGTACAGAATTCAATTTCTCAGAGCACAGTGATTTGGCACCATTCGACTCCCAGTCAAATTTGATCCATGGTCTTTTTCAAGCAAAAGTGCTCAAATTTCGACTTTTAATACATAAATATCTTGTTGTCACACACCCTCACAACGAATTGAGTTACCCCAACTATGAGTTTTTTCTGCACGATCTATCGATTGGTTGATACCGAAATTTTCTTAATCTTTACAGATCTCAAATTTTGAAAAAAATCAAAATTCTTACCAAAAATTCCTTTTTGAGCCTTTTTAAACCTACTGCATCCAAATTCTGTCTCAACCAAGCAATAAATATCATCGAAAAAACCTCAGACTAGATGGCCCAAATCATTCTAAAAAGCTTTCTCTAAAGAATAACTCAAAAAATAATGGAAAACTTTTCTCATTGTCATAAACACCGCATCTAGCAACCACGCGGGATAGCCGAAATCATCATCCGCAATCATCCGGTGAATGAAATCATACTGAGCTGAGGCGAGCAGACGACCAGATAATTTCAGATAATTTTCATCTGTCGTAACGACTTCATCTGCCAGAAGCGCCCCTACTCCTCGCTTATGCACGGCGCATACGGCGGGGGCTTTCGACCAATCAGGTAGGGCGGACACCGTTTCGGCGGACCTGGTCTGCGCGGACATGAGACAGACATGATGTATGTCCGTGACTCTGCCAACCCTGATTCTACTTCACTTTGGCCATATTGTTTCATGCACAGGCATCCGGTACTCAACTAGTCAGCAGGCACGTCTCTCGCCGTAAGAGCAAGAGAGAGAAAGCCTTTTCATACACGCGGTTCCGGTACCGAGCTAGTCAGCGCGCGTATGAGCTTTTAGGTTAGATTTGCTCTCTGAAATTTTCGCGCCCGTAAGCTCCATCTCTTTATTTTGACCCTCTCTCTCTCTCTCTCTCCGCCTTTCTCGTGCACTCTACCCTAACCTAACATGCATCAGCCGCGCGTTTCCACTCCGTGCAGCAAAAGACCGAAAGCGGCCCAGGGTTGGCTAAACAACCAAACCAAACTCGACTGCAGGGCTTGGTAATCCGTACGTCATTTTCGACGCATTTTTGCTGCCAGCTGGCGGCGCGCGCACACACAGGCTCTCGAGATGAGATGACTACGGTTATTACAGTTTCATATTTTTTTAGTGACACGGATATGCTTTACGCATAACCATCCGACTAAAAAATATAAAATAAAAAAAGGTTAGAAAAAAATGGATTTTTTACGATACGCTTTTATTCACAGCTCTAATATTTTTCTCAACAACTAAAAAGCATAAAATAATCTGAAATTCCATCAGTCAACCCAGTTCATTTTGAAAAAAATCTTATGACATGCCGTTGCCTACACCTGTTATCTCAGAAAATAATTGTTGAATTCGGTGTTCATCTATCTCTCGGGGATCCCTCTCAACCCATCATGATGAATCTCGGAGAACATTCACTGTACCATAATTACAGACGATAAAAGCGTGGCGTGCTGAACTTCCGGGCAAGAAGTGCATGATCTATGGACATTTTCTCATTAGCAATCGAGAATCTGAATCATGGGAAAATAGCACTCCACGCTTTTATCATCTGTAATTATGGTACAGTGAATGTTCTCCGAGATTCATCATGATGGGTCGAGAGGGATCCCCGAGAGATAGATGAACACCGAACTCAACAATTATTTTCTGAGATAACAGGTGTAGGCAACGGCATGTCATAAGATTTTTCTCAAAATGAACTGGGCTGACTGATGGAATTTCAGATTATTTTATGCTTTTTAGTTGTTGAGAAAAATATTAGAGCTGTGAATAAAAGCGTATCGTAAAAAATCCATTTTTTTCTAACCTTTTTTTATTGGGCCATATATAGTGGCGGTTTTCGATATTTCGAAAGTTTTTGTCTTTTGTTTTTGCTTTGTGAAACGTCTCAATATTGATATGGCGATAAAAATTGTAAGACTGTTGTACTTTAGAAACTCCGAGAGTGTCCAGAGTACAGATGGAATCGAGGAAGAATTTGCGGATAAATCTGCGGTGAGCAAGCAAGATCTCGAGGTTATGATTTCTCCAAGCACGTGTCTGTACATATACAACGTGTCTCCATTCTCCATGTCTCCAATGACTGCAATCAAGTAGATTTTCCATGCCTTCCACGTTTTTCAAGAGAATGAAGGTCCCATGGTGTAATTGAAGCTTATGAAGCTATTCCGAGCTATTCGCAGGGGTGAGTAGGATTACAAGCTTTGAATTTTCATACTTGAATCACGAATTCGTGTATTGAATGTGTTGCCATCTTTTTTTTCTATTACTTTGCAAAATCAGAGAACCCAAACAACATTGATATTAGTCTAAGAGTTTGATAGACCCCTGATTCCAAATCCTCCAAACTCGACCTCTTTGCACTCCGTATCACTAAAAATGTAGTAGGTATCAGCATGGGTTTTCGCGAAACTGTAGGGTTCCTTGAGGACTGGAAGGAGCATCAAGCATGACGATAGATTGGATTTAAATTGCTGAAGCTGATACTAGACTATCAACTGTTGATTTGTTGAGTTGAAGCACTGACCCAATGGATTTCGCTCTAATGTGGAGTTTAACTTTTCCAAATGAACATTGGGTGTTTCATGTAGGTGGGTAACAACTTGACTGCAGTCAGGTGAATATTCAGGGCCCATGGCTTTGGGCTGCCTATATACATCGATTAGAGTTTTGCACTTACCTAATCAAAATGTTGAGATTTCTCTTATAGACTCAATAGCTGTTCACCTAGAATTTCAGCAGGTTCTCATCAGTGTATAGGCACCACTTGAGGTGGATCTCAATCATGGGAAGGTTTTATGTTATTTCGATGTACGTGAGACATATACACATATCTAAGCTGAAGATGAAATTTAACATGAAAGCAAACTCTTGGATTCTGAGAAATTTCGATGAGAGACTTAGTGCAATAATCGACATGATGTTTACAGGTCAATCTATAACCAAGAACAATTTAGCCATCTCTTGTTGATGTATGTGCGGGAGATGAACATTTGACTTGATAACGAAGTTGTTGTAGAATCCCAACTTGTACACTCACATTAATTGTTACCCACTCCATTGATTGAGTACTTGTATTCTCGATGGAATTCATTCATTCGAATTCTTATAGTGAAAAATTTGCTAACTCGGAAATTAAGGTTCAAATTATTCACAGAAATCCAAGATTTATGAATGAAGCAAGAATGGAACTCAATGATTTTCTAGTCAATCCGAATGCTGCGTTGAGTTCTTGAGCGATGAGTTTTGTAGAGGACTTTCCATTTGACCTTTTGCTCAGTTCTTCTAATAATCGAGTAGCATTAATAATTTTTTGTTTCAATATTTGTTTAATTCAGGGTATTGAACAGGCGAAATGCCTCCTTCTACACAGAATAATAAAGGAATAGAGTGGCATTCATATAAAATATATGACTGCATAATACATCAAAATATAAATTCAGCATAATAAATTACAATATACATTATTTGGGAGAAAATTTCTGGGTGAACCCGTAGGTCAGGAAACCATGATATGCAGTCATCCATGATAAAAAACCATCATTCAAGAACATCGACCAAAATTCGGATTTTTGAGAAAGAAAGAGAGAGAAAGCAACATTGTATAACGCGCTAGCTAACTTCGCAAATTCTCAGTATCATCCTAGTTTTTGTGTACAATAAGAAGCAATTTTTTTTTCAGACTCCACCAAGTGAAGAGAAACTTCCCAAAATATTGAGACTTGTTCGGACTTACTTGCCTGATTCAACGGTGTGACTTGCTTTTTGAATATATCGCCATGCCCTTCTGGATTCTTTTTCTAGCACCTCTGCAACTGTTTAAATGCACTTATCAGTCATTGTAGTGTAAAAGTATGGGTATACACTCGAGAAAGATTTATTAGCAGTTGACAGAACTCTCAAGTTTGACCAGATATTCTAAGCTAATTTCAATTCAGTTATCCAATCATTCGATGAATTTTTGAAACATCACAGTCTTATAAGTAAAGCCAGATCCTCTTTGGTCTATATAATCGGCGTTACTTATTATTATATTCGCGATATTGCAAGAATTCATAAAATAGTTTGTGAACTCGACAATGTCGGTAAGTATGCAAATAAGATATAGGACTCCGGCATCCCCTCAAAAATAACGTGATGGAAGAGTTTGAATCTTGATAAAAAAACGTCGGAACTGGAAACATGAGCAGTCTTGTTAGATCTTGTCATTTTGTTTGCACTGTCAGAACGAACAAATTTTAAGGAGATGTCGGATATATACATATCTTGTTTGCATATACTTATCGACATTGTCCACGTTCACAAACCATCCGATGGATTCTCGCAATATTGCGAATCTAATAAATAGCATCGATTTCATGGACCAAATATAATCGGTGTTACTTATTATAATTGACATAGGTATCTCAAGAATTCAATGAATGGTTTGTGAACTCGACAATGTCGGTATCCGCGACATCCTCATTTGTTCCGTTCCTTTCGAGTATTCTGTTTGTGCATCTCACCCGATCTCACCCCGCAAGGTCTATTAGAAGAGCGGTCACGTTCAACTCGTAATAAATAAGGTAAGTGTGCCTAATATGCCCCCACTACTTTTGTTTCGCTCATAGTTTTGGCTCATCTCAATATTATTCAACGTATCTTGACTTAATTATTTCAAAGATAATTTTGAAACCTTCAATATGAGCTAAAGTACGCTTGATTGAAGGAATCGAAACTGAGCTATCTTGAATTTTGCAGAAAAATACAGTCCCTACCATAAATAATGGAACACGTAGGGTCTCACTTAAACAGTGATATTTCCGAATTGATTGGTCGCACGGAAATCCTGAAGAAGAGGTTTTGAAGAGCACAAAAAAATCTATTAATTCATGGGTTTTGATGATTTTTTGAGTGCTTTTTAAGTGCCCGTACACGTGGTTGAAAATCAGAAAAAATTCTCCTTCAATCAATCACCTACAATTTTGACGGGAGTGATCCGATCACAAAAATACTCACGGGATCTTGTAGATCGTCCAAAAATCTAAAAATTTGGTCCTCTGTAAAATGTTTGTACGACCCTTCTCGTCTGACTTACGAGCTCCGAAAGAAAACTTTGTACTAACATTGGGTGCTTATGGAGATACCGAGCATGGCACCTGTTCAATTTTCTCTCGCTCTATTCTGGGGCGAAATTGGATTTAAAAAATATCATGGCACATGACTTTGACGTAAAATGATCTCATCTTTCAGAATATTTCATCAGATTTTGTCTCAAATGTGACCTACAGGAGCAAAACACGAAATTTATCAATTTTCACATCAAATTTCGAGAAATCGTTGCTACCTCAAATCTTGGATAAAATCCGATAAAATATTCTGGAAGATGAGATCATTTTACGTCAAAATCATGTGCCATGACATTTTCTGAATCCAATTTTGTCTCATAATAGAGCGAGAGAAAATTAAATAGGTGTCAGGCTCGGTATCTCCATAAGCACCCTATGTTGATCCAAAGTTTTTTTTCGGAGCTCGTAAGTCAGACGGGGAGGGTCGTACAAAAATTTTACAAAGGACCAAATTTTTAGATTCTTGAACGATCTACAAGATCCTGTGAGTATTTTTGTGATCGGATCACTCCCGTCAAAATTGTAGGTGATTGATTGAAGGAGAATTTTTTCTGATTTTCCACCACGTGTACGGGCACTTGGAAAGCACTTAAAAATTTATCAAAACCCATGAATTGATAGATTTTTTTGTGCTCTTCAAAACCCTTTCTTCAGAATTCCCGTGCGACCAATCAAATTGGAAATATCACTGTTTGAGTGAGACCCTACGTGTTCCATTATTTTCGGTAGGGACTGTATTTTTTGCAAGTTTTTGACAATGTGGTCCTAATATGCCCCCATAGTCATTTCGCGATTCTGAAGCTCTGGGAAAGCGATATCGGTTCTGGAGCATGACGGTTATATATTAAATGGACAAATCGTCACATTTCAAGCTAATTTCAAGGTATCCTCGATAATTCAGAGTGCACATAATCTCAAAATTAACATAAAAATCAATTTTTAACATATTTTGTGAGATCTGATGCGTTTGAAAGGCTCCATGTTGCTGAATATAGCTAAATACACCAGAAACTAGTCTTATCTCGACAAAAAAGTGCTTCAAGTACTTGCGGCATGGAGCAAAGCCCATTATATGCGGAAAAAAGGGTGGGGGCATATTAGGGACACTGCACTTTTTTTTAGTAAAGTGGGCGTAGAATCGGTTAGAAATTGAATTCTGCCATTCTGTGGAAAGCATTGTGAAGTTGAAACAAAAACAAAGGAAATAAATTAAAGTACGTTGGAATGATCTCATCAGTTTTGTTTGGCATAGTTTTGAGTAACCAACAAAATACGCTGCTAAAAAAGATTATCAGAAAGCTTTCCCTGAGCGAGATGTGCGATAATTTAGCAAGAATGTAATTTTTGAAGTGACAATTTCTCATTCACACTTCTATACATCTTTTTGGAGCGACTTTGACTTTGAGTGGATGAAATTCGGTTTCAACCAATTGATGTAGACTATGTAGAGTGATGGGGAAGTATCCCTCTAACTAATTAAAAGGTGGATAGATTAATTGTGGGATAGAAGATATGAGAATAGAAGGAAATTTAGATGAGATTTTGTTGAGTTACTTTTACGAGATTGCCTCTCAGGGGAATTTAGATGGTCTAGAGCAGGTTTTTCTGGCCAAGATATATCGTTTGGTTGAGGGGAAATTTCAATACAGTTGGTGTAAAGAAGATCAGAATGTAGTTCTTTTTGTGAAATTTTTGATTTTTGGAGGATAAATTGAATTTTAATAATATTCAAAGGAATTTAGGAAATTTCGGTATCAACCAAGAGATTCAAAGTGTGGAAAGAGTATCAATTTAGTTTATTGGAATTTTGAAGAATCAGTTTGAGGAAGAGATATGACGCAAATATGAATATTGAAAAAGATATTTATGCTTATTTTGAGTTACTTTTTTGAGGAAGCTTAATTAGGGCGATTCGAGCTATCTAAACTAGGGTTATTTCAGCAGTATCTGGAGTTTGGTTGAAACGGAATTTTGATACACTTGGCTTTAATATGCTTAAAATGGAGTTTTCAGTGAAAATTTTGATTATTTCCTAAAAACTCGAGTGTATGAAGATTGAATCAAATTTTGGTATTAACCAATCGATAGATTGAGCTGATAAAACCATAGCTCAGGTAACCCAAATGGCAGTAAAACAACGCAGGAGAAAAATATTTTACTATGAAGGTACACAATTATAGCGATTTTACCTCAAAACGCCTCTAAATTGAATTCAACTGGAGAGCTGACAAATCACTGGCCTCATGTTCGAATGATTCTCTACAACTCGTAGAGGACAAAATTTTGATTAGGGAGGGTCGAGAAGAAAAAAACAACACACTTTACACACACGGAAAAAGGTACGAAAAGATGAGTCCTTCAAATGTATTGGAGGCCTTTGGGAGAAAAAATGTGACCTCTAATCGATCGATTTTGGCAAGCGGAACAAATTGGTTAAAGCATTTTTCTAGCTGTCTACGTCGGAAGCGCGATTTTCGACTCGTCTTCGCTTCGCGAGGACTCGTCTAAAGTCGCGCTTCCGACGTAGCACAGCTAGAAAATGTCGTTTGCGACTCGTGCTGCGCACTCGTCACATAATATACTATTTTGGTGAGAGGAATTTTGTTGAAGAAAATATTGGACTGAATGAAAAAGTTGATCAAAAATTTGCTGAACCAAAAGCAGAGCTTTCTCTTTATATAAAGCAAAAAAAATCGGAAGTACCGAAAACACTTTTTTTGTTCTAATAAATGCGCGTGTCATGTAGGGTCGGTCCAATACGTTGATTTTTTCATATTCTAACATAACAAACATGGAAAAAATGCGCGGCATGGATAAAATATGGAATGTCTAAAATCACTGTATTAATGTTCAGGAACTTATTTTTGAGGTAGAAGAACATGCTCTGATAGTTGAAACCCATAAGAATGAGTTCCTGGGCTAACGGGAATGTTTTAAAACTTGTTTCATCGGTAATAACACCCTTTTTCCGAATCACTTCGAACTCACGCCCTTTCTCCGAAAAGTTACGCCACTATGAATTTGGTCTTTCAGCAACTTACGGCCTTTCAGAATCTGCACATGTAGTTACGCCCTTTTTCCACATTTTCGAACAGTGATTGGAGAAGTTACGAGGACGTAATAGTGTTCATGCCCATTTCAAAATCTCGAGTTTCGTAAAGACTTTTTTCATAACAAGTTTTGTGAGTGGTTAGAGCACCTCGCAGAGTGCTCAAAAAGCGAAAGGGTAGAAGAAGAGCCTGATCCTGATTGTTCGATGAGCTTTACCAATATTGTTTGAGCTTGAAGAAATTTTTGAGAATCTTTTTCGGCATGGCACGACTAAAACTTCATCTATGCACCATATCAAGGCGGAGAGCTCAATGATCACCTTGTAATCCTGACTTTTTCAAAATACATTTTGTGTGCATCCCCTCCTGTTGGATAGATTTGGCGCACCTTCAATACCATCCCATTGACGCTCCTTCCCCATGAGAAAAAAAGCATCGGGATGTACAGATATATATCGATTCACCTCAACATTTTTGATAATAGTATTTTTACATCTTCAAAATTCTTCGAATGCGTGCGGTATCTCGTTATCTAAGAGTAACTTTCACAAGATAACAGCTTGAATTATCTGGTGTTCATCTAAAAATGTTTTCTATATGACGCATCAGCAGAAGCCAAGGTAGCTGAATGATGTAATCAATAAGTATAATTTTCTGCTCTTGGGAAGAGTCCAGTTAGTGCAACAAGTTGAATGGTTTGTATTTCACGATTGATTAGATATCGCGATGCATTATTCGAATCAAGTTCATCCAATAAAAATGAGCTTCGATCTGAGCGATCTACTAATATGTCGTCATCAAAACTCCATTCCTTTCAATCGATATCAACACCACGTTATCGATTCTTGAAAATCTGTCAACGATAAAATTCATTACATTCTCTCTGACGATCCAACGACCACTTGATTAGTAGTATAAACGTGTCAGTCATACTTCGTAAATCGCAATCAGTCAAACAAGTCTAGAGTCAATATGTTTTTCGTCCAAGTTGTTATTGCAATCGCAGTTGCTGCAAGTGGTGAGTTTGACAATCATATTTGAATTTTAACAGTATCATCTAAATCACATCCGTGTAACATCTTGTCTCCTATGAGTGGCTCCATGCGGAACTAACTTACGTGAACGCTTCACGGATGTTTCTCAGATTTTCCCCATCATTTTGTTCGATTTTACGGTTTGAAACCTAGACTTTTCATCTTTACGGAGTTTTGAAAAGATTTTCGAGATTCCTAGGATACATTTTACTCAGTGGATAAATTAGAATTTCCAGACGAAGCTCAATTGACATCGAGACAAGAGTTCCTGGAGCCCTGGATAGCTCAGCTGGTAGAGTGTCTTTCCCGGTGTGAAGAAGTCCCCCAGTTCCAATCTGGGTCCAGGCGACTTTTTTCTCTCGATGTCTGTCATATGCAATTTTTTCATTAATTAAGACCTCCACGATCAAACCCGATCGTTAATTTCTCAATTAATCGATCTCAAACCCGAGATTGATAGAGAAATAAAATTAGTCCTCCGATGCCGATTTACGAATATAATACCATTTGAAGCTCAATTGAGTCTTCCATGGAGTTTTTGATGGATGTTATTTCATGCGATAACTGAGATGTTTCCAACGACGAGGTTGTGTTCACTATTTAGCAAAAGTTGAACCCATAGTGTGTATAAGTTGCACTGTTTAAAATATTTTTCAATAATTTGCATAAAAATAGCGTGGTGAGGTTTTTACGAGCAATATAGATTAAGCGTACCCAACCCGCTCCTTGTGCCCAACGCCCTCCCCCTAACCATATACCGATCTCAGGAATGAGCTTTTGTTGACATTACTGCAATTTTTTCTACGTTTGTTATGTTGAAATATGGGAAATGAGTGTTATGGACCGACCGCGAAAGATTTCTGTTTGTCAGATTTGCATTTTTTGCTTTTGCACAGCAAAGCAAAATCACAGCAAAGGCTTAAGGTAGCACTGTCGTAACCTCACTTTTCAAAATATTCGAGGTGTTTGAACCTCCACCAATCTAGCCCAAATTCTGGCACAGGCTTTTTATTAGCCTGATCCTACTCTATTCAAAATTTCAAGGGCCTATGATTTGTATAACCGGGAAGAGCAAGTCACAAACATAAGCATTTTTTGTCGCATCAGTGACATATTCGTGACTTCACGACGAATTGAGGTCGGTTTAGGTAAACATCGGCTCGCAGTTGAGCTCCAAGCTAACCAGGCTTCTCGCCAGGCTCTGTGTAAAAACATCTGAGTCTTTTTTTGTCATTAACAATCGGATTATGAAAGCTCATTAAAATCCATCAGGTCAAACATGATGAATTGAAAAGAAATGTCTTTTGGGGAGCTCAGAAATTTTTCCACAAGCAACCCAGGCCTCTAAAATTCCATTTGAGTGATATGTATGCCAAATACTAGCTATGTGCATGATTTCATTAAAATCCATCAGATCCATCGATTCACGACAGTACTCTTGAGGGGGGAGACGGCATATTGGGTACCTTACAAGTAAAATTTCCATGAAATTCATTCGATACTGAAGATTCTTGACAAGGTTAAAATATACACTTCATCAATTGAGCTTGATGCGTCGAAAGCTTTGTCTAATTCCACTTTGAGAATTCGTATCAAGCTTGTGAAGCTTCATTTCCAGAATAAGTCAGAAAGTGCATACCGTGGAAGTCTGTTCGCGTCCACATCGAAATTTTTATGAGTGAGTTGTTCGCCAAGTTTCCAACTGCCAAAACAAATCTCATGATTCCATTTGATTTTGTTGGGTGACATTAGAGATGATAGATAACGAATTTCAAACCATCATTATGAAAGATTGCATGATTATGAAAGATTGTCAATACTGGTTGCATACCGTACGTTTGAGTGGGTGACAGGATGAAAAATGTTGTCGTCGATAAGCCACTGTTCTCATCGTGCGATCGTTCCATATCTTCTCTTGGAAACATCACCGTGTTGAAGCTCGTCAGGTACCCACCAATAAACGCAAGAACCTTAAGTGTGCAAGCTCTCACCGCATTGCAGGAGTCCTCTCATCAGATAAGAAACGCATCATATCTGTCATCATCTATATACCTACACTCTTGGCGCCGAGATTAGTGAAATTTTGCGTCACACTCTCACGCCACTTTTTCACATTCATATTCTCATTTCCGTGATCATCCTAACCCATCATATGCACTTAAAATTCCAGCACTGGCGTCAGCCCGCAAGCTCCTCCAAACAGACGGAGGTGATTTTGCTCTTATAACAGAGCATCCACATCAGGTTTCAATCGAATACGCCGGTCGTCACATTTGCGGTGGCTCAATTGTAACATCTCGTTTCGTCATCACCGCTCTTCATTGCCTAGCAGATAGAAACGCAACAGCCGATATGGTATCAATCCGAGCTGGTACTGCTCTTTTAGGACAAGGTGGAACAGTTCACCAAGTTGATAAAATTGTATGCCACGACAAGTATGCTCGACGAGGACCTGGATTGGCTCCAATTAATGACTTGGCTGGTTTGAGAATTGCCGGTGATGGTTTTAAATTTGACGAAACTAGGCAACCGGTCAAATTGTTCAAAGCTGGGGATAAACTGGAGGATGGTGATAGAGCCCAGTTGACTGGATGGGGTGGTGAAAATGCCAGCCAATGCGCCAGTGTTCAACAGCTTAGGATGATTGAGCTTACGGTTATTAATTCGACCTTCTGTAATGAAACTTATTGGAAAGATTTTGAGGGTATTGGTGAAGGACAGGTTTGTGCATTAGCCAGGGTGAATAAGGATTCCTGTCAGGCTGATGGAGGTGCGCCACTTATGGTTGGTGGAAAGCTTGCTGGAATTTTCTCGTGGGGTAAGGGCTGTGAGACTAGTGGATGGCCCGATGTTTTTACTGGGGTTGCAGCTTTTAGAGCTTGGATCGATGAGCACCTGTTGACGTTGTGATTATAGACAATTTTGAAATTTGGTGATTTTTGTAAGCGTGCGTCGTTAGAGGTTCCAAGGACTGAGATGCCTAGCGATTTTGAACTGTACCGCATCATGGTCCCTGATGTATACGAAACAGACCTTGATTATGAGCGAACTGCGTTTGCAAAATATTTGTAAGCTCAAGCACTTTGCTGAGTAGGTAGATTCGTTCGACCATGAGAAAAACCCTCGAACTTTCATGAAAAAATACTGAAAAAACAAAATTTCGGATTTGTCCTATCGGTGGATAAATCAAATCAAAATATCTACTTTATTAGCCAGGAGCTTTCACAGAGACAATGTTCTGTTTAAATTGTTAAAATTTGATTCGGTTCATTTCATCTCAATCAATATCTGTATAAGTGTTCATATTTTTAGTTTTAAACTAAATAGATGCAAATAGTTCATTTGCCCTTCACAAAAGAAGAACAAGAGGGTCATTGTGAATAAGAACAAATTAGGTCCCAACAATTCAATAGAAATGACTGCATTATTGCATTTTTATAGTATCTATTCTGACTATGTCGATGATCCAAAAAGCCTTAATAAGAACAAAATCAATCGTTCCATGGAATTTTGGAATGCAACAATTTTTCTATCTCATTTCGCATAAAAATTTCACTTTGCGCTATTAGTATTTCTTCAATTTTTACCGGAACAATTTTTTGTTATTAAATTATACCAAATGAAGAAGATTCAAGCATGAGCCCCTCGGCGGATAATTAAAACTTAAGGAATAGATGTCGTCTAAATGTCATAAGCTCTTAATTTTCATCCAAGTGTAATTGAATGTGTGAATGATTACACTGTGTACTTTTGTATGCCTTCATGAATCAGAAGAACAGGAACTCAGTCTGCTGCAGTACGTTTCCTGTATCTCTAAAAGAGCTGGTTGTTTAACACACAGCGAATGATTGTATTGCTCGGTATATTGAATCTCTAAAAGTAATTTTGCATAAAAAATTGTATCTTTTAATTGATGAGGTATTTCATTGTGATTGCTTTTGTCATAAAATTTCACATTGCTATGGGATTCTTGGAAATTTCATATTTTTGACTGGTCAAGTGATATTCGGTCACATATTTATCATCTGCTGAATTTGTCGCAAAAGGAGTAAACGAAATCTAATTTATGTGTCTTTTGTTCTACAACATCAGATTATCATTTACAAACTGCTGCAAATTCCTTCTCAAAAATAATATCATAGTACAATATTTCTCACTCTTGACTGTCTCCTTGTTTCGCCACCATCGATGAAACCTCTCATAGTTCATGGAGATTATGAAAAATATTTGTAAATATGTTCATTGCATTAGTCTAATTTTACCATAAATGAGTAGTTGCATAGAAAGTTTGAAATAATTTGTGCCACCTTGTACGAACCCTTGAAAAGTTTCGGAAGAAATTACACTAGTCATTATGAATAAATTGTTTGGTGCTTTTTTTGCGCGATCGTTACTCCTTCGATCCAGGATCACTCTGAAAAATTATCATAAAAAAGACCAAAGTGTCAGTTTCATGGCGTGTGATTTTCCTTTTTTCGGCCTTCACGTGAAGCGTCGTCGTGGTTAAACTTATCAAATAAAGTGGTATTGATCATCATCCAACCCTTCATTTATTTATATAATAACTAAATAAAATACCATTTCTGGGATGCATGGCAAGCACATGAATTTTGTGGCACAAATTTGCTTCAAATTTCATCATCAGACGTGATCCTAAAATATTGAAAAAAATTGATATTTAGAACTTGAACAGTACTTTTTCGCTAAAATTAACTTTTGATCAATTGCTTGATCAGTTCCTTCGCCTTACTCGTGCGACCTTCGAATTCGAAACTAATACAGAGATCATATTCAATTTTTCCAAAGTATCCGATCACCACCACATCGAAATCCCAATACCTCAAGATTGTAGATTTGGAACCGCTTGACCGTGAGATCAATCCTAGTGGCAAAATGTCAGGTTTCGCGTTAGGTTACCGCGTTATCCGTGTTATCCCTGTGAGGCCGGTGGAGCACGACTTCATTCGCACTCTTTATTTTTGAAAATTCGAAGAATACATCTTAGAACCTTTCGAAGTGAAATTTAAAGAGCAACTATTTCGACCCCCAATTATCGAATATACCATTTTATAACAGTAAGGGTAATGAAAACACATCACCAAGTATTAATAATTGCGGATTTATTCAGTAACATGATAGAAGCAAAGTCATTCTCGATTTCGGCAGTAAAATATTTACAATCTAGTGTGATCGCTATTAACGAATCAGACGCAAGTTCTTGATAATAATAATGATGTATAAAGAGACCGAAAATGAAGGATGACATCGACATTGAGCAAATGATGAATGACGACTTTGTGAATTATCATGAGATAGAGGGAAGAAGAGAAAATGTAGAATAAGTGAATATCCAGGTGTTGATAACAATGATGATAATAATGGCGATTAAAATTATGTATACATAATATCGATAATCTAATATTGCATTTAGAATTAATACTAATTTTAAATGTAAATAAAACATGAGCCTAATTGCTGTAGTTACATGCTGTCACAATTTCTTGTTTTTATCTTTTGTTTGTTCCATTGCTAGAGGTAACCTCAAAATCAGTTCGTACGTTTCTATTTTCACATACTTAGAAATATGTATTCCAAAGAAAGCACCGAAGTTCCTCATCTAACGCAAGACTCCAATCAATTGTAAAATATAAGCGCGAATAAATGAATAAGAAATATATAGAGACGCAAATGTCGAGAGTATCACAAGTACTTCAACATCCATACAAAAAAAAAAAAACGTTCGGTAAACAAACCACCGTTAAGAACGTCTATATCGTTTTTCATTAATAATATTCATAAGCCAAATGTAAATCTATTTTTTTTTTTTAAATTAATTAATACACGTAAAAATAGTTTGTTCAAGCATTCTCCGATTCACCGCAGGATGAAAGTTATAAAATTTGAAAAAATGATAAAACAACAAAGTCTTGTTTTTTCTAGTCTCCATCCATATTATTGTTTCCGAGTATGAATATTTTCAGTGATATATAATATAAGAGGGTCGCAAGATCCGTATAGAACAACGTGTGTGTGTATTAGTGTATTGTAATATTGGTAATCTAAATCAGGCCGATCACATTGTTTTTTTACTCCTTTTTTTTCTTAATTTTACTTCTATTTATACTGAAATATTGTAAAAGCCGTACAATCTTCATGTTCCCACAATTAAACATACACGGAAACTCTCACTTAGAAATTTCGGAATCAATTTTCGTACATCAACATTATCAAATAGAAGATCTATCCAAATATATCGATTTCGACAGCCTTGGAATCTATCGAATATATATGCAGTCATTTTAATCCAACGATTGATTAAATCGGTTTTGTAAAAATTTGAAATGAAACATGTTTGGAAGAATTTACTACGTTTCAAATCATCTCAACAAGATTTTCTACGTACAAGATCATGTAATGATTTCCAAATGTCTCATCTCGCAATTGTGCTCATTTATGCAATTTTTGATACGATTTTTTCATTCCTGCTTCGAAATTCGGCCTTTGTTTGACACACTCTGGATCATCAAATGTTGACCACTTTATTTCATACTAGAAATCTTGTATTTACATACATATTCTTTATATCTCCTGCTCATTCGAAACAATTTTTTGCTTAATATTTCCAAGGCCCCTTATCCCGCGTAATTTTCAAATTTGATTCTGAACGGTGAATACGAGACACAATCTATCAAACATTAATGAATAGGGTATCCAAAAAAAAAAAGAAAAAAAAATCATCGCGGGAGATAGCATCATTTTACTATTTTTTCAACGTATGTATTTTCCAATCAAATACTAGAATCTTAAAAGCTAAATCAACTTGGTCGCGCAAACGTGCGAGTCGGTATCTATTTTATATATTTTTATATATAATATGTATATTTTTTTCCATTTTGCCCGCAGTGGATTCAGTTTCTTATACCCTCAATAGTCAGTACGATAGGGCTCATTGCTATTTTTTTTTTTCTGCAACGAGCTTTTATGTGTAGATCTGTACGTTCGTGTGAATATGATGAGCAGATCCTACAAAAACTTAGCATTGTGTCTTCGTTGAGAATTTTTTCCAAAATCTTGTTTGGGATTTGTGTTTGTATCAAGTATTTTACTAATATTTTTAGAAATTCACAATTCTTTCCTTACTTGAAAAAATTTTCTCTGGCATTCGGAAATAGAAATAAGTAAGCTACCAAGAATGAATAGTCGAATTCGTAATTCTGTGACTAAATTGGGGCTTTTCTAAAAGAAGTTTTCCACTTCAAATGTGTATGTTTTGCGCAAAAAAAGTACAGATCAGTCAATTTTTTTATACTCGCAAGATTTTCTCGGATAGATTTGACTCTTGTTACTGAATATAAATTGAAATAATTCCTTAGTTCGTTTGATTTTACGGAACCTGAATTCGAACACAAATAATGCATTAAAATCTCTCGATGTCTTGTTTTACATGGAGAGAGTGTTACGTTATTGCAAAAAAAAAAAATGGTCAATGGAATGATTTTTTCACTCTCAATAACGGATCAGTGAATCCCTTTCCATTCTCAACAAAAACACAATGCATTGAATTTCCAGGATAATAAATTTTTCATACTCTTCAACTCTTCTTGTATCATATATGTTATAAAATTTAACTCCAAATTGCATCCATAACTCCTAGTTGCAACGTGTGAATTATATGTAATAATATAATTTTCTTCGTCTTAAATATTTATAATTCTAAGTTAGCATCTTGTGAACGCCCATGATTCTGTTTCGAAATATTCTTATCTTTATTGATCATTCACGATTTTACATCGTCTTTTGTTTCCTTTTGTCTCTCGTAGCTGCGCGTGTATTTCTCAAATCATCATTAATTTATATTAGAATTTCCCTTCGTACGTTTATCACTCAATCGTAATCATGGGTTCATTTCTAATATTTTCTGTTGCTTCCTTTGTTCATTTGATATATATAATATCAACAATTTCCTATGATTAATTAAAGTCTATGGTGTCTATTTCATTACTTCATAAATGATAAATCTTACCAGTTAATAGAAATCCCATTGAAAAAATTGTATCATATATTCAAGTAATGATGTGACGTGTAGTGGCTTGATATCACGATCATTCGATAATAGAACATGAATTTTGTTTTCTTTTGCCAAGCCTATACAATTTCGCATGAGAATGCATTTATTTTTAAATTCCATCTTGACATGATGTACTGAGACCACATTGAATAAGGCGAGAAAAAAATGTCCGGCCACACTCTGAATCGTTTTTTTCTTCCGTTCTATTGTGACATTTTTGTGAGTATTACAAGGTATTGGTGTTTAATTCTTGTACCATTCACTCACAATAAATTGCATGTCACTATTCCTTGTGAATTATTTATTCTACATCTTCTCGATTTCCAATCAACCAGTTAATGCGTCGTAAAATAAGATCAAAATTCTGGAAATTTTAAATGAAAATTTACCCACACGCGAATGTATATTTATACCATGTACTATTGATTGATCAATGAGATGTCAAGCTACCATGTCGCTCATTTTCTTGAAAATATGATAGATACCATTTTCGACAGGAATAAGAATCTGATAGATAATTACAATAATAATAATAAGAATGATGATGATAAAGGTAATCATTGCAGTCAAACCAAGATCATTGATATTATTATCATCATTATTATCAATTCTATTTTATATAATTTATGACAAATTTGATAAACTAATAGTAATGTGATCATTATGATTTTTTGTCTAATGATTACGGCTTGCGTCTTAGCTCATTTGTCTGTAATTTTTTTTATCAACGTGAAAGGGTTAGTTTGCGCATCGTTTCGTTTATCCGCACTTGATTTTATTACAAATTTTTGCCTACTTATTCAATTACTACAATAAATTATTATGCGTGTAACGCATTCAGTGTGTTTTCTCTATCTTCTGTATTATGTATATATATATAATATTCCCTTTGTTTTTCCATCCCAAACTTTGTACGTAAGTGTATTATATTATTACACGAGCGACATATCTTCTCCATCTTCCTCCTTTTCAATTCTCGATTATGTCAAAGTATTGTTGTTTTCACTTCTTCTTCCCCTGTTCTATACGTTTCACACTCGATTAACAAAATTTCATCGTTTCATCGTTTGCATTCTTTTGCTCTCTTCTTCTAATAATCTTTATAGATGATATCACATTGTTCTTCTTTAATGCAGTTTTCATGCTCATAATTATGGTGATGTTTGAATATGTGGTTGGTTTGATGTTTTGAATATATATGTGGTCTATTATTCAATTTCATGGTTTGTATTTTGACTTGAATTCTTCATTTGTTGTGTTGAAATGATGTCGACTCGTTTTCCGATTTTACATTTGATGCAAAAAATTTTTACTCACATTTTTATATGATACTAACTTACTATTCATGCCAAGATTGAAGCGTATTTCTCAAAATGTTTATACCAGACACAGTTTTGATGAATTCTGTACTTTGAAATATATTTGAAGCTCATCTATGAAGTGTTCGAGTCTTGCTGTTTCATTTCTTTTGTTAAATCATCAACAGTAAACGTGAGAAAGTTAAGATACAAAATCTTGGTTGCATTCTTAGTTGGGTGGTCTTAAAATTAACAAATGGATTCAAATATGGTCTCGAATATCATGAAAAAATTTGATTATCCACCCTTTCCTGTATCGATGAAATAATTTTTCATTCTCCAGGAATGATGTCAACTCTCCTATCGATACTAAGAGGTTGGTTACTAATATTCATGAGTCTGAAAAATCGTGTGAGTACCCATTTGTTGTAAAAGTTTTAGTCATGCTTTTGGTATTTTCAAAATGAGATTGATTGCTTATCTTTATCACAGTCCTATAAAATACCATTCTTACCAAGGTTTTATTATGTGATGTCCATTATATGAGAGTTTCTGGTGAAATTGTACGAAAAAAGCGTGATGATATTTCCCTTAGATATTTCAAATCTAGCATTTTTGTATCGTAATCGAAGTAAATTCATTCCTCGACAAAGAGAACAACAATATTCTTGATAAGCAAGGAATATCATATGAATCATAATTTTCTATAGTGCTCTTGGTCTAAAAAAAATTCACAAGAAACTTTTTACATTCATCGTACATAACCTATACTTGGAATACCAGATTCCTCAATTGAAGTGAATTTAAAGGAAATTATCTGTCAAAAAAATCACGGAAAACGAGTCGAAATCAACTTTTTTCACTTTCATATATTTTGCATCGATCGAGTGAGTGCACATAGTATTTTTTCCTACGGTATTTAGAAAGTAAACGTATCGTTTTGAAAATACAAAATACGCATTTCGTCAGAAGTGCGTTTAACAACCAATATTTGTTATATAATTCGTTTCAATTGTTCTAAATAACACCAGCGACTAACTAAGAGTGTGACAATTCATTATTATTTTCGTCTATATACTTTTCTCTGTTTTCAATTTCATTCATAATGATGACCCTCACTCAAAACTAGAGAGATCTCAAGATTAATATATAATTGAATTCGGTCCATGATAACATTATGTATGCTCGTGTCTTCTTGATTGATTTTGCGATTGAAATATACTTATATAAGTCAATGAGAATCAATGAAAAATCAGTCTAACGAAATATATTCAAGATTAGTATTAATCTAAAATTGTTATTAGAATTTTTTTCAAATTTATCAAAACGTTAACAGTCTTTTTTTCGATCCATCACTGTTTCCAATGATTTGTTGTTGTTTTTTTGCCTGAATGGCAAAAATCTCTTTCTCTGTAACTCAAACAAATTCGAATTTTGATTGACGCAAAATTCAAAAAGCTCACGCTCCACAATCGCTTTTTTTTATACTAATATAATCTTTTTTCTTACCTACATGGGTCTATACAGTGCTGTGAAGCGCGAAGCTTTTTTTTTTACTTACTCAACATTATCGATCATGAGAAATGTTGATGATGAATACTCTCTTCTTGAGATCACCCTAGCATTTATTCTTATTTATTTAAATCAATAAATAAGGTGTGAATGAACACACTCCAAGTGTTTGTCATAACAACCGCGTATATAGCTCTTTTCACATACAAATATGTAAATATATGCAGTTTATTGTATATTTATATATTCGTATGCGTATTACATTATCTTAAAATTTACGCCGTACCTTTCTAGAAACGTATATATATATTCTCCTTATATATTCTATGTTGCTCTGTTCATACTTTATGTAACAATATTATGTTTATTTAAGGCCCAATATGTTGAATACAAAGGAAATAATCTGAAACAGAAAAATATCAAAAATTAATTTCTTTTGGTAGTTCTGGTCAGTTGGGTGGAATTTGAGTTTTGAAACTTTATTGTCCTCTTCACCTTGAGATCTGGATTGATTCACTTGAGATTCGTGCGTTGTTCAAATTTTTCGATATTCAGTCATGTTATTAGATACGCCTGAATTTTACGTAGAATTAGATTTTTGGCAGAGTAAGATTAGATTTTTGTGAACAAATTTTGTAGAAAATTTCGATTGGAGAGAATGACACTCACCAAAGGTCATCACATCCGGATCACGGATTTGGTTGAAACTTTGGGAATAGTCTTCTTTTAGTGCCAAAAGATGAAATCTAAAATTATAGACCCTAACGCTCAAACGTTTCCGAGCTGCAGCCAAGGACATTAACATTGCAGGTATACCTATATATGCATAATTCTCAACATGGGCCCATATGGGCAGTACTAATGTTCTTGGCTGTAGCTCGACAACGCTTGAGCGTTAGGGTCTATAACTTTGGATTTCATCTTTTGGCACTAAAAGAAGACTTTTTCCAAAGTTTTAGCCAAATCCGTGATCCGGATGTGATTGGTCAGACTCTTTTAAGCGTTGGGAAATCTTGAGTTAGTTTCGTATTCCATTCGATTCCGAGAATTTCGAACGTTTTACTGTCAATTTAAATTCTTATTCCGTGTGATACTTCGTGTGCTTCAGATAAATTTGCACAATATTTGACCCATAAGAGTATCAACAAGTTCAGCTTATCCATTTTCAATGTGTCTTTATTTATTTTCAATGAGTTGAATATCTTTATGTTGCACGGAGGTAGGGCTGTAGAAGTTTTTAAAAGCCAAAAAGGATTCGGACCTACTACTGGAAGGTTAATGATTCTATCGAAGTTACAAAATCCCTGTTTGCAAAAAGCGTAATTTTTCGTAGAAAGAGGGCATCAATTGCTTCAGAATCGAGTGTTGTTAATGAAATATCATCATTCCACGAATAAGAAATTCATAATCTAAGATAATTCCTCTCTTGTTTCGAATCTATCACGTGACAGTGTGAAACTTGGGGAAACATTGCAGGCACTTAATCGAAATGGAAATTTCATAAAATTCGAACTCGTTCCATCACCGTGTTTCGATTAATCTTCTCACCACTACGCAAAGGACACCGCAGAAAAAGCGTGGATTTCTGCCCTCGGTGCATTTTTATAAGAAATCAGAGATAGATAGATGAAAAAGCGCTAATTACGACGACACCGCGGAAAAGTCGGACTAAATTCGCGTTTCGTGTCCCGATTTGTTAAAAAATCAGTATTTTCTTGGTTAAATTGACTGTGCGTGTTTACACTGGCGAGTCGTAGAACGCGAAAAATCGATAATAGCACATTAAGGTATCCGGTCCGCACTCTTGATTTTACATAGAATAGGAATCATTCATAGTATCATGGCAGTGTCGCAGAGTATTCGTATTGAAGTCTGGGCAGTTTTACAGTACGGGTCTGAAACCAGACATCAAGCGAAGAATTAGCCTCGGCCCTCAGCATTGCCATGTGTATTTTGAATCATGCCAAGTATGAAGTTTTCACGTGAGATAATAATCGTTATGCTGCGAACTGTGCCAATTTATTCGTCGTGTTCTCATTGTTAGCCGATTGTGCTCATTACACGTATGCTGCACGATACGCATTTTTTTTCTAGAGTCATACTCTTCCCAATTCGATCATAACATTGATGATGCAGTCCGAATTCATCAATTCGTTGCAACAATAAAACAAGCTAGTTTCAATTGATCGAAAGGTGATGAAAATATCAAGAGTTTCTTAAAACTACCCAGTCCTCAATACAAATACTCTGCGGCACTAATGATTATAGATGATCCCTATTTTATGGCACTATCTGGTATTCCAGAGCACGGACTGAATATTTTGGGTGCTGTTATCGATTTTTCGTGTTCCACAACTCACTCGCCAGTGTAAACACGCACAGTCAACCTAACCAAGAAAATATTGATTTTCTAACGATTCGTGCTACGAAACGCGAATTTAGTCCGACCTTTCCAGGGTGTCATCAAAGTCAGCGTGTTTCCATCTATCTGTCTCTGGTTTCTTATGAAAATCCACCGAGGGCAGAAATCCCTGCTTTTTCTGCGGTGTCCTTTACTGGTCTTAGAACGAAAAGTCTCATGGAGTTTCATAAAATTCTTCGAAATTTCAAAAAAATTTAACTATATTTTAAATTCTCGTCGCTCAAATAAGTTTCAAAACTCAAGCGATAACAGATTCAAAGTACCGATATACTACAAAGAATATAAAAATTTCTCACCTTGACAGAGCAAGGCCCCGAAGCTTTACGTCAGGTCTGTCGATTTGTCATCGTGGTCTTCGTCATCTTCGTCGTCATCGTCGTCGTCGTCGTCGTCGTGATAAAGCGGTCGCGATGATAATAGAGGATCGGGTTGTCTTGAAGGCGCCTCCGTCTCCGCTGCCGCCGAATCGTCTTGCGTTCAGCTATCGACGCTGAAAAGCTCTTTGTGAAGTGCCGGAAATTCTAGATGAGGCTGCGAACGTTTGAACTTGGCAAGAGCATCCATGTGCATAAGCGATACGTCCCTCAGTTGAGGAATTTTTGCTATCATTGCGTCGCATACCGTAACGTCACCCTTCAAAGGCGATATGTGGCTACGATCGAGTTCGGCTCTCATTGCTCTAAGAACTGCCTCGTAAATTTTTCGTACCTCAGCGTGTCCCTTCAGTCCTGGACGATCTGAAATTTTATGAAAATTATCATTGAAATTTTGTGTATAGAATTCAGTTGTGCAATAATTTTATTTCTGTATATGTACATGACTCTGAGAGACCGACTAGGAGGAAAAATCTGATAGCAAGGAACTCTGAAAAACGTTTGTCGTTCTTGATAGCAAGTCTTGTAACAATTCAGACACGATTCAAAAAATGGAAAAGTATCCCGAAAACACATTTTTTCTTAATTTGAGCGTGCTGTGTGGAAAATTGATTCTGTGATTCATGGTTGCGAAAAAAGTTGCATTTGGTGCGACAAGTGTTCTATGACGAACAGACTCTGAAAACTAATCGACGGTGTGAATACAGCCTCCACAATCAACTTTTGAAGATTACAATTGAATTGAGAAATCTGCACTTTACCGACACTTCAAATCGCTACTTATTTAATTTTTCCCACATAATCTTAGAGATAAATCAAAAAAGTGCTTCCAAGAAGCCCTGCTAAGTCTTCAGATCTATCGTTTAAAAAAAGAATCGAGTGGATTGAGTGAATATTGCTCCCACAATCAACTTTTGAAGATCACAATTGAACAAATTCGACTTTGACATCCCCTTAACACCAATTTTTGACTAATCATTCTCTGGCGATAGAATTTAATACATTATATGCTATTCGGTGGGAGAAAATTCTGATTATTCCTTTATGCAGGTCTTGCGTTAAGCAAACTCCATTGAAAGTTACTATCAAAATACAATACCTACTCCACTCTGTCATTTGAATTCATGTGATCATTCTAAATGTATAGGTTGCATCATGAAATTTGATGCATCAGTCTACTCGAATCGTAAGTAGTAAAGGTACGCGATGTGGTCAGACAAACTCATGTACAACGTCGAGTGAGAATTGGAATCGGAATTTTTGAGTCGAATGCTACTGAACGTAGAGTTTTCATTCTTTTTCAATCATGATTGGGAAATAATTTGCTAAAATCAATATAGTGTCCATACGAACCATGGCTGAGAAGCACAGCGGCACTGTAAAGTGCAAGCTCAGTCTCTGTAAGCTTGAGCTCGGCAATACTCTTGGCGAGCTCGAATACGCAGGACACCAGTTTTATTTCTGCCGTGTCTTCTGTGTAGAACGCCTCTTGCGGTAGCATTGTGTCACCGTAGAGTACGCAATTAGTCTGAAGATCGAGGTACCTGCTCATGCGTAGCACTGCCAACTCGAAGGAACCTGCAAATTTTTTTATCCTCATTAGAATCCACACTTTGCCACATTTGAAAACTAGGAATACCAAGGTATCATATCGCTACTGAAAATAAGTGACTCATGATCATAAACACACCTATGACCCATAGAAGTATCAATTTTTCATACTCAATCATACAAAGGTGACTCGTACATGGCTGCAGGGTATTGTAATCAGGTGGGTGTATTACATTTTACTTTTTAGTCGGGATAGAGGACTAGCAGCTAGGGCCACGAGCGCGCTCATTTGAAAGCTTCGGATTGGAAAATTACTCGAGTTCTCAATGAAGTGCTTCTTTTCCAACCTAAATTCGTATGACTAACAAGGGGAGACCACAGGTTATTTTTTGAGTTTTTACAATTCTTTCTCAGGGTCATTCAACTCAGAGACCACAGGGACCGGGTTCCCAATCCTCTCCAAGATTTCTCTACAGTCTGGTATTACCTAGACCATGAATCCAGAGTAAGTCCGTCAAATGGGCCCCCTGTTGGAGGATCCAGCCTATAACATTAGCATTGTTCATAAAGGCCCACGTTGAAAAGGGACATATTTTAGATCAGTGATTCCGTCGAAAGTGAGATTTTCTGTGTTCCAACTTCCCCCAAGTTTCTGAGGGTTTGAATATGCATTATAACAATTTTCTGGGGTGTATTCTATTAGTGCGCAACTATGTTAATAGTTTTTGAGTCGATTCTAACGTCCCCGTAGTTTGTAGTGCCTGATAAAGGGTCCAATTGTCCTTTCCGTCCCCTGTAGCGAACCAGACTTGGACTTTTGGGTTGAGTGCGACACATATGAGGAGTCAGAAACCCCTATATGTATCTGTGCACTTCAATTTGTAATACTTCGAATAATATAAACCACCACTTTGCGAGGCGAAATTAAATCCTCACCTCGAGCACGGTCATCCGACATTTTGAAGACGGGTTTGCACCGAAACTGCTTGCACAGCACTTGTAAGGTCGGCAAAGTCCCCGATCGTCTATTGAGCCTTTCTAACCTCTGAGCTTGATTCTTAGATACCCAAATACACCTCATCCATGCGCAACAGTAGCCAAAAACTTGAATCCGCACCCAGGCGCACCACATAAACGTGTTTTCAGAATGGCGTACAAAATTTTCTGTCCTTTCCGTCCCCATGTTGTGCTCCTCTCTGGCGTGCTACATCACTTTGTGAAACACATTTTCTTGAAGTATTTGATTGCATTAGAGCAAACTCATGCGGAAAAGAGTCTACGATTGGTTGTCGAGCCGTGGAAATAATTTTAGTGGCGAAATGTCCTTTCCGTCCCTGTCCTTTCCGTCCCCCTCTGCGACCCCTTAAACTCGACATATCTTTGTCTGGTTTCAGTTTTGAGCTACGTAGCTCCAGGTACTCTCTTTTTGTGCCGAAAAAAAGTGGAAACCAATTGCAACGACCCGCTAAAACTCGTCTGGGGCTGAAATAATTTTTTGGCCCAAATCACGCTCGGTGACGATTTTGGCCCCAAAAAATCCCACTTTCGGCGGAATCACTCAGATATATATTGGCAATGCTAACGTTTTTGCTTGTAGCTCCGCACAGAAGGCTCATTTGACAAAGTTACTCCGGATTCTTCATCTTTTCAGTATACCAAATTGTAAAAAAATCGTGAGGAGGATTGGCGACCCAGACCCCCCCCCCCGCCTCGTATAAGTGTGGAGACCAATGACAACCTATGAAGCCTATGACTTCGGCCTCATGGTGGTCATGTATGACAACAGTTTGGTTGGGAACGTGTTCATATACGATCACGAGGCACTTATTCTTACGAGAGGTATCAACTCTCAAACTTACCGGCTTTTAAAAGCACAATCTGATCATCTTGCGATAGCCTCATAAAGCCTGGTACCATCTTGGCGAATTCAATGATCACCTGGATCACAGTTGTGAGTTTTTGGGCACACTCGAGCCACAATTGCTCATGAGACGTATTCCTATGATACAATATCCTTGTGAGATCTGGTGGTTGACATTCACGGAATGATCGCTGAATCTGTTCGGTTGATATTAGACAGGTTCTCGAGTGTGCATCCGTTATCGCCTTTGATAGCATCTCATTGACCTCTGCAGGATCTGAAATTCACAAGAATACATCTTTTACCATGTTATCCACAAATACTATAGAATTGGATACCAAGACAATCCTGATACGGCCACATATTTAAAGATTTATAACATCTCAGCATCAATCGATAGTGCCAAAGAAATATATCTGCCGAGTTTAACTTGTACTCTTCTGTATTAGAGTTTTTCAGGTGCATATAACACCCACGAGATACTTGCGAAAGATTCACCGGAATAGATAGACTAATGTTTGATTTAGATTTGAGGTTCGTAATCCGACCAACGAAAGATACAGTTTCAAACCATGGATTCGGGGTTGCGCTGAACCGCGAGGCCACAAGATTCGGAGGGAAATCGGACTGCTAAATATTATTCGGGTCGTCATTTAGGAAATTGTTGGACCAGAGCGTTGCCTGGTCTATTTCGGAGACTCTCCTATAGAAATTAGAACACTGAGCTTTGAAATAAGCTTTTCAATGGTCATTATCAATACTCATCCGGTTAAAAGATGATTGAGTCGCCGCATCTCGTGATCATTGAGATTCAACCATCCATTGTCTCGGAAAAAAAATAGAATGAATAAAAAAACTTGCAAGCTTGATGGTGTCAATGCGAGTGCCAAAATGCAAAACTAAACCTCAGTTTGATGGTTCTTCTGATCAATTTTGAAAAGCCTACTCATTGTATTCCTTGGTAACATGGACAGCACACAGAGATAAACATTGAAGTACTCATTTCGTCAACATTTAGAAGCAGATTGAAAATGGAACTGAACAAATGGAAGAGAATAATAACAGTGGAGACACCTATAACATCGAACAACTTTATAAAATCCATCGAACTGGACAATTTTCTGTTATTGACATATAGTAAAAAAGGCCAGTAGCAGAAAAGAGATCTCGTCTGACTTCCCCATTACGGCTGCATGGCATATGTGGAAAGTAATTGAAGATTTTGAAGTTCGGTATTGCCAAATTTTGTCCAATACTTTTTTTAATAAACTCTGGTTAGATTTCGTAAGATCATACCGGCTTTTACCCTCGTTTTTGAAACTACTGGATTTAAACAAAGACACTTGCGAAAGAAGAATGCATTTAGTCATCATTTAGAGATATAGATTAGACCCTAGAACTGAAGTTCCACTAATTTTGGGGATCAAAAATTAGGTAAGGATCATTTGTGAAGATCGTCTCGATTGTTTTGATGAGATTAGAATCATGTTCAACAGTTTTACCGAAAATTTGTTGCTGCAAGACACAACAAGTGGTTTTGTTCGGTATTTGGAGAGTTTGTGCTAACAGTTGTCGGATTATCGGATTAATTTTGATTCAATTCATAAATTGTGTGAAAACGCTACTCTCGATAATGCTGAACAATTATATCGAAATGATGTCTTTATCGGTGTGATACTACTCGTTGGTCACCTATTGTGATAAATCGATCTATGATTCTGAGCTAGCATTTGAAACCAAATCTGGTAACGAAATCCAAATTACATAGAAATATTCTGACTGTCAAACTTTCACTGTGTAATTTCAAGCAGAACTTCTGAGAAACTGTTTGCGTTGGAAATCGTTATGATGATGATTCACGATAAAAATGTCTAGACAACAATTTTTATTTTCTTAATCTGTAATCTCGTCTTTCTCCATCCGACAAAATCTCTGGCATGGGAGTTTTGATCGATTGCGACTTTGATTTTTTCATAAAATGGCAAATATTTATTACGGAAATGATCAACGGGATAAAGTTTCTGATTAGAATTTGGTCGAGAGTCGAATTGATGGGAAAATTTGTGATTTTTTATCATTAGCAATACAAGTATCTGTACACAAAATGACAATTACAAAGCACAAGCATGCAATGTGAGTGCAATTCATCTACACAATGAACAATGAACAGATGGACACACACACACACACACACACACATGTACACACACAAAGATGGATGCATGACATGACAATTATATGAGTAATGGTGAGTACAGACCTAGTCGAGTTGACACTAATATAAAGAGAGAGAATCAGAAAGAGAGAGGGAGAGAAAGAAGGAGGAAGAGAGACAGAAAAAGTAGAAAAATTGGACACGTTCACGAATACAAAAAACTGATACATCGCGAAAAATTTGAAAACAAAAAAAAAACAATTGAATACGCCCGCCCGCGATTCTGATCATGCGACATACAGACACAAACATAAGCCTCACATCTCGCAAGGGACATACTGGGCACTTCATCATCTTCCTGTTGAACTTGAGCCTGTGCTTGTAGCCTCTGTTGTTGCTGTTGTTGTTGTTGTTGTTGACTGCTTAAGAAAGTTGTTGAATCGACCATGGTATAAGCTCCATGTCCAATACCCGAAATTTCGACTGGACTTTCTTGTTTTACAGCCAATATTCCACCCCCGCTGAGTGAACCTCCTGAGCTACGACCACCACCACCACCACCACCAGAAGAAGTTCCATTTCCATTTGAATTACCAGAATCAGTCCCATTGCCGGTTGTTCCGGTTGTTGCTGCTGATGGAGAGCCTCCAGTTGTTGACGCGCCTATAGAGTTTGACCACATTCGCCCCGGTTCATTTTTAACAGTCTCTCTCTTTTTTTTTTTTTTTTACACTACTTGCCCTCCTTCCTAACCTCCCTCTCCTTTTTTTTTTCTTTTTAAAATGTCTATCTACTTTGACTATGTATACTCATTTTGCTCTCTTACATTTTTCACTCTCATGGGTATAGGTATAAAGAAGAGGGACACACACTCGAGAAAAGATGTGACGAAGAATGAGGGTTAATGGGATGAATGACGATATAGCTATCTTTTTTTACGAAAGGCTTTGATTTTGTGAAAAAGCTTCTGGGAAAGAAGACTCTTGGGAAAGAGGCTTTGGTGGTTTTTCTCTTTGATCTTGGGGTTGACTTTCTGATGAATTTGCGAGAATGGATTGTCGCAAGTGACCGCTTTTTAGAAGATTTTAATGCAAGATGTACTATACTTTATGAATGAATTCTTTGTTTTGTGAATATGATATTTGGAAAGTAGGCTGAAGGACTGCATTTTTTGTAATGCGTTTCGAAAGCGTTTTGTAGATTATTATTTTGATATTGATGAAAGATGTGTGTAATATGAGCAAAGCGATTCGTTACGATGAATAAATGTGCTTTGCGCATGCAAAATTTGCTTATGCCTTAGCTATTGTTACTTTTATATATTTGGATACGCATGATGAAGAATAATGGCAAAAAATATGCGAATGAAGAGTTCCAGTTTTGACTTTTGGACATGTCTAGATTGCGTATGTTTTGGTAGCTTGAAAAAATCTTCGAAAGTTTGGAAATATTTCTCGGTTTTTTGGACAGACTATTGCCGAAAGATTTGCACAAAAATTTTGCGCTAAAATTCGCATCGATGATTCGTAGTGTCAAAATTATTGCGTCAGATATCAAAGTCGATACAGCTGCTCAAACCTTCAATTCGATATTAGCAATATCACAAGTTACTTCTCACGATAACAACACCTTTTACTTGGTACATATTGGAATATGAGTATTAGTCAACCAATGAATTCACAATTTAGATTGGTGCAAAATTTGTTAAATTCTTGTGAGTTCACATATATGCGAGAATAAGACTTGGACATTTTTATTCACAAATATCATCTTATTAGAATGTATCAACTTGAGTTTGAATTTGGTAAGGATGAGTCGAAAAATTTTAAAATCAGATTGATACTAACGAACCGGAAGTTGAAGACATGGATTTAAACACGTTTCACGTGAGAACCACTTCAAATGACTTCAGAGGCTAAATGCTATTTATTCAGTTCTTTCATAACTATTTATGGCTCAACAATGCTGAATGAATATTGGGATACTAAATAATTGTACAAAATCTTTCAGAAACTATGGAAAATTGAATAGATTTTTGAAAACTTGTCGACCGTTATTTCAAAAAAGATGATTTTCCAAAGCTGTATACGTCGACAGAATTCGGCTCAATGAATTTTACATCTTCAAAGTACGATTTGTAGCTGAAATCCGTTTTCAATCATATAAATCTTCTACAAATTCAGTTTACCTTGACTGAACAATTAAAATATTGAATAATACTTCAAAAATTTTAAATTTCAGAATTTTATTTGATGAGGTCGAGTGATCTCCTGAGGATCCATTCATCGGAAATACTTTTTTTTCTATCAACTCATCCCGACATATTGTACTTAGATCTGAAGATTCTGAATCATTCAGACACGTTGAAAAGGAGAAGATGGTGAGTGAGTAGAAAAAGGATGATTTTGAGCTTACCGGTGGTGACAACGCTAGGCACGACTCCTGAGGCGCCAACGGAGCTGGTATCCGATATGGGATCGACTTGTGTCTGATTTGGCCTTGGATCGTAGGCTGTAGTGCTGTCGACAAAGTCCGCGCTCAATTCGTAACCGGCCATCGCCGCGTTGTAGTAGCCCGAGCTTCCGGTGCCTGGACCAGGCGATGCGTACTCGCTTCCTCCGTATGTGTAACTGCGTAATGGATAGAGAACAAATACGAAACCATACAAAATTAAAAGAATCGTATCCAGTATATAAAATAATTCAAAAATTTCATTAGAATCCTATTTGGCGAATTAAAATTAATCTCCAGAAAGTATATCAGCTGTTATTTTGATGTTAATTTTTATCATGATTCTAGCAAAAGGAGAGGTTGATAATAAAAATATAATTTACAACATTTTGATCGAATGCTTTCTCGAGCTACGAGAGATTCAAATCATAGATTTGATGCCTTCTCGTCTCATGCGTTTTGTAGATTCAAATTGGCTATGAAATTGCGAGAAGATGGCGCTACATCTGAATTGAAAATGTTATAATCGACATTTCATTTGAACTCTGAAAAAATTGCTTACTAAAAACTCATTCCTCAAAATAATTCATTTTGGTCTTTAAAACGATTGATTTTAGTCCTTGAAAGGTTCTCAAAAAGTCCTTTACTGCCGCGCAAAAAATCCGGTAGAGACCCTGAAAAATTTGGATATTATGGCGCACGATGGGCTCTCAAATGAGTCTCGGTGAATGGTGTTCGGTGTCTCAAATTTTTTTTTGTATCGCTAATATTAGTGACAAAATGATTTGGATTCTTCCTTTGAAAATGTTTTCCTTTCTTGTCTTTGGTGCTTGGATTGATCGTTAATCTTGAGAAATTCGAAAATCAAGGCCCATCGAAGTGGAAGATTTTGTCATTAGCTGTGATAACTTGATTCTTCGATCCAAAACCATGATATTATTTATCGAATAAAAGTAGTAGATTACTTCCGAGGTGAGGTCTGACTGTTTTATAACACAGAAATAAGCCAGGAAAAATATCCTCGTGCCTTCGACCGAGGAACGTTTACTACTTTTTAGCATTACGAGGAGTGAACGCCAATTTTCTGTTCGCAGCCGGGAGTAAAAGTGGTGCTTTAGTCGTCCCATGATGAAAAGCAATGAAAACACGCCTCTTTACCAGGGCATAATGTGAATTGTGTGTAAGAATTGATATTTCGATCTACTCTATATAGATTTTGAAATTAATCATAATTAGCGAAGACATGATAAATTTCACAATATATTCTCTATCATGTTTAGCTGATACTGACCCTCCATTGTAAGAATGATGTTGGTCTGAGCTACTTGGCATCTGATGCTCGAAGACGCTGGAGTCAGGCGCTGTTTCCGATGCTGCTCTCATTTGCGCTCTGTGAAACCGAACTTCATCTTCCACCTTTTCCCGCTGCTTCTTTGACATTCGTCCAAATTTGACGGCTGAAAATGCAAAAAAGTATCATGAAATCTCTAGCTCTATTGCCATTAGCTATTGAATTTTAGAGTGTATACTTGAAACTCTTAACAAGTACTTTATCTTATGATTCACTGCTGAATTTTGAGCAATGCCATAAATATCCCGTTTGTGATTTGGGCAGGACGGTACCAAGTGACACTGGCAGACAACCTTGCAAGATGAGAAATCTTTCAATATTTTTGAGCTTTGGTCTTGTTTGTACACTCAGTTGAATGATTACGTAATACACGTGCCAAAATGTCTAACACAAGGTGAACGATTTTCGATCGACACATACAATTCAGCCTAGATAGCGATTTGTGCTTGCAAGCTCGCAAAATATCGCGCAAAAATTAGAAGTAAGTTGGACTTTCAGTATAGGCTCTAATCAGAGGATAATCAGTTTTCAATGTATCTTTACCACTTGATCTCCTCAATGATATCAATACGTTTAACAAAAAAGCCTCCCACAAGCTACAATTTGAGAATCGGCTTATCTCGGATGGCGCAAGTGAAACCACGCCACCGAGCTTGCAAATAAACGAATGGCGAGAGGAAGAGAAAAGAAAAAGAAGCAGGATAAAAGGAAGGAAAGGAAATAACTATAGTGTAAAGTACGATTTACACGGGCGCATGCGCCTCTCAAGTAATGTGATGCACTGCGATAGAACGCGGAAGTGCGCGCTGTTCTCTTTTTGCCACTCTCCAACTTCTATATAACTATCCCTGCTGATGCTCTCTCTGTGACGTCACAGCTCAGCTGCAACGTCACGCGACTCGACACCGCTATACGTATACGTAGTTACAGGAATAAATGTGTAATGCGGCCATCAACCGGCCCTTTGCTAGAGGCTTTCGTATTCTATTTTCTGTGGTTTACTTGGTCCGTGTAAGTTTGTGTCACAGAATACCATAACCTGAATACATTTTCGTAGACGGTCAGGTGATTTGTTAAACGAGGTCAGATACGTAGTTGTTATGACCTGTTGATCACATTTTATTGATATCTGATGAATTTTGCTTGGGTGTTCGAGTCCTTTGAACTTTTTTGAAGCTTTGAATGCGCAGGGGGCGTTGTCCAAACTTGTGACGATGGCGATACAAGCGCGAGGTCAAGGACCTCCAAACTGACGAGGCTGATTTTAAAAATGCCGCCGTGGAGTGTGAGCTTACGCACATGTCGCAAGCTTAGCCGTTTTTATGATGCGTTGCGACATATTTGGTGTCAGAGATGAACATGAACTCGTTAAAACTGTTGATCCATGCTTTCTGGGCGGAACTTGCTTGGTTCTATTTTATTGACTACAAACACGAAGTAAAATAGAATGGATTTTCACATGTCAAAAAAGTTTGAAAATGAGTCAGAGTAGAGAGTATCGAACAATTCGAATTGAAATCACCAGTTTCATGTTCAACAGATGTTTGCGGCTCTCTCGTGAGAACATTGCTCAAGACTGCTTGCTAATATTTGAAAGAACGTCAGTAGAGACAATAAAGACGTAGGCGTAACTAGATTGGGGGCTAGTAATTTTTGTAACTACATATCTTACTCCTTCGGAGTAAACTTCTGCGGAGCAGTATTTTTTCAGCATTGATTTTCCACTTTCTCGCACAGTTTGTCGAAAAACACAGTTCCGTACACGGGTGTAATACTATATTTCCGTACTGAGCGCGGTAGCCCATTGTGGGCAATAGGGCAGTTTGTCTATCGAGCGAAGCGAGACAGACATGTCCCTCAGTGCCCAAAATGGGCTTGCAAGCGAAGTGCGGATATATTTTTTTCGATCGACTGTGCGTAAAACAGTGTTTCACGCACGGCACTTTTCATTTACAGGGTGTCTACTGGTCCTTCCAGTCCTTCTAGTCCTTAGAATGTCCTTATTTGATTTGAAAAGTCCTTATGTCCTTAGAAAGTCCTTATTTGCATGGCTAGGTCCTTACTAATTTGGAATTCGGAGGCAAGCAATATAATGTCTTGCAGAATAACTTCTCAAAGTAGTTGAGAAATAAGGAAAAAAGATGTCATCAGTGCCAACACGCTCGTAGATTTTCCACATACTACTAGAAATTTTTCAGAATGAGTGTAGAAATTTAAAAATTTGTCCCAAACATCTTGGTGGAGATTTCGAGAAAGATCTTGCGGGGGGGGGGGTTCAGGATGGATTGGAAGAATTCAATACGCAGAATGAGCGTTTCCATACATTTTACTCGATTTGCTTGTGAGTTCGATTGTACATATATAAAAATAGATCGCACGCACTAGCTCAGCAATTATATGAGCGAAATCTTCTCTCATAGCAATGCAGTGGCCCAAAAGAACTTTTCAAGTTTAGAATACAATGAGTTTTTTAGTAAAAACCTCGAAGAAGAGTCGCTAGTTGCATAGCGATCTGTACCCGATCCCATCGTGAGCATTGACAGAGGTTTGAAAAAAACTTGGTATAACTTGGACCGTAACTGCTGTATTAAAAAAATTCATCGTCACAGCAAAAAGATACTCTGAGGATGAAATCTCAGGATCTTTCAAGTTTCAACTATTGTGAGGACACTTACAAATTCAGTTATTACATAAATTATAGTTAATAGTTGATTCAAGAATGGTATCTGGGTACTCGATGAGCATGTAGCTCCCAAAACCAAGTCCTTACATTGTCCGGTTTTGGTCCTTCAAAAGTCCTTAGAAAGTCCTTCTTTGCCTTGCAAAGATTCTGATAGACACCCTGATTTACTACGCCCAGTCGATCGAAAAACGTATTTCGATACTCGGGTGTGAAGTTTTGTTGCTTTACTCGTGATAATTTCGACCCTCGCGAGGGCTCGGGACGAAAACAATCGCTCGAAAAGCAAAACCAAATTTCCCACCCTCGAATCGAAAAATACTATTTTCGCATCCCAGTGTTGATTCCGACCTTCGCCTACGGCTCAGGCCGGAAATCTATCATTCGGGCGTGGAAAAAAGGTTTTGCACACTTGTATCGAAATGTACTATTTTGCACGACTGTGCGTAAAGTGAACCAAGTCGTGCGACGTGAGGCACTGCTTTACGTCGCACGGTCGTCCGGAAAACTATTATTCCCTGTACCTCGTGGCACTAAAAAAAAAATTCTTATTTTTAGTAAAAATCTCATCCAATAGGACCTAAGAAAAAGGTACATGGCTATATGTTTATGGCCCGGGATCTATAATTAAAGCGTTGTGCTTTGAGAAAAAAATTCAAAAATCCCCACTGTCTGAGATACTGCGATGCTGGATCTGAGGGTATTTGCAAAACTTGAAAAATCACAGTTCATGGAACTGAAATTTCGACTCTTAACCTTTGAAAATGAAAAAGATGACCCGACGAATTGGCTTAAAACTCTCGTGCCAGGTGTATTTCAATATAATACGTGTAGGAAGATTTGAATGCAGTGATTCTGAGCTTGCTTGTTGAAATGGAAGACCGTGCAAGCTCGCTCGATAATGCCTATATAGACAGTCGTCCGATAGAATCTGTATTTCAACAAAATTAATTTAATCGTTACCAAAAGTTGCATCAGCTGAATACTCATCAAGTACGTAAGGATAAACCAATGTGAAGGTAGCGCGCGATGTTGTTTGCAAATTATAATAAAGAAATAAGTATTGCATAGGCAATGAATTGCCGATCAAGGAATCATTGCCAAACGCTGAGTGCAACAACAACGAGAGTCATGCACTCGTAGGCTTGATGAACTTGCCCTCCACGGATTAGAAAGAAGGGGAGAAAAAAACGTTAATGGAATGCCATAGCTTGTAAGTTGAGTAAGACTTTCTCGATGGCTTTTCAGGCTTTCGCAGAGCAGTATATAGACGTTGTGCAAGCGCTCAACGGTAGACGATATTACGTATTATAGCGACCTTACGCGCCTCGGAATGAATTTTCGTAATTGCATCGTCGACTGTGAACGTTGTGTGTATATTTGAAAGTGTCTATAATGAGAGGTGTGTAATAGGAAATTACAGATTTCTCTATTCATTCAGATTTACCCCAGTCATGCTTTGGTGTCTGCTGATAGACGCGTTGCGACCGTTTTAGCATGTCCCAAAGTTTTTCCGGGAATATACGGGTTACATTTAAAATACGCCTGAGATGCTGTAGGTTATACGCGAATGCATCATCGGTGAGTGCTTTGCACACACGTTAGACTGGATGTCAACGATTTGTAATGGCGAGTTGTTATGTAAAAATGATTTGTGAATTTTCATCCGTCTGGGTAGCTATGCTTTCAGACAAAACACACTTAAAATGATCGATTAGCTGGTTGTAGTACTTAGTCCTACTTTTATTGAATTATTCATGTTCTTCGAATGAGAAGATATTTATGGATTATTTTGATGGGTCTACTGGAAATTCAAATATGACGATTCGGTTCTGGTAGAACTTGAACGCAATTCTTACTTTTGACAGCCCACACATCAAGACTAGGGATATGGACGGAAGCGGGAAGATTCAAGAATTGATCTAATACAGAAACGGATTATATTTCATACGCTCACAAGAAAATGAACTTGTATTTCGGCGTGATCACTACAATTTTGAGGGAATTTGTTGAGCCAATAAAGGATTTATACCTGACAACGTGAATCGCTATAGAAAATAAATTCACTCTGGGATTGGTCAATAAAATTTTGAGGCAATCTGTTGTGCCAACAAAGGACTTGAACCTCATCACAACTACTCGATACATTCCGAGGTTCGTGCAAAAAGCTGACAAAATTCGCATTTCTGATACACCAAACGAATAAAGTGCTGAAAAAAATCTTCCATTACAGGAGAAGATTATACGGAATATTCACCAGGTGATCAAGAGGAAGGGTTTTGGTCTGTCCAATTTTGAAGCTTGATGACTACAATTTCGGAGCGTCAATCGACACTGAGAAATCAAGTTGACGATCGAATATTCTACGGAAGCGCAAAAAAAAGTTTTTATCGAGCTATTGGAGCAGAAATTCATAGATTCACATGTCAGATTGGATGAATCTACTTGATTTTGACTTGATTGGTCCAAGTCATGAAGTTTCTAAGCTTTTCTGATCATTTCAGGCACCAATGTTGATTTGATTTGTATGGAACATGTAGTTCAGAAATATCGTCACATTCAAACGCAAAAGAATGAAAAAATGATATTCAACGCTTCGAGAAATCAACAGAGTTTCTCAAAATTCAGTGTTCTCTTTAAAGTCTTGCCTGAAGTGCATTCATTTTCATATTCTTTCTTCTTCAAAACAAGCTTGATCTCTCATAAAATCATAATTCTCACAGTCATAAAGTGGACGTTGATCTTTCTGCACTCAACCACAGCCATTATACTTGAATAAAATTAGCATCACGTTCATCGTGGAATTCTTGAGATTACAGTAAGATGAGATGAGATGAAAATCTGAAGCTCTAAGCGCGCTTTTTGAAACCGCATCACGCGCCACACGTAGCGGTCAACCTCTTATTTTATAACGCTCGCCGCGCACTCTCATACCGTTGACATTTAAATTTTTCTCTAATTTTCTACCATTGCATAAAATGAACCTGAGACAACTCAAATTACAATTGCATAGAGCGAGTCGTTGTGCGTGCGGATATTAATACCATTTATGTTTAACCTTATTACGGTATGTTAGAGTCAATTTTATTTAGGCAAAGGTAATTTTCTCAAACTCTTACTGCATGATTAATTTTCAAGGGTTACCTAGGTTTCAGTTTTGAAAGAGATGAAGTCAAAGTCGGTGTAGATAAACGAACCCATAGTCATTTTGTTGATGGCTTGAATATGAAGTATGAAGACGATGAAGAAGTTGCTTTAAGCGTGAATTGAGATTGAGATAAGAACTGAGTGAATATGAAGTAGCTATAAAGCATTAAAAGTACTATACATATAGGCAGATGAGGTGATCGACCGCCGCGGTGGTATAATAATATGAGACGGAGACGCCACCAGGAAGAAAATAACGTTCTCACTCTCGCACATGTGATGTTAAGTGTATTTTACCGTCCACCTATAGCTCTTCCCGTTTGTTCCATCTCCATTTCTTCATACTTCCCTCTCCGTGTACTCTTTCATTCTTAGTTTCTATATATCGTGGCGCATTTTCCGAGTCGCGTTCTATATATAGATAGCAGTAGAGTCTATATATATACGTACACCTACATATTAACATGAACGAGCAATACAGCGTCTAAGTCTTATCATTGGAAAACATGTGTACACGCCTTCGTCATGACATCAACTTGGACATACAATGTACGTCCATGCTCATAAAGCATGTATAAGTGTATAGTTCTATTGTGGACGTTCTGCGTTTTGAATTTTTAAATTTCGCGCCAAAAATAGTATTAGTTTCGGAAAGCTTTGCCATGGGCGCATGCAATTGAGTCAATACATTTAGGTGGATCATTTTCGATGAAACTTGGTCGATTAAGAGTTGAGTATAATTGCATCGGTGATTCAGTATTGTAGAAGTTTACTTATTAATTTTTCATTAATCTGTATAACTTGACTTCTGCTGAGCTTAGCTTCCGCGGTTTGGATTATTTAGATGAAATGAAAAATTGTTCTTGTTGAATATTCTTTTTAAATCCATCGCTCAATGGAAATCTGAAATTGTTCTTTCTTCTGAACTGGTTGAGCAAACTGTTGCGGTGCTAGTCAAAAGCTTGCAATTTTGCAAAATAGTCAGTGGCCCCAACACGGAATGTTGGAAATACACGAAATTCGATGATGTGCATGATTTCCTCGAGGCGCTCAATTTTGAAAAATTTCATTGTGAGTAAACTTTATCAGATCATAATGAAAAGCATTTTGAACAAATGTAACTGGTTGATTCTGATCTCTCCCCTTGAGCTCATCAGCATGACTACAAAAGATTTGCTATAAACAAATATTTTGAATCCAATTTTTTGAAGTCATGTTTGTTATTGCACCATGAATGACACAGGTTACGCGGGGCCGATCGACATTGAAAAACCAGTATCTTATTTTCAGGATTGAAAAAATTTGGGTTCAAGCAGTACGCCACATTAATCCTCACGAAATTGTATAGTTCGATTCATTTTTTGGAGCTAAGAAAGCTCAAAATAAAACGACAAAACATCCGATGACTTCAGTGTCGGATGAGAGCAGAACTATGAAATTGATTGCTTTCGGCGAATGAATTTTACTTGGCGATATGGCCTTTATGAAAAGTTTAAATCAGGATCTCATGTTTTCAGCTAATGAGAGTTTCATGCCAATCATATTACGATGCATCGACGTTTGGAACATCTGATTTTAGAGAAAGATGATTTTTCTACGTCATGTCAGAATAGGGATTGGACATAGCTGCTGTTGTGTTGCCTTAGCACAGGTGTAAAATGGCTACCACTGAAGATGAATTTAGCACTGGTAGGATTAGGGCTTTTGCATTATTCACGGTTAAGTTCACTCAGTCTGTCACAAAACACTCATTTTTGAGCCTGCTTTACTTACTCGTCCATTCGATGGACATTTGATGGCCGGGGAGAGTTAGAAACTCATCAATAGGAACACTCCCCTATGCAACTAATGCTAAATCTATTCTTCAAGGTGGCCAAATCTTGAAGAGAATAAAACGCCGGTATGACGATTTCCGATCCTTATAGTTATTGAATTGAAAAAAAGCCAAACGCTATAATACGTTGAAGATTCCGAGATAGTTCGCGCGGAAAATTGGTTTTCAGATTATTGGGCATTACTCGAAATTCTCTTGGATTATTCAACTACGTATGATCAAAATTTGTGAAGATTCATTAATTTTTGGATGACATCGCTACCTGTGTTGACGCAAATATTCTAATCTGGATTCTAATTCTAATGAACGTATGAGTGTGGACAATAATTCGAATATTTCATCTGGAATTCACAACACTTCTGAAAATTACACAGGCCCACAACAAAAGTTTTCTAATCAGAAAAGGTGGAAGACATTTCTGACGGTATCTTGAGCTGCTGAACAAGAATACAAACTCCAGAACAGCACCCCTTTCTCGCCACTTGTCGAGTTATGGCCATATTTACGGGTTACAAAAATACGTGGGTATGGGTTTTTAGAGGGAAATTAGATCTCCCACAGCTAAATTAAGGGCGGGATAGTTTTTGCCATCAAATTTTACGTCGAAAACGTATTTTTTCAAAACTTTTGTACCCTCTAGGATTCTAGAAAAACCCTAGATGTGCTCAAATTCCATGGGCGGGATTTTTTTTCGTCTTGGGCCAAAGTGATGACCAGAAATGTCAAATATCATGGAAATGTTCAAACTTTCAAAAATTTTAGGAGCTAGAGATGAGAAGCAGAGCAAGAACCATAAAGAAAATCGCACAGCAGCCGTATGCTAATATGGAGACCGAAATGTGTGATCTTTGGTTCGTGCTGACTTTCAGCTTCTCAGCATAGCGAAAAATTCTCAAAAAATATGTTTTCGACATGGAATTTGATGCGACCTCACCTAAGGAGTTAAAGTACATCTAGGCTTTTTCTAGATTCCTATATGGGGTACATGAATTCTGAAAAAATACGCTTTCGACGTGAAATTTGATAGAAAAAACAATTCCGCCCTTAGATATGCTTCAATAGATCTTAAGGGGCTTCGATAGTTACTAACTTTTTCGCCCAGGAAGCTGGGATTGATAGAATTTATAGATTGAGAACCTCCGGGACGATTGCCGTTAAGAAAAATATGGGTTGACGATGAAATTTTCGAGATTAACTCATTTGGAAATTGAATGTTCAACCCACGTCTTACAGGCCTGGAAGGAAGTGACGGGATATCTTTCTGTATTGATTGGCCATAGTTATGAAAAACTAGGGTAAGGAAACTGAAATTCTGGACTCCTTGGTGGATCAATAAAAATCGAGGGTTGACGGACAATTTTGAGAGATCTTTTGAATACAAACTCATGATGCGGAGGTTATACATGTGATTCCCGTGCTTGTTGCGGCGAAGTTACGGTAGTCAAGCGACGCACCAAAAGTTATAATTCATGATTTTGCAGATTCTATCATTGTCAAAATGATTTCTGGCCTCATCTAAACTCATATCTTGAATTTACAGATAAAAGTCAAAGCAATCAGGAACGCGAATATGGATTTTTGGGTTTATTGCTACTATCGGTTCTCACCTTGACTCGCGAGTCGCTATCGAACCCCCTTAATTTCCCTCTGAAACGCCAAAACTCACACCCACGTATTTTCATGACCCATAATTAACATAATCATAACTCGATAAAAGCCAGGGAAAGGTACTGGTCCGAGTTCGGATTTGATTGATTTGTACTCAGTAGCTCAAAATACGATCGCAAGTAATCCCACCTTTTCTGATCCGAAAACTTTTTGTTGTAGGCTTAGGTTATCAATGATAGTTACCTCGAGAGTGCATTGGAAAATTCAACAGTTTTGCTATGATGTATGATTAATGCAGCCACGTGATTGGATACGATTAAAAGTGATTACGTATTGTGATCGTATTCCCATCACTCGATCAACTTTGTATTTAGGGCCCGTTCATTTTTTACATCACTTTTCCAGAGTATGGAAAGAGTCACCGGCAAATCTATATTGCATTCTATTTTTGAGAGAAGAAAAAAGAGAATTGTCCAGCAATATTTTTACCAAGCGCAGTAATAAGATGTAAAAATATCTCCAACCGGTCTCACGAGGAAAAACACTTCTTATGTATAAATAGACGGAAACTGTTTTTCTTCGTCATGGATGGTGATTTGCTGTCTGATCGTTGTGTTCACCATCCCCAGCTTACAGCGAAATAATCATCATGAACGCGAGTATATTTCTCGATCTATGAAACACGTTGAAAGGGTGTCTAGAAACCTGGAAAATGCAAATCTAGGAATTTTTAAATACGACGATGAATGATTTTTGAAAAAATACGATCTTAGCTTCTTGTTTTATCGAACGGTCAAGCTCTCCTTGATTCGATGCTCTCTATCTTACTATACACTTCAAATGGTTTGAGAGTATCCAATATGAAGAGTTTTACTGTATTAAATTCTGAAATTCCTGAATAAAACCTGTTACGCCTCGAGAAAGTATTCTGCTCTTTTTTTACTCAGTAGTGTATTCAGAACTCGGATGAATTCTATTTTGAGCCTGTAAATTTGGAAAATCTAGGACTTGTTTCAGCTAACTCGGTAGACACCCTAGTTCACCATAAAATACTTCACAATTACGTTGTATTTCAGGATATGTTCCGTTATTGAGATACCAGCAAAGGCAATCATTATCGTTTTTGATCGGACCCAGACTTTCGGACAAATGTAATATTTAAGAGGGCAGAGAGTGGGTTCACTGCTCATTCATGATGATATTTTCAGGGAATGTTGTCAAGAATAATAATTGAAAATATCGTCACGTGATCAACGCTCGACCCTTCCCCTGGAAAATCTCCCCAGCTAACGCAAATCTATTCGCAGTGTGGTGGAAATAACTTATTTTAAGCGAATCTGTGAATATCAATACTTCAAACCAGTGGTGCATATCGCTATGTTGAATGCCGTTTGATAAACTTTCAATAATCAGAGTTTTAGTAAATCAATTACTCTTTTAGCATACCTCCTCATGAGGCTATTCATGAAGCAGTAATGAGTGATACATGCGTCGAACAACGAACATAGAACAAAATCTCTGCTCTCCGAGTGATCGATCTGTTATCCTGTGCAAGTTGACATGAGATTCAGATACTCATCAATATTAGAATCCAAGATGATTATATGCAGGAGCTGAAAAAATATGCAGCATTCCTCTGAATGAAAATTCTCAATTTCATGTGTCCTAAAGATCAAGGTCTAGTTTTCTGAAATAAAATTACCTACTCGTGTGATTACATCTTTTGCAACGACCAACTTGAAAAGAAAAACAAGTTTCTCTGCATAGAATAAATTCGGCTTCAGAGGATGAATTATAGTTTCAAACTAAACAATGACAATGATGAATCTCATTTGAATATAATTTGACTCAAATTCAGAGTTCGTTTTCAACCGACCGAATAGTACCATGAATCATCATAGTTGTACTGTTTACGAACTAATAGCTGAGTGAGCATTTTATTTCCGCATCAATGTGTAAATGTACGAATGTTATAGGCTATATATATGTACGAAGATGTAAGAAGCTGTGACGTATTTTTTTTTCTTTTTGATAAGAGACTGCCGTTTGTCGATAACAGGTCATACACCCCGCGTTGTTGGGCATATACATATATATCGTGGCTGTCTTAAATTATTCTTAGAATCATCTGTTTCTATTCTATTATCGCTACCGTAAGAATTAACCAAGGCAGTTCGAATTCCGAATAATAGATCACGCATATTCTAGCAAATAGCTAAAGAGTTTATTGAACTCTGACTACTACTATGTAAACACGAATTCGTATAGATAAAAACCTGTCACTCATCTTAGAACTTTTTTTTTAATCGGTGAACAACATCATATTCATTATGTCACAAACTTATTGACATTCTTTTCCAACTCAATGCTCGAATAAATACTAACACATTGAATAAATTTTAACCTAAAGTGAACTTTAGTTATAAAGTATGAGAAAATCATTGGTCTGATGCTCAAATCTATTGATCTCATTGTTTTTATTTCGTTATGAAAAAAGGGCAATAGCCTCCAGCCTGCACATTTATTGAATACGATTACCAAAATTAGATCAGAAATAGATTTTTTGTAGTTGAGATTGTATCCACCACAACTTGAACACACACTTATAATGAGTATTCTGCGGTTCATTGACAGTTAAATATAGAAATTATTTCATCTCAAAGTACAAGTGGAAAATTGTCTACTTCTTAAGTTCTGTGGTGCTTGAATCTCGGCTTGAATCTCGACTTTAAATTGAGTTCTATATAGAGTGAGCGTTCAAGAAGTGTATAAACATGAATGCGAACACAAATTCGTTCACGGCAATAGGTCATAATTAACCTCAGTAAGTATGCCTTCACTCAGCTTTTGGGGACGGGTGGGCTTTGACAACTTCAATTTAAGCAAGGACCATTACAGACAAGCGCAAAATGAGTGCCATAATATTTCGTCACAAGCCATCTAACTTTTTTTCTCGTTGTAATCATCCACGTAGTTGAGCATCCTATCTTCTAAATATGTCTAATACCTATTTGGCTCGTTGTGCAGTCTTATCACTTGCGATTGCCGAATAAGGATAATTATAATCTCTAAAAATTTGCAAATATTTTCATGATTAGAGCCTTATAGAGATACGACGATATCTCGCTTGTGAATCGCGTGAATTGAAAAGGGATGTCGTAATGATCTCTCATCTCATTTTATCTTTTGATAGTTTTTTCTCCAAAAATATTCTTATCGTGGCACGTAGGCCTCCAGCGATGAAAATAGATTCGTATAGTTGTAAATACTATCAAGAGTATTTGTTTTATTAAGTCATCTCTGGTGTGCACGCTTATTGCCCATCGTCGCAAAATATTGAATGAGTTGGGCTTTGAGCTATGAAGCGTTGATAAATGGATTTAATTTGATAAGAATATAATGTTTTTCACTCACCATCTCTGGACATGCCAAGCCTTAGGCACTTTTGTAACCGGCAGTACTGACACCGATTTCTGTTAACTCGATCGACGACGCAATTTTTGTTTCTTGGGCACTGATAGTTCACTACGGAGGACTGCGATCGCCTGAAAAAGCCCTTGCAGCCCTCGCACGTTATTACCCCATAGTGAACGCCACTGCTTTTGTCACCACACACTTTGCATGGAATTATTTCTATCTGGGCTGTAAACAAATAAGAAATGACTAGGTTAATATCTATGATGGTGATGATGTAATACTATCAATTTTATCAATCTGTTTGATCATTATGGAATTTCAGTAGTGGATGAGCTAATGATGGGGCTTACTCGTGATTTTTCAACGAAAGCCAAGGCATAATATGGAGTCTACTGATGATACAGGAACATCCCTGATTACACTCTATAACATGAAATGGATGAGAACAACAGTGGCACCGTTTTATTCGAAACTGTTAACCCACCCAACTTGTTTGAGAATATTTGGTATCGTTCTTCGAGGGAAGATCCTTCCGAGATCATGATATTATAACGAATCTATTCTTCTAGTAGAGTCATTGGAAATTTCTAACGGTCGATTGAAAGTTCCAAGAACTTTTGGACTCGGCTAATTTTTTGAGAACTTGAGCTGAATTCTAATTGTGGTATTTATTCTAAAGCATTTATATCAAGAATCGAATCAAGGCAATACATTCTTCTTCAACTTCACTTACAAGGAGGAGGTCAGGCTTTCGGATCACGGATTCGCCTAAAGCTTTGGGAATAGTATCTTTTGGTACAGAAAGAAGATATCCAAAACCGCGCTTGCCAATGCTCAAGCGTTTCTGAGCTACAGCATACGACCCATGCATTGAAGTATACCTATATTCATCAAAAATGGTATATATAGATATACTGTAATGCATGGGTCGTATGCTGTAGCTCAAAAACGCTTGAGCGTTGGCAAGCGCGGTTTTGGATATCTTCTTTCTGTGCCAAAAGAAGACTATTCCCAAAGTTTCAGGCGAATCCGTGATCCGAAGGCCTGACCCCCTCCTTGTTAGAGCATTCAATTCTAGAAAGAGAAAATTTGGTGGCAATGTGGAATACAATCCCTGAGATCGATTCCATGTCAAGCCTAGAAAGTAAGACCGCGCTTGCAGTCCACCTTCCTTTTCCGCATCTTCCCCGTTGTGAGATTTTTCATACGCGTTCTGAGGGTAAGATTTCCCCACCGTTGTAGAAATAGTCAGCATTTTCTTGCAATAATTGGTCAAGTCGTCTTGTTGCTGGCCATACGTGGCCAAGCAAATGCTCACAGTTCTACCAAGGCCCATTGCTTCTCTTATTCTTGCAGATTAAATAATTTTCTATCTCAATCTCAGAAAATAAGTAGTCAAAGACGCTCAGAGTGCGTATCTTTTTCAAGTACTCGATCAGAGTGAGCAACTCGTCTCGTTTAGCTTATTGGACATCAAAACGGGATTTTTATTAGAATTGACGAGTTGATGAATTTATTGGATAATTTTGATCTTACTGATGGTCTCTCAAGGATCAAATTTTCAAGACTTCTCTTGATTTGGGGCAGAATTTTAGCCTGACAATGCTCAAGTCAAATCTATGAACGTTATCGTTAACTTTGATAGATAACCTTATTAAACCATTTCAGAAGGGTTTCAAGAATCCAATTATTGTATCCTCCCTTGAAAAATAACGCCATTCTGGCTCTTTCCTCCTTCCTTAAATTTCTTCCCAGAATATCAAGCCATTAAGTAAATTCTATCAAAATATCAAAACGGGCATATCCCGGGTGAAAGCTGGGTTAGCCAACAGAAGGAAAAGAAACAATATCAAAACCATATATTTTTCATCCACTTTGAGCGTTTGTCAATTTTCTATCGAATATTAGAGTTCTTGGAACGGTTGGTAGTGGCTCCAAAGGCACTCAAAATTTTCAACGCTCCCACGCCTCTCGACATCACTCGAAAAGTGCAGAGATGAAGTTCATCACGTGTACCTCTTATAGAGTTGGCCTGAAGCCTTCGATCGTCTAGCTGATTTTGCGGTTGAAGTTGCAGTTCCGAGGAAGGTCCACTTCTGGGCCTTATTTGGGGACTTGTACTGTCGGCTCGCCACGCATGCGCAGCAAGCGATGCTGGTAGTAATGATAGTGGTGTTGGTGGTGGTGGTGGTGGTTGAGGTTGCGGGGGTGGCTGATGAGGCCCGGGACCGCAATATCCCGACAAATTTGTCTCCATGGGGATGATGTGTCAGGACGCGGCCAGGGTAGGCTGACGCCTCCACCAGCTCGCGCCACCGGCTATCAGCTCTCGCAATGAACCGGACTCCCCCATGCGGCATATTAGCCTCTCAAAACTTTGGAAGCCGATTCGACCACCAAACACTACACTTTTCTGCCCACTTGTTTTTTCTTTTTAGAAATCTTGACGTTCACTGCACTATGTCACTGTTGTCAGGCTTATTTTGGCCGAAGATTTTCATTTTTGTGTTGCAAGTGCCTCGGGTGTTGCAGTCGACTTGGAGATGGATGTGTTTTGAAATTTGGGTGTTCTGTGGGGTTTGCTCGGCCGTCAGCCGCACACAATATTAAACAGGTCAATTTTTGTCAATGACTTGGCATCAGAGCGGTTTTGACAGTTTAGTGATAAAGAGTCAATACGAGCTCACAAAATTCAGAATGATTCTTCAAAAAGTATTGGAACATCGAAATTTCCTGACAAGGAATCTAGGATTTTTGGGGATATCGGAATTCCCAGACAAATTCTCCACAAGGCACATGAGACATTGAAAGACATGCATCCGATACTTTGCCTGATACGTTTTTCACTTCTTTATCCAGATCATTTTTTTTTTTCATCAAAATTTCAATCACCATGATAAAATATGACAAAATTCAAAGAAATTACCAATTCAGATTCTAGGCAAAATAATGATGGTCCATCCCATTGACATCTTTTTCGCAATTATTCTCTAATTCTCTCTCTTTGCCTCTTTTAACCAACCCACTACCTCACAAACCTGCCTTTGCATTTCTGATTGAAACCGAGGGGAAAATGACTGAATCGGTCCACGTTTGACTAAGTTGAGCTGAATTTCACACGATTGTACTTTTGAGAGATGAGAAGACTTCTGACGTACTTTTGAACAATAATTAAATGAATGAAAACCGATTTTGTTTACTCCACTTTATCCGAACGATTTCGCTCAATTTAATTCGCTCATCGGAGATTCGATCTGACGACAATACGACACAGAGATTCGCCCGATAACTATTTAGGCAGAATCAACAAGTAGCGCACGGGACATGCTGGTACAGCTACATACATATATAAAAGCGCGCAACTGCACGAGTTCCCGTAATCCTATCCTCTTTACCTTGCAAATCTGTGCTTACACAGCATCGAGCTGAATATCACTCCCGATTAATCAAAATTTCGTAAGCAACCAAAAAAAAAGGAAAAAAGGAAATGCAAATCTACGCGCATAAAAAATCAAGGACCTCTCTTTCGTAATCGTGGAATTCAGAATCTTCTCGAGAATCAGTTCCAGATGTTTCAGAAAGTAAAATCCTTAGTTACAGAAGAGAATCTCCAAAAATGGACCTTTCAACTCGATGCATCAGAAATGAACCAGTCAACAAACTTTTAAATTTTACTCAAAGCCGTCGTCCGCAAGTCTGAATCGATTCAATGATCTCGGCTATAGTATCTATAGCTATATACTGTTCTGCATGCTTTTATACGATGATTCTGTTTTTGGCTAACTTCCAAAGTTACACACTCTATCCCGCCTGGCACTCAATTTCACAGTGAAAAGAATAATAACGAAAAAGAAGCGCTGTGAGCTTGATTTATGTTGTTTTCATCTGATGGGGTGAATCAAGAATTTGATACTGTGTTTTTCTGAATCATCATTTTCGATTCTGTTTGTAAATTTTTAACTCAAAAATCTGCACTATTCTGGCAAATTCTGTCTCCGTTGCCAAGCTACCACCTATACTTGAATATATTTGCAAAGAATAGGCAGAAAGAGGCGGATGAATAAAAAAATAGAGTAAAAGAGAGAAAAAGAGAGAAAGAGAGAGAAATTGCTTGTCGTCTAATACACCGGCAGGGCACTTGCAGCACACTATACACACAGAGTCAAACATTACATAACCGGGAACGATGAACTCGCGGAGTAGTCATATATATATAGAGTCAGCGAACGCTGTGTGGCGCCCCGCTGCTGATGTTGCTGCTGCTGCGTCACATCATCATCATCATCATCATCATCATCATCACGTTATTCATATATATATCTGCAAGATAGCGAAAAATGCAGAATCTCTCATCGTCAGCACAGCGACATCATCAGAGATCGCTGCCCTCCCAAAAAAAACGTCACTACCAAAACCGGCTCACTTTTAGTGTGATTTTAAGTCGTGTCGATGACACTTTGATGATTCTTTATAACACATTAATTCAACTTGCCGATTTTTCACATTACACCACTTTAAATACACCATATCCCTAATAAACATCACACAGATAGATCGATCACAAAATACGAAATCGGCATTCTCAGATATGAGAAATCGGTAGAGCCCTTTGTCCTTTGCTCGAGCTCTACCTCATACTTCCGCCTTCACTTAACATCCTAAAATTTCACTTTGCCGATTTTCACATTTTCTGCGCACTTTACAGAACTTCACTAAATTTTAACCGAACGCACTGAAATTTAGACTACTAAAAAATTAACTTTCAAGTTTTAGAAGTGATGGAAAGGGCGTAATGAAGTCGCGGAAATAATAAGAGGAACGATGCCGCCACACACACCATCAGCAGAGCAGCAAGTCCTGAACTGATGCACGTTTCGATTCTTATGCCGGAGCAGTCAAAGCCTCGCCAGCCGCAAAACGCGGAGGAGAGCGCAAAGCTGCGAGCAGTACAGAGCATGCAGAGAGCCGTGGGGCGAACGACCTTTGTGTGTCGCCGGCTCACACAAATATATACATATATACTCTAACACACGCGGCAGTCCACCATTCAGTTCAGCCACCCGCGGCGATCATGTATTCCTTATATTTTGGCATTTTTTTTTTTACTGAAATAATCTTGATTTTTAAAAATAACATTGGTGGTAGAAAATTGGCCTAATTTAGAATTATTGCAGATTTTTGGGTCTTGGAGATCGGTAAGAAGTTTGGGCCTCCCACGTGGCCGATAATGCACTCATAGAGAAAGAAAGGAAGAGGTATACTGATGTAGAATGGTAAATAGAAAGAGCGCGAGAGAGGAAGAGTATATAATACGAGGAGCGGCTGATGTGTACGCGGTATAATATAGCGGGACAAGAGAACTGTGCTGTGCTCTGAACGCGAGGCGCTTCCGTAGGGTCACTGAACTCAGTCTCTCACTCTTCTGAAGGCGGCGTGGCGCTCTGTATACTGTACGGCCTAATATAACTATAGATAGGCCAACGATGATGCTTCTTCATATATACCCCCACTACGATACGTTTGTGTTACCCCCACTCACTCATATATTTATAATAGACCTGCTTATAATAGATGTGTGCACGCACACACACTTATGAGACATTTTCATTGATGTGTCATCAGAGAAGCAGTTTTTCGTCGCTGGGGGTACACCGAATTTCCTGACAATTTTCCCCTCGTTCCAAGAACTTTTTTTGGTTTCGGTTATGCCATTCGTGTAAGTGTACACGCACACAGCTACACACACACACACACACACACACACACACACACACGAGACATTTTCATTGATGTGTCCGAATAAGCGGGCTTTCGTTGCTGGGGGTACACCGAATTTTCTGAAAAATTTTCCCCCTTGAGGAGAATTATTTTGAATTTCGGTCAATTGTTTGTTCGATTCTAGATGCCGGAAGATTTTGCACTTATTTGCTTTGGCTCATAAGCTGTCGACAAATATAGTTAATGTGGATGAAAAGAAATTGAGAGTTTTTTTCCGTAAAAATTGCTTTGCGTGCGGGTGCAATTTGATTGATGCATTTGGGTTTGCGAAAAAATTGACCAGGGCTCAAATTATGGAAAAAAAAATTTCACAGGGATATCATTGAGTACGCCCATACCTGAATCTTGAGAGTTGCAAATCGAATAATGTGAGAAGATTCCGGTGAATATTTTTGACTCATGGAGATTTAATGATAAATTGACTTTGGGAATGTGCCGGATAGATAGATTACGTGGAGGATCGATCAGCGTATCTTTCAACGCTATCACTCACTACTTGGATAAAGAATTACACGATGAATAGTAAAAGACAAATATAGATGTACAGGTGTATGCTATTGTATAGGTAGATATCGGGTTCAATGAACGCTAGAGGATATGTTTGGGGGTAATCAGTTGGAGTTCATCGACGTTAAATTAAATTTCAACTAGCTCAACTTTGTCACAATGCATATATTACAATTCTTTTGAGAACTTTTGCTTGAACAAATTTACCCTACCCCATGGTGTTCAATTCATGCATTATGAGCAATTTGCTTCGTTAAATTGTCAAAATTCTATTTTACTTTTGAATGCAACGAATAGTCACTGAATCCAATGCTGATCCAGTCATGTATTTATCGATTTCGTAAGGAGTATATCCTAGTTTTGTAGCGATATGAGTCCTTGGATCGGTTCAGGTTGTTGAGCACCAAGTGCCTTACTGCGATTAATGTGACAACGTTTCAATCTTTTCCTTTAGTAAAAATTGTCCTGTTACACTTGGTTGAGCACTATCTGATGTATAAATAAATCCACATTGTTCTTATAAAATTGAACATTTATCTTGTAATATCGTTGAAGAGGGAACTTGTTTTGCATGCATTTTGTTTTTCTTTCGTCTTGTAAGTCAAGAAAAATCCATCACTTTGAACAGATTCAGAATTTTTGTTACAATATCAACCATTGTATTCATGTTATTTTTCCTTGTACTTTTTCATGCAGTAATACAACTAATTATCAGTGCCGTCTTTATGCACAGGCCCGCAAAGCCAGGGCTTGGGGCCCCGTGGTGGCGGGGGCCCCGCGAATCTGATGCAGAATGCTGTTTTTACTTGACAGGTGGAACAAAAAACTATGTGAAAAATTGTTGAATGACCCCAAGAAGAATTTCACCAATCATTAACCGTATTACAATGTCAACTACTTTAGGAATGACTCGAAAAATGTTCTCCTTGGTTTTACACGGGCGAAGAGGATGATCTGAGTATTCATGAAAATTTCCCTCATCTTTGGATATTGAGCCATGCACTCGTAGAGATTTTGTCGGTGGAAAAAATCAGCTCCGAATTCTAGTTAAAAAAATTCTGTCTGGTGAAAAATCACCTGCAAAACTTCGGAAGGCAATCAAACCCGCAGATCACTGGATACTTGCGCCAAAAATTCTGTCGGTGAAAAAGTCAACCTCAAAACGTAGGAAGGCAATCAAATCGGCGATAATACCCGGATGCTCGGACCGGAAATCCTGTCGGGAAAGACCAATCCCGAAACCTAGGAGGGCAGTCAAGGCCCGGAAATGACCGGATGCCTGGACCCAAAATTCCAGCGGGGAAAAATCAACCCCAAAACCCAGGAAGGCAAACTAACCCGCGAGTTCCCGGATGCTCGGACTGAAATTCTTTCGGGGGAGAAATCAACCCCAAAACCCAGGAAGGCAATCAAACCCGCAAATAACCGGAAGCTCGGACCAAATATCTTGTCGGGGAAGGAAATTAACCTGAAAACGTAGGAAGGCAATCAAACCCGCAAATACCCGGGTGCACGGACCTAAAATTCTATAGGGGAAGAAAATCAGCCCTAAAACCCAGAAAGGCAACCAAACCCGCATATAACTGGACGCTTGCATTAAAAAGTCTGTCGGGGTAAAGTCAATTTAGAAAACGTATAGCATTTATCGATGCAAGACAACTGTCATGCATCGTTTAAAGTACTTTCTATATTTTTTCTTCAATTCTAGTTTCTCGGGAGATGAAATGTCGCAAAGATAAAGAAGTGGAACAAATTTCAGTACAAACTTATTTTGGGAGAACTGAATCAATCAATTATCAATGGTCTTTGACAGAATTAGAATGAATGTGATATAATGAAAATAATAAAATAATAATCGGGCTAGTTTACGTATTTTTCTGGTATTTAGACCCATTTTTTGTCACATATCTCAAGACCGATCTCATTTTATCTCAAAAAACCGATGATAGTCTTCCCCGTAAATCTTAAATAGCTCTCAACCTGATGATGCAAAGATCTGATCCAGTATTTGCAGGAGTTGCGTTGATTCCAAAACGAGTGAGAGAAGTTGAAAAGGCGGGCTTATATTTTCCATAAGTTGATAGTTGATTTCCAATTGGAAATTGACTAATACGATCACTTCTGTATGTCTTCCAAATATCTTAGATCAATCACTCGATCCATTCTTCACTGAAACCCACGGTTTCGAAATTGTGATGGAAACATAGATAATCTCATTCACGGTTTTGATTGCCATCCTGGATTTTGAAGATGATTCTTTGCCCGAAAAAAATCTCGATCTAAGCATTCAGTCGTTTACAGGTTCGACTGCCTTCCCAGGTTTTGGGAACGGTTGTTTCCTCGCAGACTATCTGGTCCAAGCATCCAAGTATCGAGGGTTTGATTGCTCTTCTGGAAATTCGGATTGATGTGTGCCTTGGGAGAATACTTGACCCGAGATCCAGACATTTGCGGGTTTGATTGCCTTTCCAGGTTCTGAGGTTGATTTTCTCTCCAACGCAATTACCGGTCTGAGTATTCAGTCGTTTTTTGGGTTTGATTCTTTCCCCACAGGAATTTCCGAGATTTACGGTGCGAGGATCCGGTTATTTGCGGGTTCGACTGCTTTCCTGGGGTTCGGCATGGATCTTTTCCCCAACAGGATTTCCAGTCCGAGAATTCGCGGGTTTGATCGCCTTCCTATGGGTTTTAGGGTTGATATCTCCTCGATAAAATTTTTGGTGCGAACATCCAATTACTTGCGGGTTTGATTGCACCGTCTCCACCAGTGCATGGCTCAAAATACAATGACAGGTAAAATTTTTATGGATACTTAGCTCAGCTTCCTACTCGTCGGTGTTATGGGACGCATGAAATAGGTATTGGGATCTGCTCAAAATTTCACTTCCAAATTCCGCTGGCTTTACATGGGCCCCGACTCTCGTCGGGCTTGGGGCCTCGATGACTATAAAGACGGCACTGCTAATTATCGATCACGAAATTTTCTTATCAAGACAGGAATATTTTCTACTCGATGTAGTGGCGAATAATTCAACGTTGTTTCAATCGATATGCATATTGAGAAGAATATATCCTCAATTATTTGTTGATGTATTGCCATAATCCTGACAGCATATTTTGAAGTCAGGTGCCTACTCAGTTTTTCGATTACTTCAGATGAATAGACTCAACTGATTTAGTTCCATAATAATAAAAATTGAAGGACAATCTGAATGATGTATCCACAAGTGGACAATATTTGAGCATAGGCTTCTAATCTTGTTTGCTGCATATGCATTTAGTTTGCTACAAATCCAGTCGATTCCATGTCCAAGAATATGTTTCAGTAGTTTTAACGACAAATGTGTAGATTTTCAAAGAAAACGTCATTAAAATCGGAGAACCTCTGAGTGTTTTTTATCAAAATCCATACTTCGAGTGAAAATGGGTCAGATAATTATCTGACTCATCTAATGCATTAATGCATTAGTGGGATATTTTATATCACGATCATGATTCTACGACTTAGTATTCTTCAATGTTGCGAAAAATTTTGATGGTTTCACCACAGGTCTATACCTAACAAATTTTGATGAATTTATTATGGATTTTTTGATATTTATCGAGATCATTATAGCTCTATCACAGCGAAATGATAAAAAATGTAAAGCAAAAACCGATGCGAATCATCACTGATGTTCTTGCATTCTTTAGTTGACGAACCAATCGGTTGAATAAGAGATCAACTTAGATCCACTTCGATGAATGAACGTCGAGACTGACGAGGGGAGCACCAACCTTGCGGGTCCTGGATCTTGACGAAACTTTGGGAATCTTCTTGTTTTGGTGAGAAATGAAGGAACCCAGAAGGGTTTTGTCCAATGGGCCTCCTATCTTGAGATACAGCTATGGAAATGAGCATTGTCCATATAGGCCAAGGTTGGAATGACCCATACATAGATATACTGACAATGCTAATATACCCATAGCTGTATCTGGGGAAGAAAGGCCCATTGGACAAAACCCTTTTGGGTACCTTCATTTCTCACCAAAACAAGAAGATTCACAGATTTTCGTCAAGACCCAGGACTCACAAGGTTGGTGTTCCCTTTGTGAGTTAGTTTTCAAGAAATGCATTTTAGTAATAATCAAAACACCATGAGACCCACAGGTGTTAGAATTTAACTCCTAAAATTGTAATTCGACAACCAAAATTGAAGTTTTTCAATTTAGGAAGATTATATTTCTGAGAAACTCCCAAATCACAATGGTTGTTTCCTCATTCGATATCGTATCAATATACTTCCGTGATTACAAGTGTTTATCTCCATAGATCCGCTAATTGATATCATCAGAACAATATTTCTCGTCACTGATTCTTGTCCAACGTGTGTGACAAATAATTAGATCTAATACACCCGATAAAATTCTTTGTTCTTTTTGACATCACTTTGCCAATGGGAAGTGACGACATTGTGTTCCACTGATCTGGGCCTCTTGAGGTCAGCCTGATGATACGAGTAAGACCTCACAAAATGCTCTCGTACTTTTCTTGAACGTAGGTCCAGTAAAATTGAAAAATCAGTCTTTGCTGAATTTTTGGTCAGGGCTCTCATTATGCACAGCAACGAATCTCCATGTATTGGAAGTAAACATATTTTGAAACGCCGCCATCTCGAACCCGTCTATTTCTCATGGAAATGTCTGGATATACGATCATACTCAGGTTTTTCTGCCATCTAAAATAACACCAAGCTTTTAATTACACAATAGTTGAGAATTCTTTAATTTGATTGCAAGAGCTTTGGCTAGTTTTCATTTTTAGTTTTCTAAAGACTCTAAATCTGAATGAACTTCACTTCGTATCACGACATTTCCAACTTCAATTCAAGATCGGAATGCCCATAGCTTCAATCTCAATCATTCACAGTCAAATTCCTTCATGTCAGTCAAACTCTGGCCCACCCTTAGTGAGTATTGCAAACTTCCTCCTCCTCACTCACTCATTCTCTTCCTCGGATTCTTTAGATTCCTATATTTTTTCCTTCCCATACTAACACATCAAAATACCTCCACACTCTATACACACATGGAGCAACCTACTGGTTTGCACATGAGCTATATACCACCTCTGATCATTTGTTGCATAACTGAGCTGCAGAACGACGCAAAGTCGAGTTGGCAAGCCATGCCGAGCGTAACATTCTATAAATACTACGATATATATTCTCAAGACTCAAGAGAAGCCGATGCTATGCACAACTTGTGCATCTTGATGGTATGCAAAAAATCACAATCATCAAGATGTAAGAGATGATAAAAAATTATCATGAAGTATCCGTTGTCGAATTTTGCTCGTGTTTAGGGTTATGCCGGGCCGAACAGTGCGTCGAAATAGGTAATTCTGGGTACGAATTGTATTTGTGCGAAATTTTGACCGATCTACTTGATTCAAATGGGATTTTCTTCGTTTCTCCACGCTCTACGAAATGGGATGGCTATCTCTCGGATAAAAACCAATCTTGTAGGTGGAGGACGCTCTGATTGTTGGAGTTATCTGTCGCGATATTCAATTATTGGATCATGTGACATGATGCTCGAAGTGTTTGTGAGTTTACGCAAGTCCTGATAGACACCTAAAATTCATGATGGGAGAGGGAGGGGGTGTTCACTGCACTGTTACCAAATGGTTCTCCGATGAAGAAATCATCTCAAAAATTCCAGTGGCAGTTTTACAATTAGTATCTCTCTCTTGTAGCACTCGAAAACTGGATCATATGAAATGATGTCCCAAGTGTTTTTGAGCTCTTGCAAGTAGTTTTGCACACCCCAAGTGGTCCATTTCCTCTAAATGTGCTTCAGAACGCATGGTTCCAAGTCTGACTTCTTCTGATGGACATGTGCTACTCATCACAACCGAGAAACTGGACCAGCATAATTTTATACGATAATTAACATAAGGTAAGTGTACCCAACTTGCCTCTGTACCCAACTTGCCCCCATATGCCGATCTCGGGGATGGCCACGCCTTGGCTTCCCGGCAATTTTTTTTTTACGTTTGTTATGTTGAAATATGAGAAAGTGAGTAGTTTGCGTTGACCCCGAATTATTCCTGCGTTCTCCAGAAAATCTAAAGTGATTTTTCTATTTTTCGTGATTGCTTAGCTAAGAAAGCACCGAGGGAATTGCGTTCAGTAAGACCGATGCCAAATTCTTTGAGTTCAACCAATCTTAATATACCTTAACGCATTTGATTCCTTGTTTCAAGACCTTCAAAATCCATTTTTCCAAATTCAAAATTTGGATATGGAGCTGTTTTATGTGCAAAACACGGAGACGATTTGTAAACAAGGATGCCAACATCGGAGTGCACCTAACATGCCCCCATATGTTTATGCCGAAAGGGCGTGCAGAACGACTCTTTTTACCACTCAGAACGTGTTTATCACGTCAAAATAGGTCAGAAATAGTGTTTCACACCAATGAAAAGCTCCAAATGTGCGTGCACGGCGGTAAAAACACTTTATCGCCGATTTTCATCATTTGTTTCGGAAGAATCGAGACTGTTCGGCTCTAATTCATCGAAATTAGACGTAACTCGATGCATTTTGAAGGCCCTGAGACAAGCTTTAAAATGAGCTAAGATACGTTGGAAAATATTGAGATGGACCAGAGTTGTTGGGGAAATGGCTTGATGGGGGCAAGTTGGGTACACACTTTTGTAAACTCTCGAAAATCACCTCGTGGGAGAATTCAAAAAGTTAGGCTCCAGTTGGTTCAAATTGAATGTACTTTGACTCATTTTGAAGGTCTTAGGATAAGCTTTAAAATGAGCTAAGGTGCGTTGGAAAATATGGAGATGGGCCGAAGTTATTAAGAAAATCGGGGGCAAGTTGGGTACACTGACCTTAGTTCTAGCATTATATCGGCCAGGTTGGCGATATCTTGATGTCAAAAGCAGCTCAAGCACTTTTATTAGGATAAGTAACGCATTGATGTACTTTTACAGACACTCATACGGAATATCTCCCATGCACCCCCTGGGATAGTTTGGATCAAAAAGGTGGCAGTGCCACGTGGTAGAAGGTAGAAAAACTTGGAAAATCCTATTTGGATCAAGTGAATCGGTCAAAAATTCGCGCGGATACCATTTGTACCCAAAATTACCTGTTTCGCCCCACTGTGCGCCACTGGTCACCATCTAAGGGTGATGGCAGATCAAGCGCTACGCTACGATTTTGCGCCACGCCACGACGCGCTATCGCACGCCACGACCCAAAAATTTATTCCAGCGAGCCCGACCATCGATGGATTGGATATATTGTTGAAGTATCAGTCGTGGATTATGAGGATGAAACAAATCCATCGATGGTTGGATTCGCTGGAATAAATTTTTGGGTCGTGGCGTGCGATAGCGCGTCGTGGCGTGGCGCAAAATCGTAGCGTAGCGCTTTATCTGTCATCACCCTAATGAATGAAGAGAGGACTCCGACCCAAACGAATCTATATAGTTTGTATTTATCCGTGTATAGGTGCATACTGCATCGCATTTATGTGAATGTATATGGAAGTAGGATACTCGTCGATGAAATTAGGTCGAGCCGACGGCCCGTTTGAATATTTCATGCGAATCGATTTTTCTCACCCAACCACCCCTCTATAGATAACGCGACGACGGTGGCAGCATGGTCAGACCCTGATGGTGCACTGCGCAGCTTTGCAGGTCTTATTCCAAAGCGTTTCCCACGTGGAGTATAATTCTATATAGCTTTGCAAGCTTTGATATATACCTATATACAATTTCAAGCACACGCGGATTTTTGATGTAAGTATGTATGGATAGTTTAGGGTATATCCGAGTCCGAGCATGGGAGGTGTGAATGATCGGTCCAAGTTTCCATAGTGCTGGCTCGATTTCCGCGTTTTTGAATTTGCCTTCATTTCTTTTTGAGCTATGAGATCGATAGTTGTTGATGCCTACCACTGATGCAGTTTGCACATTTTTTGCATATAAACACATATGGTGGTGTGGGATTATGCTGACGCAGTGCCAAGTCTGCAAGCTCCACGCAGTACACGTATATAATACGCACATATGTGGATGAAGAAGTTTGACCTAGATTTGATCGGTATCATTAAGTGCAATGCAAACTTCCCGATTACAGGGTGATGGTTTCTTACCAAACTTTTTTCTGTCATCTCAAAGTAACTAATTTGTGAATTACATATTTTTTCTTTTCCCTGGATGGTCAATGTGGAAATACCACTCGAATCAAAGAAATGAGTACATCAAATAACTCAAATTATGCAGTATCCGATATCTTTTAGATCTGTAACGCCAGTAATTTTCCCCTATTGTTAATTTTGTTCATGCTTTCGGCTCTGAAGAAAAATGCCACTCATTGACACATCTTCATTTATTGTTCTCATCAACATTACGGAAGAGTATTGGATGCGCCAGAATGATTGATGAGGAAATATTTCCCCTCCCCTCTTCTCTTCATCATTTTCCATTCTCACTAATTAATTTCTCTATTGATTGGGTATCATCGTAAAATTCTGGGTCATCGTCGATGTTTTGCCTCCAATGTGAAACTACCTCGTTATCAGTTAGGGGAATACCTAATAATGCATTATCAGTCGATTATTAGTTGATATGAATGTCTAGGATTGATTTCCAGAATGTGTAGAATGAAACCTATTGATGTCGAAGCTTCATAAACTACCGCGAGAAATCCTTATTAGGCCATTTGTTGACATGAAAGGTATTCGATGCCCATTAAGTTGTAACTAATATAGCATTTAGTGATGTTATTCTTTTTAGCTTCGTTATACTTGGTATGCAGAATTTTTTTATTTATTTCGTCCTAAAAGTTATGAGACTTGTATATCTGGTAATTGAAGTTTAAAAATTGCGAAAAAAAAAAAAGAAAATGATCAATTACCGCGTATTTTGTTGTCATTTACTCGTGTATTATTGGGATTTTATTCGAGTCCAAGCTGACTCAAATCTAATTTATAAAATGAGCAAAATCTTTTATCGTCTCCACGTGATTTTGTCAGTGCACTAAGAATATGTTTCTCAAGTTGATTTTGAAAGAATTTCTTTTTATATCTTTACCCGAATAATCAAAGGCAATTTTACCCTCTGGTCCAATTTTTGAGTATATGAGGCCATGAAATATTATAATTACCGCCCAATATTTCAAGTTTGACACAAATGGACTTGACAATCGCCTCATACTGGGTTGATGGATTTATGAAACAAAATTGAGCAAAAGTAGAGATAAGTGATTTGCAATTTCTCAGAATCCTGAATTTTGAGCGGTAGAGGGCTAGTTCTCTTGTGCGAGTGATGGTTATCAACTCATCATACTTTAATCGTTTTCTGGACACTTTGATTCCATCTCATTCTGTTTGCTATCGTTGGATCTCTTCTCCAATCGTTTTGCCAAATTCCCATAGATTTTATTCTCAATGAAGAGATTAGTTATTCAGATTAAAGTGTTCATGCTTTTAAAAATAACCCAAACATCGATCGTTCAGGTAATCTCAAAACAACGTTTCACGTTGCCACAATAATAGACAGCAAATCATCTAAATTCTCATGGATCTTATTCTCAATGAATTAAGAAATGAAGTTAGCCGTATAATTTGAAGTATCTGTAAATCTTAAAAACAATCCAGCCATCGATTGTTCAGGTATCACAAAAATGCCACTTTGCTACGGTATTATTGCAATTCTGATCAGTAAATCATTTTTCCATTTCGAGCAGGAAAAGTAATATTTCTCAGCATCTTGGAATAAGTGTACAATAGCACGTACTGAATTTCGACGAATATCTCATGCGGATGCATCTTTTCTTCAAAGATTGCAAGAAAAGTCTCGTGTTTGCTACTCTATACTGCAGCATCTGCTGGCGTACGTGCTCCGTCAAGAAAAAGATAGATGTATAACTCTTATAATCTCTGCGAAGACATCGACGTTCTGGTGTAACGCTTGCGACACATATGCATTTTAGTATACATAAGCATTATAGTGGTAACAGAGCAATGGCAACGAACAACTTAGATAGTAATAGTTGCATATATTGTAGGAGTTAGGTTAATTCTTGTGTCGATGATCAGTAGTTACAGTGAGATGTGGTCGGACATGATTAGAAGAGCGAGCAGGAGGTGTATTGTAGGCATGCAGTGCCAAGTTAGACACTGTGTAGTCGGTATCGAAGTGCAATCCGATTTGGACCGGTGTCGATTAATCCGTCTATTCGACAGGCCTTTTTTCTATCTTTAGATATAGTCAAGGGTACGCAGCTCTCTTTCTCTATAATGTTGTCTTGCCTTTTTCTTTCACTCATGTAATAGACGATGATGATGTGTAGACTGCGTTTGAGTCTGTGTGACGTTTTCATTTGATTTTTGACATCACTTTTGGAGGCTTCAAACGAGTATCTTTCGTTAATTGTCTGATGAATTTCTAAACTTTGATGATGCATTAATTGTTGGTTAACGCATTGCAGTATTCGGATGTTATTCATGATTTCGACCCTCAATCTTTGATTGATGCAACTTCATGGTGGTAAAGTTTTTTTCTGACTCATAAGTCAGGGCCATCGCAAACTAAACCGCCAAAAAAATTGCTACTGAAGATAATTTTTGAGCAAAAACTAGCCTATTGAAATTGAATTGTGGAAAATCGTGGGCTCCACCGGTGGGGTTCATCGCAGAAAATGTGTTAAGTTAGTTGAATGGAAGTCGATGCGAAAATTCATTCAAACTGTTACGAGTGTTTCAGAATAGGAATTCACTCCAATAAGAGAATAATTCATCCTAAATTTGCGATTTTTTTATTCAATATTATGTGGTTATATGATAAAATATCCTACAGAATTTCGATGATTTTTTGGAGAACTCCGCGTTGCTTTTTTTACTGTTGAGGAATGGTTCATTGATTCATCATCGAGATTCGTTTGTGAGATTGTATTCTTATACGCAAATGTGGGCATTTTATTGTAAGGGGTTTTTTTGCCCACACATTTCTCTATGAAAAATTATGTAACTTTAACCATCTTTTAATCACCACAACAATGTTTTCATTACAATAGAAATATTCTAGTTGAATTAAAGTAAAAAGACGTAAAAGCTGACGTTCGGAAATTCGATCAAAAGTCTTGATCGGGGAGATCGCGAGTCATTTTTTGATATAAAGATCCGAAGGGCATGAGAAGATTCAGGAAGAGTTATTTTCATATGAAACGCGTGAAAATTTCGTATCCAGTATCATGAAAACGGATTGATAAGTTCATCCATATTTAATGCAATTGACATTCAATTTTTCAACAATCATTCTCATCCAGGAATGATTTTCACATGGGTAAGAGCCATTGATAAGATTGTAACAGCAATGACTTTTCTTCGGGTTGTGATCGAGCTGAAAGTTGCTCGTGCGAATGCACCGGCTGAGCAGAAAGGCAGAATGAGCATCGCATAGAGTCGGCATAGACCGTATCTAGTCTTGCAGCATGTGGTATGTTTCATATTTACATCAGAGATCTACAACATTAGCTATATAGTATATGTCCTGCTCGATTCTGAATGAACTCCCTATGGAGATTGAACAAGATTGTACCATCACGTAGTCAAGTACACATATTCCTGCAGACTTACATGAGATTCCTCTCCAAAGATCTGCCTCGAATAGTGAGGAAAAAAAAAATTTTTCAAAAAAAGAACAGTTTTTTCGAAGTGAAATGAGCTCCTTGCAGAAATCTCTATGTTGTGAATCAAGTAATTTGTAGGACACCGTTTGTGTTCGAGATCGATCTTGAATAACTATCAAGTTCTGTAACCACGATTCAACATTCTTTCGGATAAAATTGATGAAGATTCATAAAACTGTTATTTTTTGTCAATTCCGTAGAATTGTATGAAATTTTACGGCTAATCATGTAAATTCTGCTTAATTTGCTGAGAAAAATCAGAGAATGATTGGAAGTCTTGCCAAATTTTTTTAATTTTTCCAAATCAACGACGCATTTTCTTAGAAAATAACTTTCGAAATCACCGTTGCAGATGCCTCGCAAAACCCGCAATATACACCTACTACACCTCTGCACCACTTCAGTCTCACATTAATCCTCGATAAGAGTCTCTCTCTCTCTCTCTCTCTCTCTCTTTTTTTTTTTTTCTTTTGAGGTGGTTAGAGGGCAAAATCTGCCTCAGGATCCCTCGGATCCGTCCCCAGACACCGGACTGGTTCAGCTTACGCGGACTACGCATAGCCCACGCAGGCCATACCAGGCGGGACACGGATTTGGGTGGGGCCCACCGAGAGGTGGGCCCGGCCGTGTAATATCCCTCTCCCCTCGATGTCCGATACCTAGGGCATCGGGCAATCAAGAAGGAGATCCACCTGCATCTACCATCTCATCCCGGAACCGCGTGAGCATTACTTCAGGATGAGCGGCATGTCTCGCGCTCGATTGCGAGCGTTCCTCTTCTCCATCTTCTCTCTTCGGCCACTTGTCGGCATCTTCTATCTCCATTCTTCATTGTTCCCTCTCTTTCTTCTTTCTTCCCTCTTCTTTCTTCTTTCTTCCCTCTTCAGTGCATCAGATTCCTCCTGGAATCATTTGGGCCTCTTCTGTTTCAATCGGCAGAGTCACTGTAATTCGCCTGCTTCGAGGCGCCTTACTTCCCTCTCTTTCTCCTCTTTGCGGGTCATCACCAGCTTGATGTATCCGGTGAGTCTATCCCATGTCTCCTGGTTGCGGAGCAAGTACGGGACGAGATTCTCGGGTGTTAGTTGAGCACCCAGCCATTCATCCAGCTCGGCGCGCTCTCTCCGGGTGTCGCTGCACTTGAACAGGGCATGTTCGGCGTCATCCCATTCGTCCCCGCATGACTGACATGCTGGGGTCGTCCTCTTCTTGAATCTCTCTCTCTCTCTCTCTCTCTCTCTCTCTCTCTCTCTCTCTCTCTCTCTCTCTCTCTCTCTCGTCGCATGTAATATACACGGCGCAAAATGTTGGAAGTGTATCGCGCAGTATTCGCAGTGCAGAGAGAGGTGGTGCAGTCAGTGCACTTTTCTCATTCCCTTTTTCCCCTGTCATCTATATGTATATATACAGCGTCGCGTTCGTCCCTGTGGAAAACTCGGCAGACTAATCACGGCGGCGCTCAGTGGTGGCTGTGTTCACTCTCCCATACCCTTTTTTTTTCACCACCCCCCTTACCCGGCGGCGGCGGCGGTTCTATACCTACTACATATACATGATATACAGTCCAACCCTCCGACGGTAAAAAAAAAAGAATTTTCCAGTGACGGCGGGTGGTGGTGGTGGTGGTGGTGGTGGCGGCGGCTCGTCTGGCAAGGTTCATATACTATAACTACTGAGAAAGAGAGAGAGTTGCTAGGCCAACGTTTTCCATTTTTTTTTTATACATATATATGACATTTTGCCGGTCAATACGCGCCGGCGCGGTTCTATAACCGGAAGGCTTCCACTATATAGTATCTATATATATATATATATATATGTTGTGTGCATGCAATGCAGAAGAGAGCTTGCAATATACGCGGTGAACGACCGAGAGCTATATTCTGTCTATATATGCAGTTGCATCGTGGAATAGAGAAAGATGAAAAGAGGGTGAGCGCATGCGCCAGCATGACCCAGATACAAGAGTCAACGTGATATCCGTACTCGTGCTTGGTACTGTAGAGCTTCTCGGCATTATATATATATATATATATATATATAGATATATGATACTCTTTACGGAGGTTCTGATGCTCTACCGAGTCGTGAAACTGCATAAGAGACTTTACACATGTGGATATACATATATATGTACATAGGGGGATAATACATGTGGGATGTGTAATACGCCGCCGATCGGCTCGTCTGACCCACATTGGTTCGCATCACTTGCGCTCTGACGACTATTATATGCGCGCTCGACTCTCTATGTGATAATGTGCCGACGACCAACAACACTGAGGAAAGGAAAAGCCAGTTCCGCGATGAGGCGAAAGTTTGTTTTGTTGGGTAGCTGAGATTTTGGGGGTAGCACGTGGTTGGTCTTGAATCCATGATTATGATGACAACAAATCCGATTGGAAGAGGTGCTGTCTTATGGATTCATTAAGCAGCAAATTGCCCTCGCCTGTCAAGTAAGAACGAGCATTTGCAGAATTCATTGGCAACACTAGCATTATCTATGAAAATTGCACAAAATTACATGCGACATTCATCATAGATTCTTAGTGTTTCTTCAGAGTATGTATTGCTCTTAATATCATAAAAATTGATTCTATGCTCGGGTGAGTTTTATGATATTGATGGATATGTAAACCGTCTTCCAAGCTCACATCAAGATATTGGAGAACAAGGATTCGATACCGTCGAAGATTTTCATGAAGAGTTGATGCTAGTTTGCACCACATACTCTTCATGGAGCAGGAAATATCAAAGGGTGATCTAAATAGATCTTGAAAAATACGTAGGAGGAATGAGGTTACAAATTTGTTCAATATCAACTGAAATGAAAAATTAAAGGGAGAATTAGAAGGACTCTTATTTGTTATTCCAACCTTCTCTCGTAGGCTTCGGTTATAAAGCATCTGTCATAGACAATATCCTGGTTGTTCGATTAGTTGAAGAGGTAAAATTTTCATAGACGATCACGAGAGTGTGAATAGTGTAAAATTCAATCAAAAAAGATTGGGCACCTACTGACTCGAATCCTTTCCTGAGGAAAACCAATTCGAGAGTTAGATGACTCAAGAATAGGAGGAGGAAGCATGAAATTGAGAAGAGTGGTCGCAGGCCCAAACATTGCTTAGGACTCTTATACCCAGGGGCGAACCGAATAGTTATCAGCAGGACCCCTGCTTGGTAGGATTCGAGTCCATGCGAGGTAGGACACTTGTCAAACTTTGAGGATTTGAAGCCCTCCATTGCCGCGCTAAGTTCGTACTACGTCTGTCTCCTAGAATTAGAAGATCATCCTCGACTCAGTTGATGAAGGTTGGGAAGTCACAATTCTGCCATCTTCCGGAAGTGGTCCTCTGGATTTCTTGTCGAAAAAGGGGAGATCTTCATAGACACTGACGAGAGTGTGGGTAGTATCGGATTCATCCGGGGAAAGTCAGGCACCTACTGACTGAAAGCTCCTCCCGGAGGAGGCTAACCTGAAGGTTATAGTCCCAGAAGACGAAAAGAAGGAGCAGAGAGTAGAGAAAAGATGAAAGATACAGGGGGGCTTGCGAAGAAGCGGGAGCCCTGAAGCGATCCAAAATGCCATCCAGGATTCATACGCACAGAGGCGAAAGCGATGGTGATAGCACAAATTGTGGGTGCTGGTGCTGAAGACTGGGGTCAACCGGGGTCAGGGGGAGCTGACGTGTGCTCCCTGGATACCTAAGATCTCCCTTGCCGGAGGACTGGGGCCGAGGAGTGTGCCTGTCTCCCAGAGTCATTCCACTAAGAGGGACAAGTCGCTCAGGTGGCTTCGTCTTGGGGTTTGAAGATCCACCGATCTCGGTTACACGTCAGCCTGAGTGCGGAGCTCGCACAGCTTCATCCGGTGGCTACGGCAGTTGCAATGCCCTGAGAATACCCAGAGTTCCGAAAGACCCCCTGTAGGCTCCATCGAAGCCTATATGAGCCTCCCAGCACCCCTTTGCCCCATTGATGAATAAAACCGGCAGTGTTTTGGCGGTCGGCCCAAAATTTGGTAGCTGGTGATACAATAGCAGACCAATATCCCTGACCCGCGCTCATGGGGGCAAACGAGATGGGGCCAATAATAAGCAGGAGTCCGATATATGAATAATTTATAGTCACTGTCTCCCATGATCAGCTCATTCATAGTGCTCTAACCTATATGACACTGAAGAACCTCCAGCCTCAATAAACGCCCGCCGGGACGTAAAGCCAAGCATTTCTGTCTGACAGGGGTATAATTGCTGAGGAATGAGTGAGTTGCAGGACTTGTGGCAGTTTTGCTCTTCGGGGAAATCCGCCGCGAAGTCTAGACGACTCGCTTAGGGAATCGAGGGGCTCTTTGGACTCCAAATGAGTCTGGATAAACTACCTATACATTTTGGATAAATCAATGAAAACCAATTAATCTCTGTGATTGAGCGAAGGAGGAAAAATGATAGGAAGATCGTTCGTCTGTCTATCCATGCTGCATTGAATTTTTCCAAAGATATTCTTGCGCTAGGAGTATTTGAGTTTTCGGATCCCATCCCGTAGATTAATTGAGCAGTATATAGCTTAGAATACCTGTCAAATGTGAAGAGACGTTTGCTGCGATAACTGACAGCTATTTCATGTACGATATAGATTTGTCAGGAACGATGATCGAAAAGAGTATACCGGTGATGAGAAAAAAATTGTTTCACTTATCCTTAGATAAGATGATCATGTAATGTAATGGTTTTCAAAATCCTTGAAGGTCGATTTGTACCATTTTGAACTATCTTTTAGTAACAGTCACTTTTTCATGTTGTAGAATACAATTCGTGGCTTTTTCAGTGTAAAAATCAGCTTATTCTGAGGGTGAAGCAACAACTCTAAATTTTTGGGAATGCTGTTCGTGATGCTCGTTGGCGGAGAGTATGTGAGAAGTGCAGGGACCAAGATAGAATCTGCACCTGCTTCTGGCGCGAACGAAGCTGCCACTCTGAGCAAATTTGTGCCTTGCAATTCGTTATACAAGGTATGAGCCAAGATGGTGGAATACCTCAGCTTCTTGGTAGTTATGAACATCGACGGTTTTCTCGCAGTAATGTGAGTTAATATGTTGAGATCTATCCATAGAAGTAGTTTTATCTCTATTTCTCTATCGGCACTCAAAATTTTAACACAACTCAAAATCGGTATCAGTTAATGACATTAATTATTGGTGATATTTTTACCAAGGGCAATATGTTTGATTACGAATTTTGAGATTTCCTGTAGAACAAGTCCTTCGAAGTGGATGAGAGACCTCCAAATCAATACATGGCCATGTTAAAAATTTATTAATGCTCACAATCAATTCTCATTCTCAAATTCAAGTTTTAGGGCAAGTTTTACACTTAGTCGGCAGCAAGTCAAGACTTGTGATACGATTATCTAAAGAGAAGAGGAAATACATATGGCTTGTCGTATTTATAAGTGACGTTGAATAGTGTACGTTATCTCCGACAGCCATTCATTTGTATTGTGTTTTCATAATTCGAACCGGCTGTTTTATTTCGTATCTCAAAATTGCGTGAAAAATATTTGTAAGCATTCGACGGGGGGCAAAAATATTGATTCTTCTCCAAAGTTTGTTTCAATTGAAACTCGTGTTTGTTTGGGATTAATTTCATGCTTTGTTGTGAAACAAAAATTCATCGAAAACGAGACATATTTTTTTTTATCATTGTCGCTAATAGATGTCCCTGCATGATTCTCTGTGTATAGTGTTATATCAGCAAAAGTTATAGATTATCACTGGATCCAATAATTTTCTTTTCTACTTTTGTCTACACTTCATCAAACTGAGTCGGTTTGATGAAGGATACTTTTTCAATAATGGTAAATTGTGATGTTCGTTCAATTTTCTTATCATTTGCGTGGTGACGAATGCGCAGGAGCTCAATGGTGATTGATTTACCGAATTACACGTCAAACGAGTGTTCAATTTTCATGGAAATTGAACGTCTCGCCATCAATTTTAAGAGTAAGAAATTTGAAAATAGAATTCATATTCAATTAACAAGACGAATATATTGTAATACAAAAGTGAGCGGCGCGTCAAAGTCATGCTTTTCCACAAACTAATTTTCAATTGATATGTTAGAATGATAAGTGGGTCACCGCTCTTTGGTTGCATATAGAATTTGCACGCTTGCTTGCACGAAGAACTTGAAAGTTGAATGTCTGAAAGCCTTATGGTAAAACTAACAGTAAAACACCACTGTCGTTTAGCTTGTGTTATTATTCAGTAAAATTACTTGTTCATTACGTGGAAAAGTCTCGTAACCACTAAATATAGTGATATTATCTTTAACGGCTCTTCTCTGTGCTTCTACTCCTTCTTCTTCTTCTTCTCCGTCTACCTTTGAAACATTCATATTGCATCAGAGCTTCTCCGGTAGCACCCACTCTCAAATTACAGGAAGATTTTCAACTATCTCCACAAAGTAGACAAACCACTTAGCTGTAATAAATCCACTCAGTCTCTGGAAAAGGCATTATAATTATCGTGATTTCGGCTACTGTCAGATTTAGTATTTATATCTGATCATTTTCAAAATTCATTTTTATGGATTTTAAGTGCGGAAATGAGATTGCTAGTCCCTACAGCCTCTTTTCATATTAGCTCTATCGAAATTATACTTTGAAATCTTCAGGTTGGTGAAGGATTTTCAAATAACCCGAAGTGGATGGATTTTTCAATTTCTGGAAAATTTGACTTCTAGGGGTGATCTCATCTTCACCGTGAATGACTACTTTTGAATTTTTAAAATTACGTCATCTGAATGAGTCAGAACCTCAATAAGGGTGAATAGTTACGACAATAAAAATAAGCTTATGTTTGCCATATCGTTGCATAATATTTCAGTATCTATATGGCATGATTCTCGCACGCGGTAGATAAGTGCCCCGGAAAGTAGGAAGAGAAGTGGATTTTATCGTTTGTTTACCATCGTCTAGTGAAACGTCGACGACGACGACTTAAGTACATCGTTGCAAACTCAACGTTTTATCCTTTCTTTGTGATGGATTTGCACGAGATACGAGTATCCGGGCGCCTTTTATTTTTCCCGTAGAATCGTTGAAAATGTTGAATGGCTCTTTCGAGTCTTATCAAAATTGCTTTTGCGGTGGTTGCGCTTGCGAAAATCCCTCCAATATTTGACAAAGACAATCGTTATCGAAATATATTAACAAAAATTCAGATGTGCGATTCCATCTTATTTTGAATTTTGGGTTTGATCATAGAATGAGTATATCTTACAATCGTATCTCGAATTGATAAAGAATGATTGAATTAAAAGTGAATCAAATTTGTTCAATGATTAGAATAATTATAATTTTGGTAACTGTGGTATGAGCGAATAAAATTGTTCGTGTGCAAATATCATGACCATTTTTGACTCCTTCTTACAAGTGAATTCTACTTACGCTTCCAAGTGCTAAAATGAGCAAAATTCATCTACAAAACGCGAAACGCCTGCGATTTCTTGAGAACTTTTATATAACTACTTTCAAGCAATCAAAGTGCAAAGCTACTTTTGAGCAATCAAAGAGCAAATATGAATTTATTGCTTGTGAACTTCAAGGCTGTCTAAGAACCACCAAATTTTGCGAGCAACTTGACGCGAATCATGTTTAAACGATCTGTCAGAATCCTTAGTGACGTCTAAAAGTTGTACTCGACAAAATCAAATTACTTTTACCTTGTCAACCACTTGAATAAGTAACTGAACATAGTTACATCCATTTTGAAAAAAAATTTGAAAATTTTTAACCAATTGGTTGAATAACAAATCAAACCAATTTGGTTGAAAATTCAACCAGTTTCTTCAACCAATTGGTTAAATTTTTCAATCTAATAATAATTGAAATTTCCATCCAACCAGCTGGTTGAATTCCTCATTCAAGCAGTTGGTGGAAGTTTGTCGAAAAAATTTTCTGCAGTGCCGTTACAACCTGCAACAATATATTTCCCGTTACATCATGATTCCAAATTCCAAATGCACCTCATTATTCTCGCCTGCTGTATAATATAATGTCTACTCTTCAATTTGTACAACAAAATGATACGAATCTAGAAAAGTTATCAATGACACAAACCCAACTTCGACAACATCTCTCACACCACATTTCCGACGAAAGCTCTATTCAAAGTAACCTCACAGCCTGTCCGGAAGATAGGCAATCTCTGAAGCTCTATACAACGTTTATCATCTGATTTACCTATACGTGGAGCTTCCTCTTTTTATTCCTAACCCTCTCTATACGATCAAAATAATCTATCCAACTATCTATCGACATGAATTTTTCCGTGTAGTACATACATATCACAATTATTGCAAGCACATAGACGAACCAGATCGAACTTTACCGTTGCTTGCGAATCTATATCCCATATGTCGATCGTTCTGCAAATCTGTAAGATTTCGATCGATCCTTATCTCTGTAACCAGTTCAAAGTTTCCGGCGTCTACTCACACTCGTAGACCATATTATAGAATGTGTGTATGTGTGTGTGTGTGTGTGTGTATGTTTCTGGGGTCGGAGGGGGTGGATGTGTGTATGTGTGGGTGTCTCATTGTACGAGTGAATCGATCGGGTTTGGTGGCTCTACATCGTATAAAGGTGAAAGGCTCTCGATAGGTAATACCTATGTATAATAAACCAACGTTGCTGCATTCATAATCTGAGCTATGTGGCTCCTTTGCTGCCGGCGCCGCATTGTTTCGTCAATTTTTTTTTTTTTTTTTTTTTCTAGACGATCTATGAGAGCTGCACAGCAGCAGCAGCAGCAGCAGCAGTAATATAGAATAGTGGCGCCGGCGATATACCTTGATTCAAGCCACATAATGAAGTGATGCAGCCGTTGTGCAGCTCATGCCATAATAGTAGAGCTTTATAATAATGTACTTTGAATTGAGTTTTTATCGATGTCTGATAACGCTTTCGATTATTAGGGGTATTTCGATACACGTGCATATATTGAATGCCTTATATACCTGCGGGTCTATATCTTCAGTTTAGTTATTATTAAAATTGGAACACATCGCACAAAGCAATTTTGTTGCTTTACATATTGGAAAATTTTCATTGTTCTTTTGTAAATTCCGTGATTAAATTTTATTTTTTTTTTATTCTGTTATCAAAGTACTGGATGGATTTCGAGTTTTTCTGGTGTGTGAAAATAGTATCACAGTGGAAGATGTAAATTTTTGTTTGCAGGATTTTTAGAGTAAAAATGTGGATTGGATAGAGTCTGTCAAGAGAATTGAACGTCTTTGTACTTTGCATCAAGTCTGTGAACGAAATGAAAAGGATGCATTCGTCTGTTACTTCCAAGCCGCATGTCCACAAGTCTACGTGCACAAGTAGAGTTGCGCATTTTGGGATGCCGAAAATGCAACGTCGTGCGAGAGATATTTTTCAGCGCCAAGAAATCGCTTCTTCGTGCCAAGAAATTCTAACGTAGAAAAGACGAGGAAGAATGAAAGAAGTGGAATGAGGAAGGGTGTGAGTAAGGTAGGCAAAATGGATCATCCTTTTTATCTATACCCTATAATATCTTTGAGCCGTGTGCTTTTTGCATGAGGCGATTTTTTTTGGTGATTGTTGTGGGATTTATTATTGATTCGGCTCCTTTTTAATGAGGAGTGGGTGATCATTTTCTAAAGAAGGATTTGTTCGGAAAATCAGAAAGTTCTGTAGAAGAAGAATCGTTTAGATCTTGCATCATTCACCAACACAGGTTTTCAGTTGTCTCAGACTCTGGAGTCTTAATATTTCACTGATATATCATTATGCCACTGTTCAAGTAGAAATATTATCTGACGTAACACGGTTTTAGTCGTTAAATGATCAATTTCCTACTTGACAATATAAATTGGCCAGAGATTAGTTCCAATTTTGGTCATTTTATGAACGAGGATCAAAAGTTGACCATTCCATAGCTGGTTTCCGTCAGAAAAAATTAATTTCAACCAGAGGCTACGTGCACATTGGACGAATATTCATCATGAACTCAAAAAATCGTATCAACTTTCCCCATAACCAAAAGTATGACAAGAAAACAATTTAGCTTGAGATTTCGCTGGGTGACACTAAACAGGATTTTTATCATAATGAATTGTTCCTTTGTTTTGTTTGTAATTCATTCGATAATTGACGTCAATTTCATTAAAAATCGAAGCTTCTAGTTTTCCCTCAGAACAACAGAACTGATTGCACGAGCTCATGCAAGGCTAGACACGTTTGAGATAAAAAAAAATATGTGAATAAAAATTAATTAATATCTCTCGATGCAATATATAATGAAGAAGAATAGGCCGAGGATGATGGTACCATCACGTATTCTCGCAATTTCTTATCACTTTTGATCCGAGATTACACATTTTCGAATAAATCTATCATCATCATCATCATCACAATCATAGAGACGCCGCAAGTCAATCGAATATAAAAAATACAAGCGTCGTATACGACTTATTATAATAATGAATGGCTGATATGTCTTTACAATTTGCGCGAGAGAATTCAATCAATATATACTCTTAGATAATGTGTGAGATTTTTTTGCCACCTCTTGATGCAAACGAATGCTGATATTGATGGGCTACACAAAAAGATACTAAAAAAATCATCTGTAAGCATTGTGATATACACATGTAATATCGCTCGATGTTCCGCGTGGCGTTGATGCAGGCAAAAACATGTGCAACCCTTTCATTTTTTTTTTTTTTTCGATCGTTCGTTATGAATTTACACAACTGTTGGCGTGTGCAAATGAATTGGATCGTGTTTTGCTCGAATGCTAAATTGAACAGCCATATTTTTATGCTATTATTGGCTCGCGTGATGTGAAATTTTTTTGCGGTCCTTGATGGCCAAAGTCAGAAGAATCGTTTTAAATAAAATTTGTCAAAATTTTTGCTATGATTTGGGCAAAAGTTTAACGTCTGAGGTTGAGATTTCATCAACATGTTATGATATACTGACATATTACTCGTCTATATTCTGCAATTACAGTGAAAATTGATAATTTTGTTCGAACAAGTGTGTAAGAGAGCTACGAGGAAGAGATAATACTGTCGATAATTGCATTGTAATGAGGCACATATTGTCGTATTTATTCTAATTTTTATCAGCCCTTCTGACAATCCAACGCACCCTCTGACTTGACTCAATGTCTTTTTATTCTCAAACCGGACCCTCGACATCAATCTCTACTTGATCGAGCTTGCGAATTTCTCCCTGTCATCTCCGGAAATTATATAGCAACACTTCGATAATGTACCCCCCCCCCCAACTCTGTTCCATCCACTCAAAACCAGGCATCTTCCTTTCTTCCTCATTCAATAAAGCTCACAAGCATATTCAACTGAAAAAAATGTTTGCCTCTGTAACATTATAACACGTCTGCATCGTGTTCATCGTCATGACTCTTACATCTATCTTTTTATTATCTAGCCTAGACGAGCTTCTCTATCCTATACACTCTCTTCTATCTTTGCGCGTTCGCGTGCGTTAGAGAGCCGCTTTAAATACACACAAACACATCCACACACACATATTTACGCAGACTTTTTAGAGCTTGCACGCATACATCTTAAAAAAGTGTGTGTGTGTGTGTGTGTTTGTGAGAGAGTCTGTGTTAGTAAATGCATGCCATGCAATGCAACTTCAGCATAGAGACTAATAATGCGACTGACTACATAAACGTGGTGCTGTAGAGAGATATATGTGTATGTATGTGTGAGTGCAGTTTATATGTACGTGTAACTAGGTCGCGGGTTCGACAACTTCAGCCAAGGCTGACTAGAGTCAGCGGTTCTCAGCTTCGCTAGTCGTTTGACTATATATAATACTACTACTATCCGCATGCAATGCACTCTCTTTACACTCTGGCTCATTCTATATACGTATATAATATTCGTCTAGATGTTACATTGCACCGGTTGGCGAGCCTCGTTCATTCGTTCCGTTCGTTCGTTCTTTCGTTTGTGTATAGATAGATAGATAGATAGATGCATCACACGAGCAGGAGACCGGTATATACGAGCTTTTTTGAGCTTTACATTTGGTCCAAGTCTTTTGAGTTGGTACTGCTGATGCTCTGTTGCCCTAAACATTACCCTTTAGAATTTTTTTAAAAAGGTGCATATAGCCGGCTAGGCTCGCTACTGCTTTTTATACATTGGACTAGCTTTCTTTTTTCATAGTTTGTAGTTTTTTTTCTCTTTTATTGGGGTAGACGAAGGGGCATTACTTGCAGATTCTTCCTGTTCTTTCTTATATAGATGCGTCATTTTGCTCAGATCGATTTTTTGATGTGTTTCGTGGGCCTGATTGAAGAACAATACGGAAGTTCTTCTGATGTAGTATTGTCGATATCTCGGTCGATACTGTAGTGCTAGTAAAATAACTGATGAATTTCAAGGATGATTTTTCAAACCTTCTTTAACACCTTCACTGCGATGGGCCTCACTGGTGGGGCCCACGCGTCCAACTCTGTGTGCGGCGGTGTTCAAAATCCCATTAAATGGGCCCTACCGGTGGGGCCCATCGCACACAGGACCCGAACGTGATTTTCGCTGTCGCAGTGAACGTGTTGAGCAAATTGAAACTTTGTCAGTTGATTGATGATGATGCTCTTTTTTCTTCGCTTTTTACACAAATCTAAATCATTATATGTATACGATTCATACAGGCTGAGAAATTTACTCTCTAACAGAAGTATTTTTGTCTTATTTTTGACTTATTCGTGACTTCACGTTGTATCTCTAGATGAATAGGTTCATGGTTCGGAACCAAATCAACCGAGCCTCACGAAGGAATTCATTCGTATTTTTTGTATGATAACAAGAGTGAACACGAAGTTTCATTCAAGTTTCTCACGTTCAACACCTTCAAATCTAAGGAAGCGTGTCTTCCTTTGGGAACACATAATAAAATATCGAAAATGCCACTGGAATTATTTCACAATTATCTACGTACTAAGGTATCAGCTATCTTTGTATCTTCTACCTAAATCTTTCAGTTTACTCAATTTGCAAGAACGCTAAGTATCAGTAGCAAATCCTCCCTTCCTTTTCAAAGTTGAAATTTCGATATTCTATTCTTAGAGAACTTCGATCTCTTGGGGTCCCATTGATGGGACGTCGAGGACAATTCCATAATGAAATTGAAATAGTTACCGATAGTATTTGCCATCCGTTGTGTCCCTTCAAATTGATTTTTATCGTTCGCAGGGTTCAAATGGATAAAACGGAAAGTGAAGAAAAAAAAATACGCGATAGATATAATTCTTCCGTAATCGGACTGGTATATGTACATCTATATTGTGAACTCGGCGAGTGTATCCGGTTCCCGGTGCGTTGAATAGAGTACATATATGTATAACGGCGCCATCGTGCTATAGTGTAAGCTAAGCCGGATGCGTTTTCCGCGACTATTTTCGTATATTTATAGAGTTTTCAGTTTGAGCTAACGTTCGATGCACTCGCGAAAAGTATCTCACGTTTGTATCATCATCGACATGCAACAGTAAAATTTATTTCAACTTTATGTGATGTGTGTGGGTGGAATTTTTGACTGCAAGAATTTTTTAAACTCTTTTCCAAAGTATTGTTTTTCTCTAGTTACGCTGAGGGTTGTCAATTTTGATCCTCGGCATTTAGGACTCGGTTAACGGATAATTTTTATGATTCTGTTTGACTATCAACTTTCTCATTCGTTCAACCCAAACTCACCACCACCCTTCTTAGATAACATGAATCCTGTCGGGAGCTATTTGTTGATAAACGTCTTTTAGATGAAGATAGTTCTCACCTGAAACAGAAAAATTTAAATTCTGGGTTAGACTCTTATGTAGAAATGTACTTATGTAAATATCATATCGCATTTGAAGTTGTGGATGATCGTTTGGGATACAGGTACGCAATTACATTCATCAAAGATATTTTCATCAAAGATCATCGGTAGATTGTCTTCGAGGGGGAGAATGGTTATATTCATTTTTTATATATTCAACAGGTATGAATGTATTCTAGACTCTTGTCTTATCTTTTTGGATAAAATTTCATTGAACTAAGCAAATACCATTGGTAAACATCAAATTGAAATTTTTTATATTGCCAGAGTAATGTTAACATTTGACTCCCATAATTTGTGTACGGAAATGAGCTCTTCAAAGTGAACAGTATTTTTTATCTATGTGTGTGTATGACGGCATGAATTTTTTAATAGTCTGAGAATCTCACGTGTCGAATGTTTTGTTATACTTGATATATACCACCGATAAACTCGTCAAATTTTCTATAAATATTTTATGATATTCCGGAAATCATACATAAAGAATATAATTGTATTCAAACGAAGCGCGAAGTACGAGTATACGTATACGAAAATAATTCAATTAATTTCTGCAATTGAGATCAATTGAACGTGTCCGTACATATTGAGAAATCGATATCATAATTGGAATGTAACAAGTCAATTCAATCAAGTTTCTGAACTCTGCAGCATGAAATTTTCACACGGCCGCGATCATAAATATTCATATGACATCTTCATCTGTAATCGAGTAATGCGAACTTCCAAGACAATACTAAAATTTTCATGGTATCGCCGTTACGAGGTGACTAACATTGTCAGTCAGTCCCAAGAACAGGCGGATCTAGATATGATTAGGTATTTGAGCGAAAGGGTTGAAATTTCAATCACTCAGACCGAAATATCGTTATAAATTGTTGGATCGATAAAGTGTAAATGACTTGGGATCACATTTCACACTCAGACATATACTGTGTAGATACTTTACACGTACCTATTTGAGAAAAACTGAAATAATTTTGATCATATGATCTATATTTAATTGAGCTAGATTTGCTAGAGCTAGATGCAATTGTTTGATATTTGATATTGAAATTGGGAAGAAAATACCGTGTTCTGACTTCCTTGGAATTTCTAACCAGAATGATTTATTCTTCGGTATTCGAAATATTTAAAAGTTTTCGGGAGTCCTTGATAAAATGTGAGGGCTAATCCACCATTTGCCGTCAACCGAGTTTCGACCGAAGTTTCGACTGATCAAAACTCGATTTTTAGTGACGAGATGAGAAAAAAAAGTTTGTAGCACTCGGTGAACTTTTTTATCCCCTTGGTTCTTCCTAACGGTACAACAAGAAATTCCATTTCTCAAAATTTGTCAAATATAAAAAATACTCCTAAAAAAGTCGATTTGTGCGCGTGACGACCGTTACGCTCGTATTATGTGGATTTCACAACCGCAAAGTGAAGATGGGGTACAAATTTTATCATCTAATACCATTGACCCATTTCCCCCTACAACCGGAGTTAAGCTATTTTTTATTGAATTTCAGGTGCGTAACGGGTGTCACAACCCCCAAAATGTTCTTTGCCCTGGATCTTCTCCAATATAACAAACTGTTAATCGCAGACGGTCATATTCTACGAGCCAATGTTTCCATCATTTTGAGTGTACCAATAAAGAGAAAAAAAGAAAAAGAGAAAACATTTTTGCACTCATGCGGTAGCGCACATTGTCGCGACCGTGTATGCCTAGGGTAAATAGCCACCGCGGATGTGCTCGTATACTATACTGACTGTGTCCAATAGTTTTTGCTATTCTTTTTCTTTGCCATTTGTGCTGTTTGCAATAGCGAGGCTGTGTGATATTTGAACGAGCATTGCACCCGACATGGTAGCTTTTTTCCTATCTTTATGTGGTGACGATTGTCGAAGGATTGGTGGACTGGATCGTGGAGTTATCTTTTTCTATTTTTTTAATTTTTCCATCAATGCATTTTCAACCCTTTTCGAGATTGTTCTTCGGGAGTTACAGTTTGAGGTGGGATCCGAACCACCGAAACCACCAAAAGGCACTTATGAAAATTCACATTGGTACTAGCCGAGATTTGAACCCGAGTCCTCTGCTTTGAAGGCAAGGACTTCATCCACGAGGCCGTGGTGGCTTTTAAAATTATCTTTTTACAATTTGCAAAGAGATTAGCTTTTACAAAGTCAGTGCGGTTTTTGATGACTAAACCGAGTGAATACTTGGTGAATTGTAATCAGAAACTCCAAAAAAATATTTGAAACTGGGTCGGTATTACCGAAGAACTTCGTTGAAGTTCCAGAACTTTCCTTACTATTGCTATCACTCTACAACATTTTCTCAAATTTCGTGATGATTACAAGGGTTTGATTTCATTTACGGAGTCCTCATGCGATTTTGACAGTCAAGCTTGATTGAAGATTTAGATTGAAGATTCAATTAAAATTGATGAAGCATCTAGTAAATGCAGTCAGAAATACGGATCCAGAAAATCTAATCATCCAATTTCATACAAGATTGGGTTAACGTCTCTACAGTAATAATTGAAATGAGCACAGGTTATATCGATCAGTCTGCAGTCGTCCCTGTGTCGGCATATCGCTTTCATTCGGAGCTGTGTTTCAAGACGACTTCTTGAATTAAATATATGCCATAGCAAAGGATCGATTGTAGGCTAAACTAGTGAGACAAGAAGCACCAGTTGCACTTCGCAAAACTTGACAGTTACAAACTCGTCCGCAAAGTTTGCGATTCACTTGTACTTGGCGACAACTTATATATCTACGATATGATTTCTCTTTTTTTCTATTTAGCTATAGTGTCAAACAGAGTTTTTCATCTTAAAAATGATAAATTTCGAGGAAAAACTTTTTTCCAATGTATGTACCAGTGTAAAATTTGCAAGGGTTAAAAATTCGTGAATTAATTTTACTTGAAAACATGTGAGAGAACAATATGATGGTTGAATTCTTTCTCAAGCTCGCACCCGTGGAAAATGAATATAACAGTGTTACTGCATATAGTTACATAGCCCACTTCAAAGTGTCTGATACTCGAAAGCTATAAAGAGAGGCGCCACTGTAGAGCTTATCACAACACGTTGAATGTTCTCTCTATATCTAGGCGTATGATGCTCGTCTGCTGCATTTGTCTGCATTTCGAATAGTTCGAGAGAGGAGAGGGAGATTTCAAAGACTGAGAGTCTCTCGATGGATGTACTCGAACTCGGCTGTCGAGTAGTCTGCTCCATTTCCGTAATAGTCCGGGAATTGTACCTATCGAGTAATATATGGCTGCAGGTGCGTTTATAGATTATTCAAGTGATGGATATATTCCATATTTCTGAAAAGCTTTTATTGATTTTAATTTGGAGGGCTCGGCTTGTACACTCTTAAATAAGGAGAAGAAATTTCATTGTCCAATTCGACATTATCATTCTTTTTGAGTTAGGATTTCCACAGATATGATTGAAGCAAACATGGTCCGACAATCGGATATTTTGATGCAAGAATTTGCAGATATAAGATTCAAAATGTATCGAATTAGCCTAGAAAGTTTAGAACATTCAAATCAATGTTACAGACTCAATTGGGTACAAGAAACGAGTGCACATTCAATCCGTTTCGAGTTTTTTTCCAACTAAAATGGAACAGATTAGCAGTTCATCCAGCTTTCGCTATAATAAAAAACCCTTTTCTCGACTATATTTTTAGAGTATATTGAAAGTTGTGGACGTAAGAAAAGTGAATTTATCATCTATACAGCTGTGTACTACACGAAATTCATGCATGAATGGAACTGCACTCACTGCATTTCATTTCTAACGAACTCCAAAAATGATCTACTTATTATCGACGTACTTAATTTTCTCTCATATTGAATTTTTTTTCTTCGACGAAAAGTTTCATATTCAGATGAAACAGCTTTCATTGGCGATTCATCAATACTTGTATATCATAGGGTTGTTAGCTGATACACCGACTCAATTTGTTGCGGCTCTTGAAACGAGCGCTAATTAGTGGTTAGTTGAGATCGATGACTATAACTATCAGCAGAATCGTATTACATGTTGATAATATTCTCTCAAGTCAGAGCTTGCGTGCATCTTATTACCAATACACCAATCTGCTTCTGCTAATGAGGCCCTTCTCGTTTAATGATTATGGGGCGTTATGATTGGGCAAAGATGCAAGCATTTGGAGAATCTTCCATTTTTAAGAAAATTGCAAGCTTACTCATTTTTATTTGCTATGATAATCGTCACTTGGTCTTGGTATGAATTAGGTGATTATTAAGTCGTATGATTGAATTTTGCAATTTCAATTCCGAACTTGTCTGAAAATTACTCAACAACTCGGCAGATTTTTCTTTGATATTTTCTAGTAAAAAGCTGTACAAAAATCTATTTCAAGTTTAATTTGAAACAATCGTTCTCGTGAAAATGAAAATGTGTCGTCACTATTATGCGGATACGGCAGATAATATTGTAGGAAAATACTTGTGGGTGAATTTAATCTTTACGACATTGAGTGCAAGTTTCGTCAGGAAAATTACCACGATTACCAACGTGACTCGCATATTCAAAATAAAGTTCAGATTTTTCGAATATACAAGTACACTATTAGCAAAGATATTTCAAAATTAGTTTGATTCTAATAATCATCGAAATGCGTAGTTCCCAAATGAAATCTATGAACGGAGTTTCGATCGAGACACCGCGACGAGTAGACGTGTGCTGATCCGAATGTCAACAATACGCGCGAGTGCCAACAGTAGCAATAGCAAGTGTCGCGACTCGATTGACTAATTTTGTGTGAAGTGAAAAATATCAGCAAGGCTTTCCTGCTGCAGTTGCAGCCAGGAAAGCCCTGATAAGAATCGCGCAATGGCTTCTGAAACCAGCGGCCAGAGCAATAATGAAACCCAAAGTTTGAATAACCCTACTGAAATGAAATCATACGCAAAAGCTGCAACGAGACCCGCTCCACCGACCTCGACTATAACAAGAAACCAAGCAATTGTTCTGGATTCAATTGAAGGATGCACGAATGATGATTACGTAGATGGTCTTGAAACGGTTATAAATGCAAATCAAATCATTTTCATCTCTAAAGTATCGGGAGGCCGCGTGTGCGTGTACCCTTCAAATATATCACTGGTGGAACAATTGACAAATAAGAGAATCAATGTGAAAGATCGTGCAGTTACCATCCGACCTTTACTGGAAAGAAATAAAAGAGTGCTATTATCTAATGTGCACCCAGATATTCCAAATGAAATACTGATTAGTGCTCTGAAGAATAGAGGTATTGAAACTGTGTCATCTATGTATTATATCAGAGCTGGACTCAGCAAACCAGGACGCTCACATATACTGTCATTCAGGCGACAAATATATATTAAAGAAGAACACGAAGAGTTACTCCCTGCATCGATGCAAATAAATCACGACAATACCGTACATTGGATTTTTTTGAGTACAGAGCCGGCAAACTGCTACATTTGCAAAGCTAGCGGACATTTATCCAGACAATGCCCGCAAGCCAAGCAGGAAGAGAGAGAGATAGAACGAGATGTAAACACAACACCGTCAACATCGCAGGTAGACGAGCCAATTAGCACACCAACATCGAAACAGCATGAACGAAATCAACTCAATACTCACATCGAGCCAACTCTGGCCAACGAAAACATCACTGAAAATCGAAAGAGGCCTTCGTCGCTCTCTACATCATCTGACACTATGTTACAAGAAGCTGGAGAGCATTCTCAGCAAATGAATACTGATGCAGATGATTCAACCGACACAGCAAATTTTCGAGAGCCAAGCCCTCGGAAAGTAATAAAGAAGAAGAAGACTGATAACAGGAGCAACTCCGAGTCACAATCACAAAATAGTGACAGTCAAATAGCCCCTATAAATTTGGAAGGACTCTTATCGCCGGCCAAAGAAATAATTGACAATTCCTTGGACAGATATCCTTTGAACTTCACCTGTTTGCGAAGGTTTATGGAAAGGTCGTATGGACACCAAAATGTTCTTGAGCTCGCCGGTGAATATACAGAAGACATAGAGGGCCTGACCCAGATGCTGGATGAGGTTCACGCCGTTGTCATTGATAAAACTTTCAAAGGTAGACTGACAAGAGTAAAGAACAAGCTCCGAAAGAAGCGTGATACTAGTGAATCGGAGCATACTCAAAAAGGCGAATAATGGCTACTATCCATCAAGAAAATCTTAGAATTGTCTTCTGGAATTCCAGAAGTATAGTCAAACGGAAAGCAGAATTGATTAGAATTGTTTCTGAACTCGACATTTTCGTTTGCGTAGAGTCATGGCTCTGTGAGATCGAAGATGAAGATTACCCTTTTGAAATAGCCGGCTTCAAGGCCTACAGAAAAGATAGAACAGAAACCAGAGGTGGAGGCATTCTTCTACTTATTCGAAATAACCTGGCTTACATTGGACTCAACGTTCAAGTTTCTGATGACTCTGTGGAGACTGCAGCAATCCAGATAACCAACGTCACACCGGCCATCACAATCATGGTTTGTTATCGAACACCAGGTTTCGTACTGGCACAGTCAATATGGGATGAAATTTTTAGAATCGCCGGAAGTAAACGTAACACGATTCTTATGGGCGATTTCAACGCGCACCACACGATCTGGAATTGCTCCAAAAATGATACAAATGGAGAAAGATTATTAGAAAGCTTTTTAAACTCTCATTTTAGTCTCCGTAATTGTGAAACTAGAACGTATTATTCGAATAAAAATAACAAACCATATTTTTCCAACTTAGATCTTATCTTTTCCGATCAACATGTGACAGATAAAACCAAGGTGAAAGTGCACGACGAAACCTGGGGTTCCGATCATTTTCCGATATGGATATACGTGAATATTAAGAAAAATATCTATGTTAAGAGATCGTTCAAACTCCAATCGCTCCGAACCGATTGGAATAAAGTGAACAAAGATTTAGAAAGTAATTTCCACAAGTTTTTCTCGAATGAGTATGTCGAGCTTGATGCTCAAGGAAAATACACTTTCTTCACAGGCATTCTCGCTGAAACCCTGAAATCTAATACTCCAACTAGGAAAGCAGTTCACAGAAACAGACATAGAAACCCAGTTAGCTGGTGGGACAGGGATTGCGAAAAAGTCATAAGACTTCGGAAAGCAGCATTCAAAAAATGGGAATTTACGGGAAAAATCAGTGATTATGCCGAATTCAAGAATCGGAAAAGAGAAGCTAAAAAACTCATTAGAAAGAAAAAAAAGGATAATTTTGTGGCTTTTGCGCGTACGATTAATTTTCAAACGAGCCAGACGTACGTTTGGAATAAGAGTAAAATCTTTAAGAATAAATGGGCCAAGATCAAACCTAATCATTTTGAGAGCAACCTCCAATCACAAGCCAATATTTCTGAAGCTTTGGATAAAATTAGCCCTCCTTGGTGTATGACCGATCCTACATATATCCCACAATGTCCACAAAATCAGTTTTTGAGTGCTGCTTTCGATCTGACAGAATTCAATGTTGCTCTTCAGAGTAGAAATGATAAGTCCTCTCCCGGGATGGACGGCATCGACTACGAGCTAATAAAAAATCTTCCGCTGAAGTATAAACTGATTCTATTGGATATCTTTAACGAAATGTACCTGTCAGGCTCATATCCTGAATCTTGGAAAGAATCATTTGTTCACTTTATACCAAAAGCAGGCGGAGCGGGCGTGAGACCGATTTCACTCACATCGTGTTTATGTAAACTTTTTGGCACTATGCACAAGAACAGACTAGAGTGGTATATCGAGCATAATAATATCCTTCCGAAATGTCAAACAGGTTTTCGTAAAGGCCAATCTACCATAGACAATCTTGCTACTCTAAGTCTGAATATTGAGGAAGCTTTTTCAAAAGGTAATCATGTTCTGGCAGCTTTCCTAGATGCTGCCAGCGCATTTGACAATGTGAAAGTTGACATTTTGTTGGATATACTTGCTGAAATAGGCTGTCCTGTAGAGCTGATCAAGTATGTAAAGTTTCTAACACATGAACGGATGATTTACACTGAAGGAAATGAAGCTTCCCCTCGGTCAGTATGCAAAGGTATACCTCAGGGCGACGTTCTGAGCCCATTGTTTTATAACGTTTACACCTACAAAATTGTAGATAATATTCCAAAAAGCGTTTCAGCACTCCTCTTTGCAGATGATATAGCTCTATTCTGTAAACGATCAACGATTCAGTCGAACAAAAGCCTAATCGAAAAAGCAGTGAAAACGGTCGACGAAAACTTGTCAAATCTTGGTTTAGAATTAGCATCTCACAAAACAGTGCTCGTCGATTTCAATAATAACAATGTTCTACCGGGAGAAATTCAAATCAGAGTAAAAGATACTGATATCAAATCTTCACCCTCTGTCAAATTCTTAGGGATCATACTTGACTACAAGCTAAACTTTAGAGAACACATCGAATATATAGTTTCGAAATGTAACAAATCAATCAATGTTTTGAGATTTATCAGGGGCGTCTGGTGGGGCGCAGCTCCAGAGACGCTTGTGATATTATATAAGAGCTTGATTCGCTCGATGATCGATTATGGATGCTTCGTGTTTTATCCAACGCAAAAATTGCAAAGAGACAAGTTAGAAAAAGTCCAGAACTTAGCAATCAGACTAGCGTTGGGCTACAGACAAAGTACGCCAATTAATGTGATGCTATCTGAATCAAAATTGATTTTCATCGAAGAACGAGTCAAATTCCTCTGCCACAATTACCTAAACAAGATTCAAATCAATGAGCAACTCCTGATCCAACCAACAATTACTCGTCTTGTTAGAATGACGCAATGTCAAAGAAACAAGTTGAATAATCATCGAATGCTCATTAACTGCATATTTGATAGAAAAACTCATTCATTGAAAATGAATTCTCATTATCCAATTTTCATCCATGAATATCAAACTCTTTTATACAAGGTTGACGTTGATACAGAAATGGGAAAGGATTTGAATAAAGCCAAAGACCCTAACCTAATCATTGACTCGATGTTGATGGGTTATCAGAGCTCACGTGTCATTTTCACTGATGGAAGTAAAGCAGACAACTCAATATCGGTCGGAAGTGCCTGCATATGTCTCAACTCAGATGTAACTATATCGCGAAGTCTAAGCAAGGAAACATCGGTATACACTGCCGAGTGTATAGCCCTTAACGATGCCATTGATCTAGTACAAAGCAACCCCCCTAAACCAGCTGTAGTTTTCTCGGATTCCTTGAGCGCGTTGACCTCCCTGAAAAGCCCTAGGTTGGATATCAAAGTCAACCCTTATATACTATCAATCAAAGAAAAAGTCAGAGATTTCGTAGAAAAAACCCAAATGACAATAAAATTTGTGTGGGTGCCGTCGCATATCGGGATCCGAGGAAACGAACAAGCTGATAGGCTAGCAAAGACAGCGTCGATGGAAACTCCAAAAGACCCATGTGATATCCCATTCACGGATTTGACAGAGTATCTGAAACGAGACGCTTTTTCTAACTCGCAGAGTCTTTTATTAGACATGAGTCAGAAGACAGGCAAAGAGTACTTTGAGCTCTATCACAATTCTAAGAAAAAGCCCTGGTTTTATCGGATGAATTTAGATAGAGAAATCATCTCAACTATTAATAGATGTCGGGCCAATCACTACGCCCTGGCGTACTCTCTAGCTCGTATTAAAATCATTCAATCTCCAGAATGTGAATGTGGTTCAGAAAGGGAAGATATCGATCACGTACTCTGGCAATGCAACCGTTTTGATGAGCAACGCTCACGCTTTATATGTTCTCTAAGCTCATTGGGTTTCCAGCTGCCGCTCTCCTGTTCGATACTCTTGGCTAGCCCAACTGCCCGAACCTGTAGAGTCTTGCAATCATTTTTGAAAGACTGTAATCTGAAGATTTAATACGTAACATAATCTCTTGAGTAAGTTCCAGTTACTACTTGTAATAATAGAAAATTAGTGTATGATATTTTACTTTTTCGCTTCAAATATTTTCTTTATCTCTTTAGTTTTAAGTAATATGTCATGCAATGTATGATGAAGCATAATAACCTCTCACGAGGTTGATGATGATCAATAAAAAAAAAAAAAAAAAAAAAAAATCTATGAACAAAATCGAATCTACATCTCAGACAAGAATTTACTTGAATTTTCATGGTTTGAACATGAAAAAAATCATGTTGCACGTACGCTGTACATTTCTATTCCCAACTCTGTAGTCAAGCATCTCACTCGTATAAAAAATTCATTTTGAATCATAGAAATGATGTATCATCGAAATCTAACGAAACGAAAGGGTTGTCATAAAAATCTAACAGACAAGTGTCACGCGGTATGTACTACATCAAAACACGTGCTTCAGATTCTTCGGATGGAATATTCAAGAAAATATTCCGTTCAAAAAAATGCCACATGTGCACCACCATCTTCAAATGCGACGACGATGATATGGTGCATACATATATACATATTGGTGGAGTTGCGTAAGGGCACGCGCTTGGCAACCTGTCTTCTCTTTTCTTTACCGTAGCCATGCAAGCTGATGGTATAACGGCGTGGGCTGAGCTTTCTTTTTTTCCTTCCATTCCAAGCATCATGTGCGTGGATGCCTTTGTGACAAATTTTAACTCTCAACTGTAGTGAAGACTTTTGTCTGCGAAATCACGCGAAAATTTTTCGTGGAATTGTAAGCATTTCTTAGATATTTTCGCGGTGTTGGTACGGTGGATCACATCGAGAAATGTATAACTCTTGATTAGGATCGTGACATTTGTAATCAGTCGAGTCTAATCCCAGGGATAAAATCTTGTATCGAAGAGTTTGGTGCTTGGGATGGTCCCAAGATGATTTTAGCGTGATACTTTGCCCAGTTCTAGAATTTTGAAAGATGTGTGAAGAGCAATATTTGAGAACTGCAAAAAGTTGAAAAAGTTGTAGTAGTGACTTTGCCGGCATTCATCGGGTTCGAAATCCAAAAGGCTGATTAGATAAGAAATTCATTGATTTCGAATCTCTCAAAATTTTTCATGGTTCTCAAATAAAAGGCAGCTAATAAATAGGTCATCGAGCTTGAATTTAGGAAAAAGACAGAAATACATGATCGTACTTCTTTTCCAAAAATTTGAGCAAAATTCAAGGAAGCGATACTTTTTTAGCGATTCTTCCTCATCGAATAGTCCAGATAACATCAATCTAAAGCGAGCTAAAAGATACAACAAATCGATGATCAAGATGATACACGATGATACACGATGATGTATTGAATGAAGGTTGAGCTTTGCCTTGAACGAATACAACGTATGGTGTTGAACAGACACGCGCTGCGCTTACTCAATCGTCACGGACTTTCCAAGTGAGAGCCGTAATATTGCACCTGTGATACTTACATTTCAATGGATACATCAATGCTTACGCTTGCGCCGTCGATACAAATAAGCCGCGAATAAAATGAATGGCTGTTTAATAACATCTTCTGATCGTTTGTCGTGCGTGTCTTACAAATCTCGTTTGTTTTGATTTTGCGTGAGATTTTCTCAAATTCGTGCATAAGCAGTTTTTTTTTTGACGAGCAAATATTGAGACGGATTATAGCATTGTAAAATTTATGAATATTTTAAAATGACAAACATCTGTTGGATATCAAAAAGTGGAAGGAGTAATAGGATTACACGAGAAGTTATTCAAATTTGATTGAGATTATTTTCAGATTTTCGATATCTGCAATTCCAAATTTTTGTAGTTCTGCGAAATTTAGTACAGATTTTTTTTTGTCGGCTGAGTTCAATGATGCAGACTCGATCATTCGATATGTGTTTTGATTACATTTTGAAACATTGCACAGATGTATTAAAATTGAATATCATCAGAAGAGTCAAAATCATTCATTTCGAAATTTTCGAAACACTCATTAAGTGTATATTTTAAGAAAATTCTGTGCTATCATCCAAGCTGTCATTACTGGAATTACAAATAATCCGATATTCTCATAGTTATATAATAACTTATCCCATCTCGTTGTCATGTTTTTTAGATTCAAAAATCAAGATTTTGAAATCCGTGTCGGGTATTTGAACGCGAATTTATATGACACTCGGTATTCTTAAAATCGTATTAGCAACCATTTTTCTTGCACTTTTAGACTGATAACGATTTATTTGAACATCTGTGATATTACAGTAGCACTTGTCGAGTTATTTCTTGAATGAACGAGGAGAATTAAAATTCCGATTAAGAACATTGAAAAAAAATTCGTATAAAAGTGTCACGAAACAAAGTTTTGAATCTGCGTTGGAAGAATCTTACCCAGGACCAAATTATTCCGAAATTCTGAATAAAAAGTTGCCGTGGGTGACACTCTTTCGCATAAAAATGATGAAGATCCGAGTGAAAGTTTTTTGAAAGCGAAAATATAGTAACTCACAAGGATATCATAAAGTGAATTGATTAGCTCGCAAAGTACGCAAATAATCATTCGAAAGTTCGGGCATGAATCAGCGGGTGAAATTCTTCATTGTATCTTGCAGACACCTATACGAGAATTTGAATGGACCCAAAATCAAATCCATCACCAAATTGTTCCCTGTTTACTTCTTCCTGAGGTTCTTAGTTCTCGCAAAAATACTCCCACTTCACAGATTTCCTGGGAATCAATGCCCATGGATTTTATATGTACTTCGAGAAAAAAAAACCCCAAGGCTGATGCTGACGAAAAGCCATGTATCTCACCTCGGGGCTCGCATAAAATATACTTACATGTATATGATCCTCTGTGTGTGAGTATGTGTGCGTGTGTGTGAATCTAAGGCCACCCGCACAAGACAAGAGAGCAGGAGGTATAAACAAACCGCTCTACCGATTACGGCAATCTTTCTGCGTGGTGGCACGAGAGTCGCATTGCTGCGTATACAATGTTTCGAAATTGCGAAATCTTTTATTTTTTTGCCAGTCCTCTCACGCATAGTATGACTCTCTGATACACACGCAAATGTGCGAGCTCGCATATACTTGGGTAATCGTTGAATTGGAATAATAAAGAGAAGAAAGTTTCGAGCTGTGAAATACATGTGAGATTCTTTGAGTTTCATTGAGATTTTTGTTGGATCAAAATTAAGTGAGATATTCATGCGTCGATGATTACTTGAATTTTTGCAAATTTAAAGGTGATGAGGGGTCGAGGGGTGCAGCAGGATATTTGCACATGCGAAATATTGATTTTTTGGAGATTTTTAAGATATCAGATGTTTTCGTTCAAAAGTTCTAAATTTGCGTGTGCCAATAACCATCTTATGTTTCTGTTGAATTATTCAATTCTATTTCGGCCGCTGTAACTACACGGTAGACTGTTTTATCGTTTCTCTGATACGATTTTTATCAAATTTCGATGCAACTGTTGATGTTATAATTTTTGAGCTTCGTGAACCGTGCGAAGCTTTTTTGCTACAAGAAAGAGGTGATTGGTTTTTTCAAAGCCCCAGTTTTTGTATATTATCATCGAATTCTCAAGAAGAACGTTGTAGGATTTTAGAATGACGTGGTTATCATGAAAGATAGGAATACCTAAGGTGAGTGTACCCAACTCACACTTATTGAGCCATTTTCTCAACAATCATGGTTCAACTCACTACTCTGGTCCATCTCAATATTTTCCAACGTATACTAGCTCATTTTGAAGCTTGTTTGAAACCCTAAAAAATGAGCCAAGATATGTTGGAAAATTTTGATATGGTCAGTTTAGTGAAATAAACCAGAGTTGTTGAGAAAATGGCTCAGTTTAGGCAAGTTGGGCACACTTATCTAATTTTAATAACTATTCTTGATGGATTATCAATCGGCCTGGAGATCAGGCATACATTTTTGCAGAAACCACTTCATTTTATCATGAAATATGGAGTCAACACTTCATTTCGACTTTGGAATAAGATGAATCATTACAAAGCAAAATTTCTTTTAGTTCATCAAGTTAGATATTTGTTAGGAAGGCTTATATGTATCAAAAAATTCTTCTATTAACTGACTAAAAATATATCATCTATCACTATAACGTCCAAATCATCGTGATTGAGATGAACAACTGAAAAACCATAGGGAAGAATCATAAATTTTCAGACTTGAAAAAATGAGACTTCAAATTTAAAACGAATGCAAATGATAATATTTTCATGTAAAAGGGTGTCATCATTACTATCAACCGTATTCAGATGAGTACAGTAAAAAATACCGAATCGAACACGAAGCATCGATTAAATTTACAGCGCGGTGGTTCCGAAGCTATCACCGCTAGTCATCCGCCCAGTTGCGTCTTCACGTCTGACCTGATGCGCATTCGAACTACTAAAAATCGGGCAGTCGCTTCTGTCCGCCCGGCAACCGCAGAAAATCTTATCGCACCGAGACTATACCTGTATAGATAGATAGATGAATGGATATAGCTCGATGTATACATGCACTCTATATAGGTATTGCAAAATGTTTCTTCGCAGCAACAGTGACGGCGGCGGCGTAATAGTTTTCGCCTTGAAGCAACAAGGCTCCTTTTTGCCGGCTCTCTCAAGAAGCCGGTTAGCTCTCACACCTATATACTATTTGATGATTTTATATATGAGTTGCGGGAGGTGTATGTATATAAAGAAATACGCTTGCGCTGTGAAAAAAAATGCTCGGACATTTCTTATCGGACGTCAGTCGGTGGATTATTGTGTTGAGAGGCCGTCGACGCGCTTTTCAAGATGGGTCAACGGCCCCGGCGTTTCTTACTTATGTATCCTTTGTAACACTGTGATGATTAAGGTGATATTTTGATTGACGATGTGCGTCCTGGATCATAGAGATGAATCATTTCTGATGGTGTATGGATAGTTTGGGTGAAGGAAGTGAGGGTTGTCCTGTATCATGGTTGAAATTTTTTTGAGGCTTGGGATCGTCCGGCTCGAGCTGACATCTCGATATTTTACTAACTAAGATTTTGAAGGAACAATTTCAGGGATGGATGGGAGATCAGCTCAGACAACCAATGTTTGTAGGAGAATCGGAAAAATTGATCGGTTTGTAAAGTTTTTTCTTGCTGAAACTCGGATTTTTTGATACTAAAAATTGCCTGTGAGGTAACAATTGGCCCAAACAATTTTGAATTAGCCCTCATTTCAATGACTTTATTTCATTTACAGTTCAATCGCCTTGTAGGGAGGTCCCTTGATTCCGAGTTAGCATCCGAGTTATCTTGAGCAAGTGGCCTAACTGAAAATTGTTTAACGAATCATTACGTGTATAAAATTACAGTCTGACTCATTTTTTCGAGCAATAAAATTGAGATTCATTCCAAAGTTATCCTTTCATTTTGTTGGTTTCATTTGATTCCACCTTGTAAGCTCAGAAATCCAAACTGCAAAATGTTTTCCCCGACATGGAAACTCTTTAGATTCCCACAGAAGGAATAGAATCACGAAAGAGTGAAAGAAAAAAAATTGCAAAACGAGCTGCCAACGCGAGAGACTGACGTTGGCTAACGATTAATTAGAAGCAGCAAGTTAACAAAGATCTACGTTTGTGTGATGTCCTTATAGTATATACAAGCTATACGAGCATACGAGATCTAGCCATCGTCGTCGTCGTCGTCGTTGTCGCTTATGTCGGTGAAAATAAATCGAATGAAGTAGCCAGGTGATTCACACTCAACGTCTATCTCATTCTTATAAGTCTTGAGGGATATATTCAGGGACGAGCTTCGTCGACTTTTGCGAGCATTAGAATTTTTACAAGGATCCTTTTCTCTATGGTATATATAAATGTACGTGATTTGAGCTCGGCTTTGATTGGGATGAAAAAAAATGTTAGCTAGAGATCGGTACAATAAACTCTGTTGCTTCGTGATGTCCTTGCTCGTACATTCTTTTTTTTGCCTAGAGCGTGCCGATTTTTTTTTCTTATTCATTCTAGACGAGAGGTGTATATGCCTAGCGATGGATGGAGAAGGCCGTGACGGGGTGTGCAAATCAAAATCAATTTGCGATTTCTACGAGTTGATCGATCTGAGCTTTTGTGACTTGACTCATGGAATTTCTAAGGTTTGAGATCAGGTTGGGTTTTATCGTGTGTAGAGTTCGTGGTAACGTCACTCATTTAATGAAATTTAAAGAATTTTGGACTTTTCAACAGTTCTGTTTATGAACAGATGGCAATGTGAAAAAATCATGAATACTCTTAACACTGTGCCAGTTGATTTCTCTGATGAAAAAATTGTCTGCTTTCAAAAGGAAAAATGTTCCCTCAATAAAATTTTCTAGGACATAGGTTATATTCACTAACAAGGGGAACACCAACCTTGTGTGTCCTGGATCTTGATGAAACTTTGGAAATCATCTTGTTTTGGTGAGAAATGAAGGTATCTTCTATAGGGTTTGATTCCATGGGCCTCTTATCCCAAGATACAGCTATGGAGATTAACATTGTCCATATAGGCCCATGTGAAAAATCGTAAATATAGATATATCGACAATGCTAATCGCCATTGCTGAATCTGGGGATGGAAGGCCGATTGGACGAAATCTTTTTGGGTACCTCCTTTCCTACCAAAACAAGATTATTTTCCAAAGATTAGTCAAGATCTACGACCCGCAAACCCTTGTGAGTTTCAAGATCATGTATCAGAATTCTTTTTTGCATTCGTCGCCCATGCCGATTCCAAAATGATTCGAAAACATTATTGGGAGATTCATATTCTTCTGTCTTTCAACTCAAAATTCCACTGGCTATTTCTTGGAAATTTGAAAATTGAGCTCGACCATCAGCTATAACCTATTGCAAATCTCAATGTTATCCGTTTCAAATGAAAAGTTTCGTTAAATATTCCTTTAGTTTGCTGGATTATAACTTACGATAATTCGTATGAGTTGCTCAAACTCAGTCCGAGTCATCTCACAAAAAATAGTCAAATAAAAGATCTTGACATTTTTTTCAAAGCTATCTCAACAGTCTTATAAGTGGCGCGTATCCTTAGAGATCCAAAACGGTGTATAATTCTTTACCAGCAGTCATATCTTGAATATACTCTGAAATTTGATGTACCGATATATTTTAGTCCCGAAAACAGTTTACTACAGGATTTACTCAAAATTATAATATCTCATCCAATGCCTCGTTATTTTCTTCAGAAATTGTCATCATAATATTTTGCTGAATCAAGACAGCAGCTCAGTTTTTGCACGTGTCAGCTCGTCTATCGATGATACGTCCCACCAACAATATACATGAAACGGTACCCTCGTCTCTTACGAGAGATATCAAGCTTGCGACGTTCAAGTCGAGCTTACTCGGCTCACAGAGTCAGTAGGCACATCGCAAGTTTCCAAGCCTCATATATATATATATATATAGTCCCCGTACGAGTATCGATCGTAAGTCTCTGTCGGCCTACGCCTCCCTTCTCTCATTTTCTTCCATCTCTCTCTCTCTCTAACTATATATTCCAACCCTCGGGAGAAACTCGACGTTCCACCCTTGCCGAGCTATACACAGGCCTATATTCGAAACTCGCTTTTCCGCGTCAGAAACCTCTATATATATATATATATGTAACGAACGTGTCAGCTGCTTTGTCGAGGGAGAGTAGTATAGAAGGAAAAGCTTGGGTAAAAGAGCTTTCACAGAACGACGTGAGTGATATAGTAAAGCATTTTTTTTTCTCACTTCAAGCCTGGGGGCTGATCATCATCATCACCATCCTCTACATTGTATGGTAGAAAACATATATTTATTAAAAAAAAAAAAAAAAGAGCAGGTGGTTGCCCTCGAAGTCGTTGTCGTCGTGAATAGTTCGTTGACTACGGTGTCGTTGGACTCGAATCGTATATTTAAGGGGGTTATTGGGCAATCTGATATGAAGATATTATCATCATTCGAGTGTGGGTAGATATTTTTTTGAAAATAGAGTGACTGGCACGATGTACGATTACGTCCGGGTGTGATGTTTTTCTTCTTTTGTTTGGGTTATTTGGGTTGACACTAGTGGTAATGAGAAACGAAAAAGCGTAATTGATGGGAATTAAAGTTGCACATTTCCGATTATAGATTTATTGGTCGAGGATATTTTTGATATTCGGCACGAGGGATGACGATGATGATTTTTTTGTTTGATGTGATGCTATTCGTGTCATTACGTACTCGATTGTTATCGATATTTATTTTTGTTGTTTTTGTGAGATACATGATTAATCTTTTTCTGCTTCACGAACTCTTCATGTTTTTGTATTTTTTTTGTAGAATATTATTCTATCACCCAGTTAACCTGCACAAACATAACAATCTACATAATATATGAGTTGTTCAGAGTCATAGTGGACCAAGTCCACTCTTGACACTCATTCATTCTGTGATCTCCCATAATATAACCATGAATTGAATTCATTCGGGAATCATTATTCCAGTTGAAGAATATGATAGAAAATATGGGAAAGATCGTCTGCAAAGGATAAATTCAAGTCAAGCAAAACGCAGGGAATTTTCAGGTTAATTTCTTACACGATTCAGAAGTGAACTCACAATTAGTCCACTATGACTCTGAACAACTCATATCCCCAATCAGGGTTTGACAAGAAACTGATTTTGAATTTCGGTTCATTTCGTATTGGGCGGTCAACTTCTGTGATAATTTTGGGATTGATTTCCATTCATTTTGAATGCACAGCAGCAGAATTATCGGTAGCATCTCCGAAATTATCACAGAAGTGCGACCCACCGATCCGAAATGAACCGAAATTCAAAATAAATTTTGTGTCAAACCCTGTACCCATTACACTAAAACTCCTCGGTCATATAAGGACAATTTCCAAGTCCGGCAGCAACTGATCGCCGCGTACCGATATGCTCAATACGTCTCGAAAGCAATGACTTGATTATCCTCGAAAGAGTGAATGTCTTATACTAGTTCAAACACACGACAACGTATAATACAGTCGTTCTCGGGTACAAGATTGCTCAGACCAGATAACCTAACTGCTAAAACACAAGTATAGGTATACAATAATACATGTACCGATAGACAGTTTTAAGAAGCGAAAAAGCACAATTTGACAATGAACACGAAACTGACTCTGTATTAGCAGCGTGTATGGGGTAAGACTACTTTTACGCAAATACTGGTTGAAAATTTTCGAGCTCAGAGTAAGGACAATATACTTAGTATGCGTGCGGTATTCTATGCATTGTGAGTGAACTGACGCAATACAGCGAGTGCCATGTAATGATATCGTCGTTGAGGTTCTTAGAGATACTTTTGCAACTCCGAAAAAATTTCCTCTGTTGAATGTATTCGCGTAGTTGTACTGGAAAATTTTAGGTTAGATTGGGATGTCATTCTATCTGCGAACATCAAGATTGGTTCGAGAGCGAGCTTGTGGTAGTGTATACGTTGTCTGATATAGAAAATTGGTGATCTATGTGATGATGAAATTTCAATTTCAGAGACCAATTTTCGTCCACTGGGAGCTTACAAAGTGCAAGGCAGAGCTTTGATAATGTTATTTATCAAAAAATTTTGAGGATTTCGAATTTGTCATTTTGAGATATTGTTTTCACTTTTTCCATCGCATAATGAATGGGGTAAAATGAGATAAACTTTGAATTGATCGATTAGTAAATCAAACGTATCGGAAACAAGAATCTCATTTGATTCTAATGCATAGTTAAATTATTTCGTGCCTCTTAAAGAAAAATTCTCTCCTAAGCGCACACTGTAAAAATTGGTTCAATCTTTCAATCAATACATGGGAACATGAGATTAGTTGATATAATTTTGGTTTCGAGCTGGTCGGAGCTCTTTCTCTCTCTGATCTCTTTCCAAATTATTCAAAGTAGTGAGAGTTGGGGAACCATATGTAGAGATTTCAAAGAACGAGAAATTGAGTATTCTTCGCAAATCTCATTGCACTCAGCACGACCGATTTTAAATCAGAGGGAAAGATTTTGATCATGCTCATTTTATGATGAAAAGAATTCTAATAAATTTTATCAGTAAAAATTCCAACAGTTGAGTCTTTGCTTTAAGCATTTTCTCCGAATTGAAACCGTACAGATTTTTCCGCGGACAATTCGTTAACAACCTCTATAAAAAATTCTTCTGCCGTAAAAAATCATTACATAAAAATGGTGAAAACTCAATTAGTCCAGAGTATCATTGCATTGCACACTGCTGGCGTCACAGAAATTCGCATGATGCAAAAATTTCTCTATTGTAGTAATATATACTAGCAAATGTCTCGCCTCCTCTTATCACTATAAGAGAAAGAGCGCCGGCACTCTGCCGTATCTCCTCTTATAACGCCTGCTATCGAGCATTCTTATCGCGACGCGCGGTCTTGCATTCCACAGAATTTTCCGACCTACTTTTCTATGTGGCGGCCGGGCTTTCGCCCTAGTAATCAGTGCAATATAAAGTATATAGTGTGAGAATTGTAAGAGAAAAAAAGGTAGATAATAGATAGAAGGGATATGCAGCTGTACATTTCACTCGTCGTTCCGACTTTTCAACACTTTTTTTTCCTGGTAGCATCAAAGCGCTGAGATTAAAAGGGCTTCGGGAAGATTCCCACGTGTGGTGCTAGGAGTAATAGTAGTAGTGGTAGTAGGTATATCACGAAACGGGGCTTGGATTCAATCAGTTGCCACTAAGGTAACTGCTCTTGTCGATTTTTTTCATGGATATTGATATATATCTTTTGCCTATCGAAATTCAACGCTCGTCTTCTCGCACCGGATCATCTAAACAGTTAGGCAGCTTTTGAATTCGATTGATTCAAAGATTTTTTTATGTCATTGCTCTTGTGGACACTTGGCTTTACGGAATAGCTTGAAAATCTTTTGGGTCAGCTTCATTATTGGGTGTATCGAATTCATATCAACTTCCTTATTTTGTCCGAAACTCGATATTCGCGATAACTTTTATTTGGCGTATGGTGAAAATCTGAAGAAATTTTGAAAAATCTGTAACCATCCTAAGGACACATTTCTCCAAGGATAGAGTCCTTATATGCTTCTATTTTATGAAAAAGTGGAAGAAACAAAAAATTCTCAATTCTGTAATTTTGACGTTTTCTGTCATCTTTCGACGAGTTGATGATATTTTTCGTGTCGGAAAATGTTTCCGTGCCCGGGAAGTGAGGTCTAGTGTGAGCAAATTGATCATTTCAAATCAACAGCCAGCATTCAGAATGATTCACTGGTGTCGGATACGCCGAATATTCGTTTTAAAATGGTTGAAAGTGATGAATGTAAAACTTTGAAGATTTCTCGATTTTTGATTTATTCTCCTAAAAAATAAATGCTCTGTGAGAATTAATTCTTATGTCAATTTGTTACTTTGCACTCCTCTCAGAAAATTTACTGGATTTTTGTAGATTTCCTTTCAATCACTTCCATCAAATAATATCGTAGGTTATCACTCGAGATTGCACTTGTCTGATATACTAGATAGAAAAATCAACGATTTCATGCACAGATAGTGGATATGTTTTTCGGGGATAAATCCACGTCGAGTATTCCAATACCCCATCTATTATTGATACATTTTCGGTCATTTTTCGAGGCTTTTCCGCCATGGTAATCTTATGGAACTCACACCGAAATAATAATCCACTCTGTGGTATCGTAATTCTATACATGCCAATATGAAATTCCAATCAAGATGCTTCACTCGAATACTTTCTAGTCACTACCTCTTATAAATCCCTGACGAATCACCAATTCAACCAAACACCATATAAGTAACGTCGATATAATGAGTGTAAAATCAACCTGTGTACAACATCAATTAAACGTCCATCCCAATCACTAGGTTTATTCGATTATGCCGGTCAGACTGGTCTGACCATCGGACCTCTCTCTCTTTCTCATGAGGTTAGAAAGAGAGATCCGATGATCACGCCTGGTCTGACCAGTCTGACTAGCCATAATCGAATAAACCTACTATCTCTCATTATATAGCAATTCAACACTAAAACAAACCAACTACTCCATATACACATATACACTATAGAATCACCGGTACCAAAGGCGCTCCAAAAGTCGGTAGTATAAAGAGAACCGGTTTTCGAATGGGATATATATCAAGTACAACTCGTGATGCAGCAGCAGCAGTTCCCGCAATCAATCTTTAACGGCGTTGGTATATAGCGGTGGCAACGGATCTCGATGCAACTTGCCAAATCGGTTCGTCGATCCCAAGAGAGTGTAAAAGAGCTTTAGAGATTGGGAAGCAGTATTTCGTGTATGACGTAAAGTCTGCACCGTGCGATTCCAATCTGTGGCAATTAAGCCTAACTCTGTACTACATGTCAAAGTCAAGCGTCTCGGGCAAAGATTCGATTCCCCCCTTCCCTCTACCTTCTATTTACCCTTTCTCTATTTTTCTTATTTTCTATCCAATCTCTCACGGTTATAGAAAACCTCTAGATTCGCGAGTGAAATCTTTTTTTTTTTACGTATGATATGTGTAGTGTTGATGAGTATGGACACGTGGCAATATTTCAGCACCAAATATGGAAATGCTTCTTATTTTCGTTTGGAATGGGTGAAAGTGAGGTTGGACGAAAAATTGCCGGCCGGCCGGCGCGCAATGTTGAGTGGGTTTGACTGTTTTTCGAGTGTGTATATTTGGTGCCGATCTACGTATTTCATCATTTTTGCGATTTCTGTTGGAAGATTCACTTTCTTGGAGTTGAGAGATGTACACACTGGATTAAAGTTGAGTTTTTCAGAAACGCGATTCTTATTCCCAATCGATCTTAAAATTTGTTGGAAGGCAGATTAAGTCAAGACCGACAGTCTTTTCGTTCTTTTTATAAACATTCTGTTGAAACGAAATCGTGTTTGTCATAATGATATGCAGAATATGTTCGTTCTACTAAAACTACTTGGAACTATATGAAATCAACTCGGATGGACGATCATATATTTCTACGTGCAGTATTTTAAAATGTCCCTGGGGGTGAAATGGTCCCAATTTCTAGTCTGACTCGAGATTTATTTGAGGTGACAAGTGTGCCGTAGCAGACCATGTTTTCGATGAATGGAAAAAGTTGAGTGCGTTTCTCCATGAATTTTGGGCGTTGATAGTACGATGCGCCCACTTCCAATTTTGAAGGTCTTTGATCCAATACAATTATGCAATTGGAATAAAGTGAATGCAATTGCAATAAAATGGATTGACCAAATGAGTTGAATTTAGGTTCTGTCGACTTCGAAAAAATCAACTGAAATCTTTTGCTTTAAAAGCTTGCAAGCTTTATATTATTCCTCCTTCTATTGACTTTCATTTCTTTCCTCATTCTTATTCCATAATATGTTCACCGATCCCAACAAAACACACATCACACAGGCAAATTTGTCATAAATTTACTCAAATCAATTCGCCTTCGAACTGAATCCATCCAAGTCAAAACTACCACCGAAAAAGAAGAATCACATTCAAATAAAGATCGACTACCCGCGGAGACAAACTTTCCGGAAATAAAGATCTCCCTCTACACGATCTTCATACATTTTTTATGGAAACTGATCTTTAAATACCTCACGCAAGAGAGCTTTCTCCGACTCATGAAAAAAAAAAAAAAAAAAAAGGAATGGAATCAGAAAGAATACGGAAAGGAAGAAACACAAACATCACACTGTCGAATATGAGCTTGCAAAAGTCTTCCCCAAAAGTCAATCTTAATCAACATCAGAACAAGCAACAACACCCTGATGATTTCCTTACAAAAACAGGAATCTGTTAGTCAAAAAGAACACATTGTTACAAGCCGTAGGAATATATATATATATATATATCCAGAGCTCATCGACATTCGCTCGTGCTTCTTTAAAAAAAAACCGTTATTCCAAAACTGTTCTGTCTCCGATGTTTGTTAAAGCGCCCGCGCAATTCAGACGGCCCACACCTATTATTCTATATATATGTATATAATACTTAAGAAGTAAGCTCTTTCCTCCAAGTCTCTTCACCCGAGCGTACGATCTGTACGATTCATGAAACAATAGGGCAGTTATTCAAGTGTAATCAGCGCCTAGAAATTCGTGCAAAATATCTTTTTTTTCGGACCATCCTTCCTCTCTCTTTTGCTCACCTCTCATCCTCACACCTAACCTATACTTCTCTTATCCTATATATGTATTTTCTTTCGAACGTCATTACAAATCGTGCAAGCTCAGGACATAAGACACGAATGACACATACGGGCTACCGTATTATTGTATACCTTTTCAAGATCGTCAATTCACTAAATACATTGCGGTAATACAGGAAATGTCTGATAACCTCGTACTGCAGTTATACTCTCTTCCCATCACTTCTATTAGTGCTAATTTTAAGTTCCGCGGTACAGTGCGGATAGATATATTATATATATAACTGATAACAATTCCCTCTTGCATTTAAACGCGTATAATACTTGTAGCTAATACTTAGACTACTATACTATTATACACCGATGCTTTGTATGTATATCGTTATCGGTAAGAAACCCGATTAGAGGGCATTAACACCACAACGACGACGACGATTCACCTATCTTGAGAAACGCCTCCACGCCTGATTCTTTTCTTTATTTTATGTATTGAAAGGGCCTTTGTACTATTCATGTTTTTACCGGATGATATTGTATTCGATGTGTGTGATTGTAAGTCTAAAGATATTTATTTACTATTTATCGTCTTCTATTTAACTTATGGTCCAATTTGGAGTGTAATATGGAAATACTATCGATAATACTAATTAAAAAAATTACGTAAATTATATATGTGTGGTATCGACTCGTGAGAGCTGAACGATAATATTTGTCGAGTCGATGGTAATGATATTTTTTTTCCGATCTCCGCGGTACACACATTAGTTGGAAGATCAATTAGTCGTTAGGAATATATAGAAGAAGATTGCTCTAGATTCTTTGATGATCGATCGTATATTTGAAAATACCGTTTTTGGATCATTGACCTTTGCTTTGTTTGGGAATCATTACCGATCGTGTATAACCATATTCTGTCAGTGATGCATAGGCACGCGTCATATATATAAGTGGCACAAAGTAGAACGTCTATAGGTAAGTGGTACGATAGCTGTGCCGGAAAATTATTATACATATATACCACTTTCGAGCAATTGTATAGCGTGCACCACGTAATTCTTCATACTATGTATTATACTACTTTTAGGTTATACTGTGTACGGAATCATATTGGAATTATGCATGTGTATAGAGTCTCATTTGATGAAATCGAATCGATCGGTGTCTTTAGTCTCGTGTGTATAGCTTATTCGAAATACTGATAGCTTCCAAGTCTATCCAGACTGTGGACTCTCGATTAACTCCTGGATGAATTATTCACATGGACCGTGGAGTCGAGATTTATCTGCAAGCTCATTGCAAGCTCTTGTGTCTGGCATCATCATCAACTTGATTCGAAATTCACAATGCAATAACTACCGACTGATTCTGCTTGATAAACCAAATTGATATTCTGTAAAGATACATTCTTATTCGAGCTTGCAAGCTCAACCTACTTTGATTCCCGAGATCTTCATCTAGTAGAGGTCATACAAGTTATAACTATCATTGGAACTCAACAAGGCTCAACACGATATTACTGTACACTTGCTCTTGAGCTTGCAAGCTCAAACATCTTTAAATATCATCATCCCCAGTACCTTTATTGATCTTCGATAAAAAGCTCAATAGTTACAGAACAAGCTTGAAAAAATTCATGATATTCTGAAAATTCACGCACGTCAAATCCTGCAAGCTCGGCTGAAAGCTCACACCGTTGAAACCCTCTACGCATTTCCAATAAAACATCTAACAAACATCAGTTGATTTCGGGATAACCCCGATAATCATCTAACGACCCACCCATGCTCGAGCTTGCAAGCTTTTCTCAATATTCAAATTCAACAATGTTCATAGCGCTCGATGAGAAGATAGTGGGCGTTACCTTTGATGCTTCCCGAAGATGTGTGAGGCGTCTGGGGTTGATGCGAGGTGAGCGGCAGCGGTGAAGACGCCGAGGAGCTTGCAGAATGCTCCAACTTGGCGCTCACCGCTGTCCACATCTCGAACATGTTGAATGACGCCGTTGTGGCGGCGCCGGGGCCTGGTGGGCCCCAAAGCTGCCTGGCTGCCGCCAGTTGTGATCACGTTGCCCCGTCACCGACGGGTAAACTCGACCATTGATTAATACAAGGTGGTGGTGGCGGAGGTGGTGGTGATTCCTCCTTAAAAGCTCTCACGGGAGCGCCACCACTACGCGGCCCCGTGTGCATCCTCACGTTCAATTTCTCAGCTTCCAAATTGCCCTCCGTATTTTTTCTGGCACAGGCACTTCTGAAAATGGGCTGGTTCAGATGGTGCTCCTTTGGATCACCCGAAATTTTGCTCTCTCTTACTGGATGTGGGTTGATGAAATGGGGGGGGGGGGGGGGGGGAAGGACACCGACTGATGATTCTATCGATCTTTAAGCGAGGAAAATTTGAAATTCGAACTAAATTTTTCGCAAGCTCCTCATGCAGTTGTCATCAGCGAGAGTTTGCTATCTTTTTCAATTACTATCCTAAAGTTCTAGCTATTACTTCGGTCGTTCAACTTTTACTTATTCCATCGGTAGCTTGGAATTTGAGGGATTTCACTTGATGAGTCTTATCGAATTTAACTTCATCATTTCGCAGTTAACATTACAATTCTTCGGTAAAAATATTGTCAAACTACGTATAATAGGCATCATAAAGTCTTGGGTCGCTCTCATCAAGTCCTCATATCCGTGAGATATACGTACAAAGAAAAATGAAAGATGAAAGTTTGAAGGTACGCATAATCATCGTTCGATTCCAAAAGTAGTCAAGACTGAATGACAAATCCAACTTTGACTTTCGAAAAGGAAGATTCTGTGTTCGAGGCTTTCCACTCTGGCGCGGATGGACCATATAATCCTTATTTGTCCCATATTTCGCATATTTATGTATTATATGAAGACGACATTTTTGGGAGGAGTATCCGTCCGCCGCGCCATCTTTGGCAAAGTCCGACATAAGCTTTGACTTATGATTTTCAATCACAATCAAGCCATTACCATATCGTTCTGCAAACGTTCTATACAATTTGGAAGTAAACCTCCGCGGAATTATGCCTTCAATTTTGTGCCAATCACAAAGGGAAAAAATGTCTCATTTTCTGTTGAAAACCCATCAGTGAAGGCAGAGAGTCGCAAGCTCAAGGGAAACGAGACGTCAGGACGCCGCTCAAAAATATAACCAGAGTCATCGAGCTTTTCCGCAGCAGCAGCTGTGCTACCATATGCGAGCTTCGAGTTTTTCCTCACAACAGCTATATAGAAAGAAGAGCCAAGTCAGCAAGTCTCTGAAGCACACAGAGTAGTAGTCTTGACGGTGCGTGCGCCTCGCGCTTAAAAGTGGAGCAGCGCCCTCGAGTGCAACCCGACGATGATGACGGTGACGCGGCGACACGAGAGAAAGAACGAACAAGAGAGGAAAAAAAGAGAAGAGATATATATATATATATATATATGCTTTCATCCGAGAATAAAGCTGTGCTTGCAAGCTCTCACTATCGCAGCAAAGTCGTCGTTGCCGTCAAGAGACGTAGAGAGGCTCGGCTGAAGAGATGGCCTCTCTACAGCAGCAAGCTTTTTTCACGAGCTTGCACCATTGCAGCTTGCAAGCTCGAAAGCTTCTAAAGCTCCATACACTGGACGCGATGCCGACACCAACGCCGACGCCGCCACTGTAGACGTGTCGAGGGTGCCCGATTCAAGCTTGCAAGCTTTATCCCTTGAGCTTGATGCAAAAGAGAGATCTCGCTCAGCGATTCGCGAGAGTGAGAGAGCACCAGCCCAGCCGGTGCTCTCTTTTTTCGGATATATGTGATGACAGCGCTATAGAACGTCTATACGAAGCTTGAGCTTTTTTTGCGTGACGCTTTCCAGATTACCGAGACCGTTCCCCAACATATGGAAAAGTAACTTTGGGCATGCTTAGTATTATAAAACGAATCGATCTGGTGGCCTACCTAAACCATAGGCACCAAGTTTCTCTTCCTGATCATTGTAGTTGTGATTGTGAGTTTGACGTGATTTCATAAGCGGAGCTTAAGAAAGTACCGCGCCAGTGGACGGGGGAATTTTTTCTACCTAAACAGAATCACGCGATGACTATTCTAATAGTTGAATTACGATCAATCGAAGCTCCCAGTAAATTTTTGTAAGCCTAGCAGTCATGGTTCTGGTATTAATATAAATCGACAAAATTCGACATTTTGTTTTAATTTTGACATATTCGTGACTTGATGTCTTATTCCCATCGAAAATCTTTTTTTTACATGAATGAGATAGGCAATCGTTTTGAACAAGAGTTTACGATAACTTCAGAGGCTTTTGTATTTATATAAAAATTTCTGTCAAAAACTCAGCGTAAGTTTCTTGATAGAGCTAAAAAACTAACACTTCCCATAAGACCACGTGTTAAATGGCCGAAAATGGATTAGCCATAACATTTGTCCCGGGTAGGCGAAGTTCACCAAAATTTACATGGAGTCCTCGACACAAATATCAACGCGTGTGACGAGTTTCATCATACTCTCAGCGTCAAATTTCTTAATTGCGGTACTTCTCCAACATGCAGTTACATGGCTGCTATGTCATAGTTGGTTTTTTAAATGTTTACGCCAATCGCCTAATCGTGTTGAATGATTCATGGGAAAGTTTTAGAATGTCCTGGATCTTTGGGAATTTTGATTGAGCAGCCCCGAAAAACGTTATTTGTACATCGAAGAAGGGGATGCGACAACCATCATTTTCCTCCTTCGTGCCGGTGAATTCCCCTGTCGAGAGACTACTCTTAGATACACGTAGCTGTAAAGAACATTTGGACATGGAAATCGGTATGATCGAAGAAAATGTTTTCACCGAAACCTCAATCGAGCTTAAATTTTTACAAACATGAAAAAAGCAACAAGCAATTTCTGCAAGCTCTGCTCCCTCAATACTAATAGCTAATTATATACGAGACATCCATCGTTACACACCATTCTATTACGAAGGTAATAACGGAAAGAATCTGTCTGCAGCTCGATCGATGCCCGCAGCACACATCTCCATCGAGACTGCTGCAGAGCTTACACCAGAGAAAAAGCTCTTTCAGACTCTCTTCGTCACACAGACATACAGAGACGAGCCTCTTCGATCCGCTGCGGTACCTTGCAAGCTCTCAACTCTTCTCTCATCAGACAGAAAAGCTCTATAACCTCACGAGAGATAGACAGGTAGTATAGGCCTCCACCTGGTAAAAAAAGAACGAGGCCCACGGAAAAGAGCTTCTCACAGAAAATTCGAATAGGAGTGGCACAGCTGAGCTTGCGAACTTGCAAGCTCTACAGATTTTATATATCATCGTCAGAGACTGTATGGTTGCATTCTATACACGAGGAAAAAAGCTCCACACAGAAAATTAGAATAGGAGCGGCTCTCTGAGATTTCGAGCTTGCAAGCTTCATAGATTTTTATATATCATCATCAGAGTGCATATATATGGTGTTATGCTATATATATGATGAGGTATACAAAGGTACAAATCGTTCTTCGTTGGCGCATTCGACTGCTTCTGCTACTACTGCTGGCATCGTTGGTTATAGTGCACGGGTCGATAGAGTCGGCGCGCCTACGCGGCGGCAGTGTCCCTTTAAGCCTGGCGCAGAGCTGCAAGCACGAAAGCTTCAACCAGAATGAGAGTGTGAGAGAGAGAGAGAGAGAGCGCACAGCAGTATGCTATCGAGCGTCGGGCGTAGTCGACCCCCTGCAGAGCCTATAGAACTGCATTCGTGATTCTTCTTTATATGTACCTCTGTGTGTGCTTGCAAGAGCTTGCACGTGTATGTGTAAATATATATGAAGGGGGCTCTCCCTTCGAAGCATTTTCCCTTCACGAGGGAGAGAGCGAAGACCCGCACGGTTCTGATCTATATTCAGGCGAGTGTTCGAGTCCTACTGGCCCATTGCCTGGCATTCTCGGACATACTCACTTCTCTCTCTCTCTCTCTCTCTCTCTTTCTTCTTCCCTTATACAAGCTTTCCGTGCTTACGGCTCGATTCTACCTCTTGGCCGGCGTCAACTGTTCCACAGAGCCGATCGATTTCGGGCTTGGCTTCGAGCCTTTACTAGTAGGTTGGTAGGTAGGTAGGTAGGTATAATGACTCGTATGCACGAGTATAGCCCTCTCTGCCTTTTTTTTACGGACTATAAAGATGAGAGTCGATATATCGGCCAGAGCTTTTTCAGAGCTTGCGGCTGTCTTCGAATTAATATTGCGCCAGGCTGCGGTAGTCTACGCAAAATTCCACCAGGAAATACCATAAATCTCACCAGGGATTTAGCCGCAAGCTCTTTTCAAAGTGTCTCAAGATTTTGAAAAGAGAGCTTGCGGAAAAAGCTCGGAGTCATGACGGCGTCTCAAAATTTACTTCATTCAAAGTATATGGAAAAGCTGAAATTGAATGCAAGGGTCACGTAGTCGTCGTTTTTTGTCGTCTACCATCGACGTTGAAAAGCTCGGACTTGAAGTCGTTGAAAAACAAAAGCTTGCATTCGCAAATTCTTCCCTCCCTCTCTTTCTCTCTTTCTTTCTTTTTTTTGAGACGCGCAATCATTAAAAATGCAGATAGTTGTATGTGAGGCAAATTTGAGAGGCGGAGCTTGCAGGCACTTCAAAACACGTGTCTAATGACGATCCGCTGGGTTCTCTCACTTTTTGCTTTTCCGTATTGTCGAACCAGTAGTATATATAGTGCGTTCGGAAAATCTAGGCGATGTGAAAATCTTTCAACAGGCTTCCTCCATAGCCTATAGTCTACAGCCCCCACATCGATCTGAAACGACTCTGAGCTTTTCTATGAGCGTGTGTGTGTGTGTGTGATGGTTGTATCTACTACTGTCGTTGAAGTTGAACATATCGGGCGAGACTAATTCTTTTTTTCTACCAGTTGTGTCGGCTCGTCTGACGCAACGAGTGACTTTTGTCACGTGTGCACGACTTTTCGTGATTTCACGTCGCTGAGCTTTGCAAGCTCGCTTCTGTTGCACCGTTTCCGCACTGCATAAGCAAATTGCTCGCGGAAAGCTTTTTCATCTAACTCTTTTTCTCTCTGTCTCTGTCTGTTCGTGTATATTTTTCCGGTTGGGTGGTAGTGATAACTCGCTTGCAAGCTCTGAACGGATATGCAGTTCGATGATTTAAATCGAAGGCAGCTGGGATTCTTTTTTTCAAGCTTGCGAGCTTGTGAGTAATAGGTTCTTATGGATTCAATGCTGAAAGTTTGAAAAATCTGAGATTTTGAAATGTATTGGTGCGATACACTGATTTTAGCCTTTGCTGGTGAAAGTGAGCGTTTCAAGCATCAATATTCAAATGGTAGCTTTTCTTGCACATAAGGATGTGCAAGCGTAAAGACGCTGAGAAGTTCGAATTGTTACCGCATAGAATTTTGTCAGAGCCGAGTACCATTACTCATTCTCTCACTCTAAGAAACAACACTAAATTGATCATTTTTGTGATTTTCACTCGAGAGTGGTGAGAAATTTTGTCATCCTGCGAGGAATTGTTTGTTTTTATCCATGTTTCATCAAGAAATTCATTTCAATCAACCAAATATCGTCCACCATAGACGGTTTAACTCGACAGTAGATGAATTGTCTCGCGTCGAGAATGAGGTAGTAGGCCATGATAATAACGGTTTACCAGGAAATGAACATTACCTATTTAACGTCGAGGTTGATGACGAACGATTCCAGAATAGGTTTATTAATATCTTTGTTAACCGTCACACGTGTTTTGATCGAGGATGAATGAAAATATCGAACCTTTGAATTTGTGAATGAATGCGATAGTCTTTAGCACATATTTGGAGCTAACCCAAGCGTATACCTCGTTATCGAGTTATAAACAAGTCTTCGAGTCTTTGATCGAGTGTGCGTGTGTCAAAAATTACCATAGGTAGACTTGAGATATTTATCTATGTACGCTAATTTTATCGAAAGATGATCAATTGACGTAACAAGATCAACATCTAATGAATGATGTTCGTTGTAGATAAGATCATTATTCCTTTGAATTTCCTCTCATGGTAAGAGAATGATCGATACATAAAAGTATCGATCCATTATTGGTCAAAATACCTGAATCGATATTGCGAATGAATCTTAAAAAAACTTGCAAAAAATTTCATCTTGATAAGGAGCTTGCAAGCACACGGGATACTTCTCCAAAGAAACCAAGGTTCATCTACACATTATGATATCAATTACAAATTTTCTCTATGTGAATCTCATCAATGAGAGTTACCATTTGGTCCTCTAAGAATCAGCTGTTGCAAGCACAGATTACACACTTATGTGCATATAGAATAGAAATAACATCATCGTAATATGAAAGGGAAGGAGGAGGAAAAGGCCGGTGGTGTGCGGCAGCAACAGAAGTGAGCGTTATAGTATGTATGTAATACACGAGAGAGATACGTTTGCAGCTTTCGACTGGCTCGTTTCGTGCGGCGTATGAATTATTTTCGCCGTGGGGGCATCGCATCTTATGTAGGTCGTGTAGCTGCTCTAGTATAGGAACTTATATACGCTCTCTGCGCGTCACCGGCATCGTCGTCGTCGTTGGAGCCGCAGCACCGCATAGATAGGTAATATACATGTAGATATAGATTTTCTTTAGTTCTATGCATCACTATTACGTGGCTGTTGCTCTTTTTTTCAGAGAGAGTTTAGCTCTTGGATGCAACTGTGATGTCGAGTGTTTTTTTTCTTCCTCATATTCAGGTGCTAATACGAATTTTATCGCGATGAGGTTGTTGCACTTACATATATTTGAGCAGGATCAAAATCTTGTTTTTTGTTTATTAACAGATTTCCAACCTCTTTTCGAGGTTATTTTGCGGGACCTACAGTTTAAGGTGGGTTCCGAACCACCGTAGTCACCGAAAGCCACTTATGAAAATTCGAGAGTCGAGATTTGAACCCCAGCCTTCTGCGTTGAAGACACAGACTTCATACACGAGGTCGCGGTGGCTTCCTTGTGTTGATGGTTTGATTTCTTGCCCAGCTACCTCATTCATTTGAAATTTTTATCAACATTTAATGTATAAATTTTTTTGCTCCTCAAGTGTTTTACTCGCGAAAGCTCATAATAATAATAACGCTGTCGTTTTCAATTTAATTTTAAATTTTCGTTGATATGGTTGGCTCTCCTAGACAAAAAATTCATGAAAAAGATGTAACATTCTGTAAGCTCGTGGCGATAGAATCAAAAGACTGCACACGCAAAAAGTGTGCTAACAAGATTCAATTTTTACTTTCGTCGCTGTAATACTGATTCCGCCCATTAAATCTATCCCAGCACGAGATATATGTAGGCTACAGCAAGTGTATTCTTGTGTTCTGGGACTTTTTTGTGGTTACCCTGTCGCCACGGGCCTGCACAGAACTATACACATTACACGCACAGTAAGATAAGAGCAACATTGTGTCATAATTTAACTCGATTGCAAGAAGCTCTCCCTCTTTCTCCTTCTCTTTCTTTCGTGTTTGTAGACACTATTATTGATGTAGAACGAATAAATTCCCTATCGCTGTGAGAATTTAACTCCCCATCTCTTGACCGATGCATAATATGAGTATGTAAAGGCGTGTGAGCCAATTTCCCTCGACAACAGAAGCTTGCATGAGATATCCTATCTATCATTCGTTCGATATAATTTAGCTCTTCCCTCTTTCACAATAGTTATGAAATTCTATAGCAGTTTGCGAGCTTTCCGGCGTCTTAATTTTTTTTTGTTGTTTGGAGGGATAAAATTCGATTTTAAGAAGGATTGAAAGAGTACAGCTTTCTAGAAGATTAAGATTTTGATGTTCCTCAGTTCTGAGCAATATCATTTATGATTTCAGTCGAAGTAGAATAAGTATAACTTGTGCAAAACAGCATTGTTAGAAAGATTAGCTGATAACGTCTCATTATATTGTTACATCAAACGCCCTCTTTCTCTTACTCGAATCACGCGATAAATTGGCAACTTTTCTCGAATGACTGATTCATGTGTTGCGCTTTTTGCAGCATCTCTATCGCAGTACCATTTCATAAGATATCAATTTCATGATGTATGATACTTCCACTCGACTTTATGCAAATTCCTGTTCAGTACATAAAGGTTTTGCGAGAGCTTGCAAGTTCGTCAAAGTGTTTTACATCAAATTAAATGTCTACTATCTGGCAAAACATAACCTCAAACTGTCTTAATCTTGTGTACGCACAACCGGCATAAAATTGGAGTCGAACAACAGTATTGTTATATACGTGACCGAGATTAAGAATTAAAAAAATGCAAAACACCCATGGAAAAAACGGTTTCAGTCTCAAAATTGACGATATACGTGGTCCTGTTTTTACTTGGTTCGAGTATGTATAGCGGTACATACATTATATACTCTTTGCAAACATTGCCAATGACATGCAAGCCGCGTATAATATATGTCTATACCGTACATTGAATTGTGAATTACACGCAGGAACGGGTTGTCTTTGCGCGTGAGTTACTTAATAATATCCATAACAGTATTGTATACTGTCTGAGAACCGACACCATCAGAGTAGGGATATCAAGCGATAGTGGGGGAAATATCGCGTGAAAGGGAAAAAGCTCTTTACGAGTATTATCGGTAACATATAGGTATATCACATATCACACATTTCTAAGTTCAGATGAGATCATGAATTGGATGGAATGTAAGTGGGGAATGTTGAATTGCAAGCTCGTTTTTGATGACGGAGCTCGATACACGTGAGCTTGCGCAAGCTCTGGATCATCGAACCTGTTATTCTAAAGCACAGATTTCTTGAATAGGAAGGCTTGATTGGAAGTGTGTAAGAGAGAGCAAAGATTTCAGGATTTCCAGTTAAATCAATCCGCAAGCTCGTGATTCTTCAGTGATATCAGCACGTGCTTGCAGAATAAGCGCGCGCATACCAATTGTTGTTTTCGTCGTCGTCGTCCTTTCTCCACCGATGTATTTTCCCCTTAAAAGTTATTCACTATAAGCTCAGCATCCACGTTCAGGCACTGTGTATATTTAAAAAAAAGCTCTTCTTTGTCGTCCCAGCCTTTTTCACTACAACACTATCGGCATCCAATACTGGAGCTTTTTTTCAAAAGCTTGAAAAAATCACTGTCACTGTAATCACTATGCCTATTACCGGCAACATGTTTTAACCCTTTTCAATCATCATTATCATAATCATCATGATAACACTTGATTATTATCACACTAACAGAAACTTGCAATAATCACCGTCATCACTACCGTATAATTGAGCTTGCAAGCACTCACAAGGTTTGATTTATCACCACACACTACGGTTTTTTTTTTCAAAATTATGAAAAAAAAAAATGATGATAAGAATGTATAATAAGGCTTTTGAGGGTGTACAAGTAGTATTACACGAGCTTTAGCGCGCCAGTGTTATGTGTGTAGTATTATAAGGTAGAACACGAGACTGAGAAGAGAGAGAGGAATATATATACATCAGATGCTCGATCGTTGTGAGAGCTACCGAGGCTCCGGGTTGACTGGCGCTTTATTCGACGCCGACATGCCGCCATCCACGCCAAACCAACCACGCCACGCCGCGGATTGCTGCTGCTGATGCAGAGGGAGAGAGCCCCACCATCAATTTCTTCGCTCTCTCTCTCTCTCTCTCTCTCTCTCTCTTTACTATATGCTGTTACTTTGATGCAGGCCTCTCTCTCACACACACACATACGCAGATATATAATACACGAATGGTGTGCTTTGGTGTATTAGTGTGTGTGTGGTGGGTATAAATTCAAGGGAGAGAGGTTTGGTGCGCATGCGGAGGGAGAGAATGGATAGGACAGTCTCTCTTAGGCCTATGTACTCTATATTGCTGAAGCCGACTATGAGAACTATTACTATATTTTGATGCAAGTACATAGACCAGATTATGTGATGTATTGTAATATTGTGGGTGTACAGGGTGGTGAGGGGAAATTGTATTCTGGAATGGAGATTTTTGGACTATTTGAATGTATAGGGGGTTGAATCTTAAATATTGTCATGTGGTTCTGTACATACATGTAAGTCGTGAGTCCGAGGGGTGCAATAAAGCTTTTCCGTATATTATAAGTACAGAGGCAAAATTGTGGGGTTTGATCATGGATGATACGGGGTTCACGAGATACGCACATTTGGAGGGGTGAAAAGCGTTTTCGTGGAGACTGAGAGACCCCTTCTTGATGTAACTCTAGTGAGTTTGGAAAAAGTGCCCGCTCATGATGATTTCTGCCCTATAAGGATAACATCATCCCTCTTTTTTTGGGCTTTTTCGTGATTGGATTTGATTATGTACTTTTAAATCTAATGATAGAGGGGTTGTTTTTGTATACACTCTCATACTGGGTAGGATAGTTTTTGATAACAATGTTGCTTTTTCCATTGACGAAGGGGTAGAAAATGAGAAATCTACCAGATGGAATGACAACCAAAGATAGTAAGTATTCACAAACATCAAACACTCAGAAAAATGTTGTAAGTCCCAACCGATGATAAAAATGGATTAACTACGTGATATCTCCATCATTGATCAGTCAAACGTTAAGGAATGTCATCTCTCACCGTTGTGATGGAGTCAATTTTCGATTTTACTTTTGGCACTAGATATTCATCACATCCGGTGAGGATTTTTTTATATCAGATTGGTGACAGAATATTCCCAATGAAAGTGAATCCAAAATCGCATTCTCATTCAAGATTAAGAATATTTCACACCAAAAAGTAACTTTGAAGTTCGCTAAGTGTCAAAAAAATTCATCCATTCCCCAATTTTCCATCTTAATTTTACATTTTATTCGCTACAGCAGTTGCATCTCAACAAATTTACTTCTTCGACTGGACCAAACGAACACGATCGATACAGGATGTTCCAACGGTGCATGCTTTTATATTCTCATACACCAGTTTCTCGCGATATTTAGTTTCGGCAACCATGGATATACTTAGAGCAATACAAATTGAGAGTGTAAAAACACAAGTCTGAGTACAAAAAAATCTCATAATTAATGCCACACATGGAAAGCATGTCTTAGATCAATTTCAGAGTCAAAGCCATCGGATTATTGAGAATCCGTCTCACTGGCATAATAGCATCAATTATAAATCTCATGCAGAATTCCAAACCGATTCCTGAAGTCTTCGTATATACAGTGACTTACGTGATCACCAATTCCAATAACCCATCAAAAGAGATGTTACCATTGCTGGAACGTCACTCACCTGAAACACACAAGAGGAAAATGTCCAAATTTAGAAATTTGATCGATAAACCCAATATCCCATATCTCCTCAAATATTAAAACAAGAAATTCAGGATAATCTCATTCAATATCTCGCACATACTACTCTCTTAACCTCCAAAAAACCTTTCAAACTCATATCGAATTTTCATTCAACCTCCAATATCATTTAAAAATCATGCATCACCCAGACCGTCAAATGCACATAATAAACTGTACAATCGAAGGCAAAAGAGACCGAAAGTGAAACGAAGCAATTCTCGGTGTCGGCGCTAAATAAATAAAAAATTTCCTGAGTCGACCCAGTTCAAGCACCTTCTTTTGTACAACCTTTATATCTCACCAGGAGAGTGTTTCAGATCCGGGTCACGGATTCGGCTGAAACTCTAGGAATAGTCTTCTTTTAGTACCAAAAGAAGATATCCAAAATCATAGACCCTAACACTCAAGCATTTCCGAGCTGCTGCAAAAAACTTTAGCATTGCCCATATGGGCCTATGTTAAAAGATAGTATATATAGGTATACTGTAATGCATAGGTTATTGGCTGTAGCTTGAAAACGCTTGAGCGTTAGGGTCTATAATTTTGGGTATCGTTTTTTGGTACTGAAAGATGACTATTCCCAGAGTTTCAGCCAAATCCGTGACCCGGATCTGAAACACTCTCCTGGTCAGCTAAATTCGTCGCGAATTCATTGTGGTGCATGGGCTATAAAATTTTCATCATCTCCGTCGTCATCTATGAATGCCACCAACTTCATGTCAATATAATAGCTTGCGGTCCATAACCTCAACCTCCGCAGAAAGTTCACTACCGGTCAATTTTCGTATAAAACAAAATCAGCAACTCTCTCGCGCGTAGGTTTTACATTAGAACCTCGTATTATAGAACCTTCTTATTCTTGACAGGCACGCGCACCTCGCAGTTCTCACATTTATTATTGTTAGGTATGCTTCAAGAAAATTTTGCTTCCGTAATATACACAGTGACGTTTGCCACAGTGACCCACATCATATAGCCAACGGTGAAACCAAATTCGCTTCCGTGCGGGTGGTAAGCAACTTTCTCCCACTCTCTCGGCGTGTCTTAGCCTTTGAGAATCTCTATGCGGGGGTCTTATTGAAGGACTACTGGGGGTCTTTTGCAATAATTGGTTATAGGTGAGCTGACGACAGTTTAGAGAGGCGCCTGCGCGACTTTTGAAAATATTTTACAACCTTTTGGGTCTAAATTTGCTCAATGCAAGTATACCTTAAACTTTTGCTTCTGTATTATATTATGACTGGTCGGGGACCTAGCTGGCCGCAGAGTATATATTTATCTGTGGGATCATGTGCGGGTATATACCAGGTCTTGCGCTCATTGTACATTGAATATCGAACTGCAGGGATGAAGCTGTGGTATATATATATAGAGGGGAGAAATTTTCTTTCTCTTTGTGATGGGGTGATGCTATATAGGGGAGTTTTCTAAGTGACGAAGATGCGTCGTGCGTCTATGGTGTTTACGAGTTGACAGGCAGCTACTTTCTTCTTTGATGATGCTTGTTTTTACCTGAAGCGTCATATAATACCCATAGAGAGCTGTCCGAGTGCACTGGAGATGAGAGGTGAGGATGGGACATTTAGCGCCGAAATATGGTTTCGTGCTGAGAGTAAGAGACTAACTTTGCGAATGAGATGGGAGTATATGTATCCAACCGGGCGATCCTTACACCACCAAAATATCCTTAATCTTCGCTGTTGGATAAGAAGGCGTGCGACGACGTTTAGATGCAATCCGTTTTATGGATGGTGTTGTTCAAATTTTCAAATGAGCGTCGGTAGTGAGTGCGTCAGTCGCAATGCAAGAATGCGTAATTTAAGGGTTACGTGATTTTTTTTTTTTCCAAGAAATCATGGGGTATTTGTCAAAGGTTGATTCAACTTCCGGTCTCTTTTCTTGAACATAAATTCAACGAGTTGTACGATCGAATTTGTCCGACGATTTTGGATCCAATACTGGCATAGCAACGAGCCTCAGAAACTCGCTTAATGGACTAATTCAGTTTTGTGATGACTAGCTTAACCCGCTCACTGAACATGTCCACATAATTTTTCAATAACAATCTGAAAAACAATCGAAAATGTGTGATGATGCCAGGAATATATCCCAAGAACAAAAAAATATTTATATGCTTATACATTGTAGAAAAATAGAATAATCGAAAATTTTCAAATTTGTAACTTTGCCATTTTTCGTCATTTTACGAATACTTATTGAGCATTTTCGGATGAGAAAATTTTTCAGAGCCCGTGAAAAAAGAAATGTTCAACGTTTGCCGAAGATTTTTTGCAAAAACATTCTCGTACTCATCCAAGTCATCTAAAAAATTGACATGTGTAATCAAAGACTTTCATGTAAGAAATTGATGAATAACGTCTTGAGAAAAGCTGAGGCGAGCCTTTGGTTCAAAAATTATCTTCATTCCGCCAATTTCTATGTTCTGAATTCCAGCAGTCTTAATAATCATCTATGATGAACTACACAATTGTCAAGATTCGAGGTACATAAGTGTACCCAATATGCCCCCGATATGCTGATCTCAGGAATAGGCACTCGTCGATCTTGTCGAGAACTTTTTTACATTTACTATGTTAAATTATGAAAAAACTGATGATTTGGGCCGAGCCAGTATGATTTCTGCGTATCTCAGGAAATATAATGCGAGTTTTCGCATTTTACGGTTAATTTTTCACGACTTCGCTCACTGGGGATATTCTTAAAATGCTACAAGGGCATCAGATGTATCATAACAGCAAAACATCAATCCCTACAAACAATAAATCTTTATACACACATTATATCCACTTATCGATGCATGCACTCGTGGTAGGACATTATCTAGCTCATCATCCCAAATCATCAAAATCAACACACTGATCATATAGTCAGTCTACGAGTTCCTTCTGCACAGCACTTCGAAAGCTCTCTTTATTTGGTCCTGAAACATCACTTTTGATACTTTTTGTACCCTCACATTCAACAAATCTCTCCCACACTCTTAAACCTCTCGTCAATTCCTCATTTTCAGAAAAAAAAATCTGCCCATCAAAATTTGAACTCGATCCGTCTCATGTATACAGAGCTACTTAGGTCAAATTTTAGATTCACTCTCCTTTAAACGCATCATCAATTGCACCACCATCACCACGTGCTTCAGATCATCGTCTATATACCTGCGCAAGGTACGATGGTGTACACAACTATATAACAATGCTATAGAATAGATGAAGAACATTCCCGCCTTTCTCTGATGGATTTTCCTTACTCCCGGAGATCAGGCACTGTATATACACTTATTGCACGTGGATCTTATACTTGCACTGTTCATATACCATTGTTGGTATGGTGTACTGCAATACAACTCATACCTGTCCCTCAATTTCTCTGTGTATATATGTGTGGGTGTACATGACTCGAAGATGATACATGCCGAAATAATCCCGAAGAGTAGTAGCAGTAGTAGGGGTGGCTAAAAAAAGTATTCGGTAGGCCGAATTATTGTTGTACGTATAGCGGTAAATGTGTCTTACTATACCCGGGCGGACTGCGAGATATCCGATATATAGTCATTGTAACCTACACGTGATGGGCCTCAATATAGAAGATTGTATTGTATACATGTACCGTTAGGTAGGTCCATGCATCGTGCATAGATCGATCGAATTCCCGTTTTGTATGTGTACGGCTTTGTCAGTGTGTGTGTATGTGGATGGGGTATTTATTTTGAGGTTAGGCAAGAAGGGGGGGGGGCGAATACATCATATGTGATGAGCACATAGTAATATTATCGTGGAAAGCCACCCAATGAGGGAGCGATCGATTCGTGAACTGAACACAGAAAAGAAAATTCACTGCTCTGATGATGGATTTCCCATTCGTTTAAATGCCGAGGTACTTTTTCAGTGCATTGTAGGGATTTGTCTATTTGATGGTCACATGGGCGTTGTGAAACTGTATCTCGTCTATAGGGGTGAGGAATTGCATGCTGTAATTTGATGCGACCGGATAGGATCGCAACGTTCATTTTATCTAATGAATTATAATGTATTCGAATTTATGTTAATGGCAAATTTTAGGTGTTTTCGGAATGTTTTTTCTCAGTATCACTCGTCAAAATTTTTTTATGAACATCGCATGAATGACTAATGTTTGGGATTTTGCCAGCTCTTGGTCTATCGAAAAATTTCATTACAACGTAGCCAAAGCAAATCTCTATGATACGATGACCTTTTCTTTGAGAGTTTTTTGATCTTTGCAGTGATTCTATATAATGCTCCCCTGGTCATTGATCTCCAATATTTTGTCTGATATATTTCCCTAGTATTTTGAGTCGTTCATTCAACTTTTCCTACTTTTTCATCACTAACATGGCCCAAGAATTATTATTATTCGAAGCTTTTCAAGTTTGAAACGTTTGTAATCGAATTGTGACTCATTTTTACACTTATTGTATGTATTTGTTGTCTTCGATTGAAAATATATGAAAATGAGTCTTGGTACGTCTATCCTCGTGGACTTTACGTTTTTTTGATCACCAGATACGATAAAATTATGAAAATCGATGGTGAGATTGAATTTTCTTTCATAAATTGATTCTGCGATGATTTCTTGATCAGAAGTGCTTCCGGTGCGTGAGTACTTATTACATAGTAAGGGATTCATTCAGATTTAATAATTATCGCTCGTCCGATACAATGTAAGCTCGAATGTATCGTCTTTTGCATCATGAATATTATACGAATCGATTCAGATGAATTTTTGAATTCTGAATGGCAATCTTGTAACATGGGTAATTAGATTCTGTTACGTCAAATTTTTGATCGAAAAAAAATTTGGAAATCCCATTAATTCTCAATTTTGCCATCACTCGGCAATTTTGAACTAATTCTTCATTCTTGTTTTCCGTATCAAATTAATTTTACAAAAAGTGAAAAGATGCTCGATAATGAGTAGAAATCGTTCACAAATTGATGATTCGATATTTCGTCTCATCTGATACACAACGATCTCGTGACACTTCTGGTGTACACTAAAAAAGAAAATTCGTTCCAAATAAGAATCATACTTTCACCTAAACTCGTCTCATTTAACACTTTCTCAATTCAACCAGACACGTTACAAATTCATGTCCGCACCGCATGCAAACATGATTGGCCATACGTATTTCTACATTCACCTCATTCAAATTATTTTTACCGTGTAAAATAATTCATGTGCCACACAAATACCGTCGTGTGTACAGTACATCCATTTGCTATGCGTACTTGCAAGCCATCATATATGCAAAAGAAGTCCCACACATCTGGTTGGTATATGCAAGAAGGTATATAGGTACACAAACAGCGATTGTGCATTATGTACACGACGAAGAGATGTATAGAGTTTTTGGGAGTATATATACCGAATATGCGTTGAGTTTAGTCATCGCGTGCCCGCGCTTTTTTCGGCGATGTACAGTTATCTTAGCGGTGTGTTGTATAGGTATAGTACATAGTATCTATATAATGCAGAGTTGCGATGAACCTCCTTCCGAAAGTCAATGAACCCAACCACGACGACGACGACGACGACGAGGCTCGACTTTACTCTCGACGATCAAAAAGCTCTGCGCGTGCCACCCGCGCACCCGCTTTATGATGATGTATATTGGGTGTTTTCTATATAGGTGTGACGTCGACGTGGCTAGATATGACGAAGCTTCTATTTCACTTTTCTCGGATGCTGCTGTTCGTTGGATATTACAAGCACAGACGCGCGGAATAGATTGAGAGTTAGACGTGTGAGGATGGATATTTGAATGTATATGGTTGCATTTCGAATGAGAGCTTGCGGTATATTCAAGAGTTTGGCACATACATCATTCAGTTGATTGGATAGAACAATGAAGAATGGTCAATTTTCGCTCGTTGTGCGAAAGAAATGTGACGCAACTTTCTTCTGAATTGGAAATTTTTTCCAAAATTCATAATACTATTGTCCAGAACTTTGTAAATTACATGGTTTAGTCTTGAGCTTGCACAGTTTTGGTGTCTCTAATCAGGATTGAAGAACTTATTTTAAATTGGAAGACGTTTACTCGACCAATCCATTAGACTAGCGTTATTGCATCTCTCGCTACCTCTCCTTCGACTAATAAAAATGTTCTTGGTAAGTCAAAGGCTCCTAAAATGCTTTTGGAGCTCAAAAATGATATTTGCAAGGATATTTGTGAAATGATGGGTTATGAGAATGATGGGTAACGTTCAATGAATGGTATTAAAAAGAGATTTCTTGTGAAGTTCGTGAAGATAGCATTTTTGCGAACTTGTACCAGCTCATCAACCTGTCCAACCAATTTCCCCGACCATAAACCTACTTTACCTCATACCAAATCTCTCGCATTGCCACCTATAATCTACATGGCCACGTATTATATTTTAGCTATACCAGCATAGACTAAACCTTGCTTGACAGTACCACACCTTTGATGGCCGTTACAAACCGCCACAGACAATGACAAATCGTACCGGACTATCCCAAGTCGTACCGGTCCGTTCCAAACTGCCCTAGACCGTTACATACCGTTCCAGACCTCCCTATAGACCATTCCAGACAGTTCCAAATCCTCACAGACCATGTTGGAGCGCTTCAGATTGGACCAGATCATTTCAGACCATTTTATACTATTCCAGGCCGGGACATACCATCCATCCACCCGAACAACTACCCACCCATCCATGGTCCAATATAGCCACCCTGTTATACTTCACCCCCAGGGAGGCAATTCGATACACAGGATTTTTAGCTGTAAATATTGACTCAGTAAAATGGTGGAGCTTTACATAATATGTACTTCGACGAGCCTCCGCAATATTCATTTGTTTAGAAACTCTTCAAGTAACTATTTTGTGAATTTCGCAATAACACTCCGTGACCAAATCTGTCAGAGACTCAAAATTCAGGGACTTTTTATAAGGTCTCACGCTTAATATCATTAATACGTTCATGTGGGGTCCTTTGCACACAAGATCCGAACGCAATGTTTACCGCCATAGCAAACGTGTTGAATAACCTGTTGGAACACCTTTTCTGATTTTTAAGCCCTCACTCGCACCATTTACAAATGAAACGGTCATAAGATTACACGTATAAATGATCTGAGATCCATATACCTGCACAACTTTGGTAATAACTCAGAAAGAAGAACAATAGTAGCTTCTTCAATCTATCAGAGCTTGCGTCATGAGAAAAGATATTTTGATCGCGTTAATTCAGTCACTATTAGTTAATATAATATCCTGTACAGTGAGATCTGCTCATTTCTACGTCGACTCTGACGAATCGACCCGCGTCGTCCGAAAAGGGGAAGCTCTCATCTCAAATATACTTGTGTTGCGCTTTGCTGACGCTATAATATTGGCCCTCTTGCGCGCCAGCAAGTTTCGGTCATTCACCGAGCACCTCGCCGAACACGAGGTGTATTACAGTTATGGGCGCGTCAAACTATCTATACAATAACTGCGATACTAACGTGTATACGTGTATGTTATACGTTTGTAAAAGAGGAATTGAGGTATATTGCCGGGTAGTTCGGAAAACAAGTGCCAAAATGGTCGTGATGACTCGTCAGAAAGAGAGAGAGGGGGGGAAAGAAGAATTTTGCAATTTTGTGCTGAAGATGACGAAACTCATTGACTCATTGAGAGATTTTTAGCAGTTCTTATTTGTGAGCCTCTCGGTGACGATGTCCCGCGTGTCTCTATACAAACAAAGGTCCTGATACTTATTTTGGGTTTCTTCCGCAAGTTGATGGAGCAGCTCTCACTTTTTTCATCGTATTTTTGGAATACTGTATATTGAAAGGATGATGGGCTTCCAATGGGACCATCAAAATTTTTTAAATTTAACTCTATTATTCTTTCTTGTCTTCTCTTTTTGTATCAAAATGTACAACTTCCACATTCATTTTGAGCTCTGACAATGAGTGAAGCATCGCTCAAAAATTAGATTTCTTGCTATTGAGATGAATATATTCATGATGGAAAATTGGGTCCTCGAATTTCTCTATCGAGTAAGCTGAATGTACACTGTCTTGGATCAGGATCAGTTAATCTCGAGAAATCAAAAATTTGTTTTAGTGACTTGAAACACTTACATCAATAATTTTTTTTTTCCCCCATAAAAATTCCAAAAATATTACTCACAAAGTTGGCATACTCACTTCTCTGAGGCCAAGATGAATTTTTCACGAAACAATCACTACTACTGCCCCGAAAAGTTTTCCAATCAACGTAAACCTTTGCAGGTCGCTTTTCATTTATAAATACCCCAAAAAAGTAGAATTTGGGATTCTTAGAGTTCTTTCAACACTCTCACTGCGACGCTGTTTTTTCGTAATTTTATTTCAGTGATGAATTACTCACAGTACCGTGCAAAAATTCGTGAACGGTGGTATGGGATTCTCTCTTGATTGTGACATCGATTGAACGGGCCCAGTTCAACGTAAAGCGTAGACGAGTTGTGTGGAAAGCATTTTGAAGATGAGTAAAATGCTTACTTTTTGTGGTTTTGGATTTTCTTCTGCAACCCTTCTTAGTGGCTTGGACAGCTCATGTAATTTCAAGAATTTTGAAGAAAAAACATTTTCACTCGATCAGATGCAGTTTGTAGCATTTTGAAGAGCGGGAAGAGTTCCATTTGCAATGATTTTTTGAATATTAATTACGTCGTGCGGGCAAGAGTGCAAAAGCTCTCAAAGTAGCCAAATCCTTGTATTTTCAATAAAAAAAAATAAATAAATAAAAAAATAAAAAATTGACGGCTTCAGCTACTTAGAGAGCTTTCGCACCCTTACTTGCACGACTCAAAAGGTATTCAAAAATGATTGCAAATGGGATTTTTTTCGCTCTTTGAGATGCTTTTGTGGAATTGCCCTATCCTAACACACGCCCAAACTAAATCTGACCGAGTAAAAATGTTTTTTCTTCAAAATTCTTGAAATTGCATCAGCTGTTTAAGCCACTAAGAAGGGCTGGAAAAGAAAATCCAAAACCACAAAATGTGAGAATTTTTCCTCATCTTTGAAATGCTCTTTACGAAATTCGTCTACGTTGAACTGTCCCGAGCAATCGACGTTAGAGGCAAAAGAGCATTCCATATTACCGTCGACGAATTTTTGCTCGGTACTACCTTCTGACGATTATGTCTGTATAGGACTCAAATTGTCTTCATCCTCATTCTTCATTTTCCTAGCAAAGTAAGACACCACAATAATTGTTAATTGTCGTTGGCAGTATTTCTCGAGCCATTACAAGCCAGTAAAGATGGAAAAATAAAAAATTTCGAGTGGGACCACAGTTCCCACAGGTGGGACTCATCGCATTGAACGTGTTACCCTCACATTCTCATCATTCACCCCAATCACGTAAGATTTAGGTATCATCTGCACCCCCATTCGTATCAAGTTTGAAATTCTTCCCTACTAACTATATAGCAAAAGGCAAACAACCTCTCCGAATGCCGCGTGGCGCTATATTTCGGCACATCACACACACAATCGATTTTCGTTAGGGGGTCAATAACACCCCATTCGCAAGCTCTACTCTTCTTCCTCCTCAACTTCCTTATAAAATTCTTCTCGATTGTCCATTTCATAGTATATCCCGATTCAGACCGTTAAATGATTACTAAGCTCATCCTTTTCCTCTTTGGCGTGCGCACGCCCTTTGAAAAGTCATTAGCGCCATCAGAGTCCGCGTGCGAACGACTCGTTATAGAGAAAAAAAAATTGCGAAAAGCATGAGCAATAGCCATATGATATTACTCGGTGCGATATATGCGTATACGTCTATACACTCGCTTTATATGCGAAAAAGAGAGAGAGAGAGAGAAAGATAGTTATATAGGTAGAGGCGATAAAGCGCTCGCGGGTCAATAATCGCGCCCGCGATGCAGAAAATAACCGCGTGAAAAGTTTATATATATATATATATGCCAGTATCGTGATGGCATAGCAAGCTTCTGATTTTTTTTCAAAGTCCTTTTTTCTTTACTTGGATGCTTTTTTATATACAGATACACGATGATGTGTCTCGTCTCGTCGTCAGCTGGACATGTGCGGAAGAAAGCTTCGAAAAAGTTCCAAAGGGTTTGACGGTTAGGAGCGGATATTCTTGATTTAAAGCTTCAACGTGGGAGTTAGTGGTGGAGTACTGGGCTTGTGAGACTTATTAGTCATTTTTATGATGGGAACACAATCGTGTGCATATTATATTTGCATTGAGCAAATTTTTTTAGTCGGGTCGGTTCCATCACACTTGAACTTACTGATTACTTTTCATTTTCAATGCATTTCATCTCTTTAAAAGTCTCCAAATAAATTATCTACAAGCTCTGAAATCGGCGTCTGAAAGGGGACATTCCGAGGGACATTCAAGGAATTTCTGACTAATCAGAAAACTGAAAGATGAAACAAATTAAATGAGGGTTAAATTCACCAAGCTCATATCGATGAATCTCCATATAACGGTGGCTATAATCTTAATTTCAATCATACTCGCAATTACATCGTAGATATTTGTTTAAGATAGTCGAGCATTTCCTAATGCTTATAGATAGTTTGAAGGATCTGACGTGGAAAATGAATGTATAGCATTGATCAAATCTGTCGACTCGCAAAGGATATCGACTTTCATATTTGATCGCCCACCAAAATTTCTCTTCCGTAACCATGTGCCACTCGACTTTTGGAGCTCGCTCAAAGAATCATTAATTATGCTTTACAAAGTCAACTCACTTCTTTGTTGACTCAAAAGAAAGCTCGCTCATTTACCAATGGTTGGTTTTTCAAAGCTCTTGATTCCACGCCCCCCCCCCTCCAAGATTGAAAAAAAAAGTTTTACTGCACAAAATGAGAGAGACGGAGTTCCTTTTGATCTTGAAACAAAGCGAAATCGTAAGAATTTCATGTAATTACCATAATTTTAAAAGAAATCCTGAGCCTGACCATCAGTATTAAATTCCAGAAAATTATCCAGATAATTTTAGACAAAAATCATACTCATGTTAGAATACCCATCATAATTCGGCCAAAAAGAATTCAAATATTCAAAAAATTAATATCGAAAAATTGATTTTCCAATTGCAGACGCAGATCCAGCCTATGTGCACATGTACTGCACTATCGAAATGGCATCATCCCGAATTCCTTGGCATCTCTATAACACAGCAGAGCAGTATAGCAGTGTAGCACCGGCTCTATCGAGATATAACTCGAAGCATATCAAGCCTTGGAGGCGCTCTTTCATTCGCTCGCTTGCAGCTTCGTATACTTATGCCATGCCGGCGGCTTGCAAGTTGTGCAATCCACGTGAAAGCAACTCTCGATTCCCAAGTATGTATATGAAGACGGCCGCTGAGCTGCAGAGTATATATATGCGTCTCTGCTCAACACATATACTAACATATAAGTTTCTTTGAGTCTTTTAAGCTTGAGAATTTCTTGCAGACAAACCATATATATATTTTTCCTCGATGCGCCATCGGCAATGTGCGAATCATTTTTCTCCATACTTGGTAAAATGGAGGAAATGAGCTGAGAGAGATCCTCTCTCTCTCCCTTTTTCTTCAAGTGCGCATTGCGCAAGCTCTCGAGACGATTTAAGATTCCTTTTTTCATCTGGGTGAATTGTAATGTGGTTTAACGATTGATTGATGATGAATATTCTTAGGAGGTTGTACGAGCCACTTTAGTTTTCTTTCATTCCCCACCAAAGATATAGCTTCATGTGCATAGGGTATACCCACCCCCCACCCTCATTCTCCACCAGTGTCCCTAATTTCCGGCATGAATTAACTATTACGTATTGTCATTTCCGAGTAGAGAATTTTTTCGAGGCTCTAATCATTAAACTCCAGAAAAATTTCTTGACATAAACCTTTCTGGATTGTACATACTTTTGGGTTTCGAGATATCACAAAATGGAGACGAATGCTAACGAATGCTAGCGGGCATTTACTTGTATCAAAACAACTCAGGCAATACATGTTTCGGATAATGTTGGTCAGGTAAAACTACCAAGAAGATTCAGTAGATATTACTCTTGTCAAAAATTGTGTGCGTTGAGCGTTTTTCAATTACATGAGAACTAATCTCCAGAACATATCGTACTAGCCCCGAACTAGGCCATAATGAACCAAATTAGGCTGAACTAGATCGAACTAGACCGTACTAGACCATTTAAGTATAGTATTCCTAGTACGGCACTTGTACGGCAATCTTAGTACATCAATTCTAAGACGGTAGTAATGCGTTATTAGTACGATAAGAGTTCGGCAGTTCTAGTGCGGTCCTAGCGTCCTATCGGTACTGGTGTGGTCCTACCGGTACTTATACCGTATTAGTCTCGAACTAGGTCATAATGAACCAAATCAGGCCTCACTAGATCGAACGAGACCACGCTAGACCATATAAGTGTAGTATTCCTAGTACGGCACTAGTACGGTAGTCTTAGAAGAGCAATTCTAGGGCGGTACTAATGCGTTGTTAGTACGATAAAAGTTCGGCAGTTCTTGTGCGGTCCTCGCGTCCTATCGGTACTGGTGTGGTCCTACCGGTACTTATACCGTATTAGTACCGAACTAGGCCATAATGAACCAAAACAGGCTTATCTGGATCGAACGAGACCGCGCTAGACCATATAAGTGTAGTATTCCTAGTACGGCACTAGTACGGTAGTCTTAGAAGAGCAATTCTAGGGCGGTACTAATGCGTTATTAGTACGATAAAAGTTTGGCAGTTCTTGTGCGGTCCTAGCGTCCTATAGATACTGGTGTGCTCCGAGTGATCCTAGTGTGGTCCTACCGGTACTGGTACCGTACTAGTCCCGAACTAGGCCATAATGGACCAAAACAGAAAAAACTAGATCGAACGAGACTGCACTAGACCATATAAGTGTAGTATTCCTAGTACGGCACTAGTAGGGTGATCTTAGTACAGCAATTCTAGGACGGTAGTAATACGTTATTAGTACGATAAGAGTTCGGCAGTTCTAGTGCGGTCCTAGCGTCCTATCGGTACTGGTGTGGCCCTACCGGTACTTATACCGTACTAGTCCCGAAGTAGGCCATAATGAACCAAATCAGATCTAACTATATCGAATTAGACCGTACTAGACCATTTAAGTATAGTATTCCTAGTACGGTACTAGTACGGCAATCTTATTACAGTAATTCTAGGACGGTAGTAATGCGTTATTAGTACGATAAAAGTTCGGCAGTTGTAGTGTAGTCCTAGCGTCCTATCGGTACTGGTGTGGTCCTACCGGTACTTATACCGTACTAGTCCCGAACTAGGCCATAATGAACCAAAACAGGCTTATCTGGATCGAACGAGACCGCGCTAGACCATATAAGTGTAGTATTCCTAGTACGGCACTAGTACGGTAGTCTTAGAAGAGCTATTTTAGGGTGGTACTAATGCGTTATTAGTACGATAAAAGTTCGGCAGTTCTTGTACGGTCCTAGTGTCCTATCAGCCATGGTGTGGTCCGAGCGATCCTAGTGTGGTCCTACCGGTAGTGGTACTGTACTAGTACCGAACTAGGCCGTAAACGACCGAAGTTGACTAGGCCAGACCAGACCATCCATTCACCCACTCGACCCCTCACGAACTTACCATCGACCCATCCATGACCGGCTACCTATTATAGTTCTCTCCTGCCTCGTGAGCAATCTCATACCCGGGTCCGGATGGACAAATTCTGGTTGGCCATTTGATTATCGTGTAAAATAAATATACTGTGTCGATAGCATACGACGTACAGTCCCTACCAGCCTCAATACCAGCAAAATTCAGCTACAATCATTTTATTAGTTATCAGTGTAGGATAGCTTAAATATTTCTGAGAGTTAAAATTGAAACTCCTCTCCAGAACCATCTCCATAAGGATTCTCGTAATAACTTATATTCGTATCTCAAGTAGAGCGCACACGCGTGTACCAATAATGATGGCTATCATACGTATGATCACATACACCGCAACATATTTTCATACTTCCCATCTTTTTTGCATTGAATGGGTTAGTTAGCTCATCGGGATCGCAATCCATTCAAACAATACAAATCTTCACTCGATCATCTCCTCACATTCAAACAAATAAGTAACAGCCTCTCACTCTTTTATTCAGAATCTTCCCCAATCGAAATCTCAATCATATACACATGTAACCAGAGCATATATATTCTTATATATACCAGCTTCTCGATCATTCTTATCAGATCCATTCGAAAAACCGCACGCAATACCTCTTCCGGACAAAAAATTCTTCGTACCGTTACGTGAATTACTCGCCAACCACATTTTGTACCACCAAATTCGATGAAATATATAGCACCATCAGCATCAGGAGGCTATACAGAAAAGGTCGAAAAAGGAAACGCATGCTCACCTGAGCGGAACTTTCATTCTCTCATCTGTATGATGCTATATACAGTGAGAAGAGACACAATAACCGGTCGTAAATTAAGTAACGGACCTCTTCTCTTACATCTCATCGCAGCGCGGTGATGCAGTCCCAAACTCTCTCGCACAACATACACAGCCAATATAACCCGTTCACTCTCAATGGAGTGATTGATCCGTGTATTATGTGGATTTGGTGCTTCTGTAGCTTTTTATATACCTGAGTAAACGCGTTATTTATGGATTCGATGGGGGCGTTTTCGCGCACTTTTTATATGGGGGTATCAATGAGTTTTCAAAATTGTGTATGAGGTGTGTTCGGTGGCGGACATGTTCAAGTTTCACGTAGTGTACGAACCCTAGTCTGAACTTGCCTCACGTGTTGATAGATCTCAACAATTTCAACGAATTTTATCGAGAATTTTATCCTTTCATTAGATTCTTGAATTTGGTGTATAAAAATTCATTCAGTTATACACAATTTCATGTTTCCTAAATCAATTCGGTAATGATCGGAATTGTATTCGCTCGCCTTTTTCTGCTTCATGTATTGATAGAATAGAGTTAATAGATTCTAGAACGTCGCTATAAACTTGTTAAGAATTCAGTTGAATGATCAATTAGTAATCTTGCACGATTTTGGAAAGATTGACCGTTCTCTCTGAATGTTAGAAACTAGAAAAATTAGGGATTTTTTACTCACTTCTAACATGGCATTTATGGGGGACCAGACGATAAGCAGCTCTTTTTTGTGTCTCATAACGAAACCAGATCACAATAGTATTTTTCGATACGAGGGTGGGAAGTTTGGTTTTGCTTTTCGAGTGGATGTTTTCGGCTCGAGCCTTGGCCAGGGTCGAAATTAGCACGAGCGAAGCAAAAAAATGTCACGCCCGAAAAAAACTATGAGTATACTGCTGTCGCGTCCATAGAAAATTTTGTCAGATTCATTAAAAATCGATCGTCTAGTAACTCGTACTCAATGACAACAACTACCGAAGCTTAATTAGTCCTTGTAGTTATTACGCAAAATCATCGTGTTTCCTTTCGAATAAGAATATTAAACTTTTCCCTGGTGCTATGTTACTGGTGAGAATTGAAATTATAAATTTGGTACCATTGATGTGAATGAAAAAGTCAAGCTGAATCTTATTCATTTATGTACTTGATGAATACAACTATTCTTGAAGAAGATTCAGCATTCTTGAGTTGACAATTTTCGCGAGCCTGATCAAAGAAATTCTCAGAATTTCTCAAGTTCCACAGAAATAGCTGCGCGGGTTTCATCGGTTCCTATATAGGATTTGCAATTGCCACCTCGCAAAAATTAACTCAATGAATTTTCATTGATAGTAAAAAAAATCTCCATTGAAAAAAAATTGCAATCTTCCACAGCTGTGATGAGCAAATTAACTCCTACAGCATTTAGAAAACAGGTTATTTTATCTCGACTAAACGCGCTTTTAAACTGGAAAAACTTGCTAGAGAAAATCGGCCACGCACGATAAACTCTCTTCCAATCATCAAGGTTCTTTCATTATTTTAATCAATTGAAATTTTTTCCTCTTCTATACAGTCAATTGAAAATTTTATTTCAGATAAATAACGAAATTTCTCGCACGCTCATTAATTTTCCTCTATCGTAAAAATCGTCCACTTTTCAACTTTTTTGGTCGTGCTTAATTTCCATAAACAACTAACATCATATGAAATGCATTTCTCAGACTTGCAGAATTTTTTCAATCGGCAAATTTTAGATACGTTTCAATGATCATCCTATAAACACTACACACATCACATCTTGTATGTCAAGTTTCACAAGGTGATCGTTCGTCGTCGTACGGGCTCGTCTCTGACACATACGACGTTTGATTAGGTGACAATTGTGCCACACGAGAGAATCTGTCGCCAAGCTATATAATACGATTATAAGCATCAAGAGTAACATAGCGGCAAGCATAAAAAGTATGCTGACTGAATCAGTAAGATTAATTGCCTAGCTTACGAAATATTGCATATACAGCTGTGCACCGACTTTTTCTTGGTATCTATAACCTAAGACTAAAAAAAAGATAGTTGCCTCGAGGAACTATTGAAAATTATACTCTTTTCTTCCAAGTTGTATAGTCACAATGTGGAAGGACGTTGGACGATAATTTGAAGATATATATCCGTGAGAACTTGTAAAATTCAATCAATCTTTTTGAACAAATTATCCGCTTAATATTATGTATGTATCAATAGAAGCAGTATTGGTGGTATAGGGATGATAGCTAATAATTCATTCATAAATAAATGAACGTCGACACAAAATTACTAAAACGAGTACTTGAAGAAATTCATACTCACACATTGAGAAAATTAAACGAGCAATTTTCTTTCGAACGCGAGTGCGAGCGGGTGCATGCAAGCAATAGTTCAATGTACGGAAACCGCGTGACGGTGATAAACCTCAAGAGAAGGTGTATAGATATAATAATAATTTACGTGGCACGTCGAATGGACATTTTGCAAATTACCGTTGCTTCCTTAACGATGATGGATAACAGCTGTTCCAGGTATAATAATAATTCAAGTCTGTACTTGAGGACTGGGTCACCGATGAAATAGCTTCATTGTATATAAAGTGTATAGGTTCAAGATCTGTAAAATTATTTTCTCATGATTCTGTGTGTCATGTTTGAGTGAGTGTAAAAATCTTAGACTAACGTGTAATGATTTTTAAGACCTTGCAGAAAAATTTTATGAAGAATAGGATAGTTACTCGAAATTCCATTCGAAATTCGATGTCTTACATTTGGTTCATTCTAGGATGGAAAAAAAGGGAACGAAAATAGGAAAAAGCTTCGGTGCAAGCTCGACTGTCGTTATTTGGTTGTTCTATATATATGTAGCATGTGTTATGTATATCCGAATGTGCATCTTCGGGGATATATGGATATGTATCGTGAAAGATGGAGAGAGGAAGAAAGAGTATATTTAGTTGTGGGGGTCTGGATCAGAGCCAAGCTCATCAACGAAAATGAAATCTAGGTCTCTCTCTTTCTCACTTCGGACTACGCGACCTCATCCCTTTTCTTCACATACCTATATTATACATATACGATATATAGTATATTTGTGTATGTACCTGCATCTGTAAATTCTAAAAATTTTGAGAATGGTATACGAGATATGATTGATTCACAGATCTTACAAGATGAATGGATATGGAGTAAAAGTGCAATACGAGCTGTGATGAGAGCAGAATATTATGCAGAGTTGTGGGTGGTGGTATTTTTGGTGTAAAAGGGAGAGAGATTCTTTGAATGACGATTTTATGTAGGTTAGAGGAATATTTGAGTAGAGGATGATTTTTTTGAGAAGGATAAGAGATGGATGATGAAGATGAAATCGGGATGAGTTTGTGCTCTTTGCGATATTGAAGAGGAGAATATTGGAATGATCGATTTGACGAAAATATCTTGACCCGCGTTGGATGAGTTGCTAACTCTGTATTTGGGCCAACCAAATCTGATATGGACTAAAATTGATGGTGAAAAGTATTATTTCAATTTTTTTGAAGCAAATATTGCGTGCTGTCATCGTAATGTGGATAATGAATGTTTAAAAGGTTAAATGCTCTGCTGATTTGATATAATATCTGTCAATCTGCTAAAGAGAGTCTCGCCATTATAATGTTTATTTTTGACCAGATTGCATTATAACTCGTTCGGGATCACAAAGATATCGAATTATATGCAATTATTCAATCAGTCCTTGTCGATCGTCCTTTCACGCTGCTATTGCAGATTATTGGGTTATGCATTACTGTGAATGGATTCAAAATCAAGTACCGGAAATTCCAACCCCTCTTTATTATTCAGCAACGTTTCTCAATGAAAATTTCATATCCTTACAAATGTAATGAATATATCTGATTTTTTATTATTTTCATATTCTCCTATCTGTGTTACTTTAGTTGATGAAGATGGACATGAAATTCATTCCCACATGTCACTTGATAATATAATCAATGTAATTCGCCTTTTATGAATATTAATTCTCAATCGTCTGAGGTATTATAACCAACGGCTTTCATAACGTTTCTATTGAGCTCAATACTTGCTTTATTCTTTATCGAATCTTGACTTGACTACATCTCCAATTTCGACGACTTAATAGCTCTCTAATAGAGACGCCCAACCTTCATTTTGTGTGAAAACGTGGTCTCATAATTTACTCTTCTCTTGACCAGATGAAAAAATCTTGCCACGCATGGCTTTCAATTGGTCATCATACCGATTTGCGGTGCTTCTTGCTCCTTTGCCATAGCAAGTAGAGTTTGAATCGCAAGCATACAATTAAGGTAGTACTAGCGGTCCTCGAATAATCGTATAGAATTTTACGAAATTCGGTAAAACGGTAGGTATAAGTGACTCAAACAGATACAGTTGAGATTTCGAAGCTTTTAGGAGTCAGGGATAAAAGTTCTGGGGAATTTCGGATAAGGTGAGTAACACGATGTCTTATGGGAAATGATCGATACTTTCATTTCTAACTATTAGATTTTCACGGTAGTGAGCACACAGATGAAAAAGTATGCGAAAAATGTATAGAAACAAGTAGATCATCGGTTAGGAGCCTATCTAAAGAAAAATCCGAGCTAATATAACACTTCTTTCGGCATTTTCGAGGTTAGGTTGTCGTCTACTGTGTGCGTTATATACCTATTCGAGGTGGGCACCGTACCATCAGCGCCCCCATCGGACGTTTCTGAACTGGACCGAAGCCGACCACGTGACCCCTCAAATGAAACCGCTTCTGCTAGCTGAAAATTGGTTCCCAAGAATCAAATTTTCTAATAGCGTACAGGAATCATTTCACAATCGTTTCACAAACTTTGATTGGTTTCAATAACATAAGTGTACTTGTGCAACACAGCTTTCACTGTTGTATGGCATATTTAACATTATTTTTCTTAGGAGTAGGTCCATCAAGTCATCCATGTGCTTTTGTTAGAAAAATAATGTAAAATATGACTGCCAACAGGAAGATCCATGTTGTACAAGTACACTTGTGTCATTAAAACCAATCGAACTCTGTGAAACGGTTCATGTACGCGATAAGGAAATTTGATTCTGGAGAACCAATTTTCAGCTAGCTGACGCGGTTTGATTTGAGGAGTCACGTGGCTCCGGGCCAGTTCAGAAACATCCGATGGGGCGCTGATGGTACGGTGCCCATCTCGAATACAGGCGGACGAAAACGAGTCAAGCAAGGATCTTATCTGCAACTGGACTTATCAGTACCGCTACAAAGTACTACCTTGAATCCTCGATGTGACCAGAAGCAACCCTGCAAGAACAATCCTTGACCAACCCTCGTTGTTACTTTCGACGACCTCATACTAAAGATGACTAAAGAGGCGGACTCGGAGCGTCTCAACTGATTGCATCCAAGAGTGACGATATTGTCCCTTTTTTGAATTCTGGTTCTTATAAATTGCAAAGATTCGAAAATTGTCCTCAACTTCTTCAAAAGTTTATTATAAAACATACGCGCTAACGGGTGAAGAAGCTCACTTCCCTTCAAAACCATCACAGTTTAAGCGATGAGTAGTTTCCGGTCCTAACCATGAACAATTTTGTAGGTTTACCCCAAATTAAAGAGTAGAAGTCAATCACGTCTCAACATTATAGTTCATCAACTGAAGTACTAATAAGCACGATTACTAACATTATTTGCTCAGAATTTGGCTATGTAAATAAATGGAAATAGATGAATTTTGATTGAACAAACGCGATCTGTAATAATAATCTGAGTTCTAGCAATAACCACCACAAATAATTTTTGATAGACTGTAAAAGGATAGAACTATCGAGCAACGTGGTTTTAAATCTATTGATCATCAATCTTATTGATTATTCTCAATCTGAAAAAGTTCGGCGTAATCTTCATTACTACATCATAATTCCATTTTTTCAACCGTAATGTCTATACTTTTAGAAGATCCCTATACTTCAGAAGATGTAATTCTACCAAAAAGAAAATTGTAAGTAGCAACAGCAATAATATGGATGTTCGTCCTCTGTTGCACAAACTTGCATACACTGATACAGCGTTGGGAAGCTGTTGTTGAAGCAATGCAAAGGAAAGAAAAGTGTATGTTCTTCGGTCTATGCATAGTACAGAATATAATACGCCAAGAAGAGGGTTTCGCAAGAGTGCAACAACTTTGTGTTTCCGGCGCAGAGTTCGTTAGTGGGTTTCGTCTCTATGAAACACCGGCTTCTTCAACAGATCATTGCAAAATATACGCATAGTACACCGTATTTTATTATTTCTTTTCAAGACCGGAGATTTCTTTTTTTTTTCCTTAATGCCGTTTGAAAAAGTGATTTTTATAGCTCTGAGTTTCGAATTTTCTTCCATTGCATTGGTGCAAAATTCTTGATGGTGTACTCAAGGTTCTATGGCTATTCCTATCAAGTGGTAGTGTTATTTACACGTAAAACTGATATTCTGGGCCAAATTTGGCAATAATTATCTACATGGACTCGTATTTAGATTCCATACATGTGTGCGATCGAAAATATCCGTTCAATGAAGAACCTGGGGAAGAACTATGATTGTATCACGTGATTGAAACTGTTATGGTCAAGAAGATCTCCCACGTGGTTAACAAATTCGATCAACCCATAGAAATCGAGATCATATAAAAATGGGTAGATATTTTGTCTTCTGACTTGATTCACTTCTTTGGAGCTTCCGATTAGTTACAATGCATACATCTCATACAACATTCTAGAATGTCAGTTATTAGTCCCATTATGTACAGCGTCATGTTGAGATTTCTCACAATTTCGGTTATCCATGAATATTCTGAGGGTGTATTCTTGGTCAAAAGAGTGGTATTTACACCACTGAAAACCTTCGTGGACTCAAACCCGATCAAAAACTCAGAAAACGTAAAATAGTGTTCGTATAGTGACAAGTCATTTTTACCAATTTCAAAATTCGGCCGAAGGATTTTCTTAAAGTGGTTGTTAATAGACCTGAACAGTCATACGCTCGGTCATACGGGACAGTTAGGTACAGCTTAGAATAAGATGATGGAACCTTGAGAGGCACGAGATATTGGATTCAGGTGTACAAAATTCACCATACTGTCCATGGGTCCAGCAGGACCCACCAGGCGCCTAATGAGTCAACAACTCTGGGCTTATTCATTTTCAAACCATGCTTCATGCATACTTTGGCTGGTAGTATTAGATTCCTAGATGGAAACTCTCAAAATTTGGATGATATGGTCATTCAGCATGTTAAGATATTCAAAATACTAAATCTTCCAATTACTGCAAAAACTCCATCGGATAATTCCTTACTATTATCATATTTTGGGCTTGAATAGTATATTATGTGACGAGTGCGCAGCACGAGTCGCAAACGACATTTTCTAGCTGTGCTACGTCGGAAGCGCGACTTTAGACGAGTCTTCGCGTAGCGAGGACGAGTCGAAAATCGCGCTTCCGACGTAGACAGCTAGAAAATATTTAGCATCCAGGCAACGGTGAAAATTTGAATCATTGCCATTTTCATTCTTCTGATTTTCGACAATTCTTAGTGCCTAACACCCCCATATTCAATCCTCCAACATATTCGGTGTAACCAACTAGCTAATTTCAAGTGGAGATGAAAAAATTCCTACTAACTCAATATCGTTTTGCTCAATACCATAAGTAGACATCTTTGAATTCGACAACGTGAACTGATATACACACAATGAATGCATCATGTTGAGCAAAAGTTGCGAAATCAATCTCGAATCTCCCTATGTTCCAAGATCCTATAGCTCATTTTGCCAACTTGTATCATCTATGTTTCACTCATTTTAACCGATTTGAGCAAGGATCATCGTAATCTTGATCTATTAATCTCTGTCAGTATCTTACTACCCCATCTCAAACATTACCTCGATAATGATCACAAAGCTTATGCACTACACGATGTACGAAATTCAAATTTACAGACATGCTCGTTAGCCTAAGGTTATGTACGGCAATTTGTGAATCGATAATGGACCCCTTTAGTTCAATACTCAATCCATATTGAGGTCATACTTTAGATACTCAAAAATCTCAAGTTTGCTCAAATTACCATGTAATAGTTCAGCAACATATATATCAAGATAGAGAGTACAAAATGGATTTGCTCGCTCACCAATTACGAATTCAATAATCTTTGCTGGATTGTATCGCTATCATGGACTCACCTGTAACATGACAAAAAATGATATTTAGTTAGATGAAATACAAGATTGAATAATGCAAAAGATCATCAAATATCTACAAGCGATCGGATGACCTCCCTCCCTATTTCCTATTTTTCTCGCTTCGATTACAAAGCAGGAAATGTGTTTTTTTTTTGTTTTTGACAGTGATACCCCTCTTATGTGGATCATATATCTACAGCTCATGGTCTTGCCTACATATTCGACAAAGTTTTTTATGCTCTAATCAGAACTTGATTTAATTGAAAGATTCTGGACCAGAATCATCCAAGAACCTTTCTTTGGAAAAGTTTTGAGAGGTCTGGAACACTGTATTCTCAGGTGGTTTATTCATTTTTTATGTAGAATTCGAATTATACCATTCAGAAATCTACAGGGAGACGATACATTTCCCTTTCCAACAAACAGAAAAAATGTGAGGTCTCATTGTTTACTGGCACCAGAAATTTCAAACAAATGATCTTTCAGATTTCGAATCTACTACACTCATCGGCTGAAAAATAATTTAAATCCACCTATTGAAATTGAATGAACTCAATATTTGTAAAAATTATATTAACATTGATTGTAGTTGCAAGGAAAAATTTTCATGCGTCAAGTAAAATTTAACATAGTTCCACAATTAAAGTTATCAACTTTCGTCTAGCCAGATATAATTCATAGACAGACATAGAGTCAACATGTAACTTAACGTTAAGACATTATTGCGTTTCAGATAACAGTAATCAATGAATAAATTGATTCTCAGAAATCTGTAAAAAAAATTGTGTAAGATGGATGAAAAAAGAGAGAAAAAAATGAGCATCGATAACAAGCGAATCGTCAATATTCTCTCATCGCATAATAAAACACACTGTATGCAATTCGTATCCGATAGTATATCATCGTTACTATTCAAATAACTTTACTTTGTTAATTACATCAACAAACATTTAATTTTCTATCTCTGTTTCAGTATGATAGAGGGAAAATTGATATTGAACGGAGAATAGTTGTCCAATATATGTATAGAGATACGACGAATGATGAGGAAAAAAAAGGAAAGAATTGAACAATAATACCGGTTCGTTCTCACTATACCAAAGAGAGAGAGAGAGAGAGAGATTACACGCCGAGAGCAGAGAGTTACTTTCCATCCTGACCTACATTTTCGCTAGCTCGCGGTGCGTCGTCGTCGTCGTCGTCGTCGTAGTCGCTGACACTTGACGACCCTGAGATTCTTTTGGTATGGTTTGGTTTGCAAAAAAAAAAAAAACGTTTTTCACGCACTTGCATCGAATGCAATGTTTTTACTTCTATCTTTGGATCAGTGGTTGTGTGTATATATCGTCATACAGTAGTACCAGCATAAATTTTCCCGCATCTTCCAAACTATCTTGTTAATTCATCGAATTTTTTTTTTCATTTTCACTGGAAAATCCTATCCTACTTGTTGACGTATCAATTACGCTGATTGCAAAACTTGTCTAGATTTATTTTTTCCATTACATGGATTTTAAACAGAAATATAATTCTCCAGTGCAGTCCATGATTTGTATCAATTTTAAGTCAGAATACTTGCATCTTGGTACAATTTTGATCAAATTTACCTTAAACGCGGGAAATTCAAAATGAACAACCGCAAAATTTCGTGCACAAATTACCGACGACAACATCTCTATCAAAATCCTATAAAAATTCTGTCTAAGGCTCGGGGAAACAGACATCACGATTTCTCAGGTTTGCTATACCTTCTCTAAATTCAATGCAATAGTACTCATACTCTTGACTATGCAGTGTATTACCGAAGTAGTAGTAGCGGGTGGCTTATGCTCAGAGTTGAAATAATCTCGTTGGCTGTCTAATGTCGGTATACAGTAGTAGTAGTAGTAGCATAGAGTTTAGAACTCAGCCCTCCTCTCGCTAATGGCATTATCTTCATTCCGCTCTGCGGCAACATCTTTTTTTTTCTATCTCTTTCCTACTTACTTGACTTTTAGACTTGCGTACTTACACTCTATTCTATGCAAGTACAACTACCAACATCATTATATATATCTATATATCTATATATATGTAATACATCAGGCAAAACCAAGCTATCTCGTTCTTATAACGTAAGAGGTGATTGTTGTAGGCAGCAGCTACATAGGCCTGCGGTGGCGGCGGCGGTGGTGGCGGCATAGAGCTATAGAATAGTGTCGCAATGGGAAGTTGCTCTCGCGCAATTCTAAACTTTTCTATATGTGCATGCATAGATCGTCGCATACATGCCGAGAATTTCGCATCATCACGAAGTTAATGAGTGATTTTTTTGAATTGGAGGTTGTATTTGCGTGAATTTTTTTTTTTTTTCAATTCTGATGATTTGGATCGAAATTTTGATCGAGAGTGTAGGGTTTCTTTTCCCAATCAAAAATTTGAATAAAAATCTGGATCGAATAAGTATCTGCAATGTGAAATTTAGAATCTCGTTTTATTTATCAAAATACGAGTTGAGTTGGATTGTTTGTCAATCAAAAACGTTGATAGAAGTTTGAATGAACTTTAAAGTGTAGCTTTGTGAAATGAAAAACTTCATGTTCAGTTGAACGGAGTATTGTGTTTACGTTGATCAAAATTATGAAAAAATAATCGATTACTTGAAAATTTTGCAACATAAAGTTTGAAATTCACAGTGATTATCGAGTCAAGTATCGAATTGTATTGTTCTTTTTCAGTGTGTGAGATTTAAAATAAAAAATTCTCCACCTGCCTATTAAATGTGAGAATATTGGTTAGGGCTTCAATACCAGAGTTTGAATTACAATACATATTGTATGGTCGAGATTGATTGGAATCCTCGATTGATTTGGTATTAAAAATTTACGTATCTGAATAATCCATTGCTCAATATGAATCGTCTATTAGAGTTTTTAGAATTTTTTTCCATTCGAGATTTTCATATCAAGCATAGTAATTTGATGAATTTTTGATAATCCTCTCCCGCAGTAGGTACGATTAACAATTACTCAATGTTTAATGATGAAACAGTCTGCAACATTCAATTTGAAGTGGAACTCCAATTAGGGCCTTATTAAAGTTTACTTTTGAAAGACCATCTCTCATTCACTATAATTAATTTTTATTCACTTGAATTATTAACAAACCCCGTCATCGAGCTTCCAACCTCGAATAGCATGTTTTAAATTCAAAATGAGTAGTATCCATGCAGCAGTGGGGAGATTTTTTCTGTCGCACTCGCAAGTGGTATAGTAATTTCTTGGTGCTCGCGAGTCATAATAATGTGTTGTTGCGTGTGGATGGATTTTTGCATGGCTCTTGTGGTAGAATGACAACATTTTTAAATTCTGACCACGAAAATTCTGGAACTCAATGTATATTTCGGATAATATTATATCTCAATAGTGCGAGGCGGGGGGGGGGGGGGAGGCATTGAGAAAAATTTCTTGGATCAGATTCCGTCATCTAAAGGCTTCCCTTTCACAATGACATAACGTCATTCATGCGTGACTTGGCGTATGCTCCTAGGAATGTGACGGTTTCCCATAGCTTGCTACACCTTCACGAGTACTGTTATTGAAAATTAATCCCTAGTTACTGGAATTTCACTAATTTTTTACCAAATTCTTACTAAGACAAATTGGTTTGAGGTTTCAAAGATTTTCAATTTAAAGTTGTTATGATACAGGCGTAAAGGATACACAATAGAGATTTGAATTTTGAGTGGGTGGATAAGGACCGTGAAAAGTACCTCAACACGAAGAAAAGTGTATTATACAGCTCACCCACGTGAGTAACTAAGTAAGTAAGTAGGTAAGTAAGTACGAAATGGAAAAAAAGAGAGCGAGTATGTTGTTATAATGTTATGTGCAGGTAGTAAAGAAAGATGGCGCATGCGCAAACGTAATCAAGCTTTTGAATCGAAAGTCAATATCCCCCGGTCCGCGTGTCATGTTTTAGTGCCGGGCCCTCATGGTATTATTATACATGTCGTCGACTTGTTACATGGTCGTATAGGCTTGCCACAAGCAATCGATCTGATGCATCAGCGTCGAGCTTCATTTGAATATTTATTCCTCATTCACTGGATCATCGACACCCATATGCTGTACTCTTATTATAGACTTGGCATGAATCGATGACAACTCAGACTTATGCTGACCATCTAATATTGTAACTTTGTTGAATGATGTTCTATGCTATGGGAAGTTTCATTTTGATCAATCGGCAGATCTTTTACACAAGATTTGCAATTGTGAAAAATAGTCATTCAGATCAAAAGTAATTCTGTTTAGAATCTCAGTTTTTGCATTGGAGATTTCATCTTACTTATCTAGAATATTTGACAATCAATTGAATGATGATGTGTGGTCAATTATTTCATTTTGATGCCGGATATCCGTCCGATTTGTTTTTTTCCCCTTTACGCTTGCCCCCATGATCCATTTTTCGGTGAAACTGATAAATTGATCCATTTTTCGGTTTTCTACTCATTCTACGATGCGTGATTCGATCGTCGATAGACGAGACGATTTTCTTATCTATTTAAGGAATCGTTTAAGGAATAGCGATTCTTAGGTTGTCAAAGAAATCTTACTAGCTAAAGTCATCCCTAGACAGGATAGTCCTCAAACAACCAATTTTTTCGGTATTGTTTTTTTTTCCAAATTTTCTTGGGAACAGCCTAATTGATTATTACCAATGAACGGTGTAATAATGAATTCAATCAATTTAGTGAGTGTCTCAGAACTGAGATTAGTTTAAAAAAATGTCATTGAAAAAAGCTAGAAACTTCTGCACCCAATGGTATGGTTATAGAGGAAAGTCTGTGGCTTGTCGCGTTTCTCGGCGGTTATAAAACACCACGCGCTTGTCTCCCGACGCGACGCCCGCAGAGGAGGCATCGGCTTGCCTCTCTCGTTCACGATTACGACACCCGTTGCCTCATCGCTCTCTCGCGTATAATATAATGTAACGCAATCGAAACGAGCGGTACTTTCGAGCTTTTCCCGCTACCATAGACATCTATACACTCTTAGTCGGTAAAGTAGTTAATATCTGAGTACAATAAGCTTCACGAGCTTGACGCATGGAGTCGCTTCGATGCAGCCCGATGGTGGCGCCACCTTGTTATGGTAAAAATGAAAATTGTGAGCTTGCGAGCTTGCGATCGAACGATGTTGCTGTTAGAAGGAATGTGAGTTGGAAATGAAAAGGGCGTTTGAATTTTTTCTTGAGAGTTTTGATCAGTTCTTTTCGAAAGGTTTTTAACTGTTTCGGGATGACAGGCATAGCAATCGTCAAGTATCTCATTATTTTGGTTTGTTCTACTGGAACTATCTGAATCACTTCATTGAGGGATCTTCAATATCAATTTGAAGGTGGGGTTTGCTGTTTCTGTAAGTATTCTGAATTTATTCAATTGCGATGCGTATAACACGGTAGACTCTTAACTCTTTATGTTTTAGAATATCTTTTTTTTTCAGTTTGAAAATAGATAATTGACGAAGACTAGCTTGACATCAAAATTAAACTTCTTCGGTGATGATTTACTTGCTGAATTGTACCGTTGAGTTTTATATTACCCGTTTTATCTATAATAGCTTTAATTTTTATCAGTCAAAGTGATGAATACTAATGAAAGATTAGTTAATACCTGTTAAAGATCTTAGTGAGCGAGGCATTTCACAATGAAGACATTAATAAATTCAGTAATGGATTTGCGTGATACTAGGAGTGGTTTAATATAACTGCATTCTTGAATTCTGCGGCGGGTTCTGGGCGAACCGTTATGAATTTATCATTTCGAGTTCTAAAAGCTCATCCTTTAATATACTTTGAAATGTCGTGTATTTATCAAGATAGCGAGATGCAGACTTTTGAGGTGGTCTTTAGTCATCATTCGAAAAAGGGATCAGATTATTATAATTTAATATGGAAAAGTTTGTGTGGTCTCGAAAGTATTAAATTTTTTTAATGATTCCCATGTTTCTGTATTGATAATCCTGTAAAATAGTCTGGTAACACGGGTCTCTATATCAAACTCCAATTTGCTCCACGGGCTATTAATTCTAGATTAATATCGATAAAAACAGAGAATTCACCGTTATCGTGAATTTTTACAAAGCCTCCATCCTTTTGTATTTGTCGTGGTCTTGATGTTAACTTGGATCTATGTTTAATCATGAAATTCAGCGATTTACGATCACTATGGAATATTGTATCGAAAAATGAATGATTTAGGACATTTGAAAATTAAATCTTGCACAAATGATGTAATTTTGAACTTCAGCTGTTTTTGAGCTACTCCATGTCATCTATACAATAATTGATATATTTAACGGATTCTATTCCACACCATGATTGGACCAGGTATTGGATCAATTTGAAAAAATGAGGCAAAGAATTTGATGCAGTCGCAGATGAAGAATCCCAGGATATTTCGGCTTCGATTCTGTCAATGGCACGAGAAGAATTCACGAAGTAGTTCTATGATTTTCGTGGATCTCCTGGTGTCATACACAGCGTCTGGTCATTCATCAATTTAGGTCTAACCGAGTGGTACTATAACACTTTTGCGGTAAATATAATGATATTCAATTACGGAGATTCAATTTTGAAATATTTTGATCAATTCAGAAGAATTGTTTATCAAAACAATGATTGTTCACAGGCAAGTTCACGATGTGAACGATGTGAACGATGTGAACTGTTCGAAGCTGACGTTGAAGGTATTCTGTATCCGGAATTCAACAAATATACGTCATTGTAATAATTTTACTTTTGAACTGTTTTTTTATGAAACGGATTGGTAAAGATGGGGACCACATGCAATGCTTATGTTGGTCGCTATCTTAGTTCGCAACAATAATTATTCGTCTATTTGCGTCAAGTCGTGATCTGCAGATTTCACTAATTCACAATCAAATTCCTCGATTTCATCCAGAAAAAGGATTCAATGAGGACCTAGGGTATATCTTATGAAGTTAACTTTTAAAATTCCTTCAGAGTTAGCATATAGGTATGCTACTTACTATTCCATACAAACAACGCAAATGAGAACAGTTTTAAAGCGTAATAACAAACTGTAGTCAAATTACTTTGAAAGTATAGAATGAGATTTTGTTACGTCCTTGTAAAACTTCCTTCAAATTTTATATCGAGTATAAATATAACTCAAATGAAAATAACCTAAATCTCAGCTAACCCTATCCCATCCTCGTCCTAACTTTATCTTTCTATCACCTTCTAAACCTCGAACCCATGAATGACCCCAACAAGCAAAAATGTCCTTACAATGTTTCTACTCATGCATCAAAGTTGTTAGACTCATTGAGTTTGCGCCAATTACGTGCATGGCTCGAAATCGGTCCCCTAACCCTGGTATAAGCAGTCCTCGTCGCGATGTTCTCATTGCTGTAAAGAGACACTCCTTCTCTTATTCGTATGAGTTCACCTCCACTTCCGTCATATACCATCTGATCTGACTATCATTTTTCGGATGCTTATCCACCATATACCCTAATATAATATCAAACAACGCCGTGTATACATACATCCATACTCTTTACTATTACTACACACTAAATTCACTCTCCTTCATGCAATAATGTTATACCGTCTGCAGGAACACATAGAACGGTAAGAAAGGGAGAGATAGTGATGTGTATAGAGAGGAAGAGGGGAGTAAAAGAGAGAAAGAAAGAGAGAGAGAGAGAGAGAGAGAGAGAGAGAGAGAGAGAGAGAGAGAGAGAGAGAGAGAGGAGGAGGTAAGCACGTGGTGTGCGTGCACGTTGGCTGATGGTTGGCGCGAGAGCTAACGGTGCCTTCTCTTTGGCTTTTATAACTGCGCGTTGAGAAAGAGCCGGTGTATATTCTTCTTCAGGTTTTCTCTCTCTTTCTGTGGCTAGCGGTACATGGCTAAGACGATGCCGTTACTTGACCGACAGATCCGCTAAGCATCGCGAGAACTGTATTATATAGTATGCGCCTTTACAATATACAGAACTGGTGGTGCACTCTTCTTCGACAGGACGCGTCATCCTCTTTGATTCCTTGTTTCATTTCTCTTTCTCTCTCTCTTTCTCTTCCTTCGCATTGTCTTTATTAGCTGGACCACGAACCGCGATATTAGATGGGCGGATCTATCAGGGTGAAAGAGGTAGTGCCTAAGGGGGTGGTTTGCTCAAGATATCGTTGACCGCGGCTCGCTTGAACTTGTGAAGGAAGTCTGTGAAAGAAAGACTTGCAGGGTATCCGTGAAGGTGTACCGGTGCGAGACTCGATTGTTTTTCTCCGAACGTTAACGCTATATGAGTCTGGAGATGCAGTTATAGTATACCCGTTTTTACCTTCTTGCAGCTGTGAGCTTAGCTTTAATCGAACACGAGTTTATGTGTTGACAGATGCGTTTGTCACCTGAAAGTTTAATCGTGATCTGTTGGAAGAGGTTAAGCTTTTTAGACCTAGAGACCTTTGGTTTGGTTCGATGTGATGAGTTTGTCTGAGATTAAAAGATTTTCCAATTCTCTCAACACTTGAAACTTTGGTTTAAAAGTCATGCATGTTGACATGAACAAATCTTACGGTACGTTGAGCTAAACCAGAGATTTGAAGGTTATCTCTAGTAGAGAACATAGGTTCATGGTTCTCAAAGAGTCTATCAGGTGATGATAGTCTTAAGGGATTTTCCCCATCTTCAAAGGTTATACGATCTGGGATGGAACGAGATGTTGAAAATCTCGTAACTGTATTTGATATCAAATCAGGTGTTCGGGATTAGAACGAAATCTAGAGTCACATCGATAATAAAGCTTCACAGATAACTTAGTTGGTCAACCAACGAAGTGCTGTACACTCCTTTACGGATAGTTGAAATATGTACAACTGTACACTCCTCTGGATTCTGAACCATAAGAGCTGTGACGGTCAATGTCCATTCGAGATCTCTTGTCTCAACCGCGCTTGTACCATAACCTAGATGTGCAAGTGAGACAGAAGATCTAGAATGGATATTGACCGTCAAAGCTCTTATGGTTCGAAATCCAGAGGAGAGTACATTTGGGAAAAAGCTGAACGGCAATGGCTGTGACGGTCAGTGACCGTTCGAGATCTATCGTCTCGATCGCATCCGCACGATAACCTATGAATGCGAGTGAGACAGAAGATCTCGAATGCTACTCCGACCGTCATGGCTGTACAGCTCATTCTCGAGTGTGCATAGCAAGAAGATACAGGTGAAGGTTGTTGATTTCATCAAGATGGTAATCCTTCCAAGAGAAAAGCGCGAACGACCATTGCTGCGTCAGCTTTCAAGCGTTGCGTAGCAAATGTGGACGATTCAAAGATTACCGAGCTCATGACAAAGTGGAAACTTGGACAAAAATTAGCCGGCTCACACCCCAGCCCACAGGGAGGTATTAAGAACTGGGGAAAGATCTACCACAATCAGTGAGTGGCAACTCGAGTAGGACCTATCAAGGGAGAGGGAGTCTTGGAGACACCAGGTTATGTCTAGTCGAGTAGGTGAAGCGAGAGCATGGAGAGCTGAACTACTGGCTCAGTCGAGGTCTGAGTAACTAGGGGTTGCTTTATAGCCCATCTTGCAAGATCGGAATGCCAGATGTGCGGAGCCAACGTGGATGACTTCGAGCACGCACTTTTTGATGCTCAGTCCAGGAAATCTAGAACGGATGCTCGAGAACCAATCCAAGTGGGACGAGATCATGAGATACATTGACCTTATGATCACTCGGAAGGAACAGGAGGAGCGAGCTCTGAAGAGGTAAATATCACCCGAGTGCTTCACACGGGATTGATAACGATGCCGAAGAATGAAGGAAGAAGGAGTGGAGATTGAAGGCTGAAATAGGAATCAAGAAGAAATAGACAGATGAGACAAATTATACCGAGACGGACAACACAGATGGCGTGGCACTCGCGGACATACCCCTCGATTGGAAGTAATGCCAACGCAGTCCCCGGCCGGGTGGAGAGCTATGGATGATGGTTTTCAGTATGGTTTGCAGTAAGATCTGGGATCCCTGCACAAAGAAATGGACCGGTCATTTCGAAGAACATAAAATCGTTCCCCTTTCACAAGGAAGGAGTAAAAAAAATTGATTGAACAGAGACAATACATCCGAGAGTAACAAGTAAGATTGTGTGGCTTTTCGATCATCCTGAAGTGAGCGGAGTGTTCTCTTATAGATTCAGGGAGGCAGGGTTCAAGTCGAATTCTTGAATTGAGATACGGCATTCAATATACAGAAACAAATATTAATATATAATTCAATTAAATAAGAGTAATGTATAAAAATTGAAAGGAGTGATAAATGTTGGAGAAAAGTTTAGCATTCATTACAGATGTATTTGTGACCAAATAATGTGACCCACGTGACGGAATGACAAATTAGGAAAGTCCTTTGATGGAATTCAAGAAACCGCGGGTTTCTCGCCGATGTATACGGTTCGAGTCCTGTGGCTTCCAGGTAGTCAACGCGAGTGTTTCCAAATGATAATGTCATGGTAGCGAACTAAAGCAACTCTTGGAACTCCTTAGACTTTGCGCAAAGGCTGGTCTTATTCATTTCGGAGCTCTTGAGATCCGAGAGGAATTTCCTGCAGCGAGAATCTAGATCCATCTCTTGATTCAGAGCTTCTGGAACCAACAGAGGCGCGTAATTTCGATGCTCAGGCCAGGCTAATTTGTTCGAGACAGTCAGCCGTTGCATGGGACTCTAGGCTGACGAGCGGTCAAGTGTAGACATTCATGGTCATAAATTATGTGCTACTCAATGTAACAAAATCCTATCTCGGATTATTGCCTCGCGTCATCCTTGACAATGGCATACGTAACAGTGATGACAATAATACAGCACTAGTTGCAAATTTTTACAATCAATTAGTGGAAAAATCTGGGGATAATGAAGAAAATCCAAACTCAATCATTTAGATCCAAATCGGAGAAATAACTTGGATGATTGCAAAATATTTAGGTCCTAGATAATATCAAACGTTTCCAACATTGGATCAATCAGTGATTGGGAAGTTATTGGAAAGTCGAACACTCAAGTGCCAAAGGTCAAAATTGCCCCAGTGAAAATGATGTGACAGGGACAGAGCCTTTCAATTAATTAGTAATTTATTTCAGCTTCGGCTTCAGCACATCCAGAATTTTGTTACAGAACAAGACTCCAAGATAAACATCAAAAGACATTATGTTCAATGACCCAGTGTGGCGCAAGAGGATTGATATGGTGGATTTCTTTGTTGCATATGAGAGACGTAGCGATTCCCAACATAGTTCTAGTTTAATAGCCCTGAATAGAAATCATGCATATGAGCAAACCAGATTCATCAAGAGATTCGTACTCTATACATTGGAGAAGATTCAAAATGTAATACAAATACGCCTATTGGGAAACACTTTCATGAAAGCTTGTGGTTGGGCTTCCCGTATTGTTCGGATAGTGTGAGACACTCTTTCATGTCACTAGTGCATATTTTAGCACTGGATTAGCGAGTGCTACATGCATATCATCTCACACTCTCTTCAACAACGTCGAGTTTGGTCAATGGATGAAGCTATGAAGACCTCTAAAGTTGGCTTTGAGTTCAAAAGTCGTCATTCGGGACAGCTCGACAACCTCAACAATTTTCAGGGATCTAACAAAGTGGGATACTTCAATCAAGCAGAGATGGTCACAATAAAGAATCGTGACTAATGTTATATCGAACGTTGAATCACGGTTATTTGGATGCCCGTGGATGCCTGCTTGATGAGTGTCAGAGGGAAACAACCTTGAAGTATCTTTCGTATCAAGGAGTTATGAAATGTTACTTAGCTCCCAGCTGCATTGGGTGCACAAGTTTGTTCATAGATCCAGCATCTCTACTGATTTGTACAGAATACCAGTTGAATTATCCCTTTTTGGGAACCAATCGGAAACGTCCCATTGAACAAGAGTATTTGAAGAAGAGATTTCTGAAAAGAGAGACTGAATAATTGATAAGATTCGCGACGGATTTCAGCAAATTTGGTTCCAAATGATACTTTTATGAAAATGAATGCACAAAATGCTGCAGCTTGTTCATTGGTGGCGGATCACAACAGATATTGTATCGGTAGAATAGTCTATATGTACCAAATTATCTTCAATGATTCAAAATGAGTATGTTTACTGCACCCGAATTTCAGGGTTTTTTTTATAGATATCGTGACTCATTATAGGCAATCTATTTGTATTCCTTAATGTTATTTTGGGATGATTCAGGCAATGGAATTCTGCCTTGGACAAACTCATCCAATCTGTACGAATTTTTAACATTGCATTCATATTATTGATCTCAGATTGTATCCTTCGTCGAATTATAACAACTCATGACCACATCGAGTTTTGTTTATAATATCCATGATGGCTTTCAATCCCCAATCCACGATTTTAATCAGTTCCTATCCTTATCTTTCAAACACCTCGGAACGCGCTCTTCTCACGAAAATCTGCAAACCAGACGGTGAAGCATCATACAGGACACATTTTTTCGCAAGGGAACAAATCTAAATAAATTTAAGCAAAGATACTTCATTTTAAGTTCATACGTTCAGTAAGATCACATATGCCACATGGCGGGAGACTCCTTTCTTTTGTGTCAGAGATGGGGTTATGAGAATGACACCCAAAAGTGCAAGTTTCTGTATACCTGTTCCGGTTATGGGTGGTGTGGCCAGCTGCGAGCTACTGATGTCTGGTGGTTGTTGCGTTTGAGTGGTTTGTTGCTGCTGTTGCGGCTGAGCCTGCTGTTGCTGTTGTTGTTGTTGTTGTTGTTGGGGGCTGTTAGCAGTGGCATTGGTAACGCCAGGGCTGCCCTCATTCTCTGCCATTTTTTCCACCTTCATTTGTTCCTCTTTTTATTCCTTTTTCACGTGAATTTTAATTCCCTTGGTTTGCGGGTTCCCAGCTCAAAGATATGGCATGCTTGCCATATGAGATTTTTCTTGTACTTCTAACGCACTTTTTGTCTCACTTGGGGTGAATCACTGTTGAATATCAACTGTTCCGAACTCTGTTATTAAATTGTGATGTCTGTTTTGAATTTTTTTTTTAGTAAGTATTGATGATGTGAAAGTAGTCTATGATGCGGTCAGTGTGAATAAATTTTACGGAGTATTCAACCAAACTTTATGGGATAAGCGTATCTTAAACAAGCGCTAGTTTGATTAACTATAACCAATGGTGGTACGACGGGTAATAATTCGATATCCATCTTCGTGTGTTTTTCTGAGATAGCCAAAGATCTTCATGAATCTTCCCTCGTATCCATCACAATCCCGCTGCAATAATAACGCAATATCAAATTAAGTGCCTTTGTTTAATCACAAAGTCTCCTCTGATGCAGAGATATCAGCCAGGTATACTAATCAAGCTTTCATTAAAATCAACACTCTCTCGTACTATCTTATACAGTCTATTCCACAATGAAACCTTTTATGATGCGGCATTTCAATGTCACGATAACCGTAACTCATATCATAATCACTGACTTACAATCAACCTTGCAATTGTGATTTCTCGCCTCGCCTCAATAATAATTTACAACCCCAAATCACACGACTTAACAAAACCAACCTTTTCACGCTACGACGCCTCGCCTCTTGCGTAACAACAAGTGTAATATCGTCGGCCCCACCTAAAAATTTCCCCTTCAACTGCACTTGCCAACCCTCTTTTTTTTTTACCCTCACACGCGAATTCAGAATACCGCGTGCGAAAGTGGACTCTGTACTCGACCTTAGGCTCTACACCCTCTCTGCACATGTGCACATTTGAGTGTGTATCTGTGTGTACGTGTATGGTGACGAGGGGTTGCGATGTTGAGACGTGACATGTGGCGGAGGGTGTAATAGGTGTGATATTGTGGTGAGAAGCGACACACAGGCACGCGATGACGACGACATACAAGAATGAGAAATATAGTAGGGACCGGGCTACAGAGTCAATAGGTCAGCGGGTTCTCAGCTGTCACCATTACAAAGCCGGCTTATATAACCTATACACCTGTACGAAAAAAGTATCGAAGAAAATTTACGATGGTGGTTTGGGGGTCGATGCTATGATTCATTTATTCAATTGAATTTGAATTGTGATGGATGATGCGAAAAATTTGAAGAATTTTTTATGCAATGAGAGTATGTTATCAGCAAGCGCACGCGAGTTTTCACTTGTACCGAGCACTATCTTTTACTTGCAACTAGGACTCCAACATAAAATTTGAATCCGCTTGCTTGTTGTACTGCTTCGTGTTATACGATTGGCATGTGAAATATTCTTCGGACTTGATATTTATTCTTACCAATCTACAATCTACAGTCTACATATGCTCATTTTGTTAGCTCCGTGGAAGAAGACCCCTCTCATCATTTTTTTTTCTTAGTTTATGTCATCATCGTTGGAATATTACGAAGTTCCACACGATTATTCGAAACATTTGTCATTGGTTACACTCTATTAATACTATTTCAGATCATGTGTATTCTTCGATTTACGACCAAATCCCGCTGCAAGTAAGTATACCCGGATCTCAAAATTCTGTTATCAGACTTAACACGTTTGAACGAAATTTGCTCCAAATTATATGTTTGTTTGATTATTTGAGCCTCGTTCATCCATGAAATAATTCAAGAACAAATCATTCAGTGCGAAAAATTCACGCAGCAGAGGAAGCAAAATTACAGTTAGTGATACATTCAATTCAAGACTAATCGAGTCAAGCTTCCATAACTTTAGAATGGTTTCACCGGCCAGTATATGTCATCAACTGAGCGTCTTGTAAAACCATTTCGGCGTGTCACAAGTTGGGATAAATCAGGACTCACGCCGTGGCTTGGAGTCAATAAATTAGAAATTTCATTCTTGTATAGTTTTTGTCGAACTCGGGATTCAAATTGTAGAAATGATGCACCGAATCTCAAGTGTTTTGAAGGCTTCTTATGTTTCATTCTAAGTTAACGATTTGACGTTATGCGAGTTTGGTCTTCTGTAATGCAGATCTGATACTTCCATTCAAGGGTATAGGTTCATATCAAGGTTCAATTCATACAATCATCGGCTGATATGATTTTTCCTCATTACTCTATGTCTTTCAAAATGAAAGGAATATCTTGAGACCTTCGACATTGAAGTGAGAGTAGTTGGTTCAAATACGAAGATAGTTGAATTATTATTGACATAAGCACTCTATTGATTATGGATTCGAAGCCAAGATTGAACCTATTCTCTCGTGATGAGTTGGGAACTCTTCTAATTTCCCGATCTGATTTTTGTTGAATGAACCCTGACATTTGCGGAGCTACCGTTAACAAATTTCTAGAGATTCCAAATGAGCTATTCAAAAGTTGAAATATGAATGAAATAGCATTGATCGATGACATAAGTTGTGTAATAATCAATCTCGAACAGCATCTTTAATCGACACTGAAACAAAACATTTCTATTCAACTAATTTGCATATCATTCAAACTCAATGAACTCGATCTTCCGACTGAATTCTCTCTTTCCATTCATCGCAATGAAAATAAAATGGTACGGATCAAAGCACCTAAAGATAACTACCCTGTTATATCACATCTTGAGTGCAAAGGACAACAACACTGAGAGAGGTAGAAGCAGCAAAGCATCATGAACATGGCGAGGATCGAGCCACTCGCGCAAGTTGCTTGATGCCCGCCTGCTGCCTACCAACTCTACACTACTCTCTTACCAGTGCAAAGTTTACACAGAGTAAGCCCGCCTGAATAGGATCAGTCGATCTTGTCTCAAAGCTTTGTGCCTACTCTGACCGTTTTCCGATCTTTTTTGCATCTTCAAAAACCAAGATGAATCTCAATTCGTGTTTATCAGCCCGCTCAATTCTCAAAACAAGACTACGTAACCGCGTTTCCCGAGCAATGCATTCGCGGGTGGTAAATCGATATCGCCTGGCCAAAGTTCAGAGGGCACCGAATCCTCCTCCCGTACCCTCGCAGCGTAACCACGCTCCGGCGTCATCCTCAAATTGCTGCAGGCTCTCTCTCGATCTTTTTTTTTTTTAGATCTTCCGTCATCATCTTCGCAAACCCCCATCAAAACATCCTCGACACGTGACACTCAATTCTGGCGTTCACGAAACCCGTTCTACACACATACACACACACACACACACACACACACACAAATTCAACATAGTATTACATCTGCAAGCTCTCGAGCTACCTGGCTGAATCTCTGCCATCATCATTTTAGATCCAAAAGCTCACCTGCCGCAAGCTCCGCCGGGGTGATGTCGATTTGCATTGGGGCCAACCGGGGCGCCACTGACCCAGAGAATTGCGAGGGTGGCTTCCGAGCACAGCTTCTCTCACTCGCGTATGTGAAAATGGTGGTCGCAGGCTCTTGCAGCTTTCACATAAAATTCCTGGGCCTTGCAAGCTTGTTACAAGATAACCGAAAATCGCGCGCGGCAGGTGCAAGGGGAGATCCCGCACCGACACTTGACTGACACTGAGCTTTCGGGCACTGCACTTATGGGGGGAGGGCCAAAGCTCTCGTTCGCAGCTTTGGGCAAAACTCTTGAATTGAGCTTGCAAGCACGCGCACACGCAGCAGACGAGAGTGTAGAAAAAGCTTGAGCTCGAGTTTGCAACGGATAGATGGCGCGCAGGGACTCTTTCGCCCTCCGGGCTTGCAAGCTCGCGGCCGGGCGGATACACCCTCGCAACCCCTGTATTGGTTTGCCTTTTGGTCTAGGCTCCGGAGCTTGCGCACGAGTTAACATGCTCTCAGTCTAGTGATGAAGCTACGAGTGAAGGGTGGTGACATCGAGTGGTGGAGCTTGTAAGCTCGCAAGCACAACCCTCTATTCGAGGGTAATTTCCTAGCTGCATTCTATGCAAGCGTGCTCTTCTAAATAAAAGCTATTAGAGCTTCAATTCTAAAACTTATAGAGAATCTGGAAATGAAATTTAGTTCAAAAATTATGAAAGTTTTGCATCCTAGTATGAAATAATCGAAAAAAGCAAAAATGTCTATTCTTTAATCGTACTGTAATCATACGGCTAGTCATAATCTCGTTAGATCCCTAATAGATTTCTTTGAGTTCGACAGATTCTCGAAATTATTATGAGGTTTCTACATGCTCAGTAGAGCTTTCGTACGTCTCGACTCAATTACAACTCCATCCAAACAAATTGATGACCAACCGTCTCTCACATACAAAGTAATATGGAAAGGATGAAAAACAAAATTCCATGTCAAAAGATAATCAGGCTCAGATTGCGTGGCCCAATATTGACTCAGGCCCGAATAGTTACGCGCAATTCAATTTGTGTTTTCGTTTCGTATGTATGATGTAAGCGGCTTAATAATTTTTCTTGGTCGGCTCTCACGATAGTTGTGTGCCGGCTGATCAATAACACGAGCTTGCAGCGCACTCTGCGCGCGCTATTGCATGGCATTTAAGGGAGAGACGGGTGGTGGCGCGTCGTTGAAAGCGAGAGTGCTCGACTCTCTCGGACTCTCCATATAGCAAGGGTTGTTACGGCCACGCGGGCTTCCTTTTCAACTGAGGGAACCGACCTTGTTCCCCCTGTCCCACTTATTATCCACGCTCCTGTTGGTTTCCCTTAACCTACCCATTCTCTACACCCTCGATCGAGACCTCGTTTCTAATCCCTTTAAACCCTGTTGAATGCAGTTCTTTAGTATTGCGATTTACGTATTTTGTGATTCGATACAATCTAATGAGTTCTAATCACTGATTTCATCACGTATTTGATTGTTACATCTCAGCGTGTGCTATTTTGTATTTCCATCAGTCATCTTTGCATAATGATTCAACGGGGTTTAACTTTCTTGAGGGCATCCGGTAGCCGTGCAAGTTGAATTTTGTTCCCACTTTATTCGAATTATCCTTCGATTTGGGGTAAACGACGAGAAAGGTCACACTTGTTATTATCTAACTTGAATGGCCTAACTCGTCGTTTAGCCCTAATCGCAAGAGAATCGGATAAAAATGCGAATTGAAATGTGCTTATTTTTATAGGTTAGGAGGTACAAGTGGTTCATTAGTTGTTCCCCATTTTTTCACTATATTCTCATAATTGAGAGATTAAACGGTGAGTTGTAGAGTATAATCTTGTCAAAAGCAATAACTGGACAACTCATCTCAACCATTGTCTCATCGAAATTTCAACATGAGATGTGAATAGAACTCTACGGTCGCGTTGCACGGCTACCGCATGCCCTTGAAGGCTAAACAGAAATTTCGCGATGCTCCACATTTATCACTCACATTCAGAATCTGTAATTTTGAATGTGATCAATTATAACCTGAAAAACTTGGTATTTCAAAGCTGAAAGTCAAACGAATGGAATAAATTTACGTAGGGGCATGAATGGTTTTTCAAGAAGTATTTAGTTTTATGATTAGCAAGAAAAATGGAAAAATGAGTGTAGAACTCAACCATCTCATCGGCCAAGTTCGCAAGCAAGCTCTGAGACCAAGTTCTATTCTGTTCACCAATATCAGTTAGAAGGTAAAAGTCTCTCTTATTCACCCCTCCCAAGTTATTTTAATCGTATTATAGTCCATTTGGATATTTTTTGAAGCGTCCTCTCTCATTTCAGGAGTTTAACCCGGGGCCTAAACAATTGAATCAAGTACATTCCGACTTGTCCCAAAGAATATCGAGTCATTTGCAAGCCTAGAACAGAGTTACAATGGAACCCTGCAAGAGCGGATGTCTCGTCTGTCTCAAAAAGTGCCTTCTATTCCAAAGTGCCCGCTAATACATGGTGTCGGCTATTCAAGGTTCTTCTGTATTTTCCTTTACTTCCCTTCCCAAAAAATCTCCATTTTTACAAACGCCGACAAATCCGAAATTCACGGCTAAACATTTCTGCTAACTCGAAAATTTCCCACATACTAATCAAAAACTTGTGATTCAATCTCAAATTGTAACTCATTCTCTCCATATTTTTACAAGAATCGATGGTTCTTTCTACAACTATTTCCTCGGCCTTGGTGCAAATTATTCAAGATATTAAATTATATGAATTCAGTGTTTTTTGCCTCAGGGAATTATTTTGCAGCATATTGTCATTGCGTAGGTACAATCCCCGTGAACACATCTAGAACCGATTTCATCCAGTATCATATTGTAGAAATTGACATTTCGCTCTGTTGGTACTCTATACTATGAAAACAATCATTTCCAAGCTTATAGAGAGGGCGGCTCTCGTGCACCTCAACTCGGCCGTTGCATGCGCTGCGCAAGATTCGATCCAAGAAAATTTACCCTCTTGTTCGATCCGCGACGACGACGCATTCAAGCTCGATTTTGTGCACAAAGCGCAGTTCAAGCTTCTTCGTTGTTCAAAGTGAGTGGGAGTGCATCGCGTTTCTGTCTTTCTCCCTTCCTCCTACTTCTCAACCATTTCATTTGTGTTTCTTATACTTGGGAAGTGAGTTGACGATGCGCAAGCGCAACTCAAATGATCCCTTTTCTTTGTTCTTTGTTTTTGTGCCGACAAAGATGATTTACTCGTTTGCACTTGGAGATTTTCACTCCTCTATCTCAATGAGAAGCTCTCTCTCATTAGTGACGTTGAAGAAAGAGCTTTTGAGTAATGTCTATGAAGAGGTGCCTTTGAATCTCTGCAAACATTTTTAATCGATTTACCTCATTGTCACAATTGCAGTCCCCTTGGTATAGAATCAAATTTTTAGATTTTGCAGTTCATTTCAGATGACTGAAACGAGAGTTGTGTAAGAACTTGTGTCATCCTATAGATCAAGAAAGGGTGGAAATAGAGTAGATACGCATGTTTGATTTAAGTTATGAATTTGAAAAGAGATCATTTTGAGACATTTTTTCACTTGCCTTGCTAACAGGTCATTGATGATCTCTCTTGAACACGTGTTTGGAAGATGAATAAAATGTACTCACACTCACCTGAAACATATAGAATAGAGCATAGATTAATAAATTAAGTACGGTAGCATGATTTTTAGAATGTTTTGATTGGATACACATAAAATCCAGAAATTTTATGGATAAGTCTGTAATGACAGTAGGGTCTCTGAGATAGTTGAACATTATTGTTGCGACCCTTATTTTTGTTTCAATTTCGGGTGATTCTCTTCTTTGACAGTCGTAGCCATGGGTCCCAATCCTAACTGATGAGAAGAGGTCCAAACTTAGGGAAGACGGAACTTGATGAAATTTTGGGAACCATCTTGTTTTGGTGAGAATCTTGGTGAAAAATAAGGGTTTATCCAAGGGTCTCATCTAATGAGCCTACTGTCCCAGGATACAGACATGGAATTCACCATTGTCATCATATCTATATTTATTGAATAACTACTTAACATGAGCCTATATATGAGCGATGCTAATCTCCATACCTCTAACCCACGATATAAGGTCCATTGTATCAACCTCTTGGAGATACTTTCATTTATCACCAAAACAAGATCATTCCCAGAGTTGGAGACAAATCCAGGATCCGCAAGGTTGAGGATCTCTCGTTCTAAGCCGTGCATCAAGATGGAAAGATCGGAAGTCATCATTTTAATACTAATTTCTCAAATTTGTATATCCCACTGTTATTTTCCAAGTCCAACTTTAGGATTCAAAAGTATCAGTTTTCATCTATTTTTTGGCTCAAAATTTCATCTTGGAAATTTTATTTTGGACATCTTGGGAAATCGGAAAGGAATTCTTTCTGTGAGACATCGGTGGACACTTTCTTAGACCATGCAGAATAGTATATCATGACTTTACCTACTTGCACGCAGTCTCATATGAGCAAATCCACGAAACGCGGTGATTCGTGCGTTACGCCTTTTGTGCACAATGGCTATATATCAACTCCACGACAAAGCAGACACTTTTTTCGAAATCCTACGACCAAGTTGTAACGAGCTCAAGACTCAAAACTGAAATAGACCGGAATGGCGGGCCATCAAATTTGAAAATTCACGAAATTTCGCGCGTGACATGGCTTTTTCCCCTCAGTGTTATGATCCGCATTTGGATGCAGTCTGGGATATCGGTATGATTCTTGCGGGGAAATGACTCCCTAATTTGAGGCTACAACCACCTTGATGCCCAAGAATGTGCTTCCAACAGGTGTGAAACTATCTCCTGTTGATGATGCGTGATTAGTTTTTGAAACGAAAAAAAATAGACGATATTTCTTACTCCACGACGACGCAGTCTGACCAATCATATTTCTGTCAATGACATTTGATTCTCCATCAAAAATGAAGAAATTAAGATGGGTCGGGTCCTTGTGCATCAAATTATGTTTGATTGGCAAGCTTATTACGCTTTCAGAAAAAACGTGATCGCTTCACGAAATCATGTTTTGAGGCGCACACGAACGAGACCGATCAAACCGATTCGGTTTTACTTGTTATCTCTCGCTTTTATCGTATTTGATACCAAGTAAGTGACTGCGTGATCCAATATATCGTTGTTAAATCGTACGAGCTACTTTTTCCATTTTCCAAGGGGATTTTCGGGAATTACATTTCTGGAAAACTCTTGAATAACGTGTATATTATAACTCCAATAATCTCCTCGAATCTTCTGGTGATAAGTGAAATACCTTGCAGCCCTGTCAGCGGTCAATTGGGTGATGATAGAGTGTATCCGTGTATGTGAAAATAGCATTGCTATTATGGCCATTTCCGAATTTCTCTGTCCCACCCCCACGCTATCTCGTAAAAATCGGTCACGCGAGTGGATTTGAGTTCTAGATACCGATAACTGGGAGTATGTAAAACCCTAGTAATGTGCGATGGAAAAATTTTCAAAATTTCTTTCCTCTCAAACCACCACGTTTTGTGGGTTTGCTTATATGGTGTTTTATAGCACGAGAATTCAAAACTCAGATTCAGAGTTGCGATTTTTAGGTTAGAGTGCAATAAACAGATTTGAGTATCGTTTTTCTCAATGATTACCACCGAAATCATTGTTAATGTGTAGAATCTGGTAGCCCTTACGTTTGAAATGACCCTAGTAAAAATATGTAAGTGCCTCATGATCATATATGAACATGTTCCCAGCCGAATTGTGGTCACCTATGACCATCTATGACCTCAGAAAATATTATGTCTCCATGGTTAATCATAGGTACACAAAGCCAAACTTGTATATGACCGCAGGGTATCGTAATCAAGTGGTTGCGACATTTTCAATATCGGATGGAGGTCTAGCAGTTGGAGCCCCAAGCGCGCTCATTTCGAAGCTTCGGATTGAGAAATATTTCGAGTTGGCAATGAAGTGCTTCATCTCCAACATGAATTCCTAGGATCAAGTATGGAGACCAATGACGACCTATGACTCCGGCCTCATGGTCATAGGCCGTCATGTATGACCACAGTCCGGTCGGGAACATGTTCATATATGATCATGAGGCACTTATTTTTACTAGGGGATGCTCAAACCTTTTTTCAATGATTAAAATTCACGGTCTTTTTTCCAAGGTCCCGTGAGACCGTACTCGTCTTCCTCAAGTCTACTGAATAAATAATCCTCTAGGATCATAAGTCACTGGTTATCTAAGAAAGAAAAATTCTACGACTCGCTGAGGTGGAATCACAAGAACAATACAAACTCGCAACTCTATTCAATAGACCATACAAATGTATCAAATTAATTTTCAACTACAATCCTCGCTTATGAACCGCAAGCGGAGATTTTCTCATAGATGATGAACAACGCATTCAATCATTTCTATAGTAGCTGGTGTACAGAGGCCCACTCAAACCTCAAACAAAGTTATATCATCCATACCTTGCAAATATCCCTAAGGCGCGAATCCCCAACTCGTCTCGATTAATCTCAACCTCATATAAGCATCCTTTAACTCTCACGAACTCCTTCAAGCATTGTCATGGTCACACACCCACCCATCCACCAAACGGACCATACACTCTTGAATAATAGCGTTTATAGCTTATCGAGTCAGGCTATAGCAAAGTCAGGTTCTACACCATGTCTAGAGTTCAAATTGTAGAAGAAATTGCTTGAGGCGTGAAAAAAAAAAAATATCCCGCAGAAGGGTACATTACTGATCGGAGACAGATAGAAAAAGCCGACGAGCGTGCACACAACTCAACAATTATCTCTGTCCATCCTTGATGCCTGCCAACAGACTGAGAAAATTCAACAGCTGCAAGCAATGCAGAAAGTTGCTATATGGTGTGTTGCTTCGTAAGTAGGTAAAGATCAAGTATTATATACAGTTAGCGGTACCGGTTTCGCGGATGCAGAAGATATATATGGTTTGTAAAGATATATATAGTTTGCAAACTGCGCCTGGGCTTGAACTCTGCTTTGCCCGTAGGCTTTTATAGAGCTGTAAGTAGTAACAGACGTGTACTGGACAGACGGTCTCTCTGTTTAATGTTACAGTGTGGTTTTTCGTCAGATGCTGGAGGGTGGCAAAAAAGAAAATTGTGTGACTGGCGAGCAGAGAGTGACAGGAGGTTAGGTTTCAAGGACTCTAATGGTAGACGACAGGTATCTTGCTCGTTAGAAAGTTATGGGATTATTAATAACAGGGTGTCCAGCTCTGGAAAAACCGGGAAAAACCGGGAATTATCAGGGAATCAACTTGCTCTGGAAAAGACGTGGAATTATCAGGGAATCAATGACATTTTACTGGAATATTTTGTGACCCCAAGTTCGTGTGTTTGTTTGTTCAATCCTCTACGGCGTGGCGGGAGATATTATATCACGCTTTGGTCGGTGTCGACCAGATGGAACTCTTGTTACCATCGTTATCTAAACGTTCAACTGTGTTACTCGAATACCGGCATTGTCGAGTTTTCGGATTTCTCGATGAATTTTCGAGATATCGGGATTCTACTAACAAGGGAGACCTACGAAGTGCGGGTCACCAAAGCTCACCAAATTTTCTTCACAGTCTTGTACCACCTAGAAAATGAAGAATCCAGAGTAACTCCGTCAAATGAGCCCTCGATCCGAAGTTACAGCCTATGACATTAGCATTGTCTATATAGGCCCATGTTAAAAAGTGATATATATATGTTACAGTAAATGTCCGAAATCCGTCAAACCTAGGATTGACTAGTTATTGCTGACATTGACTAGTGGGACCAGTCAATCCTAAGATTTACTAGTAAATCTTAGAATTGACTGAAATAGTCAGTCAATGTTGATTCGTAAAGATGAATTTCGGACATTTACTAGACAATCTTAGGATTGACTGACTAACCCCCGTAAATGTCCGAAACATATAATGAGCGGAGAAAGAAAAATATATGATGAGCAAAATTCATTCATGCAAAATGATATTTAGCGTAAATGTATCACAGCTGCACATAGTCTTAGATCTTACGTTCATACTAAACGGAGGTCACATCTTCATCACATTGATAATGTCATTCTAGTCTTACGAATTTTTCACCGACAAATAATATACCACGTTGCATGATCAAAGTGAAGTTCAATCTTTCCGAAAATTAAACAGTATGAAAGCTACTTGTTACAGCAGCGCTGGCTATTATGGGATCCTGAATAGCACAGTATTTTTTCCACTTTACAAGAACATCTATTTGAAGAACATGTAGCTTCACAGTTGCATTCCGTCATCCCCTGGCCACCTGTAATCGAAATTTTTGAAGCTGCTGCTCGTAAGCACACAGTTTGCGCCAGGTCAATTTCGTTGTGATCGAGGAATTTCTCTTTGCAAACAACAAACTGGCTCCTCGTGTACAGCTGCTTAATTAAACCAGCTTTTGTTCCAATTCTGTAGAAGTCCTCATCCATGATGTTGATAATCATTCCTCAGGAGATGTACCTCAGGAGCTTGTTTTTCGGCGCGAAGTTTTCAGAAGATCAAGTTAACGTGCGAAGTATATTTTCCGTGACCAATCACGTTTCGGACATTTACGGAGGCTTGTTAGCCAATCCTAAGATTGACTAGTGAATGTCCGAAATGCTGCCATTTCAACAACATTGAATAGACCTCCCAGTCAATGCTGGACATTTACTAGTCAATCTTAGGATTGACTGGCCATACCAGTCAATCCTAGCATTTACTAGTAAATCTCCGGCATTGACTGATTTCGGACATTTACTGTAACATATATATATATATATAGATATACTGACAATGTTAAAATTTTTGCTTGTAGCTGCGAACAGAAGGCCCATTTGACGGAGTTACTCTGGATTCTTCATATTCAAGGTAGTACGAGACTGTGAAAAAAGTTTGGTGAGATTTTGTGACCCTCACTTCGTGGTTCCCCCTTGTAAGTAACGCCGATTCCGTATGGCTCATAAATTCGGCGTTACTTGTAAGATTTGCATTATCTCGAAAATTCATGGAGCTTCCCGCAATTGAACTACACATTGTCGAGATTATACATTTGCCCCTCTTGGTTCTTTTCTCGAGATCTGCGTTCTCGAAAAAAAAAGATGATCTGAAAGACTGGAATTTCATAACTTTTGACTGGAAAAACCGGGAATTTTCGGGAAATCGAAGATCACGATTCAGCTGGACACCCTGGATTAAGCTTTTTTACGTAGATCTGTTCAGAGAGCAAAATCTTTTTGTGTGAATGGAAATAAATAATTTTTTTCAGTGATTGTCGTTTTGCAATTACATCACGTGTCAAAATTTCATGAAAATTCGGGCACGGTCTAATCCGTTGGAGTGCAAATTGTGAACTCGACTGAAACCTTGGGAGTGGTAACTCTTCATCACCAGAAGGCGATATCTAAAGCAGCAAAATCTCATAATCAAGCTTTTTTGAGCCACAACCGTAATCTTCGTCACTTTTATGTATCATTTTTCAACACAAATTATGGACAATGAGATGTGATAACATATTCCTTGATCATTAGATTTAGCGGCTTTGTCATAAAAGATAACTTTTCTTAAAGTTTCATCTAAATCCGGGACTAGACTATCTAAACTTCCTATCAAGTATTATGAATAAACATCTCCCGCTGAGATCTCTATAATGTCAATTCCAACATCTTGGTCAAGAGGACCTAAGGGAGTGCGGGTTGCGGATTCGGCTGAAATTTTTGGGATAATCTTTTTTCAATGATAATAAAACATAATATAATATCAAAAATATAATATCAAAAAGTAATAACCAAAAAATAATAACGTAGCCGAGTCTGATGCTCAAGCATTTTCAAAGTACAAACATAAGTTTAGCATTGCCAGTAAACCTCATAGATGTCACTTTTCAACATGATCGCGTATGGGCGATGATAATGACACAATCAGTAGCACACAATGATTTAGCATTAGATTTGATGATTCAGTTTTGTTACCATTTTTTGATGATGAGAAGAAACTGTTCTCAAATGTCAGACAAGAAATAGCTCTTGATAATGAAAAATTCACAAGAGATTTCTGAATGTGATCCTGAAAATCATTCCGGTGTCTTATATCAGGGTAAACAATGGTGATGCCAGTTATCCAAATACTCGTTAAAATATGTGCCAGTGGAAAAAATGTTACGTTCCTCTGAATTAACGTAGATCAATCAAATTATTTTGCCCACAGGGGCTTTTTTCTAAAATAACCCTAATTCTCAGGAACTGAAAAAAATTCATTCAAATGGTATGTGAAGGCGTGAAGCACTTGATATGAGCTTGATATGAATCTAAGATGGTTTTGAGATGAACTTGAGATGAACTTGGGAAGGACTTGGGAAGGACTTGAGAGTAACGTCAACTAATTGTGATCATGAATTGAATTATTGAGTCAGAGATTCTGCCGGGTGGTTAGAGCAATAATCTACTGGGAGATAAAAAGGTATAGTCAATTGAATCATGCGATATAGTTTCGAGGATTTTTCCTAATTTCCTGGTGAGGACAACAGGATAGCGAGCTGTGGTATGGGAACCAAAATCTTGCATTCACCACTTACTCAGTCTCTAGCAATCCCCCATCAAGAAATGTATCCTCAGGTTAACCGAGAGCTCAATAGTGCATTATGCACTGATGCGAGGTTAGACTGCTTTGGGACATAGGAATCAATTTTCCCTGATTGTAACGTGTGGAAAAGATTCCCAGTGACCCAAAGTGGCCCGACGAGTGTGGTGTATTTACTCTTTTTTTTTGTATCAGGGCGACTAAACGCTAATTTTCTGATTCGAGCTGGGAGAAAGAAAAACAATTTTTGATACTCGGGCGTGAAATTTTTTTTTTGCTTCACTCGTGATAATTTCGACCCTAAGTCCAAACTTCTCTCCCTCGTATCGAAAAATACTATTTGACGTCTCATTATCATCACGTCGGATTTTTGTTACTTCTGAACATGGATTTCAATCATTTTTCAAATTTAGAATATTATAATTACAATCAAAGATATGCATTCAGGAGGATGAAAATATTCAAGAACTAGATAAGGTGTATGATTCCTTCATTTCTTAATATTACCCTGGAAAACTCGTGGAGAAGTCGGTATAGGAATTTACCCAAGTATCTAAAGATTTTTTCTCCGAATATCATTATTGAAACTGATATAACTGTATAACTCGTGTCGCAGAGTGAGAATCCCGACCCGATACTTTTTACAAAAAAATCTTGCGAGTACATATACACCATTCCCCATTTCCTGGAAATTTTCACAACTCCCGAGTGACGTTGACATGAGCAGTTGAGCAGAAGACCCAGAGGAACATCATCCTCATGTTTCAACTTCTTATATCATCTCAAAGATTACGAGATGAGACCATACGGTATATCCATAGTTTTTTTTTCTCGTCTCAAATCTACACATCACAAGAGTCGACTTACTCATAAGAAAAAGTAAGCAGTCTGTCGTTGAATATAACCAATTCGAGCTCATATCGTCAACTTGTTGAACTGTCAGTCTCTCCAGAGACGCGTATATAGTCTAGACTATGCCAAAAAAAGTTTATAATAACGGTTTGGTCGCAGTCGTCGTCGTCGTCGTCGTTATAGGATGGCTAGTCTTTGCTTCGGCGAAGTTAGCTGCTCTTTTGCTGTACCCGTGCATCACCCACGAGCCGTATAGTTGTGCACTATAAGAGAAAGTCACGCGGATTCGCCGTTATAACGAGACTCTCTTTCTCCTCACTTCTCATCCGTTGATTCTTCTCTGCTTTTGCGCATCTCGATATATATCCACCGTTATATGATGGCTCTCAGCTGTTTGTAATGGACTCTTGTCCATCTCATCTTTAATACAGATGGCTCTCACCTCCTTATACATCGAGATTTTATATATTGTAATATAGGCTTATACCTTCTGACACACGTATCATGTATTACGGAGATACATGTTCGACGTGTGTACCGATTTTTAAGATTTCTCGTTCATGATAACATTCTACGTGTAGAAAAAGATTCAACTTCATGACTTTTTTCAATGAGTTCAAAAGATTTTTGTGTGAACTGATGCTGCAATTGATTTGATCATCATTCGCAGGGTTCAGGTAGCTCCGTTGATCGGTTGAAAAGTTGATGCGATCGCCTGAAATTTTTCTTGTGTAGGTCGAAGTTGGCGAGTTTTGGATTTTGCTCGATCGAAAAGCTGCGATAGCCGCTGTGATGTGAAACTGATGTGTAAAATTGTCAGGATGTGCATCTCGAGAAGCTTATTTTGGAATAGTTGTACGATCAAAAATCTTTGGATCAACCATATTTATTCTTGATGATAATTATGAAGTGGAACGTGGACTGAATTCACTTCGACAATATGTGTGAATATGGATGACAGTTTCTCTCAATTTTCCAGATTTCAAGATTTGAGTTGCATTACTCTATATATAATTTGATCTGCTTGTATGACGTGAAGTTTTTTAAGGTTTACCCTATTCATTTTTTATTCTTGGGTTTGAATAATATCTTTCTCTTTATTCATTTCAGAGGTAAGGGATGTGAAGACTGATCGTTAGAACGAGATATTGCATTGCTAATAGCACAGAATTGAAGGTAACCCTTCGATATTATACTTTTTCGACGAAATTTCAAGGATTAAAAAATGATCATCGTTACATATATTTATCCGAAATGACCTTATCTTTCTGACAAAATCTGATGCCAGAACTTGACTCGGGAAGTTTTGTAAATCGTACTTAGATATTTCACAAGCCCCATCATAGATGTTCGTTCAAGAATCACATATAAGTGCTTCAAAATCGATTTTTGATCGTGCGTTTGACAAAATATTGATGCTACATCAGAGTCATCACAATGCAAACCGAACTCCCAGATCATACAGGATCCTGCAAAAAAAAAGGAACACGGAGACCTTTACTAAAAAAGAGATAACTCTGACGCCCTAGGGTCTAGGGCAATTTCTCAAGAAGCATTTAAAAGATGAGAAGAAAATCTATTAGATTACGAGTTCAAAAAATTATTTTGCTTGAAATTCTATAGCTTGTAATCGACGCCCAAAACTCTAAGAATCTCCATTTTAATCAATCACCTTTCATTTCTATGCAAATCATGTTAGCGTAGAAATTCTCAAAAAATCTTGTAGCTCTTCTCAAGACTTTCAAAATGGTTTTTGCTCTACAATTTTCGAGACCCGAGTTACAAGCGATCGCGCGAAAAGAATTTTGTACCGGTTGGGGGTATTGAAAATATGGAGTCTTGAATTTTTCTTGAGTTAATGTGGGCGAAATAAGAGCCCTCCCGAGCAATCTTTAGGATGAGCCTGAATATTATTTCATAGAAGTCAGGAGATTTTTCGTCAAAATCGTGGGTTATGAGCGTTTTTCCATTTTTGATACCTAATAACCCGTACAAAACTCGTTTTACGCGATCGCTTGTTACTCGAGTCTAAAAAAAATCGTAGTCCAATGTGTGAAAAAGATTTTGAAGGTCTTGGAAAAAGCTTCATCATCCTGCAAGGATTTCAAGGCTGTCATGATTTGCGTAAAAATGAAGGGTGATTGATTTTGAAATGGAGATTTTTAGAGCTTTGAGCGTCGGTTATAAGCAAGAAATTCAATCAAAATGATATTAGAAACAGGGTTTGACACGAAGAGAATTTTGAATTTCGGTTTATTTCGGATCGGGGGGTCAAATTTCTGAATCATTTTGGAATTGATTTCCATTCATCTTGAATGCACAGCAGCAGAATTATCGGTAGCATCTTCAAAATTATCACAAAAGTTTGCCCCCCCCCCCTGATCCGAAATGAACCGAAATTCAAAATCAGTTTCGTGTCAAACCCTGATAAAAAATACATAATTTGATAGAATTCTTTCTCATCTCCGACTCAAGTGTGTCGGAGTTATCGCTGTTTTAGTGAAGATTTCCGAATTCCATTATTTTTGCAGGGTACTGTAGTTTCAACCATCCGGAGAGCGCGAAATTTGATTCGGTTCCAATTGTAATGAGATTAATTTTAGGAAAAACTACAAGAAAAAGCTTATATTTTGCGGAATTGAGTATTACGTTGGATATAAATGTGAGTAAATGACAGGCTTTGAAAACTACAGGGAAATTCCACTCAGAGTTTTCTTTCTAATACAAGCAATGCAAATGTCAATCAAACATTCAAAAAACAGTGTCAGATTGATCATAAATCATAGGTATTGAGAACCAATATCACGAGCGAATACCATCCTGACCACCTGTTAGCGTTCTCATATTCTCATTAGCAAATGATGCAAGAGTATCTTTGAAGATCTGAAAAACTAGACCGATCTGAGATGTGTCCTCGTGCAAATTTTCAGAACCCTTTTGAAAAGTGGATTTACAAATTTGAATTAATAAATCGATGAATTCGTAATAACTGACCGATGCAATTGCACAAAATTTTCATAGCCATAGAATTTTTTTTAAAAATTCCATGAGTACAGATACGCGCTCATTCACTTCATGTACACGAGCTAAGTGTATAAGTGTCTATTCGCAATCACTCACGGCGGGGGAGCGCGGATCCTGACCCACTGACCGTCGTCAATAAAAAGGTGCGGAAAGGCTTTCCTCACGGTCGCAAAAGAGAGGGATAAAGGGAGGGGATTTTGCACTCATAGGCTTCGTCGTCTACTGATTATGTGCACACCACCGCATCAAAGGTCAAAGACACGTTGTAGATATTCTACTATAGTGAACCTGGTGGGTCGTAGGACGTAGAAAAGTATCGTTAAAACCATGCATTCTCGCTTGGTTGCACATGCTGTGGATAATGGTTGAAAGGTGGAATAGCGGAGGATTTCTTCTTCTCCTCCTCCTCCTCCTCCTCCTCCTCCTCCTCCTCCTTTTTATCGCCATCTAAAAAGAGGATGGAGGGGGAGGTACAAGCGCAACACAGCTCCTAAGATCACGTAATGTAGGCTTGCATCGCTCTGATGATGATGCGCGCGGTATGTATAAAAGAAAGTACCGTAAGATATACCCAGTTACGTCACTCGACGACGACGACGACGACGAGATTACCGTACGATTCGTAACCTCTCTGCTATACTTGTATGTGTGTGAATGTATACCTGTATAGGGCCCAAGAAGACATAGGAGTAGGAGGTGGGAGAAGAAGAAGGTGGGGCTACTACGAAAGCTTATTGGTGGGAGATCAAAAGTTGGAGGAGGAATCGAAGGACGAGGTGATAGGATCAAAAGATCGGTTATATAGGAGATACGAGGATGGAATGAAAAAGAGAAAATGATGACGAAAAAAGTGAGATTCAATGTATTATAGGGTCAATTTTTTTGTCTGGTTATTAAGTGCATTTTTTTACACCTTTGTTTTTTAAGCTATCAGTGAGGTCTACGTGACGGTTGTACACCTTGAAATTGATCGTTAAACTTTGATGAACACTAATGACTCCTGAAATCACCAATAACTAAGTGTGCTGGATTCTGTATGCGCTTGGCGCCATTGGAAGTTAATCATTCAGGTTTCGCAAGTACAGACTCTGAGATGGCAGTTTTTTTGGACGTACAATTTATGGAGTCACTAACGAATACAACAACAAAGAATACGAAAGCTTGGAAAACTTGAATGTTGATTGATTAATCATATTTGGTGTTAAAAGTGGCTATGCTTGATGACGATTTTAAAATTAGTTCGAGAGGCATGCATAACGACTTCAGAAGATCATCATATTTAGAAAATGACTTATATCGACTGAAGTGTCAATGACCCGCCAGAGATTCCTCGTCAATATATTTAATCAAATTTTGTAGTATTGACTACTAATTATTGTTTTTGACGATGTGTGAAGTCAATTCGTATCGTTCTATCTGACAACTCTTATTATGTTTGTTCTAATGAATTTTGGACAATTCTCGCTTATGAGTTAATCAGCCTTCATTATTGTAAACTAGTTCTTGTTCCCTCATCAACGTGTTTCATCTTACTGTGAAACTTGGATTGAAATCAATAATACGAGCTATACTTTGTTGAATTTAAATGTTAGTAACAAACAAATTTTTTTGCGAGTTTGAGCAGGATTTGTTCAACCGTTCTACTTCCAAAAGTGAATGATTTCCACGAAATCTTTGATGAAAATCCCTGCTGTGTAACAAGTTCGCTGCGGAGGCTGAAATCGATGATCTTTTCCCAGGTGCGGCGGGGTCCACCAGTGGGTCCCGCATGATGTTATTTCCCGTAAGGCCAAAATTCTCAGCACTGGGGAAAAGACACGTGGAGCCCACCGGTGGACCCCGCCGCAGCGAACGTGTTAACTAACTGTTTTGAATCGCCGATTGTGTCTAGCCATATAATCAAACACTGATTAAGAAATTCACGCACATGGTCGAATGGGCGTTTTTGATCTATAATAGGAATGATGTAATCCTAATCAAACACAGAATCAAATCAAAAACCTTAAAATAGTATTTTCCATACTGAACACGTTAGTCCATTCTGGGCACTAGGACAGTTTGTCTATCTTGCTAAGTGAGGCGATTCAATTCATTCTGTAAGGGAGGGGGAAGAAATTTCATCGATTTTCTTGTCGTAATCGAAACGGCAAATCATTGGAAGACTAACAAATCATCGAATTTTGGCATATTTTGAGAAAATGCCGTAAATGATCCAGACAAAAAAGTGCTAATGTATTTGAGCGATATAACTCATCTAATATTCCACAGGGGCACGAATTCCTTCCTATTAAATCCATAATAGAACATTCCAATACAAGGTTGTACAATTAGGTTTTACCTTCGTGTATCAAACCATACCTTTTGATTCACTGTGAGTAAAATTCGACAAGCTGTGCGTAAAGTACTTTTTTTACCCACAGTTTATTAAAAGACATATTCGACGAATTTTACAAAATTTCTGTACAATTCTTTCCCAAACTTCCCAAATGTAGGCTCACATACTGCAAGCAAGTACAAGCCCATAAAAATCTGACTCCTCCTGGTTGTAACACTCGGCGAAAGAATATAAAGGTAGCCGGGAAGTAAATATCAGGCGAAAAGAAAGGAGTTAACTCAGATAAAGAGAGTCGAACAAAGGAGGTGCATACTAAAAATAAAAGCGAAAAAGAAGGTCTTTTTGGTATGCCTCAGGTGACTTACCTACACAAAACCTCATCGGCGAGCAAGCAAAATAATGCAAGTATAACGGTGAATTAGTGGTAGCGTTTATACATGTTTCAAAGTTTTGCCACAAATTGAGGGTCCGCTCTGGTGCTGGAGAACAAACTCGCTTATTAGCGTCGATTTTTCCCGCGCAACGCCCGTGAGCCACGAGAACGAATTACAAGGTCCAAAAGCATCAGACACCATTCCTGTACTGATGTAGCCTTCTGCAAAATCGTGGGGGACAGATTTTACACTGCATCCAGAGCGAATGCAGGCGAGAGATATTTGAACGATGAATTTTACACCCGCTACCTTGGTTATTTGGTCGAGACTAAAATTTTGTGGTATTATTTGCACTCGAATGCTAAACGATTTTGTGAGACCCATACTTTGTGGGATGGTGAATTTGAGCTTGGAAAATCTTTTGTTCTCCGTTATATAGTCGAGGATCATATTTTTCGTGATGCTTGAGAGTATTGTTGGTTTTGTGGTGAAGATGATGATTGGACTTTAGAGATGCAAAATAAATGTGGTATCTTACAATGGGGCTTGTTAATAGAACTTCAACTTTGAGCTTATGATTTTTTGTTTGGATGGTTGAAGGTTTTGTGAAGTCATTGACATCCGTCATTTCATAAGTTTTTGTACGTGAATATTGAGCTCAGATTTGGATCAATTTTTAGACAAATGAGATCAATATTTTTGGTTTCGATTAGATTTTTCATAGGTTCGCGCGAACATTAAAAAACTGTTGTATCAGCTCAAGTTCGCAATAAATGCTGAGAATCAAATTGCAAAACATTTATAAGAGTCATTGTACTGAACGGTTTTTTTCTGCGTAGGCAATCGTTTTTAATTGCTTGCGTAGGCAAATAGATGACGCTTGAGCCACTCGCGTTGCTGAACCAATGAGATTCTTTTTGTGTGATTACATCAAGAAGAATCGTGTAGTCACAGGAAGTGCTTCGATTATTCATCGATTCGTTTTTTCTGGCTTCTGTGACTTTGCTTTTTTGAGGTACGCCTGGATATTTTGAAAGGAAAAGAGAAAATTTTGCATCATACTGAGGAAGTCACAAACTTTGTTTGACCATAATCAATAATGGAAAATCTATTCAAAGTTATCAGAAGATATGAGTGCATACACAGTATAGGGTATGTTCGAAGAGTCTATTCTTCTCAACTGCAGAGACTGACTGTGTGGAGTGAGAATGTTAGAAATTCAAAGGAGTCTCTTTTGGTCATTATCGAGCTTCATGAATTGAATCAATTGAGATTTTGACTGCCTCTTGTCAGTTTTAGTGAAATGAGCTTGAAATTTTGAAATCATTTGCATGTTTGAGATATTCTCAGAAATCAATCTAATTATTAGACTGTGAAATTTCCGAATTAGAATTCTAACGAGACCCAAATTGCTATACCATTTTTTCACTACCAGTACAAACTAATTTTAAACATCTCTTTTGATCATGACACTGGCAATTGTTCTAAAATTTGTAAATTCTATTTTCCAATTCATTCATTTCTTCGACATTGAATGATTTTAATCAAGTAGGACAAAATGTTGCGTTCCACCTTTTTGCTCGTTCATCGAGATCTTTCATGTATAACTTGAAAATTCAAACTTGGGCTACATCAACACATTACAGAGTCAATAAATTATCACAATATACTGCAGTGACAATGCCAGAGATATTTTTGGGAAAACAGGTTTTTAGTGTACTCGTCGTTGAGTCAAATTTTACGTTCTCTCAGGAATGTAAGGCATTCTATGACTGATACATTATCTTGGAAATGTATTTTAGGAACAAGTTTTTCTACCTTGATGCACTCGTACCATCTTATGTTGAGTAACTTTGTTGATATGGATCTGAGTTTTTATAACTAATGAAACACGTGAAGACTTTGTTTTGGGCTGAACATCATTATTTTCAACTTCCAAAAGAATAACTCTCATCAAACTCTTATCGATTGCAAGCTCTTATCATATGTTTCACAATCAACCCCAAAGATACATTTTTTACCTCCATCGGCCTACCCTAATATCCCCAAATGCACTCATCACCATCAGATGAAACGCGTGGATTAATTCGGGCGTGAGCAACTCTTTCGTCCCGCCATCACAGTCACACCAAACTAGCAAAGGTGTGTATATTATAAGCTTGTCGTGCATGGCGTGGCGGCGCTGCGTCTCGAGGCAGTTTGACCAGGTAGGCGGTTCGCCACGTGGTTGCCGGGGTCATTGTCCTACCGGCATATCGGTCGGGCGTTCAAGCCAAGAGTAAAAGACAGAGACAGAAAACCCTTTTACGCCCGAAACCCAAACTCAGGCGCGTTCTCTGATGCTGTTGAGCTCTTCTTTGCTCTTTGTATATTATGATGATGACCAAGGCGTGATTCCGGAAAAGATGCTGAGGCAAGATTTGAGGGCTAGACTAGGGAATTATCTGACGGATGCCTCTTTTTGCATGGAAAACAGATTTTTTTGTTTGACGGTGATGGTGAGGTGATCACAGAGCTCTCTTACTTATATACCCAACGACGAGGCTTATCATCTGCTAAGGCGGAAGCTTCGAGTTGTAGCCTTAGGGCGTAGTTCGGGGCACTGATTAGAGTGCGAAAGTGTTTTATTTTGTGGATTCAGATCACGTAGGTGATACTCTTCGTCGATTTTTTTTTCTGACACCGAGCTTCTTATCAATCACACTTTTCTGTAGGAAATCTGAGCTATTTCATGAGTTGCGGTTCGTCTATTGGATTCGTTAGATCTTTGATTAGAGATTAGTTTCTTCTTTAATGTCTTTTCCATCTCATGTTGGTACTCTGATTTCTTTGGAGATTCTCATTCACGACTACTCTGATTTTTATAAGGGTGAATGGTAGTATAATTCATTTTTGGAATGATTCAAGTGTGCACAACCCTGTAAATCAATGTGTCATTGACCTCACGAAATTTCCCTTGATGGTATGTTTTTGTGGGCCTCTGAGTCCGTAAATCAGACAGGGAAATGAGAGTGAGATTATAATGGTAAGTGAGGGTCTGCGCAGATGATAAATCACAATTTCCTTAAAAAGAGCTGCACAAGGGCAAAAAAGGGTCCATTCAGCTTTTCAGACGCTCAACGGAACTTGTAATTTTTGTGGCAGTTAACCGTCCGCCCAAAACTGTAAGATTGGCCAATTTACTTACTAAGTGTAATTTTTTATAATACTGAGTAATTTAACGAAAATTCTGAGAGAAAACGTCATTTTGCAACCGTTCTTATGGCGGGAGGATAGCGAGTAATAATTTAGAGTCAAATCATGTTGCCATACTTACAAGCTTTTCATTACAGCTTGGCTCTTCCAATCAAATATTAAAAAATGCCATCAAGTCTCTTGTCGAGAGCCGCAATAACACATCTTTTATAAATACTCGGGTCAGAAAGGTGGCGTTTGAAAGCTAATAAGAAGATTATTTCAGGAAGTTATGAGAATGTTTGTCTGATTTCTTATTCTCACGGCATATCGGAGGTGACGCAACACATACAACAAGTCGTCTCACGATGTGACAGAAGTGAATGCAAATGATGAAGTTGGAAAGTTGAACATCATTTCAGAGATTCTAGGAGAGTGTTTCGACTGCAAGGTTGGAAAATCTGACATAATAGCAGTGAGCCGAAGAAACGAAATCATTTTCAAATTTCCAGTCCATTTCACTAGTAATGAAATAATATGAATGATCGAAAATACTGCCGTATCAAACCAGGTCGATCCGAAAGTCACCCGGAATTTGAACAATACAAGTAAGATGCACAGGTGGCTAATGAATGCATGCCCTTCGTTGTCATCCGATATCGGGTTCAAGTTAACCTCGTCTCCGACCTCCTCATGTCGTCGTAATTCGATATCATCTTGATAATAATGTGCCTGCCTTCTCTCCGCGGTTGCGGGCGTTTACTTATATATTGCATCAGGATCATGCCTCTGCAGCTGACCGTGACTTTCAACTCGTGCGATTTGCGCCTCTGATTTTCTTTCGCCGTTGGCGGTTTTGTATAATAACTTCGCTACGAATAACGGGTGGTTGCATTCAGAAATACGACCCGTGTGATGCGGCCATTATAATTTTTCCTTAACAATAATGAGTAATTATTTTATTCGGTTGTTTCAAAGTTTATAGTTTGAGGTCTTGATGTTATCCAAAATTCGCAGTTGATTAATTGATCTATGGATCATTCAAGGATTAATGGCTCTGGACCACATAGGTATGAATAAAGTAATTTTTGATTCTGGACATAGCGTTAGTGGGTGTTTCAAATAACGTTCCTGATGATGGCTTATGCATGATACCTGCGATGGTTTTTGCACATCGAGTGATTCACCTATCTTCGAGTGTCTTGTCACATTATGTTGTCAAATTTCTCTGTCATGAACGCCAAAAATAATATACAATCCTATTAGTACAGAAATAATTTAAGGTCATTGAGTGGTCAATTTCCGAGTTGTGATGACCAAATTGTTCAGAAAATGTTCTATTATTGTTCTCATACCATGGCTCTAGGTTAAGTATGAAGTATTTTATGGCGAATTACAGCTAGATGCAAGAGATATTTTCACGAGGACATACGGGTTCCCTTTTTCAAGAATCTCGAACGGATTTAGTCCGTTTCCTTCTGGACCATTTTAGATATGGACAGAGTTGGTTTATTTCTGGATCAAATAAGGATCCAAAGAGAGACAAAATGTCCAATATAAATAATAACCGATGCTTTCGATCAGGACCATATCTAGATCGACGATTGAGCGACGATAAGCCATGATGAAGTTCGGACCCGCATTACTCTTTAGGAATGATGAGGTACCCATTTCTGACCGCAAGCGGACCTCGACGATTGCAGAATGACTAGCCGAATAAAAATGATGGCGCAATAAAGCATCAGTGTTGTCCGACCGTCGTCGATCGTCCCCAGGGCATCACCACCAGGATGTTCAACCCGTCTACCACTCACAGCGTACGTCAAACGAGAGAACATTACATGATCACGAGAAACTACCTCGTCGTGCATCTTCAACGAGCTTTTGAGTATATATTTGAGCAAGCGAGTCCACTCGGAGCAGCTCTGTAAATCAAAGACCGGCGAGACTTTTACGGTGGGGCATACCAAAATTCTCGATTGCATCGTCGCAGGTCCTTTAAAAAAAATCCCACATAGTGTATTGTATGAATGTCACATTTTCTCATACCGATCTTAAATCGATATGTCTGTTCTAGTAGGGATTTATTGATAGGCGCTTAGGAGATTCCTGTTTTTGATGATTTTTTAGGGATTTTTAAGGTATTTAACGAATGTATTATGGAGGTTATGGGCTTGCATATCAAGGCGGCGCCAAAAAAAAAGGAAGGAGTCACAAAGAGAGGCGCGTAGGAGAGGTGCGGGTCACACAGGTACATACATTCAAAAACAAGGCCTCTCTGACTTTGTGCGCCATGGCGGGCGGTGTTTCGTGAGAGAGCACCTGCGGTCGTCGACCCGAAACTCTTGACTTTGGCCCGGCGGCGTGGCGCAAGCTAACAAAATTCCTTTGGAACGTAGTATACCGATATGACAAACAGCCGTAGATACCGATTCAGTCGCAAAAATTTGAGTCCCCAGTAGGTTTTGGATTTTATTGGCAAAGGATATTTATTTTATTGGTCTGCAAACAGCTATGTTCATTGTTGTGAATTCCTTCTTTATCAAATATTAGAATGTCTCTCCACGTATTCGCGGGGAGAAATTTCCAACAAATGAAGATTTAATAGAAAGTACTGTGAAATTTTTTTATTACAATCAAGATAGCCCCGGAAAAGGTGAGCACGGGAAGCCAGGATTTTCTGCTATAAGGGCCTCTTTATGCGTCCACGACGAAAACAGTGGAAAATTGATTGAATATATCAACATTTCACCGTTCTTGGACGCGAGGAGGCAGAAATATCTGTTTCCCGGGCTAACTGGATAGTAATACATTTTCATGGAGGAATTCTACAAAAAATATCATAATCAACACATGTTTTTCTGGCTCTCGAAATCTGAGACATATAGCGAACATTTTATCTTGCCTGGAATGTGTTAGCTACAATAAAATGAGACGAAATTAGTTCGAATCTTTTCGTATAGGGAATTTTGTTGACTCTCTTCTCGACAGTTACTTTTTGCAGTGTTTATCGGTAGAGTTCGATGACCAATAGCTAGAGCCAACTTTCAGAACTCTGCCAATAATTGATACACTTCGTACACGCAATATTTGAAGAATTCTTAGTCAGATATCGTTTACCCAACTCAAGGATGCCATCGACAAAAAGGGCTATTACAGCTGAAGTGTTGAGAAAATTTTTTTGTACTGCACAATTGTCACTCGGGGACAACAATTTCCTCAGCTAGCGGTGTCCCATTGTCAACGGGATAAGAAATGTTTAACAGATTGCAAGGCATGTCAAGTTCAATGAGCGTCTCAATTACCCGTTAGAGCGATTCTTGCGGTCGAACGGATCACCGGTTGCGCAAGACCGCATGGAATTTCACAAGCTTCGCAAATTTGATCAGTTCGCAGTGTCATCGATGACGAGTATAATACACCATAGCCCTCTCACACTCTTATTCTTTGAAATAATCAAATACATCTCGTCCTGATCGAGTTGACGTAAAAATTCGCATGTCAGCATGTGCAAAACGACAGCCTGCCACCTCATCTTGAATTTCGCGAATGACGATGAATCTTGACAAGGACAGACCTTGAACTTGATGTATTTCATCATCATCCATTATTATTTACAAGTTTGACGCATGTATCGGTGTCCAATCGAGTATGATAAAATCAATTTCAAGCTGGCGTTGTTGTCTTCATCGTCGAGTGTCTGCATATCGACATCGAACAGGGGAACTCAACCGTTTCATCATTGTCCTCTCAATATTACCATCAGATCGAAAAGCTGATTCTGTCTACAAGTCGTCTCAGGAAGATGCGCAGACGCACCAAAACAGTAAAAAAAAAAAAAAAAAAAAAATTCGGAGAGCGAGATCATTGACTCTTCTATTTTTTTTTCTCTACTCCTTTGACTCTGTATACTATTTGAGCAGCCAAGAGTATTATAGTGCAAGTATTAGTGTGTGTGGCAAGGAAAAAGAAGGCGATCGGTGATATGGTGTGGCAGGTAGGTAGGCAGGTAGGTAGGTAGGTATGATGCAAGAAGTGGAGGCATCATCATCGCGTGGTAAAACAGCTGGCCGACAGAGAGAGAAAAAGAATACTTGAGAATCACGTTGAGGGTTCAATGACTTTAGGTTTGCCTTGAGCTTCCTCTCTGTGTCGTTTGCTATATGCTATGCTTATGCAGTAATCATGAGGATGGATGGATGGACTCTGTCCCTGTCGTATCTTATGCTATATGGTGTTGTACTACTGGTAGTGGTGGTGGTGGTGGTGGTGGTGGTACCAACGGGTTATATTATTGGTTGAGGTGACAACGTATACAAATATTGAAAGCCACGAGGACGAGTGATTCGCGTTTTAGTTAATTGTATGTGATGAGTCACGTGCGTTTGAGACATTTGAAGAGGTGTTAAAGTATACATATATATATAGTTGAGGTCATTATGCTGCTGAGATTGGCAAATTTTTTTGCTCAGTGGTGAGAGTTTGCCCAGCTCTACATATATTGTTATACGGATGTTGATTAGCGAGAGCTGATAAGAATGAAAATTCGTGCGTTGTCTGGTCTATTTCCAATTTTTTTTCTACGATTTTCTAAGATGTACATTTGCAGCCCTCTTACCTGCCCTTGTACTATGTTGTAACATTTTTGCGACTCTTTTACCCAATTTTAATGATCGTTTGATATGGTTGAACAGATTCTATGTTCTTTCTTTTTATCAACGCATTTTCAACCTCTTTTCGAGGTCATTCTGCGGGACCTACAGGTTGAGGTGACTGGTCCCGAACCACATAAACTACCTAAAGGCACTTATGAAAATTCACATTGGTGCCGGCCGAAATTCGAACTCCAGCCTTCTGCGTTGAAGGCAAGGACCTTATCCACGAGGCCGCGGTGGCTTTAATTCTACATTCGTAGGTCCAAAAATAATTGTCAACAATTTTGGTAATATTCTGAAAGCTTGAATCAAAGTAAGTGTACAGAATTTTTTCAACTTGAACTTTTTGGACATAATTTTCATACGCATTAGGATTCTTCCATTGAACCCAATTTATATTAAAACTCATTTTGATACTCGGATGATAATTTTTTTGGAGAAAGTAATGTGACGAGGAATTGGCAAATTTGGATATACAAGCCAGGTTGGGAATTCTGTTCAAAAGGATGCAAGCTCATTTTTTATCCAAATCAATTCATCATCACTCCTTCATTCATTTTGTAAGATAGCAGACACTCAAAAAGTGCGCCACTGGAGGTTTTTATACAGCCATCTAAGAATTCGCAGTTTTAGCGCATTGGGCACATTAGACCTTGCCCCCATGACTAATGAATGTGTTTTTAAATTTTCATCGTAGAACTGCAAACCGATCAAAGTGTTCAAAGCTGAGCTTTTCCAACCATATTTTCTTCATTTTTCAAACTTGAATGAATTGTAATCTACTCGATTTCAGTCTCATTGAAACTCAGTCATTACAAATTTTGAGGTTCATAATTAATTTTAGACTCGGTCTCGATCGAGCGTTCGCCGCGAGCAGACGTGTTTCATGGCAACTCGCAAGCGCTGATTGTACGCGAGTGTATTACAAAAACCGGGTGAGCCGTTCTGCGGCTCTAAACTAAGTGTGCTGTAATAAATCCGCAGCACACAAAGTTCGCGATGTCTTCTGATAACAGGGGGCATTCGTCTTCTTCAACCAATGTCAATAATCAAGTTATCCCAACGCAAACATCGAAGCCAACTTTTGCAAAAGTATACGCCAATACTCTCAGACCAAAACGGGAGCATGCAATTATCATCGATTCCAAAGAAGGTCTTACCAACGACGACTATTTAGATGGTCTAGAAACGTTGATAGCTTTGAGTGAAGTTCGTGGAATATCAAAGATTTCTGGTGGAAGAGTGTGTATTTATGTGTCAAGTGCAGAATGGGTTACGGATCTGAAGAAAAAGAAAGTACAAGTGAAGGAATTCCTTCTTCCAATCAAACCACTGATAAATGACCACAAAAGAGTGGTTATATCTAATGTGCATCTATCAGTCCCTGATGAAGTCATTATTAGAGCTCTTAGCGATATTGGAATTAAAGTGCTATCATCGATTAGTAACATCCGAGCGAGTCTTTCAAAGCCTGGTAGATCGCACATCGTCTCTTTCCGCCGTCAATTTTATATTAGTGAAGAAGATGAAGTTAAATTGCCAGAAACTCTACAAATTGTACACGATGAGATCACCTATTGGACTTATCTATCTACAGACTCGACGACCTGCTTCATTTGCAAAGGAACAGGCCATATAGCTAAAAACTGTACACAAACCAATGAGTCATCGGCATCCGGTGACAATTCACCTGGGATATTAGACAGACGAAACGAGCTTCCTACGAATAATAACGAGAGCTGTTTACAAACACATGAGCCTCTCCAAGAACAGCCCGAACCTCAAGGAAATCAAACAAACAAGCGAGCTTTATCTTCTACTACATCCCAAGAAACGGCAACTGATTTGCAGACTGAGCCAATGTTGAAGCCGCGGCCTCTTCGTACTCGCGCAAGAGATCGTGGTCGTGCTCACAAAAAAGCTAAGACAGAAAAACCTCATGACTATGAGAAGTTTGTTGAAGAATCTCTACTGCCTGCAAAAAATGCCTTCGATGGCACTCAAAATCCCACCGTATCTTACGACGACTTTTGTCAAATGATCATCAAGACGCATGCTAGCACTGACTTGATTAATGACATAAAGAGGCTACATCATGAACCAAATCAAATATTGGATATGATTGAAAAAGTCTATCCGCTACTTGCGAGCCGACGCATGAAGTCAAGACTTACAAGGATGAGAAATAAAATCAACAAGCAGGTGGACTCGGCTGCATCAGCGGTCTCCGAGTCTGAAACAGAGAGTGAAAAGGGATCTTCTGCCTAACTTTAGTTGAACAATGGATCAAAACGTCAGACACCATTCTAATGTGAAATTCCTGTTCTGGAATGCAAGAAGCATCAAGGAACGAATGAGAGATCTTCCTCTACTGCTACAAGATATAGACGTTTTCATCTGTGTTGAATCCTGGTTGACTGGTGCTGACGTCATCGACGTACCTGCAGGCTATGTGTGCTACCGTAAGGATAGAGATAATCGACGAGGTGGAGGTATTTGTATTATGATAAAGAAACATTTGGCATTCCGCGAAATCTCAAATTTGAAGTCACCTGATGACCGAGCCGAAATATGTGGTATATCTTTCAATTCGGTCGAACCTCATTTCAATATCATTGTTTGCTATAGGCCACCTGGAAAAAGAAATTTATCGCAGTTGCAATGGAACACGATTGTAGAAAATGTTGATCACAGCTCACGCACTATTCTTATAGGTGACTTCAATGCACATAATCAACTTTGGAATTGTCGTTATACTGACACCAATGGTGCAAGATTTGCTCAGAGTATCAGTGACCATGATTTACACTTACATAATGACTGCACATATACCAGAGCCGATTTTCGGAGAAATAAATTTTCTAATCTAGATCTCCTGCTCAGTACAACAAACTTAGTAGACGCTATTCAATATTCAGTCAAAGATGAAGCATTTGGATCTGATCATTTTCCGATAAATTTTGAACTTGAAACTGCTATAAATTATTATTCCAAAAAAACATTTAAGCTTAAATCAATGAGAACAGACTGGAAAAACTTCAACAAGGAGCTGGATGCAGAGTATGAACGATTCTTGAGCCTTGAATATGATCAGTCAAATTCTAGTGTCAAATATGAGATGTTTACGGAAATAATCACGAGCGCAATGAAAAACAATACTCCAAAGTTCAGAAACCTTAATTATAGGCCTACTAAACACAGCAACCCAGCTCCTTGGTGGAATCTCGATTGTGATAAAATAAAAAGACTGAGGAGAGCCTCGTTCTTAAAATGGAAATTTTCTAAGTTACTTGTTGACTTTATACAGTATCAAAAAGTAGCGGCTCAAGCGAAAAAAGTTTTTAAAAAAGCTAAGCGAGAGCACTTTCGAGCATTCGCTGCAACAGTCACATTCCAACGCGATAGATCATATGTGTGGAATAAATGTAAAATACTCAAAAATAAGTGGATCAAAATTAGGAAAAATCACACCTCGGAGAATTTGCAAACAGACATAATTACAGAATCGCTCGATAAAATCTGTCCACCGTGGGTGAACACTGACCCAAGTTCGATACCCGAATGCCCTCAAAATGACTTTTTTGATGAACCGTTTGACTTTTATGAATTTAACACCGCACTTTTTGGCAAAAGAGACAACTCGTCCCCAGGCATGGATGGCATTGACTATGAAGTCATTAAAAAACTTCCTATCAAGTACCATCTCTTGCTATTAGATATCTTTAATGAAATGTTCCGAACTCACTCCTACCCTGAGTGCTGGAAAGATACTTATGTGCATTTTATTGACAAGCCCGATGGTTCCGGTGTTCGCCCGATAGCTCTGACTCAATGCTTGTGCAAACTCTTCGAAACTCTCGTTAAATCTAGGCTGCAATGGTGGTGTGAACATAATGAAATTCTCCCAGATGACCAAACAGGATTTAGAGCAGGCAAATCGACAAGCAACAATTTATTTAATCTAGGGATCAATATCAATGAAGCTCTTTCTAGACGAAGTGATCTATTAGCTGCGTTTCTAGATGTCTCGGGTGCTTTCAATAATGTAGATAGCAGCATACTGATAGACAAACTCTCCGAGATCGGATGTTCAGAAAAAGTTGTAAGATTTATCAAGTTTTTAACCCACGAAAGATACATTTTCACGAACATACTTGGCGACAGCTACAGAGCTTGCGGCAAGGGGGTGCCACAGGGTGGAGTTTTGAGTCCGCTACTCTATATCATATATGTAAAAGATATACTCAAAGGCATCCCTAAAAGTATTCAGTCTTCTCAGTTTGCAGATGACATTTGCCTTTACTCCAAGTTCTCCCCATTTCATAAATGCAGAAATGTTGTTGAGAGAGCAGTAAACATGGTAAATGAAAACCTCTACAAAATTGGACTTGAGCTCTGTTCTCGCAAAACTGTCCTTGTACATTTCAATAACAAAGGTATTCGCCCGGGAGAAACCTCTATCATTGTCAACAATCATGAAATCAAGTCAAGTAACACTGTCAAATTCCTGGGAGTCATTTTTGATTATAATTTTACATTCACTCCACACATCAACCATGTCAAAGAAAAGAGTAGCAGAGCTCTCAATATTGTAAAATACTTATGTGGAACGTGGTGGGGGTCTGACCCTCAGACGCTCCTTACGCTCTATAAAAGCTATGTTCGCTCTGTTGTTGAATATGGAATTTTTGTCTACTTTCCGTCACGAAAAGATCTCATTGAACGTATAGAAAAAATACAGTATGCCGCTATACGCAAAGCTCTAGGATATCGCGTAAGTACTCCTCTCAATCTGTTACTAGCTGAATCGAAACTCCCTCTTCTAGAGGAACGAACCAGATTTCTCTGCAGTTGTTTCATATCCAAAAATATTGGAGATGCAACGTCTTTAACGAAAACCCTCATATTCAATTATCGAGCAAAATTATTGAGATCAGAACCGTTACACAAGAAAATGGAAATAATTAATACATGCATAGTTGATGTTATTGAGAATCATTATGACTCCATGGACACATCCAATATATTCTCCTCTGATTATCAGACTTTTTTCACGAGCATTGAAGCAGACTTTCACGTTGGGCAACATCTCCGAACAGTTCGAAATCCGGATTCAATGCTTAGTAATTACATCGCATCTAATAGTTCCCATACTATTTACACCGATGGAAGCAAGATGCAAGACGCCCCAAATGTAGGGTCAGCTTGCATATGCCCAGAACTCCAAATAACGATCACAAAAACTATACGAAAAACTGCTTCCATATTCACAGCTGAATGTATCGCCCTCGAAAGTGCTCTCGATATTATTATAGACAACCCTCAGCACAATTATATTGTATTCTGTGACTCTCAAAGTGTACTAAAAAGTCTTGAATCAGTTAAGCTAAGTAAGCGAATTAGTCCCTGCATTATGAGAATCAAAGAAAAATATAATCGGATCAAACGAGACAACCCACTGATCACCGTAAAATTCGTGTGGATCCCGTCTCACATAGGAATAAGAGGGAATGAAGAAGTAGACAATCTGGCTAAAAATGCTGCCAATGATGAGCTAGCATTGCCAACTAAAATACCTTACACGGACTACTTCCAATCATTCAGACATGAAAGTACCGAAAATACGCTAAATGAAATTGAAAAAACTGGATCTATAAAAGGTATCTCATACTTTGAACAGTTTTACAATACCTTGAAAAAACCGTGGTTTAACAATGTCAAACTTGACCGACGAGAAGTTGTCACTATTAATCGCTGCAGATCTGGGCACTACAATCTCGCAGCATCTTTAGCCAGAGTCAATATTGTAAATAGCTCCCTATGCGAATGTGGACAGAGTGATGAAGATCTGAATCATGTAATTTGGCAATGTGAGTTGTATAATGAACCTAGGAAAACGTTGCTGAGAGAACTTTTTCGATTAAAATTTCAGTTACCTTTGAAAATAGAGTTATTGATTGAGAAACCGCAAATAGAAGCCTGTAAAAAGGTATGCAAATTCTTTGCAGAATGTAACATGAGTATCTGAATATTTATATTTCTAGAATTAGTCAAACCTTTGTAATAGCATTATAAGCTCTTTGTGAGACTTCTTTGCTTAATAAAAGAAAAAAAAAAAAAAATTTTAGACTCATAATAGTAAAACTTCATCGATATCCCACGATGAAGCAGAGAACATATTCATGTCCAGATAAAGTTTCAAGCCCACAAATAATATCGGTAAAAATCTTCGTGACTAATTTGAATAATTGTGTAAACTCAACAGATTCCGAAATTGAGCACCAATTGAGAATGATGAAGTTGTTATCGAAAATTTAAGAAAAAAAAGCCTCGCAAAAATCGATCGAGTCCCCCGATCAAAAATTAATGCGCATAAAATGAGCGTGCATGCATGCATGTACCGTGTCCAGTAAATACAAGTACAGAATCCTGAATAAAGCCCAGTCGCTCTTCGCACGTCTTCATAATTCACCTGAAGCTCGGAAGAACCCAAGAGAGTGCATGCATCAGGCGATATGTACAGCGATTAAAATATTAAGCGCCGTTGGCACATAAATCACCCAAAGCATCTCATTTTCTCTTGCCAGGCGTACTCATGCCCGCGATTCGATAATTCTCCATCACAAATACGAAAATACAACCGCGGGGGTCTCAACAGAGATTCTCGCACGTTCACGTGAAAGATCGGTGTAGGATCGGGCTAATTTACGCACCGATCGACCAACATTCGTCTCTTAACCAAAGTTCACCATTCATCTGTCAAAATTCAGCCTATATACGCGATTTCAAAAAAAATTTTTTTTGCATTGCTCATAACGTTACACCATTACTGCATCAATTTACTATTGAGTAATGTGTTTCAGGTGTGTATACCTTAAAAAAAATTGGCCCGGGCCATTAGCTCACCATGATGATGAGTAAGGAAAAGAGGGGCCTGTACACACAATATATACATATATATGTGTAGTACATGAAAGATAACGGTATTCCAGTCTCGAACGTGCGCGAAACGTGTGCTTCGGATCTGTATACTTAATACGTGTGTGCATGCGATGCGCGTAAAAAAAAAGTTTGAGAAGGATATTTTGGGCCTTGCTGCCTCGCTTGCTGCTGATGTTATGAGCTTGATATGTGCAGTGAAGAGCCATGTAAGACGTCATTGGCCAGAGAGTTTGCTGATGCATAATATGCATCAGCAGCGATTGTGTCGACAGATGGGTATAAAGGTACCCGAAAAAAAGCATCGAAGATTATGAAACCCGCGCCTTTTGCTGATACAGCTTGATAATTTAGATGAGCCCGGATTGGGATGGAAATAATAATGTCCCTGATGAGGGTGTGAGTTTTGCAAATTATACGTGCATGGATGAGTTTGAGAACGGAGGTTTGGTTAGGGAATCGAATTTCCAAAAAAAAGGGATTTTTGTGAGAGTCTAGAGTTTTTGCTGCGAATTGGGATCTGATGAATTCAGAATGAAGTTGGTGGCATTTGGACCACTGAAGTGTCCCTCTGGCCTTGAAAATTTGAGTCTCATCTCCGTTCAAAAAGATTAGATGGGATCGAAGGTTTATATCACATTTATATGGGTAGTTCCATGGAAACCTTGAAATAATGTGTGTCTGCGTGTACGAACCCTTAAAACGCTTGAGAAAAAAATCTCAAAGGTCATTCTCGATGTATTTTTTTGTGCTCTTTCTGGCGCAATCATCAATTTTTCGATCCGGCGCCACCCAAAAAAATTATCATCGAAAAAGTTGTCAAAATATCAGGTCCGTGTGCTGCGGTTTTTCATTTTTCCAACCTTTGTGAGTGTATAGCACCACCAAGAGGCTCGCTCGAGTTTCCGGCGGGCAAGCTTATCAAATAAAATGGCATTAAGCACCAAATCTCACTGCTACAAGGACCCAAAGACCACTTTTCACATGCGCGCTGAGCACGTACATTTTGTGGCGCAATTTTACCTAAAATTTTACTCCCTCAGTTTTCCTCGATAAAAATGAATTTGTCTCATTTCAGGCCTTTCCGTACCAATTTATTCTTAAAGTAAATCGTCAGGCGCAACTTTTCCATGCCCCAGAATTGCAAAAAAATGGATTTTCACACTTTGCGGAGTACTTTTCGGTGAAAACCCAGTTTTGCTAAATTTTTATGTAAGGTCCGTGTGGTACTGGTGCGACCATTAATCACGAGACTCCAGAGGTCCTAGTCAGTTTTTACCAAAGTATCTGAAGGTCAAATCAAAATTCCAAAACCCCAAAGCTGTAGCTTGAACCGTTCGGAGGTCCGTTTGACGCTACCGCGTCTCTCCATTTTATCCTTATGGTACCGAGGAGTGGGAAAATTTACATTCGCGCGCGAGTTTATTCATACTTTATATGTATCAAAAAGTCGGAAAATACATCTTAGAACCTTCAGAAGTGAGATTTAGCGTTGGCACATTATCAACCCCCAAATACCAAAGTTTCCGCAGAATTATTCATATAGTTGTGACGGATTTGATTGAGACAAGATAATAATTTTGGGGTTTGGATTTTATATACACAACGATAGATGGTTACCGAATTCAAATCTTGATCATCGTACGTCGAAATTGACGAATATGTATAATTTCCTAGATAAGAACCAGTCAAGATCAAAAAATTTTTTCCAGAGATGTTGGAGCTTTTTTTGGATCACCGATCCGCAGTTTTACTGGAGATGGGCTTGAGACATTCTCTTATCCAAATTTCAAACAGAACACGCGTTGTTACTACTGCTGACTTTGATGGAAATTGTGAAAATTATTTGAATTCACCCTTTCCTTCGATTGAAAATTAGTCATCGGATTTTCACAACATGTAGTAATTTAATGTCTTGTACTAAATTACTTTAGTATCGAGCACATTGAAGTTGTTGTACTATGAAGATCATTATGACCAGAGGTTACAATTATGATGCATCGGTTTGACGATGTGCATGATTTTCATGGTATAGGTGAGCTTTTAGTTGATGATTCATGTATAATGTTGGCCAAATTTGAAGGCTGATGAGAGGTACGAGAACAAACTGATTCACAAATTCCATGTTTTCAAGAGTGATGTGAAATGAAATCACTGATTCAGAAACTTTCAATTCGCAAATATTTGATGAGATGATTTGTTGGGTCGATGAAAGTTTTGATATTCTTTCATTATTCAGGGAACCAGCCAATGAAATATTCGTACTCTAGGGTGAAAAAAGATTTTTATCCTAGCGGGACTAAAGTACGCACTTTGGCCCTTCATTTTTCGGCGTAATGTGATTCATTTCCACCCGGGTATCAAACTTTACTCCCAGAACGGACTTGTCGTTGAAAAAAATCGGAAGTAAATTTTGCCCCGAGCGGGATTCGAACCCACGCCCAAGAGATTGGTGTGATCCTAAGGCTAGCGGTCTGTCGACCCCTCCACGAAGGATCACACTTGAGGCGGCACTAATCGTCTACATAACTCACGCATAGGCATACAACCTCTCATTAGGTCGTATTTTGTTGTTTTTGGATAAATAATGATTCGAGCGTTATACAAACGTATTCTGGAGAGATCATATTATTGAAAGGATCTCAAAAAAGTATCAGTGAATATTTATTTTCAAAAACATTTTTCAAATACTATTCGAATATTGATCTGTGTAACGTTGAATGGGAGAATATCAAGAGATCGATTCTGGTTGGAAATTCAGAAGAGTTGATATGATATCACAAAATGAGGATTTTTTAGACCATTTCGAAATCTTTTTTCAGTCGGGGGGCTCCGCCCCCTGCACCCCCGCCGGGGCTCCGCCCCGGACCCCGTCCCCGCCACCCGCAACAGTTGGCTTCGGTATTTCCAAGACGGAAATGTTAACAATGACACAGTCGTTGTGGCCCAATGCGCCAAAGAATGCATGCCCGGATGCGCGCGTGGTTTGGGGGGGGGGGCGTACTTTAGTCCCGTAGGATAAAAAATAGCATACGCAACTCGGGAGTAATGTGGGCCTCAAACTCCCGGGTATTTATCGCTCTCGGCTTCGCCTCGAGCGATAATCCACACCCGGGAGTAAAAGGCCCACTTTACTCCCTAGTTGCGTAATATACTATTACTCATGAAATCAGATTTTGCATTAATGCCGAAAATATCGAACACTACTGACGATAAAATCGATCAAGGTGGGTACCATCACAGGGAATGCAACAGAAATTCTTTCTATTATTGGCTGACAGTGATATCAAACTAGGAATACGAGCATCGATCTACATATTGTGCGATGATTTATTCGTATGAATTATTATTAGAGTCTCAGACCGCTGAATGATGCGGGTGCAAATTGTGCGATCGTGTATTTCAGCGAGTATAAGATCAAAACAAAATGTTCAAAAATGCGACAGCCAATGGGAGATTTGGAAAATCATCTGATGGCAACTCTGATTCATACCGTGATTGAGATTTCCAATGGGACTTCTTAAGACCAACATTTTACGGGTAAAAATGATGTAAATAGATCAGTCTTGACATGTAACTGCCTGTCACATTGATCACGTTTCCCTCAAATATCGGCTATGTATAACACATATACTCTTACATTCGCAAAAAAATATCTACTTGACCAGTATGAACCTCCGCAATATTCATCACCAAAAAAATCAACGAACCAAGGGCCTCGTACATCTTCCCAGATATATATTGTACACACAAATTTCAAGCTGCTCCTTTACATATGAAATTACAGCAAAATGTACTCAGCACCTGATTGCCTCTGTGTACCTGGACGCACACCGCAAAAAAAGACTCAATACAGATTTTCGGTACTACACCCCGAAGATCGAACCCGGAAGCACATGTGCATCGTTCGACTCTTGCATCACGCATCAGGTGCACCACAGGTACGTCTTTCCCCAAAAAACTCGACTTCTTTCTTTACAAATGAATCGCATCCGTATAACACTCTGTATATGCGGACCTCCCTATAACAAATTATTCGATGCTGCAACTGCATTCTGCTCTTGGTACACGTGTTCAATAACGAGATATATATGTGATAGCTGCTACCGATCATTTACCGATATTACTCAAGATCGGACTCTGACTTAATTTTACTCTCTTGATTGTATTGCACTCTACTGTATTATTATTGAATTTTTTTGTGTGCGTGTGTGTGTCTTGTATGAATGTGAGGGGGTGGAACGAAGCAAGGTGCGCCTCTTTCGAAATCTCTATATCGTACTCTCTCAACTCGGGCACAGATATATATATATATATATAGATATCCAAGAGGTTGTTGAACCTGTCTTTTGTTCACGCGTTAACTCCATCGCTCCTTAGAGTAACCGAAACCAATCGAGGCCCAATTCGCCATCTGCTATACGCGGCAAGTGCTCATCTTCTCGAACCGATCTTTGATAAATCTTGGGTTCCCAAATTCACCGATCCGATTACCGATGATCTATAAACCAAAAATATTGGATAATATATCACCGAATGAGAATAAGTTAATCTCGATTTGTATGATTATAATCATAATTATCGTCGTCGTGACATTTGACCGGTAAACATCGCGCATTCGACGACGAACCCTTATAACCTCTTCTATCCCACGGTGGGTCGGAAAGGAGGAAAATTCGAAGGTTAACGGAATGGAGAAATTCCTGTGGGGTGAGATTTCGGGTACTTTTACGATCATTTCTCAACAAAAATCAAAACCATTCGTCGGTAGATTTTAAAATGAAGTTTATTTTTCGATTCTTCCATAATGAAGGGTATGTAAAAATCCGTCTCTTGCACGAATTTCTGTTTTTTTGTTGTTGTTGTAAATTTCCCGTAACAACTCGGAAGAGATGGGTTTTATCGGGAAATGTGTAAAATGGATTCTTGTTGAGTTTTTTGAAGATCTACAAGTGAATATGCTCTCATTCCTATAGAAAAACAAGGAATAGTCACTGTAAAATTCTTAGATGGAAGGAGAATTCAGCAAAAACTTTGAAATTTCTTGCAACTTTGAGCACAGTATCTCGTAGATCTTCAAAAAAAATTTAGAACAATTTATCCGACATATCCTCGACAAAACTCATCCCATCTGAGTTATCAAGATAAAACCAGAAAAGAGACCAAAACCCGTGAAAGAGACGATATTGTGAATATCATTTATAATGGAAAAAACTCCGAAGAATCGACTTTATTTTAAAGTCCACCCATATCTGATTTTGATTCTCTCTGGGAAGTGATCCTGGAGGAACCTAGAATCTCAATTCACAAGAATTTTTTTAATTTCGTTGACCTTTGACTTTTTCACGTTTCCACCCCACCACGACCTTTTATACATGCGATGCAATGCAAGTAGAGCTTTTGTGTATAAAACAAGGGCTTATATCCAGTGAGTATTCATTTTGCAAGAATATAACGGGCTGTAGTGTGTACCTATACGGTCTTTACGGTACTATCTTATCGAATACATATAGTTGAAGATCGCGCTGCAGTGATCTGCTCGACCTGATAAGGCCATAATACCACCTCTTTATTGAGTCTTTGTGTCCTGCGCAAATGTTGTGTATCCTATGTTAAAGAGGTTATACGAGGCCCGATAATGAATTCGGATGTATAGCGTCTCAGAGCGTGATCTTGTGCATCTCATTCAATCGTCTCCTATATACATATATATTATCTTTCCGTTGAATCGGCTATTATCTATTTACACGGTGTTTCTGGGGGTTGTATACGCTTGTATCACGATGCACGACTCTAAACTATAGATATCATTGAGTACATGTATTGACTATGTGGAATTGAGTAAGGGTAGAAAAATTTTGTGAATCGAAGAATAAATTTATTGCTGGTAAGTATTGGACGATCAATTTTAAATTTGTTGCAACGTTTGATGGTGGATGATGTTGAGAATTCACTAATAAACCCTTAGTATGATCAATGAATAATCAAGTCTTGTTGACACTCTATAGTGGTGAAAAGATGAATTCTTTGAGATCGGTGTAAGCAAGTTCTATAATATGAAACGTATTGAATGCGATAACATAGATTTTACACCGTGTGGTACGTTATATTTTATACCGTATAATATGTATATAATAATATGGAAATGATACTGTGATACATCGTGTACCGTAACATCGAGCTTCTGATACATACATTTATTCGAGATAGCTAACGCAGAAACGAATCAATTAGGCACATAATTACGCGATCGCGTGCCTCGGCGCGCACGGCGCAACTCAGTAAGCTGATGCATCAGAAAGAGAGAGATGGTTAGAAGGCGCGTGGCGGCCTATTCGAAATACATATTTTACTCATTATATTCAGCGAATGTGTGTAGCCACAAGAACGCAAATCGATTATCATGAGCAAATTGATGCAATTCATCCTCTACATCACCATGACTTGATAAATCTCGGCGAAACGCAGTATAATCTAGCGTAGAGTCAAAAATTTTTCCATGTGTTTATTCTCACCTCAACAATTCCCATCAAAATTCTCCGAGTCGACATTGCAACCATTATACGAGGCTCGGAAGTGCATACTAGTTCGATTTAAAGAAATTGAACTCAATCTATGACATGAGTGATCAAAATTTCCTGACTCAAGGTTATTGTCAGAAGCCAATCAATAAATTTCAATCGTTTGTAAGTGAATTTTATTAATCGACACATTTTTCGCGGAAATTATTATTTCGAATTGACTGATTTTATATACTAATAAAAATTGAACGTCCTAGTCGGTTGCAACGCTTGGTTTTGAAATCGAGAATATTTATGTTTTCAAAACTATTAGTTTTCCAAATTTGATTTGTATGATGTCAACTGGAATAATTTTCTGTGAAGTTCAAGATCACTTTACAGTTGAAAGCTTGGTGTAACAAGTCATAAATCGTTTTAATGTATTTCAAAACCAAATTTCAACGCAGAATACACCGTGAGAAGAAAAGATGCAAGTTACCCTCCCCCCCCCCCTCCTTGTATTGAATACTCGCGTGACAAACTAAAGCCCTTGAAACACATGTACAGACAATGTAAACAAACGAGTTTATCAATTCGAAAGAAAAATTGTCAATGGTGCAATAGTTGTCAATTTTGACCATCGCAATAGTTTTTGCAAATTGTGATAGATCCATGCACGCAGACGGATTTATCAATTTTTTTCTGCTCTCAATTACGTCTTGATACGTACTTTTATGAATTAAACTTGTTGGTGTGCTCTCTCTGATACGATTCTCAAAATTTATGAAGGAAGCTCAACATTGAATCCCCACATCTTGGAGAATTTATTGTTTTTCAATAACATCATTGATCTGTCAATCGAATTTTGGAAAACAGTAAGTTGTACAGTCAGTGAAATTTGCATGCCCGATCAATCCCAGAACTTATTCAATTACAATCAAACATCAATATAGTTCGTCGAGGTTATCACATCCTGTACAGTAATAAAGCACACGTGTGTCCAACTACAGTTGATATTAAATTGGATCACGAATGTATGTTTTCTACCAACATCCCTCAAATAATAGCCAAAATATTTTGTCTGACTTTTGCCGCATCCCAAACTGGAGATCCATGAATAAAAAGTGAAAGAATTTTGACTCTGTTGTCACACGGAGTTCAAAAGTCACCAACCAAATTTTCTCCCGTATCAAATCGTTTCCTCAGTTAACTATTACGACACGATCGTGTCGTATTGTATCCAACCGATTTCGTTCCAAAACTGACATCGTACTCATGTCCTAGGTGATGATAAATGTATTTCCAGATCCTGTATCCCATAACATTCTAAGATCTTCTAATTTGAATCTGGAATATGCTCGATGGGCTATTCCGGACTCCATGTGACCTCAACGAGAAAAAAACAAGATTCTCAATCTCCGTTTGGTATAACCTCGTCATTGTTATTCATCAAGAAGGTACACCACCGCAACAGTACTTTAGAAAACCACCGTATAGTATATACAGTCTAAAGACGCCCTCGTACTACCATAATACTATGGCCTATTATTATTACAGCAAGTCCAGTTCTCTGGCTCGTTGTTTATTAATTATGGATCGATATATACCAACTCGCACGCGAGAGCAACTTATATACTCCCCATATCCATTTTACCCCATGTGTCTCAAACACACGTTGCACCGGCTTCCATATTCACTAACACACACATCTACATACATACACACAGGTGTCCGGTATAATACACCTGCCATGATATAAAACAAGCCACGCAAGCGCGTGCATCGAGCCGAAGCACCCATGTCCTTCCTCATATAGATATATGTAGTATATGTTCGTTCTTTCGTTGGGTTCATACATAGAGCGGCAGTGTGTTACTGACCCCGAGTGACCTCTCAACACTACTATTAATGTATAAAATCTCATTTTTCCCTCATCACGTGCTCCTGCAGCGCCAATTTTTGATTTTTTTTCTTTAACCCTTGATGCAATTTCTTTCTTTTTTTTTCTTTCTTTTTTTAGGTTTGCGCTTTCTGTATAAGTTTAAGGAGCAGCTGGCGCGTACTTTCTGCGGTTCGACAATGAGACCATCGATTTTACCTGATTTGTACATGGAGGTTATATACGTGTATAAAGGACGGAGAAGGGGGTGGATGTCCGAAGCGATTGTTCAAAACCTTCTGCTGTGGGAATCTTGATTTTTTTTAAAGGGCTTCCGCGTTCCAAAGACTATCTCACACGTAATACACCTTGTAATGATTTTGAACGTATGGGGTTGTGGGTATAACTTTTTAAGGGTGCATTGATTTGTTTTCTGAGCTACAGGTGTGTCTTACCGATACCGATTTCCGTGATTTCTAATCGTCACATCCTATCCTGATTTTCGAGATTTACCATACCAACACCTTTCTAAGTCTAATCTAGTATTGAAATTTTCATTATTCATCAAATTTTTTTACCGATCCCGGGGTAGAAAAGAAAAAAAAAGAAAAATTGTAACGGACGTCTATCGCTCGAATGATCGGTACCAGCAATTTTCAAATCTGTAAACGTCGTCCAAACCTGATCCAACTTATATCCAACTAAGTACAGCTGGCAAGCAATAAGCAACAAGAAACGGACTCTCGAGGGAGATAGGGCAAACGCGCGCACCTCTATACTGCATTTAGCCGTGCGACGACTCGGCGAATAACGGCAGATTCATTCACCGCTCGGTACCGTGATGTTGCGTTTTATATATACATGTATATATTTATATATAGCTTTAGTCCTCGCGCACGCCGAGTTGCCGCGTGAGAAAACGGTAAAAATGCCATGAGACGATGCTGATGATGTTCAAAAAGACTTTGATTTTTCGCTTAGATCGGTTTAGCTGTAAGTAACTGAAATGAACCGTCATCGATTTGGAAGCTTCAGTCTAACCGATATCTTATAAAAAAATCATACCGATAATGAGTTGATCATACGTTCACAGGTAGATTCGAATGACTAATCAAGACCGACCGATCGCTGACCCCGCAACGACTACTATACCTACTGTTACCACTGAATTTACCGATTTTATGCGCATCCACGCAATGCTACGCACGTACCTAACCCATCTACAAAATCGTTCTCCATGACCAAAAAGGTCAATTACACTGATATCGCGTGTGTAATATACAATTTTTTCACACGCGGGATGCACTTTTCGTTCATGACTTTCAAAATCTTGAGAACAACACTCGAGACTACCTAACCTGTGAAAAGAGGAGGGGAGATACCTCGTGTGGTTCAAATACTAAGGGGTCACTCACCTCTGATAGTGCTAGGCATGTTGCCGTCAATGGCATGCCCCGTTCAGTCCCAAAATCCTCTGCTCACTCTTATTTCGTTGTCTTCAAAAAAATGATGATAATCACACTTCCACTTGAATATCTCTGTCACAAACAAAAATAATTCTTTCACAGTACAATTTTTTACACTCGATATCACAATTCTTGTTTGTAATAATCACTCAACACTAAAAATCTGTATGATCCGCGAGGGTCAATTATACAGATATATTTTTTTTTCGAGTACACTGTTAGAGACTCTCTGAACTTTGTGTTTTTTTTTCTTTCTCAACCCTTGAGAGAGGGTGTCATTTTGACGACTTCCACCGCATCCTGGATCTTGGCAGCGGTCGTCGTTCGCTGCTACGTCGGTACATCAACAGCAGCGCACGACCAAAATCAATTTTTTTAAAAATCTTTTTCACCGATTATCACAATCCCACGTAAAATTCCCGAGTTCCTGGATATTTATTATTATACACTTTGTTGTCCTGTAGATGATGATTTGAATTACACGACTCCATGGAGAAGTTCACTCGGCACAATATTTTTTTACATTTATATTAGGGTTCGATGCACTGATTTGTATAATGATAATATAACGCGACACTATTATAACGATCGGTCAAAAATATACACACGCGGTGATAGATATTATGATGGTGCTGCTGCTACGGCTGGCCGCTACGAATGACTCGCGCGGAAGCAGATCCACAGGTGCCTCCTCTGCAACGACGGTATAATACAGTAAAACTCAGAATATTGCCCCTCCACCACCATCACCATTAAAGCTTTCAACCACCCTGTGAGAGAGGTGGACCTCCCCCTTCCCTTACCACCCGCTCTTTCCTGTATATACGTACTTCTTTCTCCTTCTCTTCTTCACCTTCTTCTTCTTCTTCTTCGTCTGCTTCGTCTTCGTGAGGTTCAAGCTCAACTCTCTTCCTGATTGTGACGATATACCTTTTTGGGACCTTCTCCCTCTCACCGAAGCTGTTTGACATCTCGGGTGACCGACCGCCAACGGCCTTCCCCGATTTTTGACTATATGAGACGTTAAAAAAAAAAAATATCTGTATAAGTAAGGATCGTTCGCGAATATCGGCAGATCGGCTCAACGATACGTATAAGAATTGAGGATGAAAGATTGCACAATTTTGAAATGAGCTTTTTCGAAATCGAAAGATTGAGACTTTTTGACTGAGAAGTTGACAAGCTCACAAATACGTGATTCAAAATTTCTTCAATCTGCTCACTAAAAATGTCCACAAATGGGGACATGCCAGAAAATCGATATTTGTGATAATTTTACTTGGATACATCATAAAAATCTGAAAAATTCTCAAGTATCTGTGACGACGTGAAATTCCGACTTTTGTAATTTTACCATTTGTCTCCATTTTACTACTAATTATCGACTTTGTTCGTGTCGGAAAATTTTCCTGAAGGTGGGAAGTGGGATCCAAAGTGATCAGGTTATACAACTTTTTTTTTTTAAATAGGGCATACCTTCGATCCAATCATTCAAATTTTTTTCAAAGGTTGGGGCTGAATTTCTGATTTTTTATAAGGAATAACAACTACCCTATTTGGTTCTCAAACATCAATCTATCCAGAAGGTTGACTGTCAATTTTCGTTAAGAAGTCCTAACCTGGTCAAAAACGAAAATTCAAAATAGATATCCAGGGATGAATATTGCTGCATTCATATCAAAAACTTTCATTTAGAAATGTGCAACTTCAAGCGATTAGCATAAGAGAAAATAACTGAGAGTATTGATGTGATTCTTGTTACAAATTATCGCCAAAATATTATTCAGCAATTCGCAGAAATTTTGCCAATACGGCAAAGCATTTATTCTCAATACAGGCTTCAATGAGTTGCTTTCGAATGATGCTCAAAAATGTGAATGATTTTGAAAATTCCCCAACACCATTTCATTGGCTCAGGAGGAGCCACCCTCGCATCCCCAAATCATTTGGACTACATGACTCGTCTACAAAGTATTCCACGTCAATCGCTACAAAATCATGTTCAAACTCGCCAGTCAGCCGGCCGGCGCTGTGAAAAATTTTTTTTTCGCTGGATCAGGTGCCATTGACCCCCTGATTGATCGCCGTCGTGCCATGATGTCGTAGAGCTCAACGCCACCGCAGCGATGATTCAATGGTGCAACAATATAATACCGCTCGTACGCATTATACATAGCCATCAGAGTGATATCGATGCGCGGAGACTTTACTTATGTTTTACTCCACAACGAACAAGCGGGGTTGTTTCCGTTACAACCCTTTTTTCGCCTTGTCATCATCTAAAGTTGGTACACCTCTATGTTCTGTTCAGCAATCAACTATAGATAGAGCCTGAGCTTGCACCTTCATAGCATACGAGCAACATGGATATTCGAGAGCTCGGAAAGCCGAATGTGTCAATGACCCCACGAAGAGCTGCTTAGATCATCACATAATTATCGCATCGCTTTTGTGTGAATGAACGTATATCACCGTCACTTTTTATTATTAGAGTATGTTTATAAGAATTCCAAACTTATGAATAAATTTCTCTCAAGAGAATTTTAACTCTTAAACTGCCCTCGCCGATCTGCACCCTAGAGGAATAGAGCCTTAATCAAATCCGATTTTCATTCCAGATTTCGAACTTCCCACTCTCTCAACATGAATCAGCTATTGCATAATAACTGAAACATCAGCTAAAACCCTCCTGGTGCGTCAAATAGCTAATACAATCAGCATTTGCCTTGAAGATGACTGACAAGGAGCACCCAGGGGTTGTGGGCCACGGATTTGGCTGAAACTCTGGGAATAGTCTCCTTTTACTACCAGAAGGTGAATCCCAGAGCCACATTTGCAAATTCCCAACAATTTCTAAGCTACAGCCTACGACATTAACATTGCCCATATGGGCCCATGTTCAGGAAAGGTATATATAGATATACTCGTAATGCTCATGTTATGAGCTGCAGCTCGGAAACGGTTGGGCATTTGCATGTGCGGTTCTGGGGATCATCTTTTGGAGAGAAAAGGAGACGATCCCCAGAGTTTCAGCAAAATCCGTGTTCCACAACCCCTGGGTGTTCCTCTTAAGTTGGTCGTTCAAGTTGCAGAAGAACACAAATATGGTATCGGATGCCGGGCTGATCATATTTACAACTATTAAAACCGAGATCAAGGCAAACGGAGACGTTACGACTCGAAGCATCGAGGAAGTACTCTTTGTCCGTCCCTAGTATATAGCGGACAAGAACCAGCGACAGACAGCTAGCTGATAATCAGTGATTGCAGCTGATTCTATCAGTTCAAATCCGTCGATTGGAATATCAGCGTATGATTGTTGAAATTTTCAGTGTATCATCGCTGATTTTTTTCAGCTAAACGAGAACCGTGAGTTAAGCATGTGTATTCTCAAAGCGAGCACAAAACACCTAGAAAGGAGGAGTGAGTTTGGGACGGACGTCCCATTATTGGGGCATGACGAACAGCTATGCATCTAATCAGAGCCACCGAAGATTTACTGGTCTCTTATTGAGGCACGTACAAGAAGCTCTGCATCTAATTAGCTCCACCGAGCATTCACTGGTCCTCCTTTGAGACATGTACAAGGATCTGCGCATCCAATTAGGACCACCGGAGATTCACTGGCTCTCCTTTAGGGCATGTCTTTGCATCCAATTAGAGCTCCCGCGGATTCGGTGACCCGCACATGCCCTTTATTGGGGCATGTACCAAAAGTTATGAATCTTGTTAGGACCAACAAAGATTCACTGGTCCTTCTGTGGGGCATGTACAAGAATCTTTACATCCAGGTAGGACCACCGAAGATTCACTGATCCTTCTTTGGGGCATGTAAAAAAATCTTCACATCAGCTAGGATCACCGAAGATTCACTGGTCTTTCTTTGGGGCGTACACAAGAATCTTTGCATCCAATTGGGACCACCGAAGATTCACTGGTCTTCCTTGGGGACGTTTACAAGAATCTTTGCATCCAGGTAGGACCACCGAAGATTCACTGGTTCTCCTTTGGAGCATGTACAATAATCTCTGCATCTTATTAAGACCACCGGACAATCACTAGTCCTCCTTTGGGGCGCTTCCAAGAATCTTTGCATCCTATCAGGACCACCAAAGCTTCACTTGGCCTCTATTGGAGTATATATGTCGTAGCCAGATAGGTAAATCAGCCAGTTACGTAACTGTCTAGCCAGTTGCTTAACGGCACGCCGATGGGTAACTCATCGCGAATGCTTGCATTCAATTCTTTTCCGTCTAGCCAGTAACGCAACTGGCTGGAATCGTCCGCCAGTTACGCAACTGACTGGAGCATCTCTCGCGGTCCATATATGAAATTGGTATGATCCTCGTGTATCGCGCTCATGGCTAAACGTTGTCCTGTGAATACATATATACAATATCGACCTTAGATCCGATAAACCAAATTAACCGTGAATATCGAGACACGGGTGTCAACAATTTCACGGTCTATCCTCTAACTTGTCTCCTCAATTATACGATCGTTCGAGCTCAACAATGATGCCTTCGCAGTCGTTCAAGTAGATTGATTGTATTTCTGTGTCTTCAATATTTTTATTGATTGTGGAGAAGACTGTGGTGAATCATCAGCTTTTTAGAAACAAATTAAGAGCCTTATAGAGTAACACAAAGGTAATCCGACGATTTGACTGGGTGAAAGCACCGCTATCGCTAGAAGAATTATTCTGATAGAATTTATGTGCAGAATCCACACCGGAGGACCTTTCTAGATCCGAGAATCCGTGTTGCCAGCGCAAATATCCATCTTTTACATTGAAAAAACAATAGATCATCTCTCGGAAACATGAATTTTTGCTATTGGATATCCTTAAAAAGATCCCAATCAAGAACTTTTGGAAACATGAGATTTTCACGGTTTTCGGAAATGACAGTAGAGATTTTCTGTTTAAAATCAGCTAAATGATCTCAAAGAATCGTTTCCGAACCGAAGAAAATTATTATCGACAGCTCGTTAGAGCAATCTCCTTTCAAACAATTTGGAACGGAATTTTGTCTGGCAAGATGAATTTTCGGATTCAGAAGAGACTTACGTAGGGAATCTCGCGTGATAATCTATTAGGATAATTTTTTCCCAGCAAAGGTAGGGATTTTGCCTTGTCTGAATGTAGGATTGAAGCCATCTCCAAAAAATGAAAGGATCTCTGATCGGTCAATCTCAAGAAAGGGACAAACTTCTAACACTCTTTTCGGTTTTACAAGTTATTGAAAGTTGGTACTGACAGTCATGTTGTCTTAAGAAGGACCAAAGATGGTGAAAATTTTTGTATTTATGATTTTTACAAAAGATTGTAACGAATTGTGGTGAATAGAAAGTTCACCGGTCGAGATATTACAACAGGTGGATATATCAGTAAATCAGCATTCAATCAATCTGAACAAATAATTTTGATCCTCGCCCTCTTGTTCAGAGATGCTCCGATCAGTTGCGTAACTGGCGGACAATTTCAGCTAGTTGCGTTACCGACTAGACTGATAGGGATAAAATATAAGCTTTCACGCGAAGTAGCCTATCCGCGAACCGTTATGCAACTGACTAGACAATTACGTAACTGGCTGATTTACCTATCTGGCTACGACATATACAAGAAGCTTTGCATCTAATGAGCACCTTCGAAGATTCACTGATCCTCCTTTGGGGTATGTAAAAGAATCCTTGTATCCAGTCAGGACCACCGATGATTGACAGGTCCTCCATCGGGCCCTGTGCGAATAGCTACGCACTCTCCAAATCTATTCGACTGACATTCACTGTCGAAGCTTCGACTGACAGCTTGTGCCACTCTACTTCGTGGTCCACCATCAGGCTGTGGTTGTTCATCGTGAAGACAATCCAGCGTCTCAGGGACTGAATATATTCTTATTCAGTATATTAAAGTAACTTCAGAATTCAATCCTCCTCCCAGAGACTTGCCTAGAGACAATTATCTGTCCAATCATTTGCTAGAAAATCATGAAAAATTGTCTCTTCATTGGTGCTTCCACTTCATCAGACCTAGGCAGGTAGCTGATCGAATGGGCTATTTGCAGTATTTTATTCTGATTCGGTCAACGAAAATCCGTTCATGTTAGCTGAGAATATCAGCGATTATAAGCTGATTTTTCAGTTATTTTATCTTATTCATGTAGCATGACATCAAAATGTTGGCCCAATCCAGAACTCACAACCGCAAGTTCATCTTGAAACAAAAGGAGGCTCGACTATCGTACGTGCCCAATTCAAAAATTGCATACCGATCATACAATCATGCAGCTATGTGGCCATCTTTAAATCCATCGATAATAATTGACGACGACTGGCCCGACCAATGAGTCAAGTCAGGACTTTGACCGCTTGCCACAATATGATGATTGGTGATACATCCCAAATGTGCACTCACAGATATATACACGTCATACCACATGTATACATACACGTACAAAATAAAAAATTCATTGTGCTGGCCCACCGTCTACATACTACTAAAAATTCAATCGAGTGACATTGACCTTGGATTCCAAAGAGTTCTATATGTACCTATAACCGAGGGTCATCAGAACGCGGAAATGGCCTTCGAAATTATCCAAGGCATAGTGGATGGAGGTATATAGGATATTTCGACCTTTTTTGCGAAGAATCAGCCAGATGAGAGGAGTCACAAAGGAGTAAAGGCCGATACGAAGAGGTAGGTATATATCGAGGTTCCTGGTGATGAGCACAGTGTAACCGGCTGGCGTAGCTGAAATACGAGTAGAGGGGCATCGGTTGTCTCTCACTCTTTTCGGCTCTCCGACAACGATGGCGGGCCATTGCCATTTCGGAGATTGTTGAACTATGCGGGTTGATGACTCCTGATGCTGCTGCTGCTGCTGCTGTTTCTGTCTTTCAGAGACTGGCTGCGACGAATGAAATGAATTCTGATGGCGATGAGTGTGCTTGCGCTTCGGTTAATTTTCGACTGGATCCCTATCATTGCGCTAAAATGACTGACAATTTGAGGAATTGTAGTCATTCGAAAATCGTACATGTTCAATAACTTACGTGAGTGTATGTACCTGTGTTTGTGTGAGACCTTACGTGTCTCTGATTCCTACATAATGATTCATTCTTTTTGTATTTTTTAAAAAAAATTTCGATTTTGAACGTACTGAGATCCTAAACTCAGTAGCATGCTTTCAAACACCTCATCGGTCAAGTTGCAACTTGTATCATCAAATTTACATGACGTGAGTTTTGAATACGTCAAAATTCAAACAATCACCAATCCACGAGGTATTGGAATGATCCCATGTTGATCAAAGTATCTGAAGAGTGTTTATCACGTGGAAATTATCGAATTTTTTTGAATTATTGGAAAAATTTTGAACCAAACTAATCAACATCCTGCGATTTCTGGATCACGAATTAATAATTAGTTGGCCATGCCAAACGGAGAATTTCAGAGAAAACGTCAATGTTTCTGCATCATTTGAAAAAGATTGACTATAATCACTATAGCGACGCTAATCAAGCTTTTTAGTCATACAGGAATCAATTTGGGCTGAGATAATTTCTTAGTGGGAAAAACATCCAAGATGAGGTCTCGTCTCACTCAAAAAAGAGGTTAGTTGCGCCGAAGGAGAGGATCCTTTGTCACAAAGTTTACGTGTAAAACATATAGCATTTGTTTTACAATTAAACATTGTGACGAAGGATCCTCTCCTTTGGCGCAACGAACCTTTTTTTTCAGTGCTGTTAGATCAATAATCAGTCAGTCCTGAATGTGAATAATAAAGTTTAAAATGCATAGGGCATATGCTACTCAAGCCAATTTTCATGTCCGCATAGGAGAATTCAAAAGTGAGACGAATGGTACCTACCGCAAAATGATCATGTCTTAAATCCATCTGAGTTGGCATAATTTCAAATTAGCTAGCGAGCCCCTAAAGCTCAGTGAGAGTTACGGTGATTCACCGAGTGACTTTGACTTCTGCACTGTCATCGACTCCCACAGCACTCACGAACGAGCTAAAATTATTCTTGCGCAATATACTGAAATTCCTTCCTTGCTCGTAAACGTAAACCTCTCTCGATACAATCTCACGTGCATCAATCAACGATCTCGTGATTCGAGTAGTGTATTTAAGTAAGAGATAAGTGAGGATATTTGTGATTTTTTGTTTTTTACAATCATATTAATCTCCCAAAGCTTGTTGAGATTTTTGATCGGATACGGTAAGTTTCTTTAGCTTCATTTATCTGATCATGTGGTCGAACCTAGTTCTGAATCTCAAAAAAGAACTTCAAAATCAGAGATTCAGTTTGATTATTTCCAACCTCATGGTATCTCAGATGCATCAACTTCGTTATAACGTTTCATCAACATCTAGTGATTCATTACTTCTCATTTTTGAAGAAGTTTAACACTTTTAATTTTTTTTTGTAGACTATATAATATTGAGCTAGTTACATCTAGTCCCCATTGGCTTCCACCCCTTGTCCTCCTGGTACCCATTGAAAAGTCATCAAAGCAATTAGCCAATCACGTATGAGCTTACACGGACCCAGTACCTTCGTGTCGAAACAATCTCACGGCATGAAAAAAGAGCCATGTATGAGGAACATGAGAAAGACAGCCAAGTGGGCGATCGATCGACGACATAATATGGGCAAGCGTATATAATTCTGCATGTTATATTCGTTACCCATACTAGGGTCTATACACTGCATCATCGCATCGTGTCTTTGCGCGATTTATAAGCGAAGTTGAATATTCCGATGGTCATCGACCTCTTGTCCGGTATACATGGCATCATATAAGACGGGTGGCCTCTGGCGCCAAAACCTGGCCCGGAGCGGACTATAAGGCTCATTCACGCACTGTAAGAGTAAGTGAGATAGAATATTACAAAAAAAAGATATGAAGCACGCATAAAGGTATTATGGACTCACTTGCACATGCTAATTGCTGCCGGTATACTCGCTGAGCTTGCGCTTGTGCGTTTTTGCACATCAAATATAATATATTGAGACTTGACGAACTTTAATTCTTCACGGCTCATGTTCATACATACTTATTTATACGCTTTGAGTTGTTGAAAGACTGTTGCATTACTTTGATAAATTTTTTTCCCGTGGGTCTTGGGTTTGGGGAATGAAATTGTCACAGATATAGTGCTATGTGAGTTTGTAGCACCAAAATATTGGAAAAAGGTAGTTCTTCACAGATGTGCGAAGATTTGGAACAGTATGTTCTTAATGGGAAACATTCCCGATTGTTCATTTCTAGAGGCGGAACAAGACCACGGGGACTCATGGAAGTGACTAAACGAGTAAGAATCGCGTAAGGCTAAGTCTTTATTAGGGTTTTCGCAAGATTCAAGATGAATCGAGATACAGTTATCTTGTTTCAAAAATCAAGTGTCAGCGTAATCGAAAACATTCGACCCGTGAGATCTCGATCACGAGTACGCCATTGAGTTCTGAATCGCGTGAACCACATTGAGCTCCCGGTTACGAGTACTACATTGAGAGCTGGATCACGTGTACCCCATTGAGTTCTAGATCACGAGTACCACATTGAGTTCTGAATCCCCAGTATCCCATTGAGTTCTGAATCGCGAGTACTCCATTGAGTTCTGGACCATGAGTACCACATTGGGTTCTGCATCGTGAGTATCACATTGCGTTCTGGATCACGAGTACCACATTGAGTTCTGGATCCCGAGTACCCGAATGAGTTCTGGATCACGAGTACCACATTGAGCTCTGGTTTACGAGTGCCACATCAACTTCTCGATCACGAGTACCACATTGAGTTTTCGATCACTAGTACCCCATTGAGCTCTGGATCACGAGTACCACTTTGAATTCTAGATCACAAGTATCCCATTGAGTTCTGAATCGTGAGTACTCCATTGAGTTCTGGACCATGAGTATCACATTGGGTTCTGCATCGTGAGTACCACATTGAGTTCTGGATCCCGAGTACCCCAATGAGTTCTGGATCACGAGTACCACATTGAGCTCTGGGTTACGAGTGCCACATCAACTTCTCGACCATGAGTACCACATTGAGTTTTCGATCACTAGTACCCCATTGAGTTCTGGATCGCGAGTACTACATTGAGCTCTGAGTTACGTGTACCACATTGAGTTCTCGATGACGTGTACCAGGTTGAATTTCCGATAACGAGTGCCAAATTTAGATCTTGATCACAAGTACCATATTGAGTTCTGGATCACGAGTACCCCATCGAGTTCTGAATCGCGAGCACTTCATTGAGTTCTGGATCACGAATACCACATTGAGCTCTGGATTACGAGTACCACATTGATTTCTGGATCACGAGTACTCCATTCAGTTCTGGATCGCTAGTATCACAGAGTTCTGAATCGCGAGTACTCCATAGAGTTCTGGATCACGAACACCCCATTGTTATCTGAATCGCGAGTACTTCATTGGGTTCTGAATCACGATTACCACATGGAGCTCTATATTACGAGTAACACATCGAATTCTCGATCGCGAGTACTATCGAGTTCTTGATCACGAGTACCAGGTTGGATTTCTGATAACGAGTGCCAAAGTGAGATCTCGATCACGAGTACTCAATTGAATCTGGATCGCGAGTACTCCATTGAGTTCTGGATCACGAGTTCCACATTGAGCTTTGGATCACGAGTACCACATCGACTTCTCGACGAGTACCACATTGAGTTTTCGTTTACGATTGCGACATTCAGATTTGGATCACGAGTACTACAATGAGTTTTGAATCACAAATTCAAGCTTCGATTTGGAGTACCACACTGAGTTTTCTATGACCAGTGTCACCCTAAGTATTGGGTCAGGATCATGACTGAAAATGAAAATCCCCAATAGTCCATGTTTGGACGTAAGATATCCTTCGCTTTCAGTATCCGAGGTCAAGAATCCAATATCTGGCTTTGAATTTTTTTTTCGGATTTCTTCATTAATTTGGGGGTGCCCGGAGAAAGCCGATGGTAGTTTTGGATTCAGCGCACGATTTCACGTGAGTATGTATAAGTCTTATCTCTCAAAAAGGGTAGTTCTCTATTTGTGGGCCTGTGTAATCAATACAAACTATCCCACAATTAGCAATATCAACCGTCGCAGTGAACCAGTTGATATCATTTTTTCTTGATTGGAACATAAGACCCCGGTGATTGTTTCTAGGACCTAAGAACTTTATCTATGGAAAAAGCATAAATTTTCCAGTGTATTGAACTTAACATCGAGTTTAGAATCTATTTTGTTTTGCGATCCATTCCAAAATTTGCACGTTGGACACTCGAGCAACATCTGAAACGAAACCTAGTCGAGTTTTCATTTTGTATCGTTGAATTCACTGTGCCATTGTTCGAAAATGAAAAAATCCTACACCCCTATCAGTTCTAGCTTTCAAAGTCATGTCAAACCCAAATTCGCAATCCCGTTCTCACATCTCTCCAATGATTCCTCTAATTCCAAAGTCTGGCCTAAAAAATGGGGGGGGGGCTGGGGATTTATATTCTTCTCGAGATAAAAACAATAGTGCAGTCAAATTTCTGCAAAAAAAACTTTTCAACCATTTCCAATTTCTGAGTCACGCTCCCTTCAACAGATGGCTATGCTACATAACATGAGCATAGAGTAATTTTATCCCGACTAGTCAAGTTATGTAGGCAGTTTCATTTTTCGGGTCGAAATTCTGAATTCCCTCGTTGAGATGCCTCAGAACTTAAAACATATCGATTTTTCGGAAAAGTTATAAGAGTACTTCTTTGTTCAGATCAAAAAAATTCACCAAAGTGCGGAAGGAAGAATCCCACAATTCAAGAGAAAATATTATTAAAATAGTACAATATTGCCCCGAGTGCGTAAACTCTGTTTAGGCGCTAGAATAGCTTATTTGCCAAGCCAAGCGAGAGAAATAAGTCCTCTGCGCGGAAAATGAGTCTGCGAGCACAAGATAATTATGATTTTTTCCATCATAAGAATCTCAAGACTGCGTACGAAGCGATATTTTTAGGTAAGAATGATGAAAAATTATATAATCATATACACTTTCAATTTTTGAAATAAAAAACATTTCGGCTTACATATTTATAATATAATATATCAAATTCCAGCCCCCGCTATTTTTTAGGCCAGACTTTGAAATTAGGGTTGCACCTTCCCTCAAAACCAATCGTCATCAAGAGACAGATCGGAGCCCCATGCTCACAGCAAAACTCAATTCTTGAGCTAACTCTTGGAGTCAAGAACCTCAAAGAGTCAGATATATACCTATATATCTACGACGACGTTCAAGTATATTTTACAGTCTCCAATCCTGGCTGCATCGTCCCTCTCCTTTCGATTCGACTTGACTCCAAGCTCACTTACATCTATAGATATAGTATAACCTGTAAATAATGTTGGCGTATATATATGGTTGAACGAACTGCGTGGACCGAGATCAAGCGTCCTTCCGGAGAGAGAGAAAGAGAGAGAGAAGAGACGATTGAGGTAAAGCTCATGCTATATACTCACTCGGTCCACAACGGTAAACGCTTGCATACCGGTGTGTCGAGCCCTCGGGCTCAACCGACCGCGAGCCAAAGCCAAGCAAGTATATATAAGACCTGGAGAACCAAGAATAAGAAAGAGAAAGAGAAGGAGGAGAAGAAGGATCGAGACGTGATAGAGAACCGCGAGAGTCTTGAGGATAGCGGTTTCAACCCCCACTATAAATCCCATCATCATCATCATCATCCTTCTGCACTCGCGCTTACTTCTTGGACTCTATATACGTCTGAAGCCTTTTATTCAGAATCTTCCATATATACATTTGATACGTAACGTCGACTCAAGGCGACGATGTTGGAAGTCAAGAATTATACCGCGGACACCGACTTTGATGTTTTCAAAAAAGGATAGTTGAGAATCGTGAGGAAGCCATCCAAGTTATCGTTTGTGAACCTTCTATGTATCCTAATCTAGTATTTATGCCAATATACTAGCTTCGGATAAGGTGTTATACTATGGTTTTATGTAGAGGTGGCGATTATCGACTGAGTCGGGGGCGCGAATAATAAAACTTGAGATATACCAAGCCCTAAGGTAAATCCAATGAAGGGGTATGGTTATCGGTATATGGACTTTTACATTGCAAGGATCGCGTTGTATTGAGCCATTTGGATGTAGAGGTTATTTTAACACGATGAGCAACCGTGGTGCGGAAAGAGAGAGAGAGAATGTAACGTCCGATGCTTTTAAGAACTGACTACTTGGCATCAGACTCGTAAATACGGGGTGTTGATAAATGCAAATTTGCACGCGCGCCATGCAATGGCTCAATTGAAGGAAACTCGTGTGGGAAAATTGAGCATCGTGAGCTGCTTATAGGTATCCAAGTATTTGAGAGAAGTTTTGAATAGTGAGAGATGCTGCGTCTGTTATATTTTATGAGATCTTGTCTTGTGATTTTTTAATCTTCGAACTGGTTCCTGATTGAAATTGAGTTTAAGATACGTGAGGATCAGATTCTCATTTCAAGAGTGTATACCACGATTAAGATTTTTTATTGGGTTTTTGCCAAAACTGATGGATATTGCAATAGGATGTATTGTGTGCATTTCTTGCTTCTATATGAGTAGTTCCGATGAAATTTTGATATTTTAAGGTCAAGAACGTGACATTCCCAATTCTCACTCCGAAAAATTCCAAAATGTATTTTTCGACTTTTTAATCTAGGCGAAGTATCGATTAACTCGGGCATGAATAAAGAATTGCCTAAAATTTTTACTCATCGTTATCATAAGGATAACACGAGGAGTGCGGTAATGTGACACGGAACCTGACATGTTACACTCAAATTAGTACGACACGGAAGTGGCCAAAAAGACTTTCGCGATAAGGTACTTTGCGAAGTGTGAAAATCAATTTTTTCGATACTTTGGGGCATGGAGAAGTTGCGATCGATGATAAAACGAACGGATCTGGAACCACGCAAATCCACTTTTATCGAGGAAAACTGAGTGGATAATAAGATCTTAGACAAAATTGCGCGACAAAATGTACCAACACTTGAAAATTCAACACACTTTTTTTTCTACACGATTCTAATGTGTTCAAACTTTTAACTCAGACCAACACGGATAACAAAGTAATTTCATCACCAAGGGCGAAAAAGAGAACACCATCCAGAATAAATCCAACACCATTGCGGAAAAAACCAACACAATCTTCGTAATTTCCAACACAAGTTGTGTAAATTTATACACAAAATCAATAAAAATCAACACCACCTTCCAAAAATGCACACCATCTCTAACACCATCCGGGATAGATTCAACACCATTGCAAAAAAACCAACACAAGCTTCGCAATTTTCTACACAACTTGTGTAAATTCATACACGCGACCAATAAAAGTCAAAATCGCCTTCAAAAGAATGTACACGCCTCTACCAAATGTGTTGGAGTGAATTTTGATCCAAACATAGTCAAATTTGCTAATCGGCAACCCATACACAGGCAAAAAGATTATTCGGCAAAAAACTACTCTACTAAATCTTTCTGCCTGGGTATGGGTTGCCGATTAGCAAATTTGACTATGTTTGGATCAAAATTCACTCCAACACATTTGGTAGAGGCGTGTACATTCTTTTGAAGGCGATTTTGACTTTTATTGGTCGCGTGTATGAATTTACACAAGTTGTGTAGAAAATTACGAAGCTTGTGTTGGTTTTTTTGCAATGGTGTTGAATCTATCCCGGATGGTGTTAGAGGCCTGTGCATTTTTTGAAGGTGGTGTTGATTTTTATTGATTGTGTGTATAAATTTACACAACTTGTGTTGAAAATTACGAAGCTTGTGTTGGTTTTTTCTGCAATGGTGTTGGATTTATTCTGGATGGTGTTCTTTTTTTCGCCCTTGGTGTTGAAATTGTTTGTTATCCGTGTTAGTCTGAGTTAAAAATATGAACACATTGGAATCGTGTAGAAAAAAAGGTGTGTTGAATTTTCAAGTGTTGGGAATAATTTTTCATGTGTTTGAAACTTTCAACACGTTGTGTTCAAAACTTTCTTGTGTTGAAATTCAAGGGAGTCCTCGCCATGCGCCCAAAAATTGGTCTTTTGACTCTTAAGGCGTGTCCACAAATGACGCATATGCATGCATGACGACTTTTTTTCAAGCGTTTTGAGGGGCCGTACAAGCAGACACACATTATTTTAAAGTCCCCACGGAACTACTCATACATAACCTATTCAACCATGAAATTGCGAGTTTGATGAATGACAACAAATAGAAAAATGTCGGCTGGCACCAAGCAAACTCGTTTTATTGAATCCATTTTAAGCTTTACCCATTACAAATTTTCTTTCCGATGTCGGGCTTGTCTGACTCGGTTGATGGGATGATTTCAAGATCAATTTGAGTGGCCTTCATTTTTGTTTTGCGGGTTGGTCAGCCAGGTTGATCGCGTGACAGTCACTTATCCGCAAAAAATTAATCCATCATAAAATCGTAAACTTCACAGTGTTCTTCGATACCAGATATTTCGAATTGATGCACTGCGATACCCGTAGGATATACTCAATTCCCAGAAGAAAATCATAAAAAGTATGAGTTCGTAATCACCCGTAAAAGGCTGTTCCACTCGAGAACCCTCCCTCAAAAATGGAGCCAATAGTGGAACAAGAATGTGCCTTCGACGGAAACGAGTCTTGGAATTCCACTGTACTGAAAAACCACCCAGAAATTGATCTATTATCCTGTCACACTTCATTTTATTCTATGTAGAATAGCACAAATGAAGCACTAGTTATTGTCACCCAAGACCACTAATAATACCAAGCTCAGAATTTGTCGCTCTGCTACAGGAGCCAATCCATGCTTCAATAAAATACCAACACCTCTTATTCTATTCATGATATGATCGAGATATATTTTTTTTATGTGCAGAGAGAGAGTAATAAAATACCAACACTTCTTATTCTATTCATGAATGATGAAGGTATATTTTTTTGATGTACAGAGAGAATTTGTTTGTCCTATCCATCACTCTACAAGTTGGTAAGAATTCGAATTCCCCCACAAAACGCAATTCACCGAGCTTCCATTTTTTGTTCCACTGAAAGTGCCTTCGCTCTAATTAAACATTACTAAATGACATACTCTCGAAATGCGTATAATAATGCTAATCGGATGATAATCTCGCAAAATAAAGTTTTGTTGTGAAGAGACAAGTCACTCTTCTGACTTTAACTAACCAACAAAAGAATCGCCTCAAAATTGTCGATCTCTCAAGAATCCTAATTAATCAAAGTAATCTTGATAAATTTCCACTAGTTCGCATTGAAATGACGAACGTCTATCGAATTCATCATTGTGAATCGGATATTTTTCCTATATCTCCATCAGAACTGCCTCTTTGGTCATTTTCAGACTCCTGCATTCAAGTATTTGTCGATAAAGTACCTAAAGCAATAACCATAAGCTCTTTTCCACACCTCTTCTTTGACTCACGTATATGTAGATATATGTACGATCGTGTGAAAAACGTCTTTAGGTCAATAGTCCCGCGTGCAAAGACTGCTTCTTCGATGCCGATGCAAACTCTCACGCGGTCTTAGAGGAGAATAAGTAACGATGCAAGATATATACGTGTATATTTGAGAACGCACGAAAGGCATTACGTTCATGTGCAAGTTTACAGGAATTGCCGGTACTTGCGTCTGCGAATAGCGGTTCTCGCCTGATTGCGCGCATTGCTTTTCTGATGTATGAACTCTACGCTTTATACGAAGAGCTATCGTACAGGGTACACAGCTGCTGCTACCGGTGAATTTTCATAAAAAAACTTATGTACATGTAAGTATAATTCCTTTACATCCTTAGGTCGTACATTCTGCGAAACTTAGTCAAGTAGAACAAGATATTCCGGATACTTCAAATTTTGGTAGGGTAAGTGTGCACATTAAGGTTCATCTACACTTGGGCTCTCTGTGATTGGAAAACTTACTCTATGACTTATTTGAATGAAATAAATCGGAGGCGACCCGAATCATTTATTTTCTCATATGTATTTCAACATATTACATTTCAACTAATAAAAAAATAATTATCGGGGAGGTTTACGAGTGCCCATTCCTGAAACCGGCATATGGGGGCATGTTGGGTACAGAAGCAAGTTAGGTACATTTACCTTGAATTTACAATTCACGCGTATAGCTCGTGTCTTCTGTTCTACCTGTGTCTCAATACAATAGTTAAATCATCATCTTCGATGAGTTTTGCGCATTGAACATCAGCATTTTCCACCACATACTGCGGAAATTTGGTCTTACTTCTTCGGAGAGGCGAAATCGATGAACTTTCGAATTGGAAATGAATTTCAAGCTTTCATGCAGCCAATCTCAAGATCGATCATGTGACCGCGGTCGGTATTGAAGAAAATCCGTATCGAACAGTCTCTTCGTTCTCCGCTAACATTCGGAGGGCGTTGGGTGATGGGTGATGTTTGAATCGAACTTCTTGGCCAGATATTTCAAAAGCATTTATAATTCGCTCATTTATCTTAGAACCATAATTCATCTTCTCATCCCTAATGACTATCACAGTCAGTCTTCATTCGTGGAAATTGATATCATCAATTCATCATAGGAGCAATCTTAATTTACTTTGATTTTTCTTGTTGAGTCTTTGGGGATTTTCGCAGCGATAATATTTCATAAAGCAGTCATCAATATCATCCTTCAGACAGAATAGAATTTCCGCTGTTGCAAGTTGAATCAATTTGTAATGAGTGGAATTTTTCGTGAGCTATGAAATGAACTCAGCGAATTGTACCAGATATTCTTTTTTCTACTGATCTGACAAGAAGCATGGAAAATATGTAAGAGGAATGGTAAAATTTTGATTTTAGAAGTCCCCTACATTAGAGGAATCATTTTTACCCAATCGATCTCAATAGACCTTTTGAAAAACCGTGGAAGAAGATGAAAATCGTTCAAAGAACCCCATTGCGACCTAAATTTTCGACTAGTCAAAATCGCGTCAACAAAATTTGCTTTACTCAAATATCTAAACCCTTCAACTATTCGTTGATCATGTCGAGTGAGTCACATTATAGTTAGGAGCTATTGAAGAAGTATACCTCATATCATTTGGCTCAATTAATGGAGATGGCCTATTTGTCAAAAACTTCTGAAGTTATTTTAGGCAGAGGACTACTTACTGGAGGTATTTCAAAATTGTTTATAGCGAAATGGATGACAGCAAATCCGGGTAATGTAGTTCACCCAAAGGAATAATAAGTCTACAAATGACAAATTTCAATCTTGTATCCGTATAATCCAAAGCTATCATTCATTATCAATCCAGCCATGCGGTAGCACTGTCTGTAAGAGTCAAAAATCTACACGAAAACTGCCACATTCAGTAATGAGGCTAAGAAAAAAGTCTTATGCATCAAGATTTGATGATTCTGAATGATCCAGAGGCTCAAAAATTTTGATTACAGCATGTAGATAGTGTTGGCTAACGATTGTAAGGTTGGGGGACGTGGGGAATGCACGAATAAAATGGAAAATTAGTCTCATGACAGATCAGGGGGCTAGTTTCCCATTATCGAAAAGTCAGAACTTTGCCTGCAGAATTGTGCGAGATCCAGAATTGTTCATTAATCAAACTTCTGCGAGCAAACAAGTTGCGTAAGGAGGTATTCACATCTGGAACATTGCTATACTGCTTCTCTCCGTACTGCGGCAAATACTCACGCATAGGTTGGTCGGATCGGTTGAAATCTTCACACTTTCAATCGATCAAACGATGATCCTGTCTTCTGAGGAGACTAAGTTCTACTAGTTCTCATTCTCAGAACTGTCGAGAAAAACATTTCTTGAAACTGAGTGATAACGGGGCAAAAATGGACAATTGAATTACTGCAATTGAAAGAGATATTTCTAAAATAGTCACAATCCTTCTAGATCGTCTCATCAAACAACACTAGCAGACTTACCTGAAATGACCCTCTCGGCCATTCCGTACGACGAAAAATTTGCGATGCTTTGCAAGCAACACCCGCTATTCGCGGGATTCGCTCTCGCGGGCTTGCGCAAATGCGGAGTTCCCCGGTATTCGCGGTACCCGGACTCGCTTGTTCTCAATTGAATTCTCGAGATAATTCAGTTCATGCACAATTGATGGATTTTCGTTGGATGTCACTTTTTGGAGCCAAACAAAACTTCATAACATTCTGTTCCCCAGGGAACGAGAAAAACGGGAAGGAAATACATGCATGGCCCAACGTGGCGTTGCCTCGCCTATTCCTATACACCTCACTCAACAACGTAACATTTCCAGTCAAAATCAGATAGCATCCCAACTGTGTATTGAAATTTCCAATTGAATGAGCCCTTCTACGCCAAAAATTCGAAATCTAGTTCGCAAAAACCGGGAAGGGGTGTGAACATCGAGCAGTATAACTCGAAGTATAACTAGCCGAGCAGATCGGAAAACCATGATTTTCTCAAGGTAAAGGAAGAATTCCCAGGCATCATGAAACAACTCATTCGGCCGGAAATGTTTTGGTGTTTCACTTGCCTTATTTCTTTCGAGTAGGAAATGTGAGATCAAAATACTGTTAGGCAAAAAATTGATTCATTATTTCCGATAACATGTATAGAGCGATCAAAACGCCGTCTGTTGAGCAAAATAGTACATTACGCGTCGAGTGCTGGAAACATTTTTTCCTTCGGGAAACCGAGCTGGACGTGGGCGATGGCACCGTCCAGCTTGGTTTTCCCGAAGGAAAAATGTTTCCGCACGAGACGCGTATGCAGTTTTATACGTCTGTACGCAGAAACCTCGGCAGAAACAGCTTGTTTCCAGGCCTGCTGTTTCTACGTACGGACGTATAATATTCGGATTCCCTTCTGACTGGCCTTAATGACTGGATAGGGAGATATTTGGATACTGAGTCGATCGCAGGAGATCGAAGTTGATTTGGAATGATTGAGTATATATATAGATATGTATACCCTTCTATCATCAGATTCTGTGATTCTGAACGGACCATACATTATAATAATTATTAACCATATTTTTCAAGCTAACATATAGTGACATGTCTATTTTTTGAATGGGGTGTAACAATTACCTATCGTACGAACGAATTCTATAAAACAGATGGAGTGATATCTTAGGTATCATTTGATAAGAAAAATCTACAATCTGCAGAGAATTGCTTTAAAATACATGGCAATCGCCACATATTACTCATAAAGAAGGCGCACGCACGAGGAGATAGTTTCAGTCTTTATTAGAAGCATGCAAGCATCCCATTGAACACCGTTCGTTCCCGAAACGTACCACGGAAGGTTGCCCCCGGAACTAATGCAACCTTCGCCGGGCGTTGCTACGACCCACCAGCAACGTTGTGGGTAGGTACAAATGTCCGCGGACGACTACGTATCTAGGGCGTTGTGTCGTGGTTCCCGGAACCTTCAGTGGTTGCGTAATGGTTTTGTAATGGTTGTTCGTTGCAACCTAGAACTTGGAAAATTTTTTGTTAAATAAATAAAATAATTGTTATTTTTTGTTCTTTCCCTTGCAGGCTATTCGTTCAATTTCTTCGGCTGGGCTGAATCACAAATAAGGTCACTTCGTGGGGATGAGACAATGAGACTGTCCTTGAATAGCCTGCAGAGGAAAGAAGAAAAATAACAATTATTTTATTTATTTAACAAAAAAATTTCCAAGTTCTAGGTTGCAACAAACAACCATTACAAAACCATTGCGGAACCACTGGAAGGTTCCGGGAACCATGACGCCCTAGATACGTAGTCGTCCGCGGACATCTGTACCTACCCACAACGTTGCTGGCGGGTCGTAGCAACGCCCGGCGAAGGTTGCAATTAGTTCCGGGGGGAACCTTCCGTGGTACGTTTCGGGAACGAACGGTGTTCAGTGGGATGAAGCTTCGTACACGACTGACTGTTCCCATCGTGATTTACGCAAGTGGCTGACTAATGACGCTCCTTTCTAGAGTTTTAAGACCCTCCAAAAATCTCAGATGTTTCAATTGATCATTACTATACAAAGAAAATCTATCATTTGTGTATTGGTTTATTTGATCCATCAAATAGATTAGTACAAAAGTAACGTGGGCCCGATTTTGAGATGGCAAGAAAGTAGTGTTTTTAGTATAAAATAATTAGGGATGTGCAGATATTCAATATATGACTTGAATCACAGGACAGTATGGCAGACAACGCGCCACGCCACGATGCGCTATCGCACGCCAGGGGTCCAAAATTCATTCTATAGCGAACGCAACCATCGATGGATTGGATTTATTGTTACAGTACCAGGAGCCTGATTCCGATCTCGGTGATAGCTGTCGCGGCGGTGTGACTCGTTATGATTTTCCCACGTCCACGTTCCTTATGCATGGCGAGTGAGGTGAACCGCACCGCCGCGACAGTAATCACTGAGAATCAGGCCCCAGTCATGAATTACGAGAATGAATCAAATCCATCGTGGCGTGGCGCAAAATCGTGGCGTAGCGCTTTGTCTGTCATCACTTTTAGAGACGTACGCATAAAAATGATGATCGGCAAAGGTCGTCATCAAGAACCCACGGTAAACCCACATGATCTCACAATTTGGACTATCACAGCATGGTTATTTATCCAACTTCTTGAGGCAAAGAGCGAGATTTTATTCGACACCTTGAGCAAATTTCTGGCAAGAATGAAAATGCAAGCACAAATTGAAATTTCAACTTTGCGCGAGGATAGAAAAAAAATATCATCCAAATGAATAAGCTCTCACTGGATTTTTATCGCAATCTGTTGGGAGAAAATACAAGAATCTATACAACTATGCCCAATGATTCAGTTGATAACAAGAAAACGAGGATTGACAAGATTCTTATTCATGAGTGATTTCTGACAAGACTATGAGGGGGAAAAAAAATTTGTCGCGAGAAGGTAACCAGGGGTTTGAGTATCAATATCAAAAGAGCAGATTCTTGTTCAATATAACCAATAATAATTAAACTGATATATCAAGGGTGCAAGATGACGCACATCATTGTCTGTCTGAAAGAAGTCTATATCCTACAGGAGTAGCGCTTGCGCTTCTTTTCCTTTCTTCCCCTCACAGGGCTACAAGAGGACGTCCCCTATATAAACGTTGACACTTGTTGAGCAAAGCTCATACTCGGATCTTCCTCTTGGAATTGTACTGCAGAAATAGCATCAGTGTACTTTCATGGTGAATTCAAACTTCTCCCTGTGTCGTACCTCTCTTCCAGAGTGTTCCAGTGTTCTGTCAATTCTCCAGAATCATCGAATCAGAAATCTTGAAATTCCTTAAAATAACACTGAAACGGTTGGATCAATCTTACAGGTAAGTGATTTTTGATTTCTCAATTGAAGTAACGAGATTCATTATAAATTAGGGGAATTGCTCGATAAATTCGAACATTGTGAGTTATCATTTTTGATTTCTACTGTTACGGAAAGTTTACGAGTGAGTAAGCATTGAGTAAAATATGATGGGTCGAAATATTTTCCTGTTAGTTTTGCTCATTGGTAGGGCTTTGCGAAGTATTATTTATGTTACTCTTGACCCTACACTTCGAGAATCGGAAAAATAGTAGGAGGTGGTTGAAATATTTGAAACTCATACTTGAGTAATAGACAGTGCCTGATCTCTGCTTATCTTTCGTGGAATTATTCATATCATTCCTGACTGGCTAATAAATTAGATTGGAAGTCGCGACAAGAAGAAAGCGTAAAACGGGAATTAGTCGATTTGTGATTCGTCGTATAAAAAAAATCATTCACTTCTGGGACATATTTGTCGACACCAGTTGGTTGCAAAGAATTAATGGTAGGTTTGACTTCCATGCCCTATAATCGTATTTTTTTATACCATATTCCAAGATTATAACGATCATACAGTGTTTCTCACTGCAGATAATATCAAAGGTCTCTTCCTGAACCTGCGCTACAGCCAGTAAAAATTGAAGCAATACAATAGCGCATTTTATGAAGAAACCATTCAAGCAGTATCATCGTTCTCATTGATACCTTGGAACTTTCGTGATAGCTCTACTGAATCATAGATTGTGATCATATAACGTGACGCAATATAGTTTTTAACATGAAAAATATTTCAATTCGATGTTGAATGGATACATTGCTGGTGAACGCGTCCTATGTTTTTCCGGTTCTGCTTATCTTAGATTTATCCATTGTACCAATCCTTTTGCAGCATCGCAGAGGTGAGATTGGAGGTCCTCAGCCTTACTATTCTACGATAATGATTCTGGATTATTGATATGAATGGACTTTTTAAACCTTTTTGAGTACTCAAATTATCCCTAAAATTCGCACTAACATCCCACGAGGGTACAATTTTTTTCAAATCACAGTTTATTCGAGGGTATGAAAGCTAACGGTCCGTTCAAGATTGATAAATCAATTTTGTTACCGATGAAAAAAAAGGACCGACTTTCATCATCGAACTGCGTCAGTTGCTCTGATACTCCCTTCAGTGAAATCACCACAGGGTTTCAAATTCCTCAGCGCTTTACCAAAAATTCGAGTCGCGGGGCATCAAAGAAATTCAGCTTGTTGCAGGACGAGAGTCCAATAATAAGAAAGTTAGGAAAATCTTCAAGATGACTCAGGATTTTTTATCATGAAAATTACTGGAGGCATTGTCGCTCAAAGTTGGAGTATCGAACATAGATTTCATTCATACCCGATCCTGTAACATATCAGGAATTAATGAAATCCTATAGTGTTGTAGAGATGAGTTGTAAACTATTAACAGGTCATAACTAATATTCAGAGCTAATCAAACTAATCGGGATAATTTTCTTCTCGAACACTAAAGTATCTCTTGAGTGCCCCGACCGCGAAAAAGTCAGAAGGATTTCACAGTAGAGAAATTGAGTGAATCCGCACTAATCCGCATGATTCTTGGCCAAAAGAGTTTTCAAGGAGGGATGCAACCTTGCGTAACACGGATCATGACAAAACTAAATCATCCGTTTGGTAAGAAATAAAGGCACCTCCAACTATCATTTAGTCTCATGGACCTCCTATATCCTGAGATACACTCATGGGTATTGGCATTATCAGTATAACTAATATAGAAGAGCGATTCCGCCAAGAATGTAATTTGTTTCGGGCCAAAATCATTGCGACGAGTAAAAAAATTCTTTGAGCTTTTGACTAGTCTCGGGGACTCGTAGCAGTTGATTTTCACTTGCTTGCGCGTAGAAAAAAAATCCTCAGAGCTACGATAGAGATATGTGGGTTCGCAGAGAAGGAGGGCGAAATTGAAAGGGACGGAATTCATAATTCGCCTCAAAATTGTTTCTACGGCTCGTCAATTAATCGTTGATTCTTTTTTGCATAGATTTGCTCCATTGGAACCAAAAACCCTAAGAAAATGTGTTGCTCAAAGTGATGTAGCGTGCGAGGGAGGAGCACAACATGGGGACGGCATTGACCGAAAATTTTGTGCGCCATTTCGAAAATACGATTTTATGGTGGGCTTGGATGGGTATTCGATTTTTCAGCTAGTATCCCGATTGAATTAGGTGTATTTTTGTATATAGAAATCAACCTCATTGATTAGAAAGGCTCAATAGATTATCGGGCAACTTTGCAAGCAGTTTTTGTGCAAACCCGTCTTCAAAATATCGGTTACGAATTGAAGTGCACAGCTACATATAAGGGTTATTGTCTTTGCATATGCGTCGTGATAAATCAAGAGTCGAAGTCGGGTTGCTTACAAGAGACCGAAAAGATATCTCAGCCCTTTAGCAAGCACTACAAAATACAGAAACGTTAAGATCGTCTCAAAAACTATTAAAATAGGAAAATAGTTGCAGACCAACAGAACACACCCTAGAAAATTGCTATAAAGTCCATTACAAGTCGTAGAAACTTGAGGGAACTTAGAATACGAAAAATTTAACTTTCGGTGGAATCACTCATATACGATTTTTCACCATGAGACTATGTGGGTAGAACTAGTCTCCATGATTTTATCTCAGGATATAATGTCTATGGGATATAGCCCTTGAGAATACCTTGATTCCTCACCAAAAGAAGATAAATCCCAGGATCTCGCCAAGATCCGTTCTCCGCAGGGTTGGACCTGTCCTTATAAACATGTTCGCAAATCGGGAGTATAATAGGCTTGAACCGATCCGTGAGCTTTTTTCCAAGGAACACGATAATTTGGAGACTGTGTAATACTAAGGCATCAAATCTCCCCTTTAGAAATGCCTCCTCCACTTTTTTTTTATCAACGCAAACCTGCAAGTATCACTGTGATTCACAAGTTGGTTTAGAATAAGCTCGTCAGCTGACTTTTGCAGATTTTCACTTCGTAGGATTTCTGACGCACTTCTGACTACGTCATCGCTCGAAGTATTCAATCTTGAATATGATTACAAAAGGATCCAAAGTTTTCGATCCAGTCAACAAAATTCAAACAGTGGTTGTTGTGAATGACGACGAATGAATTGAATTGAATCATTTTTTTGTAAGGAAACGAAAGTTGCAAAGTAGTTCCAAAACCTCCATGTCTTTCGACAAATTCCGTGGACTAGAAAAACTGAAAAAAGCGCAACGAAATTCCTATCCATACCTCTAGTCGTTGCATAAGTTCCAGTAAAATCTGACCAAACGATCGGAGACTCGTGAAATTGAATCGCATCGATAGTTACATCCGATTTAATCAATAGCGCATGTGCAAGAATCAAAAGTGACGAAAGTGAGTATTTAGCTCTAGGCCATGATGCGCCTCTGACACTACCCTAATAAGCTCGGACTCAATGACAGAGCGATCGATGTGTGAACCCGTACAAATATAATCGAGTGTCGTTTCACATCCGCAAAGATTCGCGCTGGCCAACGCACGCATTTACAATTTGAGTATCAGAGTAGCTGCCTCATTCTCTCGCGGTAGATCAACTCTATCGCATCCATCTAAATCTTGGAGCGTCCAGACCCTTTACCTTCCGCATCTATATCCAAGTTTGGATTGATTCAACTTTTTTTTTCACTTGATACTTGAAAGTTTAAGAACTACCCATGCGTGTCAAACGGTGTGATCGAAATTTTGAAATTTGGGTACTGTAAGCATCTTTTACATACCCGCAGTTGTGTTTAAACGATCGATTGCGAATAATCCAGGTGAACGAAGAACAGCGCCGAGGACGAGATTCTCTTTCTGATTTATCAACTGCGCATCATCTCTGGAAGGTTCAAGGTCATTATATCAAGGGTGAAATCTTGTAATTTGTTGCAGGAAGTATGGATCTTGATGAATATCGTGAGAATGGTAAGTTCATATTCATAAATACGTTTGTAATATATTTAGACTTGAATTTTGATTGGATTCTTTTACTGAGATGCTGTTTTTTTGGACCCCTCATTTGTGAATAATATTAATGGAATCTCAATTCATACGTTAAACAAGAAGATGTGATTCGAATGAAAATTGTAGAGTGTAACAGAGCTTTCACTAGGTTTTGACAATTTTCGTCGAATTGATTTCTTTTTTGTCTATCTTGTCACTTGGTTAGTGAGATCTCCTGGATCAGTCGTGTTTCATATTCTTCTCGATGACTGAAAACTGAAATATTCGGTATCAGTTTTTTTTTTATCTCAAAAACTCATGTGTGCTATCGAAAAATTGAGTTAAGGTTCTGTCAACTCCAGTGATCGAATGACGTCCCGGAAACGGAAATGAGTTATGTCAAATTTCTATAAGGGTTCTTAATGAATCATGGAAACTAAATTTCTTTCAAACTTTCAATTCTACATGCCTGAACTGGCAGATAATTTATATCCATCTACACCTCCGTTTCAATTTTAAAATCCCAAACAATCGTGTATTTTTTGAGTCTTGAAAAGTCCGCGTATTGTGAGGATTTCGATTTCAAATTGTTGCGACACATTCATTACTTCCGTTGTCTTAACCTAAATGATGCAATCAATTCCAAAGTATTCTCCATCTACTATATGGAACCGTAAGCATGAAAATGTTGAACTCTGAGGGACTGATTTTGAGCCTTGAATCAGTTGACCGAGCTAGTGCGTGGATAGTGACTTCTCCGAGTTTACCCTAGATTCTTTCGAATTCGTTGGGTTCCAATTGATAACTGACCCACGTCGAAATGTGACATGAAATTTCAAATTTGCTGTTAACATAGCTTGAGTCGGAACCCGAGTCGGAATCCTGTTTCAAAACTTTCCCGTCATATTAAACTTTTGACAGCATTGATGTCTAAATTGAGCTGTGACCAATTTGGCTCTTTTTGACGATTTTACCTGCATCATTAGGATGGTTAACAAGATTCTGAGATTCGCCAGGCTGCGTTTCAATCCCAATTCAAAAAAAGAGTCAGACAGGAATGAGGATCTGATTATGAAGGATCCAACCAATACCATCCGACATTTTTGTTCCAATGATTAATGTTCCAATCGTCATATTCCGTGAATATCTGCACAATGATATCAAATGGCGAAAGCTCTGATCGATCCACGTGGCTCTTCTGTGCAGCCTTTCAAGTTGACCTTGATGCTCAAATAGTATGAATGATACTGTGCAAGTAAACTGTCATTGATGAGTCAATTTAAATAGATCAGTATTGAAATTCTCTCAAATCCAACTAAACTGTTGTATAAAATTTCTCAATCCCTTGATAAGATTTTACTTGCATGAAAATGATGTTGTTCTCCATTGAATTTGCAAATGCGACCTAGAGATGTAGCGTAAATGGTATTTATGGAGTAATGATTGCCTTCCTTTGTAGCGCTCTAACCGTAGAAGGCATGCAATAAAATGTAATAAGTTGACATTTTTACATTCTTTCTCATCAATTTGAAATCTAGAGTCATTGCATGTGTACTTACAAGTTTCTGTGAAATTGAGAATAGAAGAACGTGTTTATTTTTTCTTGAATATGTTTACATGTTTTATCCACTTTTTTGTGCCAGAGTTATGTGAAATTCTGGATACTTTTTCAATCACGAAGATATTGTGGACATTGCGTAAATCATGTGGGATCTCAAGTAGCTCGGGATGAAGAGCTCTCGTAAACATTTGGGATTGTCTTTTATGTTCTAAGATGGATCTATCTTTAATTAAGGACTGATGGCTCTAGAGTCACAACCGATAATCACTTTCGAGTCTCTTTGTGGACAGACTGAGGATGTTCGTTCAGCCATTCGTTCTTCTATTCATCACGCTCTCTTCCGCGAAACAATTTCCGGCTCAATTTATACTACTTTCTATCTCTCACCTTCACTTCTCTCCGACAATATTTGGCTTTTTCTACTTCAATCGATCAATTCTCTCATCATTCTCCCATTCAAGCCTTTCCAACGCTGAATCTAGCATTGAGAATTTAGAAAAAATCCTATTATGAGTGAGAGAAAAATTTTTTTTTCTGAAATTGAACTAGTACCAATCTCTACATAATTTCAAAATTTCATGTGACAGAGCATATTATTGACATTTTTCTGTTGAAAATTTCCATTTTGGAAGAGTAAAAATGAATTTCTCATCGATCATAATTAATCTCATGAGTTCTATCTTGCAAGTTGAAACCCGAAATAATCAGGATAATTAATGTCAAATAATGAAATAACAAAGTAGTTTTGCATGCTTCTCAAAATTTTCATGAAATTTTCGTCCAATCAGGGAAACAGATGGTGGATTACATTGCCGATTATTTGGAAAACATACGAAATCGACGAGTTTTTCCGGCAGTTTCGCCGGGTTACCTGAGAAACATCTTGCCTCCATCGGCACCGATCGAAGGTGAACCTTGGAGCGACATCTTCAATGACATTGAAAAGTGCATCATGCCGGGAGTCACTCACTGGCAGAGCCCCCACATGCACGCCTATTTTCCAGCTTTAAATTCGCCGGCTAGCCTGCTAGCTGACATGCTGGCTGACGCAATTAATTGCTTGGGCTTCACGTGGGCAAGTACAAATAATCCGTATCACGCGGCTCTCTTATGTTAACGCATCGGCTTAGATTTAATGCTTTGAAATGCGAAATCTTTCACCTTATCCAAGGGTAAACTTCAACCCCTTTGTCACACGGTGCATTGAGAAAATTTTCAAGATCAATGAATTGAGCAGTTTGAACTTCGAGATGCCTCATTGTAATGATTAGACTGGTCTCTGTTTTGAAGAGAGCACGTGGAGTAATCGTGGCAAGATTTTGAGAGATCAACACAATTAATGAGCCATCGAGAATGGTTTTATTGAGTCTTAAAAATGCTCGTATGGTATCCGTTTCAACACCAAAGTGTGAATTGTAATAGTAGAGTAAGTGTGCCCAACATGCCCTCCCCCTTAAGCCGTTTTACCAATGGTTCTGTCCCACTCCAATATTTTCAACGTACTTCACCGCATTTGAAAGCACAGTTCAGGACCTTCAAAGTGGGCTATAGTGAGCTTAATTCTTATAATCCAGCGCCGAACTGTCGTAATTCCCCAAAGAGTAATTTTTAACGAGTTCGCAAAAGAGTGTACCCAACATGCGCCCATCAAGCCATTTTCTCAACAACTCTGGTCTACTTCAAGATTTTTCAATGCCTCTCAGCTCATATTAAAGCTTGTTTCAAGACCCTCAAAACGAGTCGAAGTATGTCTCATTTTGATCAACTCGAGCCGATCTGTCTGAAATTTTGGCTAGAAAAATGATGTGAATCATCGATAAAGTGCATAAAATCTCTTTTTTGCAATTTTCCGATGTTTGGGCGCTTACAAAATTGTAAAAAGTAGTATTCGCAACTCGTTCATGAGGTTCCCCGCTTGCGAGCGATTATTTCGACCTTCGCCTGCGGCACAGGCCGAAAACCAATCGCTCAGAAGCGAGCTACAACCTCATAAACTCGAAGCGAAATCTACTAATTACGACACACTGTGCGAGAAAGTAACTTTTCCGCACTGATTTTCCACTTTCTCTCACAATTTGTCAAAAAATAGTATTCGATACACGGGAGTAAAACTTATTTTTCGCATCCTCGTGTTGATTCTGACCTTCGCCTACGGCTCAGGCCGGAAACCCAACACTCGGACGCGAAATAGTATTTTTCGATTCGAGGGAGGGAAGTTTGGTTTTGCTTTCCGAGTGATTGTTTCCGGCCCGAGCCCTGGCGAGGGTCGAAATTAGCACGAGTAAAGCAAAAAAACTTCACGCCCGAGTATCGAAATACGTTTTTCGATCGACTGGGCGTGAAGTAAACAAAAACTATCGTGCGTAAAGCAGTGCTTTACGCACAGTGGATCGAAAAGATACTTTTCCGCACAGCGTGTCAAAAATTAGTATTTGACAAAAGGGCGGGGTGGTCTCTGCATTCTTGTGATAATTCCGATGCTCTTCTGGATTCTGGTCAGTAAATTTCACTCAGTGTGCGAAAACCAACATCCTCATCCTCGTATCGAAATGTACTATCATTTCGCAACGAGTTTATCAGTTGTGGCTCATTTTTGGGCAATTTTCGTCCCGAGCCGCAGGTGAGAGAACTCATTTTTGTTCAGAAGAAAAGGTACTAAAGTGTCTTACCAGTGAGACCCGCCACCGCAGTGAACGCGATCAACTATGCCTAGCTCAATTTTTTCACCCATGTCGTATCACGGACTGTCGAAGTGATAGAATATTATTGATTATTGAGACCTTGCTCAATACTGTAGTTAGTTAAGAAATGACAGGTGGAAGGTGTTGATGGATAATCTCACTCAACAGGCTTCAAGTCCGGTGTGTACAGAATTGGAGACAATCGTGATGAATTGGCTGGGAAAAATGATTGGTCTTCCTGAAGATTTTTTGCATCAGGTGGGTGGTTCTGGTGGTGGCGTGATTCAAACTACTGCGAGTGAAGCAACATTGGTTTGTCTATTGGCTGCAAGAACTAGAGCAATACGCGATATTCAGGAAAACGACCCGGACCTCATGCCAGCTCAAATTAATTCTAGACTCGTTGCTTACTGCTCGGATCAGGTTTGTAATCATACGTCTACTTTTGTCTTTGGAAATAATTCGCGAGTATTGAAGAAGTGAGCCAAGTTTGCTTCAAATTTTGTATTCAGGCACATTCTAGCGTTGAGAAAGCTGGTCTTATTGGATTAGTGCAGATGCGGTACATCGAATCTGATGAGAATCTCAGCATGAGGGGTGATATGCTGGTACAAGCTTTACAACGAGATAGAGAGGATGGGCTCGTTCCATTTTTTGTGAGTATTAATTCAAGACGTATTTTCTTGTGCCTAAAATTCATGGCGTTGATGCATAACTCGGCAATCTCAAAGACTGCAGTTATTTTCATAATAATAACTGCCTGGCAAACGACAGATACATGAATGATAACGAGGAAACCCTTCGTTTTCAGGCTGACATATCAAATTTTGGACGAATAGTCTCATATCACACATGAGTCGCTTACATAAAAATTTATCAGCTTCCCAGAAGTTTTATTTGAGTATATGAATTTCAATTCAAGATAAGTTGAACTTGTTAATGACCGTCGTCAAGTTCTTTGTGAAAAAGCCTCTAATAAATCTGTTGAGTTTTCATTTGTCGATTTTCCGATGAAAAAAAGAGGTTCAAGCTCTTGTTCAAATTTAATAACTGATAGGAACGCATTTTGGGTGCAACAGGAACTAGCCATAAAATAGTTGATATTGAAGCACTCGTGGCAGTGCCAAAGAAGCCAACATTGTAACAAGATTTTGATCAATTTTCATACACATGCCAAAAATTGATCGTTTCATGGTAAACATTCTATTATGTGCTGAATATTATACCATGGATAGGAATGTCATGGGTGACGTTAGATGAACGTAATGTTCAATGGAAGAGAGACTCCCTCGATTTTGGGCAAATGCACAAATAACGGTACTCTCTCCGTATCCATCAGTGAGAATCCACTGAACTTCAGTGCATTACGGATCAACTTTGACTGATGACTTCAGTGCATATGCACTGGGACTTCAGTGCATATGCACTGAAGTCATCAGTGACCCTCACTGAAATTTCAGTGACCTCGAGGGTTGGACGGGTCCTGATCACTGAAGTTTCAGTGAGGGTCACTGAAGAATCAGTGAGATAATTCACTGAAACTTCAGTGACGTCGGGGGTCGGACGGGTCCTGATCAATGAAGTTTCAGTGAGTGTCACTGAAGCTTCAGTGAGTATCACTGATTGATCAGTGAGCTTCACTGATTCACCAGTGAGAATTTCCACTGAAATTTCAGCGAATATGATTTGCCGGGACCCTTAAAAAACTGAAAATTACCTTGAACTTGCTCGTCTGCTGCTTCGCTTTTGCTTTTTCTATTTGCATTGGCAATGATCAAACAGAGGAAAAGCATAATCCGAACCCCCAACGTGCCCTAGAAATTGATGAAAAATCGAGAAAGCAAGAGTGATGGAAATTTCAGTTACTATCATGACTTCATGAGTTTTCCAAGCAATGGTTATCCTTGTCAAAAGAATGAAGCTTCGCAACTATACATCCCTGAGAATTGCATCGAATCGGTGTCTTCAATCAGTTAGACACTTTACTAAATTGTACTTGCCGACATTGTCAGGAGTAGGATTCATTTTGATTATTTTGGAGGTATAGGATGAATTGAATGGGGAAAATTGAAGCAGGAGTTTGTCACTTATAGCAAAATCATAACTCAAGCATCCAAAAGGCAATTCATGATGTCAATTTCAAGTTCTACATAATGAAACTTTCATAAGAAAAAAAAGGTCTACATAATGAAATCGTAAGAAATTCAGAATAATATGGTTCTCAAGTCATGATTGTGCTATAGGTAAGAAACTCGCACTTATAGTAATAATGAAATACTCAGATTCATTCATGAACTTTATTATCTTGATTAAATAAATGTTGACAAAAACAAAAAATCAGTTGTGGCAGAATTGCTCGATGTTACTGAAATATCTGAAGAAAAAACACCTTGTCAAATCAATCAAAATCTGCATATGCATCTGCGCCATCAGACGCATATGCAAGTTCTACTATAATGAATCCAATCAAACGCCTGCGAGAACACATTACATCACTTATCTTTTTTTTTTTTTTTTTTTTTTTTTTTTTGAAGCATATGAGTCCATGAAGGACTATTCAGCTATACAGAATCTGTACATATTCTTATATCTAAATTAAACTAACTTGTTACAAGATTTCAAAAATTCAACTATATATTGACATGCTTTGACATTCGGAATGTCAATTATATTCTCAATTTCTAATGGTAGATGAAGATTTATGTTTCGTAATTTCATAAGCAAATTCGGTCTCTCATCATTGTACAAGTTACACTGCCAAGTTACATGATTCAGATCTTCATCATATTTGTCACATAGACATTTAGAACTTTTTATAATTTTGACCCCGGCCAAAGAGGCCGCCAAGTTGTAATGATTGGACCGCCATCTATTTATAGAGACTATGATCTCCCGTGGAGCATTTACTTTGGTGAACCACGGCTGTGACTTTCTGTTGTGAAACAACTCAAAATATAATTTTCCTGTTTTTTGCCCCTCTTCTTCTATTGTTCTGCAAGTAGCTTCATGAGCATGTTTCTTGTGATACGCTTGGAAGTCTGTGAATGGAATCGCAATTGATAAATCTACAGGTAAATCTGTTGCAAGCTTGGCAAGTTCATCAGCTCTTTCGTTGCCGACGATTCCGATATGGGATGGAATCCAGCAGATGGAAATAGACATGAGAGGGTGTGCTGCTTTGATTTCATTGTACAGCCTCTCAATTTCAAGAATGAATTTATCCACATTGACCTTTGTGGTCGGACATTTTATACTCTGAATCACGCTGAGACTATCCGAAAATATTGTGTAGTTATTATGAGGGTTGGAGTATATAATATTCATTGCTTCATAGATAGCAACACATTCTGCTGTATACACCGAGGCTTTGTTATCAAGAGATTTCGTGATTTCAAGCTCCAGGTCTGGGCAGTGACAGGCAACACCTACTTGTTCATTCGAAATTTTACTCCCGTCTGTATATATCGCGCGTATATTGTTCAACCAAATGAATGATTCTATCAGCTGATTCGGATCTGAGCTGTTTCTAATTTCTTGCCCTAACTCTGTGTTAACAGGTACACATGTATTCAACGTGCTGTATTCATATCTATACATATTATAGTTTTCCAAGGATTCTATTGAATCTTACGGTAGCGCTTCAATGCATTCTTGTAGCAATAACTTTTTTCTGTTTGCACAAACTTTTCTTCGTGATGAAGTCATACATGACCGAATTTTTATTGGAAACAGATTTATATATAAAATTATTACAAAGGTATTTCGCCCGTTCTTCAATCAATAGTAACTTTGATTCAGCAAGAATCACATTATTGGGCGTGCTAACACGATACCCAAGAGCTTTTCGAATAGCTGACCGTTGTATTTTCTCAAGATCGTCAATTGCTTGCTGTTTTATTGGAAAGTAAGCAAAACATCCGTAGTCCAAAATAGATCTTACAAAACTTTTGTACAAAATAAGCAGGGTATCGGGTGATGAGCCCCACCAAGTACCGCAGAGGTATTTAATTATATTGGAAGCACGAGTACAACTTTTTTTTACTTTATCAATTTGTTGTGTGAAAGACAATTTATAATCAAATATGATGCCAAGGAATCGTGCTGTCTCGCTCGACTTGATTCGATATTCTCCAATTTGGATTTCAGTTTGACCAGGAGTGAAGCTATTTTTACTGAAATGTATCACAACTGTTTTATGTGGCGCTAAGTCCAATCCAAGTTGAAACAAATTATTCTGAATGAGTGATAAAGTTCTTTGAAAAAGTTCAACTGGTTTGCAAGAGCGTGTCATTTTCAAGAAAATAGCAAAATCGTCAGCGAATTGAAGTATCGAAATACTCTTGGGTAAATTTTTCCCAATGTCCTTAACATAGATTGAGTAGAGCAGGGGACTCAAAACTCCACCCTGATGAACGCCTTTACCTGAGAGTCTGTACTATTGGCCTAACAAATCTGTGTAAATTCTCCTTTCATGAATCAAAAATTTCACAAATTTTACAAGATTCTCCGGGCAACCAATTTCTGCTAATTCATCCATGAGTAAATCGGGGACAACGCTGTCAAAAGCTGCGTTTACATCGAGGAAGCCGGCCAAAACGTCCTGCGATTTGGCGAAGGCTTGATCAATATGCAAAGTGAGATATGCAAGATTATCGGCGCACGACTTGCCTTTTCGAAACCCTGATTGGCTTTTCGGTAAAATATCACACGACTCACACCACCACTGCAATCTATTTTTAACAAGTCCCTCAAATAATTTACAAATGCAAGATGTTAGAGAAATTGGCCTGACACCGTTGTTACTTTTTTCATTGAAGTGGACATATGAGTCCTTCCACTCTTCAGGATACGCATAAGTTCGATACACCTCATTGAATATATGGGCGGCTCCGGATCAGAACGGTATAAGTCCATTTTTTCCATTTCTGGAAAATGCGCCTCAAAGTTTTTGTGATATGGAAAATTCGAGTTATCATCTGAAGTAAATATTCTTATTCTACCGTGTAGTGAGTGTGTTTTCATGCCATTTTTCGCGTGGGGCGTATTGATTTTCAATTGTTTGCACTTTTTACATCTCATTTTGCAATAAAAAATGGACTTATACCGTTCTGATCCGGAAAATTTCTCGACTTTTTTTCCGGATCAGAACGGTATAAGTCCACCATTTCTGAAAAAAATTTACATTTAATATTTTAGATCGGGAGAAGTAGTTGATATGATGAATTTTTACCGTTTGAAGTAGGAAAATGTCGAGAAACTATGAGTTTCCACCTTTGAGATCAAAAAACGTTAAAAAAACCACGGACTTATGACGATTTGAGCGAGAAAAAAAGGTGGAAAATTTTTCCAGATCAGAACGGTATAAATTGAGAATTCATTGGATTTTTAATGACTGTCCTCGACTTTTTCTCGCAGTAAACAAAATTCCTCTCTAATTTAGGATGACTTTTATAAAATCTCATTGACAGCTGAGACTGTTCTTCGCAGAAAGATCTCATTCAGGATATCGTGACTAAGGATATATTTCCAACATTGAGGTCAACAAGCGTCTATTTGGGAATCCAGTCAAGAAGAGTTTACTCAAGCGGCCTGGTGCTAAGTATAGTTTTTGGGGATCACATAGCACGCAGCTTTACGTCATGCATTCAGAGGCAATTTAAGGGTGTATAGGAAAAATCGCAATGCAGAGACTTTAATCGACCAGGGAATCCAAACGATGAATTAGGACCGATTAGGATTGATCCCCACTCAACAAACAGAATTGTTGATCAACCGTAGAATGAGGTTAAAATTAGTTGCAGCTATCTCAATTCAGGAAGGCGAGCAGGAAGGCTATCTTCATCTACAAGATTTGCCCAAATGAGGTTCACTTGTACCGAGTGGCGGGGAGATCGAACCGAAGGCCGGGTGACTGTTAATGAAAAGAGCCCCAGTTGATAGATCACAACCATTCATAGTGAAATTGTAATCGAAATTCTGTAATGAAGCTATAGGCTTTCTCTACCATTGGCATTGTTCCTAAGGAGGAAGTGCATAGCTTAGTTGAGTTTGGCGTATCACGGACGCAGTTGATTTTTCTTCAGAGAAGATGCCTGAAAACATGATGCAAAATCAAATTTCTTTGCAAGCTCAGTGCCGATCGCTCTCACAACTACGCTTTTGGAACCATCACTAAGAAATTCGGTTCTTTCAATGACGATAAGAGATAAGAAAATGAGACTTCAGGGCTTCTAGAGAAAGATCCCAGGCCCATGGGAGTACTGACCCGGGGTTGTTCATTTTCGCAAGGGCTTGCCTGTGTCCAAATGCGTCAAAAGGAAGTGATCGGACGTCGGCCCACCTCCTTCGAAACCATTCGATGCAATCATTTGGACAACATAGCGAACCTAACTTGTGGTTTCTGAGAGTAGCTACGACTTCTAACTATGCATAAAAGCACGACAAATGAACGTGGAAGACCCAAAAGCGATATTATTGAGCGAGAACATGGACTTATACCGTTCTGATCCGGAAAAAAAGTCGAAACTTTTTTCGGGACAAAAACGGTCGTGTCGCTTGTGATGCCTCAAAATGCATTTCTACTTCCGGAGTTGTGCATACATGTTTTCACATGTATTTTCTATCGTTTCCCGTCAAAAACTCAATTTTCACCAAAATGGACTTATACCGTTCTGATCCGGAGCCGCCCATATCCAAAAGCAAAAGCTTGTATTGGAGCGGGAGTCTCTTTAAAGCCAAATAATCTATCCCGTCCATGCCTGGCGATGACTTGTCATTCGCCATGTTTAGTACCGTATTGAACTCTACAAAATCGAAACTTGCACCAAGAAATTCGTTCTCAGCGCATTCAGGGATTCTATTTGGATCAGTATGTACCCACGGAGGGCTGATTTTGAACGTGGCATTTTTTATTGCCTCTTCTGTTTGTAAATTTTTATCGCTGTGCGATTGATTGATTTTCACCCATCTGTTTTTGAATACCTTACATTTTGACCAGACATAATTTGGGCTAGTTCTAAAATTTATAGATTCGGCAAATTTTCTAAAAGAGTCCCGTTTCTTTCTTCTGAATGTTTTCGTAGCAATCGCGGCTAATTTGTAGTATTCAATGAGATCATTCAACTTATGCGTACACTGTAAAAAAAATTCGACAAAATCGCTAAGCCCAGCGTAGGAAATGGAAGCGACCTAAGCTGGGCGGAGTGAATTTGCTACGGCTATGTAAATTCGCTAACCGGGGCTTAGCGATTTTACTCCGCCAGGTGGAGCCCATCCCAATTTTTTTAGGTTATGGACGACTCTATTTTTACCCGACTGGACTCGTTTACGCGGTTGTTCAGGATTCCTTGTACGTGCAAGGCACTGCTGTGTTAATATTTCATACTCGGATGATACTCCGAAAGTAATTGGAGGGCTCATGAGGACGTACGAAGATAGTCTAATCGCAAAGTACCGATGTTTCATGATTTTCCAATTTCAATAAATTCACCACGCTGTCTTGCGTGAATTCGCTAATCTCAGATTAGCGATTTCGCATCGCTCAGCGGAGGTAACAGAGCGACCTACGCTGAGCGTGGTGATTTTACGAACTATTAGTAAATTCGCTAATCCTTTAGCGATTTCACTAGCGGGAAGGTATCAAAATTACGAACTTCGGATATTAAATTTACCAACAATTGGTAAAATCGTCGAAAGTTTTTTTTACAGTGTACGTTTCCACTTTTTAAAAGCTTTATTTCGATTATCTTTTACCTCATTACACTCTTCATCCCACCATGGAGCGGGATTCCTGTGTATCTTACGATTGACTTTTTTCTTTTCCGGAGTTGAAAATTGAATAGCAGATGTAATGATATTAATGAATGTTTTCATCTTTTCATTTGCTGGAGATTCATCATATTCAAGAGAAAAGAAAATTTCGTAATTCTCTTCACGATAATTTTCGAAGTTATCCCAGTTCGTGCACAAGGTGTGGAGTCTGAATGTTTTTTTCTCATAAATATCTCTTACAACTCCTACATTACATATAATTGGATAGTGGTCAGAGCCTCAAGTCTCATCCATCACAGTCACATCAATTTCTTGTGCTATATCCATCGTTGAGAAAATTAAATCAATATTCGAGTGTTTGTTTTGTCTAAAGTCAGACCTAGTAATTGTATCATTATTATGAAGGAATAAATCATGATTCTCTATACTGTTCTTCAAACTATCACCATTACTATCGGTATAATTACAATTCCAAATAACATTGTGAGCGTTAAAGTCGCCTAGAGCAGAGTCGCTCTGTTGACATCTACGTTATTGATAATGGTATCCCATTGAGCTTGGCTGAGAGTGCGATGGATGTGACTTGGGGTTCTATAGCACGCTATGATGTCTAATGGTGGGTTTGTATGTGTGAGACGAATACCGCAAACTTCGACAGACACATGAGGGGCCTGAATATTATTTATTTCTTGGAAAGGAATATTCTTACGCACTAAAATGATGATTCCGCCACCTGTCGAGTAGTCTCTATCCTTCTTGTACTGCACGTATCCAGTTGCAAATATAGTTTTATCTTCTTCTGTAAGCCAGGATTCCACACATACGAAAATGTCCACTCCCGCTAAAATTCTTGGAAGTTCTTGTACACGTTTTTTGATGCTCCGAGCATTCCAAAATAGAACTCGAAGAGGCATCTGTTTGTTCTCCATTGAATCTTCCGTAGTTGAATGATTACTACTCGATGATGATTGCACCATTTCAATTGTCCGTTAGTATTTCCTCACTCGTTTCGAGACTATCGGATGTTGTGTCATTCACATCATTCTTATCGGAATCTTTGGTAGTGAGTTTTTTCTTCATTTTAGTGATTTTGCTTTTCAAAACTGGATCGGTAAGGTGATCGTACACTCCACTCAACATTTCATCTAGTGAGTCAAAATTTTCGGTGAATTCTGCTGCTGTAGATCGAACATCTGGATTCCCATGGGTTTTGAGGAGAAATGGAGCAAAATCGTCGTAATTGAGAGGATGCTTCAAATCTTGACTCATGATATAGTTACGTGCTGGCTCTAGTTGGCGATCGATTTCGGTGCTGTTCGCTTGTCTCTTGACTTTTTTCTTTTTTCTGCTTTCAGTTGCCTCCTTTTGGGTTTCATCGGAGAGCGTTGGATTCAAGTCCTCCGCACTGCATACAGTTGCAGTGTCGGAAGGAGGTCTTTTAACGCCGGTTATCAATTGCTCCATATCCGAATTCACATTCTCTGTCACAACTTGTGAAGTAATTTCCTGGGAAACTGCTTCTGATCTTTCGGGTGTTGATGATGCGTTTGGTGGGGTCTCTACATTCTTGCAGTGTCTGGCTGCGTGCCCTTTCTCCTTGCAGAGGTAGCACACAAGTTTTTCGTGAGAAAGGTAGATCCAAAACGATGAATTATTCACCTGGATATTCATGTTGCCTGGAAGTTTTTCCAAATCTTCGGGGTTTAGAAATACTTGGCGCCGAAAGCTCATTATATGGGCATAACCTTGAACATTTACACTGCACTTGATTTGAGAAATTTGCGAGACTGGAGTTATCCCAACTTTCTTGAGTTCTTCCAAAATCACAACACTGGGTATGCTGGGTCTAACGTTGGAAATAATAATACGTATAGCTCTAGAAATCAATGGGCGAAGTGGTAGAGATTGAGAACCGACTTTGATTTCTGTCTTGCTATCCACTAGTTTGTTTACAAGATCTTCACTCGATAAATAGAAACATATTCTGTTGTTCGATATACGTGAAAGGTAATGAATATTCTGTGGGTTAATTAATGAGCCTAGAGCTAAAGCATAATCTTGTATACTGTGACCTCCAACTGCATCCACTATCACTGCTTGTTCGTCTGTTGGACACTGAGCTTGCTGCACAATTCGAGAAAAAGTAACTCGAGGATTAGACTGAGTAGTTGAGCTTACCATACTGCACTTGTGGCACACTGATCCCTGGCGGGATACTGGTACCGTGCCCAAGAGTGCAACAAGCACAAAATTTACTCGTAGGTATTGGTTTTGCAACCAAGCTGGTATTCACGCACTGACATGAAAATCGCCAAAAATAATAGCCGCGGTACAATCGAATTATCGCAGGGCACACCGTTTGTAAACACGTCTGCTCTCTGTGACTGCTCGATCTAAACTCCACATCACTTATCTATGACAAGTCCCGGATTTTCTCATTATCACATCTTAAAACAATAAGATACAAAATAAAGAAATCACGAATGCTTCCTGTGAACGCAACAAAGTTTCATACTGCTGATATCGACAGACAGTAAGCTTGATGAACTGAATGCATGTCCATCTGCCTGATACGCGCAGCAGGAGATGAACATGAGAAAATTGTACAACTTTGGTGGGTACACCGGATTTGGAACTTGATACAATTCAAAAAGCAATCAATTTCTCAATGAATCAATCATCAATTAATCAACTAAACAGCTCGTTTGGGACTGTACCCATTGATGACAGGTATTTACACCTGTTTACTTTATCCACTAGCTTCTGAGTAAAGAAGAAAAAATCATATTGTATGATAATCTAGTAGAAAAATAGAGGAGTTTGACTGCTCATGAGGCAGAATAATTCATTATACCGAGATTTGTGTAGATTGTCTCAAAATACTTGAAAAAAAACTGGAATCATCACTCGATTATACAGAATTCAGTGTGAAACTGACTTCGGAAAAGTTTTTTTCTGAAATTGATCACAAAAAAATGTCCATCAAAATTTGATCCACATAAATAAACTTTGTTTGGCAGAGCGGTGTCAATTTTGTGCGACAACTCTTATTCTTCCATGAAAGAAAGTATTTGATGTTGTAGTTCCAGCTTTGAAGCTATTTTCTCTTACAAACTAGAATTTCAAGACTTCGTGGAGCTTGGGTAGATTCAACCACAGTCCAGCTCACACGCTTTTTCAAATGTTCCAGCTCTCTTATGAAATGATTTTATATTACAATCACCCGGGTGTTCCCCAAAAATAGATAAGACATTCCTCGAAAAAAATGCCCTCTTGGCAATTGTTGTCTATTTTCTATCTGAGAAGTGACTGAATGATTTTTAATCGAACAATAGAGAGCGGAGATTTAGATGACTACTGCATCCACAAAGTATCGAATTAGAACTTCCCAAACGATAGTCCCAAACGAGCTGTTTAGTTGATTAATTGATGATTGATTAATTGAGAAATTGATTGCTTTTTGAATTGTATCAAGTTCTAAATCCGGTGTACCCACCAAAGTTGTACAATTTTCTCATGTTCATCTCCTGCTGCGCGTATAAGGCAGATGGACATGCATTCAGTTCATCAAGCTTACTGTCTGTCGATAACAGCAGTATGAAACTTTGTTGCGTTCACAGAAAGCATTCGTGATTTCTTTATTTTCTATCTTATTGTTTTAAGATGTGATAATGAGAAAATCCGGGACTTGTCATAGATAAGTGATGTAATGTGTTCTCGCAGGCGTTTGATTGGATTCATTATAGTAGAAGTTGCATATGCATCTGATGACGCAGATGCATATGCAGATTTTGATTGATTTGACAAGGAGTTTTTTCTTCAGATGTTTCAGTAACATCGAGCAATTCTGCCACCACTGATTTTTTGTTTTTGTCAACATTTATTTAATCAAGATAATAAAGTTCATGAATGAATCTGAGTATTTCATTATTACTATAAGTGCGAGTTCCTTACCTATAGCACAATCATGACTTGAGAACCATATAATTCTGAATTTCTTACGATTTCATTATGTAGACCTTTTTTTTCTTATGAAAGTTTCATTATGTAGAACTTTAAATTGACATCATGAATTGCCTTTTGGATGCTTGAGTTATGATTTTGCTATAAGTGACAAACTCCTGCTTCAATTTTCCCCATTCAATTCATCCTATACCTCCAAAATAATCAAAATGAATCCTACTCCTGACAATGTTGGCAAGTACAGTTTAGTAAAGTGTCTAACTGATTGAAGACACCGATTCGATGCAATTTTCAGGGATGTATAGTTGCGAAGCTTCATTCTTTTGACAAGGATAACCATTGCTTGGAAAACTCATGAAGTCATGATAGTAACTGAAATTTCCATCACTCTTGCTTTCTCGATTTTTCATCAATTTCTAGGGCACGTTGGGGGCTCGGATTATGCTTTTTCTCTGTTTGATCATTGCCAATGCAAATAGAAAAAGCAAAAGCGAAGCAGCAGACGAGCAAGTTCAAGGTAATTTTCAGTTTTTTAAGGGTCCCGGCGAATCATATTCGCTGAAATTTCAGTGGAAATTCTCACTGGTGAATCAGTGAAGCTCACTGATCAATCAGTGATACTCACTGAAGCTTCAGTGACACTCACTGAAACATCAGTGATCAGGACCCGTCCGACCCCCGACGTCACTGAAGTTTCAGTGAATTATCTCACTGATTCTTCAGTGACCCTCACTGAAACTTCAGTGATCAGGACCCGTCCGACCCTCGAGGTCACTGAAATTTCAGTGAGGGTCACTGATGACTTCAGTCATCAGTCAAAGTTGATCCGTAATGCACTGAAGTTCAGTGGATTCTCACTGATGGATACGGAGAGAGTAATCTGAGTGAGTAACCGAGTCTGATGCGAGTGAATTTAGAGAAATTTGTCGATTCTCGACTCGATATGAGTGAAAGAATATATGATACTGCGAAAAGAGTGTTTCGAGAGACTTTGGTCTCATATGCGTGAGTTTCTTGTTTGATTCAAAATCAACGTTCGAAAGGTATTGACAGCTCAGTACTACTCGGTGATATTGTTTTTCTACGGAACAACAGTTGATTGAAACGAAAAATAAAATAATGAGCAATCTGATCTCCTTTCATGTTTTTCGTAATTAACGTTACCTTGAACTGGGATATTCTCCATCCCTTCGTAGGAGTCTAAGCCGATCTTTCCTCCTAGTTAGCTCTCGAGGGAATACTCTAATATGGAGCACGGTGGTTCACTGATTCTACTCAACGTCAATGCAGACCTGTACTAAACTTTTTTATCTTGTGGAAAAATCTCATTTTGAGTAGAATTTCCGTTCGCCTCCTCTAAAAATCTATACTTAGCAGACTTGAAAAAATCATCACGGGTGCAATTGATTTCTATATACTAAAATATTGTTGTCGTTAGAACCCCGCCCTGAGATTGCCTTTCCATGTCAGATGGCGCGGGTACAGTCTCAATGTGTGCATGAGAGAGACATCAAAGTCGTGTCTCGCACCCATTGTTAGGTTAGGAATTTTCAAATCTCGCGGACTGATTCTGGCAAAATATTAGACCACAGGGATTTGGCTTTTGGTCAAACTATTCTTCAGTGGACTCAAGTGATAGATCTCCGAACACTGAACAAGGGCCTCCATGGCCGCGAGACTCGATACCCTATTCGGTTTGAGTTATTTGATGTAGGAGCAGTGGGGTTATGTGTCGATCGCAGATTGAGCTGGTGACGTATGTGTGTGAGGGCACGCCCTGACTTGCGGGTTATAGTTTTCGATTCGCGCCTTTCAGCATGACATAATAATTAATAGACCGAATCTGTAATCTGATTCTGCGTGGAAAATCAGCAGGGGCTAGTTCTATAATTTAATTGAGTATGACAAATGTGTAAGCCGTTTCGCACCAATATTTTGGGTTGGATTTGCGATATTTTGTATATTTCGGTGGAAGAGTAATTGACTTACGAAAGTTCGATAAAAATATGTCGATTGTTGAAGTATAAAAATAAATGAAGAATCGAGAAGCGAGCTCGATTTTTATCTTATTCGATATGATTTGATTGTAGTTCAATCAGAACCAAGCTCGTTTCTCGATATTTTTCTCTACGCCTCGACAATCGACATATTTTTATCGATCTCATCGTTTGTGAGTCAATGATTGTTCCACCGAAATATACAAAATATTGCAAACCCAACCCAAGACATTGGCGCGCAATGGCTTTCACATTTGTCATATACTCAATTGAATTATAGAATTAGCTCCTGCTGATTTCCCACACAGAATCAGGTTAAAGATTCAATTTTGTCGGACTCATTGGAGTTGAGATAATTAATTATCTTGTCATGCTGAAAGATGTCAGTCCAAAATTATAATCCGTAAGTTAGGTGCGAGCCCTTACACAAATGCGTCCAGCTCGATCCGCGATCGACACATAACCCAGCCATAACTCCACTGCCACTACTCCTGTGCAATAGAGGGTACTTTTGACATGAAATAACTCAAAACGAAGAGGGCATCAAGTTTTGCGGTCATGGAGACTTTTTTCAGTTTTCTGAGACTTATCGTTTGAGTACACTGATGAAAAGTTTGACCGAGAGCCAAATTCCTATAATTTAGGGGGGGGGGGTTTGACTAAACCTCCCGTGAATCGTAACATGGCTCATCTGACATCAGGAAATTGGATTATGAGCTTCATTTTCTTCCTTGCATATCTTCCGGTCGAACTTGTATTTGAACATATTTTGATCACGAGTGTACCATGGAAAATATTCGTAGATCAATTCATGATTTTTCTAAATCATTTTCTATCTGTGAAATTACGTATCTTCGTTCGCAGGTCTGCGCAACTCTGGGAACAACAGGAGCATGCTCATTTGACAACGTACAAGAAATCGGTCCCATATGTGAGCAACATTATAATATTACAGAGTTTCAATCATTACCATACTTATAGCACTGATTTCTATGTAGGTGAAAAAAATGGTCTTTGGCTACACATTGATGCAGCGTACGCTGGCAGTGCATTTGTCTGTCCAGAATTTCGAGATTGGATGCGGGGTATTGAACATGCCGATTCATTCGCTTTCAACCCAAGTAAATGGCTTATGGTTCATTTTGATTGCACAGCTATGTGGTGAGTTGTGCGGAAGTTTTTACTTTGATATTTCGGCGATGAACATTCCTAGGGCTACTTTGTAACACCTCTAATAATATTTGAAATTGTTTTTATTTCGATTCATAATGTTATCTGGAGACTCACTATCAAATGTGCACATTCTGTGGAGGTTCAAACCATCTTTCAATTTTTTTTGGGAAAGTATTTCAACTTTTTCTGATCGAATTTAAGAAGTATTCGGGAATTTTTGTCTTTGCACAATTTTTCGTGACTTTTTTGCATGAAAGGGAATAAATTTTATACCAAAAAAATAATTCAGAGATAGACCTAATAAGGCAAAAAATTTCTCAGCGTCAAATATGTACCTATATTTTATTCTAGAACTGATACAATTGTCGAAATTTTCGTCAGTTTTTCATTATCAGATCAGCTATTTTCATTTTTCCAGAATCCAAATCTAATCTCTGCATGAACACAATACCTCATTATTGAGATGTTGAAACAATAAGTGTCTTTTGCCGAGATCGCATGAATGCAACAATGTTGTTTCACTGACTTTCATCTTTTTCGTAGGGTCAAGAACAGCCAATCCTTGCACAGAACATTCAACGTTGATCCGATCTACCTCAAACATGAAAACTCAGGTAATGTATTTCAAAATTTGAATTGAACGTAAAGATCTTTTGAATGTTGAAGGAAAACTCCTCAGAATCCTGTCAAATTCTGATTCGATTGATGTCTATTGAATCCCATCATCAATAATACAGACAGGTCTCTGTTACATGATAGAAATGAAATGCTGTATCCATTTGCAAGGGATAAAAATGTACATTCTGTGTGAATATCAAAAACTCTCTTGCTTTGGTGTAGACATATCGTTGTGGACAAAATAGTCCATATTTTGGTCAACCTTTCATCATTCCGGAAATAGAATTGTGACACATTCAGAATTTCACCCATGTCAAGAAAGTTGAATTTCAAATCTCCAATCTAAGTCCCACATGAGAATGTATATGTTACGTATCAAACCCGAAATCGTACACTTCGCGAACGGTACAGCCGATTCTGTACCATTCGCGAATGGTACACCACCATTTGTACACTCTAAATGTGAAATAGTAGTTTTGCTACAAATTCAAATAGTAGGTTCCAAACCTACGCGTCAAATAGTAGTATACTACATCTGAACTTGTACAAATCAAACTTGGAAAAAATTCCATCATTGTTCCTACATTCAGATGTGTAGTATACTACTATTTCAATTTGTGGCGGAGCTCTTGCACCAAGACCGCATGCGCCGGTCTGCCGTGATCAGTGATGGTGGCGTTGGCGGCCGCCCGCCACCATGCAGCAGTCGCCACCGCTTTCTGACACGAGGTTGCCCAAGGCTGCCTAGAAACTCAGTTTCCTCGGAAAAATCTCGGAATTTCCACAGTTCGATGTTGATTCTGATCGATTCGGTCGAATCTGATAAGTGTGCGTGTTGTTGTTTGTGCAGTTCATCAGCTGTGTGCAAGAGCTGTGTAGAATTATGTCCAAAGTCACTCGTCAATACCAAGTTAACCTCAACGAGGTTATGCGCTAGTACAAGTTTGCTGGCTCATGAATTCACAGATTAGAGAAAACCTCATTTCTGTTCCAACACAAGTGTATGTGACTTCTTGAATAAAGAGAACTCCAATGCTGTTCTAACACAATTGTGTGTGACTTCTTTCAAGTTTAACGAAGAGGAGGCTCTTTGCAAGAACGAGATTGAACCCACAAGTTCATTTTTTAAATATACTCAATACTTATCATCACTCCACTTTGCATGTACTTGATATCAGAGCTCAGCTTATTGATGTGGCTTTAATTTTCTTCACTCCAAAGATTCTCCTCTGCTCGTATATAATGTCAATAATGGCCAAGCCCAATCTCAAATTGCAGTTGAGCACCCTCTCAATTTGTACCGGGGTACTATTACAATGTGTACCTATGTACGATTTGAATGCGTAGCCAAGCACAATTTCAATGTGTAGCTATTCACAATTTGAAATTGTAGGTCAGGAACTACAATTTGAAATAGTAGCATACTACTATTTCGATGTAGGGCGAGTTTTCGCATTTTGAAATAGTTATATACAACACTCTTACTTGTAGAAAACTACTATTTTAGATTTAGAGTGTACCGAGCCCGATGTTCCGGGTTTGGTACAGCAGAGTCTTGTACCATTCGCGAAGTGTACAGCCGCCTTGTACCGAGCTCGATTCCGAACTGCGCCATATGGCTCGGAACGTGTTGACGAATGAGAATTGTCTGTAAATGATGATTAGCGTTTAAAATGATATGTATTGACGAGTTCAGTCAAGTACAGGTAACGATCGCGCTTGCACATTGGATCCCGACAATACTATTCGTGATGAGTTCAACTCAAAATTAGATGCTCTTCGAACATCCGATAATTGTAAGTTCATAAAAAGTAAAATAGAATATTCTTACACCTGTGACACACAGTTTCATAAACATTAGAATCACTGCACGGGGTATGTTCACGTATCTTGTTTTGATGACATAATACATCTTGTGGACACCGCCATGCCCAGTTTCATTATGAATCTATCTTCATTTAATATACTTCATCAGTATATCGTAGATTTCGGATTTTTCTACGTAATATCTCACTTCGTCGTCTCACTGTGAGAAGAACTCCTTAAAAATCAGTCTCATTGTCTGAATATTAACAATACAAGCTTACGGGGTTTGTTGTGATTTAGTACGATTTTTTATCGACTTTGAGAATTTCTTCTTAAAGTGCTATTTTCATTGGAAAGATTAGACGAGGAATATCGCCAACAATCAATACATATGTCAAACTGTTTCGATCCTCTGTATTCCAGAGAGGTCTTGAATGATTTCTTCTCAATTTCACTAATTAGCCTCGCAAGGTCTCGTCATTCTGTCTCACTTTTTATGAACTTACAATTATCGGATGTTCGAAGAGCATCTAATTTTGAGTTGAACTCATCACGAATAGTATTATCGGGATCCAATGTGCAAGCGCGATCGTTACCTGTACTTGACTGAACTCGTCAATACATATCATTTTAAACGCTAATCATCATTTACAGACAATTCTCATTCGTCAACACGTTCCGAGCCATATGGCGCAATTCGGAATCGAGCTCGGTACAAGGCGGCTGTACACTTCGCGAATGGTACAAGACTCTGCTGTACCAAACCCGGAACATCGGGCTCGGTACAAATGGTGGTGTACCATTCGCGAATGGTACAGAATCGGCTGTACCGTTCGCGAAGTGTACGATTTCGGGTTTGGTACGTAACATATATATTTTGTCATTTCCATATGAATTGACTATCGCAGGATTCTATATTTTTTCCAAACGTTGTCGAAGGTAGCCGAATGACATAACCAGAGTAAGTCACGAGCTCGTCTTCGATAGTATTAATTGAAATCGGATTGTCACAGTTCGTTTGGAGCCATTTAGAATCACTTTCGAAGTAGTCTTGGCGACTTTATATGTAATATTCAGTCAGAAACTGTCAACTTTTCTGTCAGCTCATTTTAAATGTGACTCTATTGATAAACTTGCCAGGAAAATATTTGTGATTCACCTCCTTCGGAAAGCATTCATATCCACTGTCTCTGGAAATAGATTCTACAAAAAATCGAAGCACAATCGGGAAATTTTTTGTGTTATTTCCTTCAAAAACATGTTTGAAATTGATCAATTTTCATACATCTGTCAAAATTCTGCAACTGTGGTGACTTGATTGTATGAGTTATTCATTACGTCGCTAACGACTTTGGAGAAAACTAGAGTTGGACTACGGTTAAGCGTAACTTCAGTATCTGATGGTAATTTGATTTCACCGGCTAACTCGAGTTTATACTGCAATCGAAAGAGTATTCATTGCCGATATCTTTATTCTTGTCCTAAAAACTATTCTTGTTCACAGGTCTAGCAATAGATTACATGGTTTGTATTAATTTATTACAGACTTAATCATTAGATCTATGGTATTTTCTGATTTGCAAAATTCTTTTGTTAGCATTGGCAGATTCCCCTATCCAAGAGATTTCGTGCGCTAAAACTATGGTTCGTTATCAGAAACTACGGAGTAGCAGGCTTGCAAAAGCACATTCGTGAGGTGAATATCATGACTCGATCAACTGCAGCTGTCGAAAAGTATTAAAACAGCTTGATTTACTTGTCAAATTTTAGGGCGTCAGACTGGCAAAGAAGTTCGAAGCACTAGTCCTGGCTGATCAACGATTTGAGATTCCCGCCAAAAGACACCTTGGAATGGTTGTTTTCCGGCTACGAGGAGACAATTCACTGACGGAACGACTTCTAAAGAAGATGAACTCTAGAGGACGTGTGCATTGTGTCCCTGCATCTTTGCATGGAAAATACGTTATAAGGTTTACAGTGACATCTACGAAGTAAGTCCTAGTTACAATAATAATTATATCTCTCAAGACAAAGAATGAGCGTTGGGAATTGAAGTAAATTGGAATACAGTGAAACTTCTTCAAGTCGGACACCTTCGGTAGCCAAAAGAGTGTCCATCTTAGGGTGTGTTCACAAATGAAGCGCATGAGCCACTTTGTGCATTTCTCGCATTACCGGCTGATCCACAACAGAACTCGAGATTAATGATCAAAAACGATCGATGATTTTGTGTTTTGTAGCAGACCGACGAAGAAACGTGGTAGCCAGTTCAAAATTGATAAGCGCGTCACGTCTCATGCGCTTCATTTGTGGACACACCCTTATAGAGATGTCCGTCTCATAGAGAGGCTTATGAACGCTCAATATAGGCGTCGGTCACAACAACGTGTCCTCGAAAATGGATTTATCCTCGTTATAAAGGTGTTCGGGTAGAGAGGTTACTCTGTACCGATTTTTACTCAGTAAGAACTGCATCTAAAACAAAAATGAGTATGGCCCAGTGAAGACTTAGCGATAGACTCACCGCAAGTGCTTGAATTCATTCTTCTAATTGTGAGTCAGTCAAGAATTGCATTTTTTTACCAACGAATTCTTGATTATGTTCTCGTAGGGTTGCGAGATGGTATCAAGAAAGCCATCTAGAGCTCTTATATTCCTTACAAACTCGTGGAAATTTTGGTCAGCACTTCGTGAGCCAAGTTTTTCGTAAGAATGCGTACGTTCTTTCCAAGTTTTGGAGACGTTGACTTTTGAACCGAACATTTCTCTACCGAAATGACCGCGAGATTTTTTAGAGTTTCTTCCACTAATTGTTAGGTATCAGTTAATGACGGTCTGTCTGGTATCTGAAGGAATGAGGAAGTGTGCATCCTAAATCAAGTCTCATGCAGAATACCATACCATTCCCTCATTTTCTTTTGTGGTATGCTTTGTGATTTTTATAACCCTGGAAGCTTCATAAATATGTCCATGGAGTGATGTTTGATTTTATGACGTTTTTTTTTAATTTAAGTGAAGTCTGCATGGTGCAAGCAAGTCTTACTGTGACTTGCACTTTTTGAGCCATTAGTGTAATTGAATCACATATCGATGATTTCCTCGACCAAGAGTTTAAAACTTTATCTTCCAAACAAAATTTATCAGGTGCATAGCATCATTTGCGATTTTTTCTTGAACTATATTAGTGTGGATCATTTCTGTATTTCAGAACCACGAACGATGACATCCTACAAGACTGGACGGAAATCAGAGATACAGCCACAGAAATATTAGGCCCAAGCCACAATTCTCCAACAAGAGCCAGAGTTCCATTGGGAGGTGAGGTCATCACTTTATTATAAAAAATCTTATTGGCAATAATACACTGCAAGCAGACTAGGCCAAAAGACGAAAAGAATTTTGAATAGCATTTGATTGACACATTTGAGATCAGAAACAAAAGCCTATGAACAATAATAAACCACTCCATGCGTCAACGGAGTATGAAGGGTGGTGGGGGGGGGGGGGTTTGAATGAATTCTCCTGGCAACGATTGACAAATCTTTAAATGTAACAACAGTAAATCAGTATCTATTCTCTACAAACTTAGGATAATAGGCGTCTTGCATTTTTTCTGACCCCCTGAAGTAAAGGTTGGGCATTTTAGAGTAATTCCAGTTGAACATGGTGCAATTTCTTTCCAAATTGCGCCATGTTCAAGTGGAATTGCTTCAAAATGCACAGCCTTTACTTCAGGTGATCAGAAAAAATGCGAGACGCCTTATTTGAAGTTCATACAGGATAAATACAATCCTTCATGCTTCTTGTAAGAGCTTTTTCAATTGACTCAACAATGAGGCTATGTGAACGATGTTTCTGAACTTTTAATAAAAGAGACTCCTGATTAGTAGAAATCAAGAATGTTGGCTTGGAATCTTGAAATTCTTACCAAAAATCTTCTAAAGAAAGTCCACAAGCGATATATCATTTCTATCTTTGAGCTCAAATAGCCGCGATCATGTTTGTTTTTCAAATTTTCAGAAACTCGTGAGAAAAATGAAAATTTCGGCTCGAGCCTCCTGTTGGCCAATTCTCCCATGTCACCAAAGATTGTGAACGGCAGTTTTGCTGCCATATACGATGCTGCCGACGTCTTCAACGAGTGCATGAAGACATTCGGTCAGCTTCGTTTGGAGGCTCGGGATAGTCCAGGTACACTTTTTTGAATTCCAAAATTCAGAACTGACATACTGTATTGATCGTTATTTTCAATGAAAAGTATATTAAAGTCAAGAATTTTCTTGTGCATGTTCGATTCGAAATTCGCATGTAATTATATTTTTTCTTTTTTCAAAAAATTTGAAAGCATGATTCCTTCTCTTGACATTTTAAAAAATCACTGAACTGATTTTTTCTCTTCAGCTATGCGTCGGCGAATCAGGGGAATCCTCATGTCAGGGAAGCAGTTTTCTCTCGACTCGCACATGGATCTAGTGCAGGTGAGCATCCTGAGGACCAATATTTATATTGAAATCCATAAATCCCGTGATATTCGATTTTTTCCGACGGTTTGGTCGGAATGGGCTCGCCATTGACACGATTCCTTCGAGCATTTCCACCGATGCATTCGTTTTGTTTTTCGTAAGAAAGTGAAGCACAAACCTTGTAGGTCGAGGATTCTGTGAGAGGTGATATCATCTTGTTTTGATGAGAAATGAAGATATCCCACAGATTTTTGAGTAATGTGCCTCCTATATTGAAATATACACGAGAATCTCAGCATCACTCACAAGGGCTTTCATATGATCCTATTCTGCAGAAAAATGAAAGGTTACGAAAATTTTGAATTCAGTAATTTCGCCATTCTTTATCATTTTGCAACTAGCTATTGTCTCATTTCATATCAGAAAATTTTTTCGAAGCTTGGAAGTGGGGCCCAAAGTGATTGGGTTAAGGACGTGTCGGAGTCTCGCGCAAAACAGGGTTACACTCTTCGCAATGGTTTCTCCGTCAATTGAGACGGGGGTGTTTGCAAATGACTTGGAATCGCTTCAGGAATGTGCCTCTGGCACGATCAGTGAGGACATACGTCTCTAATATCTCCCTCAAAACACAACGTAAGGTGCAAGGTCTCGCTTTCTGCGAAACGGAATGGGAATATATCGCGATTCATCGATTCCTCCTTGAAAATGAGAGACGATTAACCCCACAGATTGAACCAGATGCACATTTCTGAATCAATTCCGAGTCATTTGCGACCACCCTCGACTCAATTGGTGTAAAAACCATCGCGTAAGTTGTAACCCCGTTTTTGCCACGAGACTCCGACATGGCCTTAAGAAGCCATTTTTAGTAGCCATGTACTGGGATTGCCAAACCATGCATCTGTATTTCGAGATAGGAGATCCACTGGATGAAAGCCTCTGAGATACCTCAATTTCTTACCAAAACAGGATGATTCTCCAAATTGGGGTAACTCGTAATTCAATCAGATACCTCGTTTAGCTAAATGATTTTTTCCATAAGTTGTTCCAAGAGATGAAAATAATCACATTTATCAAACTTATAGGGTTACGCATCATGCAAACGCCCGTTATCTGAGCCAGGTGCAAATTTACTTCAAGTTCGAGAGGACGATGACTTGGTTGGAAAAAGTGATTCTACTCTTAGTATCGATAGAACAGAATCTACAATCGGTGAGTCATATCTTAAGATTGCAGTCGTGGGAAAATATCCACATTCATAGGTTGATTTTGAATCCTGAATTGAAGCTTATTCCCCATATAGGAATCTTTTTCGGCGCCAGTTCCAAAATTTGTACTACAGCCTATTCCCAAAAATTATCTTATACCATGACTTTTTATATACTTGTTTCAAGATCTAATTTCGAAGCCATTCTTTGATGTATCTGGTATTTTGCTCGAGTCCAAATGAAACCACTCTGGCTTTCATCAAAGTTATCTTGATTAGAAGGAGAAGCTATAAGGGATAAGGGTTGGAAACGCATCTTGATTGTCTCTCACATTTTAATAACCTATATCGTAACCGTTCGCGGAAGATGGAATATAATAGCTTCCATTTTGCGGAACATGTTTTTCAATTTCTTCCTGAAGATTGGGACAACAGTAGATTCTTGATTGGAAGTTTATTGAGCCTCACAAAAAACCTGATGGCCTTCAATCTGTATTCAAATTTCTTCTGACTAATTGTGTTGTATTTTCTGCCCATATCAATCAGACTTCATTGATCGATTCTCTATAATATTTATGTACCCAGGGGACTCATACTCAAGCCTTGTAAACAATGCAGATCTAGATTGTAACAATGTCACCACTTCAAATGGATTGAACGACAAACTTCAATATCCAGGACACTTTGAGGAGGGAAATGGATTTGCTGATGAATTTGTGACAAGGGGTCTTTCCAAAAGTGAAACCATCGGAGCTATCAACAGTTATTCTACAAGCATAAATTCTGATGATCTCACAACTTTAATTGTAGACGAAAGTCTCTGTAAAAAATGTGGTCATACCGTGAAACAGCTGTGAGAATCGTTTCAAAATCTCTGAAATTCCTCGTGATTCATGTGTCAGAGATTAATCTTGTGAGGATCTCGAGATTAGAATAAGTATCTTTATGCATGGTTTCTGAAAAAAATGGTCAACGTTTTTTTTTTATGATCTCAGTGGTTTTGGAAAATTTGGTTGGAAGTTTTGATCTTCAGCGTACGCGGTAATTTAAAAAAAATTCATGGATGTTTCAAGAATTTTTCCAGTCGAGAATTCCGAGTCACAATCATTTTTTGAGTAAATCTGTCAGAGTATAATCAGATGCTACAAACGAGGAAAGCTCTCGAGAATTTTGTCTTTAAATTCCCAAATGAAGAAATGGAAAATTCAAGCCAAATGTACACCCCAATCAGATTGTTGGCCCTACCTATAAAAATGCATTCTTAGCTATGTAAGTTTAGAATATATGCTCAAAAATCCATAGATTATGATATTTTTGGTCAACTCCTACGTGATATAAGAGAAATCTCAAATAATATACCTGAAGCAATGATATTCTCTGGTTTGAACTATTTCTCTCGATGGAGATTCTACAATCGATAAACGGTTGTCAGCATTGTTGAATTTGCAAAATGTTTAATCTGTAAATGTATCAGTATTACCCGAAAATTATGTAGAACTAAACATATTAAAGATTCAGTCACACAATAAAGAATGCATCAATTTATTGTCACACCCATTTATTTCATCTCCTGCTCTGATCAATACATTTGTTATTCAGCATGAAATTTAATTACATGGTGAGACTCTCAGATAAACGTTCTCCTCGGGAGAGAGATACAACAATTTTAAATATTTGTTATCTGAATTATCTCAAAGATCTTACAATTAATTCTCAATCAATATTTGATTGACTGAATGCTCAACCTCCAATTTTCATTTTGCATTTGTATTCTTGTGAAAAAAGGACAACGAATAACGCTTTTTCTATGAGCTAGTGATATCTCGATCTCAAGAGGTCATAACAGTAGAGCCTGCTCTATTAGTGAATTCTATAATTATATATATATTCCAACTGTATTTATTCGTAATGCGTTTCTCACAAAATGCACATTTTCTAAATTCATTACGTCAAATAGTTAATTGAGTCAATCTTATTCATGTCTTCAAATACAGACATTTTGATGTGTTTGATGATTGCTCAAAATTTAATGAAACGCTATTTTGAAAATAGCAGCCAAGTATACTTATTGCATTCTAAGGAGGATCAAATTGAATCTACAGAGTTTGATATGTCTAAAAATTTTCAGAGCTACCGGAACTTTGTGTATTAGCAGTATGCAAATCCAATCTCTCTACATCCAAATAGGACATTTTGATACAAGGGTGTAATGTATTTGTACATTATTGCCCTGGGCGCGTTAGCTCAGTTCGGGCGCTAGGACCGTTCAATTCCCGAGCGAAGTGAAGGAATAAGTCCTCCGCGCTCGAAACGAACCTGCAAGCACATCAGGGCAATTATGATGTTTCATCGTGAGATTACTAAAACCGCGTTCAGTTAAAAGTGGCCTTTTTAGGTTAGAATGATGAAAATAGCGTTTTTGGCATTGTGCGACTACACGGACATTTTTCTTCCCGGCTCGGATCAGAAAATTGGCGTTTAGTCACCCTGCTACCAAAAATGTACATGCACCTCGCTCGTCGGGCCGTTTTGGAGCGCTGGAAATCTTTTTCTCTCGTTACAATCGGGTAGAATTGATTCCCACGCCCCAAAGCAGCCTTACCTCACATCGGTGCATAATGTACTATTTTACGCACAGTGTATCAAAAAAGCTCTTTATCATTGATAATTATTTTGTCCATAACTGCCATGTATCTCATCATCATCAATTTGAAACTAGATAGAATAACATTATTCTGAAATGTGTACTGTGTGTCGTTATACATTGTGTGATCACATTGTGATATTACGTTACTATCAGAGACAAATACAAATAGGAGATAGTACCTATCAATCTGAATCACATATGCTCTGAAAATTTTTTTTGATCTTACTTAATTCTAGTATCGTGAAAAATGACGCATACTGTACGAAATCGAATAAGCGTATCATGCATATAATATTATCATAGAAATTTGAAATACATCAGTCAAGTTTAGAGGATAATAGCCGATGAAATCCGTCTGCGTGTTCAAACTGCTGCTGTCATCTTGTTCAGATTCCTTGTTGAGAAAATTCTTCTTCGCCACGTACATAACATGTAGAAAACTAATTGCGATAGTACTTCACATGGCACGTGGATTTGACAGCTGTGAGGTCACACAATTAATACTAGATTGTCTTGTGATGTCAAACATCAATAATAAGAATTGATAAGATTTTCTATTTATTCACGGGTACCCACTTCAGGCCGGAGCCTTTTCTCTACAAGAAAATCATTAGAATGTTTCTCCTGAATTTTGTACATCGTATGGCCTAGATTTCCTGCTGTGGTTGATAATCATGTACTGCAATAAATAGTCTATTTTTGTGAAACCACGACGTAACAGTTGATCAACTTTTTGAATTCAAGTTTTTGGATTGGTAATCTGTAATCTTTTATGTATCCTAGTCATCGGCTTGTGCACAATTCAAATTTTAACACAATCGACGAATAGGTCTGCTCTTGAAGTCCTCTAAAAATTCCAGTTTATTTGTTGCCTGATTTTCCATGTGGTTTTAAGAATTGACAACAATGAAGTCTTGGGATAATTCAATCCTCGTAATTGAGCAATGATAGGGATTTGATTCATTTTATGCGAAGAAAAGCTTAGGGACTCATTACCTTGGTTCGTGTCCAAGAGGATTTTTGATGAATGTAATGAATGAGTGTATCGATATTTATTGGACAATTGGCAAAAGACAAACGAAGATCGGTGTCCATTGAACAGGAATTTGACAAAATTATATTCAATAACTTGATTACAATTTCGTAGACTCGTCCATTCTTCATGAGGGAACACGGATGCATGATTGGACACCTTAGCGTGGGGATTCCGGGAATTATTCTTTGAACATATGATACTTTTCAACCAGTAGTTATTATGAGTTTTTCTATTGTTTCATATACAGCGGAATATCTTGTATGTCTTGGGAAATCATTACAAAAAATTCTTCAAGCGTTGTAATAAATTTTGAACGGTCAATTGGCTAGATGACTGAAAATATATCAATTATGTAATCAACTCATCTTCGCTATGTTTGAAAAGATTCTCTTGACACTCAAACTCATTTAATTCGAGTACGTTCATGAGATTTAAAATTTTTTAGACTTGACGGACCAAGCAACACAGATAAAGACAACAATGAGAAGGCACTGATACTCACGGCCATCTTTTCATGATTTCTTGATTGTTATATTATGAGTTAATAATGGGTGTTTTTTCTGGAGAATTTTTTAAATCGAAAAAAAAATTGTTATTACAAGTGTGACCTCACAGCCGCGCGTGCTACAATGAACAAATGACGCAACACATGCCGCACGGCTTGCCAAGGCAATATCATATTGGATACAATATTGAGTTGGCAAAAGGCTCCAATATATAGAAGCCTTTCTGTGAGGATTCGAGAGTTCAACTTAACCCCCTTGAAGCCTAATGCTAATCGGTTCGAAGCTGAAGGCTCGTTGAGTGATTTCTTTTAAAATACAATTTCATGTTCTCCGTTCAGGGAATTTTGGATAGGGTATTCATATAGGAATCACTTGTTCATGGTGTAAGTTACACTTCGTTGCGTGAGCACTCGACAGCAAAATTTTGAATTTTTAAATTTGATCGAAATTGGCTGGTGTGGACCTTTTTTGACTCTTTTTCGTTCAATAATAATTGAAACACATATCATCTCAATGGTAATCGATGGAACATACTTGCCTAGAATTTTAGACAAGATCTCTTTCTGAATGAGTACGTAAGCAATTTAAGTTTGGCAAAAGGAAGAGTTCCATTACTGGTAACTGACATCGCTCTGAACTAGTGATTCCGATTTGAGAGTAACAATCTTGAGATTTTACTTTGCAATACTGTCATGCCATGCTTTTGTGCATATTAAAATAGTGACTACAACTTGGAACGATACAATTGTCACAAGTGTACAAGTCTCGATACAACCGTGATGTTGCAGAAATTAATATTTTGATCGTCTGTGCGCAAATGAGTCATTTGCACACTGTTTTTCGCTTCTCATTTGCTCACAGAAGATCAAAAAACATAGTATGATACTATTTTTGCTTCATATGCTTATTATTGTAAAGTGAATTTGTCAAATATTTACTTGACTATGACTCGGATCAAGACTGTCATCATGCAAATTAATGGTACTATCGCGATAATAGAAGATTTTCAATACCACACAGAAATTCATAAGTGGATGAAATTGAAAATAATGTGGAAAAACCATATCATCTAATTTTGTTAGTCATAAAAATTGGGATTCACATTGTGTTTTTGAATTATAGACATACCTGTAAGATTTATCTTTGCTTATTTTAAACGTGCAACTAAAATTATTTCTCTAATAATAGGGCTAATTTGATATAAAAGATACAGTGTAGGTGGAGATAAAACTCATACGATTGTGCAAATCTCTAACATGCTATTATCACATTCTTCTTGGGATACAATTTTCGCGAGTGTCCACGAATTCGATAAATTCGATAAAATCCGTTCTTAAAGATTTTTGGTATGTTATGGTTATCTGGAAGTTTGAATATTCACATTGAAGAATTATCTGGAGTCAGTATAGTTACAGCTTAGAGAAAGTATAATATATATCATATCAGCATTTCTTTGATGAGCGTGATTTTTTTTAAATATAAATTGAATAAGTAAAAAATTTGACAACACATTACAATTATGACTCTTATGTACTATGACTGAATTTTGTTCAGTATCTGAAGACGGCACTTATCAATTACAATTGTATATTTATCGTCTCATCTGAAAATGTATAGGTTAAGGCCGACCATGAATTAATGCAAAAATGTGATAATTAAAACACAATGTACTCAATTCGAGTACAATTTCGGTACTATTAATACTATCGAAAATTGATGATGACTACGGAATCTTCAACCCGTGACACGTCGTCATACAATTCATCATCAAAGATCCATCATTCCTTGGTCAAGTAGTCATTTTTGGTGCAAATAAACGTATACAGGACATGCAATTGACTCCCTTGTAGGTCAATGATGGATCACATATTAGATTGGACAGATTCCTTTAAACTAATGATTTGTCAATGATATGTACAGGAAGACGATGTAACCAAATTTTATACTCTACAAGATATTTTCCAATTTCTAAATTTGCTACCTAACTTATAAAAGGAAAACCATTTGTACATGAACTTAAGAAATGGATGCAACGGTAACACACTAAATCACAGAATAAACACTAAACATGCTGGAAAATCATAGAATGGAATCAAGAAGGAAGAATGCCCCTAATAGGCTAGGGAGTAAGAGGGATTTGGATAATAGATCGGAGGACACATGATTGCACATATCCTCCTCACAGAAGCACATGTGACCAGTGCCGGTACCTTCCATCATGCACACGTGGTCGACCATGAATAAGTTTATCTGCAGTTGCGACGTACACGTTCTTCTGACGCTCTCGTACGCTGTAAAATTTTTGAGGATTGCTAGTTACAAATGAGTTCTAGTTACATGAACTTATTGTGAATTCATAGGAATTGGACATGGTTGTCAGGTTGCCTGCGCACAGGCATAAAATGGCTACCACTGAAGATGAATTTGACATTGGTAGGGTTAGGGTTTTCTCATCATTCACGACTAAGTTCACTCAGTCTGTCACAAAACACTCATTTTTGAGCCTGTTATACTTACTCGTCCATTCGATGGACATTTGATGGCCGGAGAGAGTTAGAAACTCACTAATATGAACACAGCCCCATGTAACCAATGCTAAATCTATTCTTCAAGGTGGCCAAATCTTGAAGAGAAAAAAACGCCTGTATGACGACGACTCTACCACTGTGTCTAACCTCTATAGCATAACACTTGATCTTTGGTGACTTTCTTAATTGCATCGAATAACTTTATCATATCTCTCTGACACCGTCATCCGCCTTCCCTATTCAGCTTAATACTGATCAAGTTTACGTGAATGATAAAATTATTACTCACGTGATTTAGCATTTCGAACCATTTTGACACAACATCCATTGCACGTCATAAGCGGTGGTTGGTCTCTAGGGAGTGCCGTATAGTTGAAGGGGTCCTTGCATCTTAAATCTGTCCAAGAGTCGCACTCATAGCAATAAATGGATCTCGCTGAAATGACACATATAATATTACTTTTCAAATCTATAAAATCCAGAAGCAACAAGATCCTCAGCTAATTCTACACATAACGGGCAGAATACTTGTTGCTTACAATACGAGAGACAATTGAGGGAATTATAGGTTGTCCGAAAAGTCAATACCCCCCCCCCCTCCCTGTTCTTCTCGGAAACCATTGGGAGTCACTAAAGTCCACGAAACGCGCGTGTTTCTTCATTTTGGCGATGACCGTCAGTATAGAGACCTTAGTTTTGACCATTGAGGTCATCTTCAAGGTCATTCGGACGTCGACCGGATTTCTTTGATGGAGACAACAATCTATCTTTGACTTCAAGTTCTAGAAGAACGTAGAAAATAATCATATCTTTGTCTGACCAGGAGAGTGTTTCAGATCCGGGTCATGGATTCGGATGAAACTCTGGAAATAGTCTTCTTTTAGTACCAAAAGAAGATATCCAAAATTATAGACCCTAACGCTCAAGCATTTCCGAGCTGCAGCAAAAAACTTTAGCATTGCCCATATGGGCCTATGTTAAAAGATAGTATATATAGGTATACTGTAATGCATAGGTTATTGGCTGTAGCTTGAAAACGCTTGAGCGTTGGGGTTTATAATTTTGGGTATCGTCTTTTGGTACTAAAAGAAGACTATTCCCAGAGTTTCAGCCAAATCCGTGACCCGGATCTGAAACACTCTCCTGGTGAAATATTTTTTGATCCAACCGACCTAGGCGGAATAGTTGCAGATCAACGCGGGTGAACGACAGCGCCCGTAACTCCAAGAGAAAGCGCTATTTCGGAAAATGTTTGGGACGAAAGTTGTTAATGATGGATACAAAAATGAGCTGGCGACCTTGGAATCGACCTCGGGGATTATTTTTAAGGTCATTCAAAGATGGACTCAATTTGTAATGATTTTCAAAGTATAATTGGATTCTAGAAGAGCACGAAAAATCATGGGAATTTTGTATGAAAACTTGCTCGCTCTTCACCATTGTTAACCTTCCTTTATCTCGTCACGGTCAATTCGGAACGTCTAATGTATCGTGCAAAGGTTTCTTTAATTCAAGGGGAATTCCCATGCTCTTTCGGAATCTGAGGCCAAAAGCAAATGTTTCTATTTTGCGAATGTGAGTTGACCTCGTCATGACCTTGAAAGTGATCTCGATGGTCTGAATCAAGATCACTTTAGGCGTTGAACGCGTCTTCCCCTGCTTCGGGATATCTCATGAATACTAGCTGGAGAGCAAGTTGAGACTTGAGAGATTCATAATATGCAGGCAGGAATGATCATCAGTTATCCGTCAAAGTAGAGAGATTCTCGTCACTTAATGTATATATTCTGAATAAAAAAGAAGAAAAAAAAATACAAATTGCCTGAGGATAACATTGAAAAGCGTTTAGCATTGGTTTGGTTGAACTGGAAGACTTGAATTTCAAGTTTTGGTATAAAAATTGTTACTGCGCGTCTTGAATTCTTTACCGTCCATTTTCCGATTTCTAGCTAAACGTAGTATTTTACCAGATTCTTACTGCGTAAATATTCTAACTCTAATTATAACGAGTTTAAGAGTACTTTTTGATCTATCAACTACGCTCTCTCATCAGACTCTTTGTAGGAATTGAATCTACCATGTATACATTTCAGGACTGAGGAGCATGCGTTTGAGGGATTTACATACTTATTGCAGATAAAGTAATATTTGATGAGAGTTGGCGGGGTTTAAGGGCATGCGGTAGCCATGCAACGCGTTCGTAGAGCTCCATTTACACTTTATATTTAAATTTCGATGAGACAAAGTTTTATATGAATCGTCGAATCATTGTTATTGTCCAACTTATAGTCGACAATTTGATGTTTAGCCTAACATTATAGGAGTATTGCAGAAAAACGGAGATGACTGGATGGCTAGTGCTTCCTAACGTATAAAATGAGCACATCGCAATTTGCACTTTGATCTGATTCTCTTACGGTTTTGGCTAAATGGCGAGAAGAGCTATTCAAATTAGATGATAACAAATATTTGTGCACTCGACGTTTATCCCAAATCGAATGAGAATTTGAGCGAAATGGGAACAACTTTCAGCTTGCACGGCTACCACAAGCCCTTAATCGAATGAAGTAGTTCTTACTTTGGCACTCAGCTGAACAGATGCTGGTTATTGACGCAAGCACCGCAATTACTGGAAAAATTATCCCTTTAAATTCATTCAAAAAGAATTTTCATCAACTACTGTGGATGGTGATGATATGCAAAAAAATGTAGCTGGTGATCGTTTAAAGCACTTACCTCGCTGAAAATTTTAATGTTACCATGATTCAACGATCGATCTAATTTAGGCTCTAATGAATATGTATGGATTATCATAATATTCAATACCACCTTTAAACATATTACTCAACCATGGCTCAACAAACATGTTGAATGAAAAGATCTTCCAGTATTAGAATGAATCTAAATCATGGCATCGAGTAGAGTATAAGAGGCTATCATGATTCTGGTAATTTTTTGTATTCATGAAAAATGAAGAGATATATTTTCATATCCAAGGGTGAATTACTTACTCGTTACAAATTGATAAGCTGCCATTCTTTCATCTAATGTGAAATCTCACCGTAACATGATCATATCAATAACCAGAATGGAAAACTTGTAAACTCTTGATGTCAAGAGTTATGGCGGTTCTCCTGTAATCTAAAATTTATCAGTCGTAAGTATTCATACAGCACTATCATTAGTTTTTGTGTGAGATGAGTGGTAGACGTTATGCTAAGGTAAGTGGTGAACTAAGAAATTTATTAAGGTGTGTCATTTTTGTCGACTACGTTAAAATCATCCAGTACTCTGAAAAATCCAATATTTCAATGATGTTATCACACTCTGGACTCACTCGGTTTATTTTATAGGACGCTAGCTCATTATATGGACTAAAACTCATACCTTTCAAGAAATAGTTATAATTATTGATATTCGAAATATTTGCATCCGAAGATAGCGTTTTGTATTCTTTGCTAAATCCTTTGTTCTGAAAGTATCTTAGTTCAAAATGATGTCAAAATCACTGATGTCTTCAACGTAACAACTCGAAGCATATTGTTGCATATATTTGACGGCGATTCAATTTTTTTGTGCCATTGGCTCAAGATTAAAGTGAGGATCGAGATAAAATTGATATTGCAGAGTACATCAAATCGTTGCGAAAAATGACATTGTTACTGACGAAAAGTTTAGAAGAAAATTATCGTGAAAATATCCACTGTATTTTAATATGTGTTCTAGATGAGATTATCGGTCCCAATCAAGCAATCTAAGAATCGAGAGAAGTGCTCTTCCAAAAAGTTTGATGTGTTCTAGTGTTTTTTTATAATCATAATACATAATCACCTCTGGATTTTCGGGAACATGACTCTTCAATATAAATACGTGCCGTAGCGAGAGCTCACTGCGGGCTCGTTCCTACGAAGAATTGCCCACAGTGCGTGAATTTGCCTTGAATACACAAAAATATCATTTGTTATTATCAGTACTTTCCATTGCCGACAAGTAATCACTGATTGATATCAGTCTTCAAGGGAGAGTCATTCCAAAACGATTTCAATGATCAATTCACTACTTTTTTCATATTTTTACAGGAATCACAGGTATCACCTCCGACGAAAGTATAGATTCTTTTGTGAAGAATTCATATCTCCCATTCAATTTTATGGATACGGTTTATTTCTAAGAGAGATATCGCCAAAAATCATTGAATGGTTCAGAGATGAAGAATAGTGGAAGATCTTGAAGCTAATTTTCATGATTTGCATTATACTTTTTTGAACGACCAACTTGCTGTTGTATCGGTATTTTTATGTGAAAAGTTGGAATACTAATATCAAACGTTGCAATAACACTGTTTCAAATTCTATACTCGGAATGTCTGAACGATCTTGAATTTTCCGTGAGTCAAGCATAAAATGCGATTCTAATAAATGAAAAAGCTCTCCTTAAAATTCAAGCATGAATAAAAAAAACTGACGACTTATCGAGACTTATCGATTGAAAACAAAGGTATTCTCACCATATTATTCCGGTCGAATGATTTCGTACCGGAAGTACGAACAGATCGAGATCAAACGTTTGGTTCGGTGTCTTGAACTGTATAGCGATCCTCAGCTGGAACAATAACCAACAAATCAGAAGTCCCGATGCACAACACGTCAGAGATCAAACATCAAGACTTCCAGCTGGTGCTGCTTCAAAAAGCTCACTCACTTCTGGATAAATCAGAAACAGCTGAGTATCAATCACAGAATGCAACTTTAAATATTCAGGTGCAGCAGCTGCGAGATAAAATCTTTTTTTTCTTGCCCGTCTCCAGACGAGTCCACCCGCGTTTAAGTGCGGCACCTGCAGACTCTGCGAACGCTTTCCGCAACTTTGCTACCAGCCTGAAAGCCAGGATCAATATGACGACAACGACGACGAACCACTGCGGCAGCAGCAGCAGCAGTATTTCTACCGGGTCGGTTATTGCGCCCGCGTTCCGCGCATGACCCCCTATAAAGACACTATACAGAGAGCGCAATGCACGTGGTCGACATGCGCGACGTGAACTTTGCCAAAGTACATACATATATTTATGTAGATGTGTATAGAGGAGCCCTGAGGAGGCCGATGCACCAATTTCTCAATAGCCTAGGTATAAGTAGTAGCTGAAGTGGTGCGCCGGGCGCCAACCCCATCCTCTGATGTATCTTATACCTGTTAGCGCTATTTGAATTTTTTATATCGGACGATGACTCTTCTTCCGGACATTCTTTTGCAGAGATTTTACATTGCCTAAGAGCTAACTTTTGTTTGATGTAAATGAGTCATTTTAGAGGGCTTGAAATTTGTTGAGGTATTGAGAGTTGAGCGCTGAATTTGTTCGTGGTGATAATCTCATCATGGTGAACTTTGAGTGGAGTATATAATGAGGATATGGGCGAATCTCACAATTCGGGCGATTTTCAGCTGTGGAATTGAAGAAATTTCGAAATAGCCGCACATTGTGTACACAATTTTTTTTCAGGTGTTTAAGTACCTAAAAGATAACGAAATATTCGTGTGATTCACTTTAGAGCATCGCACTTCGTATTTTGGACAGGAAACAAGAGTCCCTATGTATAAGCATAGGCGAGGCACCTTTCATTTGCCCAAATTTGGATCTTAGTTCTTGATCATGTGGAATCTGAAAGATAAGAAAATGGGTATTGAGATAGTTTGGGTACTCTAGAGTAACCCTATGTGACCCCAGTAGCATTAGACATAGATATTTTACTTACTAAAGATCGCATTTTTGTAGTGATTGATTTTCGTAAGCCTCGCATTACTCGCCGCTTTATTTAACGATCGGTGCGGCTCTCAGGCACATGTCTCTGAGTGTGAAGGATGGATCACACGTAGTTCCAGCCTCTTTGAAGCTAGTACGTTCATGTGCCACGCATGAAACGCTTTTTTTGAACCAAATCACGCAGGACAACATTTTTTTGTTCAGTCTCGCATTTCACTTGGGGTGTGGAGCACACCTCTGTGACTGAGCTAGATTTGTGAGTCTTGGCTCAAAAAACAAGATACCATTCCGAGAGAGATAAATTTGTCATCGCACCAACCACCACATCATTTGCAGTGGCGATATTACAAAAATCAGGAGATTGTCGGACACTCACTCAAGGAGTCACCACTCTTACACAGTAATAGGCACAGTCTCGGGCTCACAGCATATGGTTGATAGATACCTATTCAATTATCTCCCAGACTTATAGGATGATTGGTCAATCGCACCAAAAGCCACGAGCTGAGCCGCAGCAAAATTTTGAGCGGGATATGCGAAATTTGCGATCCACGCGAAAGGTACATGCTTTTGCGCTTATCTCGAGCTAACTACGAGCTCGAAAAGTGTTGAATACCATCGAATATGAGGAGATCCTTGAAACTCTTCAACGTAGAAAACGGAATAACGCAGAGGTCGATTGTCAGAACGTTCCTTGAGTCAAAACATCAAAATCGCCCAAATTCTGAGATTTGCCCATATCTCTGGAACTTTTGGCTTCTGTTGTCAGAGCTCAGCCAAACAAATTGTAGGATGTTTTTTCAGATCTTCAGGTTTCATCAGAACCAGTCAGACTATCTTTGTTTGAATGTCCTGAAAGATGTCAACAAGTCAGAGCTCGGTTGGTGGATGTGGGTAGATACTAGAGTCAATCATGTATGAGGTAACACCCGAAAATCAAAGAATCCACGTGTCACAGCATCAGACTATAGAAGTTCGGCAAGCTGTCATGGGTAGAGCGTTCTTGAGTGAGTTTCATCACGAAAAAAGGAAATTTCCTGACCCGTGTGTCTCTGGTATAACATGTGAAACCGTAAGTACAGATAACAGATTCGAAAAAGCTCAATATGAGCTACAAAATGCGACCATGCAGAGCTCTGTACGACCGGTTCTGATATATCGTGCTCTGAAGATCATGAGTTTGATTTCCAGGTGTATTGAGACTTTTGACCGGTAGTGTATCTCGATTTCCACCGCTATGACACTTTTTGAGGCACAAAGTAAAAAGTTTCAGAGATATCCTCATATATTCATCTTTTCTATGGCGGATAACACATACTTCAACAACGCCATGAATAGCATCATTGCCCTCTAATTCTGAATGAATATGAAATGTATCAGTTCTGGAGACTTTTGTCAGTAGAAGTGGAAGTGATTCCATTTATCTGAGCCCTGGAATAAAATTCCAAATCTGAGATGAAATCAAAACATTCCTCTATTTCGAGCAATTCATCCAACTCTTGACTGCTCAAAGAGGTTAGTGACTGGCTCCGCATTGGAAATGGAATATCTTAGGTTGGAGAGATATCGGACCATCAACCTCATTTTTCAAAGCCAATTACCACTTGTATATCTGTATCCTGTTAACCAACTCTTTGGTCATATCTTTTTTGCCATGAGGACAACGCGACAAGGAAATGTTGAAGCTTTCAAACCCAAATTCGGACGTAGCTCACATTGAAGCACCAGGTGAAGGAGTTTGTGTATAAAATAGGTCAACACTCTACACTGTACAAATCATCAATATCCCGTACCAAAATTTTGAACAGTAACTCACTGTGAGCCGTACCACTAGGTCCAATTTCAGTTTCGAGCAAATTGACGGTCCCTATGGCGAATGCAGTCCAGTGCTCCAAATATTCAGGAGCTGGATAATTTTTCAAAATTGGGATAGAATATATGTGCAGCCACGGAAAGAGTTCGTGCCCATTCATCTCATGCCACTGTTCAAGATTTTGTGCCAATCGGATGAAAGTATATTTTGCGGTCGAATTGTCTTCCACGGAGCATTGATATTAGACGTATGTCTTTTTAAATTGCCTTCCAAATTTGACAGTGCATACTAACACAGCATGTTGAAACTCCGGGATGAAACATGTGTGCAATTTCAATGATGGCAGAGTGCAAAGGATTGTCATGCCTTTCAAATGAATAACTTGCTTCCGAACAGCTTGAACTGAGCAGATTTGAACATTTGGAATTTCCATGGGCTCTTGCTGCTTGGGCTCTCATCCGTGCATCATTCCACAGTCGAGGCTCGATTTCAGGGGAGACATAAATTCTTTTGAGTTCCTTAACCTCCACTGACTGATATTAGACTGTTTCGATCTTACAAGTATTACAAACAATAGAACCACCATGTCCTGAAAAATTGCCGACTTCAGTACGAGTCTGAGCGATGAGGCTCCAGGAGGGTTATTTTAAAACTGCGGCACATGCAAACTCCGTGAGCTTGAGCGCGCGACTGTGGCCAAATGACTAGTGTTTATGGGGCAAGTTACCCTGGCACCGAAATTGTGAGCTGTGGAAAATCCAAAAAGACAGATCGATGCACCAGAAATTCTACTTCCCGAATCCGCAGCCGGAAAAACCCTACCTTCTTTCATTTTCTTTAAATTATAAAAAAACTAGCTCACTTTACCCATTCTGGTGCGCCTTAACCCTTGATCGTAGCGACACATTCTTGGTCTCAAAAAATTCTACTCGGCCCAACAAAAATTCTACCACCTCGGTTTTTCCAAATTTTCTATTGGGTTTTCCGTGATTAGCAGTAATTAGGCTTTGACTCGTGGTCAACTGCGGTCAGCTGATACATTTACCGCGGTGTGGCGCATCTTGCTGGTGTGAACGTGGCCTAATGTAGCACGTTGACACCAGGGCTTGGGATTGGAAAATATTTCAACTGATCACGGAAAATCCAATAGAAAATTGTGAAAAACCGAGGTGGTAGAATTTTTGTTGGGCCGAGTAGAATTTTTTGAGACCAAGAGTAGCGCTACGATCAAGGGTTAAGGCGCACCAGAATGGGTGAAATGAGCTAGTTTTTTGATAATTTAAACAAAATGAAAAAAGGTAGAGTTTTTCCGGCTGCGGATTCAGGAAGTAGATTTTTCGGTGCATCGATCTGTCTTTTTGGATTTTCCACAGCTCACATTTTCGGTGCCAGGGTACCTTTGCCGTGTTTATGGCAGTTCCTGCATTTCCTTCGTTCCTCTGCCTTTCGCGTGATGTTAGGTTAGTTTCAAAAATCCCCCGCGTAAAATTGAATGAATATAGAGTGAGAGAATATCTACGAGGATAGTAATTTAGCCTAGTTGAGTATATTTATAACATGTACAGGAGTTTATTCAAGTTTATCTAATATTACTATAATTACATTATTAGCTCTATGAAAGAACATACCAATTAAATACTAATGGTTGGGAGTGGTTACAAACCGCTCCAGCACAATCATGTATGTAGCATATTGCTCCACCAGAATATGCATCTTTTTGTGTAAATATGCATTTGCGTGAATATTTCTGAGGGATGTGCTCAGTTAAATTACCTTGATGAAAATAAATAGGACATAGAACTGCAAGTGCTAACTGCATACGTGTATTTTATTACGCAGTCAAAAGATTCTGCATTACTCACATAATCGAGCACATAGTCGATTGAGATGAAGCCAATGATGGATGATTGTGATACAGTAACCAAGACTGAGAAGTGAGGAGCGTGTGAGGAGGCACACGCCTTATTCCTGATATACTTTCCAAAGTTGTAGCTTCACCCTTTTTATAAGTCTATGTCTATATTTATCTCATAGTCTAAGCTTTACAAACATAAATCATGATGGGCGAATGACAACTTGGTAGAGTGGTCAAAACCCAAGGACTCTGGGACGAACTCCGTCGGCAAAAGGATGGTGAACACAAACCCAGGTTGTGCTATGACGTTGCTATGCATTCAGCACACAAGCAAACCCCAGGGCCACCATTTTGGTGCTGCGGTCCCATCTAAACTAACGCAAAGCAGAGATTCACTGGCTCTTGGTTGACTAGCATACTGCATATCACCAACTGTGTGACAATTTTTGGAGTCCCCGTATTCACAATGGTACCATATTCATAAATAAATAGGACTGATTGGGTAAAGAAATGCCTGAACATTTTCGACTGTTGAAGATTGAAGCTCCCCAAGATGTGGAACCAGTCATGAAATATTTCGAAGAATATTATGTTTCTGGCACACCAGCACGTGGGCAATTTCGGAGTCGAGTTCAAGCTGTATACTTCCTCGTTACCCTCCATCCTTTTGGAATGTGTATGTAGCCAATCTTAACGGAGATCCCAGAACAAACAATGTTAGTGAGGGGTGGAACAATCGGTTCCACGAGCTCATGGGTAAGATGCACCCAGACTTATTCTCGGCCTTGAATGAGTTCAAGCGAGAGCAAGGAGACACCGAAATAAGTTTGGTAGAATTGAGTTTGGGACGAATTTTGAGGTGTGCCCCCAAGAGAGCCTGGGTGGTGCATCAAAATCGCCTGCAAAACATCGTAGAGCAATATGCAGATTACGAAGCTCTTGCGTATTTACGTGCCATAGGCCACAACATTGTACTTTGAGAATTTCGTAATTCTTTCGTATATTCATAATCTTTCTAGAATCTTATTTACTCCTTATCATTTTTGATCCTTTTACTCTGTACAATCGCATAATCTGCTGAAAAATTGTACCTTGTTTTGAATATATACAACGAATTGTGACTTCGTACTCTACTGTATGTCATTGGCTTAGGAATTAATGGTTCGGGAAAGTCACCATTCGGGAAAAGATTTATTCGGGAAAAAGGTCATTCGGGAAAAAAAATTCATTCGTGAGAATTGCTTTTCGGGAAAACTGTCGTTCGGGAGATTGGTCGTTCGGGAGATTGGTCGTTCGGGAGATTGAATTCGGGAGAATGACCGGGAATCTGTCTCGATGGAGGATACATTCCTCACAGTGATGACGAATGAACTCAAATCTACGGGCTAAACACTAATTCTCCAGCCTCTCGTAGTCCTCAGAATTTTCTCGAGATGTTGATGTCATAAGTGCCCCCAGGTTGTCGATAATTTAGTTAACGAATCTCCACCCTCAAAGGAGAATGATAAACTTCTGTTCAAAGTCAATTTTTCATTGAAATACAGGCTTCCCTCGTTCAACGCGGAGGTTACGTTCCGGAAAACTACCGCGTTGAACAAAGCATTGTTCTTATGGGAAAGTTGGGAATGCGTACCAAGACTCTCGACCCACCCACCAAGACTAAATTTTTTCGTTAATTTAGTATTTGATAGTAGTCTTTCCAATCATGAAATCATCGTTGATCTGGGGATAACCGTTGTGAACTTGTGAATGAACGCAGAGCAAAGGGGGTGTGACACCCGTTACGCATTTCAAGTTCAAAGAAAGGTGATGGAAACGATGAGAATTTGAGCTCAGTGGAATAAAGTGATTCAATGATATGCAACAGTGATGTCCTGGCCTTACACATTCCAGTTTTTAACTTTGCCAGTTGCTAAATTGGCAAGAAAGCGTGGTTAGTGTCACGCGAACAAATTGCCATATTTTGCTCAGATTTTGAACATTTGTCGGATTGAAACTAAAAATATAGAATTCTGCGTCGAGTTCGTAATATCTCGTACACGGATGTAAGTGAGTTCGACTAATTCTACAACCTGAGTCCTCGCATTTATTTCCCAAGAATCAAATTTGAGATTGTCAGAGTTCTGTTAACGTTTTTACGGACTTGCCCTAATGCGAATTGTTCGTCATATTTGCGGGGTATTACACGTCTTTTCAGTGAAGTCATGCAGAATTTTCTCCGAAAATTTCACATTGAAAACCGCGTTGAGCAAAATTTGGGTGGTGTTTCAAAAACCGCGTATAACCAAAACCGTGTTGAGCAAAATCGCGTTGAACGAGGGACGCCTGTATCTGTTTCTATCGATATCATGTCGCATTTTCAAAACTCATTTCCGTCGTGTAGACCGAGGGGTAGACATGTCACTACCACAAAATTTTACTCGACCCATTTGCTCGGGTTCAAAGATTTGTGAATCAAACCTCTTATCCTTAGCTAATTAGCAGCTTCCATTGCCCTGGTCTAAGACGTAATTACTGTTTTTAGTCAAACCATTCACAATTTGAGTATATAAAGTATACAGTTTCGAGTATCTTTAGATGGCTGTGTAGGTTGCTACCTTATCATAAGTAAGTAATGTGATTTACGCTACACTGTACTTATCAACGGAACAGGTCGATGAGATCTCTGCATCTGATCATCAGAATTTGAAAATAATGTGTAGAGATGAAAGATTTTCATCAGTGAGTATAAATAATTTGAGAAAATTGCAGGATACAAACATCAATGGTGTCTTCAGTTGAGAGCATAAAGTCTGTCATTGATTCAATGAGATCGGAATACTTCAATATAATTTGAAATTCTATGCATTTAGAATGAAAATTGCTTCCCATTCTTTTTGATTGAGTATTCGATAACTGTAGTGTATAATGAATAGTCTAACGATTACTGTGTTCTGCAAATTGTGAATGTGGTTTTTGTTCCGTAACGATCAAGACCGACGTAAAGATATGACGTAAGTTCGAAGTCACACGCGAATGATCTGCAAAATCTCGTTAGGTGCATTACGAATTCTCATAGTGATTCCCAAGGTTCTCCATCGTTTCTGCTCTCAAACAAATGACTGGGATACGAGAAATGCTGGAGAAAATTTTGTGGAGCATCATTTTTATCATCAATCTGGAAGAAAACCTTGGGATGAAATATGAAGGACGATGCGACTAGGAATTTTATTTTAGGATGGGAAAATGAACTGTTCACGGGATTTTTGGTGCAGAAGTATTATACCAAAACTCGTTTGCATCTCACATAATTTCAACATTAGATACACGAGAACCCAAAAAATTGACCATGGTCCATCACATATCTGAGATACTATTAGTCCGATGTTCAAAAGGCCTTTTGCATATCCGCGAGATCCAACGTCGAGCCCATCTTCTATAAAAACTATCTGGCAAAAAGTTTTGTTTCTAGTCTTGTTCCAATTCATATCTTTTCCAGATCCAATAAAATCAAGGTGGACGGTTTCTGACGTGTATGGAATAGGATGGGTGTAATTAGTCTTGGACATACGGAAAGGCTGCTGGAGACCAAAATGTATTCAAGGAGATGTCATAGTCCTATCCCTATTGCATACTTACCGGCATTGTCGATTTCTTGAATTTCTCGATGAATTTTTGAGATATCGAAAAAAATTTACGGAGTTATTTGAGAACTCGACGATGTCGGTATCCGAAATCCTCTCAAGTGATTGTGAAATTTGCTCACATCGAATCATTCTTCATGATCGGTCACATTCAAGTTCAAAGTGACATTTACCACTCGATTGACCCGGGATTCTAAAAAAGCAGTGAAATTCAACTACGGTTGCTTTGGTTTTAGCATACGAATTAATAATATGACTGAAAATCATCCAACCTTCATGGAAATACATTTTATTGCTTCGATCAGCTCTTCTCACTGCAAGGCAAATATTGAAAAAACAAATCAACTTAGATAAGAAAAGTCTGATTATTGCGGACTTGTGAGATGATAGTGAGTCGGGCCTCCGAAATATAGCCGATATGAGAAGCACAAAATGGAGAGGGAAGATAATCGGTGAACGTATACAATGTTTCAAACTTGTATACGTAATTATCCAGACTCTCTCTCTCTCTATCTCTTTCTCGCCCATTCGCTTGAGTGAACGCGCCTTATAATCAAACTGAGAAGGGGAAACGATCGGCAGAGTCATCGCAGTCTGGTATGACAGCCGGCAGCCATCTCACACAGTCGAGTATCCAAGAGCATATTGTAAACGTTTGTTTTTCATTTACATCGAATCTCTATCCCATCGCCTTACTTTTTTCAAATGGAATGAATTTGGATCCATTGAGTAGTGGTGAGTTTAAATCTGTTTTCCCTTGCGAATCTGTTCTCTTCAGCATAGCCTGAATAACTTAGCATCAATCTTCGTTTTGAAAACTTTTGTGTATTTGTGATATATTGTGGTGTTTTGATGATTCAAGACGAATATTGCGAATAGGCGCGCGCATCGTGGCTGACCGGCATATCTTAAAATGCCCTTTGTATTGTAGAGGCAACAGGTGTCATCCATCTGAACTGATTACTCAGCTTGTTGAGCAAATTTGAGGTTACGGTGCTTTGTGTACATTTGATTGGTCTCGTACACGGTGTTGGTATCAAGCGATACAAAAAAAGTGACAAGATTTACCTTCCGGAGTAGAATGAACTTTCTACACTTTCTAATGCTGTGTGTCTGTGCGTAGAGCTGTTTGTTCAATGACATGTTTGGTTGTTTATTCTTGAGATTGGTCTGAAATTTCATGATAAAATTGATGGAGACTCCTGACGAATAATGTATTGTGGTGCATGTATACTTCTGAAATGATTCGATCAATTCGTATCGACCTTTAGGACTTCGGTCACTTATGTTTTGTATTTGTATTTTTGAACGAAAGGCAAACCAATCACCACCGTGTGCGTTTTGAAATGTTCAAGTACTGCAAATCATCATGTTTCACTTAGATTTTTTCTTCAATGATCAAAATTAGAATCTCATCGATCACGTTGATGAAATAAGCAAGTTAAAGATGACGGAAGTCTTAGAGTGGCTTCGGGCATGAATGACAGTATATTTTGGCACGGTAATGTGTATAAAATTTCAATTATATGGGATGATTTCGCAGATCGACATTTAAAATTCATTTTTCAGCCGCAGAAGCCAATTGAAAAGCTCGCAAACCAGTTGATCCAACAAAAATTGTCTGTCTCCACGCAAGTTAGTATGTCGGTGATTCGACAAGTGCTCTGTTTGAGTACAAAAATTAGGAGCTGCAGAGAGAAGTCTAAAATTCTAAAGTTGTCATCCAGATGTATTTCAAATGCCGTCTTGACAAAAAAAGTTGAAGGAGACAATGGCGAAAAAATCGTTACATCGAGTCACGAAGAACTATTTTTTCCAGATGGGACGATCTCAGAATATGTTTGGAAAAGTATGCTAGTTTATCCTACAATGACTGCCCTTGTGAGTAACCATCTTTTTAAATATTTATAAAAAAAATGGATACTTTTTTCATGTTTTTGTATGAGAAATCAGCTAAACAAATCTGTTGACTTGTCGATTTGCAAGATGAGAATGCAAGTGACATGTTTAATGTAAATTAGCAACACGAACGCTGTTTCACAACTCTGACAAAAACGTCTCTCACCCGTTCTTCTGTCATGCATACAAGTTTTCTATTCTGCACGCATCTCCGTAAGAAAGTTGATTAGGATATGAATAATAGTTATGAATGTCACCGTGATTTATATGAGAGAATTTCATAGAAGATCATGAGCATTTGGGTGGAAACATACTAATGGTTAGACAGGAGAGACCTGCCACAAAGAGGGTCGTTTGACATATGAAATCAGAAACTGCTTCGAGAATTGTAATAAGAACCAGTTTTCGACGATTTTGAATGGAATCTTGGAAGTTTCAAAAAATCGATCGTGTGTCGGAAGACCAGCTCAAAAATATTTTTTCCGAGAAGAGCCATTATTTCACATCAAGTGTATGCGTCCCTTTTGAGATTCATTGCGGGATCAAACTTGAACATTGAAAAAAAAAAAACTTGACATCAGCTCGTCATAGTCTCAACAAATTCCTCTGGATTTCTAGTATAGTGTAGCCCGTTCACTTCAAAATTGCCCCTTGTATCGGGAATGCTATTTTTAATATCAAAATATGTTCCTGGTGTGGAAAGACGGCCAAAAATGGTAGAATTGGGATTTTGAGAAATTTCGGTATTTAAATTTTTTTTCTCGTATGATTCCATCTTGTGACCGGATCCCATGTAAATTATGAGATTCCATGTTCACGTATGATCGGGTATAAAATCGGTTTGAAAATTTTTCATTTTTATTTCGGAAAAACGTGGTATACTCATTTACAACTGGTGTAACATCAATACTTCACGGTGATGATCAAACATTACTCAGAGAAATATTTCCCAGAGTCATACTCAGGTTTTGAACATCTGAAGAACTGAAGAGAAAGGTTTCGTAAGAAATATCACTTTTTTGAAACTCGAGACTGACTCCTGGGGAGATTTTTTCGAGTAGTATATGATCAGTAATGTGATGTTTTGATGTGAGAATAGGTTTGAATCAATATATTACAATTTTCTGTAATAAAAAAAATGTTTGAAACGGTTTTACGCGTAATCATATATGTTCATGGAATCGTATGTCTTACATGGGATGGGTGTTTTAGTTCTTTCCTTGTACAGACAAAGGCTTTTCGGAATTTTTTCAGATTTTTCTCGATGCACGACGAAAAAAACTACCACGGATGATTGGGAACGGTTTTCTCACACATAGAATCCAGAAAATTATCAGAAAATTTTATGAACTCGATTCATTCTTTCATGAATACTTATAATTTTTCCAACCGTGATCCCTCGAATGTTCTGAGTGTCTCAATAGTGATGAGATTTATTTGCCCCGAATACATCACATTTGTGATGGAATTTAAATCTTCCCACCCTTCATCTCAAAACTATACGAAAATAAAAGGAATATATTTTTTCATCTACATTTCATTATTTGGTCAAAAGGAGTGCGGGATCACAGGCAGGAAGTATACTTACGCAAAAGCAAGAGATTTTTCGAATTTTGTCGCCAGAAGTCTCCTCAAGATGGGAATAAAACGAGGGGAAGTTGTGGCTCTGGTTATGCCAAATTTACCAGAAAGTGCAATCGCATTCCTCGGATGTGTGGAAGTAGGAATTATTGTCACAACTGTAAATCCAATCTATACTGTTGGTAAGTGATACTCATTCAAATTCATGAAAAAATCCTGTAGTCTCACCTTCCTCGATTCAGAGTCACACGTGTTTTGTATTTGCAAGAAGGATAAGGTAAACGTGCTTGATTTCCTTTCACTGGCATTGTTTTACCCATAACTTCGTCCCATCTAAATATTCTTCAATCTATCTTCACTCGTTTTTAAGCTTTCTTCAAGACCTTCAGAATAAGTTGAGATGGAACTTGGTTATCACGAATCATAAAACGTATATTTTACCGAATTTCTCGAAGAAAGTGCGTCATTTGCTTTCACGTACATGATAGACTAATTTTCACAAGATAGTATGAGTTTTTTGTAAAATTGGAATATCTCGACTCATGAACGTGCAAGTGGCACGTTTTTTATCTCATTCTACAGCTTTTCTAATGAATCAAATTCAGTTAATTTGAAGAAATGACATGGGATAAACTAAGCACACTGTCCTGTTTTTGGTAATATGGGCGTAAAATCGGTTATAAATCAAAGTTTACATTTCTGAAGGTTCCAAACAAACTTCTCGATATTACAGATGAGATTTCGAGACAATTTGTTTCATCCAACACGAAAGCTGTCATCACGTCTGCGGAGATAGCAGCAAATGTGATCAATGCTGTGAATAAAAGCATTCCTGGCTCTAAAATTATTGTGGTCAATGACAATACTGTACCAATGCCAGACAATGTTATTCCTTTCGAGGTAAACATGTAATATGATCCCATGCACATCCTACGAGATGACTATTTCAGTATCTTTTTTATATGACATATACTCCACAGGATCTCATCTCAAGAGGAAGAACATTGCCACCGTTGCCAGATCGACCTTTTAATCCCGAAGATGTTGCAGTATTACCATATTCAAGTGGCACTACGGGTCTTCCAAAGGGTGTCATGTTAACGCATCAGAATCTAGTCTCAAATGTTGAAATGGTAAAGCAAACATTAGATTCAGATATGATCAGGTGTGCTGATGGTAATTTCTTTTCTCCATTGTCTCTGGTGCTTGGCAGGTTGAATATTTCGATCAAAATCTAGAATGTAATGTTGCATCTAAGGTGCAAGAGTCAATAGAATTTTGAAAAATTTCTGCATGTTTGCTAGACTTATACAACTTTTAGTTTATTCTCTAATTTTTTTTTCTATTATATTTGATTTTCAATATTCCGTCCCAGGTGTAACTTTCTCCAAATTCTACGTTTGAGTGTCTTCGCTGCATAGCATGTTACATGGTCAATATATTTGATTATCATGTTCACTTCAATTACTAGTATCTTGGAACGTTCATCACGCTAATCAAAACACGTTAATGTCATGAAATTCAACAGTATTTTAAATGACCACTGAAGCAACATTTCCACTCTTTCGCTCAAAATTTGATCAAAATTCATTAAAATTCTTTTATAGCATTCGAATGTTTGAATAACAGTTCCAGCTCGCTCATAAATCATTCAAGTAGACCAGTATTTTCAACGATGATAAGTCAGTCTTAAGTGGAACTTTTCATTTAACAAGGAAAATTCCATCGTAGGAACCTGTTCTTCTAGTAACCGAATGAAGATAATCTATTCAATATTTTGAGAGATCCTTCCGTCATCGTTGAAACCTCTAGGTTAGACGTCATTTTTCAAATTACGGTGTCTACAAAATTTTTTTGCCCGAGGAAATATTCATTAATTCAATCCATAAAACTCACGTGTATTCAGATACAATACGCAAATATTTCCTTTCAGGTTCATCCCAAGAAATTGTTCCAGTAGTCTTACCTCTATATCACATCTATGGAATGAGTACAGTCATGTTACTTAGATTATCTATTGGCAGTAGATTGATCACTTTACCAAAATTCACTCCAGAATCGTACATCAAGGTTTTAGACGAGAATAAGGTGACACCAGATCTTTCTTCATTACCCGGACGATTTTGTTTAAGAAGTTTTAATTACATAATTCATTTCGGATTTAGGTAGATGTACTGATGTTAGTACCACCCATGGTCATATTCTTGACAAATTCCAAATTAGCGAAGAAAAAGCATATTGAGAATGTTAGTTCGGTTGTAAGTGGTGCAGCACCGTTATCTAAAAGTGATGTCGACAAATTCTATGACAAATTTGGAGTTGATAGACAAAAACTTCGTTTCTGTCAAGGTGAGCTACTTTAAATCTTGGCTAAATTTTCCTGTTCATGTTTGTCAACTTTCCTCAGCCTATCTCTCTTTTAGAGAATATTCGAATACGTTTACTTCTTTTCGAAGGAATCTTGATTGTTCAAGATGATACCATGAATTCTAGGTTCTATTGTTCAGTTCAGAATTATTTAAAATATATCTCCCCATCCTCCTCATCTTGCGCCTTTTTATCGAATATATTATTTCTTTTTTGCTTCTTATAGAAAGCTATGATGCACAAAATCTTGTACCATCTTATAAATTATAATCACTGTAATCGACTTGATTATGAAATTTCCAGGTTACGGACTGACGGAATGTTCACCGGTAGCCCTGTTCGAGAAAAGTGGTGTTAAATTTTCCAGTATAGGTAAACCAGTCGCAGGTTGTGAAGTCAGACTTGTAGATCCGGTAACAAAAAAAGATGTTGATACACCAAACGAAACTGGTGAATTATGGATAAGAGGTCCACATGTTATGAAAGGATATTTGGATAACCAAAAAGCCACTGATGAAACTATTCAGGATGATTGGCTTCTGACGGGCGACATTGCGTATTATGATGAGGACTTGGATTTCTACATTACTGATAGACTGAAGGAACTTATCAAAGTAAAAGGTTTTCAGGTACGTACAAGTGTGTCTTGTCATATACGTAGTTGTAACTGTGAATTTCCTTACTCAGAATGTCCACTTGACTGGACATAGACATGTTGCTTTCAACATTTTGAGAAGAATTTTGGAGTAAGCATAGGAAAAAATTGGGAAAAGGTTCAAGACGATTTTTTGAACATTTGAGAATCATATGGCTGTACGAATCGTTCCCAGAAGAAGGCTTACCTTTCAAAAAAAAAGTACAGGTCCAAATTTTTTGAAACTCCAATTTTGATGTTCTTCACCACGTTTACGCCAATAAGCGAGAGAGACTCTTTCCTAATTAAGGTTGACTGGATTCAACTTGAATTCAATGAAACGCCTGTGAGATTGGCATTGCTGTTTAAACACAGCCTGAAACTATATGCACAGTCGGGTTTCCCGGTGGCCGTTCCTGAATTTCTCGGATAATTTTTCACATTAAGAGTGCTCTCTACCTCTGGAAAAGCAATGGTGGCTCCTCTAGCGGTCAAATTGGTATATTGTCAATAACAATTTTTAAAAACAAAGAGGAAGGAAACCAATAGTACCGCTCCCTGCGGATTATTTTTCTTCAAATAATAAAAAAAGTTTCATCGAGATCGGTGCAAAATTCAGCTCAAAAATTTCGCACCGATCTCGATGAAACTTTTTTTTAAATTTGAAGAAAAATAGTCCGCAGGAAGCGGCACTATTGGTCTACTCCCTCTTTGTTCTTAAAAATTGTTATTGACAATATACCAATTTGACCGCTAGAGGCGCCACCATCGCTTTTCAAAAGGTAGAGAGCACTCTTAACACGTCCACTGCGACAGCGAAAATCGCGTTCGGGTCCTGTGTGCCATGGACTCCACGGGTAGGTTCATTTGATGGGATTTTGATCACAGCCGCACTGAGGGTTGGATCAATGGGCCCAACCGGTGGCTCCCATCGCAGTGACGGTGTTAGCCATTTCAGTGCTAATTTATTAGAACCGATGGTTTTTCATTGAATCATCACAAAACTATGATAATAGATAGTAGTAGAAATCTGATTTGAGATATCATATTAAAAACTTTCGATGCTTCAATTCCTCAAAGCTTACGAGAATTGCCATCATAACAATCATTCATCTCCGAAATCTAGGTTGCGCCAGCTGAGCTAGAAGCCCTCCTACGATCTCATCCAAACGTCGAAGAAGCCGGTGTAATTGGAATTCCAGATGAAAGGTGTGGAGAGATTCCAAGAGCTTTTGTAGTATTGAAGGATAAGGGTAAAACAACAGCTGAAGAGATACAAGATTTCGTAAAGGGCAAGGTGTCTGAATTCAAAGAACTGAAAGGTTGGTATTTTTGTCGATTATTCTTCTGAAGAAGTTTATGAATAATTTCATATTGCATGCATGGAACAATATTAAGAATTTGTTGGTTCCGTATGATAAATTATTTACGACACTCGTGATACTTTTATGAAGATTTGAATCGAATAATCTTGGTTGCAGGTGGTGTTGAGTTCATTGAGACTCTTCCAAAAAATCCATCTGGAAAAATTCTCAGAGTTAAGTTGAAGAAGGAATACTGTTGATAAATTTCCTAGGGGATGAATTTTGAATATCTAGGGTGCTTTAAGAATGTTATGAAAGATTATTTCTACATTTTATTCATAAAGTTATCTCATCCTTGAGTATTCCATGGATTTTCTCATTGATGAAGATTTTTTAATGGTACCTCCATTGTAATTGTTACTATATTTATACTATGTTGGGAGTTGCAACTACTATTTTCATTTGTGTTAGAAAGTATTCCAGTGTAAGATGCGCTTGATCTGCCTACTTTCCACTTATGGAATGGTTTTGGAATAAATCATTGAGTGGTCAGAAAAATTGTAGGTCCTCGATCGGTATCAAGATTGCGTGTATGTAAAATGTGCTGTACGTTCGTTGTACCGGCAAAAATCTCTGAGTTCTCTTCCCAAAATTTACTGTATTTAAGTACATTCAAATATATTTAAATACATAGATAAATAAAACTGTATTCAAATATCTGCAGAACACGTGTAACCACTTCGGTGACCTAGTTGTTAACATTTCATGTACACCAAAACTATTCTGATTGGAGAAATTGATCGAATGAGAGCCGACGACGGTACATCCTATGTTATGGGTATTTTGTATTTCGGAATATTTATGATCTACGCTGCTCAGAAAAATACACTTTTTCATAATGAAGAGGAAATTTCGGAATCATTTCAATAGGAAGTGGGTATCGGCAGTCGTCCCGTGTGGAATTTGTGTGCCTTATACACGGTAACCGATGGTGCGGAGTTCAATTATTTTCGCGATCGAGGCACTCCAGGGATAGTTTAGTGTTTTAACGCATATAAAAATTTTCCACGCAAAATACCGGAATTCGGACCCGCGGGTACCACGTATAAGGCACACAAATTCCACTCGAGACGACTGCGGATACCTACCACCATCTCAATGTTAGCCGTTCATTCTGAAAATTCAAGACTTTTTCCTTACGCTTAGTTTATGAATGCATCCGAAAAATCAATCGATGTTAATCTATTTGATATGAGGAAGAAATTGCCATTTGCACCGACTCTATTTAAATATCACCCAAGCCTCTAAACAGGCTGATCCAGCGAAAAAAGTATTTCAATCGGTGCAACTCTCCATGATATTTTCATGCATAACTCTTGGTATGAAAAAGTTATTCCAAAGTTTTTCTCCCTCGAAATTTACCAAGGATCGGATGAAGCAGATTTCCTTTCATAGCCTTACTAAAATTCAGCTTATTCGGGAAAAGAGCGACCGCAGCACATCCTTTTCTTTGCTTCGTGACTCCTATTTCTAATGGCCAAATCTGCTATCTCAAGCATTATATTCGACATCCTCAGCACACTGTTCCAGAACGGAGTAGCCAGCTTAGCCTCATCATTATTCATGAGTGAAAGATTTTCCTCCGACACTGATGTTTTCTTGAGCCAAACATCTGCTCATGCGTCCAAAGCTCGACGGGGATCGGTTTATCATGAAATGATCACTAACAAGGAAATCCGAGAACTAACTAATCAACTTGATGGACTTGACGATCCCTTATACATTTTATGAGATTCATTCCTGATGATATGAATAATTTGGTCATTACGAAACCTCGAGGGGAAGTCCTATCAGAAGAATTATTTGTGACGAAGAACGTTTTTATATTTGGAATGAGGTATGTTGCGAGGAAGATTACACCGGCACACAAAAAAAAGTATCTGTACTTTTGACCAGACCTACTTTTCTTTATGTATTGTGGCACGCTGAATCCGAATCCGAGGTCGGTTTGGCCCGACTACCTCTTATTTTCGAGAAAATTGTGCTATTCTGCGCTATTTCCACGATCTCCACCGTATTTTTATACGATTTTCTCGAAATCAAGATGGGAACGGTCCTAACCGACCTCGGATTCGGATTTAGCGTGCCAAAATACATGCAGCAAAGTAGACCTGGTCAAAAGTACAGATACTTTTTTTTGTGTGCCGGTGTTATTCACTTCCATGTCATCGTTTACGTGTAAAATCTAGTAGTTCCATTTAAATACAAAATATTGATGACTCGGGTCGTTTCACACAATTCTTTAGTTATTAATGTGAATTCTCCACCCAGTGGCAGGACCCAAAAGATTTTTGAAGATGCCTGCGGAGCTATCCCTATTCTGTCTTTCAGTTCCGCGAGAGCATGAAAATCATGATCTTTTTTCAGTAAATTGCATTTTTTTCAAGCTTTGCTGAAGATCATGCAACGCGTTTAGCGCTATCTGGAAGATGTTGATAAACCGCATTGAGAATGATCTTGAAGAACTTCGCTCATGCAAAATTGTACGATCTTTGCGATGAAATTAGTCGGAAGTTGTATTTCCGCTGTTTTATGCGTTATATAGTCAATTATTTTGTTCTTTACTCTCTGACCAGTCAGAAAACCGTAATTACTACAAACTCATGCCCAAAAACCGAGAAAATTTCCTTCAAGATGACCTCTTGCAAAAATTTATTCCATGTCCCCAATCAGCAACTACTGCAACTTGATTGAAAAAGAATAATGGTCAGAGCGAAATGACTTATCTACCCCTGTTTTTGGTGGAAGGCATGTGAAAAAATAACACATGCGTGTCGATTCAAATGAGGCACTTTTAATGAAAAGTTTGTAATTAAATTGATGGGTCAAATTGCTACTTGTGAGCACGGCCACAGTCGACGGGCAAGAGAGCGAGAGAGAGGCGACGTCGTCGGCAGACTCTTGACTTGAAGAGACGCGGCATTAGAAGGGGTAGCGAGCCATGCACAGGGCCGTACCAACAAAATTTATAATGATTTTAAACATATAGTATTAGAATGATTTTAAAGGCCGTACTCACTGAAAATATGTAATTCCATGGTATAATGAATTGGTAATCTCATTCTAATATGAACTATGAATTCAAACAACACCGAACCAGAGCCTGAAGCCCCTCCTATACATCCATGCTGTTGCTATTGTAAATAATCTTGATGTCTAAAAACCGTGAATCTTCAGACACAGTAAGAAAAATTGAGATCAGCAAGTGGTCATATCAGCTTCGATTGTAACTAATTTCAAGTTCGTAAAACCACGCTAATGCGCAGAGGTTGCTGTGTCCCGATCATGTAGAGAATGAAAAATCGAAAGATTGACCAAAATCACATAAAACAGTGAAAGAAAAATTGTCGATTAGTTCCATCGCAAAAAACTGCTTTTTTAGATCATCTGGCTACTTTGATTTCCCCGGATTTTGTCCGATCAGGGTCTGAAATATCTGAACGAAAATGTTTAAGGTCATCTGAGATAGGTTTTTCTCCAGATCTTCCGACCACGTTGTATTGTCTTGAGGTATACCCGAGGTAAATGCAATTTCCAGAAAAAGATCATGATTTTCATGCTCCGGTCGAATCAAAGAGCAAAACAGAAATGACTTCCCACGCATGTCCGTAATTTTTTTGGGCTCCCCCAGTGGGTGAGTAGAAGTTCATATCATGGGCTAGAGAATCGAACGAAAATTACGAGGAACTGAGCCGGGACATCACTATTTCTCATGTACCATTTCTCAATGGAATTTCTCGTGTGAAATGTGTAGACTTGGTTAGGGCCCGAAAGAGGAATCATCCCTCTGATTTGAGAGGCAAATATCGATCTGAGAAACCATTACCGATATCAGATTTCAAATTACCGATAATAAAGAGCACGTTATATAGATTTTTGAAAATTTCTAAAAGTGTGAGAATTGGCCTTTCACGATGTTGAGTTCAAGTTTTGACATGATACGATCAGTCATAAAGGTAGAGTTCTGAGTCATGGACCTGAAATAATATAATTCCGTACTGAGCGCGTTGGTCCATTTTCGACACTATAGGACGGTTTGCTTGTTGAGCAAAGCGAGAAAGACGTGTTCTCCAGTGCTCGTGATGGGATTGCAAACGAAATGCGGATACATTTTTCATCACGAGGACCCGAAAAATCGCATTTGAACACGGCATTTCCAGGTTAGACTAAGTAATGAAAATGTAATTCAATCCAAACTCACACGACTTACAGGGTTGAAATAGCGTTGAAAGAAGATCGTTCGGCGAGATCAGTTTTTGATCCTTAGACGCTAGTGTCTAGTGATTCAGATTCGTGCCGCTAATTATTCGATCAGAAGTTTCCACTTTGATCTCGTAGTATCCAATAAAAGTTTCCATCGAGGTTTCTATTTCATAATTGACTAGAGAGCACGAGAGTGCTCAAGTTATCGAGGACTCTGGCAACCTCGGCGAGCAAGCGACGCGCCACAGCGACGCCAAGGCACCCACTGATCTTCTCAGCTTCGCCAAGTGCTTTTGGCTTGCACAACATGTGTGATCTGTGAAAGATCAATTCTTCTCCGCGAGTGAATAAAACAAAAGGCAAGTATGGAAGGCTATCTGTATTTGCAAGACTTTATTTGGGTCATCTCGTCAATTTCCTAGGCTTTGAAAGCCAAGATCCCCTTCTAAATTGACAAAACAAAGATTCAAGTATGTCAACGGTTATAAAGTTGAAATCTGAGCCTATCTTCCCACAAGATTGATGAGTCTTCATGTTCTCACTATGATATTGCTGTTTCAGCAGTTTTTAATATCTTCTACCTGGTTGGATTTTCCTGGAATTGAATTTTTCTTTTACGGAAGAATGATTCATCTTTTCAAAACGTCTTCGGGTTTGACATATCAATCGCTGTCATGGTGATCAAAAAGAGTTATCAGGTGCTTGATACCAATATTGCGACGGTCCGGGAAATGGAAATGTATTTTCTATGTATAAGCATAGGAGATAGGTTTTTATTTCCCAGGACCGTCGATTAATCATAAGACCCAGTATGAGCTTGGAGACTTTTTCAAAGTTTGTTTAGAAATCATTCGGACATTCGGATCTGATTGTGTGCTGATGGATGAATATAAATGGATGATTCACCATTCGATTCGGAAGACATAGGTAAGCACTTTATCTCATTTATGATTGAGTTCGTGGAATGAATATCCCCCCTCCTATTTTACTTTTCCCAAAAGTCTAACTTCTTGGCGAGTATGGCCATTCTTTCCCCCTATCACTTCATCTGGGATCAAAAACTGAATTTCAACTCTTGAGGGTCATGAGATCAGGGAAACCATGTTGAGTAATTATTTAGCAGAAACTGGACGTAGAACGAATGAAAAGAGATTGAAAAATACTAATTACAACTCTCGAAAGTAATAAGATCAGGGAAAATATGTTGAGTAATAGTTTAGCAAAATCCGAGCTCGAAACTCATGGGAATGGATTGATTCCATTGCGATTTGAATACCTCTGTGATTATGACTCAATTTGAGTTACTCGTCATCTCTTCGATTCGATAAATGTATTGAGAATAACGATCTATCTAGACCAGTGAAAAAAAGACGGTAGCGAGAGAATTCAATCCCACATTGGTTGTTTTTGTTTGAAAGTCAGTAAACTCAAGTTGAGTCCAAATCACAGAGGTGAGCAAATCGTTATGAAATCAATTCATTACCATGAGTTTCACGTTCAGATTTTGCACAATCATTACTCAACATATTTTCCCTGATCTCATTACTCTGAAGAGTTGAAATTAATATTTTTCAATCTCTTTCCATTCGTTTCACGTACAGTTTCTGCTAAATGCTTACTCGAAATGTTTTCCTAGATCTCATGACTCTCAAGATTTGAAATTCATATTTTGATCCCAGATGAAGAGATAGGAAAAAAGGGTGCTCATACGCGCCAAGTTATTCTTTTGGAAAAAATAAAGTGGGAGGGGGGAAGATTTCAATCAAGGGGCGGCTTACTAGGGAGTAGCCATGGCCAATGCCGGCTAATACGGCTGGTTTTGGCGCAAATGCGCGCTACTGCGGGAGACCCACCTCAGGTGCAAGTGGACAGAAGTAGCCAAGAGTGGCCTCGCTGAGATTTGAAAAAGTAGCATTCAAGGGGCCATGTTCTACTCCAAACTACTTGACCGCCGCTGGAAGCTACATCTGGCTACTGTGGAGCTTGTGTTGCGGGCCTAACAAGCGACCAACAGTAGTCGAATAGTTGCTCGAAGTAGTCACGAGTGGCCCGTACAGGATGAAGGAGTAGCGCTATTCTGCGCTGGGTTCCAATGCCAGCTGATATCGGCTACTTCCAACTACTCTCACCCCGTACGGAGACTTGTGGCTACTTCGAGCTACTATTTGGCTACTGTTGGTCGCTTGTTGGGTCCGCAACACAAGCTCCACAGTAGCCAGAAGTAGCTTCCAGCGGCGGTGAAGTAGTTTAGAGTAGAACATGGCCCACAAATGCTACTCTTTCAAATCTCAGCGAGGCCACTCTTGGCTACTCCTGTCTACTTGCACCTGTGGTAGGTCTCTTGCAGTAGCGAGCGTTTGCCGCAAAACTAGCCGTATTAGCAGGCAATGGCCACGGGTACTCCCTAGTGAGCCACTCCCTGATTTCAACACTTGGCTATGGTAATCATTAAAAATTCTCAAATTATTTTCGGAAAAAGCCAAGTTCACCAGAAATGCCATTTTATTGATCTTCGATTGAACTATGAAGGAGTTCCATGCTAACCAAACGTTACATATTATTAATGAAACCTCAATTCAGATACCCCAAATACCCCTACGATGCTTGAGGACAGTTCAAAATATATGGAAATATTTTTATTGATCTTCATTTTTTCCCGTATCTTCCTCTAAAACTGATTAGTCTCACTTTCGATGATCTCAAGACATACTCTCCTGGCATTCTGAATCGATCGGATGATACCTATTTTTTTTTTTAAATTCGTAAGAGATCATTCAAATCGAGTTTTGAATAGAATTTCCACCAAAAATTCGAATGACTCATATTTGAATTGAATTTCCAAAAATTCCGTCTCAACCAAACCATACATATTGCTAATAGAACTTCAGTTTAGATTTTCTAAATCCCTTTTAGGAACTCCCTTGAGAGAATATATCAAAATATTGGAAACTATTTGAGATTATGATGATGATTATAGAGAATTATTGCGCAAAATAGGGATTCATTGGGATGAAATTGCTAATTAATGGATGTCGGGCTCATTATAACGAGAAAAATAATAATTACAACTACTACCTTACAGCTCTGTGAGGGTCACATCCTGCTAATCACTTTCAGCAGCGTGTTTGCTACAATTTTGATATGGATATCCCAGTATGATCGTACTCCCTATTTTTGGCCATATTCAGAATAACTTTCGACAAACAATCACACATCATAGATACTTTAAGCTATTGATAGTTTCGCTTTCAACTTCTTGTTTTTCGTTCTAGATGAGACTGAACTCGAAGTTCATTTCCAAGGTTCGAGTTATTTTATTTCTGACAATTCGCAACATAATTCATGCGAGCTTTCCATTTTGTATGATTGAAATCATGAAGCCGATAAGAATCGGAGCAGTAAAAATAGAATTTCGTGAGAAATAAAGAAGAATCTAATAGGAGGAAATAAAACTAAGATTGAAAATCAATTTCCGGAATTTCCTCATCATAGAGATCGCAAAATTTTTGGAATTTGATGATGAGATGATTGTTGACTGGGGATTCCCTCGTCAAGCTTTCTCTTCCGGCAATTTCAAAGATCTGACAATGAAAGAGATGCCGAATCAAGAACAAATTTAATATTAAAAAATCTCATGAAATGCAGTTCACGAATCATCGAAAGTTCCAGCTACTTTTATTCGGCCCAGTTTTACAAAACCTCATCGTCCTGATGTAAATGAGGAGATTTATCAAGCTGTAGCAAACTTGGAACCCCCTCAAGCTCGCAAGCAAACTCATTCTTCTCGTCCCAGGAGCTTACTTCTATAAGACCACAGAGAAGAGTGGAGGCTCCAAGTACCCAATATCTTCAAGAATCCTTTTCCATTCGGTGGATTTAAAGAGGGTTTCTCCTCTTCTCGCGACGTTTCACCAAAGACACGCAAAAGATCAACCCCTTTCAAAGCCTGCATCTCATAGACTTTACATACCCACACATATAGACAGATAGGGAGTCGGAAGCGCATCCCAGGCGCAAAAGTAGGCTCGTGGGGTTAATAACTCTGGGTGGCTGCTGTGTTGGGAGACGCACCTTTTTCGCGCAGCCCTGTACTCAGTCTATACATATAGCGTCGCCTCTGTGTCCGCGTCCAGCTGAGTGTTGGCCCGTTTTCCATTTGCCTCGTATACACTACCACCACCACCACTACTACTAAGGTACAGCGACAAGCTCAGAGGGCGGCTTGGTGGCTGTGACTGGCGCAAGCTCAAGCTCAGTAGTTCGTGCAACCCTCAACCAGGCAGGCCGGTTTTGCTCTCTCGGGGAGCTCGTGCAACGTGACAGTTTCGTGAGGATGTGCCGGGTGAGATATTTTCCCAGAATTTGTTGTTCCTGCTGTTAGTGCAAGCTCTGGTTTCCTGAAAAAACAGTGCTGTGGAAAGTGAGTAAGCCTGGCCTTAAAGTGAGCTTTTTGTGGATGATTGAGGTTTGAAAATATTTTACAATTATTGTAGCTGATGAGAGAGGTATGCGGGTTGAAACGGTTCTGTTTGTTTCCTCGAGAGAAATTGTTCCTTTTCAGACCCCCTGGCTTGCAAACGTGATGCTGGGTGGTTTTGCTATGCTTCGCTCTGTTGTTGACTCGAATTCGCCGCAGACGCGTTTAGTTTTGCCGACGCCACCGTGACTCAATTAACGCCCTCCTATATATATGAGGTAAAGCCGGCGCTGCGCGAGAAAGTCGTATCCGTATAGCCAACCGGCTCTTCTTGTAGCCAGAGTTTTCATTTGAAATGAAGTTCCCTTTCCTGGAATTCAACGCTCATTTTATTGTCTCGTCTGCATTGAAGTTAAATGGGTTTCGGAATTTGCATTTATCGGAAGGCGATATAGCTCCGGCATTTCATTCAGCTTGATTGAAATCTCAACTCTGTAGCTGTGAATACATCTCATTCTCCTTCTTCTACGTCATAAAAAGGTGAATGCTGCAACTTAGATAAAGTTTCCCTAGAACTGCAACAAGGACTTTCACAAATTGTCTCCTGTGATTCTTGTTTTTGAAAAACTTCATCATTGAGCGATACTTTGAATGGAGCTTGCGAAACTGAGTGAGACTGATGCGTAATTTTATTGGAAGTCTTCAATTATGTTTACCATGAGTTCTGATGTTCACAAGCATGGGTTTCTCATCTCCGATTCAGCCAAAGTAGGAAAGTAATGGAGTTTTTATATCGGTTGTTATTAAGACATGCGTACGAGTGGCGTTTTGCGAGAGATCGTATGAATGTAAAAGTTTCAATTCTGAAACTCATTTGAACCCCCTGTCCAGAATGTCTTATGAATATTTGGAAGAAAATGTTTTGAATATCATTTGATCGAAATCGGCATTGTTGTGTTACAATACTGTGAGAAAGGCAGGCCATTTCAATACTAAGTTCAAGAAATTAGAAATGTGATCTTATCACAGGTCATTTTGCCGTCCATTTTTTTCGATTATTCACTAGTAATTTGTGGGATAGCATAAGCTGCATCCATCCTTCCGAAATTCGGTTAGGATTGAAGAAAGGATTCCAAAAAATCTATGATGCCTAGCAAGTCCGTCCCGGGTTACTCATGAATCAGGAAATTAATTGATCTGCTCACAATAACGAGAATTCACTAAGGGTGATGACAGACAACCCGCTACGACATGAATCTCACGACACGACGCGACGCGACACCGCCCGCCACGGCACTAAATCTATTCCTGCAAACTCAATCATCGATGGATTTGACTCATTTTCATAAATCATGACTGGTAATGTGAAAATAAATCAAATCCATCGATGGTCGGGTTCACAAGAATGGATTGGGTGCCGTGTCGGGCGGTGTCGCGTCGCGTCGTGTCGTGAGATTCGTGTCGTAGCGGGTTGTCTGTCATCACCCTAATACTTCAGCCTTTTCTCCAAAGAGGTATATGACTTGGATAGTAACAACACCCTGATGTTGCACGACTAATTTCGGTGGAACGAGTGGCAAATGTGTTGCCTCAGTACAGCCTGTGTTCCCATCGCATTTTCAAGAATAAAATCATTGATGACTAAAAGTTTTTTTGAAGGTGAAACCTTCTCTACCAACGTTGTGGCAGGGGAAAATTCCAGCTGGATGTGCACACCGTGAAGTATTACGGTCACGCGTGAACGCGTGCATGCGCTACGGTACATCCATTTATCCATCCATCCATCCATCCAATCCCACCACTCCGTTTCCCGTTCCATCTCATCCCATCTCATCTATGCCATCCCATCCTACTCAGCCCAGCGCATCTCAGTCCAGCCTAGACCTACTCGTCCCACTCCGGCCCAGCTCACACCATCCTATCTCGACCTAACTGAGCCCAGTCCAGTCCAGCCCAGCTCATCTCATCCCATCCCAGATCAGCCCAACCCATCCACTCGACCCCATCACAACCTCTACCATTCCTACCCGGCCCATCCCATACCTGCCTGTCCTATCTTATTTCCCATCCCAATCCATCTCAGCCCCAACGAACGCATCCCATGTCAGCCGTACCCATCTCACTCCATTCCATCACAGCCCATCCAACCGCGGCCCAGCCCATCCCATCTCAGCTCATTGTCAGTCCAGCCAAACTAAACCCATCCTGACCCAGCCGATACCATCTCATCTCAACCCAGCCCAACCTATCTCGTCCCATCCCAGCTCAATACAGTCCAATCGAGCCGAGCCTAGCCGAGTTCAGCGCATCCCATTCTATCGCAGCCCAGCTCATACCGACCCAGTAAACGCAAGGGGGACTCTGACTCCAACGTGTGACGACCCTCCGGACCCAGTTGTTGGGACACCTCATCCGGGCCTCGACCCAAATCCGGTCGGAGGGACCTGGCGCCGAGAATGGTGCTCGGTGAGCTTTAGCCTGTTAAGAAAGCCCGCAGGGGGAGTTGAGACAACTCGGTGTCCCAGTCCTAGAGTTTGAGGAACTCCCGGACTCGGTCAGCGTCTGTCGGAGCGTAGAGACCACACGTCTCCATCTGGTGCCCAGGACTGAATGAGCCCAGGGACTCGTATCGGGAATGTCTGCGGATAGTCCCAATACGAGCCTGAACGACTCATCCAATAACCTGAGGGGCTCCCTAGACCCCAACGAAGCCTAGAAGAGTTCCAGCCCGATCAGAAAAATCAAGAAGTCCCACGCGGGGGCCACCAGTAGCGGCCACGGGTGCGTCCAGCGTGGCATGTAACGCCTTCCCATCGTGCGCCCAGCGTGGCTCTCGCTGGGCAGCCCAGCCTCCGGGATTTTTGAAGTTGTTCATTTTTTATGAATAGCTAGCTCAGCTTAACGAATCTGAGAGTACAACTGTAGTATTAGTCCTCTAGAGATTGCCTTTTCGATCAAATTTGATTGAAAGATTTTGAATCATAAATACGGTAAATGCCGCAAAAGAACTTGTATCGAATCCTCTCCTTTCGTCCTTTCGAGGAGCAGTCCGTCACGGCATCTGGACCAAATGAGGAGATCCTTGCTTGAATATTATCAAGTTCAAATGTAAGATTGGGTGCACTCATCTTCAACAATGCTCATTTTTCTCTTTTTCAAATATATCTCCAGAACTCCCATCAATTTTTGAAGACAACCATAAGATATCATTAAGAAAACGGTATATGCATTTCTGAAATGTTCATATTATTCGTGATTTGAGGACTGATATTAAATTGTTTCAGAAAAATTCATACATATACAATGTATATTATACATGTATTTCAATTTTTAGAAAATTGACCCATCATGAGAACACAAAATCAGGCCCAGGTACTCAAGGTGTCCAACGCAACCTCAAAAAGGCATGAGGCATGAAATATTGATTAAAAATGACAAAATTCAATATATTGTCCAAGGGTCCTACAGGACCCACTGAGTTATGAAAGGGTTAACTATGAGTTCTGAGAGGAGCTTTTAGCACTAATGAACTAATGAGATTTATTACCCAAATCACCTTCCAAGATGAATTTCACCATTATCTGAATGTAAAAAGTTGATGGATCACCCTTCGAGTGCATACCCCTAAGCTCAAACATGTTCTTCGAAAGACTATGTGCTAACTTTAATTTAGATTTTCAGAGCTTGGGCTATTTTGATCTTATGTTTCATATGTAATTATCTAAGCTATGAGTTCATCACCAATATAATAAGATACATGTAACCATGTCTATATACATGGATACTTTCATTAAATATGTAATATATGCCACAGATGGTCAGAGTTTCAAAATGTTAGCGCTTATCTTTCAACAAAAATGCACTGTGTTCACTTCGGGGTTCCTTGTTAACTATAATGTGCAGTAAAGAAACAGAGAGGTGGTCATATGTAAGACCTCAACTTATATGGTATCTTGAGGGCAATCAGTAGTTGACTAACTTTGGAAGAAAGCTCTGTACACTGAATCACTGAATGTATCCATACAACTTAATGTGGTAGATCAGTGCACAAGAATTTTGCTCTAATGACTCACAGAATATATTTTGCAGCACTTGAATACAATAAAGCACAACTTTTGTAACACTTTGGTATGAGTTTGACGGGGCTCGGAATTCCGCTTGCGGGAAACCTCGTCAATGAGAATGAAAATAAATTCACTCCCGCGTCTCGCTGGCCGGAGACGAGATAGTTGAGGGTTGAGCAGTCTTGTCTTAATGAGTTAAGGCCGCGGCTTTCAACGCTCCGAGCAGCGCCAAGCGTTTGGCCTGTTGAAGTCCGTAGAGGTCTCGTCGGTGCTCCTCTTCGGAGCGGGGTGCGTAGGTCTTGGGACGTCCCTGTCATTGGCTGGGACGGTCCATCCATCCGGTCCAGGTGCGTGGGCGTGCTCACGCCGTAGTCGGGGTAGGGACGGGGTTAGGCACTCGAATAATTCTCACAGACTCAAGATACAATTGCGACTCGATACTCGAGGTGCGAAACACAAACACTAAGCACACTTGGTCACTCATGCCACCGGGGCAACTTGGTACGGTCGCGGCGGGGCACGTTGAGTCGGATGCGTCGGGGCCACGGCTGGGCCGAGTGTCGTGGAGACAGCGTCGCGACGACGAGCTGGAGAAGACTGAGCTGCCGAGCTTGGAGAGCGCGGCCTTATATACCCATGTTCGTACGCTTGAGAAACGTACGCGTAATGATAGTGGCGCATTACATTAGCAGGAATGTAATGCGTGAGGACCGAACACCGCGTCCGCGATGCATACGTCAGAGTGGCGTACGCTTGCTGAGTTTTACTAATTCGAAGATTTATGAGAGTGAATTTACGGTTTGCCGCGTACGTTGGGGGAGCGTTACATTTTCGTTGTGGTAATAGGGCTGTCCAGTTACAAAGGTTCTCGGTGTTGTTCCTGGAAAACTTTATGGCTTGATCTGTACGTTGGATAAACGTTACTTCTGCGTTAATGTAATGGGAATGCCGAGTTACAAAGTATTTTGAATGTCTTTTTGTTGGGAAAACCTTACAACCTGGGTGGTACGTTGGAGAAGCGTTACTCCCGTGTTAATGTAATGTGACTGTCGAGTTACAAAGTATTTGAACCTCCTTTTCTTGGAAAAGTTTACAACCTGGGTCGTACGTTGGAGAAGCGTTAATTTCACGATGAAGTAATGGGTTATGTCAGTTACAAAGTTTTCACGTCAAATTTCTAGGAAAAGCTAATAAAAAATCTATACCGGGTGTACGCTGAAGGAGCGTACGAATGTAATAATGGAAAAATATATATTCGCGGCGATCAAAAATAAATGCGGGGGTATGCCTACGTCAAGTTGCTGGCTATAATGAGCTTCACAACAACAATAAAACATAACCCCACGAGGTTATGTTTCATCTGGATCATGCATTGTGGCATAGCTGGAATTTCTGCTACTTTTGGGTGAATTCATCGATATTCACCAGTTGATTTAACAAAAGGTATAAGCACTGGTTAAAACTACCTACAGAAATTAGTAAAAATGTGTAAGTTTGATGCCGGGAGCAAACTCGGTAGCGGTAATTGCCCTTTGCTCACCTGTGCTGACGATACGAGCAGATAAGCTACGTTCTCAAGCCGAGTCAGTAACAAACAATCCGGGGCCGTGACTTTTCGTTACAAGCCAGGCGTGTGCCACACTGGGCAGGCGTTACATTTCGGTTTTTGCCACGCTGGGCCACCGCGGGGCGACCTCAGTTTACCACGCGTGGCCCATACGGGGGGCCTGGGCACAGGCTGGGCGATTTCTGATCGGGAAGCTCCCCCACCGAGGGCAAGATATGAACGTTGCTCTCGTTTGTCTGCATACCGTATCATTTTCGTACAGCATCTCAAGGTATCAAATCTTGGACAAACAAGATAATGAATTTTTTCTAGCGTAAATGGGTAACGTGGTCTTCGGCGAGATTGTGTTACAAACGATCCAAGGCGAGGATAGGTCGGATGTGGTTGCGATAACGATAGCCAAGCAGAGTAACGAGCTGACGCAGTGACAATGATGTCAGTCCGCGTGACGATGGGTTACGGCGGACGTCGCGACGGACGAAGTCCGATGATGAAGTAAGTTCGCAATGAAGCTGTCACACCGATATAGCGGTCCGAGGTTAGTGACCGGACAGACCACAATCTTTCTTCATCATCGCAAAGATCGGTGGTCTGTCTGATCTGTTACGTGAGGAATCCATCGGTGACAGCTGGTCTGCCACGCGCCATCAACCGCGGATGGACCGGAGTGGTTGACTGAAAAGTTTGATAGTGACAGACTGGACTGATTAACTGGGACAGACTAGACTGATTCATAGTGACAGACCGGATGATTCGTGGTTTGTTTCATTCGCATATAGAGGAGACGAATGTTTTTGTTATTGAATAATTATATTGATTGAACGAGCTTAAGGCGCATACTTATCGTGCTTGTCACTGTGAGTAATTCAACGTCTCAGTCACAGAACCTCTCATTATCCCGTTGCATAAATGAGACTATTCAAACCACCAACGTAAGCAGTAAAAAGTCCAGGAACCGGGAATTTAATCATACCTTCGAATTCCTGTAGTCTTACATCGAGTGGCGTCTTGCTCCTGTACGCTACCCACTTGGCTCCAACTTGCGCGCGCTTTTGATTAATAACGAGCCCGAACTACAGGCAAATGGTGGCCGGTCAAGCGCGCACCCAACAACCCCTTCCCTCTCTCTTTCTCCTTTGAGGGTCGAAATTCTCACGGAAAAGCCCGCAAGTAATCTCGAGCCCGCGCTCCAAATCGCCCGGCTGAATAATTCATACAGCCTAATACGGCCACAGCTACCACATCACCCCTGAACAACCCCGAGCATCTTCATATCTATACACAGTACCACCAGTAAAGGTTAAATACGAGAAACTAGGTAGTATCTGCAATAAAACCAGAGTACTGTATCTTCAAGAGGGCCGTGTCATCTGTACAAACGATCCTGCTTTTCGCCCCCATTGCAGGCCTTTTCATATTTAAGCATATAACCCCACCTCATTTGGACTGCAAAGCTTGATGAGCTTTTGCAGAAATGTCCCTACGGCAGTGATGCACCAATACCTCGTGGATCAAGTATATATGAGTAGGGTTGGATGTGATGGGGATGCAACCATCACCGCAAAGCTATATGGAGAGCTTTGGGATCTGGTCGATGTGGTCGTCCTATCTATCCCTCTCAGCAGTCGACCGAATGGGTATATGACTTATCGACGATGCAGACACGGCGAGAGATTATTGAGCCGGGGATGATTCGTGAAATGGTATTCGGAGAGGCGCGGAAAAGTAGCTAGGATAGACCAGTTAGCTGGTAGGTAGTATATAGCTGTCGTAGACCTCATCTGAGGCCTTGGTTGTATATGTGCGAATGGTAGAGAGCAAGATGAGAGAGGGATCAGAGATCAAACGTGCTCTCGGGTCCAAGTAATTATCGGGGTGTAAATTTGAGGCCTCCTAATACCTGCTCCGTCACTGGAGACTTTATAAAGGAAATTACTATCTTCCTCTAATATGCTTGACATCATGAGAGGTGAAAGTGCACCGGTGCAAAGGAACATTACCGTTCATAAAGAGTGTATCCATAGTATGGAGATGGACTTTTTTGGTCTGGATGTCTGAAAATTTGATTGCCAATGAAAAGTTTAAGCTTAAGATACAGATCTGGTGAGAAACTCTTGATTGAAGTCTTGGAGGAATAAGAATTCTCATATCAGAATACATGATACCGAGGGGAAAATTTTATCTCAAAAGGATTGTAATGGAGTTCCTCACTCAAGAATTCTGTGTGGAAATCCTTGATCTAAGATTTCCATCTACAGCTGCTTCTTCATTTGATTTGAATTTCCTTCCTCTTTACTTTATCTGAGTCCCATCGAAGCCAGTGCGTTAGATCCTCATCTCGGGAATAACCTTTGCATTTGTATTTTTTTCTAAGAAAGGCGATGCGAACCTTTTTATGATCCCTCAGTTCAATTAAAACTAGCGTTATTGCCGTCCTTGTTACCGTTTGTTTTGCTTGTGAATGTTCTTGGTCTGTCAGAGATTCCTGGAATGCTTTCGAAGCTCAGAAATGATATTTGAGAATTATGGGCGATGATGAATTTATTGTATCAAAAGGAGGTTTCTTATGAAGTTTGTGCGGAGATGACACTTCTTTCACTGATGCCGCTGATAGTTATAACCACCCATCAGCTTGTCTAGCCACCCGTCTACCGAATCCCCCACATCCAAACCCATAACCAACATTGCCAAGTATTATATTTTAGCAAGTCTAGCCTATACCAAACTAGAAGGTCCCAGGCCATAACGTAACATCTCCGATCATACCAAACCATTCCAAATCATGCCAAATCATACCAGACCATCCCAAATCGTTCCGGATTGTCCCAAATCGTTCCAAACCGACCCAAATTTTCCTAGACTGGGAATATCATCCATCTACCCGACCGCCTACCCACCCATTCACCAATCCATCTATACCCGTCAATCCATCCATGACCTATGTGGCCACCCACGATACTTCACCCTTCCAACGTAGGCGACCCAATACGTAAACGGACAAATTTTGCCTGGACGTATATTATTATGATGCTCCCTAATATACCAAAAGTGCATCTTCAATTTCAAATATTGACTCAATCGTTTGCAAATAAGATGTATGGAGACAAAATCTTATCAGAAGCTAGGACATTAACGTCCAAGATTCAGTTGGAAGAGTCTGGTATACAGAATTTTTGTAAATGGACACAAGGAATAGAATTTCCGCGATACTGTCTCTTTCCGAAGTCGCAAGATACGAAGTGGAAAACTACTCTTCATAATTTAGGCAAGGTAACTGGATTCAATTTCAACTACCTGCCTATACTCTCATTCATGAGGTTTAGTGATTGTTGATGTGTGATCATGAATGTTCAATAACAGATTGATTACCCGCATTCCAAACAAGTATCTGTAAAATCAATCTCCACGAGGCATCAAACTGGATGAAACTTCACATGGTACAATAAATTCCAATAGAGCACTACCCGTGGGTATGAATCGCTTTCAATGCCCGAAATTCACTCTTGCAGACGGGAATCACGCGAAGTAACATAAACCCAGATTACAGTGTACGATTTACATACACCGAACATCAAATCTTGTCTACGTTCATACGATTTGCGTAGCACATCAGAGGATTGATTCGGCACGTATCGTCGCGGTTAGTTACTTTTGGGTCAATGCACCAAAGATTTGAATCAATCGCAGCCAGTCATTGGCTATTCAAGAGAGAATCTGAAAGCTTTTGGAGCGCCGCGGGAACATGTAAATTCAAATCCGGCCTAGCCCCGTGAAATTTCGCGACCCCAATTCTTCGGACTGGTGTATACATTCTCTAGCACTACAACTCGTACACTACAACTATCCTTCGCATTTGTATTCGTGTTGCTCAAACCTTACTGTGGCTATTTGTTCCGAGGGTAGAGTAGTGCCAGACCAGTGGCAGTACTGGTGTTACCACAAACTTCCAGGATAGCAATGTCAGCCAAGCTCAAACTCGTTTCGCGTGCTTATGATGAGGGTGACGCTTTTTTGGGGAGCGGAAATGACATTCTCTTGGAAGTTCGTAGGATGTACGAGGTCAAAAGTGTTATGAGGATGTAGTTGTGAGTGAAAATATGTAGGTACACGAGAAAAGGGTCTCATTGGGGAGTTGTAGGAAACGGAAATTGAATGTTGACTCAAGGTTGCTCTTGACAGAGATAACAAGAAATAGAACAAATGAATGAAGAGGTCCAAATAAAGAAAAGAGAAGACAGCGTGCAGCTTCCTGTGGTTGAATCTGGATTACAAAGACAAGAAATACACGTAATTCTAGGTTCTTTGAAGACTCAGAAAGTTGTGAAAAGATTTTTCTGACATCAAGGAGACTTCGGGGACTATTATTGCATCACGATGCAACTCTCTAATCTTATTTCATACTGTTTTCCCAAATCTATTGGTACTAGCTAGCCCTGGAATACTATTGTGGGATCAAGGTGATGGCTTATATCTCATCTGTGGGTCAATATGAATTATTAACAGGCAAAAAATGCAGTAATTGGGTATTCAGTAGTATCAGACAGCTTTGGTCAGACATTAAAAGAACTTCGTTTAAACTCATTTAAATTCGTCCCAATATAGTCACTTCGGATACAGTTTTTTCTGTCGTCATAAAGAATTGTCTCATGAGTAATCCAAAGTCGGTTGGCGAGTAATTATTTGGTTCCAAGAATATCCAGTTCCCACAGGCGATTTCAGAGCAAATAGAATAATTTGTATGCTGCTAGAGCAAACTGTTTTGCATGTAATTGACTTCAGACTGGAGCTTTAGTCACAAAAGAGGAGAGGTAAATGATTGATAATTCTCTATCTCTGCGTTACGTTGCTTGGCTACTTGGTTTTATCGATAATTATCAACTGCTCCTTTGTTTCTCTGTCTCTGATCTTGTCAGAATGATTACTGTGTCCTAGATTCAGGAAAAGAAGATTGTCTTGATAAAATCTTGTCAAATGATAGCATTGACCCAAACTGATTGAGAATGTGGTTTTTTATCGGTTAGTCTCAGTGGTCTGTCCATCCATGAAAGAATATCCATCACCTGAATTTCAAAGGATCCGATATTGGTTGGACGATGATTTCTCTAGTATGACTCCCTTCTAGATATCATCACATTCAGGTAATCCCTGTGTTCAGATCGATTTTTGTGAATAACTCGTGTGTATTCAGTAGTGAGGTCATTCAAATTTCACCCTCTCAATTCTTTTGATAGCTATGAGTTATCTTTTTTTCTAAAATGTGCAAGAACTTTGTAGATTTTGTCATTTTTGTTCGAAGCTCCAATTTTCTCTGTGACGAGTTAGATGGCTGGCTCTTGTTACACCGAAACAATGTTGAAGCCACAGGGACGAATATTTTGCTGGACAATTCCATCGTCGTTGTCGACTGGAAAGCTAGTGATGAAACTTACTCTTGGTCAAGATTTGATAATCTTAGGAAACTGCATCTGGTTTACCGTTTCGGGAATTCTGCAGCCTCGTGCGATCCCGTTACCAACTTTTGAGGTCAAACTGGATCTTGGGAAATCCTTGAGCCTTATCATTTTGGCACTCCAAAATCTATGAAAAATATCGCCCCTGAAATAATCGAAACCCGTGGGTTGTTTGTCAGTCACCCATTGATATTTTTGATCCATGTTAGGATCGACCAAACTTTGGGATTTTCTCCTACCATTCAATCTAATTCACGCACATTCTCTTGGAACTCCGTAATACCTTGTCTTCTCACGACGATCTTGTTGTTTCTGATTTCTCCAAAGATACGGTCAAAACGTGCTTTGAAAATACATCATCGAATGATAGACTACTCATCCAAGATCTCTAGAAACCACTCGCTCATGAATAAATTTAGCTTGGCGTAGCAGAGTCCAACGAAAGAGCCACAATGATCCCAGAGTTTCTCACATTTGAGCTGGTCAGGAAAAATAGCACTCAGATTACTCTCCTCCAAATCCACGTACGATATCGTCTGCTCATGCACATACTGTTGGGGATGTTTCAACCACTGCAACTCGCACACACATACATATATGTATATATATATTTGCATACATCTGGCAAAGTGTGCGCTCGACGGCGTCGGTGGTATCCAAAACAAGCCTCCGAGTTGGCACGTACGTAGATTCGTATGAATATGCATGTGTACGCATGCAGGTGACGGCTGGGCTCTTCTTTTCCTATATCCTCTACCCCTCCAGATAACATACATTTTCTCTTTCCTTGAATTTCTTGTATGCATGCCATGCCTCTTCATATCTCCGAGGCACAGTTTGAAGTTCTTCGATGTCAACCATTAAAGGGTAATTTGTGGTTTGACTGCGGCATATTTATCGCCCGTCTTATTCTTGAATGACATTCATATACCTATATATGTACATGTACATATATGAAAGGTGCTAAAGTTGGAAGGCGTGACATGACTTAGAGCCGGATTTTGCCGATATGAACAATCGCGCAAGCGACCCACCGCTCCTCTTTGTGGATTAAACCTTCCTCTGTGCTAGTCCGAATTGGAGCAGGAAAGAGTGAGAGTATTCCTGGGACGTTTCGTGAAGGAAATTGTGATCATTGGGAAGGGTACAGTGCAGTGAGAAGTGAGCTTTATGGGAAATTTTGACCGACTATAGTTTCACTCGATGACGAAGCATGAAAATAGTACTAAAAATTCCCTAGTCGTGGAGTGTATGTATGTCGCGACATACATACGCTATACATGAATACGGGAACCGATTATGTACTTTTTTCGATAATCTTGCGTTTCATCTGATTGGTCGTGAAGTCTAAGATATCGTGGATTTTATTTCCCTATGAAATTGGTCACAGATCATTAACAGGAGATACTCCCATACCTGATGGGAGCACATCTGGAGGCTCGGAGTAGATTGGATTCTCAAGTGAGAAAGTCATTTTGCCGCAAGAATCATGCCGATATCACAGACTGCATCTAAATGCCAACATTTTGCATGACCAACTGAAGGTGGACACTCTTGGCAATTTCTTTCTTCGCGAGGTACAAATTGGATCGAGATTGGTTTTCACATGGTTCGTCCTTTTGCCTTGGATGGTGAAGTGAACAAATCGAGAAAATGGGTTTGTTGCAGATGGGGGAATTTTTGTCAAAATATTGAAGAAGAGATATGCGATACGGCATCGTGTAGCTCATCAAATTTGGAGTCTTTTAAGACATGTCCGATGATTTTTTTTCTGCTCAGTTTTCCAGGAAACTGACGGAAAACAGGTCATTTTGAATTTGCCACCGCAATTGTCGTAGAGGTTAGTCGCACCACGTGTTAGGTAATGTTATTGTTTCGGTGTAATGCCACGTGCTCTTGTTGTCTTTTTGGTGTTCAACGTATGATCACGGATGTTAAGTTTTGTAGGTTATCCACGGCATTGACACTAGAAACTCGAGGTCGCGTGAGAATGTTGATTGGCTTTATACCGTCGCAAGATTGGAGATGCACCAAGCATGTACTTTTCAGTAGGAGAGTCCAATAATGCGTAGAAAAGTATGTAGTAGTTATGCGATCAAAACTTGCTGGTGTAGATCGGAATTTGAACAGGCCCGCAGTCGAATTTCTTAGATAAGAGTGATGCATAGCAGATTCAGGTGGTGGTTTTTATTTTTAGATATTTCATCGCCCAAATTCTGACTACAAGTTTTAAGAAAAGTTTTAATCATTAGTGGTAAACAGATTATGGGTGCGAGTTAGAGGGGTGTCTCGTAGCTGGAGGAGTGGAGAAAAATCTCAAAATCCGTGGCTTTGACTGCTTCTCCACCAGATCAAATTTTTTTCCAAAGTGGACTAGTCTTTCGAAAACCACAGACGTAAACCTATTAGAGAATGGGAATGCAAAGTAGATTTGAATACTGCTTATATGAGTTTCGAACATTTTTTTTTGTATCAAAATCTGAACACCAGGTTTCGCAAAAGTTTGCATCATATATGTAAGTAAACAAATAATAGTCATGAAAAAACAATATCTCATAATCGGGCCGCGAATTGTTTTTTCTGATTCCTCAGAAATGATAATTCGCACGAAAAATTGTGGCTTCGACTGTACAGTTATAAGATCAAAGTTCTTGAAAGTGGTTGAGTTTTTGGAGAATTTTAACCACGATTCTCTCGGATCTGGGTGATAGCAAGCAGGTTCTAGTTTTGCTTTTCAAGTTTAAAAGTTCTCTCAGCTAAAATTTGACTATAAAGTTTGGGAAAATTTGCATCACATGTTGATAATCAATACGAATAGAACTGGTATCCAGGAGCTGAGGAATAGAAAAATGTTGAAAAAGTTGTGGCTTTGACTGCCCCAAATATGATGTCAAAATTCTCAAAAGTGAGTGAGTTTTCCTCAAAATTCCAAACTCGAATATGATTGATATCACGATTCTCGGGAGCTTCACGTGGAAATTTTTCAATTAACCTTTTTGTCCCCCCCCCCCCGAGAATTATGATTTCATAGCTGGGCAGTCGGAGTTACAATTTTCGAATAATTTCCACCAAAAACTCCATTTCAATGATTTTCAAACTCACTGCATCGAACTCCTGTCTCAGCCAAACAAGAGATGTTATCAAAAAAACCTAAGTCTAAATGACTCAAATCGCTCTAAAAAGTTTTCTCAAAAAATAACTCAAAAAATAGTAGAACATTTTCTCCTCGTAACTCCTCCTATTAGCAATTGATTCCCATCTTGATGACCCAAAAACATATTTTTTCTCGATTCTAGATCGATTGGTTGATACCAAATGTTTTTCTTTATTTCGTAAAGCAACGCCACAAAATCTAAAGTTCGAGCCTCCTTAAAATACAGCAGATGGCTTAAGTTTTGCCCACTATGGCTCCATATTGAGAGATGTAATCAATAATAATATCATGAGCTGCAACTCCGGAATACTTCAACGTTGAGCTCTACGGTTATAGATATCATCTTTGAGGGTTGAAAGGAAACTTTTTTCGAGTTCCATGAGAATTTGTGACCCGCACTCTGGGCCCTTCTATCGAATGAAAGAAATCATAGACTATTGAAACAGTCAAAATGCTCCAAAAAATTCTCATCTTCGATTATCTCCTTCAGATTTGTTGAATAATGACTATTTCCATGCAGTGAGAGGATCAAAGATTCAAAATTCTCAGTATGATGTTAGTAGAAATGATGTCGAGAAGGCACGTGAAGGTCTTGGAGACAGAATGTACTTGAATCTGTCTCGAAATGGAATATTTTGAGGCATCAGAAGTTAGAGTTTATTGAATTCCAATCCACCAGAGCTTGATATTTCCAGAATAATCAATGTACGAATCGAATAATATATTTATGATCTCGGGAGATCAGAATGTAATATCATGTTATAATAATTCATAGCTTGGATTTAGAAAGATTCCTCAGAAAGTTTGAGTTGGAAATTTGAGATACAATTAAACTCCTCGTGGGAACATTCTTGAATCTCTCAAGCAATGGCGAAATCCATAGACAGGCGGTCAAGGGCCATGTATTTAATAATTGTTGAAAATATTGCCATTGGTGGAAGTTGGTCAAATAGGTCAGTCTGCACTTTACTCCGTAAAATCATGAATACAAAACTGAGAGAGGGTAACCCTTTCAGATCTCTCTTGGACTGGAAAATCCATGAGCCTCGCCATTCTGTTCAGATGCTTCTTTATTATGTTCATTGTTCAAATCTGTACACACCGAGTGATCTTGAATAGAGCCAACCGTAAGCCGCACGTCATTATTGAGTTGGGAAATAGCTCTTAACCCTTGCTGTTTTGGTATAATGGCATCAAATGCTCTATAATGATGATCGGATAATACTGAAATCTCGCTTTTCGCTCCACCTGTGACTACTTCAATATATCATCACAATGGAAACTACTTTCAACTCATACTATACGAATTCTTAATTTACTTGGGAGTCTCGAGAAACTTTCTAACACAGTTTCTGGAAGAATAATTGATCTAAATGACTGTGTCATTGGAGGAATGTTGGTATTTTTTGTCGTCTTTGAGTTTGAATATCGTAAAAATTCAAATGTTCGTCGATTTGCAGGACGGTGGGCGATCAAATGAATTCCCAAAAATTGTGTGATAGAAATTTTATTACGACGTTTTGTCCACAAGGTTTCGCTGACCTTATCAGGTTTGAGGTTTCTGTATAACGTAAACATAAATATAAAAAAATAATGTAATATACAGAATACAAATCAGAGTTCCATAAATCCGAAGAGGCGCGACTTGGGTGATATTTCAGATCGTCATAGTTTTTTGAAGGATCTTCTAGTAAAGACCAGACATAACGTTCGGCTCTCGTCAATACGGGTGAACGGTGTGATTAATCGGTCTTATTAATAACTCGTATTTTTATTGTAACGCGATCACCGAGTACAGTAGATGAAATATTGCAGGGAACAAGCTTCGTCACGTAGGTGATACGCTCCTGCGAGCCCATAACCGTTGAAATCTCGACGGCACAGCTTACGGGGTTTGCAGGTTCAAACAGGCATCGCCACCGCCGAACGCCGTCATGTAGCTGTCACGACGATGGCGGCAGTTCGGCTCAGCCCAGCCGAGGAGACAGATCTCGTTCCTATCTGTACATTATAATTGGTTCACAGCGATTGCATCATATTGCAATCATTGTCACGTTTTTGGAACTTGGATTAGTATCAATAAATTCGAATTGATACCGATATCAGTCTATCGTTCAGTAGAATATATCCTACAGAATTCAGAAGTGGGATAGACTGATCGCGCCGAATTTGTAAAATGGCAACTCGGACCTCGCTCGTCTTGCGCAGGTACTTCCAGGTATGGCTATGACAGGTTCTAAGTCTCCGCATTATGTAAATGAAAAAGTGTTACCGAGATTTGACCCTGAGTCGGGTAATCTTTCTGCGGGAGGATGGATCGATAGGGTTGAGGTGATAGGAAAAAAGTACAAATGGGAGGAAACGACTCAACCTTATCTCGCAACTTTAAAGTTAAAAGGAAATGCGAAGGTTTGGCATGACGGTTTATCCCAGAGTCTCCTCACTTGGAAGTCATTCGCCGACGGGATTCAAAAGCAATTTTCGGGCGATGAGAGCTTTGGAGAGTCGATGGACAAAGCGGTAAATCATAGGAGCTCGTCCGAGAAATATCTCCGGAAATATTGTTTCATAAAACTGGCTAGAATCAATCGCTTGAAACTAGACCTCTCAGGAAAGGCAGTAGTAGGTATGATTGCACATGGAATCGATGAGGAATCAACTCGAACAATTGCCTCGCGGCGCGGATAAAGACGTTAGCCGATCTGAACGAACGCCTCGCGGTTTTCAAACCGCCTAAGACAGCGAAGAATAGTGAATTGGGACTCGAAGGATCAGAAAGATAAGTATACAAAGGGCGGAAATTCTTCTCACTGGCGCAATAATCAGGGGAGTAAGACCGATAAGGCTAGTGCAGATCGCAAAGAGCAAGAGTTCAATATTCCATGTCATAAATGTGGGGAAATTGGCCACAAACGTCGGTTCTGTCCAGGAAATTCAGAAACTGAGCCACCGGCAGACTCAGAGCCCGCCAAACCCCCAGGAAAGGAAGAAAAGAAGGAATGTGAATTTTGTAAAAAGATAGGGCATACCGATGAAGAATGTTGGACAAAAAAAATAAATTGAAGAAAGAGGGAACGAAATGACTAGAGCTCAACGAGTGTGGCTTGTCAGTGCTAGAGGTTAAGAGTTTAATCGTAGCAAAACCCATAAAATCATGTATTCTGAACGGAATCGAGAGGAACTGCACGATAGATTTGGGAAGCGATTGCTCGTTGATCAGAGAGAGTGTAGCTCTCGAACTAAAGTCGGATACAGAAACTTAATAACTGCTGCGAATCATACTCCTATCACTCCGATAGCCCACTGAATTATTCAGTTCCGAATGGACGAGGTCCAGATGAAAATCAAAATATTCATTGTGCCAGAATATCAGTTGGCAAAGCCTATTTTGATTGGTCGTAACATTTCGCAGCCCGGAGTCAAGCTAGCGGGCGACGCAGAAAAATCATCATTTTTCGGAATTCTTCCGAAGAATCGATCGAGCCCAGTGTTGAAAGCGTCGAATGTGCAGAAGAACCACTTAGACCTGTACTTGAGAGCGATGTGATATGCGGAAATGTAGGCTCAAAAAATAAGAAGAAGTAACTACGACTCCTAAATCAACACCGAAAAACGATCGCGTTCACGATTGAGGAATTGGAAGAAGCGGAGATTGGAGAAATGAAAATAGAAACACTCTCTGACGAACCAATTAGTTGCAAACCATTGCGCATGTCACTTTCGGAACAGGAAGAAATGAGAGGATTCGTGAAGAAATTCGAGAGAAGTAGAATCATTCAAGAGAGTGATTCCCCATACGCAAGTAGAGATTTTTTGATACGGACGAAGAACGGAGAAAAACGTTTAGTTGTCGATTCTCGTTCTTTGAATAGGAACACCAAACAAGTGCAATCCCCGCTACCGCTACCAGATGATCTGATAGATAGGTGTTATGATTTTATTCTCCTTCATGCACTGAATAAAAAGTGCGGCCGCCGGGAAACGATCCGGTGACCTCTTGATCAAGAGACTGACACGCTGTTAACTGAGCTAGTCCGGCCGCACCAAGTGGTGGTCCTTATATGCGATACACTTGAAGTGCGGGCGCCTGTGTAGCTTGCACCCGTAACATAGGTTAGGGGACAAAAGTTTATTTATCGTTCTGGATTTAAAATCGGGGTTTCATCAAATAAGGATGGAAAATGGATCTATAGAAAAAACAGCGTTCGTTACGCCTAATGGGTTATGGGAATTTCTGAGTATGGCTATGAGGCTAGCTCATGCTCCTCAAATTTTTCAAAAAATCATGCAGAAAGCACTAGCTGGAATGGATGCTCTGATTCATCTTGACGATGTGCTTCTAGCTTTGTGTTTAGTTGCGGAGGGATTCGCGTCATCAGCACGGGTTCTTGAAGCTTCAGAAAAATACAAGTTAAAAGTTAGCTTGCCGAAATGCCGTTTCTTCTTAGATGAAACCGAATACTTGGGAAGAGAAATTTCGGCTACGGGGATACGGCCCGGTCAACAGAAAGTTTGAGCGGTAATGGAAGCTGCTGATCCGGAAAATGTCAAGCCGGTGAGACAGTTTGTCGGGCTCGCCGGGTTTTCCTGGAAATTCATCAAAGATTTCGGGAGCTTGATAGCCCCATTGATTAGCTTATTGCGCGAAGATGCTCCGTAGCGTTGGGGCCCCAAACAGCAGGAAGCCGTTTGAAATGTCAAAAGGATTCTGTCCTCGAGACCAGTACTATCAATTTACAATTCAAAGCTTGAAACAGAGCTACATACCGATGCAAGCTCTATCGGCTTTGGAACCATGTTGATTCAAAGAGAAAATGACGAGAAAAGAGTCGTAGTTTACTACAGTCGGAAAACTATGCCAGAAGAACAGCGATATCACTCGTAGGATCTTGAGACGTTGGCAATTTTTGCGGTGCTGAAAGCTTTCCGCGTATACTTACTAGGAATACGATTTAAGATCGTTAAGTGCGTTCCGTGCGACAGATACAAAGAAAGATATAGAATCGAGAGTAGCACCTTCGTGGGCGTATTTTCAGGACTTTAATCACGAAATTTGCCACCGCCCCGGAAACAAACTAGCTCACGTCGACTATTTAAGTCGAAATCTTATCGATTGTCTATCGGTTGATATAATTGATTCGGAATGGAATTAAAGTTGCACAATTTCAAGATCCGGATATCAAAATCATCAGGGAAATATTAGAAAGCGGTGATGTTCAGCCAGATGTGAAACAATATTCCGCGAACTACGATTTGAAAAACGGTATAGGTTTCAGGAAGCTTGAAACTGGAAGTAAATGGCTAGTACCGCGAATTTCGAGAATGATTATAGTCAAAATGTTCCGTGATGATCAGGGGCATTTTGGACTAGAAAAGACTCTGGAATTAATTGGTGACAAGTACTGGTTCAAAGGAATGCGACGATTTGTAGACAAATATATAAAGTCATGTCAGAATTGCCTGTATTACGAAGGTGAATCAGTTCGCAAATCTGGCTTGCTGAATCCCATAGAGAAAGTTCGTATACCTCTTCACACTTTACACCTCGATCATGTAGGTCCATCCGTTCGCTCGCAAAAGGGAAACGAGCATATACTGATGATTGTCGATGGTTTTAGTAAACTTTGCATACTCGAACCTGTCCGAAATACCAAGACGAAATACGTGTTGAGAGCTTTGGAAGACTTGATTGTCTTGTTCGGAGATCCTATACGTCTCATCACAGATAAAGGGAGTGCATTTGACTCTCATGCTTCCAAGGCTTTTCGCGAGGAATACAATATCAAACACGTCATGAACGCAGTAGCAACACCTAGAGCAAACGGACAGTGTGAACGGTTGAACAGTACTCTACTTAGCTCCTTAGCCACCACTTGTGCAGGTCATACGGAAGATATTTGGGACAAGAGTGTTAAGAAGGTTCAGTGTGCAATAAACTGCACATCCAACAGATCAACCAGGGAAAACCCGATGGAGCTATTATTTGGCTTCAAACCACGAGGAACAGCCGACGCCAAACTGTCCGCTGTGGTCCAAAGTGTTTTGGATGAAATTAATTTGCAGGAAATTTGGAACGAAGCTAAAAATGCTATTGATGTTGAACAAGCAGAACAAAAGAGACGTTTTGATTCCAAACGATTCAAAGCCCCAAAGTACAAAGTGGATGACGTCGTAATGGTTAAGAACCACCCCGCAGCTACGGATGGAAGTAGAAAGTTGCTGCCAAAGGCTGAAGGTCCCTCCAGGATCACAACAGTCTTACCTAACGACAGGTACGAGGTCCTAGATATGAGAGATCTCAAAAAATCGCTGAAGCAGAGGAAAAGCATCGTAGCAGTAGACGGTCTCCAGAAATGGGTTACATTTGACGCCATGGAATAGATTGGTAAGAATTCTTACTCCATATGATGAAATTTTTATGCGTTTTCAAGGAAAAGTAGAAACCAAAAGGTTAAAGTAGAAATTCAAAACGGATGTAGACTAGAATCACGGAAGAAACAATCGAAAAAGATTGGAATCCAGAAATCACAGTCGAATCGGCTGGAACATTTTACAGTCAGTGTTGACTGGAAACACGGAACACAGAAGTCGATTTTACTGGGATTCCGGAACAAAACAGTCAAAATGGACTGGTAACATGGAAATTGAACAGTCAAAACATGACTGGAACAAGTGATTTGAATAGTCGAAAATCCGATGTATCATGTGAAGTACGGCTTTTATACTACCTTTCTGAGATCAAACGCGGAATGTGATCTTATTATTCACAAAAGCTAGTAACTAATGATGAGTAAGTCGGTCTTTAATCTTTCATTAATTCCTATCTCGTTAGGATTCAAGCAGAGAGATCGAGGACGATCTCAATGTCAGGATTGGCCGATGGCAGGGAACAAGTTTTGTCACATAGGTGATACGCTCCTGCGAGCCTATAACCGTCTAAATCTCGACGGCACAGCTTCACAGCTTCGGCACAGGTTCAAACAGGCATCGCCACCGCCGAACGCCGTCGTGTACACGGAGAAACCAAAACGCACTCGCGGGGACGTCGCGCGATCCCGCGTCTGGCTTGACATGATCGCGGCGTGCAGCGCGCGAGATCGCAGACTCTAACCCGCCTCGATTATGTTGTGGACGTTACCGTGGTGACGCACCGGACAGCGATGTGATCGGCTCCTCGAGACTATTCTGAGGGCCGCGATAATTTTCTGATTTCCTTGTCGTCGTCCCAATATTCTAAAAATGGGACCGCATGTCTTTCTCCGATAATTGATACTTCACGAGTTTCAGCGCTCCTCGCTCACGCAAAGGATAAATCGATTGGAGGCCTCTCCACGGGGACTATTGTTCATATATGACATTTAAAATCATATTTGTAACCTGTTCATTAGCTCAACGGTACAACACATGCTTCGTAATCCGAAGACCGTGGGTTAAGGACCCACCAACAATAATTTTTTTTCATGTAAGGTTCACAAGTTTCCCGAAAATTTCTAAATTTCCCTCTTGTTCTCCTAGAATGAAAATAGCAGTACTCTAGAGCATGTTACAATTTTTCGGTAGTATATACTCCCTCTACAGGAAAATTTTTAGATATCATTCCACGATAGATAGATCAAGCACTGAAATTCCTCAGTTCTGCAATATACATTATATATTTTTCTGACTTCTTTGTTCAGAGATATGTTCAAAGGATCAATTTTCTCAATCGCGTGGAGAGTATCATCCGACGCAGATGAATTGCAAAGCCTGGAGGTAGCCGCCTGATTTTGACTTATCTAGCTTGGAGTCGAGGGATCGATAAAATTCGTCATAGCTAACGTGAGTTGACAGGTTCGCTGTGGCGGGCCCCACCGGTGGGCCCCGCGAATTTTCATCTTCCAATCTTCACCAGCCCGTAATTATTCGAAAAATATCCCCAATCAGGATCTTTTGAGGTGATTCACTCTGCCTAGATCATGAACAACGAGCCAATGAGGAAAAGTTTGCTCACATCCAGATAAATTTCCCTAAATACGGGAATCCAGTTCTTGACCGGAATAGAATCACCGAAATCGTCGCAGCAGCGAACGTGATAATGTACACTGGACAGGAGGGTGAAGTGCTTGTACATATGGCTCTAACATTGAATAACGAAAAATTCGATGCATAATATATTTTTGGTGGAATAATCTCTACGTTTTTCGTTGTACGGAGAATATATTACCGAAAAATGACAAATATTGAAAATTTAGAAATTTTCGGCGAACTTATAAACCTTACAAAAGAAAAAATTACTGTTGGTGGGTCTTGAACCCACGATCTTCGGATTACGAAGCTCGTGTTGTACCATTGAGCTAATCAACAGGTTACAAATATGATTCTAAATGTCATATGTGAACAATCGACCCCCTGAAGAGGCCTGCAATCGATTTATCCTCTCCGCGAGTGAGTAGCTCTGAAAGTAGTAAGGGATCAATTATCGGACGAAGACATGCAGTCCCATTTTTAGAATATTGGGATGACAACAAGGAAATCAGAAAATTATCGCGGCCCTCAGAATAGTCTCGAGGAGCCGGTCACATCGCTGTCCGGCGCGTCACCACGGTAACGTGCACAACATCATGGAGACGCTCCGATCTCGTGCGCTGCACGCCGCGATCATGCCAAACCAGACGCGGGGCCGCGCGACGTCCCCGCGAGTACGTTTTTGTCTCTCCGTGTAGCTCATCACGACGAGAGACGGCAGTTCGGCTCAGCCCAGCCGAGGAGACACATCTCGTTCCTATCCGTACATTATAATTGGTTCACAGCGTTGCATCATATTGCAGTTATTGTCACGTTTCTCGAATTTGGATATTAGTATCAATAAATTTGAGTTCATATCGATATCAGTCTATCGTTCAGTGAAATATATCCTACAATATATCTCCGAAGTGATGACAGTGGGAGAGAGAGAAAGAGTGGGGAGAGGGATTAACGAGCTCTGCGAGGCGTTGTCCACAGTCGGTTGTCCGCTGAGTCCAAGTTGATTATGGGCGCCTCATACAGCTAAATCGCGCATTAAAAAACGAGGGCACGCACGGACGGCTGCACATACATGCACTCACACAAGAACACCAAGCTCACGAACACAGCAAATAGTACAATTAACATCGCTCCATTCGCGACAGGCTCTGATATTTTACACTCTCATTATTACACTTTTATCCACTTTTATCGCCGAAAACAACACACTATAGGTCGAGCAGAGCGTGAAACATGTCACAACATGATCCCGTGACGTCGAAACAGAACCTGCCTATGGCCGAGCACGCGTTTGTTGTTGTTTGTTGTATCCGCCAAATATTAGAGGTAAACTTTGATCACCGATACTGTGTTCGATACTCACAATAATCTGTATGGACTCACGTCGATCTCGCGATGACCTATTTAGAATGATCAGCCGATTGGCGGAGTTGATGTGAAAAGTAAACAGCAGCAGACCCAATCGACAAGGAAGATCTATATCGATATATACACAACTGAGGCGCTGCCTCCCTGTCGCTGGCCCTCCTGTTTTTGTATCGCGCTTAGCCACCGCGAGCGCTAAAATCAGATTCTTTGCCGTCAAATAAAGGTGGACGGAGCGAATATATTCTATTAAAATTTTGGATATCTTTTTTCCTATTGATCAAAAGGCACGGTAGCGCCTCGCTGGCCAGTATATATAGAAGAAAAACTCGCAGCGCTGCCGTAGCCTTATATACGCCAAGTTCGGGTTCTTAACCTCTCGTTCTCCCTCGACCATACATTATCATGGATTCTTGCGCTCATCAGCCACGATGTGCCCCAATAATCGCGAGCTTGGTCATTTCTCTATCTAAATACTATTTTGTTTTGTCGATGTATGGACTAATAGCATCGTTCGACGACCGACAAATTTGAGACCCTCCCCGACGGAATTCATCGTGGATTTTCGTCTTCCGACCTCGATCGGCCAACTTTCGACTAATCTCGAAGTCGACACTGCATCGGTGTGACACAACGGCCTTGTGTGCGTGAATAGACAACTAACGCTATATAATAATAATAAACGCAAGCTAGCAGACCATTTTCACAATTCAGATATTCTGTCCCGGACGAGTGTCTCTCTGCAGGAGTACCCGTGGGAGTACCTATCGCGAGTACAGTGAATACCAATTGTAATTAATGGTCTACTAGTGAAAGAAGCCGCCTGATGCCTGGCCTGATGGATGCATGTATGCTCTCTTGTTGCAGTGATTTAATAATGGCCTGATGGCCAAAATGTGTGCCATTCTTGCTGTGGTGCAGTGCAAGGTGCAGTGTGAATCAAGAATAATCTTCAAATATATTTGGAGAGTTTATGATGCATGGGTGTGCCAGTATCAATCTACATTTTATCAGTAAATTGACTTTTACTTCCTCCGATACTGGAGACAAACCTAACTCTGAAGCTCTAAATTGTTTATTTCAAGTTCATAAGCTACTCTAGTGAGAGGATTACATTGCGACTAATGGATTATCATTCAAGCTACTTCTCGTATCTCACCAAAAACCTATTAAGATCCAACACAAAAAGAATCGTCTCTCACATTTAGATGTTGTGAGACTGGTCAGTCCCATTAGTAACTGTCCATGGAACAGTTGTTGTGATATGTGTGGTGATCTCTGATGCTGCTCTGATCAATTTTACATAACATACTTTCATTGCACATCACTGTACAACCTAGTCTTGTCTAGACTTTTAATCTTGATTTATGGGTCTAAGCTGTCTTGACGTGCCACTTACATTCTTGCTAAAGACTTCATCAAGAGCTAACAGGCATAACGTCAATTCCCAAATAGGTCTAATTAAGTTCAGGATTCATCTGATTCATCAAAATTATTATTGGGAGAGATTAGCACATTTACGCTCTTAGAGCAAATGGTAGGTTCAACTTGGAAAAATTTAGGGCGGAGAAGTCAATCAACATAGAAACTGGATCCATACATTCATCTAGATGTACTTTGAGGATCATTTTGTCTGGAGTCAAAGCACTTCTCACAGAACGCTATTGAATCTTCATTCTTAGAATGAGCTCCCACAAAGTACTTCAGCTTCTTATTGTGTCACAAGTAATCAATGTACTAGTTGAAATGTGTTCAAGTTTCTGGTTCTCAAATAGTGTTGAGACACAGATGCATTGTCATAATTCTATATTTCATTTGTTAGTCAGCCATTAGTTGGTCATTTTGGTAGTTGGGATCCTCTCTTTTTGGAGAGCGGATGAGCCAACTCGTGTAGGAAATTTTCACAATCCAGAAGTCTCTCATCAACTGAATACCTCCTACTATTACAAGTAGAGTTGAGAGTCTTTGTATCAACTCAAGTTGAATTTCATGAACTAATTCCAAGTTTTAGTATCAAAAACAAAAAGTTGTACTGCTCCAGATTGTGTTGCTTCGGATTAAAAGATATTCATCTTGGAACGCAGCACACTGCTGTTCATTGGTGGGATGATTTTTAGGAATAAGATATGAATAATTGAGATCGGTTTTTCTACATGTTATTATTCACAGCTTATATTTGTCAATCTGAGAGTTTTCAATCATTACCATAGCCAAGTGTTGAAATCTTCCACCCTCCCACTTTACTTTTTCCAAAAGTCTAACTTGGCGAGTATCACCATCCTTTTCCCTGATAACTCCATTTGGAATCAAAATATGAATTTCAACTCTTGAGAGTCATGAGATCAGGGGAAGTATGACGAGTAATTGTTTTGCAAAACCTAAATGTGAAATGCATGGAAAATGATTGATTACATTACAATCTGATTATCTCTGTAAGTTTGACTCAACTTGAGTTACTCACCATCTCTACTGATTTCCAAAGTGGAACGATCAATGCTGAATTAAATTTTCTTACTTCTGAAATTTTTTTATTGGTCTGAATAGATTATTTCTTCCAATATATTTGGAGGAAAAGAGAGATGGTGAGTGACTCAAGTTGAGTCAAACTTACAGAGATAATCAGATTGTAATGTAATCAATCATTTTCCATGCATTCCACATTTAGGTTTTGCAAAACAATTACTCGACATACTTTCCCTGATCTCATGACTCTCAAGAGTTGAAATTCATATTTTGATTCCAAATGGAGTTATCAGGGAAAAGGATGGTGATACTCGCCAAGTTAGACTTTTGGAAAAAGTAAAGTGGGAGGGCGAAAGATACAATTATCGTCAAATTTTATGCAAATCATTCCAGAAATCAAACGTCTTCTGCAATTTTGTTCATAATCTAAACTTTTAGCCTGGTACCAATTGAAATAATGATTGTACTTTCGTTTGTGAACAGAAACTACGGATTTTTTCATCTTTATTCGTGACATGATCGTCAATATGAGTACCAATACATTTTACAATTAAATGTTTACAGGACACCAGTTTCATCGAATTTGTCAAGTTGGTTCTTGCCTAGTTTTACTATCCTTGGTAACTTTTGGAAGTGTGTGAATGTCGTGGTGCTTAAACAATGCATTACACTTTCCAAATAGACGGTCATGATACGGGATACAAACTGTGGATTGATCAGCATATCCTATTTGGTTGCAACGTATCTTCTCAGCTCTGATCATACGAGCTTCTGAGCTATGCGTTCTATTCTTGATACATTTTTTGAATAAAATCTCGGGGATAATCATTGTCAGAGTGGAGTTGTTTCATGAGTGACAGGTTCGAAGAAAGTAATTTTTTGTGTGTAAGAAGAATGGTTCTTCTTAAAAGAACCTGTCTACTAAATTGAAAATTATGTTTTTTTATTGGTTTAAGGTGTGGTTAGATTAGGAATTCAAAATCGTGCCGGATGACGTCGGCTTTGATACCAATAAGTGATGATTTTGTCTTCCTCTCTGATCAATGATATATTCAGGAAAATTATGCCATTATCATTTTCAATTTCACGCGGAAATACTGATTCCCCCCCCCCCCCCCCGTCTTTCGAAGTCGCCGAGACTTTGAATTCTGATCATGTCGAATGAATGTCATTCCATATGTTTCTTTCCTGAGTGTGTATTCAGATATGATGGATAACTTTCACTAGAATGCCTCCAATCCGAGGCTCAGATCAGTATTTCTTCCAATCCTCTCTATGATTCTCTAAAGTATTTCTGCATACTGAAATGTTCCATTTTCATGTTGGACCATGTAGGGATTTCGATTAACACCTTCAATGCGATGAGGCCTGTCGAGGATGGCTCACGCGTCCAACTCTGTGAGCAGTCGTAATCGATATCCATTCAAATGGGCCCCACCGGAGGGGTCCATCGTGCGCAGCACCCGAGTGCGATTTTTACCGTCGCAGCGAGTCAGATATCCTAAGTGTTTTATGCACTTGAGTCAATATCCATATTCAAAATGATATTTATCTTCCAGAAACAAGCATTTACACTTTTCTCCTAGTTCCGAACTTTTTTTCTATAGAATATTACTCTGATTGCAATAAATGTTCATCTATTAGATTCAAAGCTCCCGTGTTGCTTTGCCGTGGACAAAATTAGACACAAAATTACCATGGCCGATTACGACAATGAGGCTAATAAAATTGCCTGGGTCGTGATAAGATGAAGTTTTGTTCAATTATTATCTATCGTATGATGTCGTAAGTGCATTCCCTCAACGTCGATAATCGTCAACAAGAATGTCGATTTAACAAAAGAATCATACTCATCAACTTGTATTTAAATTGTGATCATCTCGTCAAATTTTCCATTGATGTCTGATTCATTCCGAGATAAAAATTATAACTTAACTTATACTGCTGTAATCGCCACTTAACAATCGAATTTCAAAGACCAAAAGGAATAAAAATTCATGATCGGGATCGCTCAGCACACTAAGCTCTCGATCCACTAGAATTCTTGAAAGGAAAAAAACGTAGATTCCAACGGATTTCACCCACTTCAGAATCTTCTTCTCTCTCTTCGAAAAGTTCAGTCTTTTTATCGCGAAAGGAAGGTAGTAGAATTATTCATGAGAGCAAAAAGGGATTCAAGTGATATCGCTGCTGTTGTAAGTTTTCATTACAGACCGTATTTTAATCGCTGACTGCAAGTCGTAATCCTTCGGATAGTCAGAGCTCCTTTATCTTTGCTAGTCCTGCAGCTAAGGATTAGTTAGTTCTAGTTACACGCCTCGCCTTGAGCTATTATCGTGTTGTGGACGCTGATGTACCCTGGATCAATTATTGTTCATTCTCATCATTAGCACCTTACAAAGGGTGATTAATCTTTCAAATGCATGGAAAGTTGGCTCCAAAATGGATGAGTCTCGCGAGTACTCTTGAGCCTTGACAAATGTTCTATCTCGTGACAAATTTTCGGCCTCTTGGGAGGTCGAATATTCATGCTGTGGAATATTCATTCCAAGATTTGAATCCGATTGTAATTTTGATTGCAGATCAGTTATCGTGACGAGGGCTTTCGAAATCTGATCAAATATTGGCTTCATAGAGATTTAATTATGTGCTGAGTCTAAATTGATGATTCATGGAGTTCAGGCGAGAAGGATAATAGAAGATCTAAATATGTTTGAGCAGTATCCTGTGAACGAAATATTTTCATTATCACACCTGCATTTTGTTGAATGATGATGTAAATTCGGGGTTTCATCCCCGTGATCCTTTCCAGATCATTGCTGAGAAGTGGATACAAAAATTCGCCGATAAATCAACACGAAGCTCTTGTGTGGGTGAAACTAGCTGCGATAATATCTGGGAATCCAACCATCCAAAAAATTCTCCTAGTTCTCTTTTGACTGTCAAATCAATATTTGTAGAGTCTCGGTCAGAGTCGTGCAACTACAAATGTGTCACAGAATCGGGTTCAAAATCTTCGATCAGGAATCGATAGTCTCATCTACAAGAATTGTTCTTACCAACTCCATAATCTCTAATATCCCGTATCATTCGATTTCTAGTTATGAAAACACACTTCGGAACATATCTACGAATATGATTGGAGTATTAGGATTAGAATCAACACACTTCGAGATGTCATGTTCATTGTTCCTATTCTTTTATTCATGATGTAGAATGTAAATATTTCCTCATTTTTTCATTTTTTGTTTGACAAAATTCGTCGATCAAAATATAACTTTCTTTCTACACATGTAATGAGAAATTAAGGGCCTTCATACTCGTGTCAGAGGGGAGGGCTTCCATACTTCAGTCCGTATACTCCTTCAAAATAGATAGCTGAGAAGTAATAAAATGAGAAACAAAAACATCTTATTGTGAAAATTTTTTTCGTCATCAAATTGACAATTTCCCTTACACGGAAGAATGTATAGTGATTATCTGAACTTTTTATCACATTCAGTGATCTCATATCGTAACGAAATCCTTCTCCAACTTGTAACAACTTGTGTGTATGCGTACTAATTGAGTCAAACTTTCAAACTAGTTTGCTGACCCGTATTTTCACGTATTGTTGGCTGATTAGTCCGGGTGCGCAAATAACTAGCACAGCTAATGGAACAAAAACAACAGGAGTTACAGAGGAAGCTGCATCAAAAAGTGCTCGTATTCACCCTATTTTACCGTATTGCGCGCAACTCGAGGCTTGGACTGGGTAGCGCTGAAGCTATAACAATGGAGGCGTTTGAGAGCAAAGTTGCCGCTGTTGCGCTCTCTGGGAAAGAGTAATTTGTTATAATGGGAAAGAGTGAGAGAGTTGGGCTTCACTGCGCTGCAAGCTGGTGGGGGTATGAATGCAAAATGCTGAGGCGAAAAAACAACAAACGAAATTGAGCTCTGATGAACACACACACTGCAAAATAATAATGTCGCCTGCGTATGTGTCCAAACTCGAACCAAGCCAGTCGAATTGCAGATGCAGCTCGTACGTCATGCTCCCATCGTCGGAGAAAAAGGGAAAAAAGTTCCATCGCATACTATAATTTGTAAAAGCTCGGCTCTTTGAGATAATTGAAGCCGGCACCTCTAGGGATGTGAGCTCTTCGGTTAATTATCTACCCATCATTTTTATCCACTCGGTACGATACTCACTCATCCTGTACGAGTGGATGCATTAGATGTACTCTGATGGATTATCCGATTTTTAATCTCGCGTTTCTTGTCGCCAGTCAGACCAACTCATTGCATCCGTCGATGTCTGATTAGGAACAAAAAGTGAACCAAGAATATAGAACTTCCTTTACTCTATAGTTTCGGTATTTTATATGTGAAAGTCTAAAATATGATGACACAGATTGACTGTTCATTGTCGATTTCCAAGTGAGTCGATTTAGTGAATTTCATGTCTTGAACTACTCAGATAAATGTTGAATTCCCAGTCTTGAGTGGAATAAGAGGACATATCGATCTGAATGAAAAAAATTGTAAGACCGTACTCATTACTTTCGATAATGGCAAGAGCATCAATTATTGCAAATTGGTTTCCCCTAATGATTTGCGTGTGCCATTTTGGCTCATACGTTATCTACTCACATTTCCGCACAAAATTCCAGAGATTTTGGGGATAAGACAATACAGGATCCAAATAAACCCAAGCAACTTCTTGAGATCTCTTACGATGTCCAATGGAGCCGAAGTTTGATCACGCATCATCTATTTTAGCATCGAATCGATAATCGTATGTCACTAAATTAGTATCTTAAGCAGCCACTCAATTCAAACGTGTTCTGGGTTGGGGTCACTTTGACCCCGGTGCATCATTTGCGAGCAACGGATCTTATTCAGAGTCAATTATTTTACTGTGCAATCAAATTATTTGGGTAGTTATGTGAAGTTGAGAAGTATGTTTAGAAACGATCCATCCACAGCCTCATCTTGTTTCTTTCAATGAATATTTGTATTCTGGATTCTACAATCTTTCCTCGTTCAAAAAGATCCCCATCCTTTTTCTCACATCATTCTTCGAAATGAATATGCTTCTTGGAAAATCGACCTAATATAACGAATGTATTGACGTGTGCCCCGTCTTAATAAAATATATATTGTATCAACTATCGCAAATTATTAAGATTTTCTCGCGCAGTATCTACATATTACCGATTAGTATGATTTATTTTACGTAAAACAAAATATTGCGCATTTCAATAGATATTAGGTTTTACCTCGCTCACGCCATGCTCCGTTTTGCCATAAGAAACATGGTACCGCTAACGCCACCGGGCGTGGGGTTCGATAGAATTTGAAGTAACGCCAATATTGAAAGTAGTATGCATTTTGACGCCACGTCGCGTTAATACGCCGTTTCGAAGCTCACGCCAGGCTGCGTAAATTTAATATCTCTTCAGGTAGAATAACGACGCGTACCGTTAGCTATTATAGAAATGTCGAACGCACGGTGGCGTGAATTCCGTAACGTCGCATAGGGAAATAACGCTTTAAGGCGTTAGTTTTAGAAACAACCGCAGCTCACGCTCCGTACCGTGATTTGCATGTAGCCTTCGTACGAAGTCACGGGACACCGCGTAGTTTAAGACAGCAGATCAGGGACCTATATAAGGGACCGCGGCACCGGAGCCGAACACAGTATATACACGTTTTCTCTCACGAGGCCACGCACCAGGGCCGACCCGCTTCTACGCGTCCGGGCGCGACGGTATCACGCGGTGACTCTTTCCGGAGACCTTTCGCCTAACGGGGACTATCGGGACCGCGGACGTCACTACGACTTCGCGTGACGACACCTTCGCGTGTGTGAGAGTGGCCGTAGTTTTGAGGCACCGTGATGATGTGAACAATGATTCTCAAATTTTGATATAAAGTGACATTTTATTTCTTTGAAGAACATAGTGTTGAACTCTTGAACTCGTCTACCCAATTTCACTTCTATTCTTTTCTACGTTTGTTCAATCAGAACTTGTTAACAAATATTACTCGTCGAGAAGCAGAGAGAAAGCTGAAGATCCAGTACACCAGCAGCAGCAGACACGTTTGAAATCGCACTCGACACGAGGAACCGACCCAGGCGAACGTCCACAAACATTCTCAAAAGTCGTTTTCGTTCGAATTTCTTAGAGCCCCTTTTTTCTTTATTCGAGATAACCGTCCAGACGTTATCAGTATCTCAAAGTCTATAAACCTAAACACAACTTTCCACCAGATTCCAGTCCTTCTTGTCGGAGGGCCAAAAAGTTATTCATCTTGTAGAATAAAAGGAATGAAATTTGCATTTTTGGGAAGCTTTTGCTATTTCTTTATGATTTTTTAGAGTTTTTGGGGCGATAATTGTCACCTCTGTGGAGTCACACCTACATTCTTTGGGTCTATCCGAGAATTCTAGAATCCTTTGCTTTGGGTCAATTTGACCCGGGTTATAACGGACAATCGGCTACATTAGAGTATAAACCGAGGCTGTGCGAACGTGATATGTCAAACGGGAATCAGGTTCGAGTCGAGGTCACGATCCAAAAAATTCTTCCAAATCGAACAGAACTCGAATTGGGAATGGTGTTCATACATAAAAGTCAGTTTTCAAGGAGAACGGGGAAAATATTACTCTCGTTGAGGAAAGAGGGGATTTGCCAGCGCAATGATCAATGGAAATCAGCTGATTCTATAGTGTAAGAATTTATCTGGGCAAGAAATTCTCTGTTTTGTTAGAATCCAGAGTGTAAGATGGAATTCTTCTTTGGACGCATTGCCCCTTGGTCCTCAAATTGATTTCTAGGAAATTTCACCTATCAAATTTTATTTATCTATAATTCTAGTTCGCATATTGAAGAGACTAGTGTTTCATCATTAGTTGGATAGTCCAACTCTTTTACAGATGATTGAGGTTTGAGGTGTGCCACCGTGCATGGGTCACATCATCGTTGTAAGGAATTGTGACTGCCCTTTTTTAGACCCAGTAGTTTGATTCATCATCCATCACAAAATTCGATTTCTCCTTGAATAAAAGTCGCCGTCAGGATTCCATTTCTCAAAGTCGAGCCCTAGAAACCGATAAAAGATGGCCTATACAGAGTAGGGCAGCCTCAGCCACCAGATAAGCCCGTCTCTCCATAATGAAGTACGGGACCACTCGAGACATAGAGCTCTCCATTTCCTCCCCTCGCCGTGCAATTCCACCGCAGCGGTATCAGTTTCGAGCTCAGCGAGGCGAGAGAGACAAAGAGAAGGTCGTGCGCTCATTCATCGGGTGACGCGTCGATAAGCCCGTCCGTTCAATCACTACACCAGCCATGGATCTCTCAACTCCAAAACTACAGAATCCTGAACCTCGAATCCAATCCATGTAACTACAAGCTCGACTCTTTCATCACCTCTCAACCATCACCATCACAGATTTTGAGGACAATGACACCTCCTGTAAATACCACGCCGACAGTTCAACAGTCATAGATAGCGAATTGGAGTCGAAACAATGCCTGGCTTCTGATTCGTCTATTTCCCTCAGTGTACACCCGGGAATTCGGGCCTTGGGAATCTGACAAAGACCGAGTTCATCCAAAGAGGAGGTTGTTTCCGTTGAGGTAACGTCGATGTCGTAATCGAGGTATTTGGATGGTTTTCACTGGATGGTTCCCTATTTCAAGATCAAGCTCGACTTGAGCCGTGGAATCTATCAAATCGCTTTCCTCAATTTTGCCGCTGATCCGCCGAGATGACAGCCGTTCTTTGTGATGCTGCTGAGCTTGGTTTATTTATTTTGCCGATTGTATGATCGATCGAGTATTGCCTCAAGCTCTTCTTATATCCTTGAGCTTTGAATCGGGTAAAAAGAGAAGATGGTTCTTCTCGTGGCTTGTTTGAGCCACAAGATAAGCTTCGAGGCTTTCGATAACTGTACTTATATATAAACGTTTTTAGCTGAGTTTGGCGCATTGTCAGTCCGGAGTGTAGTGAAGTGATCCATTCAGCCGAAGAAGCTCTTTGATCGCTGGATGCATCTTTTTTATTCTTCATCTCCTTCGGTTGGCGCTCTAAAGAGGAGGATTCGAGGGCTAGTTAGTTCAAGGAAGGCGAGGCAATTCGAGATATTGCACCGCACCGAGAGGGAAAATACCGTTTGATGAGTCGGAGGTACGATTCTGCGGGTGTGACTGTTGGTTCGGTTTATGCAAATCGTTTTCATTTCTTGGGTTCATTTTGTGGATCCATTGAGTATTCTGACCATTTGATGTTCGAAGGTGGCTTACAGGACTCGAGTTGAATTCGACCGCTCAATTCTCGAGATTATGTGGGGCTAATTAGATTTTCAATACTGGGTGTAACCTCCAAAGCCAGGATAGTGTCATTTCATATTTCGAGTTATCGGTTCGGTATGCTGCCGTTTAAATGAAAAAATGCGGAAGCACCCTGGCCCTAAATCCGAGAAACATTTTCAAAAGTTTGGTTGGGTTACACAACTCTTACATTTTGCTAGGCAGGGATACCAAGCTCAGACAAATTCTTCGTGAATCTCCTACTCAATCAGTATATTTAGATACACGACGTTAATCATTACAACATTTCCTCGATTCACATGGCATCATGTTGGAAACTGTTTCCACCCGTAATCATCTTTCGGAGATATTTCCATCACCCCACTCAGAATACGCGTCCATTGATATAGAGAAGAACAAACTATCCCAAAATGTGATCACTCTGGCAGTTACTGACTCTAGAATAGTCAGTGGTATTTCCAAAAATATAAATTTGATATTCATCAGTAAAATACAAAATCATCTGAATATTGATTCATCGTTCAAGGACCGCATGCTCTTTTGATACGTAATGGCATGAAACAAGAACTCCGACCCGTGAACATCCATTTTGCAACCATAAATCAAGATTCTATCGCAACACGATTTTCTTCCTTCTTGCAAGCTGAGGATATTGTGAGATTACCAAGACATGCTGCATAATGCAAAAACGAGATAATGGCATTACCTCTTTGAGCAAGAAAAAAAAACATGGCTGATGATCGATAAGACAACGTTATTGAACTTCCTTTCCAGTGGATAGAGTGTAGTCGACCGATACAGTGATTTATGAGAAAATGAACGTACCTTGGGTGTAGAGCGATCTTCCATCGACTCAACCACTCATTGTATACGCCAAAATGGTGCTTCAACATTCAATGAATCGATCCAACGAGGAGAATCATCATTCATCCTGATCGTTCTCATGCAGAGTTTGACGGTTGAGGTCAATTCTCTTGCAGAGTTTTACAGTTGATTTCTATGCATGAAATTGATTTTTTGTGATCGCAAGAGTCGAAAAATTACAAACTAGGGAACCTTTGAATTGTGAAGGCGAGACGAAAATTGAAGTTTAAGATTCTCGTCTTAGATTGAAGAGAATTAATCGGAATTTTCAATGCCACTATTCAATTTTCCATACAATCTGACCGAATCTCTCGAGTTGAGAGATATCTTAGGTGTCATCCCAATCCCAACATATATCTGGATACTGCCCGGGTTTTGACTTCTGGCATCTTTGGACACGTAATCGAATAAATTATGATTTGAGTGTGAGAATCGATTGAAATATTGAAACAAGGAAAGAATCAAAGAATTGAACACGAGATGACGAGTAGGAATTCATGCAAAAATTAAAACAAGCGCGTTGCTCAAAATATATATGGGTCAAATCAAAGGATCTCGACCTCGTGGTTGATACATACTATAAAACTTGAGCAAGCGTAACTTTGGAATTTAAATATGTATATTGACGTGCGCATCTCATTGCATGATTAGCCCACCTTTTTAATACATTACATTATCCTTCATTCTTACCCATCACGTGTGTATGAGTCATCAGTCGTAAGCCGTCTATTCCCCGGCTTACCAAATTTTTACATGCAAAACGCGCGTAAGCCGGCTTTTTACCGGCTTACAAAATTGTCTCATGTTAAATGCACGTAAGCCGGCGTTTTACCGGCTTACCAAATTTTCTCATGTTAAATGCACGTAAGCCGGTGTTTTACCGGCTTACAAGTTTTCTTAACGTCAAACAAAACGTAAGCCGCTTATTCCTCGGCTTACAAAATTTTTACATGCTAAAATCACGAAAGCCGCTGTTTTCCCGGCTTACCGAGAAAACCGCGAGTATATAAGACCGGTCGGTAGGGTCAGTCATCATCGGTCGTCTTTCGACCATCAGGCGCATCAGTCGCCTTCGCTCGGCTTGGACGCGGACGCCTCCCGTCAGCCGTTGCCCGTCATCACTCCGCTATATTCACTTCACGTCACGCCGCGCTCTTGTAGAGGGCCGCGATAGTTAATTATACATAGTGTTATATTTCTGCATAACTTACGTGTGTGTTGGTTAATTAGATTGTAGTGTCGGCCACCGCGTCAAGTGTGTGTATAATCCCTATATATTTAATTCAACCCCTTTCCCTCCTAATCCTATGAATCACTCAATTCTTCAGCACCCGCGGTGCCCAGTCAACACGCGAGTGTCACGCACGGGAGTGCAACTGAGTCAGTGTCCAGTGTAACGCACGGCCGTGCCATTTCACAACGAACCGAATCAAAAGTAGAGTCATTCATGTGCGTATGCATGTTTCATTCGATTCTCGCCCTCTCGCCGCGACCTAAGGTGTGATAGTGTCGTGACGAGCCAAGACTCTTGAACTTTGAGTGACAGACCGTCGGCCGGTCTCGCGGGTCACACCAACCTGCCGTGAACCCCCGACGCGGCCCTGTCAATTTTGGCGCCCAACGTGGGGCCCGAGGCGAAACCCATTCCGTCTCACCAAGCAGCGAGACGACCCATCCTCCGATGAGCAGCCAGCAACCATCAACGTTTTTCACAACAACAACACGACATCCAGCTGCCCGCACTTCTGGGAGTGCACATAAACACCCAGTGGCGTCCAACATTACCCCGGTGCAGCGCTTCAACGATGTACCAGAACACGCAGGCAATCGGACAGCGTATTCATTCTAGCGCAAGTGAGTAAGTTCTTGAACCGGAGCACCCAGGGTGCGCCAGACCGGGCGCACCGGGCGTGCCTTGTGGTTCTTGCGGACACAATGTCACCGCAGATCTGGGACTGGCCATCAGCTCCATCACTGGGCATATCCGGGCGTGCTCCCACCTGTCGCACGCCCTGGACATTCGAATGTCCACGTCTGCGACCATGGACCAGGCGCCGCACTCGACGCCTTACATTATCAACCAGGTTACAGCCGAACCGCATCTGGCCGCAGCTGGACAGCGATCTCTACTAGTATTGTCCTCTTCATCTCAAACCAGTTCCCAAGCGTTCATCTACCACCCCACACAACATCACCAGCAGGTTACACCATTGCAGCCAGCCGATATGCGCCACCTGGAGATGTCCGCGCTTGCCTATGTCATCGTCAGAGTCTTCGTCGTTAACGGAATCTGGTATGAATTACGACTGAACGCTATCAACTACATCAACTCCCAATCGTATGCTTGCCATCGTGGACCACACTGGCACCGTTTGACTTCATCGTCCAATGCCGACGAGCAGCGTATTCACGTCACTGGCTCCGTAAAGCCGGGCATGAGCCACGCGTGCCACTTGCAGAAGTTTACACGCATCGCCACTAGCAACGGAATTGCATCACTCACCAACATGACATGGCCTTCCGGCAACGATCCAAGCTTACAATTGGAACCGACCACTGGATGCGAACATACTGCGCACAACCCTCCGGCACAGCGTCGAACTGCAACTAGGAGATACATTCCCTGGAGTGCGGTACGGTTTGACCACCAAGGTATCAGCGCAATCAGCGCGCACCTTAGCCGGCCTCATCGCTGGACACTTCACCAAGTTTCGAATAGACACATGGTTACGATAGGACCAGTCGCGCCCCGACAACCTCACCAAGAGTATGAACACTCTGGATACGGTACGATCGGGCGCTCGCCGAACACTTCACTGCGGGCCGTGTACTGCCCCAGTTACGATAGGATCGGCCGTGCTGAACACTTCATCGCGGGCACTGCAGAACCCCGATTACGATAGGATCAGCAGGGATGTCGCAGCCGGGGACGCCCGACTCACCTCAAATCCCGCACCTCACGCGCCGCACGCAGTCGCGCAACGCCTCATCCTTCACTCTGTCGGGGGCTCAACGACAGAGGCGCGAGGGCATCCGGTACCCCAAGCCCAGGGTCCATCATCGCAGCTAACTATATATGAGGTTCCTACCTCGTTCCCGACACATCTGGCAGAGATGCGTCAACCATGATCCCGAGTCCAGGAATGGAAACGAAAAAGGGGTCGCCCAACGCTATTGGAAGCAGCCAGGGCAGCAGCGCAGCGGAAGCTCGCGTATCCATCGCGTGCCGAAAGGTATGCCATACGCCAACGCCGGAGCAATCCTGGGTCGTGCGAGTAGATCACCCTTAGGTAAGGATTCTATGCCGGCATATAAGTTTGGAGACCCGTTATCTACATATTATTTTACGGCTTACTACGGCTTACAAAATTTTTACATGCTAAAATCACGAAAGCCGCTGTTTTCCCGGCTTACCGAGAAAACCGCGAGTATATAAGACCGGTCGGTAGGGTCAGTCATCATCGGTCGTCTTTCGACCATCAGGCGCATCAGTCGCCTTCGCTCGGCTTGGACGCGGACGCCTCCCGTCAGCCGTTGCCCGTCATCACTCCGCTATATTCACTTCACGTCACGCCGCGCTCTTGTAGAGGGCCGCGATAGTTAATTATACATAGTGTTATATTTCTGCATAACTTACGTGTGTGTTGGTTAATTAGATTGTAGTGTCGGCCACCGCGTCAAGTGTGTGTATAATCCCTATATATTTAATTCAACCCCTTTCCCTCCTAATCCTATGAATCACTCAATTCTTCAGCACCCGCGGTGCCCAGTCAACACGCGAGTGTCACGCACGGGAGTGCAACTGAGTCAGTGTCCAGTGTAACGCACGGCCGTGCCATTTCACAACGAACCGAATCAAAAGTAGAGTCATTCATGTGCGTATGCATGTTTCATTCGATTCTCGCCCTCTCGCCGCGACCTAAGGTGTGATAGTGTCGTGACGAGCCAAGACTCTTGAACTTTGAGTGACAGACCGTCGGCCGGTCTCGCGGGTCACACCAACCTGCCGTGAACCCCCGACGCGGCCCTGTCAATTTAATCCCACAACTATCGACACTTATACATCCTCACGGCACAAACACTGACCCGAAGATCAGAGTTACAGCAAATGGACGAGATCCATCAAACGCTTCACTCACCATGTCGTTAAACAATATAATCCTGAAAGGGCATTTCTTGCATGAATCCCTGATTTTCAGGTCGATTTGGTCCCAGCACGTCGAGTTCCTTACATAACCCCGAAAAATCTTGATTTTCCGGGAATACTCCGAGCTGGCGATGGAACCATTCATTGTTTTGCATTTACACCATGTTTTTCGGATCCCTGAATCCAGAGTCGAGGTCAGTTTGGTCCCAGCACGTCAAGGTTAGTACATAACCTCAAAAAATCATAATCTATCTCACAGGAATTTGTTTTATGTACCCCGGATGCCCGACTTCCGCCCCCCCCCCCAGCCTGTCCCCGTGGGCGTGGGGAAGGGATACACCATACCAGCGTGTCAATTCAGAGAAAGGCCATATCAGAACCAAGAGTGGTTAAGAAATGATCCGTCTCTCTGTAACGACTATACTGAATTCTGGGTAAGGTGCCAGCACACACGCGTACTCACCCCTCGGTGGGGAGTTCCGACTCATCTAGACTTCCTTGGAGTCCAGGGAGTCCCTCGGTCTCCCGAGCGAGTCATCAAGGTCTCACGGCGAATATACTAATATAAGTATCTCACGGTTCATAAGACAATCCTGCCACGAGTCCCTATAGACTCGTTCGGTCCCGGGCATCGTGGCTGCCACGTGGGCACCGGATGATGATATGTGGTCTTTGCGCTCCAGCGGTCGCTGACTGGGGCCAGATGTTCGTCAGGCTCCAGAACCGGAACCCTGAAGTGCCTCAGCTCTCTTTGGGGTTCTGTTCGAAGTTCCAAAGCGCGCCGATCACCAGTCTCGGAGCCAGGCTTGATCAATCCCACAACTCGGGGTCCATTCTTTTTGGAGCTATATCGAGTCCTCTTTTCCTCGAATAACCTATGTGAAGTATAACGTTTTCTCTTTCCTGGTGTTGTAACTCGTTTCAGAATCCAGCAGAAATCGGTCCTCATGTTTCCATCCCATCTTCCTTGATGTCTTGATGAAAGCGTTCACCTTGCTTTTCACTGAAGTCTCCGAGGAGATTTACGTTTAACGAACCATATTTAATGGAAAGCTCCGTTTCGATCTCTTAAATGAAGATTTTCTGGCCATGAGACCCATTGTATGCTCCTTATACCATTTCCAACCGATAGCTGGGTCAATTTTCTTCAGGATGACTCATTGATGAAGTCGATTTAGTCAAATTGGGTGGCACACGGCTGACAAAGATTTTCTGAAGCCACGAGGACGCTTTGTAGGGCTCACGGATTCCATTTTCGAGTTTTTTTTATTCAAAAGGTTGCAAATCCAACTCTAGAGAATCAAATTGACTTTCATAATAGGTCATTTTGAAAGAAATTCCAAAGGCTATCGTTTGAAAAAAGTTTCACGAGCCCAAAATCCAATGGGCGTGCTGGTGAGGCTATTTTCTGTTCAAAAATTTGCTTTGAAAATACTTTTCCAGTGTTTTGACGACTTTTAAACACTCAGATGATGCTCAATAATCATATTTCCGATGTAAAATGACTCGGAGAGCTCTCCAAAGAGCTCCGGCCCCATGAAGGATCATTCTGCATCTTTTTTGACTTTTAAACGCACAAAACAAATTCCAGGGAAGCCATTACTCGAGGATGATGCTCCAAAATTTTTCTACGTGTAGACTCCAACAATACCAGTCGAAAGAAAATTGAAAAAAAATTTTTTCTGACTAGTCAAAAAAGTTATGGTCTATACTGTGATTTGAGGTTATTTTTAGTCTCGGAAGTACCTAAAAAGGTCTCAAAAAGATTTTGCAGGTGGTAAATCGGAAGGTTCTTGAGCCTTCTTTTGAATGCCGCAGATAGAATTGAGATTGGTAGGAGCAGTCCAAAGCTATGGACAGATTGCTAAGTCAATGTTTCGAATTCTTAATTCACAGCAGAATTATTCAGGTAGACCTGGGCAACGCAAAGAAATTTTTTCCGACCCCAAAACTGTTGGAACCATTTTTTCCAACACAATGAAACGGGAAAAGTTATAAAAGGTAAAAAAATGGTTGGAGAAAATCTTGCTAAGTTGACGTGGAATTACTCAGTTATGAGGATGACTCCTCCGTTGTCAATTGCTTCTCGAATGTCATCCGTCATCTTAAGACGTGCAGGGTGTGTGCGTGTGTGTGTATGTGAGAGTGTTTTGTAACATTTTCTGAAGCTTGATTGGAAATTATCAAGAACTTCATTTTTGCTGATATATATCTGCTCGCCAACGACGTCTCCAAGGACTTCAAGATTGAACTCAGAATATCGATCGGTCCGAGGTGGCGAGCTCCACGAGAAGGATTGGATTTTGGCATGGTACGGATTGAAGCGTGTCTCCAGAATATTGGAAAAATTCTGGCCCACAACAAATAATCAACAATATGAACCAACAGTGGCAAAATTGTTGACAAATATTGATTGATGAAACTGATTGGGATATGATGGATAGCTCTTAGCATTTGCCTGTATGGGAAGAATCGATTTGACAACTCCTACGGGGTCGACATGAGTAAAGTAGAAACTATCTACGAGCGCCATCCTTGCTCACGGATACTGCCACGAGGCTCCGGCACAATGTGGACTTCCAGCGAAATGTTGGTTGAGGGTATCAGCAGCTACTGGTATGATGGAAGCTTCTTGAGACTTTGAATTGAGGACAAGATCACTCACGCACATTACCGCAATTCTGTAGAGTTTGCAGACTTGGCAATTCTATTCCCAAAGAAAGCCGATTGCGCATCTCAAGTCATAGTGTCACCTGATTCCCTAAGTTTTCAAACTTTGCTCCACCATCTTTTGTTCCTGTTGTTTCTGCATTACCCCATGCGCCATCTCTAGCTTTCCTCAGATGCTCTAGTTGGGACAAGGCCATGCGTAGCTGATTTGGACTTTGCGACAATCTGCTTGTATCGAGCGCGATTATCGTAGAGCGGAGTCGAGCAGGAAGTGAAAAATGTTTAACTTATCATTGAGAGATGGAATCTTGCTTACCCTAGACTACTGTATGCAATCCAAACCTTTGTAGAATTTATCAAAATCAGATCTGCAGAAAGAGCCACATAAAATGATGCGTAGTGTCTGCTGCGTTACCCCAACCGATAACTCAGCAAATAGCGCATCATGCCCAGAGAAATATGGATACTCTTGGTCACTCGAAACAACTTTGCTCATGTCACTCACACACATATAATTATGGTGTTGCCCTTATGATGTGTGGGTTCAAATGGAATTCGCTAATGCAGAGAATTGTGGAGAATTCTATGTGAGCTTTTTAAATCCTCCCAATCAATATCGAAGTGTCCCGTGAAAACTAATGCGTCGAATGGTACATGGCTCAAAAAGGCTTCTTCAATGTTACTACAGATCCCATAATGTGGTGAGCTGTGTATTACGCCAAACTTCATTTTCAATTGGCAAATCTTGAGCAGCACGAACATGGATTCAAGTTTCTCACTATCAATGGTTTGGTATATCAGACAACTCTACTACTCTGTATTTAATAGAGTTAGGAATGTACAATGCTACCCCACATTCACGTTTGCCCACTCGGTCATGCCTCACAAGATTGTACCTAGAGGCTTCAAATTGCATTAATGTATGTTCCGGTTTCAGCCACAACTATTTCTTTCCGAAATCATTCAACGACTTTTCATTTAGGACGTTGGGTCGTCTATCGTGGATCGATTGACCCACAGGATTTAGGAACAATCATAAATTCAATTAGTGTCTGACATCATGATCTTAAATAAATTTTCAGAGGCTTAGGTTGCTTGTGAAAAATGTTCTTGGTTCCCAAACTTTTGTGATTTCAACATGTCTTATTAGAAAACACATTCCCGTTTGATTTCACCATGTTTGAGCTGAAGGATCCTGATGAAGTTCCAGATTGTATTTGTAAAGACTGGGAATATACTCAAAATTTTTTCACGAGAACTGTTCAGCTTGTCGCGTAGGCATGAGAAAACTCTAATCTAAACTCGTCACGAAGTCATAGACAAGTTACTAACATGACAAAGATGCTTATGTTTGTAGCTTGTTCTTTCCGATTATTGAAATCGCAGGCCTATGGATTTTTGCATAGACCAAGGTCAGACGAATGCAAAACCTCTGACAGAATTTGAGCTTAACTGGTGCAGGTTCAAAAGTTTCGAAGGTTTTGAAGAGTGAGATGACGACAGTAGTATTTTAAGATCTTAGTCCATCGATACTGTCATATCCATTCCAACGAATTGGAGCATTCGATCGACGGTGACTTACAACATTCTTCTCGAATGTCCTCTTTACTGCAACCGCTAAGTATTTCAAAATTCTGACTCTTTCAAAATTACCGCATAAGTATTGCGATGATTCACCAAGCTCAAAAATCTCACAGATTGATCCATTTCGATATCCCTCCAATTCTACCACCAACCCTCCCCTTCCAACATCTGACCGAGTTACTTCAGGAGAACTTAAGATCCCCAGTGGTGTATTATCCTTCCTGCCAAGTGAGCGTGTAAAATGTTAAAACATAAGAAGCGAAACTTGCTCCCCTCCGCTCCTCCACCCCCTTACCACTATCCTTTCCTCTAAAACTCACCAGACCCTTGTGCAGTCAAAAGTGTAGATATACCGCGAGCTCTCGCGTCGTAACTTGGCGTGGAATATATTCAGCATGTATACTAAGACTTGGAGTCAAGTTTCCGGTGGCTCAACTCTACGACGCCAATCGAGGCGCACACGTGTGTGTATGTGCCAAAAGCCGATGCGCGCCCACAAAAAAGCAAGTAGCGAAGAGCGATCCATCAAGCGTCCACTGGCGCCAGAGTCTGAGAGAGACAGACAAAACTTGAACTTTGTATAGAGTATAAAGAGAGAGACACACAAGGGGTCGCGGGTCGTCGTCGCCAAAGTGCGGTCATCGTGCTCCTTTTGCCGCATAGACTCCGTGCTAGCTATATAGATATATGTATGTACATTGGCCGCTGGACGAAATGGCGCTTAGAGTCGCTTTCTCGGGAGGCAACTCAAAAGCCTACGGCTCTCTGGACTTTCGAGTACTTGCTACCCGCAGAGGGAGAGAGAGACCAAGAAGGTCTTGAGAATCGAGGGATGAAGCATTTCCTCTTGATTGTAATTAGGGAAGTGAGCGGAAGTAAGGTAAGGTCTTCAAGTTTCGAAGAGGGGCATGAATTTAGGGTGATTGGATCAAGATGCTAAGGATGAGATGTTGAGGCTTAGGAAAGAGATGGCACTCTTGGTAATGAACTTTTTACTCGTGATGTACGTATCACTTATTACTCGAGGGCTGTGCCCCACCCCACTCGAGTGCGTTCGAATGCAATTTGGAATAACACGAGATCCATGGCCTCGTTTTCGTTTCTGTTCGTTGGGTGCTTGAGAGTTGAAAAAAGGGAGAATGAGGTCAGGTCCTTTCTGGTATCCTGACTATATTGAATGAGGATATACATGGATGTAAGTACACTAAGTTTTGTCTGCGAAATAATACCTTGCTGAGTTTGAAAGTTGTACCGGTTGCCGATGCTCTGCACGGTTACAAGTAGAAATAGCAGAATATAGTCAGACACGGAACAAGGGAAGCCGTGGAATATCTGTGGAGGTAACTGGAGATTCTAAAGAGTGAAATTCTGAGAGGCACGAATTCCTCAGAACTTAGTTTGCCATCTAGCTTGATTTTTGTCCTCTGCAATCGCAGCATAACTTTGTAAGCGAGCTGAGGTAAATTCTGTTTCGGTCCAGTTCTTGTTGAGAAGAAAGTTTGATGGAGATGTCATAGAATGAGGCAAAGAATGTTTCCAATCGAAAGAGATCGGAATTTCGCGTACGATTTTTGGTGAACTTGGATGTCATGAGTATGATCTAGAACAACGCTAATTTCTTTTTTTACATGAGGAGTTCAGCAAAGTGCTTTGAATTAAGGCGATGCGGTCACCGTGCACGCTGAACTTTGTTCACAGAACTCTCAAAATCTTTTCCATTATGGGCTAAACGACGAGTTATCCAGGCTTTATTATCATGTAACTTGGCCTGGATAACTCTTCGTTTGGCCCAAATCGGACTAGATTTTGAGAGTTTTGTGAACGAAAATGTACCAATTTGTAGATTAGAAAGTACCCGCGGGCAAGTTATTCTCGTTTATTAGTGATAGCCTTGTGATTCGTGACAAATAATGAGTTGTCCACCACAATTCAGATGATAATACGTAATGGACAAATCGTCTCCAACTTCGTTTCGAGAAAATTTTTTGATTTATATCCAAATAAGATATAATTTCCGGGTTGCACGGTGACCGCATCGCCTTAATTTCAAGATATAAACATCCGTAAACCTATTTTGGCAATACCGATGAAGTTTTGAGTTATTCTATAGAAAACTATATATCAGAATTATCTAGTCCTGACTATCGGTGCTCGTCACAGTTGTTTCAGCAGGTATCAAAACCTTTTTGTCAGCCCATGGAAGTCAGAGGGGTCCAAATGGCCCACTTATTTTACAGACTCGAATATAGAGTCTTGGAGCGTGAGGTAAAATATCAATAGTGTCATTAGTTGTCTAACTGCAAGTGCAACTATAGTTCTGGCGCAATCGATTGGGTTGGCATAGTCTCAATCGGACGTAGAAATTATTGTGGTCCGGAAAGATTTTTTTCTGGGGTCACTGGTACTCCGGGTGACTCCTTGAGTCACTTTCTTCTCTCATTCTCCATATATATGCACCTTCATCGTGGGATCCTACAAAACTCAGACGAAAACTATTGGGTACCTTTCAGGGGACGACTGCGTATGGTCTACAAGATTCTCTGTGACCAAGGTGTTAATTTTAAGAAGTGCAGTCTCAACGGGTTAGTATTGATAACAAATCAGTACATCAGGACCCAATCCAATATCCAATTACTGGATGAATTTAGAGCGTGCTCATTAAGACGTTCACTTCGATGCTGTTTTTCCGTAATTTTATTTCGGTCATGAAGTAGACCATCGCAATTAGGTAAAAACGGCCATATGGGTCTAGACATTTTTTCTATCTCATTCTTTACGTTCTTGGCAAAGTAAACCACCACGCTAGATTATTTTGGGGGGATTTTCTGAACACGTCTGAGTCGGGAAAGACTGAAGAATAGAAAACCGCGGGTGCCACCGGTGGGACCCGTCGCAGCGAACGTGTTGAAAAAATTTCAGCAAAACTTTCACGACTCTGCGTTTTTCCTCGCAGTTTTGAGTGATGTCAAAACACGAAATTTTTGTGAAAATATTCCTAGTGTAATATAGAGATTTTTCCAAGATGTTCTATAAATTTGTAATGATAAACAAGTTTTCCGTAATGAACGTTCTCCGATAACTCACAGAGTGAATAGTAGGGTCCCTAGAAGGGGCTCGGGACACGATGTTTTGAGTCCGCCATGTTTTGCCCAAGTCCCATGTTATTTACTATACCCATATCGACGGAGTGAAAATATAGGTATAGTGAATAACATGGGCTGGGCAAAGTATGGCGGACCATATGTCTCGACCCCCTTCTAGGGACCCTAGTGAATAGTCTTGCGCCAGCTGTAACTTCCGCGTCCATCGATTCTCAGTTCACTGTATCTATATCTGCAGTGACTATAATTTCTTACAAAATCCAGGGTATGAATATAAGGCAACCAGCCTGATTCCTCGTATTCACACTCGCTTCATTCACTCTTCTCCTTCCTGTACTACGTCTCCGCATCTCCTATACCCAACGAACGAGACTACAACGTCGTTCTCAAAGGGAAGGAAGCAGCGAGCTTATAATGTGGAGGAAGTCGTCCGTTCAAACGGCCAACTTTAACTCGTTCTGTATACCAGCCCAGACCCCTCCGTACTTGTGCTCGTAGACCAGCCCAGGGCATGGGTACTACCCCGGGTCTACTGGCCTGGTTATGTAGTTCACAATGTACACCCTCTGGGGATGCATCGATGTTCCTTTGCAATTAACGTTCGTACACGCGGAGCAACGATACACACGCTGCTGCTACTACACTGCAGCACTCGCCCTTTTGTTCACGAATAATTGGCTGCGTCGAGGAAATTTTGTTTGCCTCGTAACAAGCATGCTTCCTTTCTTGCTATACTAGCAAATCTTGGCTCAGAAGGAAGCGATTCATCCTCTCTGTAACTGGTTACTTTTATTCTTCATTCTTATCGGAACTCGTACTGTGTTGGAAGAATGATTTGTGTCTTTGAGTCACGTGTTCTTGTTGTTGGCAAGTTAGTCAGAAGTTGCCGAGATTCTTGGCGGAAGGAGTTTAGTTGGAAGCTGACTGTGTTGAGTTTTCGATGAAGAGAGTATCCTCCCACCCTCCATTCACTTTTTTTCACAAGTATGACCTGGTGAGTATGAATTTTTCTCTCAAAACTCATGACTCTCCTCAGGCTTATTGCAGAGAAGGGCATGATACATTATCAAAGCAGCTGGATAATATAGTTTCGACTCTTGAAAGGGATGAGACCAAAGGAACCATGTGTCTAGTATTTCCAAATTTTTGAGGGATCGGCATTATTTCAGGATATGTATAGCATGGTTTCAATTCGCAAAAGTAATGGAATGAATCAGAAACCATGTCGAGTACTTTTCGAACAAGATCAGGACCATCAAGATCAGAATAGGATGGATACGAGATGAGTTTGTTTCACCCTACACGGAAAAAAATAGTTTGTTGGGACAACAAAAGGTTTTGTGATATTCACAAACCAAACCGATCCTGGACAACAAACTAATGTTTGTTAGATTTCCAAACTAACATTTGTTAGATTCACAAATAATCCGGTCTCGCTCTGATTCTAACAAACTGACTGTTTGTAAAGATTCATGAGCCCAACAAATGTATAGTTTGAAAGGTTAGAATCTTGAAAATTTTGATATATCCTTGAACAGTACTGGATCAAGTAAGAACATTCTGATAGTTTTGTCAGTGGTGTGAGAGCAGGACTCCCTCAAACGTGCAATCAAGTTTTTTTTGGTAGTATGTGAAAATGCTTGCAGACCTGGCTCAGTTTCTTTATCTAAATGATGAACCATGTGCAGAAACATGAGTGCAATTTCATAAGATATTGTGTGTCATTAAAATTATCCGTGAGCTCAAATTCTTTCCTAAATACATAATAACTTGATATGCCTCGCAGCAGAAACAAGATCTAACACATGATTCATAGAATAAATCAGCTTCATTCTAAACTAAAAAGGGGGCTTCCGACAGTTTATGTTGCTATAGCAAAAAAGGTTTGGAGCTTACGCGTGTCAGAAATGCAACCATTTTTTATGGCCACATATTGCCAATAATGCGACTTGGACAGTTATTGATGGCCAGAAAATGCTCACCATTCCTACCAAGGTTAGTGCTCCAAACTATTCTTCCTATAAATTCTTTGAGCATCTCAGGGATTCACCATTCTTCTTCAACTATATTTCATGATTGCAACTTTCATGGCGTTATAAGATAGTGTCTGGATATTGAGCTCAAAATTCATTCAATCACCCGCAATGGTCTCCTTTGGACTGATCATTAAGGAAATATGATTATTAATGCTTCAGCTTCAAACCATGGTGTATTCCATATAATATATTCCCTGAATTGAATCAGTCCCGTTCAGAGCTGTTATGAGAGATTGAATGATGAGCTCAATATTCTGACAGTATCTTGTAATGCCATAAAAGTATCAATCATTAAGTGTAGTTGACAGAGAATTAGGAATCTCTGAGATAATACTAAAAATTGTGAAAGAAATGGTTTAGAGTGCAAATAAGGAGCTGTTGAAACCTATGCGGTTATTGTAGTTATTTAGAGGGAAGATGATCCATACCAGGACATGTCTATTAGATTTTCTTTCTGATGCTGCGAGGCTCAAGTATCAGATTATAATTGAGGGAAGAACTTGAGCCCAATAACAATTCTAACGATATACACACAATGTCATTTAATGGTATTCATCACTTAATCAGCTGGCACTGCAAGCTTTTTCACAGCACAAAATAACTTGATTACACGCTAGGATATCCATGTTCTCACACTGCTGACGAAACCATGGAAATACCTAACTTATTACTATTTGCTCCAGCAGTATTCAAGGATTAATTCAGGAAACACAACCACCCTTTTGTAGGTTTGGGGTGGAAGCAGCAATCTGAAGTATAGAAACCTAACCTGAAGGAAAGATCCACCACATTATGAGGCTTTTAAGAGAACTGAAACACATTAATCATCACAGGAGAACTGCACTGAAGGAAAAACCTGCAGTAGCTTTGTGCGACGAAACCTCTTACAGAGGATTACTTCTCTAGTTTTTAACTATTTTTAACTAATTTGTCTAGTATGGCTATGTACAATACAGCCAGCCTCGCATCCCGCATCTTCTGCTGTGTACAGCTGTGTTTGCTCGGTGGTAACGTAGAAATCTAACAAACAAAACATTTGTTGGACTAACAAAACATCCGTTTATAAAACCCTTCATTTGTGATATTCACAAATTCATTTGTAAATATAACAAATTCAAGAGGCAACAAACGGGCTTTTGTGAATCCAACAAACTATTTTTTTCCGTGTAACCGGATGTATCCGTAATACATCTCGGGAATTTTTGATGGACTCTCTTACTCTTTGTTTGGATCCAAAGTTTGGATTGGAAGAATTCAAAAACTAAAAGGCAGTTGAGCCAAAACCACACTGATCATCCCTTACATTTTGTATTCTTTTATCATAATATAAAGGCCTTTCTAATGTAAAACGAATATCTCGTCGATTTTACATGAGGATTTGAATTGACTGTTGTCATTTACTCATGTCATGTTCTCGTACCCTCATGATATTGATCCATAAAATTAATTGATTCGTGTGAGATCAACGAGATTTACGTGGTACATTTTAATGAAAAATACAAAATGTGAAGAATGATCAGTGTGGTTTTGACTCAACTGCTTTTCAGTTTTTGAATTTCTCCGATTCAAACTTTGGATTTAACAAACAAAGAGTAAGAAAAACCGTGAAAAATTCCCGAGATGTATTACGAATACATCCGGTTGGCAAATCAAAATCATCTTATCCCCGTCCTATTCTGATCGTGATGGACCTGATCTTGTTCAAAAAATACTCAACATGGTTTCTGATTCATTTCATTTCTTTCCCAAATTAAAACCATGCTACACATCTACCGGAATAATGCGGATCCCTCGAAAATTTGGATATACTCGACACATGGTTTCCTTGACTTCATTTCTTTCAAGAGTCGAAACTATGTGATCCAACTGCTCTGATAATATATCATACCCTTTTCTGCAAAGGACCTGAGGAGAACCATAAGTTTTGAGAGAGAAATTCATACTCACCAGGTCATACTTTAGAAAAAAAAATGAATGGATGGGGGAGGATCTCCTTCCTTCCTCATAAAAATCGAAAGGTATCATCCCACTTTCCTGCTCGTAACCCTTGAGTAGGTGGGGGATCAAATTTTCATAAATGATATGAATCTCCACATATCTCTTCATCAGTCAAATTCTCTTGTCACAAAAGGTGACTTGGAGTAGATTGTTCTCTACTTGGAAAATTCTTTAGCACTATATACTCTCCAAGCACTGATGTTATATTTTTGACTTGGAGAATTTTTATTTTCTGTTCCGTGTATTCACATTTCCAGCAATAAGGAATCAGGATTGTTCTCATCATAAACATAACATCAATGCTTGGGTAACTACCCATTCTCTTCATCTTGAGTAGAAGTCTGTAAAAATAAACTATCATCACTAGGGAACAACCAAGGGTATGATCTTGAGCACGCATCATACACTGGTTGTTGATATTCAAATGCTGTTAATATGGCATATGTGAGTTTGGGGGATCCTCAAAGGTGAGAGGGATCTGCACCGAGATCATTATATCTGGTATTTCATCGGCTGACCCGAAATGAGGTCAACAAACAATATATAAGAGTATCATTGCTGTTACCCAAATTTTTGCTCATCACAGTATCAATATTATGCAAGCATTGATGCTATCATTGTAATCAGGAGACTTCTGACTCCATTGTTAAGCATATTCCCTCACGGTGCGCTTCTGAGGACGATGAATTTTTCAAAATTGTCAAAAGAAACTGGAAAGTGGATGTTTTTCTACGAAACTTCATGAGCAGGACCTGATTTTGAGCGAAATCGGATGAGCTCACTTTTTTTGAGTAGTTGTCAAATTGATCATTCCCCATGTATGGCTTATGGAGAAATTTGGCGACTTAACGTTCTCTTTGCATCTTTGAGGTTTTCCCGCAATTACTCAGAGAAGGTGGGTCATAGCACAAAATGCTGTGAATAGTTTTATAAAATTTTTTTTGAAGAACAACAAGTAGACGTAATGCGATCAATCGAACGACTTAGGCTTTCTCCACGGTGTTGAAGGTAGAAGGAGATAATTAGCAGAAGGCGCGAGGTTTTTTGTGAGAAACTTGAGCTTTTTCTAAGAATATGTCAATCCCCTCGAGTTTTATGATTTATCTATCCACGTCATTTTATAGGTCTTCAAAAAATCTATAAAGAACTATTCTTGAAATTTTTTGCTATGGCCCACCTTGTCTGAGTAATTACGAGAGAACCTCGGAGATTTGAAAGAAAAGTTGAGCCGCTTTTTTTGCATCTTTGAGATTTTCTCATAATTACTCAAACAAGGTGGGCCGTAGCAAAAAATGTCAATAATAGTTCTTTATAGATTTTTGAAGACCTACAAAATGGCGTGGGTAGATCACTCATAAAACTCGAGGGGATTGACATATTATCATCAGTAAAAGCTCAAGTTTCTCACGAAAAACCTCGCGCCTTCTGCTAATCATCTCCTTTTTCCTTCAACACCATGGAGGAAGCCTAAGTTTTTCGATTGATCTCATTACATCTCTAACGTGTGCCAAGATGGGAAAATAGGTATCACAGCGTTTCATAGAATTATTTACTTTTCCAAACGCAGCTTTGAAAGTCACTTTCCAGGAGTGTACCAAAGTTGCACCCACTGTACCGAAGTTACCCAATTTGACGGTACTAATTGGAATGCAATGCAGAAACTTGGGCAGCAGTTCCTTTTGGTCAAAATTTTTGACATCGAGTTCTTGTTTGACTTTCGACTACCGATCAAAATCGATAATTTTGAGCCTAAGGAAAATTTTTGCATAAAACCACTTAGCATGTATCGGGAGAAACCACCTTTGAACTTTGATACCGATCGAATATTCCATTCATCGTCCCCAACTTGCAGCCATAACAACTTCAAATTCACTCATTGAAGTTAAAGTTTGTTCTCAACAAGAAACACCATCAAGCCAGTGAAAGAATTTCCTGGTTTGAAAAGTCCCATACTTCCACATGTCAGAGCGATCGAAAATTCACAGATTGTGCACTGTGACCAAGATACTATCAGTAGATCACAATAGACCGTACAGAGGTCTATGAGATTTGAGTCAGAGATTCAACCCATGACTCTGCAAGGCTAACTCCATCGGAATACTTTTATGTCCTCTGCGAATATTCAGAGATCGGATCTCATTTATTTCTTGTGAAAACCCACGATGCCAACTGCATTCAATTTCATGTTGTTCATACAAGGATAAATATAGTCATTTCAGATAGCGCACTCCGTCTTTATGAACTGGAAAGAAATCTCCCACGGTAGAGTGACCTGCATTTAAATATCGAAAAGTCAAACGCTATCTGGAAATGGATTGGACATGCTCCATCTCATTCAAATCCCTCCGCTATATCTCGACTACTTCTTGATGCAAGACTGTTTCTTTGGTCCCCCAGTTGACCTATGAAACGATTGTTGAAGACGATTCACAAGAATTGCACGTTGCGTTGTGCAGATATCTATAATATAGCTAGAATTTTTTCATGTAAATAGTGGAGTACACGTCAGTCCAATGAATAGAATTCCAACGAAGACATTCATTCTCAATATGGGATGATCTCCAAACGTACAATCACTCTATCCGGATGCGGATGTGCAGAATGTTTGTAATTATTTGTATGCTCCTACAAGACTATATAGATCCTAAACAGATGATATTTTGGGTTCGAAATTCAATACCTGGTGCGATTCTTGCGTTTTGAGGATTATTATTAAATTGTAACATTCAGCCAATTATAATATTATAATATTTAGTATTAGCAAGATATTAGAGTTCACAGTTTTCGCATAGAGAGGGATGATGAATGTTATACTCCTTATTGTTGAGCCATCAAATATGCATTCTTAGCAAGAATTTGATCATTGATACGTGATCAACGAAACTAGATACGTATTCTTCTTTGAACATCAAATTATAGAGAACAATAATTCATGCTTTCCAAGTGATGAATGGGGGCCATCGATCGAGAGTTCTTTAACCAGAAAATGAGAATGTATTAATTAATGTTCATTCCAGTATAACTGGGCTCTTTCTCTGAGGGATTTTTACTTTTCCCACCAATTGTTTCAAGATACTCGCGATACATCCCAAAAGTGTTAATGAATTGCAAAATGATCATCATCTCTTCAATAATCTGGAAGTATTGTATGGGTGGACTTACTCTTTTGATTCATTTTTACATGTGCGTATTGCAGTATCTAATTTGGCAAAATTTTTTCCGTCATCAATGGGTACAGACCAGCTAATATTCGTATAGAAACGTAACAATAAACTGGGCTAGCTAGGTCATTGTCAAGGTTATTCAGAAGTAAAAATGATCACATCAGATGAGATTCAAGGAGCAATCATCTAGAAGTGCAGAAAAAATCTCAGACAACGATGCAAAAGTTTAGAATTCTCATTATTCTACTGATAAGAAGGGATACTGAGATTTCATCCAATGTTTCCGACATCACTCGATAATTTGAATAAAGAATGCACAACGAACACAATCGTTTATGGAATTTTGTCTTTGTTTCAGATGCTCCTTCCTGAAAGTTAGTTCCAACGACAGAGGTAAGCTGAAACCAAGTTGCTGAGAAACAAAGAGGCATCAGCGATTGATTGGTTCATTATTCAACCAAACTGAGACAGGTGAGTGAAATATTCATCGATTTATTTCCTTAACTAACCAGGAAAATTCAGCAAAGTTATCAGGTTACGAGAGTGTAACAGAAATATAATCAATAATCGTGGAAAATCCGAATTGCTGTGACAATCACGAATATTCGGACCAAAGTATCGAGAAAACCAAAACCTGTTTGAGGGGTAGGAAAATGAAACAAAATAATACAATTCCACGGTGCCAAAATTTAAGCCTCCTTCCACCGGAAATTACAGAGGTGAGAGTAAAGTTTGAAATCCCGACGAAATCCAATGGAAAATAAACTCCACATCCAACAACTTCAATTGTCTCATCACAGACAGTGCGAGCAACCAATTCGAAACCGCATACCCACAATCTGATGGTTTCCACTCGTAACGTACTCGCCGGCAAGTTTTGGGCCATTGCACAGTTCTCACATCGGATTCAAGCTCGGTTTTAAGTGATTCCCCACAACCAAAAATTAAATTGCCATTTCCGGCTTATTTCTCCGTTTCTAACTCCCGGGGCAGAGATGGAACCGGAATTTCCACCCGAAGCAGTTTCCAAATGTATACAGAAGCCGACAAGTCGTGATGCGCGCTTAACCGCAAACTATATATGGATATTGTGAGGTTGGATTTGTATGTTGTAGATGTATCCGCGGCTTGTGCTGACGAGCTACATTTCCAATGCTAAACAGCAGCCTCGCTGAAGATGGCAAACTTTCGACGCGCCTCGTACCGCGTACATGCCGCCGCTGTACTTTCTTTGGCCACGAGAGTCTCCGAAGTTTTCGTCGTGGCTGTGTATCAGTATGCATAGTTTATCGAAGTTTGCGCGAAAATTCATGTCTTGTATCCTGTGGAGTCATGTTTTTCAAAGTACGAGAACTCGTCATGAACGAGCGCGGTAATGTATGCGATCTTCATGAGTGACTTTTTGAATTTGTTTCATAAGTTGTCTAGATCGTGATCAAATTTTGATGGAATGAACTCAATTCGCTTGATGCACTCGGGATAGTCGATTCCAATTTCGGATTGATCGATTACATATTATGATTGTACTTGATCCTGCCCCTCCGCCTTCTTCAGAATTTGCATAGTTGAACTGTCGGGTCGTAGCTGTTCAGACTTCGATAAAATTTGGATAGCTACTAATACACATACAATAATCCTACGCGAAACAGAACCACGAAGAAAGGTAACGTCTCGGACTGTTTTCTTAGCTTTTTCATGCAATTCTGCGGTACAAAATATGAAATTTCCACTACCTATGGGGCTCCATGAAAAATTTCTAGGTATCCCAAACGCATTTTGATCAATCCTTTGAAATCATCTCCATCAACAAAGTTGGGTCTTTCGTAATAAAAATCATATCTTCAGAATCCCATTAGAGATACGGGAACGCGCTTAATACTTTTCGAAAGGTTTCAAAGAACCTTTCGAAATTGGCTCCCTAGAGTTGGTTTCAGTTCATGGATGGTTTTATTGAGTAATAGAGTGGAGAACTCAAGGATATCATTTCTCCGAAAAGCTCTTTCTTATAGTCTGCAAATTCGATACTCGATGTGAAATTCGGTGTTCTTCCAGATAAAATGGCCCCGAAAATTTCTTGCATCCTAGCGCCTACTTCTCCTATTTTTTTGCGGATGTATTTCTCGGGTGGTTGAAAATCGTTAGTTTTTGGCGCATGCGCAGGGATTTGGATTCCTGGAACCAATTCCATCGGAAAGCCAAGGAAATTTCCTTCAAAATGACCCATCGTTGAAGTCAATGCCATGCATTTGAACCAGAGCTACAACGCCCAGAAGACCACTGCTAAATCTCAATGAATATCAAGAGGTGTGTGGGAAATACCCTCCAGTCCCAATAGATGAAATTGACTCTGTCAAGCGGTCGTTCTAAAGGAAATACTCTTGGCTCTTCTTCAATAGAACTGGTTTTGGTTTTAGAAAAGGATCCGAATCCTTGCGCATGCGCAGGGAACAGACGATTTTCAATCGCCTAAAGATTATTGATTCGCGAGAAATAATAAAAATGGGCCTTAGGAGGCAAGAAAACTATTTGGGACCATTTATTCCGGAGAGAGAACACAAAATATCACATCAGATATCGAATTCCCAGAGGATAAGAAGAATAGTTTTTTTGCGAAATTGATAATTCGGTCTTTTAAAATCAACTATACAAGGCCGATTTTGAAAGATTTTTTCAAGACTCTCATGATGCCGCAAACCGAAATTCAGTATCTCCAATGGAATTCGAGAAATATGAGTTCCGCCGTAAAAAATACCCGAATTGCTATTTAAAAATTTTTCTATATAAATTAAAGATAATTTGAAATTATGAATGAAAATGCACTCCAGGTACCTGGGGAATTTCCATGGAGCTTCATAACTGGTGAAAGGTTCATGTTACGTATCATAGACTCGAATGAAGAAGCCAAGAAAATATAATCATAGTATAATGAGATGATGGTTCAGACTCAATCTACGTCAACGAAGAACCTACGTTGTCTGATGAATACAACCCAAGTATTGGAACTCTCTAAGAGCCACGAGAGATACAGTTATTTCCCAGTAGTGGTAACAACATCAAACTCTCTATCCATCGTTAGCAAGCGTGCCAAGAGACGTACTAAGTACTCGAGTTCCATCAGTTCCAGTTGTACGATTTTTTTCTGTAGGATCTTTGACGATGACAGCCAAATATTCAAGACCACTTCAGAGTATACACTTCTGGTCGAGATGTCACAAGAGTGAAGAGATACGTGGAATTCTTGATAATTAATGCAAAAAAATTCAATGATTCAACAATTTATACTCATTTTATGAATTAGTCATCTACGCTTGAGCAAGCAGGGCCGATTATCCCGATATTCTCGATATATCGGCCTCCTCAATCAAATTCGATGATACTATAGGAAGGATGATTCGTGGTAGTACAAATCCTGATGAAGCTCTTCAATCTCTCATAGACTTACGCAACAAAGTAGAAATATACACAGATGGTAGTAAAAGTGTAGATTCGCTTTAAATAGGCGCGGCGTGTATTTGTCCCTCTCTTCGTATTTCCATCACTAAACATATCAATAAGGGAGCATCTATATTCACTGCGGAGAGTATTGCCATCAGCTGTGCTTTAGATATTGCATTAGAACATAGAGACAAACATATTGTGATTTTTTCTGACTCTCTCAGTGTATTGCAATCATTACAAAGCCAACAATTCAATGTAAAAACCAGTCCATATATTTACGGAATAAAAGGAAAATACCTCGAATTCTGTAGTTGTACTGACAAAACGATCGAATTTTACTGGATTCCATCCCACTCAGGGATAACACACAACGAGAGAGTTGACTTATTAGCTAAAGAGACCAGTCTTTCGCACCCTCGGGCAATACTCGACTTAATCCCATTCAGCGACTACCGACAAAAATTTAAAAACGCAATGGCATCTCACACGGCCGATCATTTACAAACATTGAGAGATGTAAAAGGGGTAGGCTATTTCGAACTGTTTGATAATAAGAGCTCGAAGCCTTGGTTCCACAAATTGATTCTTCCTCGTAATCTGATTATCATGATCAACCGTTGTCGAGCCGACCACTATAATCTTGCAGCTTCTCTGGCTAGAATGCGTCTAGTTGACAGTGCAAGATGCAGATGCGGCGATAGCGATGAAGATCTAGAGCATGTAGTTTGGCAATGTACATTGTACGATAATCATAGAATTACTTTGTTAAAAGGCTTACAGCGCATGATGTTACATCTTCCGATGAAAATGTCAATTATCCTTGCAAAATCTAATATTCCTGCATGTGAATTAGTATTACAGTTTCTACAGTCTTGTAATTTGAATATCTGAAATACCGCTTAGCAGTTTTGTGCCATAAGTACTAATGAAAGCTATGAAAATTATTTATATACTAATGTAAAGCGAATAAATCTCTGTAGAGATTTCGGAAGCTTCAATAAAAAAAAAAAAAAAAAAAAAATCGGCCTCCTCCGCATCGAAACCACGGGTTCTGGGTAGGCTCATATCGACGATATCTATATGGGTCCGATATCGATGTCGATATTTATATTCTAATAAAAGGTCATGCAACTCTATTATGTTCTCATTATTTTCATCGTTATACAATATATTGGATTAAGCTAGAAGGTTCGTCATCAATTCACCTATATTCTATACTGAGATCACAAATGTATCTATGACCTAAAATATCCTTGGAGTCCAATTAGGTCCCCCTTTTTATTCTACTAAAATTCAGAAGAAATATCCCCTAGTCTCGTGGATCATGTCAGGAATTTTCAAACGTGGCTGTCTATTTGTTGTCGCAATCTGAGAACTGCTCACGTTTCCGAGGAGGAAAGTACCAGAAATGTTTCGCAATTTTATCTCATTCTGATCGTGCCGACTGGAAATAGAACTTGGCTCGTACATCAATTACTTCAAGGTATAAGAGTTCTTTTGACTCCCCGCACCCCCCCCCCCAGATTTCTGGTTTTGCAATAATAAATTATGAACTATACGAAAAAATTATTCCGAAGGATTTCTCCTCGTAAGCTGCCTAAGCTGTTTTTTTCATCATTTTCCCAATGCGCTTCACCAGGAGTAAAGTATAATTTATTTCTCTTGAAACACATTTTCAACGAAAATACATTGAAGCTAAAGGCTGAAAATGATTTCGTAACGAGGTTGGTCGCTCTGGTCTTTTTTGCCGCTCGTTACAGGTCTCTTTTTCTCTCTACGGGTATTCGTTATTCACAAATAACGAGAGGGAGAATGGGAGAACCTCGTCGCCTTTTCGCCGCGAGAAATAGACTCATCCTCATTCTGTTCGTCATATTTTGTCAGGGCGTCGTCTGCTATTTTCTGCTATACACCTGACAAAGTCGCATCAATTCACGCAGCGCTCGTCCAGGGCCTTGGGAAATCTAATTTTTCGGTTAAAATCACACAAAAGCCCGTCTCTTTTTGAGCCATGGTAAAATTCTAAACATTTTAGAAAACAGCGAATGGCCGAACAGGAAATTGCGCGAGCAAAATAGTCCCTCCGAGACGAGATACGTCGAGCTCATGATGGCCTAAACGATTTTGTATGCCGCAGTGCTCACATTTTTGGCCCACGAGATATTCGCTTCCATACTTTTTTACTTTTTGTCTAGCCACATCAGAAACCCTTTCCTTTTACTCCTTCCCTCCCGGACCGTCCGCTATTTTGCGGTGTCCGCGCCCTCTTTATTCGACTCGCTTGTAATGTCGTCGCTTGTGACTCTGGCTTTTTGTTGCCACATGAGTGTCCTATATAATGAAAAAGTGAGCCACACTGCAATTATGGAATGGGAAGTGTATAGATATATATATATATATATAATATGTATAAATAAATATATAAATATGAGTGATTTTGTCATAACTTATGCGTTTCACGTACTGACTACACATTCATATTAAACAACCGAATAGGATGAGTCTAACTATGAAATCTAGATATACTATTGGACGGAAGATCTTCCAGTGGTTTCGGAATGGAACGAGTCTTATGTAGACCTAAGCCCACCAAGAATGGTCGAAATGTTTTTATCGTGGCGAATCCTTGGCTAGACTTACACTTTTCAATCGTTCACTCGGCCGAGATATTAATTGAATCATGGTTTCGGCTCAGTCAAACATTAGAATTGATTCATGAAAAGGTAAAACTATAAGCTATAACTGACAACCTCGTCTTCATTTACAATTTAAACACAGCTGGCATTTTCTCCTCAAAATTTGCAAAATTTTCCAGTACTTTTCAAAAAGTCGACTGCAGGGCTCCAAATCTTCTCAAGCAGTTTTGTGAGAGTTGACATTTTTTCCCAACATACCATAGAATCAAATTCTACTACCAAGAACAGTGATATAGCTCACGAGCAGCTCACTGCACATAATTCATAGTCAATTTTTCCTTCGCAACACAAGAGTCGTCCTTCTATTGTCAGGAGCTTTTCAACACCATGCAAAAATAGGGTCCAGAAATTTTTCCTCAAACAATGTTCACCGTAAAGACGTGCTGATGTGATGGAAAGAAAAAACATTCTGTTTCCATTCGAACGTTCGATATCAGTTTCTGGGCCAAATTTCTCTACCATAGAATGTATATGCCGTGACAAAAATACTTCAGAAAATACATAAAAAATCGTATCTCAAACGTGGAATGGAGAGCGGTTGGGATTTTTTTAAATGTCAAGAGGACCGGGAAGAACTTACAAGAAATCAGACTGTTACTATATTTCAACCAGTCAATTTTTGGGTCGAATCCCGGTCTGCACCGTTTTTGAATTCAAAATGCCCAAGTTACGATAAAATCACCCATATATGAGACATGGCCGGTTGATATGAGGTAAACAAGGGACAGAGACCTTACAAAAAAGTTGGCAAACGTTTGAGGGGGATGACTCGGTCTTGAAAAGTGCGAGGCAAACGAGGAAAGGTAAGAAACGCTAGAAAGCTTCTTTGTCGTTATTAAAAATGTCGCTCTTGAAGAATCAAAGGGATAAAGAGGTCTCAACTTGGTCTCTGCTTGCGATTCTTGTGTTTCGCCGAGTGCTGCCTCTTCAGACCAGGAGTGTGGACGCTCGCTGCTCCAGCTTTGAAAAGATTTATGTGCATTAGCTGGCCTGCTTCTTCTGTAGGGATGCCACCCTCACTGCCTATATGTATATCTTTACTATCCTTACGTACAGTGGCGGAGACTTTGGATACTCACTTGTCCCTGATTCTGCGAATCAAGGATGGACCATCTTGAACTTCTGTATTAATTACGAAAATCCATGACGGTATTCATCATCAATGGTTGCTTGTTAAAAGAAAAAGTTTTGCATTCATTTGGCAATTGAATTGAAAATGGACCACGAGACGAGATCATCATTAAACTAAATTTTGGGAGTGAGAATTGAGTCTGGGTACTCTCAGCAAACAAATGAGGATCCGAAAAAATGTTGTGTTTGGAGAGTAACTAAGCCAATGTCTCTCACAGTCTGGTGAGAGGCTTTTGAATTTATCTAGAGTGTGCGATCACAAATATGTGCCAAGCCCTTCATTTTATTTGACGTCTAAAAAACCTCTTATTTATTTGCACCAAGTTAATGAGGTCAGCGTAGTTGGATTATTTTCTGGATTCGGATTCAGAATGTGCAAGTGGGTCGAGCATCAGTTATTTCTATCATCATTCTATTACCTTTTTCAGAGGAGCCAATATAATGACCTGATTATAAGAGTTGGTTTCATCTATATGAGGGTTTCCATGGAACTTTTGACTATTGACCCTCTGAAATAAAAAAAAAATTTTCTCAACGCACACGTTTGAAATGGGTTTCATATGATTCTTAGACCTCGAAAACATGTGAAAAAAGTGGTGCCACTCTCTTCCAAGCCAAGGTATCTGGTTCAGAACGACATGTACGGAATTTCACACTTGAAACATTCGTGAATCAACTTCAATCGAATAGATTCGATTCAAAACATTGTCTAGACGATCGATACGGATTATATTTTGCCTGACTTGACCTTAAGATGAATTTCATAATCGATTTCTCCGAAATTCGATATAAATTTCCAGAATCAAGTCAAGAGCTATGAGTCTCATTTCAATTTCTAGAATACACTGTAGTGTTATTTTGTTCATATTTTAGCTGTATACTATGTAAAAACCAAGAAAATCGCGATACCATCATATTTAGAGGCTTATTTAGCTTACCATCCGGATTCAAATATTTCTCCTCAGCTTCTCACAGAAATACCGATCGACAATTGCAACTAAAAATAGTGCGGTTATATCCTCTTTGTAATGAAGAAAAAAGAGCACAAGGTCCCAACCCTGTGCTTCGCGTCTCCTAAGTATGACATCAAAAAATGACCATTTTGAAAGCCAGTGGCGCGATAACTTTATGAGCTTTGAAGCTCTATAAAATTTGTCCGGATCAACGCACACTCACAAACCAAACGGGATTCGATTCGTCTTCTTTTCAACTTCAAAAACTCATTGCTAAATTCTCCGTTTCGCACAAGGTATTTCATCAATTTCGTAAACAATAGCCAAAAAAAGTTTTCCCACAAAACTCGGTAACATCGATGAATGAGAGCTAATATCATAGCCAAATCAGCGCACACCTCTGAATCAAAGATTTTCTCAAAATATGAGATTGGTAGATGGATATATCATTCCACCGAAGTAGTTGAGGCATAGGTATTTTAGTTACAGCCTTATCAATTCAAAAAATCGCGTTGGTACGTTTGTAAACTACCCAAAAATCATCTTTTGCGGTCTGCTATTGACCAAGCGGGATGCGTTTCAACAAAAAAGAATGTAGTCCATATTGAATGATGCCAAATACTATAAAATGCCACTCCTGCGCACTCCGAATAGTTCAAAATACTCCTGGAACACTGCAGTAACACAAAAGTTAAAAGTTCCGTGGAAACTCTCATATATATAGTATACTAATAGGAGAACTGCCGTGTTTGAAACCGCTCACTTTGGACCACACTCGGTAGCTTCGAAAAAATTCTATACAAAAAATGCAAAAAATACAAAGTTGAAATCAGTTTTTTTCGAATTTTCCCTAAACGAAATTATGCAAGGACTCCGTTGTCTTCGAAATATATTTATCATGTCAGTACAGATTTTCAAGAGTTTTTTCGAGATTTTTGAGTGATGTATCATTTAATGAAATTTTCCACAAATATTACTTTCTGGGCATGGCCGCACATATGAAAGTCGGAAATCAATGGGTTGAAATATTTATGAAGGATGGGATTACATCAATTTATATATTCAGGTAGTTTGAAAAGGTCACATATCTAGAATATGTTTTTCGATTCAAACGAATGAATTGAATTGACTGAAATACCGGGTTTCCATGATTACTGGAGGAGATAACCTGTGCACGCATTTGAGCCCTGATTGAAGTAATGCGGGAAACCACGCTCCGCCATCTTAATCAAATTATTTGTGCTATTCGCATGACTCGTCGTCCACTCAAATTGTCTCTCGTACTCTGATCTTTTAATGAGTCAGAGTTAGAATTGCTGACCGTGGTTTGAGTTTGCGCGAGGCCAATGAACTGCGAACACTTCTCATTACCTTTTGCAATGAATCGTCTGTGCCAGAGTGCTTGCCACCTGGTGATCATTTTCTATCCATATTTGAAACCCCACGGACGATTGGAGGGGTAGATATTTATGGAAATTTTTGAAATCAAAAGTATCTTCCCGCTACGAAATACTTCCAACTAACCCAAGTTCATTGGGATATCCTTTTTTTTGAGAATTTACTATCAACGGGAGAGCACCATGTATTATAGACAGCATATTCAATTTTATCATTTACATCATTTTCATGCTTGCCATGAGTTTCAAAATAGACGGATGAATTAAATAGGGTCATCATTAATATAGGGATATCACGAATTTCAGGTCAATTTTTCATATTGAAAGTGAATCATTCAAGCCTGTTCTTCGAGGCAGGTTTTCTTTACACGTGAAAGTTTTCTCTTGCCTCGCGGGTAAAACCTGACGAATGCGAGGAGCTTACATAAATACACAGTACACTGACACACAATTGTTTCTTGTTATACAAATGAGGTCTCCCACTCTGCGAGTAAGTGAGGCCGTCACTGCGAGCACTTTTACCCGTTGATGGCTTGAATAAAGGTTCACTGATGGCCTTGAATAAAGGGACCAGGTGCCTCTCAGAGTGTCTGGAAAAGTCGTCTGACGAACACGGGTGGGATCTGAGAGTAGTTATCGGGAGGACTTGCGGATAAACAAGGAGGACATAGTGGCCATCTCTGATGGGCTGTACCGGGGAGATATCAACCACGGAATCGTGGAAGTATCAACCACGAGTTCCAAGAACAGTCCACAGCTCGCGCTAGTCGTAACACAGCCCAGCTAGCATTCAGATGTACAAATAACGTCCTGAAGACGTACTCAATAGACATTGGACGTCCGGCTGGACGTCCGATTTTCCATCCTAGGGACGTTCCTAGGACGTGCTACTTCCAGTTTTGATTTGTCCTGGGGACGTTCAAAAAAACGTCCAAATTACGTCCAAAGGGGCATCCAGAGGTCGTCCGGCGGACGTCATTAGGACATCCAGAACTCCGATTATTAAATACATGAAAAACTGCAAAAAAATTCAGATTACACGCTGGACCGCCTTTTTTGGTCTTTTTTATTGAGTTGATATCTATTTTATTTAGTTTATTAAGGTGAAATGCCCTATAGGGGAACACCCGGCCAATGTCGGCCTATAGGGGAACACCCGCGATTTAACTAATGATGAGTCTTGGAGAGGGTTTGTAAAATGAAAAACAGATACTTTGAAGCCTCCTCTACACGGCATGTACCGCTGTTACTGGAGAAAATCCAAGGTTTTTCCGTATAAATTGGTTTAAAATAGAGTAGTGATTCGCAAGGCAAGACACGCAAAATCTGACCGTCCGAGGCCAAGGCACACTTTTTCCTGGTCGCTGCCGTAATGAATCCACAACAAATTCGATTCGAATTTTTGTTTGAGCTTATAGTCTGAACTTTTAAGAATCGTTTGTCACCACTTTTCAATTCGAAAAGTAAAATTCCATTAAATAATCAGCTGTTCTCCTATAGGAAGTGGGTTTGACACCCTCGCCTAGAGGGGAACAGCCTTCTGCTTCGAGTTTCTCTTTAGGCAAACGGGCTGCCAGTAGGGGAACAGAGGCTGCGGCCTGGCTGCGAAATTGGGCTTTTTGGGTAAAAAACCCAAATAAGGATGCCCAAATATAGGCCCACGCCTGCAGGAGGGTCTCTGTTAGTTATTACATGGATGGTGATTGGTGTAAAATGTTAATCCAGCTGTGTCTGTGTGAAAATGTGATCATAACCTATATAGGTTATAATGGACTGTCTTGTTTTGGTTTTGATTATGAACATCCTTATCAAACACAAAAATGGTGTGTAGTTTCTGCCAAATAAGATTCAAAGATAAAACCACAAGAGGAGACGCTTTTTTCATCCATAACTAACTACGCGTGTGGTTTCCAGTGCACCCAGAGGTAGATTTCAAGCTTTCGCTTGATTGAAAGAGTGTAGTGACTCAACTCCACTGGAAAGGAGTTTGAAAAGGATCATTATGAGATAATCTTCTCAAAAGTGCATTTTCAGTTAGGTTGGTGACACTGCACATAATTTTCACAATACTTGGTGTAATAGACACTGATCAATTACTTTGATGAGGATGAGTTTTCCTTGAGGCGCTATTGCTTCTCCAATAGTTTTATTGATGATACTATTCAGTAGAGTTTCTAGAACAACAAGTGAATAAGTATTCACAGAATCTAAGGGTTCTCATAATGCCTTGCCGTTACTTTTATTCTGTTCAATTAAGGTGAAAATAAGGTTTTGAAGTAGACGGATCTCAGAGGAAAGTTTTGATGCCTACCTCTCATGCTAAGGAAAGATTCCAGAGTCTATCTGTGATACACCTAGTTGTTCTGGAGGACTCCTAGATATGCTGATTCATTTACTTCAACATTCATCAGGCAACTATTAATTCTTTGGGTGATTTCATCACATTTTAAACATGAAAACTAATTCTAACGACATCAGAATCTCCAATTCAAGATTCATGCAGACCCTGGAATTTTCCATTGAAACATTACCTTGTATATTTTCAATTTGGAAGAACATTTGGATGTAATTTTATCAACAATGAGTGAAATTCAAGACTTGGATGCGAAACAGAAATCAGATATTAGAGAACTTCATATCCGGCCTTAACAACTCATAAGCTAAATTATTTTCCTGACTCAAAAGCATGTGCTAGCTTTGATTCTTATACACTTCATGAAGATCACATTCATAATACTATAGTGGGAATGTGAACTTCTATGCATAGAAATACACACTCTATTTGAGGAAAAAAGTTTCATCCGCGCAAGCAAAGTACACATTATTAGAGTACAAGTGATTTCTAATCAAAAAAATCCTAGAATCTAATTGTATGTAATATAAGTAAGTACTTTCATCTTCATGGCAGAGATTCAAATGGACATTTCTTGACTGAAAATGGAAAAGAATTAGATTAGATCAAGTTAGATCAAAATGAAAATAGCTATCAGGGAGATATGACTGAGCTACGAATACTTTCAAGCAAATATTATCATTTTCATTGCATAAGGGAGTAAGTAAATACAGTGACTCTCCAAAGAAACCATAAATCTACATTTTTTTACTGATGTCAGAGATGGTTTAATGTCTGCATTTAATACTCCAAAACGCAGAAAAACTCAGTTTCCTCAAAAAATCTTTTTGGAAAACCTCGAAATATACTCCTGGACTAATAAACAAACTTTGCTTTCAGTATTAAATGTTTATAGTGTTCGGTCTAGAGTTCTTTTTTGTAATGGGAAAAGTAGCATGTAATCCCTATGTTCCCCTTTAGGAGGCCAGGTGTTCCCCTACAGGCGTTCATCCGTCGCTTACGGTTCCCCTTTAGGCTAAAACTACTCATCACGAATTTGATTCGTTTACCCACAATTCTGAGTTTTCCCCGGGTTTTCTTTGCGGAAAATCTTCCCAAGACTTCAGGCTTGAACATCCTTTAAAACTAATTAGCCAAATCTTTACCACTCGGACAAAATATTCACGTGAACTTTTGCTCTGTCAAAATCGTTCCCCTATAGGGCAGTTCACCTTAATTTAATCAAGACATTTATGAGAAAGAAAAGCTGGAAAAATTTTTCACTTGTTAAACTGCCGTCGCTGGGATTTGAACCTGGGACCTTCGGGTTATGAGACTGCGATCTTGTCCACTCGACCAGAAGCTCGTGCTACGCGGGGTGGCTTAATATGCCTTCCTGACCCTCGACTATGGAAAAATATAAGTCCTATCTACAGTTCCGTGTTATATTTGTTGAAAATAGGAATAAGTATACTAATTTGAGAATAATAAGCTGTGATTTGGCTGTGCAATAAATAATTGACCAGGATGTGCGTGAACCATTGCACGGACTTTGCGTTCCAAAATTCAAAAATCTATAGATAATAACGATGGTTATTAAAAGAGGCTGTCTTTCAAAAACGAAAATTCGTGTGAGCAAGAAATTAGAATTCCGATTTCTCCCATTAATATTTATCGAACATTTTTCGTGTTCACGGTTGTTCTCAGCCAACAGACTGGTATCAACCAGGGTGGATCTCGTAATTCAGCATTCTGTGTATATTGATTTATCGTGAATTACGAGCATACATTACTCTCGTCAATTTGAAATTTAAGATTAATGATTCAATCAAATGGCCATCAGTAAATGATCAGGAATTATAATATCCAAAAAAAGATCAGGAGTATGGGGATCATCATTTATATTATATATTCCATCGCAAAATTATCTTGGAAAAACATTCATGTGGAAGCAAAACCTACGTCTTATCGAAATGAGATCAACGTTTCATTAAAGTATTCGTGACAAGAAGTATTAGAAAGATATAACAATATTCATATTATTTATATCATTCCATATAATTGCGGGCCAAAATTATTCTAAAATGTCCACTGAAAGACGTAGAAAAAACGTCCTACAGACTTGAAAGTGAGACGCTTCTGAAACGTTAGTAACGCGATGTCCAAAGAACGTCAGTATTATGTCTTTTATAAGACATCGAACCAATGACTGAAACCAAACGTTCAAAAGACGTTCTTTGGAAGACATAATTTGAATGTCCGACTTCGGACATTTTTTTGGTGGTGATTCTGACATCCATTTTGAGGTTATGAAATCATGTCCGGAAAAAATCATCATTTGAACATCCTGATTCCGGGCCTGTTCAGACACGAGAATCAGATGTCCGAAAGTCGTCGTTTAGTCGACATTCGAACGTACAAAAGATGTCATGACATCGCACATAAAAATAACGTCCTGGGAACGTCCGATGTCCGGTGAATGCTAGCTGGGAGTACTTAGATCATCGAATAGTATCACCACTCAGTAAAACCTGTGTAGGTCTTCGAGGCCTCAATGCTTCGAATCAAAAAGAATTCAGGCATTTTCGTGCAATTTATTTTCATCACGAATGAATCCACAGTTCATTCAGTACAATTCGGCAAAAATGTATTGGAAACTATTCCATGTCTTTTTTATGTGTGTACACGTTTATTCGATAGAATTCTAATGACTTTGAACCACATGAAAATAAGAAAACCGACGTAGATCGTCATCGAGAGGAGTCGTCATGGTTTCGTTAGAGTAATTTTGTGAGATAATATCTGATCGGAGTGTTTGAATAAATTCAATTGCTATTCTTTGACGATCGCAGTACAGTATCAGTACTAAAACTGCAGTGAAGAATCTTGTTTGGAACTTTTGTGCTATTCTAGATATGGGTGATTCTGCCGAAAGTGAGATTTTTCGGGGACAAAATCGTCACAAGAAATGATCTGGGTCAAAAAATCATTTCAGCCCCAGACGAGTTTCAGTGGCTCATAGCATTCGATTTCCACTTGTTTCAGCACGAAATAGAAGTACCTAGAGCCACGTAGCTCAAAATTGAAGCTGGACAAAGATATGTCAAGTTTAAGGGCTCGCAGAGCGGGACGGAAAGGACATTTCACCACTAAAATTATTCCCACGGCTCGACAACCAATCGTAGACTCTATTCCCCATAGATCTTATCTAATCCAACCAAATACTTCAAGAAAATGTGTTCGACGAAGCGAACACATTTTCACTTTGAAAATACGTTAATATGGTGCGCCTGGCTGCAGATTTGAGTTTTCAGCTACTGTTGCACATACATTAGATGTATCTAGGTATCTAAAAATCAACCTCATTGGTTAGAAAGGCTTAATAGACGATCGGGGACTTTGCCAACCTTATTAGTGCTGTGCAAGCAGTTTCGGTGCAAACCCGTCTTCAAAATGTCGGATGGCCGTGCTCGAGCTGAGGGTTTAATTTCGACTCGCAAAGTGGTGAATTATATTATTTGAAGTGATACAAATTGAAGTGCATACTTACATAAAGGGGTTTTTGTCTATGCATATGCGTCGTGATAAAATCGAAAAGCCGAAGTCGGGTTGCCTACAGGGGATGGAAAGGACATTTCGACCCTTCAACTAGCACTACAAAACACAGGAACGTTAAGATCGTCTCCAAACCTATTAATATAGTTGCAGATCAACAGAATACACTCTAGAAAATTGCTATAAAGTCCATTCCAAGTCGCAGAAATTCGGGGGAGCTTGGAACCCGGAAAATTCCACTTTCGGCGGAACCACTGATATATCAACAGCGGTACCCTTTTGGCTCAATTTCGTGTTATACCAATGCTCCAGAATACGATCCCCAATGGAATCGAGCGCGAATCTAACCGGGTTGGCCGTAATACCTGCAGTACGTTTTATTAGTCAAATTACCTTCTTGCCCAGAGTTTCTGCTCTCTGAGTGCCGTTGGTATGGCATGCAATTATATGACTTGTTTTGATACGAGCTCGTTTGCTCGTAAGCCAGCGGAAGCATAGAAATGGGGAAATTTGAATCAGCTTGCTACGGTTTCTAGTGTTTGGGTATTCAATTTAAAGACTCAAAGGTAGGATTCAGTTTTTTTAAACACTCAAATTTTGCTGACAAATCAACCGATTCATGATGGCGAGAGATGTTAATCTCTATTGACCTGGTTAATTATCCTGGTCATTTCGTCAATATCATCGATTAAACAAGCAATATTTCCTAGAATTGAAAAGTTGCCTCTTCGATTGACCAACAGAGAACCCAGCAACTACTGGAGGTTCGAGTAGCAAAATATTACGTGAGTCATTAACATGGTTTCCAATCATAATATACTCCATAAGATGAGAGATATGTATGCTCATGCATTTTGTTAGAGTCATGCAAAATTTCAAATGCCAAACTCATCACGCCATCACGAAAAACTAGCTAGGAATAACGTAAATTGACATTATTTCCGAAATAGGTGCTGGCAAATCAGAGAGGATTAGCTTTCATTTTTCGTAGCAGCCAAATGAAATGAATCCTTTCAACCGGAACCACTCTAATTCCTTAATTCTCTTTCTTTCTCATAAACTCCCACCATTTGAGAATGGGTAGAATTGGTCAGTATGACCAATTTCTGAGCGGACTACACGCATATAGTTTTCAAAAAACATCAGCAAGATAGTGCCTATAGTGGATGAAACTCCATATAGCCGCATGAAAATGATCAATCTTTCATATGGTACTCATACGGCTACTCGCTAAAAAGAAGAATCGAAAACAATTTTCAAGTTTCTGAATCAAGAAACGTGACTCTATCGTTCATTCGAGCTCATCATCGGACTATGTTGATGGATGCGCCAAGGGACCTCGCTTAGGGACGAATTTTTTCCGTTCTTTATCGCTTTTTGGATAAAATTTTCCATTTGAAGAACATTGAAAGGTGGTATCATGAAAGTCCATGCGCTTGATCTTTAATTCGAGCCTTGGCGTATCCATCGACATAGTCCGATGAGGAGCTCGAATAAAAGATAGAGTTATGATATTCCTTGGTTCTGAAATTTCCATTGAGCGATGGATTCAAAATATGAATCCAAGTTCCTGAATGCGCTCGAGAATATGTATACGCAAGAATACAAATCCGCATAGAAACTTCAGATCCCGGGCGATAATCTCAATTTTTCAGATGCAATTGAAACTTGAAGTGGGGCAACTTACATCACTCGGGTGACTGAAGGCAAATCAAACCTTCTATGAAGTCTTTGGATATCTTAGATTGTCCAGCTTCTGTGACTTCTGACATCTCTTAAAGTTGAAAGATTGACCATGGGAACTTTTATCACCAGTCTTCTTTTCAAACTAATCTCAAATCTCAGCTCCGTCACGCACTATAGGTAAACTTGTAGATGATTATAATTACTCTGAAGATCTCATCATAAGAACTTTCCAAACGACTCCAAAGGTTTTTCAGACACAGATGGATGAATTGCTCTTCCCGTTGAGTTTGTTCAAAGAGTTTGCCAAGAGATGCCCTCTTCCAAGCTTGAAACTATCTTTCACTCATTGATGAGGTCCCTCTTTTCTACACTTTGGCTATTTGAAAAAAATGTCCCAGGTATTGGTATCCTGTGTCAGGTACATATATATTAAGGTGTCAGTTATTTCCCAAGTTCCCCCGAACACCCATGCCACCCCTCACAACCTAATCATTTGGTGAGATAATACGAGAAAAAAATTTTCAGTGACCTAGGTGAAGTTTGAGTGCTGCCCCACCTAGAACGTTTCTTATTTGAAATGTACCCTTCTAAATAGAAATTTGAGTCAATGATTTGCATTTACCGCGCATGCATTCCTTCCTACGTCCTCAATAGTGTTTTCAATCGATAGCGGGTACAATTTCCTTCAAAATTACTACCTGAAAAAATCATTTTCGGGTCATTCTTCCCGTATCGGTAGCGGATAGACGATACAAATAAAGATAATACAGTTTCTATAAGTAATTGAGAAACTTTTAATGGCGGTCGTATTTTTAAGCGTTCCACATGGGTCAGCGACTAGCTGTGTCTGAAGTCTGATTGGCCGAAATTACCTCTTTATATCCATATCCGATCACCTCATCAAATGAATGAGGAAAAACTCACGGAAAAGATAACAATGAAGTAGTTTGATTGAGGTGGGATATTTGTGACCACATATTGAAGTTTCAACCATTCATTAAATTTACATATCCTATCAATTTTCATCACGGAAAAAGTAAAATGCAACTTCAAGGGGAAGAAATAATTGTTCAGAAGCAAGTAAGCGATGAAAATGCAGGAATTTTTCATTTTAAAAGGTCTCTCGCATAAAAAATATTAGTAGTGTAACTCAAATCTTCCGTTTAATCAATCATTGTCTCTCAATCTTAATATGAACGAATCATTCCCGGAGCACCGAATGAAATATCGAAGTACTCTAGTGGAATGAAAGAGAAAATATATCGAGTCATCTATACTAGGGATCTGTTAAGGCAAGCAATTTATCGATGCCGAATAGAGCGATTCAACAGAATTTCCAACTCTCTCTTCCTCTCTGTTCATCTTACATTTCTTATGTTCCTTCAGCGGCTTTCTGTCAAGGAAAATCAATTCCCAAGATAACCAAGTCGAATACGCAACCACATCGGAAGAACTTTCATGAATAAAATAGTACACGAATTCTCGCTCAGTAAATTTTGAGTTCCACAACGCAGGAAGTAGGTCAGGATGTAGTGCTCGAAAAGTAAATTTTCAAATGATCCTCGAGCGTAAAGGGTCTATTCAATAATTCTGCAATTATGGCCTGGTAAATGTTAATGCCATGCTAGAATACACGAATGTACGCATGAAAAATGAGATTTTTAGGGAAAAAATTATGCCGCTGATCCACTATACTGGAAGTTTCAATTTGAATGTCTCAGAATACTTGGTCCAAATCGCGTTCCCAGGTCACTTTCAGGGATAAACTCAATACTGGGATATTGCATTGAGCTATAAGTCATGTCTGCTGAGATCTGTGTAGGTTAGAAGGATGAGTCCATGTTGAGTTATCTGAATCTGTTGAAATTTGGCTAGTTTTGGCTCCAATTAGTTGTGAATTTTTTGTGGCCAAAAATTGAATATCTTGATGCTGAATTTTCAAGACATTGAGGCAAAATTCCTGATGCTTAGGATGTGATAGTTATGCGTGAGCCACTGGATAATTCCTCGCCAATCTAGCCAATCTGTCCAAGATTTCAACCAGAGATCCACAAAATATTTGGACAATTCAGTGCGTACCCCAGTGATTTTGAGAGTATAAGTCAAAGTTGGGGCCCTGCACTAACCATCAAATTATATTTGCCGAGATCCTTGTATTTTAGAGGGGCGATTAAATATATCCAATTTTTCGGATCAGTTGAGGATTGATGCACTTCATTCAATTATTCTCATCATGGATATTTGGGTAGTTTGAGCAGAAATAACTCTTCTCATACAGTCCCTATGTACCATAAAAATCTAATCCAAAGGGACATAGTCATTCCTTGAGAGTTCAGAATATAATTCTTGATGTGCATATCTAAATGGTTCTTGAGTCATTGCTGAGCAAGACAAATTTGAGTCTTGATTCATTCTACTTCATAGTCACATATGTACAAGGATGCTGTATTGCTTGCCTGATGCATGCTCGGATGCATGCTCATCGTGCTTGCTTATCATGCTCGGTAGTCTGCACTTACACAACGACATACACCAACATGATATACTCAGATACAACATACAGAGGTATGGTTAAACAGGTGGCGACCCTCGCTGATCAAGCAAGTTTGAAATCTCTTTGAGACATGGTAACATCAGGGGTTCCACAACGTCTCTAAGGTCGACTCAATATGGCGTGGCCCTATCCCCTCGCCTTGAGTTGTAATATTTTTTGCTATGTTTAATGAAATCTTATTTTTCTGCATACACATATGTATGTATCAACTGTGGTCTATCTGACTCGGATTCGCTTCAGCTCATTTGAAGGTTTTGAAACTATCTTCGAAATGGTTCGAAGTACGTTGGGAAATGTTTAGATACTCCAGTTATCTTCTCAACAGTGGAGGAGAATGGGCAAATGATGTAGCTTTCCATTTTAATACGTTGTACTGAAAAAAGACCTCGGTGGATCTTGCTGCAACTAGAGATGTCATTCCTTGGTTCCGAGCAAAAACATATCTACTAGTGAAAGCACAACTTTTTCAACCCCAGGCATATCAAATTTCCAGAATTTTGAATTTTCATCCCACCTTATCGGACACGTCTCACCAATATTGTATTATGATATCGTCGTTTTGACTCACTTCATCATTGAGAAACAAATAGTATACAGTGACACCGCGCGTAGATGGGTAGTTTTGTACGAAGGGCTGTTTATGGCACGAGCGAAGCGAGTATAAGTACTTTGTAACAAAATTACCCATCTGTACGCAGTCTCATACGATATTTTATAGCACGAGAATCCAAAAATCACGTTCAAAGTTGCGATTTTTAGGTTAGAGTGCTACAAAAATTATTGACGTCAATCTCTCCCATCTTCTGATTAGTGAACCGAGGATAGCAGAGTAATCTTAGATTTTTCTGAGCCATGTCGATTACGTTTTCATCGGAGGAGCGATAAGTAATTCTCCACCAACATATTTCGAAATTCGAATGAATTGACTCCCCGGAGTATTTCTCTCCTGCACCCTCTCCGTTCATTCCTCCTCTTTGATCTCCACTAATGTAAGCGAAAAATTGAATCGCTCTATTCAATTGCAGATATATTTTTGAAAAAATTATGGTGAATATATTAAAAACTATTACGTGATTGCACGATCGGAAATTGACCTGAATTGATACAATACGAGCTTATCCGAAACCAAAGTTTTTCATTTTCCTCGCATATGAGAAATACTCAATGAAATTGAATGGCTCGATGCTGAATTGCCCTCAGCAATTATTCATCGGTCATCACTTAACTGCTCTTTCCAATCAACTGATACAGTTTTTTTGAATAATATATGCCGTGCCCAGATTACAATCATCGGAAAGAGAGTTATGCTTTACATGCACCATCCAATAACTCATTTTTCGATCACATCATAATATACCGATGTAATGGTATAATTGTTAGAAATTGTGTCGCTTCTTGTATTCAATCGAACGCTTATTTTCCACGCATCATCTCATCAGAATGTATGAAAGTATAATACTGTAGTAACGGTATAGAGTGTTGTAGAAAAAAGATCACTCTGAGTGTGCAGAAAGACAAGTGCCTCAACCGACCGACATTTTCGAGCTTTTGAGTGCCGAGAGCGAGCTTGTCGAGCATCACAGTTCGACATCAAAGTGAGAAGAAGGGAATGGTATAAAAGTCAGCGAAATGAGAAGACAGAACAAAGCGAGAAAAAGAGGATGAGAGGCTTGAAGAATTGTCGGATGGCTGATCGGCGTTGATAAGAGAAAAGCGAGAGAAAAGAGTAGCGGGCGAGATAGAATAAATGCAAAGAATACGATTTTTTGAAGTCAAAAATTTTCAAAGAGCATTTCAAAAACTTATCACAAGGTTGCACGGGTGAAAATTGAATAATTTTGGAATATATACGTTTACGTCTTCTCTTTAAGCTGATTTGGGGATGTACACTCGGGAACAAGGTGATTTGTAATGTCTGTGACGGTCAGTGACCGTTCGAAATCTGTCGTCTCTCTCGCACTCGTATCGTGGGATAACCCATCATTAGGTCCGAGCGAGACGAAAGATCTCGAATGGCCGCTGACCGTCACAGACATTGCAGTTCATCCTTGTTCCTGAATGTACTTGAACAAACAAGTCGAAAACAATGGGAAAGAATAATCATTTGTCGTTATACTGTCAATGTAATTTGAAGCTGATTCCAAGACTTATCAAAAATAATCAAGGGGAAATTGTAAATCACATTCGAACAGTCGCACATCTTTATCCAGGAAGAGGAACACACTGTCTTACTCACATCATACAAAGATTTATCTTCCTGGAAATTTTGGCCATTTTTATGAGCGTTAAGCACATTGCAGATATTTGTCACGGCTCATGTTGCTAGCTGCAGGCTCATGCAGTACGTATGCAAACTCGATGAAAAACATGAAACATCAGCGCACGACTATTTGTGTCCTCTTTCTTCATTTCGAAGGTCTGGATATTTTTCTGCCAAAACTCGAAGAAAAAGTATATGAATTCAAATTTCTATTGAGAAAATACCATGTATTCCAAAGAGTTGAAGGTAAGAACTTCATTTTACGAGTTTTTTCCAGCTTTGAAACGTTGAATCGTTTATGCTTCCGCACAATCAAGTGAATTGCTCCTTCCAGACTCCCTATGATATGCATGGGCATGCTACACAAAACATATTCTAGAATATTCAGAAGATGATGCGGATGGTGCAGTTGGATCGTTCCATTTTCGATTCACTCTCTTCTTCGCTTTTACGTTGCCAAGTAAGCATACAGAGCAGAGCGATAAAGTAACTATGTAAAATGAGGTGAGCTCTCCATTGAGAAGAACCACAGAATTGCATTTTGTGTAGCCAATTGTACGACTAGATTGCTGGAGGCACCAAATTTCAAGGTTTCAAATGGAAACTCGAGTAAATACTCCATGTACCTCGAACGTCGACGAGAAGAGAGTTTTGTGAGCTTTTGCATAGATGAGCAAATATTTCTGCTACGCAATGGAAAATTGCGTATGTAACATATTCCAAACGATCATGGAATAGAGTTCACGAGGTTTGACGGAAATAGAACAAGTAAGATTGGGAGAGAAATGATGTACGAAAATTCTAGTTGCTATGATCAGATGATTGTTCTATTAATTTTAGCATAGCTATCACTTACCCATTCCTGTGATGATGAAAATCAAGCATGAGAAACCCATCACACTCTTCACTCACTCATCTCTGATAAAATATTCACCCCCTGGTGATCTTCGAAATTATACTCTTCAGGGCCAGAACAACACATTATTCGATCATGTACGAAGGTTGAGTGGGTGTATTATTACAACGTCAAAAAAGTCGGGCGATCGAATTCCTCATTATTCTGTTCGTTAAAAGGCGAGCGTTTTATTTTCCTCTTGATGGTACACATACACAACACAATAGCCGGACGTTTACCCTTGTTTTGCGCTAATGATCGTTACGGTATAGTGGTAGTTCTCAAGTTGATGAGTGCCTCTGTACTGACTGAGAGTCAAATACAGAATGCAAGGGTCGAAATTTCGCCCTCTGTAAAATGCGTGTCTACACCTGCTGTGCGCTTACATTCTCCCACAATACTGTGCAATTTTTCACAATTCGTAATGTTCCATGTTCCGGAAATTGAATTTAACGAGAGACTTGGATTTTTCGTTACGAATGTTCTGATGTATTATATCAGAGTCATTTTCATGAATTTTGTGAAATCTGGATGGGCATCAATTAGAAATCTCTCAATTGGTCCCCAGTCTCAGTAAAACTTCAAGATATTCTTAAAATGATAACCTCAATTATGGGGGTCCTCATCCTTCCCATCTGAAACCTTCGCAAGACTTCAAGTTTTCCCGCGATGACGGGACCCTGCCGTAAAGATTGAGATTTTCTTCCCCTTCAATGTGAGTTCTGCACTCCATCTTTCAGAATCACGAGCCAACTCTGGGCGAACTTACAATGGATAATAATCTTCGTTCCACTCCCCCTTGCAAAATCCTCCCACTTGTTAAATTCCTTTTTGCTAAAGTTTCTTTATGTGAACATGAAATCCTACTTTGATGACGGATTCAGCAAGTTGAACTCCGAAACTTCTCAAGCTTGTGAACCGCTTCTCTAACCCTCCTTTATTCCATATAGTAAAACCCACTTTCTCATCAGCATTATCTTCTGATAATCCGATCAATTCCAGGGTTATTCTAAGCACGTAAGACAGTCATCAAAGTCTTACAATTTGCATCCTTCGATTGCGATCTCGCATATTCACTTCTGAATCATTTTATCTTCTAGACTTTGGACATACGTGAATACATCCCCTCATTAATGGTATGGAATTCCAAGATAAATCTCACCAAATTATGAGATTTTTCCTGCGATTGCAAATGCACAATAAACGCACAAGCATACCCCATTGGGAGGGTCTATCATGACATGCTCAGGTCTTAAGTCGTGAAACTTACTCCTGCTGATATTCAACGACGGATGGCTCTCACGAAATAGTGCGTATGACTCCGTCATGCTTCGGGCCATCAAGCGCTTGATCTTTCCTATTCTTTTCCCATCCTCGTTCATATACTTGAAATCACATTGCTTTGGGCTCTGTCGGGTACAATCCAAATCTTCATCGAGGTAATATTAAAGGGCTTTGCTTTGGTCGTCCTCAATGATGCATTACGTTGTAAAAGTGTCCATAGATATACAGAGAGTCCCAAAAGTCAGTTCTCCCCCCCCCCTAAAAACTCAAAATTGGCTCCAGGGATCGAAAAACCCCGAGACACGTGCCTCCTAAAACCGAGGGAGGAGCTCGAAAATGGTCTCAGATCCGACCTTGAATGTGACCCTGTAGATTTTTAGGAGGTTAGGTCGTTTTTTTGAATGGAAACCTCTATTCTTCACTCTGGATTCTGAAAGAGCACAAAATTCTACATCCAAACAGTACTTTTGCCGATTTTTCAGATGACCTCTAGAGGTCATTCTGAGGTCAGAAGTATCTGGAAGATGGATCAACGTACCAGAGCTAGTGCGATGCTCTTGTTCTAAAAGGTTTCTCTCAGAAAAGTTTCTCAGCCTCATTCTTACCCTTGACCTATGACCTTGGACATTATGTTCAAGGTTATCTTGACTCTGGAAACTCGAAAATGGCTCCGGGTATCAGAAAACCCTGAAATACGTGTCTCTCAAAGTCGAAGAGGAAGCTCAAAAATGGTCTCAGATTTGGCCTTGAATGTGACCTTGATGGTTTTTTGGAGGTTAGATCGGGTTTTCGAAGAGAAAACCTCTTTTTTTGACACTGGGTCTGAAAGAGCACAAAACGAGGCTGGGAAACTTTTCTGAGAGAAACCTCTTAGAATAAGAGCCATCGCACTAGGTCTGGTACGTTAAGGCCAGTCCGTAGTGCTTACACTTGCTCACTACTTCATAGATGGCGCCCCGGTGATTTGCATAGCGTAATTCCAACAATATTTAATTTTTAAATAGTTGCAAACACTGTTCAGACCAAATCATTGAGTCAGTCATCAAAATGATACTATTGAGCCCCGCCCTGTCTTTTAGCGTAGTTCGGACCAATGTCAAGGTCTTTCTCCTGATTCAACTCATTCTCATGAAAAAATTGAGGCAGAAATATGCTTGGGCGTAGATGTTACTGGGATGTCTGTATTTTCCATGAAAGTTGGCATTCTGTAGAGTTCGTGTGAATTCCTGCCTAACAGCAATGGGTATGGTGTAATGTCTGCCACTTGATGGTAGCTATCAAGACTATCATAGCTACACAAAGAAACACTTAAATAGATCATATATTTACCATTGAAGGATGGTCAATTTCCTGAAATTTCACGAATTTGACCGATAACTGAAAATTTTCACAGCTCTGAAATAGAGCACTTTTAGGCCAAATGAAAAAATTTGTGTCCTCTTATTTCGCACCTACAATCATATATGAGAAATTCCTAGAAGAATTCGTGACTTTGACCATTTTCACTACCTAATCTTATATGGATTTTCTCACCATAATATGGTAAATGCAGCCTCTCCAAGCGAGAGATCAAGAATGATCGGTCAGACGTACACTTGGCGGTAGTTGATTCTTTCCGAATAGAGCAACCAGTTCCTCACAGTTTCGTCACTCTCATGCGTTTCAGACCGTTAATACGTTAAACTTGCGCGGCGCTCGGACCACCCTCTTGTCATCTTTCTCTCTATCAACGAATAGATTGCATCTTTCTGCTATTGTGCATGTGTGATTTCAGACATAGCTTCAGTCACATGAGAAGAAGAGAGAAGTCTCAGATGTAGTCATGGAGAGACGATGTTTTGAGGTTAGAACTCCACAAGTGTGATCGCCGCTCGGACCAGTCTCTCTTTCTCATGTGTTGAGAGAATGGACGGAGCGCTGAATTCCCACGAAAGTGATGAAACTGTGAGGAGCTGGTTCTCCTATTCGGAAAGAATCAACTACCGCCAAGTGTACATGATGGACTCAATATCGCGCAGGCCGATTCTGGAATATTTTTGTGGAAAGTATCAGGGTTTTAGAGCACCCAGATCCTGTGATGCGTAACCGAAATCGTATCACGTACTCAGCTTTTGGAGCGCGATGCAAGCAAATTCTCTGGCTTGGAACGCAATTCCTTGCGCCACCTCTGATGTTGCGATGTCGCTTCTCTCGCCCTGCTCTTCTATTTTTATCCTACGTACAGTCTATTGCTTATGCATGCAGTGTAAATAATTGCTACACGAATTTGTGGAATCAGGGCTGTGTGAGAGATTGACAGAGAGGGACAGACAACGCTGATGCCATCGTGTCTACCTTTGACAGTTGAGTGTTGCAAATTTTCATACTGTGTTTTTGCAGCTGATTCGCCGGGAGTCAAGGGAAAATTGATTTTCTGAATTCTGAATTTCTGATGAACTCAATTACAACCCTTCCCTAGATATGCAATCTGAAATCGTTATTGAGCGTTGTTGGAAGAACTTTTGGAATTGCTTTTTTTTAATGGTTGATTTGGTACCAAGTAATAGAGGTTCGGACTTCACTAAATTGCTCTCATGCTCGCAAAACTTTTACGGGTGCTGACAGCTGACATCGGCCGAATATTGGTTTCAGGTTGTCACGCTGTATGATTTTTGTTTACTAATAAATGTTAAAAACTATCCATGATTGACGTGAGGAACTCATTCATCTTTTTTAACCCCCTTCTTCTTCATAAAATTCTCCGAGTGAGAAGTTGATGGTTCATGAAAAAGGATAGAATATCATTTTCTCCGCCCAAAGGCAAGAAGGATTGACATGAGTCTACTAAGACATCTGTATGAATACGTGGATTTGCATAACATCATTACGTTTGGGCCAGTCACATGATTACCACATTAGCGCCTACTCAAATCTCTTGTTCAAATTACGAAAGGGGAGTACGAATTCGTATACATACACGAGCAACGGCACTTTAGATTTTATGATCACAGGATACGTGACGATTGTGTCACTGAAAGTGAAAAACCTATAAACTAAGGAGAAGTTCTTCAAGATTGGGAAATCGTCCTGTGTCCACGGTCGTTTAGGCGGAGGGGGGGGGGAGGGATTCATCATCAGAAAGTACCTCACCGTCCGTCGAAACGGAGAAATTTGTTTTACTTGCTGTCGCAACGTCCATCGGGAGTAAATTCCCGAACCAAGCGCATTGACTTTCGGAAGATTTGAGTTCAAAGTCAAAGGCGTATCCCTGAGATTTTGGACTCTCCTATCTCACCCCACAAAAGGCGTTCGGATCGGAACCTGGTAAACATTGCAGCAATATGTCGAGCTAGGTTCTTTTAAATGCACGACCGCATGCATTAGAGGCTCGCGCGTGTGGTGCCGTACCTAGCGTGGAGCCCAGCACGCCGCGCCGGTGTCAGGTCCTTCTCTTTTCCGTTGCGCTCCTGACGATACACAATGCAAGCAGTGCTATATACGCAGCGAGTTACTCCACTTTCAAAACTCCCTTTGAACTCAATTTACTCAAAATATAAGTCACCAACCTATCAATTTTCTTACACCATTGAACGCGCCAGATAAAATTGCGTCGATTTTTTGTTCAATTTTCGACGATGGAGGTTTAGTTAACGCGCGTGCTCTGTTTACCTTGCCTAGCCCATAAGCATACGTGTATAAGGGTTCTTTCCACCAACGGTTCTTTTCGCGATTCCCATCGTCAACCTCCACTTTCCTTCGTAGAATATGATTCCTCCTTAGTTTATCTATCATTGTAGATCACTTTCACGTAAGTTCATAGTTTAGGTAAAATTTGGGCGAGCCTCCTTAAATAAGCTGCGAAGTACTTTCTCCGCGAATCAGTACGCAACCGACCCAGGCATTGTGGGTGCGAGGTGATGTGTTCATATATTCAGCGTAAGAAATAAGTTGACCTCCCTACCCAAAAATCCTTGCATAATTCATGGATAGCTCTCAGCAGGACAAAGGAAACTCATTCGACACCTAAATCATCCTCCGATAAGACCTACCCCCGTGAATGTTTTGTGAATCAAGACAAGATTGGCGATGAATATCAACTGACTTTTGCGCGCTATCCCAACCCAGATTATGTTAGGAAACTTGTTAATAGACCCCTGGCGCCACTATTAGATTTTTCTTAAACTAATTACTATGTCATGAGCTGATCGACTCACAGTGCCTGGAATGGCAGAATGATATTCCAACAATCCCGCAGGATTACGGAATAGTTCGAAATGAATGGTTCATAATCATCGTGAATGGGATTGATGACGAATTGTTGCGAGACTACTAAAGATGACATTCTAGGTGGCCAATATCAAATTCAAGAGCGCCGAACCGTCTCTAGAATTAGTCTAAGCCATTGAGTTGATGGTCTGAAAACCAAAATAGTAATCTAAGGATGAAGATAATAGTACCATAATCGGAGTGACTTACAGAAAATTATTTGAATAGTCGACAACATTCTTCGAGACAATTATTTCCGCGCAAATATTTCATTGATCGCAAATATTTCATCCATCCCAAACAATTATGATCCTTTCATTCAATCTTCAAATTTTTTGTATTGAAACGGTCATACGCACAATTACAAGTGTTTTCACGTGAAATTTCTCGTGATCTATAGTTGTGGCTGGCATCTCCAAGACAGCTCGGCGACACCGACGATTTTGGGACTTTTCGTGAGCTCAATCAGTAATTAGAAGCCAAGCAGCACACGGGAGAGTTAGCCTACGATCTTTGCCTCTCTCTCCTTGGTTTTCCGCCTTCTGAAAATTTGAGTATTTGTTACCTCGATGAAGACGGACTCACAATTTCATCTTTGTACATGGTTTTTGCTGATGATTTCTAGTATTTCTTTGCGTGCATTTTAGTTGATTCAGACCAGACCCTTCTGAACGAGGATTCTGATTCTTATCATGAAATCCACGAGTGAAATCATTGTGTAAAATCCGATCCAACTTCCCTCCCTCACTATTGTGAGTATACAAGTCCGAATTTCCTGAAAGTTGTGCCACCAAATTGACCATTTTGGTCTAGTAGGACGTCATGTTCTACTCATTTCGCATCAATTTGTCATCGGTTCAACCTCGATAAGTATCTACCGTCTCTTAGGAATCATCTAATGGTGCTGCGAGATTGTTAAAGTATCAGTTATCTATCCCGGCCCGTTGAGTCAACCACTTGATGGAATGTGAGACCACTGAGACAAATTCAAAAAAGGCGCTAGGGCTTGCTTTACATGTGAAATTCACAAGAGGTGTTTTAATAGTCTCATACAATTTCATTAGTGGACTCAGCTTGGGAATTCAAACAAATTATAGCCGTGAGTTCGCTGTCGGTATCAATTGTTCTTTATTAAAATGATACATGAGAATGTTCAAAGAAATCTAAACAGTACTACTTCACATAACAATTTTGAAGTGATTGATTTAGATCGTGGTGATACTATTACCTTTGGATTAGAATTCCTAAAAAGTTCCAATATGGTCAGCACCCACATTTGAGCAATTCCGAGCAATTTCAAATTTTTCCTCTTCGGACCACGTACTTCAAACTTCCCCTACTAAACACTAAATGGATGAATCGAACTCATACCTTCAGTAAATTGACTCAAGCCGTAGTGATGGTATTGTGCGTGGTATGCTTCAATTCAATCGTCTCCTTTGTCGCGTCGCGCTCACTTCGCATCGATGTAGGGGGATACCGATGCAAAGTGGATCGCATGAACCGAGTTAGCTTTGAGAACATATAAACCCCACGCTCCGGAAGCGTTCATCGAAAATCAAAGCACTGGATCAACTCTGAGAGGTTCTAGGTGCAAACACGTGAGAGATTGGATCTTTATCAGCTGTTGTTTGTTATGAGCTTATGTCAAGGAAATTTAAAATCTCCTTCCTCTCAGTGTATAGTGCACGAAACTACAAAATCGTACGAGGTTTGCTCATGTCAATTGAAATCCATTCTATAAAGAATTTCTCACGAATTTTTCCCACAAAGAGTTAGGCGTGTATATTGCTCTCAGAATCTTGATCGAAATGTATAGGTGAGTTGACTGACTTCCTTCAAATTTGGATTAAGGTTATCATCCTATCGATTCAATCGAAGATGCTGTTGAATTTTTGGCTTTATATATCTATTTAGAGCATATTTGATCCATGATATTCCATTTACTTGATAAATTTCGTTATAGCGAACCGGAGAAGAGTAGTTCAATTCCATGCCAAATCGGATCCAAAGAATGAAAGTTTCTTCATTCATGAGACAAATTTTTCGAAAATATTCTGCCTCGATGATTGGGTCCGCGGTTGAGATGATATACCATCATCATGAGTTTGTAAGCGTGAACAATCATTGCGTGATCACAAAATCGGAATCGTTCTTACTTCAGCGTCTCTCATAAAATCTTTTTCTATCAAAAACAGGTTACTGAACTTGCCTCTGCACGAGTTGGCTGATTTTGTTCTCTTCTTTCAAGAAAATGGATTTCCTTAACAACATTCAGAAGTGAGTGCGAGACCTGCGTCCAGCAAATCCACTAACTCACGATTAAGATTGAGATTCGTCATCAGGATAATCCAAAGGAACTAGGCGGTTAAGCTAGGTGAAGTGAACCTTGTCAGATATGGCACCGAAAGTGTTCTTTCTCACTTTCTAACCCCAAATTATGGGGAATGCACAGATTAATAGGTCCGAAGGTCATCCCTGTCTCATGCAGCACTATAAGAACCTTCTTAAAAACACTAAATACCGGTGTTTGGTCGGTTAAATTGCACTATGACGCATTTCAACGAACTGATCTCAACTTTGCTAAGATATTTATGAAACTTCGACAAATAGGAGAAAAACGATAGGATATCGGCAACTTTAGATTTAGGCCCTGAAAAAAATTTCTGAATATTGAAGGACAATTTTCCTCATAGAAATCGAATTTGAGAACGTTAATTTACTATTTCAGCGTGTTCACCGGCTTATTTTCTATCGAAAATTGCTCTAAAGCATATCATATTAGTTGGAGAAAAGGGGTCAAAAATGCAAAAAACCGCCTTTAACACGTTAGCTGCGGAGGATGAAATCGGCGATCTTTCCCCAGGTGCGGCGGGGCCCACCGGTGGGCCCTACCGTAGCGAACGTGTTAAAGCAAATTTTGACCCCCTAATTTGCATCTCCTACGCAAGCGCCTCGTTCTACGTCTCTGAAGTATCCTCAACAGATAGCCAGTAGGATTTTTTTCAGAAAAGCTATTTTGGGAAGTCGATTTGACGCAGCAGAGCTCGAGATCTAGCCGGTCCAAAAAATGTAAAAGACCGAGATACCCAACTGAAAAGTGCGAATTTTGAGTCGGACTGTTTTAAAGATGTAAACATGTGTTTTTGACGTAGTAATGGAATACGTGTTTAATTTTCCCGCAACCTTCAGGTGTTTCCGGTGGGCTCCCATAACTGACCCAAGATTGGAGGGTCAATTCCGGCCTTCTGCCAACATTTGAGATGTATGTTGAGTGTATGTGAGGATATGGAATGGAGAGGCGGAAGATACCACTATTTTCGCTCTCGTATTTACATCAGCTGAAGATGATGCCGATGATTTCGAGGCTTGGGGATGAGTTGGAAGCGAGATTTTTGTTCATCATGACGCGTGCATACACACATCTAATTTTTCCGTCGATCACATTGTTTTCCGTGTGTATAAATTAAAATCATACTCATACCATTTCCAAACATTTGTAACGCAAATTCCACATGTGACGACTCTTAGCGTTACGTAACGCACCGGACCATTACGTAACGTTCCCTTTCGATACGTAACGCAGTTCTTTGTTACGTAACGTAACCTCACATTACGTAACGCTACCTACCGTTACGTAACGGCGCAAGCCATTACATTACACGAGTAACGCTGCTTATCGTTACCACTGACACCGCCTATATAAACCCGATCTGTCCAAGCTTTAGACACAGTCCACTTTCGAATCGCCGTCGCGACGCATACTCCACGACATTTGGCCCAGCCGTGGCCACGCTGCTCCGTTACTCCGACGTACTCCTGGTGCCGTCAGGAATGTCGTCACCGCGACCTAGTGACCATTTCATAATTGTTTTACGCACTTTGGTTCCTGTGTCAGAATTGTGTGAAAATATTGTGTGTGAATTCACTCAACCTCAACTTCATCAACCTCATCCGCACCACGAACCTCAACATCCTCATCGTCCGAGTTGTGCCGAACGTGACCAGTGACAAAGGATCCCTAGGGGGCACCACCAACGCCCCGACTCTTCATCATCACCCCCTCCTTTGTCAATTTGGCGCCCAACGAGTGGGCCACAGGAGCGGCTTCGCTCCCGAGTTCCATTGAAGGATGGACGTACCAACGACCCTGTGAAAAGCTGGCAACAACCATGGTCACCGCAACCCCGGACGGAGAGGAGGATTCACCAGGTCATTCAACCTCCGACGAAGATCACCACCGATGTTGCGTCCTGTGGACCCCAACCCTACACTGTGGTCATTCCGACCAGCTCAGCACTTCTGGGAGTGCTCATCAACACCCAGTGGCGCCCATTTCTAGGTAGAAACGATGCTCTTCTGCCGCACGGCTCCTTGCAACTCGGTGAAGCACGAAAGCCCGGTTCTCTCGAGCCAATGGCCAAGAGGAGAATTTCAATCAACTCAAAATCTCAGACGAGATTCATCATCGCCCATTAAACTCTTCAACAACCAGTAGTATTCACGTCTACATGAGAATACGCGTCTGTCACTTCATCGATCGTAGCCCGGCGAAGCATCAAAGTCCGGTTCGCGCAAGTCAATGACAAACTGACCCAGAACCTCGGACGAGGCTCAATTCTGTTTAAGTTCACCGAATACCTCGTTGAAAAACAAACACAGATAGTCCCCAATCGGCTGAGTACCCTGGCTACTCCTCAAGGCCGTGATCATCACACTGCGAGGTCGCACTCTGGGACTAGCTACTCCAGATTGCCTCACGACCCTCATTCGCAAACAGTTTCTACGTTTCCTTCATTATCGATACGCACAGCTGACCAAGACGGATGTCTGGAGATCAACAGCTGCTGCTTCCTTAGTTGGCTGCGGACGCAACAGACTTGGATCCTCATCATGTCGTACGAACTTCAATGGTCCGACCCACCCAATCCTGGAAGCCAGGATGGCCGATGTCAACACCTTGGAACTCAGGCAAGTGTGAATTATGCCAAGAAGTTTTGTACCGCCGCTTTGCCTACTCTGGGAACCAGGAACGCCAATTCCACTCGGACGAGTGGCATGCTCAAGCCCATCTTCAAATCAATCGGATGACCACGAGGTCACACCCCGGGCGCCCTACTCTGCAGACTGGATTGTCTGCCGTCAACTGCGAATGCACCTGCTGTGAACCACCACTTCGACAATTTTCTTTATGCCACACATGTGTCGACTTTCATCCAAAATGGAGTTACAACTATTGCTACTCTCATCCCGCTCCAACGCATTTACTTTGAGAGAGATTCACCAGACTTCAGCCGAGCTCACATCAAGATCAAGCATCAACGCAGCACATTCTCCGGTTTCGTCCATCGTGGTCTGGAAGACCACACATCAAATCATCTCACACATTTGTTTACCGAATCATACTGACTATCTTACCTCAGACCGTCACGTCATTTTCAACTCAAGTCATTGACAAGGGAACTACTTACTTTGATATTGCGCAATTGTGCTTTTATTTTTTGCCATTGTAATTCGATTTCTTATTTACTCTTCTTGAACCATATAACAATATTCACTTGTATTCAATCAACCATTCTACGATCATATAAAGTCATGTATCATATCGCGATTCATTGTCGAATCGAAATCGACAAGGAACCAAGTGCTGAGAAAAACCGATAAACACACAAAAGAATGTATTCGCCTACCCCGGACGCTTGACGCGTGCATACACACATCTAATTTTTCCGTCGATCACATTGTTTTCCGTGTGTATCAATCAAAATCATACTCATACCATTTCCAAACATTTGTAACGCAAATTCCACATGTAACGACTCTTAGCGTTACGTAACGCACCGGACCATCACGTAACGTTCCGTTTCGATACGTAACGTTCCCTTTCGATACGTAACGTAGTTCTTTGTTACGTAACGTAACATCGCATTACGTAACGCTACCTACCATTACGTAACGCTACCTACCATTACGTAACGGCGCTTGCCATTATATTACATGAGTAACGCTGCTTATCGTTACCACTGACACCGCCTATATAAACCCGATCTGTCCAAGCTTTAGACACAGTCCACTTTCGAATCGCCGTCGCGACGCATACTCCACGACATTTGGCCCAGCCGTGGCCACGCTGCTCCGTTACTCCGACGTACTCCTGGTGCCGTCAGGAATGTCGTCACCGCGACCTAGTGACCATTTCATAATTGTTTTACGCACTTTGGTTCCTGTGTCAGAATTGTGTGAAAATATTGTGTGTGAATTCACTCAACCTCAACTTCATCAACCTCATCCGCACCACGAACCTCAACATCCTCATCGTCCGAGTTGTGCCGAACGTGACCAGTGACAAAGGATCCCTAGGGGGCACCACCAACGCCCCGACTCTTCATCACAACTAGCCCCTTTGTCAATCAAGCTATATTTTGGTACATATAATCACATCAGAGAAACCTGCATCATGCAGCTTATATCTCGCTTCCAACTCGTTTTCAAGCCTCAAACACCGACAACGACTTCAGTTGGTCAGAATACAGAGGCAAACATACTTGCGCCCTCTCCCCCACAAGTTCAATCCTTCACGTACACTCAACATACATCTCAAAGGTGTATGGAAAGTTAAAAATGGTCGTACACCTTTCGGTCAGTTTCTTGAGTGTAATGAAAATAAATTGGTAAAAACGAGTTTTAGACATCGCTTTGACTGATATTAAAATTATCCAGTGAAAAGAACCAATAGATCAAAAATACTCTGTGCATACGATCTTTCCTTCGATTTTTGAATCGTTTTCAATTTAATCATGTCCGAAATCACACAATTAGTCTCCGAGACTATAGTCTCTCTAATACATCACGAATTAGGAATGTTCAAGAAAAAAAAAACGTGGTGTGTTACATGGGGCATTCGCGAATTTGTGTACGCATTGCAGGTGCATTGTGACAACCGACCGCGAAATAAAAAAGTTCGGTGCGCTGCCCGCGATCGAAACGATTTGAAACGTTATTGATGCCACCGCGCGCATAAGAAAGCTTATGCATTATGATATGTGCATCCCTTGCCCTCTTAACTTGTGACGATGCATCAGGTTTCGTCAAGTTTGGCAGGGGGCGGCGGGGCGACCACGGGGAATCGTGGTGTACAGCCAATCATGGCAGATCCACCGTGGAGAGGGTATAGAGACCCTACCTAATTGCACACACGGACACAAGTTTCGTCACCAAAACATTCAACCGTACAAGATTTTTCCAGGAAAAATGCCGAAAATCACGGAGTAGGGTGAGAAATGGGTGGTCCGAGCGTCGAGTGGGGAGACATGGAAGTAGAATAAAAGCGATGAAAAAAGCTCAAAGGTTTGGAGCGAAACTGACCACGGATTCGATTTCTATGTCAGAAATTACATCAATAACACGTGTTTACTTCGTTAAAACAGTCTAACTCAAAATTGGCACTTTTCAGACTCATTAGAGGAGCCATGGGTTCACAGATTCGATACCTTGGATTTTTTCATTTTTGGACCAGCTAGATCTCGAATTCTACTGCGTCAAATCGACTCACCAGAGTGGCTATTTTGGAGGGAAGTACACTGGCTATAGATTGAGAATACCTGTACAGGCGTAGAAGGATGCGCATGCGTAGGATATGCAAATTAGTGAATCAGAATTTGCTTTCAAAACGATTTTTGCGTTTTGACCATTTCCCAACACTTGATATGATATGTTTCGAAGCAATTTTCGATACAAAATGAGCCGGCAAAGATATTGAAATAGTCAATCTGCGTTTTCCAGTTCAGTTTCCACAAGAAAAATCGTTTTGCAATATTCAGGAATTTTTTTCGGGGTCTAAATCTAAAGTTGTCGGAATATGCAATAAAAAATAGTACATTATGCACCGATGCGAGGTTAGGCTGTTTTGGGGCACGGGAATCAGTTTTCCCCGAGTGTAACGAGCGGACAAGATTCCTAATACCCCGAAACAGGCCGACGAACGAGGTGCATATACTATTTTTTGGTGTCAGGGCGTCAATTTTCTGATCCGAGCCGGGAGGAAAAATGTCCGTTCAGTCGCACTATGACAAAGATATTGTTTTTCTATTTGTCAACGTTCCACATATGTGTCAAAAAATTCCAGATCAGTCCCTTGAGGCCAGTCCATAGTGCTTACACTTGCTCACTACTCCATAGATGGCGCCACGGTGATTTGCATAGCGTAATTCCAACAATATTTAATTTCTAAATAGTTGCAAACACTTTTTGGACCAAATCATTGAGTCAGCGAGCTTCCCAATGGAATTTTGAATCGTTTGAGCTTTGTTGCGTGTCAAAACTTGTGATATATTTTGCGAGATTTGGAAAATGGCCAAGTGCATGCCAGCGTGGTTCGTACGATGCGGCAGCGACAGCTCAAGATTGCGGTTTTCCAAATCCTGCAAAATATATCACGAATTTTGAGACGCAACAAAGCTCAAATGATTGGAAATTTTATTGGGAAGCGCGCTGACTCAATGATTTTATCCAAAAAGTGTTTGCAATCATTTAAAAACTAGATATTGTTTGAAAACCTGCATGCATTCCGGTGCGTGTCTGGTTGCAGTATTGCGGGGACTACGGACTGGCCTTAAAATGCGCCATAGTGCAACTTGATTGATCAAACACCGACTCTTATAGGATTTTCAAGAGGGTTCTCTAAGTGCTGCATGAAACACGGGTGACCTTGTAACCTAGGAACCTTTGCATTTCTCATCATTTAAGGCTAGGAAGTGGGGAATATACTTCCGGGGCCATACGTGACAAGGTCAACTCCACCATGCTCAACCGCTTTTGTCCGTAGTGGAAAAAAGTTATAGATTGAAATGCCTGCCTGTTGTGGAATTTGTTCTGTTTACGTGGTATTGAAAATGACTCAGAATTTTGAACTGTCGTCTTATTAATTGAATTCACAACACTTAATACCACTGAAGTTATAATATTCAATAAACCGTGTGACAAGTTCGTCGTTTCTCAAATGTTTTCTAAGTTTAATCATCTTTAGAATGCTACGTAAATTGGAACGGTTCTACGTGAAAGACTTCTGAAACAACTGATCTCCTTCCAAGAGAAAACTTGTCATAATGATGCATTCAAGATTCTGAGCTTATTCTGTAGTCACCATCCCGACAAAGTATGACATGTACACTCGACAAGAAGGTGAACTGCAGTGCATCGATATCAACTATCTCACTCGCACCCATAGGTTAGGGTACCATAGCCTATAGGTGCGAGTGAGACAGCAGATCTCGATGCACTGCAGTTCACCTTCCTGCCCAGGAGGGCTATTCACCACATCTTACGCTTCCTACGTACGCGTGTTTCCTACGTTACCTACGTGGAAAAAATAACAATAAACAATCCCAACTCCAAAATTTGTCTGCTTGAAACAATACCCGGGGCAGCTTTTGCTCAACTATTTTATCGAATTGAGTAGAAAGTCAAGTTCGTGGTGCTCACATTGAAAGTGAAAATTCTGCATGTGACAAAAAATGAGCTCGACAATGTCTACGGAGGAGAAATGAAATTCGGCTAGGAAATTTTGTTGTTGCACGAGGTTATATCGCAAAAATTCGAGATGCAACCAAACTGTCCGTAAAACATTTTTTTGTGATCGTTTATTCGTTTCAGGGCGCTACAGCTGATGTATTTCTCTGTTTCATATCTGAGACGGACGAAATTAATAGTAGCACTTATGCATGGATGTTGAGCTCTTGTTGACAGTTCGCTTTTCAATCAATTTTTGCATTCAAGTTCAGAATTGAATGCGGGTTTGCTTAGTTCTAGTCGTGTGTTATGAAAAACTGCACCTAAATCTCCCTTCGGTGATTCTCAATTTACCTATGGAGAGACGAAAATCATCATCACACGAGGGTCATCCCCCTTTCGAAGCTCAAAAACATGTGACCCGCAGATGAACCAAAAGATTTAGGTGGACTTTTTCCAATAAGTAAGTAAAACTATAAGAAACTGCATTCAATTTCGAACTTGAATATAAAAATTGGTTGAAAAACACGCTATCTCAGAGCCTAACACTCAGGCATACAACTGTCGATTTCGAGGTCAATTTCTTCCATCTCTAATGAGAATTAGAGCAAAACAGCAGCTGCAGCATCCTGAAATTTATAAACGATAACAGAATAACTGCTTCACAAAGAGCACTTTATTCTCGTTTCTTTTGATATGTCATGCCTGCAATAAGATTACAAGTCAAATTCCATTTATTATTTGGCGCATACAGTATTTTCTCAATCTATATTAACACCACGAAGCCAACTTTTCACTAAATTCGATAAAATTAATGAGCAAAAACTACCCTAGTAAAATTAAGTGCCTGATGAGCATATATGAACATGTTCCCAACCGAACTGTGGTCATCTATGACCTTCTATGACCTCAGAAAATATTATGTCTCCATGTTTAGTCATAGGTACACAAAGCCAACTCGTACATGGCCGTAGGGTTTTGTAATCAAGTGGTTGTACATGAAATTTTCAATATCGGATGAAGGCCTAGCAGTTGGAGCCCCAAGCGCGCTTATTTCGAAGCTTCGGATTGAGAAACATTTCGAGTTGGCAATGAAGTGCTTCATTTCCAGCATGAATTCCTAGGATCAAGTATGGAGACCAATGACGATCTATGACTCTGGTCTCATGGTCATAGGTGGTCATGTATGACCACAGTCCGGCCGGGAACATGCTCATATATGATAATGAAGCACTTATTTTTACTAGGGTAGCCAGGGAGTGTTACAGGCACATGAATTCTGGGGTTAGGTTTATTTATTATTATTTTTCTTCGTAGGTTACGTAGGAAACGTACGTACGTGGGAAGAGTAAGATGTGGTGAATAGCCCTCCAGTGTACCATGGACTATGTGTGTATGTATGTATGTGTGCGTGTGTGTGTGCGTGTGTAACAGAATACCGTAAATGATGCTCACATGCGGAAGGATACATTTCTGGATTTCACTTTGTCGGGAAATTCCCTCGAGGCCCTTCTTTTCCCTTAAAATGCATTATTACATATTCGTTCCAGGTGCCTGACGCTGCCTCTTGCACAGCACTGTACTATATATTCAAGGCTGTTAGAATTATTATACGAATGAGCGCATAGGAAAGGGGATCTCGCTTTTACATATCCTTCATGAGTAAAATGTGTCTGCGAGACACGAAATACATCCTACGGAATTAGCTCCAACGCTTTAATAATTCCATTTGTCCAACTCGTATCATCTCCTCTTCTATGTACGCCATTCGTAAGCTGGCACAGGTCATATTCCCCTTTTTTGCCCGAATTTTTGCAAGTTCGTTCTAATTTCAGACTTGTCTGAATACTTGAGATCTTTTCACAAGGAATGTATGTAATGTATCGTGACGCAAATTCTTTTTATCTGAACGGCGTGGGCTCTTCCCCTCATTCTCTCACACTTTTCGTACTGTACTGTGAGGTTCTGTAATGTGAAGTAATTTGTCGGCAGTTGAGCCCTTTTTCGCAATGCATCATGGTAAAGTGCTGGATTTTGAGCGCGTTCAGTGGGAAAAAGTTGATGTTAGATGTAATCATATTTTGTTCACTCGGGAGAGAGTTTACCGTGTGAATTTTAAGTGAGGTCTGCGACCAAAGTTCAAAAACTTTTTCTTGCAACTTTTCGCTCTTTTTCTGCAGTTTATGTACGTTTTTCTCTACTGAACGAAATGTTGATTTTACTCTCGTGAGATGTTGAATTCCTGTATGAAACTAAGTCAAAGGGACATTTTATTTTTGACCATAAAATTGCAAGTTTTTGGACTGATGGAGTGGTATTCTCACGAGGATCATAATCAATCCTATCGTTCTAATAACTAACTGCCCTTTTAGATGTACTTCTTGTTATTTCTTGATGATTCACTATACCAGTTTTCCATCGATCAAAGCCACATTCCTTGATGAGAAATCAATCGGTATTTGTCCGTGTACCATTAGTTTCAACACCATTGTTGAGCACCAACTTTATGGAAATTTTCGAATTTCATCACTTTTTTGAATATATGAGGGTTTCCACGGAACTTTTGACTTTTGTGTTACTGCAATGTTCCTGGAGTATTCTGACCTATGGAAAGTGCGCAGGAGCGGCATTGTATAGCATTTGGCATCATTCAATATGGCCTACATTCTTCCTCGAAATGCATCCTAATTTGTCAACAGAAAACCGATGCCTCAACTACTCTCCTGGAATGATATATCCATCTACTAATCTCATATTTTGAGAAAATGTTTGATTCAGAAGTGTGCGCTGATTTGACTATGATATTAGCTCTCATTCATTGATGTAACCGAGTTTTGTGGGAAAACTTTCTCTGGCTCTTGTTTACGAAAATGATGAAATACCTTGTGCGAAACGGGGAATTTAGCAATTAGTTTTCAAAGTCAAAAAAAGACGAATCGAATCCCGTTAGGTTTGCGAGTGTGCGTTGATCCTGACAAATTTTATAGACCTCCAAAGCTCATAAAGTTCTCGCGCCACTGGCTTTGGAGATGGTCACTTATATTTTGATCCGTAATTCCGTATCCCGAATTAGTCTCGCCGTGATTGGTCTCGTAAGAATGACTGCTGTAAATATCATTTAAATCATTACCACAGATTCCCCGACTCACCTCTGAAGATTCACAGATTCCAGACCGATTCTGGGTGCAAAGCTCGTTTAATCGGGCTTTGCACAACGAGAATTGTGCAAAGTCCGGTGGATCTGATTTTGCCCAAGATTTCTCTGTGCAAAGCCCGATACATCGGACTCTGCACACCTCGCGTTAGCCCGATCCACCGAACATCGCACATACCATTGCTGTGTACTTCCCGGAGTGTACAATTTCGGACTTTGCACGTAACATATACAAACATTCAATAATGCAACTACACTGAGTGATGTCGTCTCCCTTCCACGATAATAAGTACTCACGGAACATAAATAGATCTCTTGACCTCCATATTATGTTTATGTTGTCAGTGCAGGTGTGTTGGCAGTGATTCTTCGTGAATCTTTTTTGGTTCCAGGTTGTAGCGTGCATCTGATGGAAATGTACTTACTTCATTAATGCAGACATACTCGCGAATATTGTTGAGCTAATCAGCTATTATGAGCTGATATTTCAGGATTTTTACTGTTACGAATAGCTACCGTAGCCGAATTTCAGCTACATTAGCTGATTTTCAGCTACAATCACTGATTCATAGCTGATTGTAATAAACTATATAGGACCTCTCGTGACACGAATCGAGTGAAGTCAAACAAAAACGCCTCTCTCGACGCCTCTTTTCGTCGTGGTTTAATCTGGAATTGTCGTTAATATATTCATATCGATATTGAAATCTGCATCCGTGGAGTTATTTTGCCAAAATTATCGATTTGAGCGTGATTTTAGCGTTTGTTGATTAGATCAGCAGTTTGACGACCCATGGCGGGGATAGCTGATATTGCAGCTGTACATCAGCTGATTGATGCTGAGAGAGCACTACATATGGAAATTAATGCCTGCATTTTTAAGCAGAACATGTATCATTTCATCAAAAATTGAGTTCTTTAAAAAATATTATTTTTCGATATATGGGCGAGAAGTTGATTTTTGCTTTTCGAGTGATTGTTTTCGGCCCGAGCCTCCGCGAGGGTCGAAATTATCACGAGACAGCAAAAACACTTCACGCTCGAGTGTCGAAATACGTTTTTCGTACGACTGGACGTGCGTAAAACGATATCTGCGTAGAGCACGTGCTTCACCTACGGTCGTGCGAAAAGTATATTTTTGTCGCAGTCCGACTAAACAGCCATTTTTCCTCTCGATTTGGTTAGGAACGTTGGCGTTTAGTCGCCCTGATACCAAAAAATAGTATATGCATCTCCCTCATCGGGACGTTTTGGGGCACAGGAAATATTTTCCCCTCGTTTCACTCGGGCAAATTCATCCCTGTGCCCCAAAACGGCCAGACCTGGAGTCGGCGCATAGTGTACTATTCCGTATTGAGCGCGGTAGCCTATTTTGGGCACTAGAACAGACACGTCTCCTAGTGCCCAAAATCGGCTTGCAAGTGATGTACGGATATATTTTTCCAATACGAAAACCCTAAAACCGCATTCAAACGGAGTATTTTTAGGTTTACAGTAACGAAAAATCGATTAAAGCGATGTGGTTACTGAGCACCATGCATGCTGGAAGTTATTCACACTCTTCTTCGATTCTCTTGCGACTCGCACTAAATGCCGAGAAGACGAGTACTTATTATCGCCTAACTTGAATTCGTCTGCTTGTCGTTTGGCTCAAATCGCAAGTGAATCGGAGAAAAATGGCGATGAAAATGTGCCTCTTTTATAGGTTAGGAGTTGCTTGTGCCCAAGTCCTTCTCATTTTTACCTAATTCTCTCACCTTTGGGTTAAACAATGAGTTACCGAACAAAATTTGTCTATTGGTGATAAGGATTTGACGAGCCATTCGAAACATTCAATCACCACAAATTTATTTGAGATGTGTTTTTAAGTTCTATCGTCATGGTGTACGGTGACCGCACTGCCTTACATTCACATCTGGTCATTTCATCCAAAGGTATCTGTTGGAAACTCCACGTTTTTTATGTGGTTACTGCGGAAGCCATATGTATAGAAAATGTGAGAAAGATTATATTCTTATGATATTATGAACAGCTCAGCTCAAAAACTAACTTGTGACTAGATACTCCAAAGTTGTCTCGCAGAACTGTAAAATTTTGCGTAGCCATGCAATCAATTTTCAGTTACCTCAAAACTCTACTCTCATTATTCCTCTTCGGAAAGACTCATCTGACAGTTCATGCATTACACAAGTCATTACACCTGTATGGGAACTTCCGCAGGGAACTTTCAATAAAATTCAAATAGAAAACGTCAGTCCAATCCATTTCTATCAATTTCCCGATTCCCCGCTCAAACCATTTTACTCGATCTTTTTACCCGAGAATTTTTCTCCAAAAAGCTACCCGAGCATGCACGAAAGAAATGAAAGGTTGACATCTTAAGGGACGGTAGAAGAGTTTTGTTGCTCCCAGTTCTCTGGTGGAGGTAGAAATAAAGAGGAAATAGTCCAAGGGTGAAGTCGGCATTCAGAATTCTTGGAATCGCGCTTTGCCATCGTCGTCGTTGTCACCGTCGTCATCGCGACGAGAAAAATGAAGGCGTTTTCGCCAGAGTCGGTCAACCTTCTTCTGCATTTTAGAATCCACTCTGGTGACATTTATTCCTCCGAGGGTCGGGAGAATCAGCAGGTCTCAGTGCACATCCTTTCACATCGCTTTTCTGCTCGGCCTGAAACGTTCCTTCGCTCTTTCGCAGCCATATACTTACATCTTTTCAATGACGCAGTGAGCCGTATTCAGCGAGACTCATTTTTTCCAACCCGGATTCCCCGGAGTTTCCCTAATTTCTCCACAGCCAACGTTTCAAATTCCAATGCTCGTCGGTTCTGCAGTCGTCGTAATGATCAAGGGCGGAAACCGAATCGGAAAGAGTTCATTAAACTCGCAATCAGGAAAATCATCTATCGAGAGAGAGTACAGCGCCATCACAATTTCGTTCTCTAATTCGCAAAATCCAATGAATTTGATTCCAGAAACTACATGTCTCATCCACAGGACTGAGCCAAACTATTGCTTGCAACGTTGGCAGTTTTCACGAAGCCACGTCAGAGTTTACACGTGTGATACGAAATCGACTCTGAAATTCCAAACGATCTCAAACTACTAAATATACCTTCTACTAGGTGTGCATAGAGAGTCAGTACAAGCCCTTCCACAAAATACCCTTGGAGTACACAGCACTCTGCTAGCTACCTCGCTCACTCGCGTGATTCATTAGAGCTCCAAGAGTCACTTTCCCGATGAATTTTCCACCAACCACCGCTTTTGCACTTTAACCCTCGTATTCTCGTTTGACGCTAGCTGCCAGTGACACACACTCACTCTAGAATCACAGGTACATGAATACGTTGGAGAGGGTAACGATGATGTAATCCACGTCAGTTCTCATATTGGCCAATTTGAAGCCCCTGGCTGAGTGTTACAAAGGGCGTGGAGTGTGACGAGGACTGCTTTAGACAGTAAGCTGTAGTATATAATAGCTAGGTTCAAAGTTTGCATCGGCAATTCCACTAATAGTTTTGACTGAACAGAGAGGATAGGGAACCTCTGGCTCTGTGAAAGAGCGCGGGAGAACTGCTCAAATCCGATGCTTTATCAAACTCGAGACTTTCGAGTAGTAGGTAGGTGCTTCGTTCTCCGAGCGATGTCATAGAGTATAGTGACGACACCTGCACTTGCTTCGAATGATGCACTTTGAAGTTTGGGATGTGAATTTATATGTAGGGCTGATCCGCTTTCATGCTTATCGAGAGGTTGAACCAGATTTTCTCTCTAGTTTGAGCTCTTTTCAATGAACTTGGATGACCATATATAACATTTTCCTTCGAGAATTTATGGCTTTATCCTTTCACTCCGTGCTTATCAAAGATAATCCACCTTTCCATCTGATCGTGTATTGGAGACGCATGAGGAAATTCTTTGGACAAGGATTTTTCGAGATCGTGAAGTTGATACAGTTGTTGAAAGTTGAGTTTGGATTATCTAGCAAATCGAATGGAAATCTTAGGTGTGTGAAATTTTGTGAGTCTTACAAGGTCTCATTCTTCGATGAACATTGTCGATGTAATGTGCGGTACATTCAGGAACAGACTCACAAGGGGAGGGTGGGCACGGGATCCGGGTGGTCAATTTTCTCCGAGATTTCTTCGCAGTTCGGTACCATCAAGAATACTGTCAACCGGGATTACTTTGAACAAATGGGGTAACTTTGAACACTCGTTTGAATTCTCGAAATAAATAGGATAGGGATGCGCAAGGGTTCTAGTACTGATTTGCTTGATAGTCGCATGCATGGAGAAAATTTTGTACCGGTGGAGGAGCCCCTAACACCTATGTGTGGCTAGAAAGCATGATTTTGGAGCAAGAAAAAACACTTTCTTAGTATTTTTGCTCAAAAATCATGCTTTTAAGCCACAGAAAAATGTTATCTACGTATTCAACTATCAAGCAAATTAGTACTAGAACCCTTGTGCATCCTTATTTTGGTGATTTTGGAAATTCAACAGAGTGTACAAAATTACCCCGTTTGTTCAAAGTAACCTCGGTTGACGATATGAAGAATCTAGAGCAACTCCGTCGAATGGGTCTCTTGTCCAGAGCTACAAGAAAAACGTTAGCATTACCAGTATTTTTGTCTTCCATTCAAGCATTAGGGAACTTTACATGGTTTATATTTGTAATCTGATAATATATGAAAAATGCGATTAGAGATGAATTGCTCTTTCTTCGACGAGTTGAAGTTTCGATTCAGCAATTAGGATGTTAGTGGGAGTACTTCTACGATACCCACAAGCAGCCCGGATAGCTGAGTACTGAATTTTCTCAAGCATTTCTTTGTAAATTTTTTGTTTTGGATTCTAAACAAAGCTCCCATAATCGATGATTGACCGTACATGACTCTAGTATAATGTGAGAAAGGTTTCAGGGTTAGATCCCCACCACACTCCACAAATATATCTGATCATATTGATTGCTCTTGTACATTTTTGTTTCACTAAGTAAGTTAATCTGAGGAATGAAACTCATTTTATAATCAAAGACTACACCCAGGAATCTAGCCTTTTCACTCGATTTTATCCTAAGCTGACCCATCTGAATGTGAGTGTCTCCTGGTTCGATGTTCTTCTTATTGAAATGCAATAGGACCGTCTTATGAACTGCGAGTTCTAGCTCTAAATCATAGAGATTTCTCTTACATATATCAACTGATTCCTCAATGGCTCTCTTTCCTTGGTATATTTGAATAAACTTCGTAAATATTGCGATATCATCCGCGAACTTAGATATTTTGACTCTCTCAGGTAAGCATTTGCAACGGGACTAGAGTAAATGACATACCATGAAGGGCTTAACACTCCTCCTTGTGGCAACCCTTTGCCAACTTTTCTGAAACTGTCTTTTAAGTTATCTGTATGTATGATTCTATCAAGAATCACGAATTTTGCAAATTGGACCAATGTTTTGAGCAACCAATAGATGCTGGTTTATCTAGAGGTACTCCACAATTGATATTACCATATGCTCCGCTAACGTCTAGTAGTGCCGCCAGTCCTTCTTTTTCCAGAGAAAGCTTGATCTATTTAGACAGTAAGGCTGGTTGAATTGTCTACTATTGATCTCCCTTTGCGGAAACCTGTTTGGGTTTTTGGTATCAAATCGTTATATTCGCAACACCACTAGAGTTTCAATTTTCAATCTTTATGGTAGAGAAATAGAACTGTTAACTGGATATCGTTCATTAAACGTGAATCGCCTGCCCACGGGACCAACTCTATGGTCTCAATACCATTTTCAAGCGAAAGCTGGGTCAATTTTCTTCCAAAAGACCTCTTATCGAAGTCGATTCCGTCAAATGATGTGGTACACAGCTGCCAAAGAGTCCTTGAAGTTATGAGAGAGCTATGTAGGGCTCACAGATTTCATTCTTCACATTCTTGTTTTGATTCGAGTGGCTACAAATTCACTCCTATTGCATCAAATAGACTTTTACGAGAGGTCATTTTGAAGGAAATTTCAAGGGCTATCGCTTGAAAATAGTTTCACGAGCCCAAAAAGTAATGGGCATGCTGGTGAGGCCATTTTCCGTTAAAAAATGTGCTTTGAAAATGATTTTTCAGTCTTTTAACGACTTTTAAGGACTCAAATGATCCTTTGAAAATACATTTTCGATGAAAAATGACTCGGAAAATACAATGAAAAGGAATTCAGAGCTCTACAAGGTGTTTCGGCTTCATGAGAAATCATTCTCTACTTTTTTTGACATTTTTACGCACAAAAAAAATTCCAGATAAGCCATATCTCAGAAGAAATACTTCAAATTCTTCTCACGTGTAGTTTGAAACAATATCAATCGGAAAAAAAATTTTTTAAATTTTTAAAAAAATTAAAAAAGTTTTTTTTGGAGGGTCAAAAAAGATATGGGCTACATCGTGAATCAAGGTTATTTTGAGTCTGGCAAGGGCCAGAACTGCTTTTAGAAGGCTCTGCCGGTGGTGAATCGATAGATTTTTGATCCCTCTTTTGAATGCCGTAAGCCGAATTGCGATTGGTGAGGATGGTCAAAAGTTATATGCGAATTGCCGAGGCAATGTTCCAAATCTTGGACTTATGGCAAAACCGCTTATATGGACCCAGGTGATGCAAAAAAATTTTTTTGGCCCTATAAACTGTTGGGACTATCTTTTTCCAACACTATGAAACGGGAAAAAGACCTATGGAGGGATAAGTGGTCGGAGAAAAACTTGCTGAATTGACGTGGAATTAATCATTTTATATTGTCCGTTCCGGAGAAGAAATGGATGTTAGCACATTCCTGTACTGACAAGGACTCTTTGAAGTTGAATGGAACTTGCAAAAACTGATTTTCATCACATTTGGGGGTGTTCGAGGGATTCGTGGTGCACCATGGTGGACTTATCTTATCTGAGGTGATGGATATTTGATCATCGTTCTGTGAATTACTCTTTAAATGCGGTTTGCCTGGTTTAATCCATTCATTCTTGAGAAGTTTGCATTTTTGCCAGACGTATGAGGGGTCAAACCGAAAATTGGTCGTTTGAGTGAAATTTCTGAAATCCTCTCTTTTCTTGGTTCTAAAAAGTTTAGATGCTTCGGTCTGTAAACGATTGAGTTCTATATGATCGCAAAGTCTTCGTGTGGTGTCCCTCTCGAGGAAGGCCACGGTTTTGAGTCTAACCATTTTGATACATTCGTTATCCCACCACGAAACTGGGTTCCTGTACTTTTCCGGCTGAACTTGCATTACCAGAGTATTCATATTAGGGTGGTCCTTATTTACCAAGTTTCGTTGATCCTTCCCCCCCCCCCCTCTGAATGCCTTCTTTCAGCCAAGAAAAGCATGGGGAAAATGTTCCCCGAACCCCTACAGGGTGATTTTATAGTGCCTCAAAGAGCATCTTGCTTTGAAATTCAAGTGGAAAATAACGCTTTAGGTGATTTTTCCGTCCCCATGTTCGAGCTCTTGAAATTTAGTGTTTGCTCGCCAATGTAAAAGTGGGGATACATATTTCCCCGTGGAATTTTATGCTGAATCAAAATTCGTCATTAGCGTCTTGTTGAAATCGAGAAAAAGCTATGGGAAGTATGAGTTCCAGCGCCTCCAAACGGCGAAAAGTGGCATGCCACGGGAGGGAGCAGCCGTGCGTGTTCAGTGCAAGCTTCGGTTTTATTTTGAATTCAGCTCAAAACCATAGCTCTGATGTCGCAACAGTTCGCAAGGCGATTGTAGGGTTTTCAAAAACAAAGACATTGAGCGCTTGTGAGCCTGAATCCAAGCAAAATTGAGAAACCTAGAGTAAGTTGGAATTTTTGCCTATGCTATTTGTATGGGCGTTGCGGCCACCGCTTTGGTCACCGTTTCTGCCTCTACTCACTCCGATATTTTCTTCGCTCCGGGCTCTGTGTTCAATGATGGTCTGATTGACGTGTATGATAGCTCAAGATTTTTGTCATCAAGAATCCAACAACTTCCTTGCTCACTGTTACGAGATTTGGGCCACGGTTTACTCAGAGATGAGAGGAAAGCCCTGCCACGCGTCTCTTTTGCACATTTTATTCCTGACCTTGATTTTTTGGGAAACCGTCGCTCAGACCTCGAAACGGTGAGTAAAAGAGTTGTTGGATTCTTAATTGCGAAAATTTTGAGCTATCATACACGTCAATCAGACCATTATTGAAGGACTCACAGAGCCCGGAGCGAGAAAGATATTGGAGCGAGTCGAGGCAGAAACAGCGGATTGAGCGGAGGCCGCAACGGCCATGCAAAAGACACAGGCAAAAATTTCAACTCGCTCTAGTTTACTCAATTTTGCTCAGATTCAGACCCACAAGCGCTCAATGTCTTCGTTTTTGGAAACTCTACAATCGGTTTACGTACTGTTGCCACATCCGAGCTGTTATTTTTGAGCTAAATGCCTGGGAAGACCGAAGCCCGCATGAAACACGTACGACTGCTCCCTCCCGTGGCATGCCGATTTCTACCACTCGGAGGCGTTAAAACTCGTGCTTTCCGTAGCCAATACGAGATACTTCTATCTCGCGCTTCTAGAAGGTGGTTTCAACAAGACGCCAAAAACCAATTTCGATTCCGATGCAATTTTTACATGAGAGTAAGTGATTTAAGGAATGATTGTGGAGAGACTTCGTCACAGATCCCAAAAAACCCATATAAGGCCTAGACAGAGAGTCGTTCAATTTTGGCAGAACCTCTTTTTCATCGCACAAAAACTAATTTCACGGCAGGAACACTGATGAATTCGGATTTGGCATAGATTTGGTACGTTTTGACCATTTTTACGTAATACAGGGACTGCTGAGACCCTCGAATCAAATGCGAGAGGAGCGCAGGGAATATTTTCCACGTCAGAAAAAAGCAATCTTCTTGCTTCATGCATTATCGTACCTCAGAAATCACGATGAATTCCGATTCAGAGTGTTTTTAACGTAAAATTAGGTCGTCTAGATTAGTCCCGAGAGAACGAGTGACGCCTGAGACACTCGATTCGAGCGTGAATGGAGCGCTGAGGGTGCTTTGTGGGTGGAAAAACGCACCATTTCCACGTTGGGCGTCACTATACCTAAGAAGTAACGATGAATTTTGATTCAGCGCGTTTTTCCACATGAAATGAGGTAGTTTGGATTAGTCTCGAGAGAGTGTCTGCAGCCTGAGACACTCGATTCGGGGGTAAAAGACGCGCTTAGGGTGTTTTCCGGGTCGAAAAACGCATTTTTCCACTTTAGGTGTTATCATAACTCAGAAATAACGATAAATTCTGACTCGCCGTGTTTCTGTCACATAAGATTAGGTCATCTAGACTAACCTCGGGAGAGTGAGACGTCCCAGACTCTCGATTCGGGCGTGAAAGACGCGCTTAGGGTGTTTTTTGGGTCGAAAAATGCATTTGCCTCGCGTCAGGCGTCATTACACCCGATAAATAACGATGAACCTCGATTAAGCGTGTAGTTTTTTATGAGATGAGATCATTCAGACTAATTTCAATGGAGTGAGTGAAGTTTTAGAAACTCGAATTGAAAGTAAATGACGTGCTGAAAATGCTTTCGCGTCAAAAAATGCAACTTAGGGGAATTGGGCGTCATCTTAGTTCAAACATCACGATGAGTTCTAATTCAGCATTAAACTTCACGTGGAAATATGTATCTCCACACATTGGCGAACGAACGACAAGTTCAAAGAGCTCGACCACGGGGACGAAAAACTCACAAAAAGCATTCTTTACTTGAATTTCAAAGCAAGATTCTCTTTGAGGCGCTATTAAATCACTCTCTAGGGGTTCAAGTCAAATTTTCTGTATGTTTCATTAGCTCAAAGAAGGTATCCAGAATGGCGGGGGGGGGGGAGAAAGGATCGGCGAAATTTGGGAAATGAGGATCACCATAATCTAAATATATCACTTCCCAACATGCGCCAATGTAAGCAATTGGTCGTCTGCTGTAAGTATATTGAACACACGCATTCTGTACTACCTCTGTTTAAAGGCTCTACTTTAACGATAGCTCATCCTACGATAACTTGCGATAACGACAACGAAATCGATATGAGCCTGATTATCGAAGTGCCGATAATGACAACTGCAGAATATCGGCATTTATCGTATCGTGGTAGCTCTACCTTAACTCAAAATATTCAATTTGTATTTACTGATCAAGCTCGGGGCAAGTTTCAGCAGTTTCGGAGGAGTACTTGATGAAGCAATCTACAAACTGAAGCAAGAGATCATTCAATTCACACTTTGCAAGGACAAGCTGGAGAAATATATCCCACAAAATTGAAAGTTACGAGCGAGAAAGAACCGTATCACTTGTTACAATAATGCTCAATCCTGGTTTTTCAACCTATTATGACACGCAGAAGCTCACGTGCCTTTCTTCATGATCGGAGTAGCAGGCAGTATCTTTTGGCTCGTCCTTTCTATGTCCGATCTAAATCATACCGATACCCGTGTTTTCTGGCTTCTCCCCATGACCGGGTGCTCAACGACTTAACCCAAATTGACGGTCCCGATTTTCCATTCCGCCTCCGGTGCTTTCACTACTTTTCTTCCACCAAGTGAAGCTTCATACACACTGACTCGATGAAGAAGTTCACCCTGAGATGTATATATCTCGATTTTTACCTCTTGCTAGGGGTTGCTTTATACATCAAACTCCGCTGAGCAGGAGCTAGAGCTTGCAAAGGTATATGAGTGTACGTGAGAGATGTTACATGGAGTGAGATGTAGTGGCTTGTGTCCGTAGGCGTTGGAGCGAGTCGGTTACCCGAGGTTTCTATCTAGCCCGAACGATGTCGGATTCACGCTCGGTTTGTTTCTACGTGTGTATGTGACATAAACAATTTAACTGGGACGCGAAGATGTATGAACTGGATGGGAGACTCCTGGACAGGGATGGCCAAGAGATTTTATATCTCCCTTGATGGATTAGGAGGATATTTACTTTTATTACCGGGTCAGTTGGATATTTTTGACTGATGATCATTTCTATCCCTTACTATAAATACGATTTCCGTTCCGCTTCTTTTTCTTTAAGTGAATCTGTTCATTCACCAGTGATGCTGTAGCGATATGAGTTATAGAAGGAAAGTGAAAATCGTTCTTGTTTCACAATGCGATTTATATTTTTTAATCACGTCGTGTTCATTCATTTGAGCTCCATCGATTTACTCATTCCACCTCACCCTCTACAGTATATGTAAGTAATAACACAGGATAAATGGTGAAATTCAAACGGTAACGAGTTTCTGTTATCGTCGGCTGAACATTAATCGTAGTAAACTCATGACACGGCTTCGTACAGCAATATCGATTCTTTCATGCTCCATAGCCTCGAGCAAAGCCGGGTCATAGAATTTGGCGTTACGGTTATTCATTGAGCATGCCTGGCTGAATTTTTTGTCTCGAATCCCATCAGAACAAGGTATCATCCTTCCCTTCGAATAAGTTTTCATAGAAGTTTCTCATTCCATTGCGAATATTTTTCCGAAAAATATTTTTTATCGAATGGAAGTATAGATCGAATCAGCCATGGTTGGAAATTTGCGATAGAAATAGTCATTGATCATGATGCACTGTTTCAGTAAAATCGAGCATAGTCATCTAAAGCAACACAGAGAGCTATTTGAAGCGGCCGCGTAACGATGACACAGCTTTGATGCTAATCTTCGTTTGGCTATTACTTTGTCTCGATAACATTGTCTGTTGATTCTGTTCAAACACTGCCAGCAAATACCACTTGATTCTGATAACGGAATAATTGAAATAGCGTCAAAATATGTGCAATAGTTGAAATAACATCAAAAGATACAATATTATCGAGTGAGAGTATTGGGCGATGATGTGAAAATATTGGGCTATACATCTATTTGAGGTTACCACAAAACTCAAGATCTACAGCCTTAGTCTCGGTATCGGCAGTATCGAAAGTCGAGACTAAGATTCAAATGCGCGCATCTCCATTTACTTATCGACCAGCACATTCATATCACTTTTTCACACATTACACACGTGCCACACATCGCCGTAATGCATCACACGTTTACACGCCACGTCTCATTCCACGTAACGAGGCACCCCATTACAAGCTTAGTAACATGGTACCCCGTTACCCTAATTTGTATCGCAATACACATTACACCTACAGGTAACGAAGTACCCCGTTACTATTCATTCATCCGATACACACAAGAATAACGTGGCAACCCGTCACTTAAACGACACCGACAGACGGTCAATCGATTTCCATAACGCATCCTCGCGTTACACATGTCCTTTCATATACTGAAACACAACTTGCCGTTACGCGCAGTTTGAGCGCATAAGGCGAGGAAATATTACTTGCGACATTTCCACGTCTAAAAATGACCCTTAAGGCTAGTCCGTACAAAATCCGGATATTTTGCCCGATAGATGGCGCTTTGATCGTACTGCATGTGTGATGGGAGATTACGAACCACTTTTTTGCCTCTTGGTATTTCAACCTCACATTTCCGACCCAAACGAAATATGGCAACTGAAACACCATGACATTTCCCATCAAATGAGTTGTTCCACACCCGGGGATTCATTCTATATCTCCAGAATATCGTAGTTCTTTGGCTCGCTGAGCAAGTTATACTGCTGGATGCTCACACTAGTTCAAGGTTTTTGCGAGCTAAATTCAAAATTTTCGGGCGTGGGAGGGCTCATTCGACAGGAAATTCCAATCCCCAGATGGCCTAGTATCTGATTATGGCCAAAACTGTTTTGTTATTGAGGAATAAATCGGAATAGTCGCGGACGCGCTCTGTCCCGCCAAAAAATTGCCTTCAAGCTTTTCTCGATTCCTAATGAATGAAATGCCATGAAACTTTGCATGGTATCGTGTTATAAGATTTCACAGGTGGCCTAGTATCTGAATAACACATTCAGTACCAATCAAAGTGTATAAACAATAATCGCTCTCAGAATCATTGGATGCAGCTGCAACCTCAGAGTACGGTGGTGCGTGTCTGGTTGCGGTTTTGCGGGGACTCCGGACTAGCCTTAAGCATCCGCACGTTACACATAAGGATTTCCTTATGCTATAACGTTGCTTAGCGTTACACACTTTTTTTGGTTTATTGTTAGCCCACCTATATGAACCTAAGAAAACCTAAGTCGGCATCTCAGTCCAAACTCAACAGGCCGTCGCGACGTTCTCACCATCACGACACTCGGCATATCCGTGGCCACGCCTCGGGCCACGCTGCTCCAATACGTCAACGTACCTTGTTGCCGCCAGGATCGTCATCTCCGCGAGCTAGTGTCACTATGTTTTGTGTTCAACTCGAAGTTATGACCGATAGAGTCTGTGTTGTGTTCGTATTTCGCCCTGGTACCGAATCGCAATTGAACCTTGAAGACATTTAAATTATTCGTTTACCAAACCTTGCACCTGGCCCGCAACCGGCCAAATATGTTCGAGCCACATACTGTCGGAGGCCGTACGGATGGACCGTCAAAACCGTAGCTGTGCTTGGAGTGAGGCTGTTCGAACCGAGGCTGAATGTCAGCGAGACCTATACAGACTCCAGCAAGCGAAGAAACTTGTTTGGCTTACCGTGCTCCAAGTCGTCGCTGCGGATTAGAAGAAGTCTGTTCTGATTGAGAAAATCTCGCTTCCAACTAGTGAGACGCGGAAGTGACCATACTCTCATTGGCAGGGATCTCCAGGTTCTCTTTGTATAATTTATTCATTCAATTGAATTCTCTGCCGAAAGGATCTACGGGCCTTCACGCTGTTATGTAAGGCTAGTCATAAATTATCCGAACCGAGGCCAAAGCATCGGCGGATTCAAGAATTCGGTTTGGGGGAGAGGGGCGGTCCCATTGGGCGATCATCCAGTTTGGAGGAGCGGTCCTATAGTGCCCATGTTTAATTCTTTGCTTCAGGGGGGGGGGTGATCGCTCCTCCCCCCTCCTCTGGATCCTTTAGTGGACCAAAGCCATCTATGCAGACTTACATTTCATCGAAAAACACCGTTGTTCTTAAAATCATCACCTCAAAAAACAGTAAAGTCGAATCACAAAGTATTCAATTTTCAGAAAATTCAAATCCACTTTGACTGACGATGTTCGGATGCAATTTATGGAAAAGATTATAGTTGAAACTGAGGGTGTCTACATTGTAAAGAAAATTTTGTCAAGATCGCTGATCCACACAATCCGGACCCACCCCCTCTTCCTAGCAGTATATTATAGACCACAAAAAGGACTCTGAGTTCTGGGATGCGACGATCCTACGACCTCAGTTTTCAAAACACTGCTCCTGGGCTTCGGACCGAATCCGGCAGGAAGGGCCGCGACCCGAGACTAGTGTTATGCGAGGGGGGTTGAGACTAGAGACCATACATTCCCGTCCGATGGCTGGATGAATTTGGAGACTCGAAGTGGTATTTTATACAGACGATCGCAACGCGAGCCTGGACGACTTACCCAGCAACCCAAGGGAATCCCTTGGTTCCAAGGAAGTTAGCCGAGTCTCTAGACTCCCCCCCCCCCCCGGGGGGGTGGTACGACTGTGTGCTGGCAGCCGACCCAAAAGTCGGGAGTCGGCCTACCGGTCGGGTCATCTCTCGGTCACTAGAGGCCCCGAGATGGTCTCGTTCTGGGTAAACGCAATGGCAGGGCGCATCTCTGCCCCACGCCCATGAGGACAATACGGGTTGGAGAACCTTGCATTCACAGATTGATGGATGATCTCGCCTTCCGAGAAACTCTTAGGTGGAAGTATCATTAGGCTAGTATCCGTCAAATATTTGATTTTTACATTCTTCCACGCTGACTATACCGAGGTCAAGACTCACTGGGGATTTGATTTTCTTTGAAATCTTCCATTTGAAAATCGATTTAACCTCATTTACACGAAATTATTCTTTCCAATCCACTCTCGTGAGGTTGCAATTTGGTTTTAGCGAAGTACACCAAACAACTCAATCTAATCGAAACGTTAAAAGTCACACGGTGTACCCACTTTTACGTGCCCATGTAATTTATAGAGCCTGACTTTGCACGACCATCTTACACATTGCACGTCATGCTGCATGCAGTGAACCAGAAGAAGAAGAAATATGAGGTTATCGGACTATTATTAAGATCGACAAATGTTCCGAATTCGATGAGTCGGAAACTTGATTCCAAAACTTTTCTGTGGTGAAGATGCTAGGCCGAGTCTGACTTGAATATTTTCCATGTAAACTGAAAATTGTGAGCTTCTGAAAAATTTCGTATCGTAACAACTTTATTCGTCATCATTCGTACTCATCAGATCCTGATAATTGCTGCCGCGGTTTTTGAAATCAAATCCACTCCGATTTGATTACAGATAATTTTTCTTCACCATTAGTGCAAGTGAATTGTAATGGATCTCTTGCTTAATTTGTTACAACCTTACACTCCCCACAAAATCACTTCTGCAGATTTTTTCTCAGCTGCTAGTTTTCAAGACTTCACTCGGACGATTTCAACCACCTAATAACCCTCTGACCCTATAAAAGTTGCACCAGCAGCCCAAATCGACACGTTGCATAGATAAATGAAAACACCGCACGAAGTTTCTACTCATGTCTCAACTATTGAATGCCACTCGCACTTTTTTCGGAATCTGCCTTCGTACCATCAATCTGCGAGAACAAAATTTTACGAGAAGCAACATGATTAAATGTACCCCTGGTATCGCGCATCAGTACCTTCGACTTTTTACACCCTACACAAACACACACACACACGCACATGTACATGCACACATGCACAGACACATTTAGGCGATGATATACATTATACAACCGTGCAGTCGGGCGCAACCTACGCTAAAATACATCTCCCAATTTCATGCCCTCACCTCCCTCTTTTTCTGCCCTAAAGAAGAAAGTACCCAGTGCCCCATTCGAACTAGTGAAAAATTGTACCGGTTCTCGCCTGCTCACGGCAAACGTACCGCTTTCCTATCCCCTGACAAATAGCGCAAGCTGTAAAGCTTTCTTGAAGCTCAGCGATCGTATATACTCCAACGAGTAAGCGAGAGAAAGGTAGAGGGTTGAAAATCGGTGTGGGTGCGCGGTCAGGGAGCGCGTCGATAACGGCTTAACTTTCGATGCAAAAGAGAAGAGAGACGAGGAAGAGAGAAGTGTGTGAAAAGAAGCAAAATGGGTCCCACATCGTGCTGGGTAAACTTTATACCTACTACTATGATACTTCGAATAGCAAGCTTTGGTTCGCTGGCTTTTATCGCACGGGATAACATTCAATTGATCGCCTTCAAGACACGCGCTCGTTATAGGTCTACGAGCAAATGATATAAGCCATCCGTGATGGTAGTGAAGTAAGCTTTTCTCGCGGTGGAATAATACGCGACCCCGAGACTAAACTCTGAGCGGGTGATTATTTTTTCTCGGCCAAGCGTGCATGAGAAGTGGACACGGTATTTAGTGAGCCTGGAAATCGTTCTGATTTATGGTGCACGAGATTTGTTCTATTTGAATTTTTATGCCATTTGAGTATTGCCGAGCCGGTATGACCGAAGCCCCGTGGACAAAATAGAGATTGCGTAGTGAAGGGGTGGAGGGAGGACGGTGCAGAGTTGGATGAAATTTTATGAATTCTGCCGGCTTGATGAATAATTAGTTTTGAATTTGTACGGATGGAATATTTTGGTCGTGTGCAAAATAGATGATGCCTGTATTGTGAATGAGCTCATTGCGCGACTCTTTGTGCACACGAAAATTTTGATAAAGGATCTCTCGCTTGAATACGACCCGATGCGCACAATAATCGAGGCATACCGACCGAGTCGGATGGAAATTAATTTGTACCAAGCAAAGGAGTATAATGAGATCCGAACTTTCGTTTGAGTTGGAATTCATTTGTGCCGCAGTTATGGGGAGCCTCGAAATCACGCGACAGTTTTCGTCTGATTCAACCCAATATGAAAATTGAATTTTTCGTGATATTTTATTAAGCGTATTTGTGATTTCGGTCATTCCTCGTTAACATAAACTTTGCGAGCGAGGCATTTTGTTCGAGTTATCGAAGAGCTCAGGTTAACCAGGCCGCTCCGGTCACTTTTTCAACACGAATCAATTCGTGTTGATCAATTGACGGGGCTTAGGCCCAGAATCTGCGGGTTGGTGGATAAATTCAGGAAAATCCTCAAGAAAGACTTAAGGGGATTCAAAATGAGGTGTATCAACCAGCGGATGAACGGTTTATTTGAGACTGTGGTGTTGTATGAGGTAAATGTATGGGCGGACTGTCGCCGGTACAAGTACGCCCGATATACCCTCAGATCATGCCAGCGAGTTGTACTGCTAGCATGCTTGAGGATGTGTCGTACACTCTCTAAGGAGGCTCTCCAGGTTATGGCCGGGTGGGCACCATGGGACTTGCGAGAGCCGGAGACGGGCAACCCTGTAGATGATGAAGAACAATGTGTGAGACAGATTTGATTAGAGAGGATGAGATTGGAGGTTTCGATGGGAGTGAGCTGGCGGAGTTGATTGACAGGTGGATGGAGGAAGAATGGCAGAAACGGTTGGGCGATAGTTGAAATACGCGTGATAATTACGCCTTCATTGGTTGGGTGAACCTGATGAAAAATGTGCCAAGGAACCTGTTTCAATCGTCCGTTCCTTTTCAAAATACGGCTCCGTGGCACACCTAGATGTGCGCGTGTGTGTGTGGTGCCGAATGGGTGGACTGTCTGCATGCATTATGTGAGAATTAGCTACGTGGGGTCTTTAGGAACTTATTGTTAGAGAGTAGGGTTGTGGAGTTAGGCAAGAACGGGGTATGGGATCTGTCGGAGTTGATGAGAGGGGAAGAAAAGTTATGGGGCATTTTGCAGTTTTGCAAAGAGATTCTATGAGAGGAGTATGGAGGTTGCGAGGATGGTGGAGAAGACAGTGGTGCCCAGACAACCAGTCCTCCTCATCAAAATGTAACCGCAAGGGGGACTTTTCGGACACATCGGTGTCAAGGCAGCGCCCGCCAGACCGTGGCGCGCACATCTCCACCCGAAACCCTTTTTATGTCTAGGTGCTGGTGAAGAAGTTTGCTAGTGTTCATGAATCAGATTTGGTTTGGGTCGACAGATCTCACCAAATATGTTACATTTGGAGTACTACGACCATAATCGATCGTATTTTTTTCAATTTCAGTCCACGTAAGCGTATTTGAGGATTCCAGTCGAGAAGGATCCATTCAATCAGCCTGGTTTACACTCTAATATAGTGTTTGGGAAGTGTTAGAGGACAGCATTTCTACTTGGAGATTCACGTGGAGAAAGTTCAATTGAAGAGATCAGAATCAAGATACTTTTATCTTAAAACGTGGAGTTTGAACGAGTAATCACACTTTATTCAATTCAGCAGCCTGAAACAATTAAAATTGATAAATAGTATAATGTGATTCAAATTGAATGCAGTGGGCTCAATTCACGGAGTATACTAATTGGACAACGATACAGACCATGATGAGATTTACTTGTAACCAGCAGAAAAATTGAATCCGGACAGTTGGGCGATTGCTAATGACGAAAGTGCGAGTTGATGACATTCAAAACTATTTCTCGGAATAATTGTAAATGGAATATGTCTGTTCCATGATGAGGGTGGGTATTTTACGTCATTCACATTGCGTTTACAAGAAAGAAGTATGTGCATCTTCGATGAATTTATTTGGTCCTTTGAGAAGATTTCATCCCTGTAGAAATGATTAAAAAACGAGAACGAAATCAAGTTCAACATGGATCGCTCTATCGACTGAAATTCTTCGATTGACCCTGTAAATCCAGTCTCATTGCTGACGATGAAAGACGGCAGTAGTTGAATTTAGAGCCCTTAGCGAGGTCACAATGTTCAAGCAATCGCCCACAGAATGCTATTCCGCGATTTTTCATGTAGATGAACCTCTTCCATAATGCAAGAGCGTGAGAAAAGTAGCGATAAAATTTGATGTTAACTCGATGCAGCCACTTTTACAATACAGGACACCAATATCCTAGTTTTTAGGGTCTACTATCACTTTACGAATCCTAGAAAAGCGCAATAATTGGAAGTAAAAGGTGCGAGTGCAGTATCTCGATGCTCGGGTATGGACTTGTACCGTTCTGGTCCCTAAAAAGAGTCAAAACTTCTTTCCCACAAGAAATGGTTATGGTGCTTGTAACGCCTCAGAATGAGTTCTCTCTTCCGGACTTGTGCGTACATATGGAAACATGTATTCTCCATCATTTCCCGCCAAAAACTCAATTTTCACCAAAATGGACTTATACCGTTCTGGTCGGGAGCTGTCGATTCATTGGAAACTCATACGTTTTCAGCAATTATTTCCTGTTTCTATCCTTCCCACGGAAATTTCGCAGTTCAAAAAGTTATTTCCTACTTAATGGGAATCGAATTAGTAAGCTCTCACAGATCATAAGAATCTCAAATAATTCAGCTTCAACGAACAAGTGATAAGAGTTATCGCAATGGTCAGTGTAAAAGTATAGTTTTTATCCTAGATCAGATCAGTGAATGCGTGGAATACCTTCTTCATTATCTAGGCATACAGTTACTATGATCCTAATTCACGTACGGAAACTGTAGAAAAGAAGAAAGAGACTGAGCAAAGATGCGCGTTTTATATTTGAACAAGTTGTGTGTTGTGTACGTAAGTAAAGAAAATGCAACTCATTTGAAACAAAGTCCATTCAATTTTGAACTGGAGCAAAGGCGTCCCCTACATCTTCTCTTCCTTCCTTTCTCCAACTCGCAAAAGTCGAACGAACGTATGTTACTTGGATCTATTCTGCCAACAAGACATCAGATGAATTTTCGTTAGATGCGCCTCTACTCGAATTCTCCGGTTCCATATTTTTACATATACGTTTACCCACTAAATCCCCTCATTTTTTCTACGCTTTTATTACACTTCGCCTCGTTCCCCTCCACTCATTTTTCAGCGATTTCGGCCAATCAAAGCGCTTCTCGTGAAACGTTGGAAATACGTTGGAAATACGACAATTTTACTGTGATCTGGGTTTTGCCGCACAGCTACGCAAGCTGGCCGTCACCCAGCTCACTCGAGTTCGGTGTTTGAAGTCACGGCTCACGGACTATCGCATCTTAACCTCGAGAAACCCCCCCCCCCCCCCCCGAGCCCCGGGTGCCCTTGATTTTCCTCGTGATCGTCGCCCGGGACAAGGACGGCATATACCTACCCCAAAGCACCCGCTCTCAACGCGCCCGGGTGCCCACGTTGTATCAATGAGGCACAGCATAACCTCGCGTCAAGAATTTTCTGTTTGCTTTTGCGAGGCCACCGGTTGCTTTCCCGTGATAACCATGGTGGAAAGAGAGTAGTGATAATTGTGTCGTGGTTATCAGAGAAGAGAGATGGAGTGGAAACTGAGATTGCTCATCATTGGCAACGAATATAGATTGATCTTGTCAACCAAGATCACTTCTACACCAATGTGTCACCAAAATTCATTGGCATTATTGACAGCTCCGCTGTCAGTTTTGAATATTTCATATGGTTTGTCGTAAAGATTTTGTGATGATTGTGAACAAGTTTGATCAAAGTTCTTGCAAGTTACTTTCTTTGTGGTCGAACCAGGGATGAGTATGAATACACTTCTCTTCACACGACTAGTTATCCCTACTACACAAAATATATTTGAAAATATATTACAGTGTGTGATGGCTTCATGCCATTTAGCTCCAGCGGATGAATCATATAAAGAATGATGATGGAGTTATGCTCCCTTTCAACAGTGAATCTAGGGCACTTATTCAAAGTCCAGATTGGTTTATTTTGCAAAAAAGTAGATAGACTACAAAAGTGCTTATAGTGTATGAGAGAACAATCAGTGAAATTGTGCCTTGGTGTATACTCTTTGACGACATTCTTGTTCTTCAATGATAGTTAGGTGGTGACATGCTGTGATCAAGTATCGCCCAAAAAATGTCAACCGACTTGTGAAAATCTTCACTTTCAAGTCATTGGTAATTACCAGCAATGTATGTGGAATCAGTTCTCTCATAGAACATCTCTGTTTCATGTAGAGTATTAACAACTGATTTCTCTGGTCACTGAAGGAGTTGAATGAACGCCTTAAAATTGGTTGCTTCCTACATACATTTAATCAATGCAAGTTAGAACTCGTCAAGCACATTGAGGGTATCATGAAAAGACTCAAAAAGATATCCAAACGACTGATGGAACAGCTTTTTCAACCTGGAATGTGATTTAAGATGACAGTGACATAATTAAGTCATGAATCCAGAAACTGACTTGTTATGAGAATCTATCCTGACATATCTTTGCCCTTTTTCTATACAAATGTGCCTGAGAGACATTTTAACAATACTTCAGAAATTATCCAAGTGTTTTGTCGGGCATGATCCATGGGTAACCGCTTGAGTGATAATACTTATTCAGTGTTGACTTTCAATGAAAGTTTCAGAAACTTCTATTCAGAAAAACTATTCAGAATAGCTCTGAGAAATAAACTTGAAATTCAAATTCAGTCTGATCCCATACTTAGGAATTTTAGTAGGAATAACTTATGACTAAAAAAGAAGAAATAAAAATTGAAAAAAAAATTTTTTTAAAATACGCTTTTATTACACAAGTTGGATCAGAAAAAAAACGACTCAAAAGGAAAAAATAATTTTCCCTACCTTTCATGCCCATCTTCTGTTGGGGAAAATCTCATTGTATTCCACTACATACCCTGGGAGTTTTCATTTCAATGTGAAATTTATCCCATAAAAGCGTGAGGTGCTTTATCTGAAGATCGAGATTCATTAATGAGCCTCAGAAAATCTCCAATATCTATTTCTGATGGAATATATATTATCGTTGGCACCTACAGAATTGAAAATTGAATAGTTTCTACAGAAGCACCTCAAGCTTTTTTGGGATAAGTTTCACATTGAAATGAAAACTCCCAGGGTATGTAGTGGAATACAATGAGATTTTCCCCAACAGAAGATGGGCATGAAAGGTAGGGAAAATTATTTTTTCCTTTTGAGTCGTTTTTTTTCTGATCCAACTTGTGTAATAAAAGCGTATTTAAAAAAATTTTTTTTTTCAATTTTTATTCAACATTTGGCTACAGTTAGAACAAATTTCGCGAGCGACTATTACGTTACCCAAGTACCCAACATGGAATTGAAAACAACCAAAGGTTTAATTTTATCCTTTGGGTAAAGCCGATCGTCTTGGCCTCGAAACATTCCACAGCCTCTCTAATACTGTTCGAGCGGTAACACAAGATTCGGTAATTTCGCTGAATAAAGCGATCGAGGCAAACCATCGATCGTCTACACCACACCGATCCCATGTAGATTCATTCAAAAGCCCTTTGAGGAAGCCCACCCTTACTCTCTAGAAACTATCTACATTGTATCTATACATCACATAAGTATAGGTATAGATATGTGTATAGAGAGGCTTGGAGGCGTGTGATTGGCCTTTAGGTATTTTTGTCACGCGCGGTTGGCAAACTGAAACAGAGCGAGTATTTTTCGACTCACTCGCGCGCTTTTCTCATACAAACTCGCAATGATTCCCAGCTACAGTTATACAGACTTATTTACCCCATTTCAGACATCCAGATATAGGTTTTTAGGTGTCCTTGTATAAGTTAGGTTGGCTACCTTCACTGTTATCACAGAGTGTGAAGTTTTATCGTGAATAGGGTGGTAGAGTCCTGCAAAGTGAAAAATTCCAATCGCATCCTCGCCTTTTTTCTCCATAGATATAATACTTCTAACCTTATCGCTGCATTATAAAGGCTATCGTACGTAAATCGAGGCCACGCAAACAATAATATTTCTCACTTTCTATTTCTTTCTATTTCCCTTCCATGTATTTACTCCACTTTTTTTTCCATGGTAAAATTGAGAATATTACCTGGGTACGATATTTTCCAAGATTCACTAAACATATATTCAGGTGAAGAGAAAATATATAGTAGCTCCTCGACCCGTTTTATCATCCGTAGCAAAGAAAAAGGAGAGAGGAGCTTTTTCATCGCATCTTTTATATACGCCGTGCACTGATATGACACTCTCGTGGTGATACTGTGAGTTTGTGTTATAAAACCCCTATTTCGAAATATAGGTCTTTCACATCGGAGGGACTTGGAAAAACTCGACGTATACGTTATGAAAGAAAGAGATGAGAATGGGAGTGTGCATCGCTAGCTATAATTACGCCCGACTATTTCCTCTCGGGGATCGATGCGATGAAGCACCACCGCGTTGGAAAGTGAGCTTTACGACCAAATCGTGTCACTCGAATCGACTTTTTCATCTGCTTCTTTGTTGTCGATTCCGATCAAATACTCCTCTTCATCTGTTGAAGACTTACGAATCATGAGTAATTTTGTCTGATCGTTATCGGGATTCGGATATCTGATGAAAAACGGAATACTGAGTGATGTGCTTATCATGATTAATAGGGAACTTGCATGGTCGAGCGTTTGCCAATATAGGATATGCATTCGGAAGTGCAGACTACGAGAGGATTTTTGGTCAAAACAGAATAATTTTAGGGGCAATATTCGATTCATAATAAATAATTAAAAATGCACCCGCGAAAGACACCCGATTCAAATCGATGTCACGTGACTCCTACGTCATAAGGGTAGCCGCCGATACACACATGCAAACCCGCGCGCATTGGTGTTGCGTACGTGTGATGGCCGTCTGCCAGCGTTAAAAAAACAAATCGGACCCGGCTTGTTTGATGCTCGAAACAGTTTTTTTTAACAAATTGGGTGTGAATTCTCCCCATTAGAAGTTGCTCCTGGCCTTTTACTACAACTGCGGCGCAGTGAGATAGCCTGTTATTACGTTTTTTGTGTATGGTGAAGTGAAGAAGGATGCAGGTTAGTGGGCTTTTGGAGCCACAATTTTGAGGTGGAGAATTGTCAGATTACCACTGAAAGTGTTATCTGGCCCATGGAATCAAGCACCAGTGGCATAATATATGTGACTGTGGTGAATAATTTCCACATTGAATCATTTGATTCTTCTTATCCACCTTCCTTTCTGAGAATGTTGACATCCTTCGACGATGACTACATAAAGTCTTCTTGTGATGCATCAGACAGAATCAAGTTGAGCGCACTCAATCAAACATTCAGCGAAGTAGTTGTAAGCTGTTTGATGTGCTTCCAACCATCCGAATCATGAGTTGAGCCCTGGTGTCGACATCAAAAATGAGCACCTTCCACTTCTAGTTTCCCAGTACTAGGTCATTATATCGAGGCTGTTTACTGGTTTGGTCAATCATAAACTTTCATTAATAGAATGAATGGTAATCATTTTGTATCCTATTTGTGGTTCTTTCCGACTGCACCAATTATCTAACGCAGCTACAGCATAATGATCTAGTGCTGGGAAGCTAGAAGTGGTGAGTGCTCATTTTTGATGTCGACACCAGGGCACAATTCTTGATTTGGATCATTGGAAGCACATCAAACAACTTACAACTACTCCACCGAATGTTTGGTCGAGTACGCTCAACTTGATTCTGTTTGATGCATCACAAGAAGAGTTTGTGTAATCATCGTCGAAGGATGTCAACATTCTCAGAAAGGAAGGTGAATAAGAAGAATCAAATGATTCAATGTGGGAATTATCCACCACACTCACATATATTATGCCACTGATGCTTCATTCCATGGGCCAGATAACACTTTCAGTGGTGATCTGACAATTCTCCACCTCAAAATTGTGTCTCCAAAAGCCCACTAACCTGCATCCTTCACTTCACTATCCACAAAAAACGCAATTACAGGCGATCTTACTGCACCTCAGTTGTAGTAAGAGGCCAGGAGCAACTGCTAATGGGGGAAATTCACCCCCAATTTGTTAAAAAAAAAACTGTTTCGAGCATCAAACAAGCCGGGTCCGATTTGTTATTTTAACCTTGGCAGACGTCCGTCACACGTACGCAATACCAATGCGCGCGGGTTCGCATGTGTTTATCGGCGGCTACCTTTGTGACGTAGGAGTCACGTGACATCGATTTGAATCGGGCGTCTCTCGCGGGCGAATTTCAACATTAATAAATAAATAGTTAATGGCCATGAAATAAAAAACTGTATTGTAACTTTGCTTATTTTGATGTGATCTATCGATTGAGATAAGAAATATTTTCCATGCAAGTTCTCTATTGGAGCTTTTCATCGAATTGTTAAGGGCATGTGAAAGCCGACTTTTACCGACCGAGCGGACCGTACTAAGGGTAAGGGAGGTTGGGTTAGATGTTACATATATGAATATATTATAAGGGAGGGGAGGGGTGGTGAGAATCCTCCCCCCATCCTCTGCGTCATAATAACTGCGTCATGCTTATTGATGCATACGTAGATTCATGACTGAATAGCTATCTTCTAGGTACACTGATGATGAGTTATTGATGTAAAAAATGAAGGTTCCTAATCACATTTTTTATATACTGTCAAGTATATTTTTTATGTGACATCTAGTGATAATTCTGCTGGGCTCACATCTTTTTGTATATACTTGCATTCAAGTATATTTTTTATGTGGCTTTTTTGTTGAACCATCACTTTTACTCTTGAGAACACATTTTTGTACTATGTGTGTGTACACATTTTTGTACTATGTGTATTCATTTTTAGTGAAGTGGTTTCGGCAGGAATATCTTCCTCGGTAACTTTTTCTAAGCAATTACTCGAATGCACATCTCTACACACTCTTGAGCTGTTTTGTCAGTTCCAAGGAGAGAAAACCTGTTCAAATGTGTAGTGATTCTGACACATCGCTGCCTCTTATTGGCCGAAGTCATGTATTCATGTTATCGCTGTACCTAAAAGGATTCATTGTGATAGTATCACTATTCATGTTATGGCATCCATTCAGATTGTAGACACAAATTTGACTCTATTTGGGACTCAAAACAATTCCAGAATTTCATGCAAAGCAACTCCACAAAGTTAACCTATTCCAAAAATTTTAGTATCCAAAGTTCATGATTTATATCAAACAGCTAGGAATTGGTAAATACAGATAGAAGCTATGTAGACATTGGAGTACATACATTCATGACATACCTTAAAATGAAGATGAAATCTCACCCCTCGAATACAAAGATCTCAAAAGACATAATTGGGAGCTCGTGGCATACTCAAGATCAGCTTTTGCTCTCGAAGTCACTCAAGCGAGCTATTCTGAACAAATATCTTAGGGTATTCATGTTAATACCTTGAAAAGAATGATGAGATTGATCAGAGTAATATGAAGGCACACAACTAAGAATGAGATTCTGAATTCCACCAATGAATTCATGGTATAATGGAATTTATGAGTTTCCAATTCCAAGTCAAAAAAGTTCCACAACTGGGCCAAATTTCAACAGATTGAAACAAATGAATATGAAATCATTCCTCTAAAATACAGGGACCTCAGGAGACACAAATTGGAGCTCACTGCAATGTCCACTAATTCACTTTTGCTCTAAAATTCACCCGGGCGCTCCATTTGGACCAGGTGATTCCAAGATATTCTAGTTGGAACCTGGAGTAGGATGGTGAAATCAATTAAACATGATTCAGAGGTCAACTCCTGGCAAAAAGAATCTCAATTTCATCACTACATTCTTTGTATAATGGAATTTACCAAGTAACTTTTCAATTTCAAGTCACAAAAACTCCACAACTAAGCCAATTCTCAATAGATTAAAAAAAGTGAATATGAAATCACCCCTCTAAAATACAGGGATCTCAGCAGACAAAAATTGGAGCTTATAGCAATGGCCACTCATTTACTTTTGCTCTAAGAGTCACCCGGGTGCGCCATTTGATCTAGGTAATTTCAAGATATTCTAGTTGAAACCTTCAGTAGCATGGTGAGATCAATCAAATATGTTCCAGAGCTCAACTCATGACAATAAGATACTCAATTTCATCACTTTCATTGTTGGTAGAGTGAAATCCACCTTGTGACTTTTCAACTCAAGTCACAAAATTTCCACGATTAAGCTCTAATTCTCAATAGATCTAAATGAATGAATGTGGATTCACCCCTCTATAGTATAGAGATTTTAGTAGATACAAATTGAAGCTTATTGCAATTTCCAAATATTTACTTCTGCTCTAAGACTTACCCGTGCTTGCTATTTTCATCGAGTATTTAGACATATTGTAGTTGAAACATCAAAACAGAATCATTAGTTTGCTCTGAAATCATCTGAAGGCCTCGACATCACAGGAACATTCTGAGCTGCATCAATACATATTCTTAGCACAAATAGATAGAGTTTGGTGAGACCGAAAGGTTGTAAACCTTTCTGATGAGCTATCTCATGTATAGCATTTTTTGCAAGTTTGGTGGATGCATGCTTTTCCTCTCAGTTCATCGATCAACTGGTTCCTCCTCTGATCTGTTTTCAAGTACATAACTTCATCTATATCTTGGGTAATGCTAACTCCACATTCTGTATAAAGATTTCTGATGTCCACGAAAGACAATTTCATACCTCGAAAGGCTTAGATTTGGATGTCAATATCAATAAAGCATTGCCTCGTTGCTTACTATTATTGTTAATTATTGAGTCACTCCAAGGCTCA